>CM057344.1:17207111-18494446 GCA_030015575.1 Agapanthus africanus
AAATGATATTATGTTCTGTTTTTCTTTTCTTTTTGACCGGAGATATTATGCTGTCTTGGTCTAATTATTGTAATCTAGATTTCTAATCTAATTTCTTGACTATCATCAGGGTAAGTCTTAGAGGCTCAATATTAAAAAAAACCTTAAATTATAATTAGGAGAAAGAAGAAAGAGTGTGTTGTACACAAATTTATATATTTGAAAGCACTCAACTGCAAAAACTCCCCTCCCCATCCCCCACACGTCATCATCCGAAACCAAATCTTACATCAGATCGCCGATCTAGCCGACATTTTTCCGGGTCGGATCCAAATCAGCGCGGATCCAAACCCGAACCCGAAAGCGAACCCACTAACCCAAAGCCAATCCTCTTTATATAAATGAGCGGGTGGTGATTCCCTCGTCGACGGCGTCTTCAATGCTTCAAACGCCGCCCCATCCGAGATCTAGGAGCGATTTGTTCGGATCTTGATTGGCTCAAACCCGTTAGGGTTCCGAAGCGGATTTGGATCCCAGGTTCCGAATTCAATAAGAAGGTATGCCGTATGCTGGTTTTGAGCTGAGTTCATTTGATTCCTGGGTTTTTTTAGTTCACTTTTCTCTTAAGGTATAAATAGTGAAGAGAATATCCAAACTGGGAGTTGATTTGGGGTTTTTTGAATAACAAAAGGTGGGTTTCAGGGCAAAAGATTTGATATTTTTGGGTGATTATGTTGTTATCTTATGAATTGCTTGCAATTTCTTTCTAGTTTTATGGAAAGCTTGAGTTTTTATGGGTACTTTAGGATAATGTTCTTAGCTACTCTACTTGATATTGGGGCAGAAGAGATGCTGAGTTTAGAACTAAAGGTTTGATGTATATTTTGGTGATTATGCTCTATTTCATAAATTGACTCTCCGCATTTTACCTAATCTCCCCCCATATTGTATATTTAGTTGAGTTTCAGGTAGAAGAAGAGATGAATCCATAACTAAAGCTTTGATATTTTTGGTGATAATGTTAATATTTTATGAATTGGTATCAACCCATTATGACTTTATATTTCCCCATGACGTTTTAAAAAAATGGGCAGTGTTCAATTTGCTGGTGTTGGGAGGTGCAGATTGATAGATTATTACACCTTTTTTATTTTGCAGATTAGTGAATTATCATTGCTTTTGAGTGGTAATTGATTCAAATGCTTGATGTTTTTATCAATTGAGTTGCAAAATTATTTTGTTTAGGGTTTGGATGGGTAGTTGGGTTGTTGGGTCATGGTTGGTGGTGGTTGTTATCACATCTCAGTCTGGCATTGGTCATGGAGTGTCACTAATAATAGGCACTGAAATGGTAAAATTAATATAACATGAAGGGAGTTTGATAGATTGGGTTAGAATTTTATTTTATTTTTAAAGTCCCTTGTCTATATGAAATATTGGAGATAAAATCTATTGATTCATGCGATTTACTTCAAATTTGATTAAAAGACTATCCATATCAATATTCGGATTTGTATAGGATTGCTAGATATGAATATGGTAACACCTATATCCGATCCATTTACATCCCTACCCAACAGCGGTGTTTTTTCAAATTTTAATTTTATCCGAGGCCTTTCTCTTCATTCTACCCTTTCCCACTTCCCCTGTTCGGAAGATAGAGAGTGGAAAAGAAAGTTAGAAAGTGAGATTTACTTTCTAAGTTTATTTGTTTGGGATGAAAAAAGTAAAAGAGAAAGTACTTTCTCACTTTCATGCTACATGTGCATCTTGAGTCATTTCACTTTCTTGCTCAAAGTAGAGAAAGTGGGGAGAAAGTGAATATTTTATTCTACTTTCTTATTTTTCTTTCTTACTTTCCACTATTTCAATCAAACAATCCAATCTCGCATTCTATTGCACATTAACGCCAACTCAGCTTCTTTCCTACTTTCATCTCATACTTTCTTCACACTTTCTTTCCATTTCACTTTCCTACCACTTTCTTACTTTTCTACTTTCTTTTCACTTACCAATTCCCAAATATGCATGTTAACTCAAGCTCCTTTTAGGCTTTCTTAACTTTGATCCATCTCCACCCCCAAAAATTTTGAGCAAAGTCCTCTTCTTTAATTTAATATCCTTTTTCATTTTAGTCCTTATTTTGATTTGTATTTTATTTTGAGGGCTCATTGATACAAAGGGAGAGATCAATTTAAATAGCTCTGAAATACATGCATGTTCTCTGTGTGGTGCCCTTTCTGAATTGAACCCTAAATAAATTCAATTTGGTCTCATAGGACGGGCTTTGTGCTGGATTTTAAGGCAATTTTTTAGGTTTCTTTTGTAAAAAAATTAATCTTATTAGTTACCTTTTTTCCCTTCATTGTAACTCTCACAAGCCCGTTTCCAATAGCCATCACCTTATTAATTATTTTTTATTATTAATTTCTTGATGCTTTTGTTTGTGGAATAAATTTTTGGATTTTAGCGATATTTTTGTAGTAAGAAAAGGTAATTTTGGAAGAATTTTGTTTGTGTTGCTAAACGTTGGCATTTTAGTAAAATTTAATTAAGTTGGCTAAATTCTTAGTTTATTTATATTACATTGTTTTAAATTTTTTTATGTTAAAATCTTAGAGCAATTAAGAAATTGATGTATGTTAGGTTGCACGGACACTTCCAACGGGTTGTCGTATCCATGTCCGACACTTGTAAGACACTTGCATGACGCGTATCGGACGCATTGTATATATATACTATACGTGAAGTATATATTCTATGCGTGCCATATGCGTATAAACGTATTTTTAGTATGTTAGCATGTGACACTTATTATTTTTTTCCTTTTTTAATGTTGTCATAATAGTTTGATATCTTATTTTTCTTTATAAAATTATATATTTAATTGTGTCCCCGTGTCCTATGTTTTGGGATTTTACCGTGTCGTCGTATCGAATCGTGTCGTATCCGTGTTCATGCAACCTTGGATGTATGGATTCACTTACTTTGGTTCAATTGCAAATTTTCTATTTTTCAGCCTTTCATTTATCAATTTCTTTCTTCAGTTGTTTTATTGGTGCTGTGAATTGCGCAATCAGTAGAGCAGGCAAGCTTGACCAATTCAAAATTATTTTTACTTGTAAAATTTTGATAATTATGGGAGTATCCTTGAGTGGGGATGACTAAAACTTTAATTTGTTGTAGATTCAGTTGTGAAACTGGACTTGGGAGCTTCAACTGTCAAATTTTCGTACTAATTTAAAATTTACCCCTAAGTTGGGTTCTTTTCTATCTCTTTTAACTTGGTAGGGACTGATATCATTGCTTTTTTCATCTTTCTATTGCTTCCATAGGATCTGATGTTGTCTAGTTTGTTTTGGTAATTTGTTAAGTTTTTGTTGTTTTTTTCCTTCTTTGTTGGGTTTTGTTCTGATCGCCCACGGTGTAGAAAAGACTAGATTCTGTAGTGGATGTGAAAGTCTGAGACTTGCTTTCATATTTATTTTCTCCACTCAAATTGGAGCAATTTTGGACGGTACCCATCCTGAAATTAGTTTCTACTTGTATTTTGCACGTGCGATGCACGCAAATGTATAGTTAATATTATATTGTTTAAATAAATAACATATTATTTAAATATTTAGGTTTAAGAATAAAGTTTTAGCGATATCTTTAAAAATTGAAAAAAGGTGACATGAATATCGGTGCCTAGATGTGTGGGGGGGGGGGGAGAGACTTAAATTTAATGTTAAAATATCTAAAAATGTTGATGATATGGATGGCTTAATATGAGGAATAGTTTGGAGGAATTTTCTCATTTTTGAATTCTTTTATAGAAAGGAAGAGAGCATTGATCGATGGCCTTATCTACACCCATGGGAGTTACCATTATATCTGGTTATGATTTTTCAATTCTATACCATACTCTATGACTTCTAAGAGTATCAGTTTCCCAACTTTTTCCTGAACTTTTTTTACTCAGTATTTTTACCCCTTCCTCTTGAGTCTTGATGAGATTTAGTCCCATGAATATTAGCTGATTAACTCGCCATCTTATATTCAAAAGATTCATTTTCAAAATTATTTTCTTCGTTTATAGGTTTCTATTGTTTGTGATATTCTAAACTTTTACTACCTCATTTAATTGCATCGATGATCTCAACTGTTTTCATCATAATACTTTGGATAGGAATAAATTGTTTACCGATACATCCTATATAATGCTATCTTTTGTTAAAAAAATAATTATAGTATATCTACTTACATGTTCACTTCAAATTTGTTGGACTTTTTCCTTGAATATGCACACTACAATTTAACGGATTTTTTAGTGCTGGAGACAGTTTCTTTGACCTACATTTCTCTTCTTTTTCTTTTTATAATTGTGAAGCCACTAATTATTTCTTTTCTGATTTTTCAAATTATTCAGAACATGCACGACGCAGAATTCTTCACGGAGTATGGCGAGGCAAGCCAATACCAAATACAAGAAGTCGTGGGAAAGGGAAGTTATGGGGTTGTGGGGGCTGCTATTGACACCCACACTGGCGAAAGAGTGGCTATTAAGAAAATCAATGATGTATTTGAGCATGTCTCTGATGCCACCCGCATTCTAAGAGAGATTAAGCTTCTCAGGTTACTTCGCCATCCCGATATCGTGGAAATCAAGCATATAATGCTTCCTCCCTCTCGCAGGGAATTTAAAGATATTTATGTTGTTTTCGAGCTGATGGAGTCAGATCTTCACCAAGTTATAAAGTCAAATGATGATCTCACACCCGATCATTATCAGTTTTTCTTGTACCAGCTTCTTCGAGCCTTGAAATACATACATACAGGTCAATCATTTTTTTAATGGTTAATTTCACCAAACAACCAAAACCATACCCATTTTCACTAAACTACCAAATATTTTGTAAATTACAAGAAACTATCAAAAAGCTTTAGACTAACAACACCCCTTTTTAGTGAATTATACCCGTATTTTACTAAAATAACATAATGTCGCAACGAAATTCGTAAAATGCTGCTATCGAAGTTTAGTGAAATGGTGGTGTTGATAAGAAAGTACTTGGTAGTTTCTTGTAACTTGTAAAATTTCTGGTGGTCAGTGAAAAACAGGTATACTATTTGGCAGTTAAGTGACATGAAGCCTTATTTCTAAATGAAAGTTGAAATATTAGTTGCATGCTTAAAGTTAATTTTTCTTGTACCAGCTAATGTATTCCATCGGGACTTAAAGCCCAAGAATATACTTGCCAATGCAGACTGCAAGTTGAAAATTTGTGACTTTGGTCTTGCCCGTCCTTCATTCAATGATGTCCCATCAGCTATTTTTTGGACTGTATGCTAACCCTTCCCATTATAAAATCAACAGTTCTAGCTTTGTTTTTTTCCTTCTTATTTTCTTCCACCAAGGGACCTTTAAGTGATCGGCGTGTTTTACACCCATAATTATATTGTTGATATAGTTCACCTTCTGATGTAGGATTATGTCGCAACAAGGTGGTATCGTGCTCCAGAACTATGCGGCTCATTTTTCTCCAAAGTAAGATATGTCACACGTCTATGCACAGCCTGCTTAAGTTATCCTTTAGATAAAGGTGTTCTAGGAGGCTCCATTCTGTTAAATTTTCAATTTGTTCTTTTTTCTTCTGAGAATAAATAAACCTGTGATTTCCTGATTTGAGTGGATGATTCTCAGGTAAGAGTTATATCTAAAATATTACTTACCTTCCAAATCAATGAAACTATCTTATTAGCACATGGTGAAAGAAAAGTCAAACTTAAGAATCTGATGCAATAGAAAGAGATTGGTGCATCTGAATTGGACAGCCAATAGCGATTATTCTTTTCTTGTATATAACGTAAGTTTCTTAATTGAATCTAGGACTTTTTCTATCATCACCCTTATGAGCTTTTCTCGTTGTTGAGATTTTTTAAAGTATTTAAAAGTTGAGGGAGGGGTGGGCTTTTTATAGGTACACACGGGTCTCTGATATAAGTGGGTATAAGTGGGTTCCAACAATAAAAACTCAAGCCTTGTTGAGGTTTGACCCAATCTTATATTTCTTATACATGTGTTTCTTTTGTTGTTTCCAATGTGGGACTATCTTTAAAGTCCCATCATTTGGTTTTTATTTTAAAGTCCCAGCATTTTGTTGTTTCCAATGCAACCATTTGATGGAGTGATGGGCCATTGGCTCTCATACCATGTTAGAGTTTTTTTTAAAAAGTATTTAAAGTTTTGATACCATGTAAGAGTTTTTTTAAAGTGTTTAAAGTTGAGGGAGTGATGAGCTTTTTATAAGTACACATGGGCCTTTGATATAAGCGGGTTCCAACAATAAGACTCGAGCCTTGTTGAGGTTTGACCCATCTTATACCCTATACCCATGTATTTCTTTTGTTATTTCCAATGTCGGACTATCTTTAAAGTTCCATCATTTGGTTTTTACTTTCAACACTCGTCATATTCTTGCCCCTTTCTCCTTATATTCATTCAATATGATCTATGTTTGGTGTAAGTCAGTTTCCATTTCCAGCAACCCTACTTGCAGATGTTGAATTTTTCCGTATGCTAATTGTAATTATTGATATATTTTCTTTTGTAGTATACTCCTGCAATTGATATTTGGAGCATAGGATGTATATTCGCAGAATTGCTAACTGGGAAACCATTATTTCCTGGGAAAAATGTCGTTCATCAGTTGGAACTCATGACCGATCTACTTGGATCGCCTTCACATGAATCTATTGCAAGGGTTGGTCTCTGTTTCATTTATGTTCAGCATTTTTATAAAATTTTAAATAAATTTATTATTATTATTAATTTACTAACTGATCATCCTTATATGCCATGCTTATTAGTTTTTTCATTAATCATATTCTTATCTAGATATTGGAGCTTCTACATATTCTTTACTATCTCTCTTGCTATCTATAGTCGAGAAGGGTCCCTTCGGTTTCTTGCATCTCGCTTTTGCCTCTAATTTTGACCATCCTGAAGACGGGAAAAAGGGTCATCATCACTAAACATGGTTTGATATCAACTGTTTACTTAAATAGGTATTTGTAACTAATGCAAAACTCAGACCAGATAGTTATGAGGCTAACAGTTTTGAAAATTGGGTTACCTATGTTCTCGTCCATTTACTGAGAATTAACACTGCATGATTAATAAGGCTACGGACTATAACATGAAAGGTAAATTGTATTGCAGAAAAATCTGCTTTTCCAAAGATGTCGCAAAACTTAGGCGTGCACAATTCTACCCAGATATCAAGACTATACATCTCTACTATTCACTATAATAAAATATGATATTATGCCATGGCTTCCTTCCTAAATTGTTTTTTCAACTTTCCACTGGAATGATTCAGTTTATACCTGGATGTTTTATAAAATATCTTTTTCTGATGTTTGTATTCCACATTTTTTTCCTTACTGATGGCTATGTATCGTATCTATAGATTCGAAATGAAAAGGCAAGGAGATACTTAAGTGGCATGCGGAGAAAACCACCTGTTCCTTTCTCGCAGAAGTTCCCTAATGCAGATCCATTGGCTCTGCGTATACTTGAACGCCTTCTTGCATTTAATCCTGAAGATCGACCTACTGCTGAAGAGGTAAAATTTAGGATTAAAGTGTCGCTAAGCCAGTTGATTTACCCATTACTTAATATTTGGTTGTAGGCGTTAGCTGATCCCTACTTTAGAGGTCTTGCCAATGTAGATCGTGAACCATCAACACAACCTATTTCAAAACTTGAGTTTGAGTTTGAAAGGAGGAAATTGACTAAAGAAGATGTTAGGGAGTTAATTTATCGAGAGGTATGATACCTTAGATTCTTCTCTCTTCGAATGTTAACTTGACTTTTTTCTGTTGCATTTCTCCACGTATAATGGATACTTTGGAAAGCAAACAGATTCTGGAGTATCATCCTCAAATGTTGCAAGAGTATCTTTGCGGTTCTGATCACACTAGTTTCATGTACCCAAGGTGCGACTTGTATTTGCTTGCCTCACAATCTTTTCTTTTAACGCGGTATTCCTTTTCAGCATGCTTCCCCTCTAGCAAATCTGCCATGTTCCCTGACTTTTCCCCACATTCTAGGTTAATTTGGAGAATGCTAAACGGTCAATTAGGATTATGACAACTCCATATCATGTTGGGTTCTTATACTAATTCAAAAGGGTTGGTTTCAAGATTGATAACTGGTAATTGAACTTCGTTAAGACCATGTTTGGATACCTGGGATAGAAATTCGTCGGATTTCATGTAGGAAAAAAATGTCTCGGAATGCATGTGCATTCCTTTTGATGAAAAATTTGGAGGATTTTTATATCAAAGTTTGTTTGGCTAGTAAAGGATAAGTTTTCATAATAAAATATTATTATATATATAGAAATTAAAAGCGCAGATAAAATGATATTTTTATCTCCTTTTTTTATATCTCTTAACCCATTATCTTCTAACTCAATTTTTTTCATCTTTCAATCCATTATCTTCCAACTCAATATTTTATCAATTCCAAAACATATTTTCTTCCAACTAATTTTTATTTTCTGATCAATTTTATAACTCATTTCTTTCATTTTAATTTTTCTTCAATTCTATAATCCATCGTCTTCTTTCTCAATTTTTATTCAATTCCCATAACCCATTATTAACTTCGTTGTATCCCCAATTTCTCACCGCACATCATCTTCTTCTTCAATTTTCTTCTTAATTTTTACAACCTATCGTCATGTTTATTTTCGCAATTTCAACCTATTGATTTCAAAAAAAACTTCAACCCACTATATTCTTTTTCAAAATCGTTTTTTTTTTCTAATTCCCCAATTCATCTATCTATCTCTCTTTTTTTATTTCAAACCAACTTGAGAACCTTCACTCATGATTCTTTTTATAAGCAATTTATTATTTGTTTTACAATACAACTCATTGCAAAATCCTATACAACCCATCTCAAAATCCCATTTCTAATTTAAGAAAATAAAAATGAGTAGAGAGGTAAAGGGTGTAAGAGAAGATATATTGAAGGAAAGAGTAATTGAGAATTTTTTTTATCAAAGGTGAAATAAGATACAAAGGTAGAAATAAAAATTTCTCAAGAAGGAAGAAGAACAAGGGAGGGAGGGAGGGAGGAGCTAATTTTTTTAATCCATAGGAATTGCCAAGCCTCCGGATTAATGTTGAAAATCAGCATCCAAACATCCACTTTTGAGGGATTGACCTAATCCATTGGAAAAAAGGAATCTTGATCGAAAATGCATAGGATTAGAGCTATCCAAACATGCCCTAATTGTTTCATGGAGCCTTGTGAGGATACGTTTTCAGCCAAGTGATTGAAGTTTTCACCTGCAAATTTAATTGCCTAAGAGAGAGATGAATATTTTCTAACGAGTAGCATCTTATGGTCTTTATCTGAACTGAAAGATACTGGTGATAATATGCTTATCAGGGACTCAGGTTCTGAACTATTTTGCGCCCAACTACACTATTTTTTTAGAATTTGTTGTGTTTAGTAGCTATCTTTTTATCATGTCTTCCTGCTATTAATATTTAAATGATATGTTGACACGTGAATTTAAATATATGGCATCTCCAACTTTTAAGAGTGGCAGTGAATTATAATGTTATTGTATTTATCGGTTGAATACTATCCTCTTTACCATACAAGAGACTGCATAAATCCTGTCTTTCGATATCATACATGAATCAACATTGGGATCCATGGTAGAAGAATATCTGATTACAGTATTTTCTCAAATCCTTCCACCTTTTAAATGCTCATCTCGACCATGGATATCAAAGCTGGACGGTTCTTTATGCAATAACAATCTTGTGACTTGTATTTTTCTCTGTCACGCTATTTTCTAACCTAAATGTCTTTCATAATTGTTTATTTATCATGGATCTTTACTTGATAACCCATTTTTATATTCCTTTTATGTGAAGGTTACAAGTAGACACAGATTTTTAAGCTGACTTTGAAGTTAATTTTAGTACTACTACTACTGACATTTTATAGCTGCTGACATCTCTCAAATTTCTCTGCATAGTGGAGTCGATCGTTTTAAGCTACAGTTTGCACAACTTGAAGAGCACACTGGAAAGGATGAACAAAGCGCTGCCTTTCAGCGACAATATGCCTCTTTACCAAGGTAATCATATTAGATACTGGTAGTGTCCTCAATCAATTTGTTATTCATTTCGGTAAATAGGCCTTGAGAACTTTTGAGTATACACTCTTTCAAGCTATTAACCATCTTTATCTGGCCAATGACTGATGCGAGAAAACCGCCCTATCTTTTCAAAATTTCTTTTTCCCGTTCCTGTTTAACATTCAATTAGTTGTCTGATTCAGCAATTATTATAGTTCCAAATACCCCTCAGTTTGTGAAAGTTTTAAATATTCAATGCTTGTGAAGTGGCGGAGAGCGGCATAAAATCGGGGTCATGTGGGATTTAAAAAATGTTTTAAAGTTGAAAAAAGTTAGACAGCTGTTTAAGCAGGGAACAAAATGTGACTTTTGAGATGAGATGTGGTACGGTACAACAACAACCACCGAGCCTTTTATCCCAAGCATATGGGGTAGGCTACATGAACCAACATGAGAATCACGCCGGGTCCAACACATGAATCCTCCGTCTCCACTCACTCCTATCGAACAATATACTTTCATTGAGGTCTTTGGCAACCACATATCTTTTCGTATCACCTCCATCCACATTTTCTTCGGTCTCTCTTTCGCCCTTTTGATATTGCCAATATCAAGAGCATCCATTCGTCGAACCAGTGCTTTCATAGGTCTGCGACGCACATGACCAAACCATCTTTAGCCGGTTTTCACGCATCTTCTCCTCCACAATATGTACATATTCCCATCTTTATACCAACTTTTGCACGAATATCCTCATTTCGTACCTTATCTTTTTTAGTGTTACCATATCCAACGAAGCATGTGTATCTCCGCTACGTGCATCTTCTGTGTATGATGCTTCTTAGGAGCCCAGCATTTTGTACTATATTATAATAAGGCAGGCCGAATAGTGCTCCGATAAAACTTCCCTTTCAATCTTAACGAAAAGTTGTTATCACACAAAATTCTTGTTACACTCCATTTCAACCAACCAGCCTGAATCCTTTGGTTGACATCGCTATCGATCTTCCTATCTTTTTGGAAGATGGAACCTAGATATCTAAATTGATCGCTCGGTGATATTTCTTGTCCATCCAGGGTTATACCATTGTGGTCTCGTCTTCTCTGTTTGCTAAATTTACGTTGCATATATACTGTCGTGGACCTGCTCAATCTGAACCCCCAAGATTCCAACGTTTGCCTTCATAACTCCAATTTGGCATTAACCCTTGTTTTTTGTTCCATTTATCAGAACAATATCATCAGCGAAAAGATGGTGGTATAGTACTATATTGGAAAAGATGAGGGAGATTTTATCCAATTTGGTCGTCATTTTATGAATATGTGATGCCTGACTTGTCTTTTTGTTGCAGGGAAAGGGTATGTGCATCGATAGATGAAATTCCCGACCAGAATCAAGATTTCGAAAAGAGGAGCGCTGAATCTGTTGCTCGCACTACTCGTCAAAGTCCTCCGAGGTCGCAATATGGAGACGAATCAAGTTATACACCCACTATTCTAAATGGAGTGAATAAACCAAATTGCAGTGCTCGTAGCTTGCTTAGGAGTTCAAGCATCAGCGCTTCTAAGTGTGTGGTTGTCAGTGGAAGAAGGAATTCGCAAGTAAGTGCATCAGACCTGTCTTTTATTTTTTTTGGAACTAATAGGTTATAGGTACGCAAGCTTATTGCAATAAGCAACATATTAATAGAGAGTGACGTAGTTATGGGTTGTTTGGTTCAACAAAAGGAAGTACAACATTTGTTTCATGCAACAACTGTTGCTGTCGCATTTGTTGGAAATAAAAAGCCTCAAATCCAAGATTCTTGGTGTTTTCAAATATTGTAGCTGGATTTCCAAATTCAAAAAAACTTTTATTTTTGATTGAACATGATGTTTCATCAATGCGTAGCATTTTGACTGCAAAAACATAGCTAACATTGTGATCTGTAAAGCATTGTTTATAATTTTCCCTTTACGGTCAGGCAGTACTTCAAAAACACTTAATTTTTACCAGTAAGCATAAAATTGACAACTTTATGAGCAGTAGATTATAATGGTGTAATAAATCTCCTTTTTACATTAGAAATTAAGCCCTTCTATTGTGTTGCAACCAATACAATGTCAGTTATATGTCCAGAGATATCTAAAAACTCTTTGACCTCTTCATTTTCACAGTGCTGGATCTTACGTTCCCGAATGTGCAATTGTTTAGTCCAAAACACTAATTATGGTATTCTGAAAAAAAATTACAACATGGATATTATTTCCATCACATATTAAGGACAGCTTAATCTTTTACTAGCTAAACAACCAACAAGCACAATATGTACATTTTCCCATCGTATAACAACAGTTATCAAAGTTGTCGAAAATAGCTAGAACTAGTTTCTTAGCCTTGCAAAGTAGCCACTCATTCCACCTCTTCCATTTTTTGTTCCCCACTGAAGGTTTGAAATAGCCTACCCCTTGCATTCCATGGGAACCGCATCATGATGCGTAACGAGTTGAGGCCCTCAAAGCCGCCTTTGAACTATCTTTTCTTTTTAAAAAATGTGAAGTATTGAATTATTCTTAGTTAGATAATATGGTTATATGATTAAAGATAGCTGATATCTAAAGTGTTTTCAATGAGAGTTAGAACTGCTTAGGATTTCTCTTTAATCTTGCTATATTAAGGTTTGTTTTTTTATCTGGGCATTTAGATATGATATCTATCATATATATTTGCATTATATGGCAGATTGAGTCTGCACATATCATTTATGGAATCAACGATCTTAAGAT
Organism: Agapanthus africanus; assembly: GCA_030015575.1. NCBI lineage: Eukaryota > Viridiplantae > Streptophyta > Magnoliopsida > Asparagales > Amaryllidaceae > Agapanthus > Agapanthus africanus. The sequence goes on from CM057344.1 coordinate 17,220,008, forward strand.
TGTTGAATAAAGAAAAAGTATTAAGCAAATATTTAAATTATAATTGCTTGCATCTTCTTCTGATTCTTCTCATATTTCCCTATCTTCCTCAAGTTATTTCCCTATCTTCCTCAAGTTTGGAATCAGACCTCTGCCCGCCATTTTGATATCAGAGATTGTGTTCATTATAAACCATATATGCCTTCGTTTTTTTTTCTTGGCTGGTTTGTTGAATGCAAGCCTGCTAAAATTTTAAATCTACTAAAATACTATATATCGGGGAAAAGTATCCGCATGACCGTAACTTCATCTACTTTTCATTTTGGTAGTCATGTCTCAATTGTAATTGCTAATTCTCTGATGCGTGATTTCAGGAGGAATCGATACATGAACACACAAATGAGGTTGATGCATTGACTCGCAAGGTAGCTGAACTCTATGCGTGATCCTAAACATTCAGCCTGTTACTCGATTTGGTTGCCAGTGTTCCATCGATCTCAGATATATTAAACTAAAATCCAAATTTATCCTCTCGCTTTTTATATAAACTAAATTTATCATGGTAGAGTTAGTTGTTGTATTGGGGTTTGAATCCTTGATGGCTTCCCCTTTAATGCGCCTAAAGATATATATCAGCATAGAAAAAGAAAACTCATCCATGTTGTGGATTGCAAGAGATGTAACTTTATATTATCATATAATTATACAAACAGAATGATTTTGTTGTTGTGGTATGGTGTTGCTGCGTTATGACATTGGAATATAAGTCATATTTAAGCGGGAGGATTTCATGTCATTATATTCAAAATCTTGGATTCATAGAAAATAGTGAAAAGGTTATTTCAATTGGTCTCTGTAAATCCTCAGTTTCCATATATATTTTTTCCAGATTTTCTCCTATTTTTTTTCATTTTATATGTATTTTATTATTTTATTTTAATTACCTAAACTCAAACAAAACCACAAACCTAACCCCTAACATCCGATCCATGCCCGGCCGACTCCCTCTCTCCCTTCTTCTTTCCCCTTCTTTCTTTCCCACCCATTTTTTCCAACGTTTCCCCCTTGACTCGCGTCCACCTCCGTGAGACCCGCGTTCATCTCGCCAACTTTCCTGTTGATGATACTCGGTACTGAAAACTCCCCAGATCATGGCACGTAACAAATGACGTGTCTCAAAGCTTACGAGAAAGGAGCAAGGACGGTACATTGGAAGCATACCTCGGGCCTTCGACCCGAGAATGTTCTCGATCTTCGATGACCTTCCAGAACACTTCTATGCTCGTCTTACAAACAACCATTGGCTCACCTTCGAGCCCTTTTGCATGATGGGCCTCCTCGGACCTGCTAGCTCGCCTCCGAGCTATCAAAGAGGCCTCCCGCTCGTCTCCGAGCCTCCCGCTCGTCTCCGAGCCTCCTGCCGAACACAGCTTCTTCGGTCTCATCGACCGACCCAGAGCGCAGATCGTAAACGTCCCGGGCATGGCTCCGTGAATTTCGAGATATCTGCCGCCCCACGATCCCGCGTCCCACGCCATCGCATTCCCCCGTTAACAGGTGTATCTCGCCATTAATGGAGGATCCTGCCATTCGCGCGTGCACAGCTCCAAGGGCGTAACGGCCGGCGTAAATCTCGCGCCCGCAGGCCCATAGCTGCCACTATATAAACCCCCTCTTAGACGACTCAGGTAAGGGAATTCTGATCCAATAGGCCGTTACTCTGCCCAAATACCTCGACTAACTTGATTGTCGGAGGGTCCACGGTGGTACAACCTTCCCGGGACTTCCTTGCAGGTAGCTCGGCTTCATTCCAAATCAAGCTCACTGAGATCCATACGCTTCAGGAGGAAACCCTCCAATCCAATCTCAACCATCCATCAACGCTTGCTGCAGATCAACGGAAGAAAACATCTGAAGGAGATCCACACCTCCATCAGTTGGTGCCGTTTGTGGGAACTCGAAAATTCCACTCAACGAAAGTTTATCTTTCGATATCGAAGTTATGGCGAGTGATCACCGCGACGATCCAAGCACTAGCCGCCGCCCTTCTCACAACGGGGGCGCGGACGGATCTCCTCCTCCCCCGAATGTTGTTCATGCCTTGTTTGCATGGATCGACAAGCTTGCGTCCATCGTGGATACCCTCGTCCGTGTCCAGACCGCTGGGCAAACCACACAGGTCGTCGTTCCCCCACCTTGGGACCGGGACCTCCGCAAAGGGGGAGAAGACATTGCCCATGCTGGCGCGACCGAGCAGCGCCTCACTATTTCCGGCGGCCATAGATCCCCTACGGTGACCAACTCAATGACCTGCTGGGCGCCTCACAGCTCCACGCCGAGGTCTCACGAAAGAGCACCCCGCCCTGAGGCCCATCGCGCTCCTGTCCCCTTCGAGGAGGTGTCGGTCAGCTCGCCTGCTCCCAGGCATGGTCGGCGCCTTCTCCCTCGACAGGATCGTGCGAACGGGACTCACCACGGTAGCTCGAGGACAACCTTGCCAGGGGACCTGCGGAACCTCATAGAACGGAACCGTGGCTAGGCGCAAGCCGCCAGCAGCAGGGGCCATAAATCCGAGTATGTTGAATCCTCGGGATACTACGACCGGCTTGATACCCTCGAAAAGAAGGTCGAGGGTATACATCGGGAGAGTCATCCTTCAAACGACGGGGCTAGATATGCCGCCGACTCGCTTACGAGGCCATTCACTGAAGAGCTGCTCGCTGTCCACGTCTCCTCCAGGAACAAGCCTCCGAAGGTATCCCTCTTCGACGGAAAGTCCGACCCAAAAGATCATTTAGACGCGTTCACGGCAGGGATGGGCTTCCAGGACAACTCCGACACCGCACAATGCCGTGCATTCCCAGCCACTCTCATCCGCTCTGGACGAGACTGGTTCCGAGGACTCACACCACACTCCATCTCTACCTTCGATGAGCTGGCCACCCAGTTCCTCGGCCATTTCGTTAGGAACAGATGGCAGAAGCGGACCGTCGATCATCTCTTCACCATAAAGAGCGGGGACAAGGAATCCTTCAAAGGATACGTCACCCACTTCTACAACGCTTTCCTTGAAGTCCCAGAACCCCGGGACGAGACGGTCATCACTGCCCTTAGGTCGGGTCTTAAGAACAAGGAGTGGCTCTGCTCCTTTGCATTAGCGTAATCTAAGACCATGGCCGAGGTAAAAGTCTGGACCGAACGTGAGATCCAGCTCGAGTCCGAGGTGAACGCGAACCTACCTCGGACAGACCAGACCGATCAGAAGAAGAGTGCAAGAGAGGAAAAAAAGAAGATTGAGCGGCCAAATCCCTACTCCCCAAAGTTCCAGGAGTATACCCCGCTCAACATCTCCCAAACAGAGCTGTTGGAGAAGGCAAAGGGCGAAAGATTCTTCAAACTCTCCCGGTCGCAAATAGGACGGTCAAACGTACTCGAGCCCCCTATTGCGCCTTCCATAGGTCACAGGGACACCCCACCGAGAACTGCAAACAGCTCCGTGATTACATCGAAGAGTTGATTCGCTCGGGACACTGGGCAGATACTTGCGGGGCAAGCGATAAGCCGACCGAGAACAAGAGCATTATCCCCCTCCCGGCGAGTTGACGATCGGCCAAATCATGGTCGTATCATCGGGAGGTGCACCTGAGGCCGACAAGACACGATGCCCTTTGCCGGTCGAAGGGACTAGCAGCCAACCCAGGAAGAGGGTCAAAGCATCTGAGCCCATCATCTTTACCGAAGAGGACCTCCACGGGATATCCCTGTCTCACAACGACCCCCTGGTGATTACAGCACGGGTCCACCGTTATGAAGTGCAAAGGATATTGGTTTACTCGGGAAGCTCGACAGACATCCTCTTCTACGACTGCTTCCTGCGTATGGGGCTTACTCCGTCGGACCTGAGGCCGACCGCCCACATCCCGTCGGGGTTCACCAACCACTCCATCCCGGCAGAAGGGGTGATCACCCTCCTGCTTAACATCGGGGAAGCAGGCCGCACGCGTACCGTGCCTGTGGAGTTCATCGTCGCCAGAATTCCATCGGCTTTCAACATTCTCCTGGGACGCCCGACGCTGAATTCCCTCCGGACCCAGATATCGACCTACCAACTAGCAATCCAGTTTCCCTTTGACCAAGGCGGGATAGGTCGGGCCTACAGGAACCAGCAAACCGCGAAGATTTTCTTCATAGCGACATCTATGCCCGAAGAGAGAAACGATGACCTTGAAAGCACGGATGGTTTTAGGGGGTCTTTGGATACTCGGGATGAGCACAAAGAGATCCGAGGAGCCCCGGTGGAGCCGCTAACAGAGGTCCCCCTCGTCGAAGAGGACGATGAGCGAACTGTCCTAATCGGGTCACTCTTAACGGGGGCTCGGCGCGATGACCTGGTCCACTTCCTCAGAGGAAAATCAGACGTGTTCGCCTGGGCGCCTGCCGACATGCCTGGGATCGACCCCAAAATAGTATCACATAAACTCGGGGTCGACTCGGCAGTCCGACCCGTCAGGTAGAAGAAACGAAGCTTTGCCCCGATCAAGCAAAAAGCGATCGAGGATGAGGTTGACAGGCTGCTCGCGGCCAACTTCATTCGGAACATGGCTTACTCGGAGTGGTTGGCGAATGTGGTCATGGTTAAAAAGGCAAGCGGGAAGTGGCGCATGTGCGTCGGCTTCACTGACCTCAACAAGGCCTGCCCGAAGGACAAATATCCCCTCCCTCAGATAGATCAACTTGTCGACAGTTCGGCAAGCCATGAGCTACTCAGCTTTATGGACGCCTTCTCCGGCTACAACCAGATCCGTATGAATCTGACAGACGAAGAGCTCACCGCATTCATAACAGACCGGGGGGTATACTGCTATAAAGTGATGCCCTTCGGCCTCAAAAACGCCGGGGCTACGTACCAACGCTTGGTCAACAGGATGTTTAAGTCTCATATCGGCAGGAACATGTAGGTTTACGTCGACGGCATGCTCGTCAAATCGACCTCGTCAGATCAGCACGCCAAAGATCTGGGCGAGGCTTTTGACATCCTCTGCAAATACAAAATGAAACTGAACCCCGCCAAGTGCGTGTTCGGGGTTACTAGTGGAAAGTTCCTCGGGTTCATGGTCACCCACCGAGGAATCGAGGCTAACCCGGAGAAAATCAGCGCCATCCTCAACATGGCAGTGCCCAAGACCAACGTCGAAATCATGCGGCTCACAGGGAGGGTAGCCGCTCTAAGTCATTTCATGTCAGGATCCGGGGAAAAGTGCCTCCCGTTCTTCAAAGCTCTAAGGAAGATCCCAAGGTTCAAATGGTCAGAGGAGTGTCAGATCGCTTTCGAGCAATTGAAAGTGCACCTGGCGACTCCCCCACTACTCACCCGGCCGGTTGAAGGAGATGAGCTATCGCTGTTGTTTCCCGCCGAAACACGGAGACGCGACCGCGCATGTACGTCTTGCCTGATTTTCGAGGCAGATACTAATTGGTGCTATCCTTTCACCTCTCCGAAGATGCCAAGTTGATTTATGACACCGTGTATCGAAGGTTTAAACGGATGCGGCCGATGTAGCAGACTTCGTCAGATTCCCCCTCATTTGAGGGGTTTTTTGATTGCGGGGACGCTCTTCCCTGCAGGCGCAAGCCCCTGCAGTTAATTACGCTACCACGTCGTGGTAAAAACTTTCTCCTCTCCAGATGGTCACTTCGTGTCGTGTGTGTTTGTTTTGTTTTTGGTTGCTCGTGGATTGTATACGGAGACTAATTTATGTTGTCGCCCGTAGGGCGCGGATTAGTCCAAATCCGTATTTTCTTAGATTTGGGTTTGGGGTTGGGTTTAAGGATACGTTAGTCTCATTTGAGACTAAGATCAACTTAAACGTTTGTTAAGGATACGTTAGTCTAATTTTAGACTAAGATCAACTTAACGGGATCATTTAGATCCAACAAAAGAGCATTCGGGCTCTATTATTTAGTTTAGGGACATTGCGATTGATTACCAGTTTAAGGACATGGTGGTCCAAGGTTAAGGACATCATAGTCCATAGGTTTAAAGGGACCCCACAGTCCGAGGTTAAGGACATCATAGTCCATGGGCTTAAGGACCCCACAGTCCGTAGTTTAAAGACGTCATAGTCTATAAAGTTTAAGGACATCATAGTCCATGAGTTTAAGGACCCCACAGTCCATGGAATGATTGGTTATCGGGACCCGTCACCTCTCTGAAGACGTTGAGGGATTACAACGACAAATCTCAAAGGAGTGAAGACATGTACCCTTGAACCAAAGTTGATTAGGAGATCTGTAGTCCAATTTGGAACTAAGATCAATTAATTAGATTATGAGCACATTGACTCAGTTAAATCTGAATTGAGGACTTATGGACAACTTGGGCTAAGTCCAATTAGATTTGAATATTGGCCTTTTGTTGGACTATTGAACATTTGTTTGGGTTCAGCCCCATCATTATTTAGCAATGCTAAACATGAGTCTGGGTTCTGACCATGTCTTTATCTTTTATTGAGTGCTGAGCACTCAATATGCCATACGAGATGATCAATCTTGGAAGACAAGGATATATTTGAGGCTCAGTCAAAGGGAAGGCTTACCTCTGGAAGACTTAGCCAATTTGGGCTAGGTTGCTTTAAAACAGTGTTAAACACTGGGGACAAGATGCTCAAAATAGTGTTAAACACTAAAAATGGGGTGGTCACGTGGGGTCACGTGAGGCGCCTGAGAATTGGGCCAAACCTCCTTTATTTTACCCTCAAATCTGCAAATAAGTGTTAAACACTTAGCCTTCAGGCCATTACGTGTGAGCACGTGAGGCATCTGAAGATGGGGCCAAAATTCCTTTGTTTTGTTCTCAGAATATTCAAATGTGTCAAACACTTAAGTTTTCACGGCCATCACGTGTGGGCACATGATGGGCACCCATGCATTGATTTATTAAAGTGTTTATTAGGGGTCACGTGGGGACACGTGAGGGCGCTCAAAATTGATTCTACCTTTGGCTTTGTTCCCTTTATTTTTGAGGGTCACGTGTGAGCACGTGGGGCATTGCCTCCAAGCTTTTTCCTTTTCATTTTTGGGAGTCTGTTTAAGGGTCACGTGGGGGCGCGTGACCTAGTTTTATTCTTTCTTTTCTGATCATTGAGGATGGGGGTCACGTGTTACCACGTGACCAAGTTCTTTACGTGCATGGAGAGCTTTAAGTCTCTTGTTTTAAGAATCAGATTCTCTTATAAGGTTAAACCCTAGTTCTGTTTAGAGGAATTAAATTCCTGTGTATTTGGAAGAATTAAATTCTTATATAGGGTTAAACCCTAATTTCATTTGGAGGAATTAAATTCCTATGTATGTTGGAGAATTAAATTCTCATATAGGGTTAAACCCTAGTTTTATTTGGAGGAATTAAATTCCTATGAATTTGGGGGAATTAAATTCCTTAAACTCAAATTCTCCCTTCTAAGTTTTGGATCTGCATGGCAGAATCTCCCCGATGAGAATTAAATTCTCAACTATTGGGAAGATCTGCTTCTGCAGATCTTCAACCAAAGGAAGAACCAAGTTCTTATTCAGAAGAGTTAAACTCTTAAATTGAGAATTAAATTCTCTTTTTGTTTTATGGAGCTTAGATCTCTTTCCCCTTTCTCATATAGGGTTTTTTTCCTCTGAAAGGAACTTATTTTCTCTCTTGAGAATTAAATTCTCCTCTCTTTATTCTCTCTGTTGTTGTTTTTTTTTTCCTCCAAAAATCCAAAGATCCCTCTCTTATCTTCTTGGCTCCTATTTATAGGAGAAAGAAAATAATCAATTTGTTTAGTCAATCTTTCATTAAAAGATTTGGTTGTTTCTTTAACCAACATGATCTTTTAGATCACTCAGTGAATTTTATTCACCATTGGATTTTTAATCCAAAAGATATTCTGTTTGTTATTCTTGGTGAATTTCAGGGAAATCTTTCCTTGTATAGAATCTTTCTATAAATTGGTGATTTTTAATCACCATTGGATTTTTAATCCAACGGTGCTCCACTTTACAGAGCACAATCTCTTTTTGTTTGGAAAGATTTAAAGAAATATTTTTCCATTTAGGGTCTTTGATTTCCCTTAATTAGAATTTAATTCTATTAGTTCAGAAGGCTTAAGAACCTATCACGTGTTGGCACGTGATCCCACTGTTTGATCATTTCTGTAAAATTCAATTCTATTAATTAAGGAACTTAGGAACCCATCACGTGTTGACACGTGACCCCCTTGATTAACATTTTAAACAGAATTTAATTCTGCTGTTTTAAAGAGTTAAGGAATCATCACGTGTCATCACGTGACCCTTGGTCACGTGTAGACACGTGATGCCTCATTGGGATCTTTCCTTGCCATTTTATTATGCCTTTTAATTCTTTCAGTGGGTTCTTTAAAGATCCATCACGTGTGGGCACGTGACTTCACTAATTGCTTGCTTGATTAGAATTTTAATTCTATTATAACAAAGTCTCAGGAAACCATCACGTGTCAGCACGTGACCCTTGGTCACGTGTCAGCACGTGATACCCCATTGGGGTATTTCCTGATATTTTATCAGGGAACAGCTGTATCTGGTGGTGTCCGATCATTCTGCAGGTTCAATACTCGTCCGAGAAGTCGAGGGAGCCCAGAAGCTGGTTTACTATGTAAGCCACGTCTTCAAGGACGCGGAAACAAGGTACCCGGCCATAGAGAAGATTGTCTTGGCACTCATCGTGGCCTCGAGGAAACTACGACATTATTTCCAGGCGTACACTATCCTCGTCCTCACCAAACGCCCTTTAGGGGCTATTCTCGCCTCCCCCGAGTCTTCTGGTCTTTTGGAGAAGTGGAGGTGGGAGTTGTCCCAATTCGACATCAAATACCGTCCGAGGAAAGCTATCAAGGCACAAGCCCTGGCTGATTTTATCATCGAATGCACTATCCTTAACAAGGAGGCAGTGTCCGCGCCGGCCCCCGGATCTCAACCATCGATCGAAGAGAGGCCCGACTCCGTCCTCGATTGGGTCCTTTACGTCGACAGGTCATCAACCGAGGAGGGCTGTGGTGCCGGCCTCATCATTCGGGGCCCGAACGAGGCAGAGATGGAGTATTCTTTGAAGTTCGGGTTCAAAGCCTCAAACAACGCAGCGGAGTATGAGGCTCTGCTCCCTGGACTGTGGATCACCTCCGGAGTTGGGCTGAAGATGATCTGAATCCATAGCGACTTCGCTCTGGTCGTCGGCCAAGTGACCGGCCGTTTCGAAGCACGCGAGCCCCTGATGGTGAAGTATTTACCCGAGGTAAGAAGGCTGCAAAAGGACTTCGACAAAGTTCAAGTGGAACAGATCCCCCGGCACCTAAACGCCGAGGTCGAGGCCTAAGCAAGCTAGCTTCCTCCTACACGGCCAACAACAAGAGAAATATCCTCTTCAAGATCTTGCCACGACCCAGCGTGGAAGACAGAGCGACATCGCTCCAAGTTTACATGGCCCGGGAAGAGGACCAAGATTGGAGGAAGCCCATCGTGGAATTCCTGAAGGAGGGTACGCTCCCCGGAGATCGTGGGGAGGCCCACCGCCTCCGAGCCAAATCCCGCCATTTCGTCTGAAGCAATGGGAACCTCTACAAGAAATCCTTCACTCAACCCCTTCTCCGGTGTGTCGACCCCCACGAAGCCGACTATGTCCTCCGTGAGGTCCACGAAGGGGTCAGCGGAGCACATCAAGGGGTCCACACCTTAGTCCAGAAGACGCTCCTCCAAGGGTACTATTGGCCGACCATCTATCATGACGCTCAGAAGCTTGTCGGAAGGTGCAAGAGTTGCCAGCTCCACGGCAGCATACCCCGCCTTCCGGCTACCGAGCTGACTGCCCTGACCTCCCCATGGCCATTTGCCCAGTGGGGAATGGACATGATTGGCTAACTCCTTACAGGTACGGGCGGGCACATCCTCTTCACGGTGGACTACTTTATGAAGTGGATCGAGGCCGTCCCCATCAGAAAACCGGACGCTACCACGACTGCAGAACAACGTAATATTCCGGTTCGGGATCCCGAGGTGTATCATCACCGATCACGGGACGAATTTCGAAAACGAAAGAGTTAAAGGATTCTGCAGCGAATAACATATATTGATGAAGTTCGCCGCAGTCGTGCACCCCCAGTGCAACAGGCAGGCTGAAGTCGTTAACAGGGACGTCATTCGAGGACTACGAGCTTTCCTGGAAGGACGACAGGGCAGTTGGGTCGACGAATTACCCCGGGTTTTATGAGCCTTATGCACATCGAAGAAGACCCCCACTGGAGAGACCCTCTTCAGCCTCTGCTACAGCACCGAGGCGATGGTCCCAGCAGAAATCAGGCTGCCCAGTTAAAGGGTCGAGCGCTTCGACGATGAAGCAAATATCTCGGCCCTCCGGACTAATTTGGACGTCTTGCTAGAGAAGCGGGACCGGTCACAGATCAGAGCTGCCGCTTACCAATGATAGACTGCCGCTACTACAACGCTCGGGTCAAGCATCGTGCCTTCAAGACCGAAGATTTGGTCGTAAGGAGGAACGAGTTTGTTGATCAGGGCAAATTGCATTAGTTTTCTCCGAAGTGGGACGACCCCTTCCTTGTCTCCGGAATCTTACCCGGCGGGGCCTATCGCTTACAAGACGCGGCAGGTCGCAAGTTCCCACGACCCTAAAATGCCGAGAAGCTCAAGTTGTACCTTTGAAAAGCCACGGGTTTCAATTCGTGAAAATACTCAAACGCAATCATAAGAAAAAATAGAAAACATCAGAACGTCGCAAAAATGGAGCTTTATTTACTTGTAAAAAGTTATTGTGGACTCCCCAGCCTTACATATAAAAAAATTATTACAACAGAGGGGGAACAAGGTCAAAGAAATACTCCCAATGATATTCCGAGGAGATCTCCGCCAGTCGAGCCCTGGCCTCTACAGCCCGCTCCCGCTGATGCTGCACGCGAACCCGGGACGCCACGGAAGGGCCGGACGCTCCACCAGCTGAGCCTTGGCTCACGATCTGTCTCTTTTGGAAGCACTCCAAAATGAGGGCCACAGATCGGTCGTGCCTGGTCTTCAAGATGAGGCTGATGACGTAAATCGTACGGACCTTATCGAGGGCCTCGTCCAGCAGCTCCTCGGCAAGGGGGTTGTATAAACCCGGGGACCTCCTCCAAATTGTGTACATCAGCAATTGGAGGAGGGGTGACCGGCGAAGGAGTAGACGACCGATGTGATCCTCGATGCGCTGGACCACACCCCGGTACCTATCCTCGGAAACGGATTGGTCGTACAGGCAGACATCGTCGGGAGTGATGATCTCTTTAATCGAGTAAATACGCCCGGCTATCTCGAAGAAGCAATGCTGAAACAAACCCATCTCCTTCCCTATTTATAGCCTCTACAGAATCCCTAAGGGTCCAAATTTGCGCGCGCATGGGTGAGAATCCAGGGATTCGCTCAATTCTTCAAATGCCATACCGCCATGTGGCGGACATCCCGTATTTCCCGGCGAATCGAAGTAGGAACGATACGGATCTTGGAACGCCTCGCCTCTCCTATGCGTTTCTGCCACGTGCCGCCCGCGACGGTCACTCTTCCCGATATTCACACACCTAGGAAGGTCGGGCAATGCCTCGCAAAACCGAGCAGCTACCCTGCTCGGTCCATCCTTAGCGGGTAATCTCTTACCCATCTACATTAAGGATCAAAGCCTTTACCAAGAGGCCAGCAAGCAGCTACCCTGCTCGGTCTATCCACGGCTGGTAGTTTACTACCCACCGACGCCAAGGATCGAAGCCCTCGTCAAGAAGCAACCGATCAGCTTCCCTGCTCGGTCCATCCTTGGTTGGTAGTTCACTACCCACCGACGCTAAGGATCGGACCCTCGTCAAGAGGCCACCGAGCAGCTTCCCTGCTCGGTCCATCCTTAGCGGGTAACTTCTTACCCATCTACGCTAAGGATCGAAGCCCTCGTCAAGAGGCCGCCGAGCAGCTTCCCTGCTCGGTCCATCCATGGCTGGTAGTTCACTACCCACTGACGCCAATGATCGACGCCCTCGTCAAGAGGCCACCGAGCGGCTTCCCTGCTCGGTCCATCCTTAGTAGGGTAATTTCTTACCTATAAACGCTAAGGATCAAAGCCCTCGCCAAGAGGCCACCGAGCAGCTTCCCTGCTCGGTCCATCCTTAGCGGGCAACTTCTTACCCATCTATGCTAAGGATCAAAGACCTCGCTAAGAGGCCACCGAGCAGCTTCCCTGCTCGGTCCATCCATGGCTGGTAGTTCACTACCCACTGACGCCAAGGATCGAAGCCCTCGTCAAGAGGCCACCAAGCAGCTTCCCTGCTCGGCCCATCCTTAGCGGGTAACTTCTTACCCATCCACGCGAAGGATCAAAGCCCTCGCCAAGAGACCACCAAGCAGCTTCCCTGATCGGTCCATCCATGGCTGGTAGTTCACTACCCACCGACGCCAAGGATCGAAACCCTCGTCAAGAGGCCACCGAGCAGCTTCCCTGCTCGATCCATCATTAGCGGGTAACTTCTTACCCATCCACGCTAAGGATCAAAGCCCTTGCCAAGAGGCCACCGAGCAGCTTCCCTGCTCGGTCCATCCATGGCTGGTAGTTCACTACCCACCGATGCCAAGGATCGAAGCCCTCGTCAAGAGGCCACCGAGCAGCTTCTCTGCTCGGCTCATCCTTAGTGGGTAACTTCTTATCCATCTACGCTAAGGATCGAAGCCCTCATCAAGAGGCTACTGAGCAGCTTCCCTGCTCGGCCCATCCTTGGCTGGTAGTTTACTATCCACCGACACCAAGGATCGAAGCCCTCATCAAGAGGCCATCGAGAAGCTTCCCTGTTCGGTCCATCCTTAGTGAGTAACTTCTTGCCCATCTGTGCTAAGGATTTAAACCCTCCTAAGAGGTCAGCGAGCAGCTTCCCTGCTCGGTCTATCCTCAGTGGGTAACTTCCTACCCATTTGCTCGGTCTACGCCGACCTATCTTCAGAGAGATGGTCGCCAGTCCAACTCGAGGAAATGAGCGAGTCTATGCCTTTCTACTCGGAGGTACCAACCGACATACCATCAACGTGCGATCGCCACCTCGACTTTGGGGCCATAACGATGTCGAACTTACACTTTGACAAATAATTGGGTTTAACTCGACGCGCGATCGCCAACTAAAGGATCGGTCCCTGACCTAGCGCTTATCAGGCGAGCAAAATGAAGACGTCGTCACGAAACAAAAACATTGCTGCGAAATTGAAACATTGCCACAAAAAATTCTGCAAAAAGGTTTTATTTACAACCCGGGAACCTTTACAAAGGTATTGTGGGCTCCCCAGACTTACAAAATCGCCCGAAGGCTTACAAAATTCCAAGACGAAAACAAAAAATATACAAATAGAGGGCAGGGAGACTCAGGCCTCAGGGCCGGGAAGGACCTCGACGTGCTCCGCGACTACCTCGGGAGTCAGGGTGGCGGCTTGAGGGTCGGCGCCCACCGCAGGAGCTTCGGCACTGGGAGCTGGGGTGACCGCCTTCTCCCCAACGCCCCCACCAGGGGCCTTCCCCCCGGCGACGCTTTCGGTGGCATCCCTCTGCACCTCACCCTCGAGGGGATACTCGAGCCGGAGCTTATCGTCGGGAAACTCCGGCATCAGCGCCTTGACGGCGTCGAGGGCATCATGCCAGACGAGAGCCGAGGCTTCGGCGAGGTCGGCGTAGAATCGATCCGAAGTCTTGTAGCTCTCCACCGCCTTCGCAGCCCGGAGGTCAGCGCGCCTCATCCCTTCCTTTAGGGCCTCGTTCTCCCTCTTAAGGGTGTCCCGCGTCTTCTTCATAGTGGCGGCGAGCACCCTGCCATACTCCAACTTGGCCTCAACGATCTTGTTGGACTCCATCAAAACTCGAATGATCTCCCGGCAGTTGGCGTTCACCCCCACCTTGGCAGCCACCCGGTCTTCGAGGGCGGCGATCCTCTCCCTCGCTTGACGCAGCTCCCGGCTCAGGCTCTCCTCCCGCGAGGAAGACTCGCCCGCTAGCCGCAGCACCGGGGCTATTTTCTCGTGCTCCATGTTGGCGACGAGGGCGCAGTGCTGGAGGACATGAGGAAAACAAAAGGAGGGGTTAAAAAGGTATACGATCCTGTAAACAAAAAGGCTTAATGAAAACCCGAACGGTAGGCGGACACTAATCTGCACGGCCTCCTGAGATATGGCCGCGATTTGGGCCTTGAGGGTCCTCCAGGGGATTCAGCCCCCAGCCAACCGTTCCATCTCGGAGAGCAAACTATCGGCGACAGAAATCCCCGAGGACACGTCGTAGCCAAGATCCCCATCCTGCATGAAGATCGAGGAAGACGGAGCTCGGGACACCGTCCTCTTGCGCCGCTTGAGGGGGCCACGGTAGGGTCGGCTTCATCCGCCACATCCACAACCCGGGATTCCTGCTCCCGAGCATATTTGCGGCTCTCCCCGTGGCTGGTCTCCTTAGCCCGGGATGTAAAGGAACGCCTAGCCGAAGCGGCCGCCGACGGGGCCGGGCTCGCAGCGGGGCGTGACGGGTCGGCGCCTTCGGCCTTCCTCCCTTTCTTCTCGGCCATGGCAGCCCGGAATTTAGATCGGTCCATCGGTTCTGCAAAGAAGCGAAAATACAAAGGGGGTTAGCAAAGCCATAAAGAATTGAAGAATTCACAAGTCTAAACAGGTCGCCTAAGCTCCTAACTTACCCGCAAACTGAGCGGGGCTGAGCCCGGCCCAACCGAGGGCCTGCTCGGACAACAACATATCGGCCCGATGGACGGGCTCCCACGCCAACACCGCCATCGCATCGGGATCGGATGACCGCCTCACCCGCGGGCAGTTGGCCCTGTGCCACTGGACAGGCACATGCCAATCCTCACCCTTTGTTGGCCCGACGAACATGAACTTCTCCTTCCATTCATGAATGAAAGAAGGTACTGCTACGACCCCCGACCCGGCCGTCCTTTCTCTGTGTTTTCTAAAAGAAACGTATACCCAGCTAGGCTCGTCCCTACGAGTACCGGGGTGATTTTTGTAGCAGAGGGAGGAAAGGAGAATGTTCTGGCTGAAAGGGATCTCCTGCAGTCTCAACTAGACCAGGAACCCGAGGAGAATCCTCTACGAGTTCGGCACTAGCTGGCCCGGGGCTAATTGAAAGCAACGCAGCGCCGCACACACCTCGGGAGAGAAGGGCATACGCATTCCGGCCCAAAAGGCTTCCAAGTATAAAACAATCTCCTTGCCCGGTACCTGGTCTGTCCTCTCTCCCTCCTCGGCCAAGCGAAGCGAGTAGCCGGGGGAATGTGGAAGCGAGCCCGGATTGTGGTGAGCTCGTCCACATGCCTCAGGAGGGAAGGCACGTCACAGACACTCCTAACACGCGCTTTGGGGGCCGTCCCCGCCGTGCGACCCCGGGTGGCAGGACTAACCCTAACTCCCTGGGGGGATTCCGACTCGGAAGAGGAAGAGGAAGAAGCGGTAGAAGACTCCCTAGACTCTACCTCTACTACCTCAACAGACTCCCCAGAGGAAGACATCTAACCTGAGGAAAGGAAGGAGACGTCCGAGGAAAAAATGCAAGAAATCCGACCTAAAGGGAAGAGTGCCGAGCTAACACACGCGGCGATGAGGAAATTATAGCGAAGTGTGGACCCTGAGAGGGTCCCACCTCTATTTATAGCATTCAGCAAGCGCATCCAATGGAGCCAATCGATTCCCGCCAAAACAGAGGCTTCGCGTTCGACGGCCATCAAATTTTCACGCGTCACAAGAGCATTGGACGCGTCCCTTCAAGTGACAAAGACACCGGCGGCCCGTCACGTCAGCCAACCAGCATCGGGCACATGGCCTGGCGTCTCAACGGACGCACGATCGAATCGGTGCTTCCCCTTTATTGCACGATCTCTTCTCTGATCCGCCGACGTCATCAAAAAATACAACTAATTGCCCGGGAATCCGCTCCGACGATGTCTTCAAATAAGAACTTAGCTCGGATGACCGATCAGACCACTCTCGACCCGACCCATAAATAGGTCGGGACGAGAGTGGGGGGCTAATGATGATGCTCGGTACTGAAAACTCCCCAGATCATGACATGTGGTAGACGACGTGTCCCAAAGCTTACGAGAAAGGAGCAAGAACGGTACATTGGAAGCATACCTAGGGTCTTCGACCCGAGGATGTTCTCGACCTTCGATGACCTCCCAGAACACTCCTATTCTCATCCTATAAACAACTATTGGCTCACCTCCGAGCCCTCCTGCACGATGGGCCTCCTCGGCCCTCCCAGCTCGCCTCCGAGCTATCATAGAACCAAGCTTGCTCGGCCTAGCGCTCGCCTCCGAGCCTCCCGCCGAGCTCAGCTTCCTCGGTCTCATCGACTGACCCAGAGCACAGGTCGTAAACATACCGGGCATGGCTCCGCGAATCTCGCCATACGCGAGATATTCGCCTCCCCACGATCCTGCGTCCCACGCCATCGCGTTTTCCCATTAACGGGTGTATCTCGCCATTAATGGAGGATCCCGCCATTCGCGCGTGCGCGGCTCCAAGGGCATAACGGCCGACGTAAATCTCGCGCCCGCCAGCCCATGGCTGCCACTATATAAACCCCCTCTCAGACGACTCAGGTAAGGGAATTCTGATCCAATAGGTCGTTACTCTGCCCAAATACCTTGACTAACTTGATCGTCGGAGGGTCCACGGTGGTATAACCATCCCGGGACTTCCTTGCAGGTAGCTCGGCTTCATTCCAAATCAAGCCCACTGAGATCTACACGCTTCAGGAGGCAACCCTCCAATCCAATCTCAGCCATCCATCAACGCTCGCTGCAGATCAATGGAAGACAATATCTGAAGGAGATCCATACCTCCATCGCTTGTGATCCCCTCCACTAAATCCCCTCCCTCCAACGGCTCCCCCTCTCTCGTCCTCGCCGCGAGACCCGCTCCCTCACATCCTCTCCTCACCTTCATCTCAACACCGTGCCACTCTTCCTTTTTCCCAGCTCGCTCCTTCTCCCTCGCCAACACTCTCTTCGTCCTCTCCAGCTTTCTCCTTCGCCACCATCGCCTCCCTCTCCTTTTTAAGCTTCCCGTTTCCACTACACCCAACACCACTCACTGCGACCGGCCATCACCCACCGGAGCTTCCTCCTCCATCGAGCTCCGAGCTGCATCTCACCGACAAGCCTTCTTGTCACGCCCCGCTTCCCAAAATACGGAATACGAGGGGTGACTAGGTGATTAGTCAAAAATATTGCATATTTTAACCGGCAATTTCCTCATCATTTGCATTCATATAGAAGTGTTCGGTATTCATATCTTACATATTAGCAAAACTGTCGCAAAATATCAGATTACATGTATTAGACTCTAAAACCGACACTATAAAGGAAATTGACTACATTTCATGGCATCGCATCATCCCTACATTTTGCGCAACACTTGTTTTGAGATCTGTGCAGGAAAATCCAGCAGAAAGGCCAAAATTTACAGGGTACAGCTAAAACGTTACGCCAACTCAATGATTTCAGTTCTGGTATCAATCCAAAGGGACAAACAAAAATCAACATATCAGATGAAGCCCCAAATGGCATCCCAAGACCACACCAGAAATACCAAGGCTCAAGCCCTACAGACAGCCGCGGATCCGCGGCAGGAGCATGCTTGCGCCGCGGATCCGCGGTGGGTCCAAGGAATTAGCTCCTCATTTTTGGTGCACAACTCCTAGCTCAGCTCCTAAACTTCATAAAGACACTACATTTTCCAGAAGACTCCAGAGACTTCTGCTAGATCAGCAAGTTTTGGGATCAACACTAAACTAGCCTATCATTCTAGAAACTTCTCCCTAAACCCTAGCTTAAACCCTAAGCTAAGCCTAACAAACTCTTTCTAGAAGTCTTTCAACAAACTTTTGGAGGGAACTCAAAGGCTTAGGGTTTGGGTGTTCTATAAATAAGACCCTAGGCTCACTTGTAAAAGGATCCATCTAGAATCCAATTTTTGAGAGACTTGATCTTTTATTAGTTGATTTTAGTAGCCAAATTAGAGCCATTCTCTCTCTCTTCATCTTCTTCTTCCACAAGTCTAGTGAGAGGACTTGTGTGAAACCCTAACCCTAATTCCAATCAAAAGCCAAGATCCCGAGTACCCATTCAAGCAAGAAGCCTTGCAACCTTTTAGGAGCCGAGCCGGTCTTCAACAGAGCAAGTGGTCCAAGCCGATCCGCGACTCACGGAGCCGAGCGAAGCCAAGTCGACAATTTAATTCTTCCTCTTGTAGTTCTTGAGCGACTGTAATCAAATTGTTGAGATAAATAAAAGGTGATATTCTTTTATCTTGTTTTCTTTAAATTCTTGCATCATGATTTAATCTAAATTTCTAGTTGTAATTCTTGTTGTGATGTTTGAGTAATACTCCGCTCGTCGAGGAGTCGAGAAGATAAATAGAATGATGATGTAATATATCTAAAAACGATTCTTGATTCCTACTAGTTTTGTAAACCCTAGCAAGTTCAAGAACCGACGACCCATTTCGTTGCGATGTTTTCTTGATTGATATCGCTCGAAATTGGGAAGTTACGATCGTTTCTTGAAATTGCTAGAGGCTAGAATGTGAATGATAATCAACGAAAGAACAAGGGTTAAAAGATGAAACCCTAGTTTCATCAAGAAAGCCCTAACTCTCGTCGATCATCATCGATCTAGTATCAATCCTTCGAAGGACAAGAACACGAAATCTTGATATTACATCACGTCTATAGATCCGATCGATTCCTACGAGTCTCATTTAGATTCTTGACATTTTGGTTGGAAATATTATCGAAACCCAATTCTTGATTGTTTATCAGTTTCTTGATTCTTGATTAAACATCGTGACACCTGAATCAATTGATAAATTCTTGAATCATGTTTTCTTTTCTTTTCGATTAACTTTTCGATTCAAACAAATCAAATATAAAAACGAATCGCACAATCCCTGTGGACGATCTGCACTCGCTTACGATCTACAACTGACACCGTAGTTGATTGCGGTCAAATATAATTCTTTGATTGTGATTCTATACATCTTCTTAAACCGACACACAAAGAAACCATCAACCAAAATGGCGCCGTTGCCGGGGATCGCGCGCTAATTCGTTTTATATCAAAGTTTGAATTGAAAGAATTATTCCATTGTTATTTTGAGATCAAAATTCGTGCAAATCCTAAACAATTTGTTGTGTTTCATTGCAAGGAGATCTGGAGCTTGCTGGAAATTGGAAAAAAATTTTGGAATATACCAGAGAGCAGAGGGAGTCTACAGAAGCTCTCTGGTGAATTTTGGTTCAGTGATCGCATCATACGACCGCGATTCCGCGGTGGGAGCCCCCTTAGTGCTGCGGTTCCGCGGCTGGCTGAAGGGATCTCTGTGCCAAATTGCTTCAGGTGAATTCTTATCTTCTCCTCTCTCATCTTTTTAGCTCCAACTGACAATTTTCTGCAGGATTCTTTGCAAAGAATAGCAGCTCGCAAATTGCAAAAAATTAAATTTGTGCGTGATTTTGTTTCTTGGTTGTTTGCATTATAAATACGGATATTAAGGGGCACGGCCAAATCCAAATTAGGTGGGGATTTCATTACCCTTCCTAGGCCCCGAAAACCACAAAACTTGCATCCGCATTGACCCACATTAACTAAAAGAAATCTAGAGATGACTCTAAGGGCTGTCGCGCTCAATTAGGACAGAAGAAGGCCGTGGGTAATTCATTGCTTATCCGCGTTTTCTTGTGGTGCCTAAGGCGAGTGTGTCTAAGGCTAGTGGTTTTTAATTAGGCCCACTACTTACGTAGTGGAGTACCTTCCCACTTACCTGGCACTTATCCGGCCACAGGGGGACAAAGAGGCAGTGGAGGATTCTATCCTGCGACTTGTCTTTTGGCAGTTAGGAGCGGTCTAGAGCCGGACCTAGGTGACCACTAGATTCTAGGGTTTGTGTGCTGCATTTGTTGTTTCGCATCATTTTTTTAAAAAATCCGTCCCTTTTTCAAAGCAAACACCGCATTCATTTACCCCTAATTATAAGCCAACGCTGCCACTTGTACTAACCCTTTTTAGTACAAGATAGGCTGGACACGGGATTCTAGTGCCCGTTTAGTCCACGTACCCTTTATCGATTCCGAAGTCGATATTTCTCCATTTACCTTTTCTTTACCTACTACCACACCCACACCGATGGATCCGAATCCATCAAACTTCTTTAACCCTAATCTGCCGCCGTCCGTTGGTGCGCAGAATCCACCTCGCATCTCTCTCCAGGAGAGGTGCTATCCACTTAGATGTCCTCTTTCGACCTGCTTATCCACACCACCAGCCAATGGGGATAACTTTGAGATTAAGCCCCAGTATATCAATCTTTTACCCAAATTCCACAGACTCGAGACTGAGGACGCTTACGTTTTCATTACCAAATTTGAAAACGTATGCGCAATGATGGGTACGTCACAACTTTCAGTGGATGCGATGCGTCTACGACTTCTTCCATTTACATTGTGCGATATGGCCGAGAAGTGGCTATATAACACTACCGCACACTCTATTACGAATTGGGAAGAATTCGTCGCTGCATTCCTTAAGAAATTTTACCCAATCCAAAAAACGGCTCGAATCCGTAGTGAACTGAATCAATTTGCCCAGCTCCCTACCGAACCATTTTCAAAATGCTTTGAACATTTCAAGGATCTATTGGTTCAGTGTCCTCATCACGGCATCCCGAGATGGGAGCTTTGCCGAATCATTTATGAGGGCATTAACCCAAGCACTAAACAGAGCCTTGAAAACACGTGTCAAGGTACTTTTATGACCAAGGATGATGGGGAAGCTTGGAAGTACTTAGAAGAGTTCGCTGAAAAATCACTACAGTGGGAGAGTGGAACCCAACCATTGAATAGGGGTGGCGTACACCAAATAGATGTGTTCATAGGCGTTCGAGCTGAGATGGCATCAATGCAAAAGAAGCTCGACGCTATGGAACACAAATTTTCTGCAGCCTCCCTAAACCCAATGTCGCTCCCCAAAACTGTTTGTGGGTGCTGTTCTGATCCGTCTCATTTAACGGAAGAATGTCCATTAAACTCTGCATTTCAAGGTCACGAGCATTCTAATGCCGCATTTCAACGACCTAGAAACGATCCATATTCTTCCACGTACAATCAGGGTTGGAGGAACCACCCGAATTTTGCTTGGAACCAAAACCAATCTCAAAACACGGTTCCAAACACGAATAATTTTCAAAGGGCTCTTCCTCCACCACAACAGCAACCCCTTCAACTCACTCAGCACCCCTACCAGTCACAAAATTTCCAAAACCAGGGAAACACTCCTGCACAGTCTAATCCTATGCAGTCCTGTTCTGACGAGTTCTCTCAATTCACTCAAACCATGAAATCACTTTTATCAAATTTCATAGAGGTTTCGACTGAGGTTAGATCTTCCGTCAGTGAGATAAAGAAAAACTCAGCGTCCCAAGCTGAGAGTATCAGATCGATGGAAGCTGAAATCGCACGCCTAAAAGCCGAAATGAGTGCGAGAGAAAAAGGGAAACTTCCCTCTCAACCCCTACAGAATCCTGGGCATTACAATGTAAATGCTATCACAACGTTGAGATCGGGAAGAGTGCTGAATAATCATGTCGGGGAAGGTATTGATGATACTGAAAATCATATCAACACCCCGGCTGAGACCTTTCCACACACACACACTTCTCCTTCTGATCCTTCTTCTTCTACCACACCATCTTCTCGAGAGCCTATTCTCCATTTCCCATTAGGTTCGACACCTTCTCCCAACCCTTATAGTTTTCCACAGACGGTCCCCACACCTCTTTTAGGACCTCGTCTACCCCCTCTTCCTTCTCCTATGATGGACCCTGCGCTTATTGCGAAAGCTCCTTACGCGAACCGGTTAAGGGGTAATAGAACGAGTCCTCATATGGAGAAAATTTTGGAAATGTTCAAACAGGTTAACATCAATATCCCTCTCCTAGATGCGATTCAACAAGTCCCCGCTTATGCGAAAATTCTTAAGGACTTGTGCACTAGGAAGAGGAAGACTCAAGTGCCGAAGAAGGTCTTTATGTCTAATAATATCAGCACTGCTTTTATTCCCCAGCTACCAAAGAAACGTAAGGACCCAGGATGTCCTACAATATCGATTTCTATTGGGGGTAAAAACATAAATCGTGCTCTTTTAGACCTTGGCGCAAGTGTTAACCTGCTCCCTTATTCTGTCTATGAGCAACTAGGGATTGGAGAGCTGAAACCTGCTCACTGCACTCTCCAGATGGCAGACCGATCTATCACTAAACCAAGGGGTGAATTAGAGGATGTGTTGATAAAGGTCGGGGAATTTGTTTTCCCTGTAGACTTCATTGTACTCGACACACATCCTGTAGCAAACCCTCGGGGCCAAATTCCGGTGATTCTAGGTCGTCCTTTCCTTGCCACTTCCAACGCTGTTATAAACTGTAGAAATGGTTCAATGAAATTATCATTTGGAAATATGACCATTGAACTAAATATCTACAAAGTTGGAAGTCAGCCATCAGAACCCTTTGCTCATATTTTAGATGTGTGCTCTGTCCATGAGATCGCTCCCGATAGTTGTGGAGCTGAGGAACTTTGCTTTACTGATCTCGATGACATTACCACATCTCTGTTTGACTTTGCACAAGATCTTAGTGAGGACACTTTATCTACACTTGAGTCCTGCACTTCTGACTTTTCTCCACCCGAGTCTGTATCTTTCACAGGCTCTGAGCTTCTTTGTAAATCCAAAAATCATTCAATGATCCCTCCTTCTATCATTTCTCCGCCTGAATTAGATCTCAAAATTTTACCGTCTCATCTGAAATATGCTTATTTAGGTGAGAAGGAGACTTTACCGGTTATAATTTCCGCTTCTCTAGCATTAGAGCAAGATAATGCACTTTTATCGGTATTGAGATCTAACAAAGAGGTGTTTGGTTGGAGTATGCCGGACATCAAAGGGATCAGTCCCTTGATAGTTGAACATCATATACATGTGATGGATGATGCCAGACCAACCCGAGAACCACAGAGACGGTTGAATCCCGTCATGAAGGAAGCTGTAATGAAAGAGATCGTCAAATGCTTAGATAATGGTATTATATACCCCATCTCCGATAGCCAGTGGGTGAGTCCTATACATGTCGTTCCTAAGAAATCCGGCATCACTGTTATAACCAATGAGGCGAATGAGTTGATTCAGACACGCGCCCAAACTGGGTGGCGTGTATGCATCGATTATAGAAAACTCAACGCTGCCACGAGGAAAGATCATTTTCCTCTACCATTCATTGATCAAATGCTGGAACGCTTAGCGGGACGAGAGTATTATTGTTTTATGGACGGATACTCAGGCTATAATCAGGTCCCCATCGCCAAAAAGGATCAAGATAAAACCACTTTTACTTGTCCTTTTGGTACCTTTGCTTACAGTCGCATGCCCTTTGGGCTATGCAATGCTCCCGCTACCTTTCAGCGGTGTATGATGGGGATATTCTCTGATATGGTAGAGAATTTTCTGGAGATCTTTATGGACGACTTCTCGATTTTTGGAGACTCTTTTTCCGATTGCCTAGCGAATCTTGACGCTGTTCTTACTCGTTGCAAAGAGAAGAACTTGACTTTGAACTGGGAAAAATGCCATTTTATGGTTCAAGAAGGAATTGTTCTTGGACATGTCATTTCACAGAAAGGCATTGAGGTTGACAGAGCTAAGATAGATGTCATTCAAAATCTTCCTCATCCCAAAAGCGTCAAAGATATTCGCTCTTTCCTTGGCCATGCGGGATTTTATAGGAGATTCATTAAGGACTGTAGCAAAATTGCTAGACCTTTAACTCTTCTTCTGGCCAAGGATACGACCTTCCATTTTGACTCGGATTGCGAGACAGCTTTCGACTCACTTAAACATTCACTCACTTCAGCCCCCGTTTTATCATCACCAAACTGGGACTTCCCCTTTGAGCTGATGTGTGACGCATCTGATTTTGCAGTAGGTGCAGTCCTCGGACAACACATCGAAAAGATGCCACACATGATTTACTATGCTAGTAAGACCCTGAATGGTGCGCAAATCAATTATACAACCACAGAAAAAGAACTTTTAGCGGTTGTATTTGCATTAGAAAAATTCAGGCCTTACTTAATCGGCTCACCTATAGTTGTGTATACTGACCATTCCGCTTTAAAACATCTTCTGGCGAAGAAAAATGCAAAAGGTCGACTAATACGTTGGATCCTTCTGTTACAAGAATTCGATCTTGTTATCAAAGATAAGAAAGGATGTGAAAACGTAGTAGCTGACCACCTTTCACGCATCATTTCTTCTCCTGTGACCCTGCCGATCAATGACTCGTTTCCTGACGAGCAACTCTTGAGCGTATCCAATGAACCATGGTTCAGGGATATTGTGAACTATCATGCCACGAGACTCATACCCAGCGATTGGTCAAAACAGGACAAATACCGCTTTCTATCCCAAGTAAAACACTTTTACCGGGATGAGCCATATCTGTTTAAATATTGTCCTGATCAGATCATTCGCCGGTGTGTCCCGAATGAAGAGTTCAAGAGTGTTCTTTCTTTTTGTCATGATCAGGCCTGTGGGGGTCACTTTGGTCCTAGAAAGACAGCGGAGAAGGTTTTGCAATATGGATTTTATTGGCCGACCTTATTCAAGGACGCATTTGAACATTGCAAAACCTGTACACAATGTCAGTATACGGGTAGAATATCCCAGAGGAATGAAATGCCTCAGCAACCCATCTTGGTTGTTGAAATATTCGATGTTTGGGGCATAGATTTTATGGGTCCTTTTCCCAGCTCCTTTGGGAATTTGTACATACTGCTGGCGGTTGATTATGTCTCAAAGTGGGTAGAAGCCATTCCATGTCGCACTAATGACAAGAAAGTTGTCATTAAGTTCTTGAAAGAGAATATCTTCTCGTGATTTGGACACCCACGCGCTATTATTAGCGATAATGGGACACACTTCTGCAACAGATCTTTCGAGACTCTGATGCGGAAATATTCAATCAACCACCGACTTTCTACACCCTATCACCCCCAAACAAGCGGGCAGGCTGAAATCTCAAACAGAAAAATCAAACTTATCCTGGAGAAAACTGTTGCTAAAAATAGAAAAGACTGGTCGACCAAACTGACGGATGCTCTTTGGGCATTCCGTACTGCATATAAAACCGACCTAGGGATGTCTCCATATAGGATAGTGTTTGGAAAAGCATGTCACTTACCTGTTGAGATAGAGCATAAAGCATTGTGGGCCATTAAAGAAATAAATTTTGATCTAAACCTTGCTTGCAACTTTCGGAAGCTGCAACTTAATGAGCTAAGCGAACTCCGCGATGAAGCTTATGATAATGCTGTAATCACAAAGAATAGGACTAAGGTTTTTCACGATAAAAACATTTTGAGGAAAACATTTTCACCTGGTCAACAAGTCCTTCTTTATGATTCACGATTACACCTTCACGCGGGTAAGCTCCGATCTCGATGGAAGGGACCTTTTGTTGTGCGGTCTGTATACCCGCACGGGGCAATAGAAGTAGAAAATGTTAAAAACGGCACCTTCTTCAAAGTGAATGGACATAGATTAAAGCCGTATTTTTCCACTGACCCCACGGAGGAGCTCTTGTTCTTACAAGAGCCAGTTTATTTGGATTAAAATTCCTCTATCTTACCTTCATATCTTGCATATCATTGCATCATCATTTTTTTGAATGGAGGTGAGTGAAAAGAATAAGTTTGGGGGAAGTTCTTCACTTATATATTTTGTCCCCACTAATAATTCCTCCCAGACTTACAGGTTTTGTAGATATAGCTGTCGGCAACAGTGAGGACACTGTTGAAAACAAGTTTGGGGGAGGTTTGTGCTTATTTTTGCATCATTTGCATATCATTTGCATAAGCACAAAACATTTTTTTTAAAAATCTATAAAAATTGAAAAATTTTCAAGTATAAAAATAATTTTAATATTTACACTTTTTTGTATATAAATAAGATAATGAAAGTTAGATAATGAACAATTACATCCATGAGATTAGAAAAATTTAAGAAAACCAAGAAAATTAGAAGTTTTCTTATACGAACTAGTAATAAGTAGTTATGAGCCGTTGTCCCAAGGGTTAGTAAGATGAAAGACGTCACTAATCTGAGGATAAAAATAAGTCTGAAAAATAGTTTCTATTCTGGAAGCCAAACATTTTGAACGTTGCTACCCTGCTATTCGCACCTACACACGTCTTAAAGCCTGGGATAGTAGAGGATACCTTGAAATGCTCTTGTCTTAAAGCCAAAAGTATGAAGGAAATAAAAAAAAAGTGAATAAAGAAAAATATAAAGTGGTGAGAAAAATGGACACTGGTTTTGTTATCACCGAGGGCAATAAAAAATATATAGCGAGGGTGCCTCTTCACCTAGTGCCCTAAGGCCAACTGGTCTGGGAGTCACTGCTATGCCTGAGATGGTGCAAGACGAGGAAAATACACCAAGTAAGCAAGCACATGAGTAATCGGTCGGTTAGTACCTCAAGAAGTATTAACGGTCGTATGAAAGTGTGTGAGCAATCTCATCTAAATATTCATTAATTAAAAAAGTACTGAGGCTGATGGGCAAGAGTATGATAGCTTGAATTGAATTCTCCGGGTGTAGGGATGTCCTTTACACACACGCAGGGTTATATGATCGATGTTTGGAAGAAAGATATGAATGAAGAATAAGACGATGTTTTATTGAGGGAGGACGTGATTTCTAACATCTTTTCATAACCATTAAGATAGGGCTCATGACAACCGAAAAGCTAGCTTAGTTGGAAACCCTAATTTTCAAAGTCTTTCTTTTACAATTCATTTCTTTAAATGTAATATTCATGATCTTCCTTTTATTATTGGATTTTGTGGGTGAAATCCGCTAAAAACCCTCAGGAGACAACACTCCTCCAACTAGGGACACCTAGAGGTTTAAAGGCTTGTTGCACATGCTCAGTGCAATCGTGTTGCCTACGAAAGTGTGCTAGTTAGTTTTTCTCTTTCTTTATTTTCTCCTTCTCTTTTTAATAAAACAGTTTGCTTGAGACGATCGAAATTAAGTTTGGGGGAATTTGATTAGTCGAAAATATTGCATATTTTAACCGGCAATTTTCTCATCATTTGCATTCATATAGAAGTGTTCGGCATTCATATCTTACATATTAGCAAAACTGTCGCAAAATATCAGATTATATGTATTAGACTCTAAAACCGACACTATAAAGAAAATTGACTACATTTCATGGCATCGCATCATCCCTACATTTTACGCAACACTTGTTTTGAGATCTGTGCAGGAAAATCCAGCAGAAAGGCCAAAATTTACAGGGTACAGCTAAAACGTTACGCCAACTCAATGATTTCAGTTCTGGTATCAATCCAAAGGGACAAACAAAAATCAACATATCAGATGAAGCCCCAAATGGCATCCCAAGACCACACCAGAAATACCAAGGCCCAAGCCCTACAGACAGCCGCGGATCCGCGGCAGGAGCATGCTTGCGCCGCGGATCCGCGGTGGGTCCAAGGAATTAGCTCCTCATTTTTGGTGCACAACTCCTAGCTCAGCTCCTAAACTTCATAAAGACACTACATTTTCCAGAAGACTCCAGAGACTTCTGCCAGATCAGCAAGTTTTGGGATCAACACTAAACTAGCCTATCATTCTAGAAACTTCTCCTTAAACCCTAGCTTAAACCCTAAGCTAAGCCTAACAAACTCTTTCTAGAAGTCTTTCAACAAACTTTTGGAGGGAACTCAAAGGCTTAGGGTTTGGGTGTTCTATAAATAAGACCCTAGGCTCACTTGTAAAAGGATCCATCTAGAATCCAATTTTTGAGAGACTTGATCTTTGATTAGTTGATTTTAGTAGCCAAATTAGAGCCATTCTCTCTCTCTTCATCTTCTTCTTCCACAAGTCTAGTGAGAGGACTTGTGTGAAACCCTAACCCTAATTCCAATCAAAAGCCAAGATCCCGAGTACCCATTCAAGCAAGAAGCCTTGCAACCTTTTAGGTGCCGAGCCGGTCTTCAACAGAGCAAGTGGTCCAAGCCGATCCGCGACTCACGGAGCCGAGCGAAGCCAAGTCGACAATTTAATTCTTCCTCTTGTAGTTCTTGAGCGACTGTAATCAAATTGTTGAGATAAATAAAAGGTGATATTCTTTTATCTTGTTTTCTTTAAATTCTTGCATCATGATTCAATCTAAATTTCTAGTTGTAATTCTTGTTGTGATGTTTGAGTAATACTCCGCTCGTCGAGGAGTCGAGAAGATCAATAGAATGATGATGTAATATATCTAAAAACGATTCTTGATTCCTACTAGTTTTGTAAACCCTAGCAAGTTCAAGAACCGACGACCCATTTCGTTGCGATGTTTTCTTGATTGATATCGCTCGAAATTGGGAATTTACGACCGTTTCTTGAAATTGCTAGAGGCTAGAATGTGAATGATAATCAACGAAAGAACAAGGGTTAAAAGATGAAACCCTAGTTTCATCAAGAAAGCCCTAACTCTCGTCGATCATCATCGATCTAGTATCAATCCTTCGAAGGACAAGAACACGAAATCTTGATATTACATCACGTCTATAGATCCGATCGATTCCTACGAGCCTCATTTAGATTCTTGACATTTTGGTTGGAAATATTATCGAAACCCAATTCTTGATTGTTTATCAGTTTCTTGATTCTTGATTAAACATCGTGATCAATTGATAAATTTTTGAATCATGTTTTCTTTTCTTTTCGATTAACTTTTCGATTCAAACAAATCAAATATAAAAACGAATCGCACAATCCCTGTGGACGATCCGCACTCGCTTACGATCTACAACTGACACCGTAGTTGATTGCGGTCAAATATAATTCTTTGATTGTGATTTTATACATCTTCTTAAACCGACACACAAAGAAACCATCAATCACTAGGCCAATCATACTTCTACGGTCAGGGAATAATCCCGTCGTAGTCACACTTCGGCTTCTAGCATTACATGGTAGTCAGTAAACAGTACTAGAGTAAAGAAAAATCACAGTTCACAACTTTATTACATTGCAATAAAAGAGTTCGAAATACATTATTTTGCAGAATAAAAACTAACCAATGAAATACAAAGTGCTGAAAGCAAAAGAAATGGCGCTGATGGTGCAGTCTAGATCTCTGCGATCTCTAATGGCAGGTCCTGCTCCTGGGCTCGGTCAACTTCATCCTCTGAGCATGCACCCTTAGGTCGTCAGGGCGACACATATAGCAATAATTATACAATGGGTGTGCAATATTATTAGACATGAGAAGTGCAACAGAATGCAGAACATGAGTATAATAAACATCTACTGAATATGAATAGTGCAATATAGATATCATGTCAGTAAACTAGGCAATGTGTATGTCACTACTTATCAGTTACTAAGTCACTAAAATCAAATGGTGGAAAGGATGCTCGTATTTAACAAGGGTCTCGTGCATGCCCGAGACTACGGTCCGCTGTGCCCGGGACATAACCCTGTCGACCGTGCCGCTACGCCCACAACCTAATGTATGTATATATATATGTATATATATGTATATATATATGTATATATATGTATATATATATATCACTAATAGCGAATGATCATCCTCTAAATCATGTACCTCGCTGAATACGAGTTCAATTTCACCTTGATTTTCCCATTCCCCAGGGTATAATATGCATTCAGGTATTAGATAGATTGTGAACAAATACATATCGTTTTCACTTTCAATCACTTTTCCACTTATCAATATCACTTTCGTATTTGCCACAACCCAATCACTAACACTAATATATTGACAATGCAAAACAGTCGCTAGGTCTCAATGTGAACGATCACTATGCAACAGGTATAAAGCAAGCACGAAAATAGGCCGAAATGCACTGAACAGATATTCACTATTTTATGACGACCAATGCCATATAACTTGCAAAATTTATGATAATTCACACGTATAGAATCGATCAAAACAATATAAAAGGAGCGCGAAGTACACTTGATTATCTAATCAGTAAAATTAGTTTCATGTCAATCGGAATTCAGATTAGGGACTTATCATCATTTTAAGGTAACGATCGATTGCTGGAATTTCAGTTTCAGAACTGAAAGTCCAACTTCACGTGCATTTTACCAGTAATTAGGTTCAGATTCAGGTGTTTCCCCAGTTGAATAAAATCTAGTTCTATCTTTTAGGTTTCGAACACATCAAACGGATTATCAGTAGCCTTCCTGTACTAGAAGTTATGTCATGTTTAATGTGACGGTGTAAGAAACGTTACTGCAGAACACAACGACACTCTAAAATACAAATTAAATATCAAACGACTGTGAAACTATACGGGACCAGATTCATGTGTTATCTAACTAAATTATATACGCGACCATAAGGGAATCCATGCATTTTCAATTTAAAGCAGGGATGTACAGGCATTCGAAGTCAGGTATCCAAGTGAAATGCTTCCCCGGACTACAGTCCGGTACCGCATTCGCAGCCAAAAAATCATTACCGAAATCTATGAATGTTGAGAAATAAACTATGGATGGTTTTAGGTTATTGATTCGGCTTCGATATGAGCCATAGAACATCACATTTCGATTCATATTCAATTTACTATCAATTTTGCAACCTGGCACGTACGGTGATATCCAGGTTTAACATCGCCTTTTAGGGGCGACATTATGCGATCTAAACATCGCTTTTTCGTGTCTAAATTCTATAAAATATTAGTTAACAAGTAGATAAAACTATTGATCGTAAAGTTGGGGACTTTGAATAGGGTTTTCATACAAGTAACGCCTCGAATACTTTGATTATAAACACGAGTACCAATCTAACGTCGATTTCATATAAATAATTAAAACAAGTAATTAAATCCTGTGTGTGATACATCCATTATAGTAAATAAAAACAATTCGTTTTCATAGATTGAAGGATAAATCACGGTACATCATATGTATTAAACTTACTGATGGAGGTCCTTTTCGGGTCTCCTTCAGATGTTGTCTTCCGTCGTTCTCCCGGTGGATTTTGGAGGTGATCTCCTGTTGTGTGTGGGTCTCAATGGGTTTTGAGGAGATTGGTGATTTGAGGAGTTTAGCGCCGAGTACCTGCAAAGAAGTCTCAGGATGGTTTGGTACCACCGAGGACCCTCCGACGATCAAGTTAGCACGAGATTCGAGCAGAGTAACAGCTAAGTGGAATAAAAAAATGGCTTACTTGACCCCTCTGTGATGGGGGTTTATATAGTGGCGGTAGCACGCAGCAGCAGGCGCGAGAATCTTGCCGGCAGTTACGCTCCCGACGTCACGCCCGCATAAAGAGCGGATCGCCCGTTAATGGGGATCGTGATGGTGTGGAACGTGGGATGTTGCTGGCGGAGAATCTGCGCATGGCGGGATTTGCGGAGCGCCGGTTACGCCTGTGAGTGGTGGAGTTGGTCGGTCGGAGGACCGGGGAAGATGGCCTCGGCTGGGGAGCTCGGGGGCGAGCAAGACGGCCGAGGAGTCTTGGTCCTGTGGCAGATCGAGGTGAGCTGGGGGGCCGAGGAGGCCAATTTTCAGGGGGCTCTGAGGAGAGCCAGCTTGTGCTTGCAGGTCGGGTACAGGGATGGCCTGGTCGGCCCCTGTGGGCCCTTTCTTCTGAGTTCTGGGACACGTCATATGCCACGTATCCTGATCTTGGAGATCGCCAATAATGAGCATCATCATCAGCCCCCCACTCTTGTCCCGACCAGCTAGTGGGTCGGGTCAGGAGTGGACTGCCGGGCCGCCCGGGGTGAGCTCCCTCCTAAGGTTTCGTCGGGATGCGTCCCGGGCTGTCAGCTGTCTTTTCTGCCAGCGAATCAGAGCGAGATCTCTGCATTTAAGGAAGGTGCGCCGGTTCGTGCATCCTGCCACTGAAGCGACGGTCCACGTGTCGAGCGTCAGTTGGCCGACGCAACGTGTGCAGACCTGCGACGCCTGATGTGGTGCGGTCCAGTGTGGGAACGACAAGTGGAGCAATCGGAGCCGTTGGACGCGAGGAGGCGTTTTGGCGGGAGATGAAGGGCGCCATTGGATGAGGTCGTTTGCGTTGATAAGTAGAGGTGGGTCCCACTCCAGGGACCCTACTCTTTCATATTTCCTTTCTTCTAAGTCTTGGCTGCTCGGCGCTCTTCTCCTTTCTTCTGCTTTCGTTTCCCGAGGATCCACCTTCTTCAGGTTAGATGTTATCTTTCGGGGAATCTGTAGATGTCGTAGGAATAGGTTCTAGGGACCCTTTAGTCAAGCCTGAGTCTTCTCGGGGAGTAGGGATCGGACCTTCATCTCGGGATCGTGCGGTGGGGGCAGCCCCCAGGGAGGAGGCGGTAGATGCTGCCTTCGGCGCCTCGTGTTGGGTGAGGCATGAGGATGAGCTCGCCAATGCTCGGGCTCGCTTCCACATCTCCTCACGTTATACACTTCATTTGGCCAAGGAGGGGGAGAGGGCAGACCAAGTACGGGATAGGGAGATCACCCTGTATTAGGAAGCTTTTTGGGGTAGAATGCGCCTGCCTTTATCTCCCGAGATCGTCGAAGCGCTGAACTTCTTTGGGCTAGCCTCTGGCCAGTTAGTGCCGAACTCATGGAGGATTCTCCTCGGGTTCCTGATCCGCCTGAAGTTACAGGTGGTTCCTTTCAGCCTCCCCCTCCTTGATTCTTCCCTCGTTTTCAAAAATCATCCTGGGGGTCGAGCGGGTGACCCGAGGTGTGTCTACCTCTCCTTTAGAAAGCGACAGGGGGGCGCCGCCGGGACAGGGGTTGTGGCTCTGCCTTCTTTCATTCACGACTGGAAGAAGAATTTCTTCTTTGTTTCCCCTCCCGAGGGCGAGGACTGGCCCGTGCCTACCAATTGGTCGAGGGAAAAATGCTTGCCGGGGAACCAGTCCAATGACCCCGCCACGGTGAGAGTGGCGTCGTGGTAGCCCATCCCTCGATTCGACGTGCTGCTGTCTGAGAGGGTCCTGAGTTGGGCCGGGATCAGCCCCGTTGAGTTCGTCGGTAAGTCTAGGCTTGCTTTTTGGCTTGTATATTGCTTGTGTCGCTGACCTCTTTGCATTTGGTTTTGTGCAGGACCCATGGATCTGGACGAGCTCCGAGCCTCCATGCGCCAGCCGAGGAAGGTCATGAAGGCTGGGGGTGCCAGCTCTTCTTGTGCGAAGCCTGCCCCGGCTCCCTCTCCTCCGGTGGTCGCGTCCCGTGAGCGTTCGGGGGCGGATGCCGGCCCGGGGCCTAGCAGAGCGTCGGGCCGGAAGCGGGCTCGGATTCTGGAAGACCCGACCTCGGAGGAGGAGATCGGCTCTCCATCGGAGCCTCTCAAGAGGGGTTCCCGGAGGTCTTCCCGGGGCCCGCCCTCACCGATCATGGTGGAGGAAGGAGGCCTCCAGTTCGCGGTGCCTTCGAGGCTGTCCGTCGCAGATAGCCTGCTTCATGAGATAGAAAAATCGGCAGGGGGTAGGGTCCCCGGGGGGACCTTCACGGCGCAGATGGCGTCCATCGCCCAGGAGTCCGTGCAGGTAAGTGTTTGGTTTTTTGTGAGATTCGGTGCCTCCTTCGTCTTTCTGATTTCTTTCATATCTTTCAGGTTCTCCAGCACGTTGCCCTCGCCTGGAGGCCGAGGTGATAGCCCCGGCGATGAAGGCTGCGGGCCAGCTCGCCTCGCTGGAAGAGAGCTCAAAGCCGGAGCTAGAGGCGGTGATGGCGAGGGTTGCCGCCCTGGAGGGCGAGGTGGAGGCCGGGAAACGAGAGATTGCCTGGTACCGCGAGGCCGCCGTGGCTGCCGAGGTCAAGCTTGTGGACGCTCAGGTGCTCGCCGGCAACCTGAAGAAGATGGTGAAGACCCTCCGGAAGGAGCTGGGGGCTGCGGCCGAGTCGGCGAAGTCGGCCGACCTGAGAGCGGCGAAGTTGGCCGACCTCTCGGCTGCGAAGGCGGTGGAGGTCTACAAGAAGTCGAAAGATTTCTATGATGACCTGGCCGTGGCCACAACCCTCATCTGGCACGAAGCCCTCGACGCCATTAAGGCCCGGATGCCACAGTTCGTTGACGAAGAGCTCCGGGCCGAATACCCTCTCGCGGACGCCGAGGAGCAGGGGAAAGAGATCCCTGATGACGAAGTCGCCGAGGATCCTGCTCATCCCGTGGTGGATGACGAGGACCCCGAGGTCGCGCCCGGCCCCGAGGCCTAAAGCCCCCGTCTTCCTCCTTCTTTTATTTTGTTGCTTTTGGAATCTTTGTAAGCCTCCGGGCAGTTTGTAAGGCTGGGGAGCCCAAAATACCCTTTGTAAAGACTTTGCCTTTGGTAATAAAACTTTTTTCTTTGGTTTCATCAGTTTGCACTTTATCTTCTGTTTGTGAAGAATGCTCGTAAAATATCACTGCTTGCACTGTTAGGCTTCCATGTTAGGTCGGCTATCTGTCTAGCGATCGTTTGTCGAGTTGATTTCGATCACTTGCCAAGCGTGCCAAGCGCTGCTGAGAAGAAGGCGTCTCCATGGCCCCGAAGTCGAGGGGGGATCGCTCAGACTTGGATAGACCTGGTGCCCCTTGTTGGGGCCTCGGATCCTCTGCATGTGATGGGCAGAGGGCGGTCCGCCGTATTTGTGCCGAGCATGAATGGGAAGCAACGAACACTAGCTGCTTGGTTGCCCCTTGGCGAGGGCTTCTGATTTCTAGCGTTGGAGGGGCTGTAAGAAGCCCACTAAGGATGACCGGGAAGTGAAGCTACGCGGTTGCCTCTTGGCGAGGGCTTTGATCTCTGGTGTCGTGGGTAGGAAGCTACCAGCCGGAGATAGCCGAGTAGGGGAGCCGCTGAGCCTCCTCTAAGGAGGCCTTTGGTCCTTAGCGTTGGAGGGGCTGTACGAAGCCCACTAAGGATGACCGGGCAGTGAAGCTGCGCGGTTGCCTCTTGACGAGGGCTTTGATCTCTGGCGTCGTGGATAGGCAACTACCGGCCTGGGATTACCGAGCGGGGTAGCCGCTCGGATGCCTCTTGCGAGGGCTTCGATCCCTGGCGTCATGGGTAGGGAGCTACCAGTCGGAGATGACCGAGCAGGACAGCCGCTCGGTTGCCTCTTGTGAGGGCTTTGATCCTTCAGGACGGGGACCGAGCAAGGTTACTTCCCAGTGCCTCTTGGCGAGGACGTTGATCCCTGTCGGTTGTGGTAGGAAGCTACCAGCCGGGGATAGCCGGGCAAGGACTCGACTGCCTCTGGGAGGACTTTGGTCCTTAGCGTGGGAGGGGCTGTAAGAAGCCTACCAAGGACTCTTGGCCGGGAAGGGTTACTGCCCGGTGCCTCTTGGCGAGGGCTTTTGTCCTGAAGGATAGCCGAGCGAGGGATCCTCGGGCTCGACTGCCTCTGGGAGGGCTTTTGATCCCTATCAGTCGTGGTAGAAAGCTACCAGCCGGGGATAGCCGAGCAGGGTAGCTGTTGAGCTGCCTCTAAGGAGGACTTGGATCCTTAGCGTTGGAGGGGCTGTATGAGGCCGGCTAAGGATATCCGGGCAGTGAAGCTGCGCGGTTGCCTCTTGGCGAGGGCTTTGATCCCTGGCGTTGCGAGTAGAGAAGCTGCCGGCTAAGGATAGCCGAGCAGGGAAGCCGCTCGGCTGCCTCCACGGAGGACTTTGATCCTTAGCGTTGGGGGGGCCTTAGGAGGCCTGCTAAGGATAACCAGACAGTGAAGCTGCGCTGTTGCCCCTTGGTGAGGGCTTTGATCCCTGGCGTTGCGAGTAGGGAAGCTACCGGCCAGGGATAACCGAGCATGGTAGACGCTCGGCTGATTCTTCATGAGGTTTCGCCCGACCATCCAGTTGCAGGTATGGGGAACAGGAACGGTCGCGGCGAACGTGCGCGTCGCATGCGCATTGAATGTGGGGGGAGGCGAAGCGCTAGGGTCACGTCGTTCCGGTTCCGCCAGAGAAGGCTCGAGGATCGACGCGTGGCGGTGACTTTTTGGGCGAGAACGGGCGACCGTTGAGTTCCGTTGGGGCGCAGTGGGCTATATAAGGCTGAAGGAGCACTGGTCCTTCCTTTCCTCGCAAACAGATAGTTGAGAATGCAGGACTTCCTCTTTACCATCCCCGAAATCATCCACTTCGAAGACATGTACCTCTATTACCAGAACTGCATCGAAGACATAGTGCAGTTGGTCTATGGGAGCATCGAAGACCACTTCGGCCGGTTGCTCCCCCGGCGCTCCTCCCTGCTGCAGCTGCTAATGTACTCCATCTGGAGGGCGTCGCCGGGGCTTTACAACCCCTTGTCCGAGTAGCTCTACAACGAGGCCGTGGGCAAGCTGCGGTCCCTTAGGCGCTTCAGTCTGATCTCCGCGAATCGGCTGGCTCGCTTAGTTGCAGTCGTTCGTGAGTGTTACGAACTGAGGCTCGGGGTCAACGCGCGCGGGGGGAATCGAGGGCTGAGGTGGGATCTCGTGAGGCCCCGGCTGGCGGAGATCTTCACCGAGTACTATGAGCAGTGCTCTCTGCACCCCCTTCCCCTGCTATTGTAATTTTCTTTTTCTTTTTGTATGCATGGCTGAGGAGCCCATAATACCTTTTTTGATTAAATGAGATCTTTCCTTCTTTTTCGCAATGTTCCATTGATCTTTATTAAATTAACAACAGACCCTAGGAAGAGTTTACATTGCCTTAAAAGAAAAGTACATGCTAATAGATGACCTTATTAGTGTGGCCCGAGCTCCCCGGAGGCTTGTTGTTCTCCGTGCTCGGCACTGGGTACGGGGCTCCCTGAGCGCCGGACTGGTCATCTGCTGAAACGAGCATGATTTGGCCGATGGTCAGCTCGGCGGGAGGGGGACGCTGCTCCTGCTCACGGTCGGCCTGCCGTTTGTCCCTCAAGTAGGCTGCGAGGTGCCCCGATCGGATGAGCTCTTCGATGTAGTCCTTACAATCCTCCGTGGCGTGGCCCAGCATCTGGTGGAAGGCGCAGTAAGGGCCCCGGGTTCGCTTTGAGGCCTGACGCGGGATTGGAAGGAACTTGAAGAACCCCTCGCCCTAGGCCTCCTCTAGTAATACTGCGAGGGAGACGTTGAGCGGGGTGTACTCCTGGAACTTCGGGTGATAGGGTTGCTGACGCTCCGGCCTCTCTTCCCGAGCCCTCTTCTTCTGGTCGGACCGTTCTGCTCGGGGGAGGTTCGCGTTCACCTCGGACTCCAGCTGAACCTCGCGCTACGTCCACGCCTTGAACTCGGCCATGGTCTTAGGCTATGCCAATGCAAAGGAGCGCAACCACTCCTTGTGCCTAAGACCAGATCTGAGCGCCGTGATGACGGTCTTGTCCCGGTGCTCGGGGACCTCGAGGAGGGTGTTGTAGAAGCGGGTGATGTAAGCTTTGAACGTCTCCTTGTCTCCGCTCTTAATTGTGAAGAGGTAGTCGACCGTGCGCTTCTGCCGATAGTTTCTAACGAAGTGGCCGAGGAACTGAGTATCCAGCTCGTCAAAGGTCGAGATTGAGCAAGGCTCGAGTCCTCGGAACTAGTCCCGACCAGAGCGGATGAGGGTGGCTGGGAAGGCCCTGCACTGGGCGGCGTCGGAATGGTCCCGGAAGCTCATCCCTATGGTGAAAGCATCTAAATGGTCTTTCGGGTCGGTTTTCCCGCCAAACAGAGAGACTTTCGGGGGTTTGTTGCGTGAGGAGACGTGGACGGTGAGCAGTCCCTCGGTAAACGGTTTGGTGAGCGAGTCGGCGGCGCACTTAGCCCCGTCGCCCCAGAGGTGACCTTCCCGGCGCATGCCCTCGATCTTCTTTTCGAGGGCGTCAAATCGGCCGTGGTACCCTGAGGATTCGGAGCCTTGTGATCCCTGGCCTCTACTGTGGGAGACCTGCGTCTGGGTGCGGCCCCGGTTTCTCTCGATAAGGTTCCTTAGATCCTCGGGCGAGGTGGCCCTCGAGCCGTCGTGGCGAGCCCCTTCTGTGCGACCCCGTCGAGGGAGGGGGTGTCGATCATGCTGGTGGACAGGCGAGGTGACCGACATCTCCTCCGGGGGGTAAGGGTTGCGAGGAGGCTCGAGTCGAGGCGCTCTGGCGGTGGATCCCGGTGTGGAGCTATGGGGCGCCCAGCGGGCCTCAGGGAGTATCGGCCGTGAGATCTGTTGCCAGGGGTCGTAGCCTGCCGGTGGTCAGCCGTGCCGACAAAGGCAGAGCCTTCTGGAGGAGGAGGAGCGGCGATCTGGGGCCCTGGCCCAGCCATTTGAATGCGGACGAGCGCCTCCACGAGGGACTGTAGCCGATCTATTCGATTGGCGAGGGCGTTGATGATGGTCGCCGGGGGAGGTTCATCCGCGCCTCCGGTGAGGGGGAAGCGGCGGCTAGTACCAGGATCTTCAGGGTGGTTGCTTGCCATATGGATGGAGATCGGAAGGCCAACTTTGTTTTTTATGGAGTTTCCTTTCCCACAGACGGCGCCAACTGATGGAGGTCCTTTTCGGGTCTCCTTCAGATGTTGTCTTCCGTCGATCTCCAGGTGGATTTTCGAGCTGATCTTCTGTTGTGTGTTGGTCTCAATGGGTTTTGAGGAGATTGGTGATTTGAGGAGTTTAGCGCCGAGTACCTGCAAAGAAGTCCCGGGGTGGTTTGGTACCACCGAGGACCCTCCGACGATCAAGTTAGCACGAGATCCGAGCAGAGTAACGGCTAAGTAGAATAAAAAAATGGCTTACTTGACCCCTCTGTGATGGGGGTTTATATAGTGCCGACAACATGTAACAGCAGGCGCGAGAATCTCACCGGGAGTTACGCTGCTGACGTCACGCCCGCGTAAAGAGCGGATCGCCCGTTAATGGGGATCGTGATGGCGTGGAACGTGGGATGTTGCTGGTGGAGAATCTGTGCATGGCGAGATTTGCGGAGCGGCGATTAAGCCTGTGAGTGGTGGAGTTGGTCGGTCGGAGGACCGGGGAAGATGGCCTCGGCTGGGGAGCTCGGGGGCGAGCGAGAGGGTCGAGGAGTCTTGGTCCTGTGGCAGCTCGGGGCGAGCTGGGGGCCGAGGAGGTCAATTTTCAGGGGGCTTTGAGGAGATATACCTTGTGCTTGCAGGTCGGGTACAGGGATGGCCTGGTCGGCCCCTGTGGGCCCTTTCTTCTGAGTTCTGGGACACGTCATCTGCCACGTGTCCTGATCTTAGAGATCGCCAATATTGAGCATCATCACTTATTGATCTACTCTGTATAATTTATCGGTGTGTGTATGCGCACGCGCGCATGAAATCATTTAACATTATTAATTTTTTTAACTACTATATTAGCATGAATAAGCAAGTGACAGATATTCACTTGCCTTCGGTCGCTGATATAGAAGCGACACCGCTTGCGGACTTCGTCTTGACACACGAGACGAAGCGATGATGGACATGGCGTGTGGCGCAAGCGCAATGCGTGGAGATCCGGTACTGGACACGGTGCGTGCACTGGATTGTGGTATGGTGTGACACGGGGGCTGACATGACGCGACACGGGGTCTGGCACGACGTGGAATGACGTGTATGGCTCGGGGAGTGGGTACGTGGCGCGACACGTCTGGATATGCTGTGGTGCAGCCGTGGCACGGTGGCGGTGCGGAGGCGGGCATGGATGCTGTGGCAAAGGCGGTGAGGGTAAAGGAGCTCCGGGGTGGTGCAGCGAGGTGGGACGCGCTCGGTGAAGAGATGGAGTCAAGGAGATGAGGTGGTCGGGCTCGTCGGCGAGGTGCAGCTGGTGGTGGCTGCGGCGATGGATCGTCGGAGAAGGTGGAGGGGTTTGTCGTGGTAGGGCCTGACGGAGGTGAGGTGCGGTGGGTTTGGGTTTGGGTTTGGAGGGTGATCGGTGCAAAGGTTGGGAGGTCGGGGTTGCTGTGAGGTGAAGGAGGAGCCGGGTCCATGATGGTGGTCGTCGGCTCTTCAGTCGAAAATATTGCACATTTGATATAACATTTTCCTTAATTTTCTTAATATTTAAAGGTGTTTATTATAAATATAGAACATATTTGAATTTATCTGCAAAATACTATTTACCATATGTTTATATGTTATAATTAGTATTATGAAGGAAAATATATGCATATAATATTTTGGTAATTAAAATATGCATATCATATCAAATATTCTAATCAAGATTCTTAAAAGATATAATATCTTACAAATGGTTAGAATAATATTTCAAAATATATGCATAATATTTTAGTAATTAGTAGATCCATATCTTACCAAATATTCTTAATCAAGTTTCTTAAAAATTTATTACCATATAAAGTAATTAAGACACTCTTTCTAATTTAATAAATATTACTAACATTATTCATGGATATTTTGTACAGATTTAGCTCAGGTCAAGAGATCAAGATATTCAAGATGCCAAGATAAAAAATCTGCCAATAAAATCGTAGGATCTGAAAACTTGGAAAGTGGATATTTATGGCAAGTTTAAACCTTTGAGATCTAGGATTTCTGATTTGAGGGCTATATAAAGGACTGAGGGCTAAAGTTAAAAATCATCACCTTTACACGAAGCAAATCACTGTCAAAGAACAAGAGATCCACGACAGGTCCACGATTCGACATGATAGGGCGACGTGAAAATCGACGGAGCATATACTTCCTACGAGGCAGAGATCGAGAGCAACTTCTTACTCTTGTAATCTAAATTCGTAGGATTTGTACTTGTGAAGTTGATTAATAAAGGTAGATCATTCTGTTTAATTATTTATTTTCTGTATTTTTACTTTCTGCATTTTAATTATGATCTCATTCTTTATCATTTCTTCTTCTTCTCACGAAATGCGTGAGTAATTCTTAACTTGCTAGGGTTCGTAGGATTAAGGTAGAACAATGGATGAGAAAATATTTTATCTTTTTTTAAGTCTTATGAAGTTTATAAAGTTTAGCAAAAGAATCGTTAACATCCTAATCGGGCGCGCTACCAATTTATTGCTAGTCTCGACCGCGATTTGAGATTAGATTAACA
This sequence comes from Agapanthus africanus, assembly GCA_030015575.1. NCBI lineage: Eukaryota > Viridiplantae > Streptophyta > Magnoliopsida > Asparagales > Amaryllidaceae > Agapanthus > Agapanthus africanus. The sequence continues at coordinate 17,261,123 of CM057344.1, forward strand.
ATTGTTTTGTTAAGGGCTAGACATGAATAGAGATCAATGAAAGGACAAGGGTCAATAGTGTGGAAACCCTAGTTTCTTCCAAAAACCCTAATCCTCACTTATCACTATCAATCTAGTTTTAAATTTATCGATAGATAAAAGGAGTAATCTTTATTAGTCATCCATGACTACTAAATCCTAGCGAACCCTACAAACCTTCTTCTTATATATTTTATATCCTTATTTAAACTAGATCTGAAAAATATATATTCTACATCCGTATTTACCATAGAATCTATTCTTTACTATTCTCTATTCTCCTTCCTCTTTTCTAATCAACACTTCTAAAACAAGATTAAAAGTTCCATGAATCCCTGAGGACGACAGTTATATATATATATATATATTAGTGGAATAGGACGCTGTTATTTATATATATATATATATATATATATATATTAGTGGAATGGAACGCTAATATATATGTATACATATCAATTTATATACATCATCATAATGATTCATGCAAATATACTTAGTCATTTAGGAGATTACTTGATATTGGACACTGGATATATGAGATTATTTGATATTGGACACTACAGGATATATGAGATTTACTTGATATTGGACACTCAGGATATATGAGATTTACTTGATTTTGTACATTCAGGATATATGAGATTTACTTGATATTGTACATTCAGGATTTATGAGACTTACATGATATGAGAGCCAATTTGGGGGCTGATTTGAGGAAATTGGGATTTGGATTGTCTTGATGGACTTTGGTCCTACCACGAGGTCAGGATTCCGTAGGAATGACATGTTTTATCCCATACTCCGCATTTATTGTTTATGCACTGCTTCATGTATTAGTAGTACCTAATAGAGTACCTTACATGACTGTTGCATTTACATACTTTTATTTTATATGCATTACTTCATGTATTAGCTGTACCTGCTAGAGTACCTTTCATGACTGTTGCATATATACATTGTCATATCATTGCTTCATGTATTAGTAGTACCTGCCAGAGTACCTTACATGACTGATGCATACATATTGCCATTTATTGTTCATGTATTAGTAGTACCTGATAGAGTACCTTACATGACTGTTGCATACATATTGTCATATCATTGCTTCATGTATTAGGTGTACTTGCTAGAGTACTTTTCATGACTATTGCATACATATGACCATTTATTGCTATTAGCTTGCATATGTTAGACTCGCGCTGTACGTGCATACTTGCGATTTCCTGCATATATTATTTACTATGCACGAGTTGGCAACTCACGCCCGTTATGCCACAGTGTTTTGCAGGTTGTTCCCCAGAGTAGTCGAGGCAGGCTATTCATCTATCATATCATCTTTTGCTGCGGATACCGCTTCGGCTCATAGTGTGCAGTTTTGCTTAGATGGGTTTTGCGGTTATCCGATATTGCTTATCGTATATTCGTTGTATTCTGTACTCTCCATCTACCATTATCATGTATTGACTTAGAGACTTGATGTGAGGACGATATTGTATATTATTTTGTGACTTGGAGGTCTTTATGCAGTTTTATTTATATCGTCTTTTATTTCTTCGCTACGGCGTCGTATATCTGTTATGGTGGTTGTTTTCCTCCTTTGGGCGTGTATTTGCTCCCGTTTGGGGATGCTTTACTTATATTTTTGTTGTACCCATTTTTGTGGCTGGTTTTTACAAAGGAAATAAAGTTGGACTTTTAAAGAATTTGGATTGAGATTTCAAAGGTTTTAAAATTGCTATTATCACTTACTACTTTTGATGGTTTAGATTGCTGGGTTTTCGGCTTACTTAAATTACGTTACGCCTGTAAACGTTGCGTAGTTTAAGGGCCGTCACGTGCCAAATTTCGGGTCGTGACAAAGTTGATATCAGAGCCCTAGATTTTACCTTTTGGAGTGTAAGATGACCTTGGTATGATGGAGCAGGTAGCTTAAGCAGAGTAACGTAGTGTGTGTATGTCCGCGGCATACTCACGGCACGGTACTCCGCCTAAAGTGACCTAAGTATAAATTTCTTGAAATTCCTTTCTTGATGATACACATCCTTGTGATTCGATTTCCGTGTTCTTATCGAATCCTTTTCCAATTATAGCCTTTGCCGCCGATGACTATGGGGACTCAGAGTGATGCAGCGAGGGTCGAGGTCAGAGTTGACTCGGGTGGGACGAGGACTGACTAGGATGGCACGCTCGTTGCACTGGAGCAGATGGATCCACCTTCGACAGATCGTATCACTAGGCTTGAGGCAGAGATGCAGGACTTGTGCCAGACGATGAGGTTTTTGGTTGAAGCCAGTAGAGCGCAGCGACAGGAGGTTGCCACCCCTGTTACCCAGTTGTTCTTTGCGGTCAGTACACAGCATTTTGTCACTTACATAACACTAGTGGATGCAGCCCTAGTTGACGAGGCACGTCTTCCAGAGACTTTGGGAGTTCCGGAGCAGAAGAGGGCTCGTGCAGGTGTACCAGCCCAGAGACAGAGGTTCAGTCGCCGTGATAGGTTTCGGGCACGTCGCGGGAGTAGCGAAGGCTTGGGACGAGGTCAGTCTTTTAGCTCGTATTCCCAGGAGGGTCGGCAGCCATGGAGAGGATGCTATCGGTGCGGGGGCCTTCATCACTTCATGAGGAGTTGTTCCCTAACACCGCGTCAGGGTCGTATTTTGAGAGGTCATGGACGTGGAGGTTTCGCTCAGAGGGGTCAGGTTGGCAGAGGAGGAGTTCAGCCTGTTGCGGGTAGGGGATAGACACGAGAGTTTGCTTCTACTCATCGGGACGCGCGGGCGTCCAATGCAGAGTTTTCAGGTATTCTTAATTCGTATGTTCTTTTGATGCACTTGTTTGTTTTACACACTTTGTGCCGTGGTTGAGCCGAGAGTAGTGTTAGCTAGATCAGCCGTTTGTTGTGTTAACTTCTGTCGGCGATTCTTTTGTTGCGCAACACGTGTTTCGGTCGTGTGCCAATCGGATAGGAGATAGAGATTCGTCTGTCGTTTTGATCCTTCTAGAGATGTTGGATTTGGCGTTCTCCTGGGCACGGACCGGTTAGCTATGTGTTAGGCGTCTGTGGACTGCCGCGATGAAACAGTCAGGTTTTTTTTCACGACAAGTCAGTTCTTGTTGTGTAGGGGGACAGTGGTGCCGCCTCTCACAGCTTGAATTTAGCCTTTTCTCTAGTCGGCCATTGAGGAGAGGATGTCGAGGATTCTTGGCTTTCATTCGTGATGCCGGAGCCACAGTGGGTTTGTTGGACCGGGTTCTTATCGTGCGGGGGTTTTCCGACGTTGTTCCAAATGAGCCGGCGAAGCTTAGGGAGCTTAAGGATCTACTGCAGAGTTTCTTGTAGGGGGGATTGTGCGTCTGAGTGTTTCGCTTTGGGGAGCTCCTATTATGTTCGTCAAGAGAAGGACGACAGTTTGAGGTTGTGTATTGATGGATCGTCAATTGAACCGGGTTACGGTGCAGATAGGTATCCTTTACCTCGCATTGATGATTTCTTTGATCAGCTCCAGGGTGCGAGACATTTTCTAAGTTTGTTTAGGATCGGGTCATCATTGGTTGCGGGTTCGGAGTGATGACATTCCGAAGACCGCTTTTGTGCGCGCTACAGGCAGTATGAGTTTTGGTGGTGTCATTGGACTCACCAATGCCCTAGCAGCATTCGTGGATGTGATGAACCAGATTTCTTCAGGCCATTCCTCGACCAGTTTATTGTTGTGTCATTGATGACATTCTGGTCTTTTCCAAGAGTCGTGAGGAACGTGGGCAACACTTGAGGATTTGCTTTGTAGACAATGGAAGAGCACCGGTTGTTTGCTAAATTCTCGGAGTGTTCCTTCAGGCTTGATTTTGTTGACTCCTAGGTCTTGTAGTTACGGGAGACGGTTTTCGTATGGTTCCTAGGAAGATCAAGGCTGTACAACTTTTGCCCAGACTTGTGTACGGGACGGAGGTCCGAAGATCTTTGGGCTTAGCAGGTTTTTACCGCCGTTTCGTGCAGGATTGCTAGTGTATCGCCGCACCGTTGACTGAACTGACCGAAAATGAGGTTCTTTGTTCCCCTCCGAACGGCGGCGCGACGCGTGGTCGTCTCGCCTGAGGCTCGGGGCAGATGCTAATTGGTGCTATCCGTCTACCTCTTCGAAGATGCCAAGTTGATTTATGGCACCGTATATTGAAGGTTTAAACGGATGCGTCCGATGTAGTAGACTTCGTCAGATCCCCCCTCGCTTGAGGGGTTTTTGATTGTGGGGACGCTCTTCCCTGCAGGCGCAAGCTCCTACAGTTAATTACGCTACCGCATCGCGGTAACCACTTTCTCCTTCTCCAGATAGTCACTTCGTGTCGTGTGTATTTATTTTATGTTTAGTTGCCCGTGGATTGTATACGGAGACTGAGTTATGTCGTCGCCCGTAAGGCGTGGACTAGTCCAAATCCGTATTGTCTTAGATTTGGGTTTGGGGGTTTGGGTTTAAGGATACATTAGCCTCATTCGAGATTAAGATCGACTTAAACATTTGTTAAGGATACATTAGTCTAATTTTCAGACTAAGATCAACTTAACGGGATCGTTTAGATCCAACAATAGAGCAATTAAGGGTGTCCTGTTGTTTAGTTTAGTGACATTGCGGTCAATAGTTAGTTTAAGGACGTTGCGGTCCATAGGTAGTTTAAGGACATTGCGGTCCAATGTTAGTTTTAAGACGTTGCGGTCAAGGTTAAGGACCTCATAGTCCGTGGATTTAGGGACTCCACAATCCATTATTAGTTTTAAGACATCACGGTCAAGGTTAAGGACCTCATAGTCCGTGGATTTAGGGACTCCACAGTCCGATGTTAGTTTTAAGACATCACGGTCAAGGTTAAGGACCTCATAGTCCGTGGATTTAGGGACTCCACAGTCCGTATCAATATGTGGTCATCGGGACCTGTTACCTCTTTGAAGACGTTGAGGAATTACAACGCCACGTATCAAAGGAGTGAAGAGATGTACCCTTGAACCGAGGTAGATTAAATAATCTTTGGCCCAATTTGGAACCAAGACCAATTAATTATATTATGAGCCTGTTGGCTCAGTTGAATTTGAATTGAGGACTTATGGCCAGTTTGGGCTAAGTCCAATCATGTTTAGGATATTGGCCCTCTGTTGGTCCATTAGAGGAGAGGCTTTGCCTCTGGATATTTAGCCAATTGGGCTGAAATTAGTGTCAAACACTAGGGCAAGTCAGCGTTAGACACTAGCAACAGGGATCTCAAATTAGTGTTAAACACTAAGATAATCAGTGCTAAACACTGGTGACAGAGACTTTAATTTGGTGTCGAACACTAAGAAAATTAATGTTAAACTCTGTCAACAGAGATTTAATTTAGTGTTAAACACTAAGAAATTCAGTGTTAAACACTGCAAGGAAGCTCTTTAATTAGTGTTGAACACTAAGGCAAAGCAGTGTTTAACACTGGGCTCAGGGGTTCCAATTTAGTGTTAAACACTAAGGCAAGAGGGGTCACGTGGTAACACGTGAGGGCACCCTCCCTTTATTTTATTCTGTCAAAAACATTGAATACTTTGGAGCATCACGTGCTGTCACGTGATGGGCATCTTGGTGCTTGTATGTTAAAGCTTCCGCCAAGGGTCACGTGGGTCACGTGAGGCACTGCCTCAAAGGGCCCTTTTCTGTGGATCTTTTCGGGGGTCATGTGGTAGCACGTGACCCTACCTCTTTGTATGTTTTTTTTTGGAAGATCTGTTAATCCCTTTAAGAATTAAATTCTTCGCAGGGTTGAACCCTAACAATAATTTCTTGGGGAATTAAATTCCTATTTCCTTCTGAAGATTTATATTCTGTGGTAGAGTTGAACTCTGAATTTTCTGTAGGAATTAAATTCCTGATATATGTGAAGAACTGCATTCTATCACAGTGTTAAACCCTAACAACAGCTTTAAGGAATTAAGTTCCCACTCTCTTTTAGAGAATTATTCTAAGGAATGAGATTCTGTCATAGGGTGAAACCCTAATTTCTTCTTTCTTAAGGGAATTAAATTCCTGTTATTTTAACAGAACTAAGTTCTTAACTAGGGTTAAACCCTGATTAAATTCCCATAACATAGGGTTAAACCCTAATTTTATTTTAAAGGAATTAAATTCCTATAGTTCTGTGAGAATTAAATTCTCTAGCTTTCATTCCCTCTCTATGCTTTGGATCTGCATGGCAGGATCTCAACCCAATGAGAATTAAATTCTCAATTCAAGGGGAGATGTGCACTTTACAGATCCTCCACTAAAGAGAGAACTATGTTATTCTATTTAATATCAGAGTTAAACTCTGTTGAGAATTAATTTCTCTTTTGAGGCCTTCCCTTTCTTACCTAAGCTTTTCTTTTTGCAGAAGATCCAAATTCCTCCAAAGTATCAAGGCTCTCCCCTCTCTCTATGTTATCGATCCCTCTGCATATATCCCTCTATGTGTCTCTTGGCTCCTATTTTTAGGAGAAGCAGCAGAATCAATTAGTTTTGATGAATCTTTCATCGAGAGATTTGATTTGTATTCACCATTCATTTGGGCCTTTGGATTATTAGGTGAATTTTATTCACCATTGGATTTTAAATCCAGAGATTTTCCTTTGTTATTTTGGTTAGATTTTAAGGGGAAATCTTCCCAAATTCAAGATTTTTCCATAGATAGGTGATATTTAATCACCTTTAGATTTTTAATTCAATCGGTTCCAAATAATCATTTTCCTTTGGAAAGATTTGAGAGATCTCTTCAAAATTTGATTCTGTTAAATAAATAGGCTTTGAAAGCCGGTCACGTGTGGCCACGTGACCCCTGGTCACGTGTGGCCACGTGACCCCTGGTCACGTGTGGCCACGTGACCCCTGGTCACGTGTGGCCACGTGACCCCCTTGGAATGAGCCCTCTTCTTCTTTTTTGCGCTCTGCCTTCTTCCGCTGCTTAGCCGTCACGTGCCACCACGTGACCCCTGGTCACGTGTGAGCACGTGACCCTCGTCTGGAGCCTTTTTCTTGATTTAACCGGAGAATGAGTCTGCTTTTTTAAATGCCACGTGCCACCACGTGACCCCTGGTCACGTGTGAGCACGTGACCTCTTCTGAAGCCTTTTCCTTGATTTGATCAGGGAACTGATGTGCCTTTGAAGCCGCTTTTAAATGTCACGTGCCAACACGTGACCCTGGTCACGTGTGGACACGTGACCCTTTCCTGAAGCCTCTTCCGTAGGCTTTCCTGATTTTAACTCAGCAAACAAATGCCCCCACAGCGTTGTTCTCACGTGTCTGCACGTGAGTGCAACGCTGTCACCTTTTGTGACCATTGGATTCCTCTAGGGATTTGGGGAGATGAAATGTTTCCATCACCTCCTATAAATATTGGGGTCATTTCAGAGATGCCTCCACTTTGCTCATCTTCTTTTTTGCAAACTTTCTTCATTTGAGAATTTAATTCTCTTTTTCCAGAGCTCGGTTCTCTGCCTTGAACCCACCCTCAGAGTTTAACTCTGTTCCAGTGACCCTTCTTCCTCAGGTAATGATGATCGAAGCACCTTCATTTTGACAAAACTCTCTGGATTTTAAATCCATACCAAGGGTTTCACAAAGAACCCATTTTTCTTCAAGTTCTTTAACCAAAATATGAGACCACTTAACCTCCAACAGGAGATCTCTTAGGGTCAGATGATCCTTAGGGAGATGATGATGGTGGTTCAACTCCATGGAATTTAATTCCATCCAAAAATGTTTCTGGGAATTTAATTCCCTTCTCTTAATAAGGAATTTAATTCCTATGAAGAACTCAGTTTCTTCTCATGGAGGTTTCTTATGGTCTCTTTGTCTTGGGTTGTCCTTCTGTGATTAGTGAAGAAGAAGAGGGTTTGTAATAAATTGTCCTGATTTTTATTTCAGGTATCATGGTCGCTCATTTGTATAATCTTAACGAAATCATTTCCTACGGGAATATCCGTGCTCTGGGCCGTAGTCAGAATCAGGAGTTCACCAACGCTCAGTGTGCTGAGATTATGAGCCGCTTTGACGAGTATAACCATCGGCTACTCCCCCGTCGCTCTTCTCTTCTGAGGCTCATCGTGCTGGCGATTTGGGAGGCGCTTCCTCTCTTCTGCGCCGGTGTGCCACTCAGGGAATTGGACATTGCCGAGGATAAGATACATTCGGTGTATCTGATGAGTCTAATCTCGAAGAGAAGGCGTGACAACCTCATTGATCTTTTTCACCAGGCGTTTCAGCAGTCGGCCATACTTGCCGCCTATCGGAGGGTGGAGGACATCCGCGAGGACCCCGACACTTGTGATCGCGAGAGAAAACATACTCGGGCGGTTCGAAATGCTTGGAGGATCTTGGACAAGGTCAAGCTTGAGTTTCTCAATCCGTGCCCCACGCCTGAGGTCTTGCCGTTGTAATCGTTTTCTTTTCATTTTGTATGAACCTTTTTAAAGCATGAATGATAAACTTATCGTGTCCTTTTGTGTTTGCGTGCCCCCCTTTTTTTGGAATTTTGTCATTCATTTTTTTTATTGTTGCTGCTGATGTGTTTAGCGTGCAAGGCATTGTTTCACTTTTTAGTACGCACCAAGCATGGTGCTCACGTGCTCCACACGTGAGGGGCCTTTTATGGGGCTATTCAAATTTTCATGCCATATTTCTGTGCATGGCATTGGATGCAGAGAAGGCGCCTTGGAAATCGCTCATTTTCCTGATTTCCAATGTCTTCCCTTTTTTGGGCCTTGGAAGGGTTCCATCATGCAATTTTCTTTCGCGCGCAGCATTTAATGCTCCCCTTTATAGTCTTGAGGCCATAGCCTATTTTCTCTTCACAGAGAAATTTATTCCCATATTGATGTGATTTAATTTGAGAAGTAGCTGAGTGCCATGGCCTGCAACCGTCCACACGCTCGTCGACGGCCATGGGAAGTGCCTATCGAGGAGATGATCCCTCGTTTTGCTGCACGATTGGTGGACCCTCTCCTTACCGACGACGAATGCGACTCAGCGACATATGAGCTCTCGATCCGCAGAGGGTTTCCCCTCCCAATGGGTTCCTTCTGGCTCCGGATGATTCTTGCTGCCATGCTTGCCGACGTCCCTCCTCACCCGGCGGAGATGACCCTAGCGATGCTCGATGCGGCTGAAGAGAAGATCGAAGATTTTCACGAGGCCTGCATGATTACTCAGGCTCTGAAAGATCGCTCAGTTCATCTTTTGAGCGAAATAAGAGCCCGACGGGCTGTTATGTCTGCTTTTGCAGATGAACATGGCACTAATCGATGGGGAGCGACACCTCGCGAGAACCGTCGCTTTGATGTGTTGGAGAGAGTGGAGAGAGAGATGGAGAACCTTGTTCTTTGTTTTGTTAACCCTTGTGCCATTGATCCCGTGTTTGGTGACCTTTTCCCGTTAGCGTAGCATTTTTAAATTAGTCCTTTTTGTATGCTTTATGCTGAACTTCCATGTAGGCTCGGTACTCGTATGTATGTTTTCGCTTGCATAAATAAACTTTGTGTTCTTCTTATAAGAGCTTTTCTTTAATTATCAACACTATCATCATGTCGCAGGCATATTAAAGTTTCGAATATTATTTCTTTTCTGGATGTCCATACAATCGCGAACACATGCTCGCTAGGATAAACGTCGGAAATTTTCTCGTCGCTTTTCATACCAGGTAATGTGAGCGCGTTTTAAATTGATCATTGCTGTCGACTGGGAGCTCACTTATACGGTCTTGAGCGTGTATGTCCCGTTTCCAAAGTTGCGGTCGCGAAAGTGAACTTAAGTGGCCTGACAGGGCGACACGTGGCGAACATATTGTTGCGCGAGAAAAGGGGCTCGGCCGTGAATTCTCGGAGAGGGAGCTGGCTTCTAAGGCGCTGAGCGAGCTTCAAGCGAGTCTTACTGCCAAGGCCAACAAAGCGTATGAACTCTGGCGGGTGTTTCAAGAGTCTATCAGGGAGGTGGTGACTCTTGATAAAGCTACTACGTTCACTCGCAAGAGGGTCGAGGCTCATAAGGCCACCGAGAAAGATCTTGAAGGCCGGCTCGCTTCGTATCAGGCCCAGCAGGCTCAGGCAGAAGCCCGTCTTTTGGCGATCTTAAATCATGAGGCTGTGGCCCAACAAAAGCAGGATGAGCTGACCAAGCTGCTAAATCGCCCGCCGGCTTGAAACATTTGTATCTTTCCCTGCCTTCCTGTATATACTCATAGATGAGAGTATTTTCTTTTGTTTTTTCATGAATTGTACTTTGTATCCATTTTGGTTTATGAATAAAAGATACATTCTTCTTCTCAATGATGCGTCTCCTTTTGTTGAATGTGTTTTGCGGACAATTTATCTTGATCTCCTTGCAGGGCAGCGATGGCTTAGGATTCAGGGTTAAGATCTGCTTCCTAAGACTTTTGCGCTTTATGAGCCACGAGGGTCTTATAAAGAGTTTTTCTCTCCATGGGTCAAAAGGATCCCATAGGTGTAAGTTCTTCTTAAGAATCGTGAGGATTCTTAAGCGGGTTTTCCCTTGAGAGTCGTAAGGATCTCACAAGAGAGTTTTTCTTCCTTACAGGTCGTGAGGACCTGCAAGTGCTGGATGTGGTCACCCTTATTCGTGTTTCACGGATTCAGGGGTTTCTCGAGGCATCGTAGTTTAAAGACGTCGCGGTCAAGGTTAAGGACCTCGTAGTCCGTGGATTTAAGGACTCCACAGTCCGATGTTAGTTTTAAGATATTACGGTCAAGGTTAAGGACCTCATAGTCCGCGGATTTAAGGACTCCACAGTCCGATGTTAGTTTTAAGACATCACGGTCAAGGTTAAGGACCTCATAGTCCGTGGATTTAGGGACTCCACAGTCCGATGTTAGTTTTAAGACATCACGGTCAAGGTTAAAGACCTCATAGTCCGTGGATTTAGGGACTCCACTGTCCGATGTTAGTTTTAAGACATCACGGTCAAGGTTAAGGACCTCATAGTCTGTGGATTTAAGGACTCCACAGTCCGATGTTTGGTTGCAGGGACCCGTCACCTCTTTGAAGACGTTGAGGAATTACAATGCCACGTATCAAAGGAGTGAAGAGATGTACCCTTAAACCAAGGCAGAATCCGTAGGGAATCGGGGTGGTTGATTGTTAGTTTTAAGACGTTACGGTCGAGGTTAAGGACATCATAGTCCGTGGATTTAGGGACTCCACAGTCCGGTGTTTGCTCTGGATGCTTCATACGGGTTCACTGCCGTGCTCCGCGAGGACCAGGCTCCGCTCTGGGCGTTTTCCACAGGGTCAAAGAGTGACGTTATCTGCGTTCCACGTAACCAGGAATTTTGCACTAGATGCTTCACACGGGTTCACTGCCGTGCTCGGCGAGGACTAGGCTCCACTCTGGATGCTTCACACGGGTCACTGCCGTGCTCCGCGAGGACCAGGATCCGCTCTGGACGTTTTCCACGGGGTCAAAGAGTGACGTTATCCGCGTTCCACGTAACCAGGAATTTTGCACTAGATGCTTCACACGGGTTCACTGCCGTGCTCGGCGAGGACTAGGCTCCGCTCTGGATGCTTCACACGGGTTCACTGCCGTGCTCCGCGAGGACCAGGATCCGCTCTGGACGTTTTCCACGGGGTCAAAGAGTGACGTTATCCGCGTTCCACGTAACCAGGAATTTTGCACTAGATGCTTCACACGGGTTCACTGCCGTGCTCGGCGAGGACTAGGTTCCGCTCTGGATGCTTCACACAGGTTCACTGCCGTGCTCCGCGAGGACCAGTATCCGCTCTGGACGTTTTCCACGGGGTCAAAGAGTGACGTTATCCGCGTTCCACGTAACCAGGAATTTTGCACTAGATGTTTCACACAGGTTCACTGCCGTGTTCGGCGAGGACTAGGCTCCGCTCTGGATGCTTCACACGGGTTCACTGCCGTGCTCTGCGAGGACCAGGATCCGCTCTGGACGTTTTCCACGGAGTCAAAGAGTGACGTTATCCACGTTCCACGTAACTAGGAATTTTGCCGATTGTACCCGCATTTCACGGGATGGAGGTTTGACTGTTGGCAATATATATATCACCGGGCCATGGAACTGGGAGTTGCCGCTGTTCCGCTTAGCTTAGAGTTGTGTCCGTTGTTACGAGACGAGTGCTGAGATGATCTCTAAGTCATTCGCGGCCCGTCGAGATTTTGCTTCTTCTTATGATGAAACTTGGAGGAGAAGTATGATCCCTTTTGTTTACGCCCTTGGATTGTATACAGGGTGTGATGGAACATCACCTGTAGGGCATAAATTAAAACTCTCTTTTTTTTTATTTTATTTCCCTTTACGCGATGCTCTATCATTTCAGCTTTTATATCGCGAAGGTCGCGATTGCCCCATCATTTCGGCTATTTTTCGCGGTGCCCAATCATTTCGGCTATTTATTTCATTTTTACTCGCTGTTTTTTTTATTGCGAGTTGCCCCATCATTTCGGCTATTTTGCGTGCATACATTTTTACCTGCTGCTTTTTATTGCAAGTTTCCCCATCATTTCGGCTATCTCGTATGCACGTGCGGCCTACTGGCTTTCCGCCATAAACCTGAAATTAGACACCGATTTCGGCATCAGCACCGCTACAACTGGGATATGGCCAGGAGCGAATCATCATCTGCCTCTGTCGATGTTGAACAAGGGTGGCTTAGCAAACAGGGTTAATGTCCCGTAGACTAAGGCTTTTGACTTCATGAGCCGTAAGGGTCTCACGAAGGTATTTCTCCCTACAAGTCGTGAGGATCTCGTAGGTGTATTTTCTCCATAGGAATCGTGAGGATTCCTAAGTGCATGTTCCTCTGTAAGTCGTAAGGATCCTACAAGAGGGCTTTCTCCTTATAAGTTGAGAAAACTCATAAGGGTTGTTCACCATGGGGACATACCCCTAGTCACGGGTGGGACTTTGTTGGGGAAATGTTTATTCACGCCCGTGGATTGTATACAAGGGTCAGTATTGAGCCGCTTGTAGGGCAATATCGAAGGTTGTGGGGGATTTGCTTAAGAACAGGTTTAGGTTTCTGTAACTTAAGACTTTCAAATCTCATAAGCCGTGAGGGTCCCATAAGAGAATTCTCCTTACGAGTCGTGGGGATCTCGCAAGTGTATTTTCTCCTTAGGAATCGTGGGGATCCCTAAGTGTGTCGTTCCCTTGTGAGTCGTAAGGATCCCACGCGGGTGGTTTCTCCTTACAAGGTCGAGAGGATCTTGTAAGTGTCTTTTAACGAGGTTGCGCCCTTTCGGGTTTTCACAAACACTCGCCGGCAGTCCTGCTGTTTTTACTCACGGAGCCCTTTCGGGTTTTCATCCGTGCCCCTTCTGCTTATGGACATACCCTTTTTTTATTCTTTTTCTCTCTTTTTTTACAAGGTCGCGCTCTTTTGGGTTTTCACGAACACTTGCAGGTAGCCCTACTGTTTTTACTCACGGAGCCCTTTCGGGTTTTCATCCGTGCCCATTTTGCTTATAGACATACCGTTTTTTTATTTTATTTTTTTTATTTATATATTTTTTCTCTCTCTTTTTTTTATTCATCTTGTCAGTCTAAGGATGCTGCGGTAGTAGTTTAAGGACGTTTCGGTCCGTCGTTAGTTTAAGGACGTTTCGGTCCATCGTTAGTTTAAGGACGTTTCGGTCCGTCGTTGGTTTAAGGACGTTTCGGTCCGTCGTTAGTTTAAGGACGTTTCGGTCCGTCGTTAGTTTACAGACGTTTCGGTCCGTCGTTTGTTTAAGGACGTTTCGGTCCGTCGTTAGTTTACGGACGTTTCGGTCCGTCGTTAGTTTAAGGACGTTTCGGTCCGTTCAGGGGAAGGCCGGCTACTGCTTATAAAGTTTGAGCTTAGGAAGATAGCGAGCGGACATAGTCGTCGCATCTATCATTGACCTAGGTTGTGGCTCATTAAGCGTAGTATTTCTTTAGGAAGCGGCCGTTTATTGGCCTGAAGGGCCTTTCACCGTGCATGTCCATGAGTAGATAGGCTCCACCCTGGTAGACCTTGTCTATGATGTACGGGCCTTCATAGTTCGGCTCAAATTTTCCCCGCTTGACACGATTGGGGATCATAAGTCTTTTGACCACTAGTACGAGTTCGCCTTGGCGGAATGTCCTCGGCCTGGTCAATCTTTCGTACGAGCGCGTCATCTTTGCTTTGTAGGCCTCTAGATTTTGTTGCGTTATGAGCCGGGTTTCATCGAGGGCATCAAGCTCCTCAAGCCGAAGGTGAGCATTTTCTTCGTCCATCAGCTCGTAGTGGACTGCCACTCGTAGAGAGGGTAACTCTATCTCGAGGGGGAGCACTGCTTCCGTCCCAAGTACCAACGCGTACGGTGTTGTGCTCGTGGCTGTCTTGAATGTAGTTCGATAGGCCCAAAGGGCCTCTTGCAGCCTCTCGTGCCAGTCTTTCTTATTTCGGGACACCGTCTTTTTTATGATCTTTGTTAAGGTCTTATTGAAGGCCTCGGCCAGACCGTTAGCTCGTGGATTGTAAATTGAAGAATATCTCCGGTCTATATTGTGCTGCTGCGCGAAGCGGCTAATCTTATGGCTTCTGTAGGCTGGCCCGTTATCGGAGATAATCCGCCGTGGAGTTCCAAACCGATAAATGACGTGCGTCTTGAAAAAGTGGAGGATATTCTCCGTCTTCACTTCCCTCAGCGGTACTGCTTCTGCCCATTTGGAGAAGTAATCAGTTGTCGCCAGGATGAAACGATGTCCCCGGGACGATGCTGGTTCGATGGGGCCGACTATGTCAGTCCCCCACATTTCGAATGGCCAGCTAGCCACTGTTGGATGTAGTGGATTCGGATGCTGGTGGATGAAATCCCCGTAGATTTGGCATGAGTGGCATTGCTTCGCATATTTGAGGCAGTCCTGGGTCATTGTGGGCCAATAGTAACCCATCCGTTTAATTTTTAACTTCATCTTCGGGCCTGCTTGATGAGAACCACAGATTCCGTCATGAACCTCTTGAACGACTCTTTCTGCTTCGTCAGGTCCCAAACATCTCAGCTACAGAGAATCAAACGACCTCTTATACAGAGTATCATTGACGAAAGCGAAAGATAGAGCTCGTTTCATGAGCTGATGTCTTGAGGACGCTTCTTCGGGGATTCGGTGGGACTTAAAGTAGTCTATGAAGACTTCCCTCCAGTCTTCAGCCTTCTCACGGTCTTTTATTTGTAGGGTTGTCTGCTCAATCGCTCCTTTTTCTTCGTATGATTCGGGAGATATTTCTGCTGGGGCGAGCACTCGACGGCTTTGTACCATGATTTTGACGTCATCGAGGTTCTCGTCAGCCAGTTCTTTAGCGAGCTTAGCTAGCGAGTCTGCTTTGCTATTTTCCGCACGTGGTATGCTTTCCAAAGTGTAGGAGGGAATTTGGGTCAATAGTTGTTGCACCTTTTCGCCGTACTTCACCAACTTCGGTTTGCACGTTTGGTAGTCACCATTTACTTGACCAACGACCAGTTGAGAATCCCCGTATATAAGGAGGTCTTCAATTCCCATGTCAATGGCGATCTCGATGCCCGCTATCAAAGCTTCGTATTCGGCTTCATTGTTCGTCCTCGATTCCGTTAAGGAGAAAGCAAAGCGCATTATCCCTCTTTGTGGGGTTACGAAGATGAGGCCTACTCCCGATTTGATTATGGGGGTACATTGTTTGCGCTTCTTCATGGAAGATGCCCCATCAAAATAGAGTTCCCATCGGATATCACCGCCGCTGATCGCATCAAATGCATGTTCGTCCGGCAAATCGCAGTTTAGAGGAGAGCCGGCAGGTACTGGATGCTCAGCAAGGAAGTCGGCAATGGCCTGGCCTTTCACTGCCTTGAGAGGTCGATACGTTATCGAGAACTCCATCAAGAGTAAAGCCCATTTAGCAAGTCGACCCGTCAATATAGCCTTTGACATCAAATATTTAAGAGGGTCCACCTTCGAGATGAGACGGACTTTGTGCGCCAATGCATAATGCCTGAGATTTGTTATCGCAAAGATCAACGCCAGGCAGTGTTTTTCAGTGGGGGAGTAATTGCTTTCTGCCCCCAGCAGAACTCGACTTAAGTAGTAGAGTGCCCTTTCTTTTCCTTGGTCATTCTCTTGCGCCCATAATGCGCCTAAAGAACCTTCTAGGGCAGTTGTATAAAGAATGAGAGGCTTTCCCTTGACCGGCGCAGCCAAGACTGGAGGGTTCTGCGGGTACTGCTTGATTTCGTCCAGTACGCCTTGGCATTTGCGATCCCAAACGAATGGAGTTCCCTTCTTCATCAGGTGGCTGTAAGGACGGCACTTGCCTGAAAGATTGGAGATAAACCGCCGGATGTATACGAGCTTCCCTTGGAGAGACCGCAACTGTTTGAGGGTTCTTGGCGGAGGCATTTCCATGATCGCCTTGACCTTAGACGGATCTATTTCGATACCTCGGTGTCGGATGATGAATCCCAGGAATTTACCCGAGGAGACTCCGAACGCGCATTTGAGGGGATTCATCTTCAAATTATATTGCCGAAGGCGTTGAAATACAGTCTTCAGATGCTCTAAATGCTCTTCGTATGACATGCTCTTCACTACGAGGTCATCAATATAGCACTCGACGATGTCATGTATGAGATCATCGAAGATCTTTGTCATGGCCCTTTGATAGGTAGCACCGGCGTTCTTGAGACCAAAGGGCATAACCTTGTAGCAGAATATACCCAAAGGGGTCCGGAAAGCGGTGTGCTTCTGTTCTTCGGGATGCATCTTTATCTGATTGTACCCTGATGAATCGTCCATAAAGGAGAAAACCTCGTGAGTGGACGTGTTATCTATCATTAGCTTGGTTACCGGTACTGGGAAATCGTCCTTCGGGCAGGCTTTATTGAGATCCCTGAAATCTACGCATATGCGCACCGTCCCATTTTTCTTCATTACCGGGACAATATTGGCAATCCAGTCAGGATATTGGACTTCTTGGATAAATCCAGAATCGATCAGCTTCTTGACTTCGGCGTTGATGCTCATCTCAAGCTCGAGCCGCATCCTTCTCGGCGCCTGCTTGACTGGCTTGATATCCGGGGATGTTGCTAATTTATGCACAGCAACCTCCGGATCTAATCCCGGCATCTCGGAATAGTTCTACGCGAAGCAATCTTTATGCTGTAGAAGCACGTCCTTTAATGCAGCCACCCTTTCTTCAGATAGCCGCTCACTGATGAATGTTGGTCGCGGATTGTCTGCCGATCCCAACTCAATCTTCTTGAGGTTATCTGCAGTAGTATGTATGCCATCTTCCAATTCTTTCGGAGCCGGTGAAAATTCTGAGATTACCTCATTGTCATTGTTTTCGAAGCACCAAGGGAGCTCATCTATGTCTTCGGGCTCTTCTTTTAATATCGTAATCATGTAACAGGTGCGAATCCGCTTCCAAGATTGAGGTGGATCCGGTTCTGCTCTTGCGGCTTTAGGTTCGTGCTTTTGTGGCGGCGTTACCTTCCAGCTGTTGGATAAAGCAAATCTGCCTTGTTGGTACTGGTCTTCGACCCAGTTCTTGAAGGTGAAGCAGTCTTCGATAGGGTGTCCTATGGCTCGGTGATAAGAGCAATAGCTCGGATAAGAAACTTCGTTAACTTGCTCAGGGTGCTTAGACTCCGGAAGTGCGATCATTTGATGTTTTATAGCGAGCTCGAGTAACTTCTTCGTCTTGTCTCCGGGGAGGGAATACGCTCGACTCATTTTCTTCATGAGGGACAAATCCGGACCACGCAATGCTCGATCACGTAACTCTCTAATCCTGCGTCGTTGTTGTCGGCTCTTCTTTCCGCTTCTTGATTTATTTCTGCCTCTGCGTCGGGCCTTTTGTACGACGGGTTGACAAGGAGGAGCATCTTTGTCTTTTGCAGCCTGTTGAGATAGACGTTGCGTCCTGGCCTTCTCGTAGATAGCCATCTCGCGGTTGTGGTCTTCCCGAGCCTTTTGACCTCCTTTCCTGATAAGCTTGTCCACTTGTTCTTCAAATGACGGACTCGGCACTTCGATTGCGGGATCTAGTTTTGATGAAGGGTTGGCATTGGTGGACATGGCGTTTTCCTCCTCATCGAAGTTATATATGGCGTAGCTGCCGTGGGCTCGCTCCCGTTTCTCGGATCTCACATATCCAAGCCCAAGCGTTTCCATTGTCCCGTTGGGCAATTTGCGCTGAGTCCCAGGGACATTCCAAATCTTGTTGTAGAACTGAGCTTGTCGAACAGTCTGTTTTAAGGGTACTCATTGGCGCTTCAAAATCCTCTTTAGTCCATTTGTGTAATATCGGGGCAAACGGATGGGTTGGAGCCTGTCGAGTGTAGCGTCCGCGCCATACCATATCTCTTTCTCCACTCCCGTATCTGCGGATTGGTAGAATAGGATCACCTTTTCACCCTTTCGCCTGGGAGGGACGTAAAACGTCTGCAGGTCCTGCACATTGTGAGCTTGAAGTGCGTCAAGATCCTTGTAGTGTTTCCGCGGCACCATGGTGATTCGCAAACTCTGATCATCACTAGGGGATGCCTGTATTGACGGCCGACTGGAGAACACGACATTAACTTCATCTTCCGAGTCACTTCCGAAGATCAACATGGGGGCGGACGTTCCCGGGTTGTTGCGTCGAGACGGCCCAGCATAAACTATCTCTTCTCCTTCTTCGGTATCGCTCCCGAAAACAGGGATGGTGGCGACGACTTTGTTCTCCGGCTTGCGACACTTTTCTGTATCCTCGAAGTCTGGCAAAAAGTACTTTGCATCTTCGTACTTGCGGACTTCGTTCACGGAGAATGGGTTCAGCTCACCGGTTACGGTATACTCGAAACCGTCCTTAAAGTACTTCATACACTTATGCTGTGTAGAAGGGATGATGTTGTACTCGTGTAATCAAGGACGACCGAGCAAGGCGTTGTAGCAGGTCTTGGCGTCAATGACGTGGAACTTGATGTCCGTGATGAGCAGTCCGAAGCGTAATGTTAGTATTACAGATCCGAGAGTCCGTGATGACTGGGAGTCGAAACCAGAGATAGTAATTTTGTCACGGGCGAGATGCTGTACGCTCATGCAGATTTCCATCAACACCCGAACATTAAGGAGATTGACGGAGGATCCATTATCCACTAGGATCTTGCCTATCTTGATATTGTGGCAGTATCCAGAGATATATAGGGGACGGTTGTGGTCGCTCGTCCCGAGGAGAAGGTCTTCGTCACCGAAAGTGATGTCGGCCGTGTGCACTTCTTCCAGCTCATCCTTCATCCTTTCCGCGGCGAGGAAGGCTTGGAATTGCTCAGGTTCTTGTAACGCCTTAATTAATGAGTCTCGCGCTTCTTTGGATAATAGGAGGGCATCGAGAATGCTGAGCTGAGAAGGTAACTTCCTTAGGTGCGCCAGGATGTTGTAGTCCACCTTACCCTTCCTGGGAGGGTCCTTGGCGGTCAGCTCTTTCATGACTTGGTCATCTAAGGCGATATCCCCAGTGACCTTCTCCTTTCCTTTATCTTTTCTATTTGCGGGCCCGAGATTCTTTTCCGGGAGCGTACGATTGCGCAGCTGAATGTTTTCGCAGGCTTCTGGTTCTTCCTCTTTCCCTAAAACGGATTCTTTGAAGAGAGGGCCCAGAGCCATTTCTTCATCAGAGTCGCTCCCAAAGGTGAGAACTTGTGACCCCCCGGCGTTAACCATGTAACAGTTGCCAGTAGTTCTGTTGTGCCCGTCGACAGTACCTCTTCGTTCCCGACGAGTCTTGCGTTTCATGCGCTTAAAATGTTGCCGATGAGCAACATATCCCTGCCACCATATCCTGAAGGCGTCGCACTCCTCCGTAGGGTGTGAAATTTTCCGATGATATGCGCAATAATTAGGGTGCTTCTCCGCCCACTTGAGCGTGTTTTCTTCCGAGGGTGGTAGCTTCATTCTCATTGACATGGCTTTGGCAAACCTTTTCCTCGTCTTGAATATCTTTTTGTCTGCCTCGGATGCCTTTTGATCTGGCGGGAGTGCTTCAACTCTTTCGTTTAATCGCCTGCGTTTGGCTCTTTCTGATGCGGCCACCTCACGCTCCTGGTCGGTTTTACTTTTCAGACGAATCTCGTCTAGAAAGGCGTCGATCATTTTGTCTGTTGGCCACACAAGCTCCGGTTCAGGCTCTGCCTCCAGTTTCTTAGTGCCAGGAGTTTTTTCATCGTCGGTAAACGAGTGGGAGATTACGTTACAACTCGCCACATATCCCTCGGATTCATCCGACGAACTCTCTCCATCATCTTCCTCTTGAAAGATGTGGTTGAGGAACTCTTGCAGCGTGACAGGAGTTCGCGCCTTTTGATTGTACTCTTCCAGCGCATCGATTTGCTTCTGCAAGTTCGTGCTCTTATTTCCAGGCTCCACGGGCTTCTTAGATTTCTTCTTCTTTTTCTTCGAAGATTTTGACGGTTGGGCATGAGTACTCGGGCCATCACCACGAATCTTTGTAATTGGGCGCGGCTTCAACATCCCTTCGATGATTTGAGGTTCAAGCGGGTTCTTCCATTCGACTGCTGGGCACGTATGAAGATCACTCAGCATTTTTCTGGTTTTAGCCGATAGCACGACTTCCCATGGAGCTTCCTCGATGAAAGAACAGGTTGCCCCCGGTGTGTCTGCTCTCTTAGGAGTATACGGCTGTGGCGGATTCACTTCCACTTTTCGGATAGTGCGAACTTCCCCTGGAGGTATTGATCTTCAATCCATCCTTTGAAAACGAAGCAATCCTCAATCGGATGGCTTACCGTTTGATGGTAAGGGCAATAGTTGGGGTTATTCACCTCAGTGGGTTGTGGCGGTCGCCTTGGATTTGGCAGGTTTATAAGTCTGTTGCGTACTGCCAGCTCGAATAACCGTTTTGTCTTATCCCGCGGGAACGAGTAGGGGCGCTTCATCTTCTCATTATAATACCGGCGTCTTTCTTCCAGTTGATCCGCCATCTTTGGGGCACTAGGTTGCTGCTGAGCATTCACGACGAAGGTCGCCTTTCCTTTACCCTTGTCACTCCGAGGCTCCGGCTTCGGAGGAGACGGTCTGTGACCCATCTGGTCCATCTGGGCCAACTTGTCGATCAAAGCCTGAAACGTGGTCGGCTTAAAGAACATCATAAACTGGGAGATGGTTGCATGAGGGTCTAGGGTTCCCACAAACATGCCTACCGCGGGCACTTCCTCAATGCGTTGTTCGCATTTCGACCACAAATTTCGCCAGCGTATAGCATACTGGACCCACGTTTCGCCTGATTTTACCCTGGCATTAATCAATGCCGCTATTGGAGTGCGTTCGCTGGCGCTCGCGAATCGTTGAGTGAATAGCAACTCCATTTCAGCGAACGTCTTGATAGAATCGTTCGGGAGTTCCGAATACCATTCGAACGCTGTTTCTGATAAGCTGCCCACGAACTGGCGAAGCAACAGTTTATCATCACCGCCGGTGTTACCGCAAAGGGCTCTGAACTGGGCAACATGTTGGTGGGGATTGCCGGTCCCCTTATACACGTGGAATTTTGGTATTGTATAACCCGGCGGATATTTGATTTGGTCGTACCAGCTTGGATACGGCCGCCCCATTTTTACGTCTTGACCAGCTGCCTCAGTCGCATGATGAACCCAGATTTGCTGGGCTATATAGTCGTCCAAATCAGTCTTAGAGATTGTCTCCTCCTTGGCCGTTGAGAGAGACGGTGGTGGATTTGATGTTTCTCCCCTGTCGTCTTCAAGGACGATCGGAGGATCCTTAGCAGGTGGGTCTTGTTGGATCATCATTCCCACCATGTCCTGGAATAAGTGGGCTATCTGCTTTATATTGGCCGCTTGTTCCGCAGCCTCTTTATCTTTCTTTTCCAATATTCTCCGAAGGAACTCAGCGTCAGTTTCCTGTTCTTGTCGCTGATCCGAGGACGCCTCGGGGCTTTCTTTCGGCCCAGTAAGCGCGGCCATTGCGATCATCATTTCCTGGAGCTTTTGCTGTTGCTCCTGAGCTTTGGTCACCGACCGTGTAAGCGGTCGGTGGCCTGTAGACACACGGCTGTCTTCTTTCCCTGACGCCATGTATACAGTGTGGACCATCCTGCCCCCAGTCTTAGGACGTCCGGGCTCAGCGCTTTTAGCTTTCATTGCAGGCCCGGGGGTCCTCTCTGGCCTCTTCTTTTTATGAGCAGTGGAAGTTGAGGGGGCCGTTGAGGTGGGCACCCAGACAGCTTTTCGTGGCTTAGCCTGGTGACTGGTTTCCTGTTGGATTTTCAGCTTCTTGTGCTGGCGGGAGAAATTTGGATCGATCACCGAGTCTCGGGTCTGCCGCCAGACTTTATAGATTCGGGAGGACAGCCGTTGAGGAGATTGGGGCTGTTCTGGCTTTACTTCTATATCCCTTTTCAGCGGATGGGGAGACCTTTTTAGCACCGCGGTAGGAGAATTCCTACGCACCTTATTTAGCATCTCAAAGCTGTTCCCAGTTGGAACAGCAGCATTAACTTCTGCCATCGGGGCTGGAGGAGTTAGCCCAGAAGGGGAGTTGCCTCCGGCCTTCCTCACTCGGCGCCAGTACCGACGTCGAGCGCGTCGTGCTGATGGAACCAGCTTGGTGAGGGCGATAGTCTCATCTTGCCCCCCGTGTAGGTAGGGGGTCGCTGCTGGTGTCAGCCTGTCAAAGACCGATGTCCTTTGGGTAGCAAGAGCGGGAGCTGGAGCTGTCAATCTTGTAAAGACCGACTTTTTGGCAGGGGAAGCCGCCTTAACGACTTCCGGAGCAGGACTGGTTACTTTCTTAGGAGCGGCCTTCTCTGGGATTGTAGGCCCCATTGCGGGTCCACAGGAGTTCTGGCCCGATCTAGAGAAGACCGAGGCACTGGTGTTGGGCGACCCATTGAGAGGGGCCGCGGCAGGGGTAAGACGATCAAAGACCGACTTCTTGGGAGCTTCCGTTGTCAGCACTGGAGCGGTGAAGCTTGTCGGCGGGAGCATGGTCCCAAAAAACAATCCTGTGGTGGCTCGAGTGACTTGTTTCACGGGCATTGTGAATAGCGAAGCAGCTTGGGGTCCGTAGGCTATACCTCCTGGCGAGGCAGAGCGTTGGTTGCAATTGCAGTCCGAGCAGTTGGAGCATTTCTCACAAGTAGAAGCCATCGATTCTTTGCTTTCTGCAATAAGCAAGACGCCAAGTCTTAGTACCTTGAAACCCAAGGGCAACCATTAGCGAACCGCGATTGGTTCGCGAATCATGACACACGAAGTGTGGAGTGGAAAGAGAAAAAGGTCCCACCGGGCGTGCCAGAATCTATTCCCCTCCGAACGGCGGCGCGACGCGTGGTCGTCTCGCCTGAGGCTCGGGGCAGATGCTAATTGGTGCTATCTGTCTACCTCTCCGAAGATGCCAAGTTGATTTATGGCACCGTATATCGAAGGTTTAAACGGATGCGTCCGATGTAGCAGACTTCGTCAGATTCCCCCTCGCTTGAGGGGTTTTTGATTGTGGGGACGCTCTTCCCTGCAGGAGCAAGCCCCTGCAGTTAATTACGCTACCGCATCGCGGTAACCACTTTCTCCTTCTCCAGATAGTCACTTCGTGTCGTGTGTATTTATTTTATGTTTAGTTGCCCGTGGATTGTATATGGAGACTGAGTTATGTCGTCGCCCGTAGGGCGTGGACTAGTCCAAATCCGTATTGTCTTAGATTTGGGTTTGGGGGTTTGGGTTTAAGGATACATTAGCCTCATTCGAGATTAAGATCGACTTAAACATTTGTTAAGGATACGTTAGTCTAATTTTCAGACTAAGATCAACTTAACAGGATCGTTTAGATCCAACAATAGAGCAATTAAGGGTGTCCCGTTGTTTAGTTTAGTGACATTGCGGTCAATAGTTAGTTTAAGGACGTTGCGGTCCATAGGTAGTTTAAGGACATTGCGGTCCATGGGTAGTTTAAGGACATTGCGGTCCAATGTTAGTTTTAAGACATTGCGGTCAAGGTTAAGGATCTCATAGTCCGTGGATTTAGGGACTCCACAATCCATTGTTAGTTTTAAGACATCACGGTCAAGGTTAAGGACCTCATAGTCCGTGGATTTAGGGACTCCACAGTCCGATGTTAGTTTTAAGACATCACGGTCAAGGTTAAGGACCTCATAGTCCGTGGATTTAGGGACTCCACAGTCCGTATCAATATGTGGTCATCGGGACCCGTCACCTCTTTGAAGACGTTGAGGAATTACAACGCCACGTATCAAAGGAGTGAAGAGATGTACCCTTGAACCGAGGTAGATTAAATAATCTTTGGCCCAATTTGGAACCAAGACCAATTAATTATATTATGAACCCGTTGGCTCAGTTGAATTTGAATTGAGGACTTATGGCCAGCTTAGGCTAAGTCCAATCATGTTTAGGATATTGGCCCTCTGTTGGTCCATTAGAGGAGAGGCTTTGCCTCTGGATATTTAGCCAATTGGGCTGAAATTAGTGTCAAACACTAGGGCAAGTCAGTGTTAGACACTAGCAACAGGGATCTTAAATTAGTGTTAAACACTAAGATAATCAGTGCTAGACACTGGTGACAGAAACTTTAATTTGGTGTCGAACACTAAGAAAATTAATGTTAAACTCTGTCAACAGAGATTTAATTTAGTGTTAAACACTAAGAAATTCAGTGTTAAACACTGCAAGGAAGCTCTTTAATTAGTGTTGAACACTAAGGCAAAACAGTGTTTAACACTGGGCTCAGGGGTTCCAATTTAGTGTTAAACACTAAGGCAAGAGGGGTCACGTGGTAACACGTGAGGGCATCCTCCCTTTATTTTATTCTGTCAAAAGCATTGAATACTTTGGAGCATCACGTGTTGTCACGTGATGGGCATCTTGGTGCTTGTATGTTAAAGCTTCCGCCAAGGGTCACGTGGGTCACGTGAGGCACTTCCTCAAAGGGCCCTTTTTTGTGGATCTTTTTGGGGGTCACGTGGTAGCACGTGACCCTGCCTCTTTGTATGTTTTTTTTGGAAGATCTGTTAATTCCTTTAAGAATTAAATTCTTCGCAGGGTTGAACCCTAACAATAATTTCTTGGGGAATTAAATTCCTATTTCCTTCTGAAGATTTATATTCTGAGGTAGAGTTGAACTCTGAATTTTCTGTAGGAATTAAATTCCTGATATATGTGAAGAACTGTATTCTATCATAGGGTTAAACCCTAACAACAGCTTTAAGGAATTAAGTTCCCACTCTCTTTTAGAGAATTATTCTGAGGAATGAGATTCTGTCATAGGGTGAAACCTTAATTTCTTCTTTCTTAAGGGAATTAAATTCCTGTTATTTTAACAGAACTAAGTTCTTAACTAGGGTTAAACCCTGATTAAATTCCCATAACATTGGGTTAAACCCTAATTTTATTTTAAAGGAATTAAATTCCTATAGTTCTGTGAGAATTAAATTCTCTAGCTTTCATTCCCTCTCTATGCTTTGGATCTGCATGGCAGGATCTCAACCCAATGAGAATTAAATTCTCAATTCAAGGGGAGATGTGCACTTTACAGATCCTCCACTAAAGAGAGAACTATGTTCTTCTGTTTAATATCAGAGTTAAACTCTGTTGAGAATTAAATTCTCTTTTGAGGCCTTCCCTTTCTTACCTAAGCTTTTCTTTTTGCAGAAGATCCAAATTCCTCCAAAGTATCAAGGCTCTCCCCTCTCTCTATGTTATCGATCCCTCTGCATATATCCCTCTGTGTGTCTCTTGGCTCCTATTTATAGGAGAAGCAGCAGAATCAATTAATTTTGATGAATCTTTCATCGAGAGATTTGATTTGTATTCACCATTCGTTTGGGCCTTTGGATTATTAGGTGAATTTTATTCACCATTGGATTTTAAATCCAGAGATTTTCCTTTGTTATTTTGGTTAGATTTTAAGGGGAAATCTTCCCAAATTCAAGATTTTTCCATAGATAGGTGATATTTAATCACCTTTAGATTTTTAATTCAATCGATTCCAAATAATCATTTTCCTTTGGAAAGATTTGAGAGATCTTTTCAGAATTTGATTCTGTTAAATAAATAGGCTTTGAAAGCCGGTCACGTGTGGCCACGTGACCCCTGGTCACGTGTGGCCACGTGACCCCTGGTCACGTGTGGGCACGTGACCCCCTTGGAATGAGCCCTCTTCTTCTTTTTTGCGCTCTGCCTTCTTCCGCTGCTTAGCCGTCACGTGCCACCACGTGACCCCTGGTCACGTGTGAGCACGTGACCCTCGTCTGGAGCCTTTTTCTTGATTTAACCGGAGAATGAGTCTGCTGCTTTTATGTCACGTGCCAACACGTGACCCCTGGTCACGTGTGAGCACGTGACCTCTTCTGAAGCCTTTTCCTTGATTTCATCAGGGAACTGATGTGCCTTTGAAGCCGCTTTTAAATGTCATGTGCCAACACGTGACCCTGGTCACGTGCCAACACGTGACCCTTTCCTGAAGCCTCTTCCGTAGGCTTTCCTGATTTTAAATCAGGAAACATTCTTTCCTTTGGACTGAGGCATGCGTACGGAGTTTTCAGCAGTTGGAGACTCGGTTGACAACTGCACCAGTTCTTTCTTGCTTGCTGGTTCGGGCGAATTTGTTGTGTAACTGTGATGTTTCATGTGTGGGGCTCGATTTTGCGTTGATGTGGCATTATAGAGTTATCGCTTTTGCTTCCCGACAGTTGGAGGAAGTACGAGCAGGACATCCCACTCATGATCTGGAGATGGCCGCGGTGGTCGTGCGTTGAAGATCTGAGGACACTACTTGTGCGGAGAGTCGTGCCAGATTTTCATGGACCACCAGAGCTTAATGTACATCTTCATGCAGCGGGTTTTGATTGTTGAGACAATGCCGTTGGATGGAGCTTGTGGAGGATTGTGTTCGTGAGATCCTCGTTACCCGTGGCAAGGCGATTGTGATAGCTGATGCTGGAGTCGTAGGCCCGGGGTTAGCTTATCCCAGTTGTGCGCAGTTTTGAGACAGTCTTCTGCAGATTTACAGTTCTTGTGCGATCGTTGAGTACAGCTTAAATTCTCCTCTACTGAGGGGACAGCTTGCTCATGTCCGTGCCCGTCCATTTTTCGTTAATCGTTTTCGCGAGGCATAGCCCACCGATGCTCGTTGTCTGTGATACTTGAGCATGTTCGGCAGGGTAAAGTTTCGGAGTCCTTGATTTGTGACTAGGGTGTGCTACGTTTAGGGACGCGTTTGTGTGTACCTGATGCTAATGGGTAGAAACGCGAAATCCAGAGCAGGCACATCAGTCAGCTTTCTGTGTTCATTCAAGTTCCACCAATATGTGACGTGACTTGTGAGATAGTTACGGGCGGGCAGGGATGAAGAGTGAAGTTTCGGATTTCGTTTCAAGGTGTCTATCTTATTGTGGGCTAAGGTTGAGCATTGAGACCGGCTGGAGAGTTGCAATCTTTAACCGTTCTGGAGTGGGAATGGGCGCAGATCTCCATGAATTTCGTTATGGTGTCTACTCAGGTTTAGACAGGGTGTGACTCCATTTGGGTGTTTGTTGTCCGTTTATGCTCAGTTTGCTCGGTTGTTCTTTGTTAAGTTTGTGCGTTTGCACGGAGTTCCTTCATGCGTTGTATCCAATAGAGGCATCCCGTCGCTAGCCGTCTTTGGCAGAAGCTTCAGGGAGCCTTGGGTACTGGTTGAGCTTTAGCTCCGCTCTTCCATCTGTGGGACGATGGTCAGACAGAGCGGACTATACAGACTCTGGAGGATATGCTTGTGCGTGCGTACTAATTGTTGTTGGCAGTTGAGATCGTCACTTGCCATTGTTAGGGTTCTCCTTCGATAATTGTTATCAGGAGACACTCTAATTGGCAACCTTTAGGTTTTGTTTGGTAGGCCGTGTCGATCGCCATTCTATTTTTCTGACTCCGCGAGAGTAGGATTTTTGGACCCCAGCTAGTCTAGAGACTTCGGAGATGATCTAGTTGGTTCAGGTCAGGATGAGGGCAGCCCAGTGCAGACAGAGGTCTTATGCCGACCGTGGTGGTCGCAGACTTGAGTTCGCAGTGGGAGATCATGTATTCCTACGGATTTTTCCGATGAATGACGTGTTGAGTTTTGGGAAGCTTATCCCAGGATTGTAGGTCCTTTTGAGATCTTTAAAGCGAGTTAGTTTCGTTGCCTATAATTTGGCACTTCCGCCTGGATTATTGAGTATTCACCCCGTATTCTTTGTGTAGATACTTCACAAATACTTTCATGACCTTTCTCACATGATTCAGCACCAGACCATTTAATTAGGACGCGATCTTTTCATTCACCGGCAGCCAATAGTGTTAGTAGTTCGGCAGATGGAGAAACTTTGGTCAAGGGTCTTGCCATTTGTGGAGGGTTTTCTTGGGCGTAGCCATATAGTGAGGTGATCACTTGGGAGGCTGCGAGCGTGAATTGAGAGTTTTGTACTCTTCTCCTTAATGGTACGCTTAGTGAGAATTTTAAATTCGCGGACGAATTTTTATAAGGGGGGAGATTGTAACGCCTTAGATTTCGATTAGTGTTAGTTTAGACGGTAATGCGGGTTTTTGGTAAAAAGTTTACCAATTTGGGTTTCTCACATTTTATAACATTTAATTAATAATTTATTATTATTTGTTATGGCATGCATACACATGTGCATGTTTATGTGAGGGTGTGATTCTGTAATCTAGACTAGTGACCATGACAACTTAACCCTAATCCTAATCCTTTGCTTTAATCTAATCCTTATTTATCCTTAACCTAAACCTCAAGATATTTGTTGTGAGTGAGATATTTTTCATTTGGGTTTTGTTTGTGAGAAGAGATGGCACAAGTGAGTCATGCTTGCATTAATTGGAGAGTTAATGCAAAGTGCACTCACCGTAATCTCACCTCACTCTCTATCTTTATCATTCCCTCTCACTCTATCTCCTTCTCATATTTTTTCATCTCCTCTCTCATCTCAACTGAACACTTGGCCATTCCTTCAAAAAACCATCACAAACTTCACAAAATCTCACCAAAATCACTTCTTTTGCCTTGATTTGGCTCTTGGATATCTTGGAGCTTGGAAAGCTAGGATTTTGAGCTTGTGGGAGTAGATAATGATCTTTTTCTGTTAGTTAAGTGTTTATTGTGTAGCGTAGCTTATTAGTTTCAGTTTAGATAGCGTATAGTTTCGTTTCGGGTAAATATCATATTTTTAGTGTAGTTTCGGGTCTCGGATGATCTGCTATCAAACCAGGTATTTGTTGCAAAAGTTCCCATCACAGTGATCTTATATAGTGACCTAGAACCTACCCTCAAAATACGAGCTCATTCCCTCATGTTCAGGCCGCAAATATATTTCTTCTGGCCGTAAATTGCGGCCAGAATGGTGAGTTGTGGGTTGAGTTTTGGTGTAGGGGTCTCTGAGGTTGTGTGTGGTCTCATGGTATTTGGAAATTTTACAGATTGTTGGTATAGAAAAATCTGGGATCACTTGCTTTTATTCTTGTATTTCGTTTCACGCGTTACGTTATCCGATACGGTTCGTGTTCTGTGTTGTTGTTGCTCTGAGTTGGTTTTGTTGTGTCGCTATGCACGTTAGCCACAATACGAATACTTGAGAGTAAGTTTTGTGTTGTCGCGTTGGTCAGCGTAGTTTGTACGTGTTATTGGTCGTTTGCTAATATATATACTTGTTATATTGTTTTATGTTTTAGGTTCGCAGGCGGGGACTTCGGACACTGTGAAGAGGGGGAAACATGTGGTTGGCTTTACTTAGCCAGGAGCGTTGGTGAGTAGATTTAACATCTACAGGGGAATCGCCCGCATGGCGTTATGCGTCTGAGCTAGAGATGACATGATATTGTCACATATTCTATTGCATATATAGAGTTGCGCATACACCTTATTGCTTAGTTACTTGTTGTGCTTGGACTTGTACCCTTAGGACACTGCACTATTATTGACGGTTCATGTTGCACGAGCACTGAGTGTATGCCACACACACCGTCAATAATTTCCATGATACGCACAACACACATACATATATGATATTGTTTGGTTAGGGACATTGAGACATTGATTCATATTCCTTTATGCATATGACATATAGCATACCTGTATACCTACATGCTTACACATATGCCTAGACATGCTTACATGCTAGTTACCTGTATACCTATATGGTATTGTATCATTAGAGATAGGTATATCCACATATGAGACATAGCTACTTGTACATCTTGCATACATACTTACACTTATACCTGGAGGGTATATTACATCATTACTGATAGGTAGATACATATTCCTTACTATACCTACATATTCACACATATATCTGGCTATACCTACATGTTCACCTTTATTTGATGTTATATAGACTTGGAGAAATTAAGAACCGCATGATATATATATTAACTTGTTGTAGTTAAATAGCGGCTTTTCCTTTATATGCTCACATTACAGTTTTATGTTGCATATATTATATTCAAGGATTTTCTCATTGAGATATGGATTTTTCATGATGTTTTCTGGATTTGAGGACCGTGGTAGTTCATGAAATTATGCATTATTTGAAAAACCCGGTTTCTCATGATATGATATTTCAGCAGCCATCATGAGTTTTATCGGTTCTGATATATATACCCCATGCGAGGAGGAGTCATGGGCCGTATGAGGGTACATGGTGGGGACCGGTACGGTTCCAATCGGTAATAAGATCGACGGTACATGCCGATTAAGCCTGGAAGGTGGGCAAGTACCTACCGGTGACAGTACCTATAACTCGGCGGTTATCGTGGGGATACAGACGGGAATCATGTACGTATGGATACGTCGAAAGGCGAGGGTCGAAGCTGGGCACTCGGGTTTTCGGGATAGCGTATGATACGTACCTATCAGGGGGCCAGTCGTGGTGACATCATCTGATAGATCAGTATTTATGTGTCGACGCTTGACACTTTGTTTCATGATATTTTTACTCCTAAGTATATATAACAATGGAATAGGACGCTGTTATATATATATATATATATATATATATATATATATATATATATTAGTGGAATGGGACGCTAATATATATGTATACATATCAATTTATATACATCATCATAATAATTCATGCAAATATACTTAATCATTTAGGAGATTACTTGATATTGGACACTGGATATATGAGATTATTTGATATTGGACACTACATAATATATGAGATTTACTTGATATTGGACACCCAGGATATATGAGATTTACTTGATTTTGTACATTCAGGATATATGAGATTTACTTGATATTGTGCATTCAGGATTTATGAGACTTACATGATATGAGAGCCAATTTGGGGGCTGATTTGAGGAAATTGGGATTTGGATTGTCTTGATGGACTTTGGTCCTACCACGAGGTCAGGATTCCGTGGGAATGACATGTTTTATCCCATACTTCGCATTTATTGTTTAGTACTGCTTCATGTATTAGTAGTACCTGATAGAGTACCTTACATGACTGTTGCATTTACATACTTTTATTTTATATGCATTGCTTCATGTATTAGCTGTACCTGCTGGAGTACCTTTCATGACTGTTGCATATATACATTGTCATATCATTGCTTCATGTATTAGTAGTACCTGCTAGAGTACCTTACATGACTGTTGCATACATATTGCCATTTATTGTTCATGTATTAGTAGTACCTGAGAGAGTACCTTACATGACTGTTCCATACATATTGTCATAACATTGCTTCATGTATTAGTTGTACCTGCTAGAGTACCTTTCATGACTATTACATACATATGACCATTTATTTCTATTAGCTTGCATATGTTAGATTCGCGCTGTACGTGCATACTTACGATTACCTGCATATGTTATTTACTATTCACGAGTTGGCAACTCACCCCCGTTGTGCCACAGTGTTTTGCAGGTTGTTCCCCAGAGTAGTCGAGGCAGGCTATTCATCTATCATATCATCTTTTGCTGCGGATACTGCTTCGGCTCATAGTGTGCAGTTTTGCTTAGGTGGGTTTTGCGGTTATCCGATGTTGCTTATCGTATATTCGTTGTATCCTGTACTCTCCATCTACCATTATCATGTATTGACTTAGAGACTTGATGTGAGGACGATATTGTATATTATTTTGTGACTTGGAGGTCTTTATGCAGTTTTATTTATATCGTCTTTTATTTCTTCGCTACGGCGTCGTATATCTGTTGTGGTGGTTGTTTTCCGCCTTTGGACGTGTATTTGCTCCCATTTGGGGGATGCTTTACTTATATTTTTGTTGTACCCATTTTTGGGGATGGTTTTTACAAAGGAGGTGCTGCCAAAATTTTAAAGGAAATAAAGTTGGACTTTTAAAGAATTTGGGTTGAGATTTCAAAGGTTTAAAAATTGCTATTATCACTTACTACTTTTGATGGTTTAGATTGCTGGGTTTTCGGCTTACTTAAATTATGTTACGCCTGTAGACATTGTGTAGTTTAAGGGCCATCACGTGCCAAATTTCGGATCATGACAGATTCATATCATAAAAATAAAACAAAACAGCAAATTGTGTATTTAACGATTAGTGTGCGATTTTTGCGAGGGAATCTGGAGTCATTTGAGCGAGAAGATAAAGATTCAGAAACATTCATCAAGACCCATAGAAGAAAAGGAGGCCACAGTGAAAAAATTAAACAAAGAACCCCCTAAATAGCGGCGGAACCGCGGCAAAAGGGTGCATTTTGCGACGGTTGGGCGGCGGAGTTGGGGAATTCTGCATCCAAATTTCTCTGGTAACTTTTCTATCTCTTTCTCCTCCTCTGAAAAATCCAATAATATATTTATCTGCAGGATTCTTTGCAAAATATCTCCACTCAAAAATCTTTTTGCGTGTTTTGTAATTGGTTTGTGCATATTTTAATACGGACTTTAAGGTGCAAGACCACAATTCAGATTAGGTGGGGATTTCATCACCCTTCCTAAGCCCCACAAATCACAAAACGAGTATCTGCATCACCCTACATTAATTAAAAAATATCTGGACCAAGACTCTACGGACCGTCGCGCTCAATAAGGACAGAGGAAGGTCGTGGGTAATCTATCACTTATCTGCATTACTTGCGTGGTGTCTAAGGCAAGTAGTTACTTAATTAGGCCTGCTATTTTCGATGATTCGTATAGCGGATACCTCCTACTTACCTGGCACTTACGTGGCCACAAGAGTAATAAAGAGGTGGTCGAGGATTGATCCTTCGGCTTGTCCTTTGGAAGTCTGGGAGCGGCCTAGTGACTTGACCTAGGTGACCTTAGTTCTAGGGTTGATTATGCATTTTTTGTGTGATCTGTCTCACGTCCGACACTTTTTCAAAACAAACCATTTTTTCGTACACACTGTCATGCCCCGCTTCCCAAAATACGGAAAACGAGGGATGACTAGGCCAGCCATGCTCCTACGGTCAAGGAATAATCCCGCCGTAGTCACACTTCGGCTTCTAGCATTACATGGTAATCAGTAAATAAAGCACAGTAGTAAAGGAATTACATCACTAAATTATTGCATTAAAATCCATTGTTCACAAATTACAAATAACAAGAACAGTTACTAACCAAGTTCAATTTCACGATCTCTATTATGGAAAGCAATAAAGAAAGAAAGTACACCAGACTAGATCTCCGTGAACTCGAAAGATAGGTCCGTCTCCTGCGCTGGTCCTTCCACGGAATCTGAGCATGCATACTCAGGTCGTCAGAGCGACACAATAGCAATATTATTATAATAATGTGAAACAAGTACATGAGGTAATAGCAGTGAAAGTACAATGCGAGTAATCACTATGTCACTATATGATGCAAAGTATGATCTGTGTCCCTATCAGTCTCTAGGTCATGTTTGAAATCGCATAGTGGAAAGGAGGATCATGTTTAACAGGAGTCTCGTACATACCCGAGACAACGGCCCACATGCCCGGGACATAACCCTGTCAGCCGGATCGCTAGATCCTACCTAATATATATATCGTTGCTCGAATGATCATCCTCTAAAACACGGTCCCGCTAAATACGATTCTCTTTCCACTTCGATTTTCCCTTTATCCCCAGGTTTACACTATTTATGATCTTGATTTAGTCATGTACAAGTATACCAATGGCACGGTTTTATCACTGTTCACTGTATCAATCACTGTCATGAATGTTCACTTTCCATTGGTTTACTCGTCACTCCTAAACCAACATCAATTACGCACGATAATGCAATGTCCACTGAACACTAACATGCACTAACACTATGTATATGTCAAATGGGGTAAGATATGTATATGTATGCCCTTAACAAGTCAAGTATGTTATGAACCAATATGCACGTCATTAACATACAAAATTTGCATAAATTCATATGTTCGGAATTTAACGAAGTAATACAAATACAATAAATAGCACACTCTGTCAGAAGTTCATCAAAATTAGTTTCAGTTCGATCGGGTTCCCGGTATTCAAGATACAGCTGTTTCATTTTAAGTGCTCGCGGCTGGAAATTCAGTTTCTGAACTGAACGTCCGTTTCGCGACACGTATTTCACCCAGTTGGGTTCAGAATTTAGCGACGCTACAGTTGAATAGAATCTAGGGTTTACAATGGGGTATTCAACGCAATAGATGGATACTCAATCGCGTCTGTACGTCGAAAGTTATACACTGTTTAACATTAGTATGTCACTTCTGAATCTGTTCTGGACTGTTATACGTTCTGCCCTTTTTATTTACAAATTAAATAGCAAACGATCATGAAACGGAATGAAACCACTTGTATTGTTTAGCTAACAGATTCACCTTTAATACGCTGCAGATTTTCGTAACATACAAATTCAGGAAACAAAGTGACATGTATTATGGGACAGTAAATAATAATCAGAGTCGCTCTCGACTGCAGTCCAGAGCCGCACTCCGATCCAAATATCGTCACAGTTTCATTACTGAAACCATTAG
The DNA here is from genome assembly GCA_030015575.1 of Agapanthus africanus. NCBI lineage: Eukaryota > Viridiplantae > Streptophyta > Magnoliopsida > Asparagales > Amaryllidaceae > Agapanthus > Agapanthus africanus. The sequence continues at coordinate 17,296,132 of CM057344.1, forward strand.
AAACTAGCATAGGGTTAAAGTCTGTCGAGGCGGCTTCAATTTAAGCCCTCGAACGCATCATTTCAATATGTACATGATTTATGGGAATTTTAACAACTTTCAGATACGTGAAATTTCTAGTTTTACAGGTATATTTGGGGTATTCATTTCAGTCACTAACAGTCATATTTTCCAGTGAGATTTCTACAGGATATTCATCACTACATGGGCCGGCACAGACAATATAATTCCGTCAAATTAGGTAAGTATTTTCATTGGGGTCATGCATCGAACATGTACGTCGTTTAATTTTATCGGGGAAATGGAATTTCATAACATATACGTTTGAGTTCGTAACACGGGTAAATTAGCATGTAGCAAGTAAAGTACTTACCTGGAAACGTTTCGTGGATGTACGGCGGCGGTAATGTCACGAACGCGCGTCGAACGGCGTGGATTGGTTTGCACGGCCTCGGCTCGCGATACGGGTTTGACGTCGGAGCTGCCCAGAGACGTTGCACGGTCACTGGAAGCGGAGGGGGTGCTCTATGGTTCGTCTGAGAAGTGCTGGGGTCGCTGACGGTCGGTGGCGGCGCTCCGGCGATGTGCACAGTGAAGCTCGAGACTTGGGTTATGGTATTTTTGAAGAGAGAGAGAGAGAGTATGGGCTCGGGTGTTGTCGTGAGCGAGATGAGGCTGAGGAGAAGAGAGTGTAGAGGTCGACGACGTGATGGGGGATCGCCGGCGTGAGGGTGTACGGTGATGTCGAATGGTGCAGGTGAGGCTCAGGTGTACGGGGTTGGGTGTGTAGGTTAGGTTGGTGGAGGAAGATGGAGGAGGGTTCTGTGGGTGGAGGAGAAGCGAGGGATGATGAATGAGGGGTCGACGAGGAGGTTCACCGTCGTCGGAGGGAGTCGAGTGCAGTGGGTTAATGGGTTTTCGAGAGAGAGAGAGGTGAGGAATTTTGAATGTGAGAGAGAAGTGAGGGTGTGAGGGAGATAGGGGAGACGAGGGTAGGAGATTGAGGGGATCGCGAGGGGGTAACGGCAAGGCGAGGGCATGGGCATGAGCTGCGGCGAAGGAAGCGGATCGTGAATTGAAGAGGTGAGCGGGAAAGAGGGAGATAGCCGTTGGGGAAGAGGGAATAGAAGCGGGTCGGGTCGGGGTGCGGGTGCGGGTTGAAGGAAGTGAGCTGGGCCGGCAGTTTTAAAGAATTCATTTTAATTAAATTTTGTGTGTGGGCTGAGGAGTGAAAGGGAAGGGCCGGGCTAAATTATTAGGCTGAGGGATTTTAAATGTTAAATTAGTTTAATTTGAGTTGGGCTTAGGGGATATGTAATATATTTTTGGGTTTTAGTTTATTTTAGCTTGGGTTTTAATTGGTTTTAAATCTTGGGTTTTTACTTTTAGGGTTTGGGAAATTATAAATATTGGAATTTAAGCAACCACTTTCCTACCAAATTTTCGAGGGAAAAGAAAGGAAAGCTCGGGGGTTTAGAAAAATAGAAAACTTTAATTAAAATGGGAACGGGGATTTACACACACGCTGCCACGTGCGCTAAACCCGCTTAGTGCATGCTCGGCTGGACACGGGATTCTAGTGCCCGTCTTGTCTGCGTTTTTCTATCGACTCCGAAGTCGGTATTTCTTCATCTTCTTTTTCCCTCCACCCACCACATCGACCAAGATGGACGGTTCTCCATCAGATTATAATACCACCCTGCCACCACCTATAGGTGTGCAGAATACACTGCGCATCTCTCTCCAAGAAAGATGCTACCCCGTGCGTGGACCCCTTCCTATCTGTCTATTTATTCCATCAGCCAATGGGGATAATTTTGAAATTAAACCCCACTTTATCAAACTGTTGCACAAATTTCATAGGCTTGAATCCGAAGACGCTTATGTTTTTATAACCAAATTCGAAAATGTATGTGCAATGATGGGCACGTCACAACTCTCTGTGGATGTTATGAGATTACGTCTTCTCGCTTTTACTTTGTGCGATCTAGTAAAAAAATGGCTTTATAACATTGTCGCACATTTTATTGCCAAATGAGATGAATTCGTTGTAGCATTCCTTAAGAAATTTTATCCCAATCATAAGACCATCCGCGTTCGAAGCGAGATTAACCATTTTACCCAACTTCCTAATGAACCATTTTAGAAATGCTTTGAACGGTTTAAGGATCTTCTTCTACAATACCCTCATCACGGAATCAATAGATGGGACCTTTGTCGCATTATATATGAGGGTGTTGATCCTGCAACAAAACATATGCTTGAAACCATGTGTCAATGTCATTTCCTGTCTAAAGATGATGGTGAAGCTTGGCAATTTCTGGAAGATCTCGCAGAACAAACTTTACAGTGGGAAAGCGTTAGACCTACATCGTCTAGGAGAGGTGTCCATCAGCTCGATATTTCCATCACAGTGAAACCCGAAATGGCCGCGATACAAAGGAAACTCGATGATATAGAAAACAAAGTCTCTTCAAACTCCCTAAACCAATTTACGCTCCCCAAAACCGTGTGTGGTTGCTGTTCCAACCTATCACATTTGACGGAAGAATGTCCTTTGAATCCACCATTTCAAGTTCAAGAACAAATTAATGCTACTTTTCAGCAGTGACCTAGAAACATTCCTTATTCTTCCACATATAATCAGGGATGGATGAATCATCCTAATTTTGCTTGGAACCAAAACCAAACCCAAATTCAAAACCAGTTCCAAAGCAATTATCAAAGACTTCCCACACAGCAACAGCAACCACCACAATCGAGTCAGCGCCCTTTTCAACCGCAACCTTTGCAAAACCCGGCCAACAACTTTGATCCTTATAATAATTCTTTTGTCGGTACCAATAAACCCTCTGCGCTCGACACGTTCATTAAACATTCCATGCAAACGACTAATATTTTAACATCTTCTATCCAAACGTTAATGCGGAACACCGCTTCCCACGATGAAAGCATAAAATCGATAGAAATACAACTTGCACAGTTAAATGCCGCGATGAGTGCGAGAGAGAAAGGGAAACTTCCATCTCAACCTATACCTAATCCTGGCCACTCACAAAGTTATAATGTGAGTGTCGTTACCACATTGAGATCGGGAAGAGTGCTGGATAACCAAGTGGGTGAATACGTTGATGAAGTTGATGATATTAATGATACCCCGGCTTCTACTTCTTCTCCTATTTCGTCTAGTCCACAATCTTCCGAGCCTATTCTCCGTTTTTCCCAAGCCTCAAACCCTCCGTCCACTTCCTCGAGTCAACCTAAAATGAACCCCACTCCAATTCTGGGATCCATTCCATCCCCACAATCCTCTCCAATGTTGGACCCAGCCCTTATTGATAAAGCACTTTATCCAAACAGGTTAAGGGGCAACAGACCGAGTTTAAAAATGGAGAAGATTGTGAAAATTTTTAAGCAAGTTAACATAAACATTCCTCTCCTAGATGCGATTCAACAAGTTTCGTCTTATAAAAAAATTCTAAAGGACTTGTGCACTAGGAAGAGAAAAACTCAAGTGCCGAAAAATGTATTCTTAATGAGTAACGTGAGCACTGCTTTTACACAACAACTACCCAAGAAACGAAAGGACCCTGGAAGTTGTTGGGGTCAAAATTTACACTCCGGTTGACCAAGTCAAAATCAAAGTCAACCCCAAGCCAAGTGGGCCCAAGCCCAGGACAAGCGGGCCAATGCCCGGGTCGAGCCCGAACATGAAGCGGCCGGCCTTCCCCATGCCAAAATAAAAATTTTGTAATAAATAATTTTGATGTATTTCTTTTTTTATTTATTTTATGAATAAATGTAAGGAAAATGGGCATAAAGCCAAATTTTTGTAAAACTCATGGCTCATATACAAAAGAAATGAGCACATGAGGTATGGGATGAGTAAAATGCCATTTTGTAAAGCCCAAGGGACTATATGTAAAGTGTGTAGCCTATAAAGAAAAAAATAATGAAAATATCTCAACAACTTTTTTTCTCTCTCTAAAAAGATTAGGGTATGTGCCTCCTTCTCCTTCCTCAAGGTTCTAAACATTCTTCTTTTTTTGAATTAAATCAAGAGTTTAACTCTTCTTTTTCTAAAAATAAATAGTTTTTCACCATCAAACCCTTGAAGGGGAACTCAGATCTTCTATCAGATCACAGAAAGGGAAGATTTTGAATCTCACCCATTTTTTTCTCCAAGATCCGGCCAACAAAGAGGAAGAAGGAGATTCATCTCCGAAAATACCACTTTGGAAAAGATCCAAGGCTCAAGAGAAAATCCAAGGCTTAAGAGAGAAGAACCTCTGAAGATCTTTGGGGAGTTCAACTCCAAGACCCAAATCTTCAAGAGAGTTTAACTCCTAATCTAGATCCTTTAGGAGTTTAACTCCAAATCTAAATCTTTTGGAATTTAACTCCATTCAAAATCCTCTTTTGGAGTTTAACTCCTATTTCCGGGGGTAAAAAAAACCCTCTTTTCGTTAGCGCCAGCGCTCAGCGCCCAAGCGTCCACGTGCCGGACACATAAGGTGCTAGCGCCCGAAGCGCTAGCGTCAGCATCCAACCGCCCAGTGCCCAGCGCCCACGTGCCGGACACGTGAGGCGCTAGCGCCAGCGCCCAATGCGCTGGCGCCCAGTGCTCGAGCACCCACATGCCGGGCACGTGAGGCGCGAGCGCCCAGTGCTCGCGCCGAGTGCCAGCGTACTAGGCACGTAAGGCACTGGCGCTCACGCGTACTTTGGACGCCATTTTTCCCTCATTTTACATGTACTCCACACTAAAAATACCTCCTCAGTTAGAAAAAATTTCTAACGGGGCGCTGTCCCGCACCTCGTAAGGGGGTTGCTAGCCCTCTTGACCCCCATCCCGCTATCCGGGTAGCGGAACCCCGTAAAAACTCTGTGGGGCCTCCGATATATCCAATTCCCCTTCAAAACACAACACTGCATATTGAGTTCGCATGACTTGTTTGACCCGTCAATCGGAGGTTCTCTCGCTCCAAAGGCGAGGGGTAATTAACGGCAGCTTAGTCCGCGACTGCCGGAGATTCGGATCCCCACAATCAATAAACCCCAGCTTACCCTAGGCAGGGGTAATCTGTAATGCGTCTGGCAAGAGCGCGTGTATTCCCATCTCAATGAGGTGACGAAAAACACCTTACAGAAGTCCCACCATATCTATTTCTATTGGGGGTAAAAATATCAATCGTGCTCTACTCGATTTAGGCACTAGTGTTAACTTACTTCCATATTCTGTGTATGAGCAATTAGGGATCGGAGAGTTAAAACCGGCGCACTGCATTCTTCAGATGGTAGATCGATCTATCACCTAACTTAGGGGTGAGCTAGAGGACGTGTTGATCACAGTCGGGGAATTTATATTCCCTGTGGACTTTATCGTTATAGATACACAACCTATAGCGAACCCAAGACACCAAATTCCGGTGATTTTAGATCGACATTTTCTCGCGACTTCCAACGCAATAATCATTTGTCGAAATGGCTCTGTGACCCTATCCTTCGGGAAGATGTCAATTAAGCTTAACATTTACAAGTTGGGAAGTGAACCCTCCAAACCCTATGCTCAAGTATGTTCCGTCGAAGCGATAAATTCCGACAGCAGCGAACTTGAAAAGCTTCACGATACGGATCTCGACTCCGCTATTCCGTTGTTGTTTGACCCTGCTTTTTATTATAGACATACAGACCCTTCTATCAAGCTGTCCGGGTCAACATCTAATGTTAAATATGAACTGTTTATAGAGTTCGAGTATCATCCCGTTCTTTCCGATGAAATTATTATTCGAGATATCGATGAAAGCTTTGAAGAAATCTTCGCTGAAGAACTCGCATTTTTAGAAAACATGGGTATTGTGATGAATCAACCCCAACACAAAGAAGTTGACCCGCCACCTCTTCTTCTTATCAAGAACGAGAATGCGAGTAATCCACTATCACTGTTTCGTCTCTATACCCCGAGATGTAAACCCGTTCTATTCCACCACTTATCCCCTCCCCACTTCTTCACGTCAATAGGTGACATGATATTCTACCAACCTTGGTGCTACAATGATAAATTTTTTGAATGGTTGGTGTTGACTTTTGGTCTTTGTAATGCTTTACTTTGACCAATGACTTTACCCCCCTTCATAATTTTAAAAGCTTAATATGGTTTTACTCAAGTTTGGGGGGGAGTAAAATATATTTTGGCTCTTGAACGAAAAGAAAATTTTTACAAAATTTTGAGCCAAAAATAAGTTTGGAGGAGTTTTTCACTGTCACTAATTCTTATCCCCGTTACTAACTTTTTCTCCCAAGTCTATAGGTTTTTTTAAGCTTAACAGATGAAATCAGTGAGGACACTGCTGCAAACAGGTTTGGGGAAGGTTTGTGCTTATTTACGGATTATTTTGCATTATCATAAATATAAGCACAAAAAATTTTTGATAATAAAAGTTTGAAAGTGAAAATTCACATATGAAAGATAGGAATGTTTAAGAAAAGCAAGAAAGTTAAATGTTTTCTTAAACGAAACTAGTAATAAGTAGTTATGAGCCGTTGTCCCAAAGGTTAGTAAGATGAAGGAAATTGCTATTCTGAGAATAAAAATAAGTTTGAAAAATAGTTCATATTCTTGAGTCCAAACTTTTGAACGTTGATACCCTACTATACGCACTTACACACATCTCGAAACTTGGGATAGTAGAGGATACCTTGAAATGCTCTTGTCTAAAAGCCTTAGTATGAAATAAAAAGAGTATAAGTGGTGGAAAAAAATGAACAATGGTTTTGTAATTGCTTAAGGCAACATAAAAAAAATATAGCGAGGGTACTTTATCACCCAGTGCCTTAGACCAACTGGTTTGGGAGCCACTGCTAAGCCTTAGGTGTTGCAAGACGAGGAATTACGTCTAAATGCACGAGCACATTTATTAATCGGTTGGTTAGTACCTCAAGAAGTATTAACGGTCGTATGAAGGATGTGTGAGCAATTTCATCAAAAAAATTCACCGACTAAAAAGTACTTTGGAAGATGGACAAGAGTATGATAGCTTGAATTGAATTCTCTAAGTGTAGGGATGTCTTTTACATACATGTATGAGTATATGATCGATGTTTAGAAGAAAGATAGGGAGGAAGACTGATTGTTCGTTCTTCGTGTGTGTTTAGAAATATTTCACAACCAAAGAAATTTATACCGCAATCAATTGACGGTGTCTATTATAGTTTCGTCAATGAGAACGGATCGTCCACTGAGAAAGTGTGATTTGTTCGAAATCGTTTTAGTTGATTTGAAAATAAAAGATAAAAGAAAAATGCAAGAAAATTGATTTAAGATTTGTGAGTTTTCATTTCAAGAAACATAAAGAATATAGATCTAGAATCAAGAATCAAGAAATGTCCAAATCGATTGAATTATCAAGATATGAAGAGTAGCTTGTAGGATCCGATTGAGTTAATAGCTAATGATGAATCTAATAATTCCTACTCTTATCTATTGAATATTTGTAGCTAGATTGATGATGATGATTGAAGATTAGGGATCAATTAAAGAAACTAGGGTTTCTCCTTCACTATCCCTTGTCTTTTCAATCATAATCATTCGGATCTAGCCTCTAGCAAAGAAAATCACCGATAGTTTGATCCCTAACTTGCAACGAAATAATCAAGAAGTCATTTCACTCCAAATTAGGTCCTCAACGATTCTTTTTGCTAAGGTTCACAAATCTTATAAGAATTAAGACTAGTATTAAGATTTGATCATCATTAGATCTATCAATTCTCTCGGATCCTCCACAAGCGGAGAATTTACTCAGGCATCATGAAAATAAATGAATCAAAGATCAAGAAGCTTCATAACGCAAGAGTGTAAAGAAAACAAGAAGTACAATTATCACCTTTATTGAATCGACGACTAATTACGCATTCCCTCAATTCGAGGTTACAAGATGTTACTCTCGATCGCTCCTTTTGAAGAGGTAACTAGATTCCGTCGAATCTCGCTCCGCTCGATTTTCTTGAGTCGTGGATCATCATGGAACTCTTGCTCGGATGAAGGTCGGCATTGCTTCAAAGGCTCGTTGAAGGCTTTCTTGGTTCGCTTCTCGATGGATCTTGATTTGGCTTTGGAATTGGATTCGGGCTAGGGTTTTGAGTTGCAAGTTGTGTCACTCAACTTGCGGAATTTTGGCTCAATATGCAACCACTCAATTCATGAACAACCTTTATAATGAAGCCTTAGGTCCCTTTTTATAGTTTTCCCTTTCGTTTCCCCTAGAAGCTTAGCTTATCTTCTACTAGAAGCTAGGTTGTTATGAAGCTTGCATGAGAAGCTTGGTAGGTATTAAGCTTGCACAAGAAGCTTGGCTGTTAGAAGGGAAGCTTCTGGAGAAATCTACACAATTCGAAGCGCCTTGAAGAAGCTTGGCAGTTGAAAGGAGGCCTCTGAAACAAATACCAACCGCCAATGAGTCGACTCGGCCGCGGATTCGCGGCGGATCGGCCTGACTCGGCCGTGGATCCGCGGCCGTTTTAGGTGATCTCTGCATGAAAATCTCAGGTTGGTTTCATGTTGGCTTTATGACACTTTACTGATGTCTGGAATATTTTTATACTTTCTTGTTCACTGCCAGATCTCAAGTCTTGGACTTGGAGTATTTTATCAGCACTTTTAGCAGTTCCGGCTCTTTAACCTAGAGAATTTCCTGCACACAATCTCGAGACAAGTGTTGATATACAAAAGATCATGCGTGTAGAAATAAACACACAATTTCCCTCATAATGTCGGTTATAATGTATAATACATGTTATTTGGTATTTTGCAGACAAATTGCTAATATGTGATATATTTATACCAAACACCTTTAGATGATTACAAAGAGTAGGGAAATTGATGTGTTAAAAATGCAATATTTTTGCCTGATCAAAGACTGAAGACGATATTTTATTGAGGGATGCTGTGATTTCTATTATCTTTTCATAACCATTAAGATAGGGCTCATGGCAACTGAAAAAATGGTGTAGTTGGAAACTCTTATTTTCAACTTCTTTCTTTTTATTATCTTTGTACGTAACTGTCATCTTCTTTCTTTTATTATAGGATTTTATGGGTGTAATCCGCTGAAAACCCTCAGGAGACAACACTCCTCCTATTAGGGACACCTAGAGGTTTAACGGCTTGTTGCACGTGCTTAGTGCAATCGTGACTGCCAACAAAAGTGTGCTAGTTTTTTTTTCCCTCCCTCTCTTGAATAATTGCTAGGGACGATCAAAGTTAAGTTTTGGGGGTATTTGTTCAGTTGAAAATATTGCATATTTGATATAACAGTTTCCTTAATTTTCTTAAATATTTAAATGTGTTTATTATAAATATAGAACATATTTGGGTTTATCTGCAAAATAATATTTACCATATGTTTATATGTTATAATTAACATTACGAAGGAAAATATATGCATATAATATTTATATAATATTTTGGTAATTAAAATATGCATATCATATGAATATTCTAATCAAGATTCTTAAAAGATATAATATCATACAAATAGTTAAAATGATATTTCAAAATATATGCATAATATTTTAGTAATTAATAGATGCATATCTTACCAAATATTCTTAATCAAGTTTCTTAAAGATTTATTACCGTATAAAGTAATTAAGATACTCTATTTAATTTAATAAATATTAGTAACATTATTCATGGAGATTTTGTGCAGATTTAGCTCAGGTTAAGAGATCAAGATATTCAAGATGTCAAGATCAAAAATCTGCCAATAAAATCGTAGAATCTGAAAACTTGGAAAGTGAATATTTATGGCAAGTTTATGTTGGATATAGTGCCCTCAAAATCAATTATTGGCTCGCAGACACGTGATTGCAATGATTGAGGGAGGACCTATACCGGTAGGATAGTTTTTCATCACAAAATTTTGTATATTTGTATCTCCCATTCTTGATCACATGGCATACAGGTAGGTGCTTTTAATACGTATTTGCTGCATGTTTACAGATTACAGGTTTCCAGTCCAAATCCGACAAAATCTCCACAGTTACGCCAAAATCCAGAACATCTGTCACAAACAGATAAAAGCCGGGTTCCAGCATCCGTCCAGTATCCGTCCAGTACCAGTTCAGAAGATGGGACGAAACTAGTTGTCATTTGTGACTAAATCAAGATTAGAAGTCAAAGGAGATAAAAGTCAAAAAGAGAAGAAAATGAAGCATCTTGGACTGTGCAATCTGAAGATATTCTGGAAGATTTGTTGCAGATCTAAGTTTTCAAACATCAGGAAAAAAGAGGACAAGACCACATAAATCAACCCGACAGGGTTTGGCAACCCACCAACCCACCGCGGAACCGCGGCCAAACCCCCACTATGGCCGCGGTTCCGCGGCTGCCACGTGTCACCATCTGACAAAATTTTGGGGTTATTCCTGTAATTGTATTTGGGGTTATATTTTATTCCTATTGTTTTAGGAAACTGCCTATAAATAGCCCAGAATAGAGCCAAGAGAGGGGTGCTTATTTTTGTGTGTAATTTTTGTATTAAGTTTATTTTAGTTTTTAATAAAAGAGAATTTTCTCGATCTTCCTCCATTAAAGCTTGTGAGAGATTTATTGAGTGTTGAAGAATGCAAGAAGTGTTCTTTTTCTATATGCATGAATTGTAATTTAGTTTCTTATGTTGCTTGTAATTTCAATTGTTAAAAGTAGTTGTTGTTATTTGTAATCCTTTTGTTTTTAATTCTCTTCCATTTTCTTTTATCCTTACAACCATGATGCTTAGTGTGATCCTTGCCTAAGTGAGGTCCCAAATAGCTAGGTGTTATCTTCTAATCTCCTTCTTTCTATCTTCCTCCTTTGTTTTTTTTTTCATTCTTCTTGTAATGGGTGAGTAGTTTCCATACTTGTTAGGGTAGGATAAGGGAAGTTTGAGAGAAGGAAATCTCTCTCACTCTTTCCTTGCCCAACATCTTAAATCGAACTCCCGTTAATTAAACCACAATCCGCTCCCTACGGCACCCTATCCTACATGATAGCGGTGATTCCGTAGTGAGACCGGTTGTGGTAGAATTAACCGGAGGTTATGGCTAAGAGCCAAGAACGGACGGACAAGCACCAAAAGGAGGAACTTAAGTGTTGGAAAGCCTAGCTTATACTCGCAAGTTCCTTCCTAGTCGTGCTAATCCCCGTTGTTGCCGATTACCGTAACACCGATATTAAGAGTGGCAATGAAAGAAGTGAGCGACTCCTAAACTCAAACTAACCTAATCCTAACCCTAACAAGCTCTCTTTACATATCATTTTAACACTTAGTTAATCACAAACAAATCTGGACTTTCGGACTTAACTCGTTAAAGCACATAGAAAAAGATTCCCATCTCCCTGCGGACGACCCGTACTCAACCGTCTAGCTACAAGCGAAACCGTCTTGATTGCGGTAATTAAACTTGAACACGCAGAATCTCTACCAATCAAATGGCGCCGTTGCCGGGGAGACGGTAGTTTATTTCTTTGTGTAATTTCGGGTTAATTTGTGAATATAAATATAACCAAAAACAAAACAAAAAAAATATATACTGTAAAAATCATCTTGTTATTCTTTGTGCAAGAGTGCAGGAAAGGGAGAAGTTCAAGTTCAGTGCCAAAGTCGTGGGGAGTTAGACTCATATCTCGCGGCTACACCGCGGCGGATCAAGGCGAAACCCAAAATCCTCTGTGAGTATCCCAACCCTCTTCTTAACTCCTTTTAACTCCACTGAACTGTGTTTTCTGCAGCATTCTTTGCGCAAAAATCTCTTCCCCCTTCCAATAAACTGTTCTTGTGCAGGATTCTTTACGCCGCGCTAAAAAATAAAAATTGTTTGCAGTTGATTTGTTACCGCTTTGCATTCATTAATACGGACTTAAGGGGCTTGAAACCAATTCAGATTGGGTGGGGATTTCATCACCCTTCCCAGGACCCCAAAAATCACAAAAAGCATATGCATTGCCATTGTTAATTAAAAAATACTAGACTCAGCCCTAAGGACTTCGCGCTCAATAGGACAGAGGACTAGTTACAGGCATCGGCCGTTTATCCTATCTGACTTTTGCGGTGTCCAGGCAAGTGTGTCGAAGGCAAGTGGTTCTTTAATTAAGGAACTTCGCGAAAGCGTTGGAAAACCTCCCACTTACCTGGCACTTACCTGGCCGCAATTGGCGGAGAAGAGGCGGTTTGAGGTCCTGTTTCTAGCCCTTTGGAACAGTTAGGAGCTGTCTAGCTGACCTAGGTGACCCTAGATCTAGGTGTGATTGTGTATATCCTGTTCGTGATTGCTTGAAGCCGTAAGTCCGTACATATTTCTGTAAAGTTCTTTCTAAAAAAAAAGAAAAAAGAAAAAATCAAAAACTTTTATAAAAACTTGCCCTTTGTCGCCAGAATCCATTTTCACCCACCACCCATCGTATTTCTCCATTGACGTTTTCTTACCCTCACCTTCTCCGCTTTGACTATACTAAACTCGTTTAGTGTATGTCCGCTTGGACTCGGGACACTAGCGCCCGCCTAGTCCGCGTTACGTTAGTCGCTACCGACTACGCGATCGACTCAGACGTCGAAACTCCGTCCACTCCTCTTTCAGCCTTACCTTTGCCGGCCAACTCCGACGTTGACCGAAATTCTGTTCATACATCTTCACCTTCACCATCACCAACCTCTTCTTCCGCAATGTCAGGATTTAATCCGAACATCTCTTTGACTACCCCTGGATTGGCTCCACCTCCTATGGAGACCAATAACCCACCACCACCGCCTGTTGTAGCGCCGCAGCGAATTGCGCTCCAGGATTGTTTCTATCCCACCCGTTCTGCACTTCCCACCTGTCTTTCTCTTCCACCGGCCAATGGGGATAATTTTGAAATTAAGCCCCACTTCATCAACATACTTCCACGATTTCATGGGCTTGAATCTGAAGATACCTATATCTTCATCAACAAATTTCAAAACGTTTGTGCCATGATGAAAACCACCCAGCTGTCGGACGATGCTATATATCTACGGGTCATTCCGTTCACTCTATGCGATCTTGCTGAAAAATGGCTGTATAGCACCGCTTCCCACTCCATAACCAGTTGGGACGAGTTTGTTAAAGCGTTTCTCAAGAAATTTTATCCGAATCATAAAACCGCAAGGATCCGCAACGAAATCAACCAATTCTCTCAGCTTCCTTCTGAACCCTTCTGGAAGTGCTTTGACCGGTACAAAGACCTTCTTGTTCAGTGTCCTCACCACGGTATAGAGAAATGGCAACTTTGCCAAACCTTATACGAAGGACTGAACCCAGCAACCAAGCAGTTGTTGGAAACCATTTGTCAGGGCCACTTCCTATCGAAATCTGACGAGGAAGCGTGGCAATTCTTCGACGACCTTGCGGAGCAAACGCTCCAATGGGAGAGCACCAGACCGACTTCTTCTTCTTCTTCCTCCACTTCTACCGGTCAGTCTAGGGTAGGAATTCACCAACTCGATGTCTCTATTGCGATGAAAGCTGAAATGGCTGCAATAACGAGAAAGCTTGAAGCGATAGAGAGCAAATTTTCTCAACCTTCTCCTACCCCTGTTCTTCCCCTTCGTACCATTTGCGCTTGTTGTTCCGATCCTTCTCACTTAACCGAAGAGTGTCCTTACAATCCACCATCTTAGGGACAGGATCAGATTAATGCTGCATTTCAGCAAAGACCGAGGAATGATCCATACTCTTCCACCTACAATCCCGGTTGGAGGAACCACCCCAATTTCGCCTGGAATCAAAATCAGAATCAATTCCAAGGCAACAATTTCCAAAGGCCACCTCCTCCGCAACAACAAGCGCAACAACAAACTCAACATCAGTTTCAGCAGCCCTTCCAACCCCAACCTTTTCAAAATCAGACGAACAACTTTGCACCCAACAATTCTTTTCCACCCAACAACTTTGTTCCGTCAAACAACGATAATGTTTCCTCGCTCGAACGAAGTCTGGAGGCGTTTGTTAAACAATCGACACAATCCACCGCCAACATCCAGTCTTCCATTCAGTCCTTAGTGCAACACACTGCCGCTCATGGGCAAAGCATCAAGACCATCGAGCCCCAGATTGCACAGCTGAATGCGGCCTTAAGCGAGCGAGAAAAGGGGAAGCTCCCGTCCCAGCCACTCCCAAATCCCGGTCACCCACATAATGTAAATGTTGCTCTTGAACAACAGAACCATAATGTGAGTGCCGTAACCACATTGAGATCGGGAAGGATGCTGCAAAACAACATCGGCACACGGCCCAACATAGACACCCCGGCCACTTCTACTTCTGCTTCTTCGTCTTCTGAGCCTATTCTCCATTCCTCAACAGGCTCTCCTTCCTCTTCTTCTTCTCTGAACGGACCCACTTCTCACTCCACGAAAACACCTGTTCTGGGATCCGTTCCAACTCCACAATCTTCTCCTCCAGCATTGGACTCAACCAATTTTAAAAACGTTCCATTTCCAAACCGGTTGAAGTCCACCAAACAAAATCCACAAATGGAGAAGATTCTGGAGTTATTTAAGCAGGTTAACATTAACATTCCTCTTTTAGATGCTGTCCAACAAGTCCCGTCCTACGCGAAAATCTTAAAGGACTTGTGCACGAAAAAGAGGAAGTCTCAGGTACCCAAGAAAGTTTTCTTGGCTAGTGCTGTGAGTGATGCTCTTACCCAATCTTTACCACAAAAACGTAAGGACCCTGGCTGTCCTACGATTTCTATTACCATTGGGGATAAGAACATCAACCGCGCACTATTAGATCTTGGTGCCAGTGTTAACCTGCTTCCGTACTCAGTATACGAGCAATTGGACATAGGAGAGCTGAAACCCACACACTGCACTCTCCAAATGGCCGACCGATCGATCACCCATCCTAGGGGTGAGCTAGAGGATGTGTTAATCAAAGTCGGGGACTTCATATTCCCCGTTGACTTCATTGTATTAGACACACAGCCTGTAGCTAACCCCCGGAATCAAATTCCGGTGATACTCGGTCGCCCATTCCTTGCAACCTCAAATGCTGTGATCAATTGTCGCAATGGTTCGATGAACCTATCTTTCGGAAATATGACAATTGAACTCAACATTTTTAGGTTGGGGAATCAGCCCTCCGAACCTAATGCTCATATACTGGACGTCTGTTCGATCCAGGAGATCACCCCAGAAGAGTGTGAATTCGAGGAGTTTCTGTTCGAACACGATAACCTTAACGCCACTAGTGCGTTCCTCTTCAAACCTGTTGCTGTTTCTGCGCCCGACAATGACTACGAGTGTTTTACATTCTCGAACGATCTTAGCTGCTTACAACCCGAGTTTGAATCCTTCGAATTTCCGGATGAGTTATCTGAACCATCCAACTCGGTCTCTTACACTCGTTTTGAACCTTTGCTGGAATCCTTTGAGTTCGAGACCTTTTCACCAATCCTGCCTTCCATCGTTTCACCTCCAACGCTCGAACTCAAGCTTTTGCCGTCTCACCTTAAGTATGCATACTTAGGTGAAAACGAGACCCTCCCTGTCATCATCTCGGCTTCCCTAGCTCCCGAGCAAGAGAAAGCCCTTCTTGCGGTCTTGCACAACAATAGGAAAGCTTTTGGCTGGTCCATGGAAGACATCAAGGGGATTAGTCCCCTAATCGTTGAACATCACATTCATCTGATGGATGATGCCAAACCAGCCAGGGATCCACAAAGACGTCTCAACCCAGTCATTAAGGAGGCTGTGAAGAAGAAGATCGTAAAATGTCTGGATAGTGGTATCATTTACCCTATCTCTGATAGCCAGTGGGTTAGCCCCATTCACGTTGTCCCAAAGAAATCAGGTATAACGGTCATCACTAACGAGGCGAACGAGTTAATCCCTACTCGCACCCAAACTGGGTGGCGAGTATGCATCGATTACAGAAAACTCAACGCCGCAACGTGGAAAGACCACTTTCCGCTACCTTTCATTGACCAAATGCTTGAACGATTGGCCGGACATGAGTATTACTGCTTTCTTGATGGTTACTCCGGCAATAATCAAATTCCCATCGCCGAAAAAGACCAGGACAAGACCACTTTCACTTGTCCTTTCGGCACATTTGCATATCGTCGCATGCCCTTTGGGTTATGCAATGCGCCCGCTACCTTCTAGCGGTGTATGATGGGAATCTTCTCAGACATGGTGGAAAAATTTCTGGAGATCTTCATGGACGATTTCTCCATCTTCGGCGATTCCTTCAACGAGTGTTTGCTGCATCTTGACACTGTCCTTACCCGATGTAAGGACAAGAACCTCACTTTGAATTGGGAGAAGTGCCACTTCATGGTGCGCGAAGGTATTGTCTTAGGACATATCATTTCGCAAAATGGCATAGAGGTTGACAAAGCGAAGATTGAGGTCATTTCCAATCTTCCTCCTCCCAGATGCGTTAGAGACATCCGAGCCTTCCTTGGCCATGCCGGTTTCTATAGATGGTTCATCACGGACTTTAGCAAGATTGCTAGGCCCTTGACTCTTTTGCTGGCCAAGGACACGACATTCGACTTCAACTCGAGCTGTGTGACTGCATTCGAGTCATTGAAAAGCCCACTCACTTCTGCTCCCGTTCTTTCTTCACCTGACTGGACGCACCCATTTGAGATTATGTGCGATGCATCCGACTTTGCCATTGGTGCTGTCCTTGGACAACACATCAACAAGATGCCGCACGTAATCTATTATGCGAGCCGAACCCTGAATGACGCCCAACTCAATTATACAACAACTGAGAAGGAATTCTTAGCTGTTGTATTTGCTTTAGAAAAGTTCAGGCCCTACCTCATCGGCTCTCCAGTCATTGTCTACACAGACCATTCTGCTCTACGCCATCTTTTTGTGAAGAAAGATGCAAAATCTCGGCTAATACGTTGGATCCTCTAGCTTCAAGAGTTTGACCTTGTCATTAAGGACAAACGAGGATGTGAAAACGTAGTTGCCGACCATCTCTCACGACTTCCTTCTTCGCCTTCGCTTCCAATTCCGATCAACGACGTTTTCCCGGATGAACAACTCTTGACAGTATCTTGCGAACCCTGGTTCGCAGATATTGTGAACTATTTGGCCACAGGATTACTACCGACTGAATGGTCAAGTCAGGACAGACTTCGCTTCTTATCCCAAGTAAAACACTTTTACTGGGACGAACCCTATCTGTTCAAGTACTGTCCCGACCAGATTATTCGTCGGTGTGTCCCTAACGAGGAATTCAAGAGTGTGCTGTCATTTTGCCACGATCAAGCATGTGGCGGGCATTTTGGCCCCAGAAAGGCAGCTGAGAAGATCTTGCAATGTGGTTTCTACTGGCCACAACTCTTCAAAGACGCTCATGACTATTGCAAGACTTGCTCCCGGTGCCAACACATGGGCCGGATATCCCGGAGGAACGAGATGCCGCTCCAACCAATCTTGGTTGTGGAGATTTTCGATGTTTGGGGGATTGATTTCATGGGGCCGTTTCCCAGCTCTTTTGGGAACTTGTACATCCTTCTCGCTGTTGATTACGTCTCTAAATGGGTCGAGGCTGTGCCCAGCCGAACTAACGACAACAAGGTTGTCATTAGGTTCCTTAAAGAAAACATTTTCTCCCGGTTTGGGCACCCCCGAGCGATCATTAGCGACAATGGAACTCATTTCTGCAATAAGACTTTCGAGGCCTTGATGCGGAAATATTCCATTAATCATAAGCTCTCTGCGCCCTACCACCCCCAAACAAGTGGACAAGCTGAAGTTTCAAATCGGCAAATCAAGCAGATACTGGAGAAGACGGTTTCCAAGAACCGAAAAGATTGGTCGTTGAAACTCACTGATGCCCTTTGGGCATTTCGAAATGCTTATAAGACCAATCTTGGCATGTCTCCCTATCGGCTTGTTTACGGAAAAGCTTGCCACCTCCCTGTGGAAATAGAGCATCGCGCATTTTGGGCGATAAAGGAGCTGAATTTGTCTTTCGAAGATGCGCTCAGCCATCGGAAGCTGCAATTGAACGAATTAAGCGAGCTTCAGGATGGGGCTTACGAAAACGCGATTGTCATTAAGAACCGAACGAAGGTGTTTCACGATAAACACCTTTTGCGCAAAACATTCGCACCTGGTCAACAGGTACTGCTTTACATCACCAGATTACATTTCCATCCCGGGAAGCTCAGATCTCGCTGGAAAGGACCATTCTTGGTACGGACTGTATATCCGTACGGTGCTGTGGATTTGGAAAATCCAAAAGACGGTTCACTCTTCAAAGTGAACGGACACAGGTTGAAACCATTCCATACCGCAGACCCATCAGAGGAGCTCTTGCTGTTGCAGGAGCCGGTTTACATCGACTAATCTTCCTACACTTACACCCGAACTTCGATTATCCAGCCAAAAACAGTGAAAACGCTGTTTCAAATAAGCTTGGGGGTATGTAAATACAATTTTGTTTTTTCTTGTGTGCCTGGAAAATTTCCACTAATAAATAAAACCAATACAAAATAAAAATTTCAAAAAAAAAAAATATATATATATATATATATATATATATAAGACTAAAATTCTTTGTACACAATTCTTTTATTTCATGGTTTTAGTGCAAATAACCAAAACCCCTATAAATACATCTCTAACCCATTCCTGAACCATTCTGCCTCAAAAACAAAAGACCAACAGAAACCCTAGCGCCGCCATAAAAAATCCAGCCGCCGATCTCCTTCTCTAGCCGCGGAAGCGCCGCCGGAGCCACATCATCGCCGCGGAAGCGCCGCTGCCTAGCCGACTTGCCCTCTGGAATTTTTCCAGAGGAGGTTTGCTCTCTTCCCCTGTCTTTTCAGATCTGTAGAAATCCTAATTTTTGTACATGGCTCCACATTTCCAATTTGAAAGAAATTTTTCACAATTATTCGACCATAACACGTATGGTAGCTATTTTGGCGACGAAATCCGGAAACACGGATGGAATTACCTCTTGTATAACCATCCGAATGCATTCGCGCTTTCGGATCTCGTTGAACGGTTCTTTGATAGCATGGTGGAAGGTTGCTTTGAAAAATACGGGAATCTTCGCTTATTTTGGGGCGATCGAGAGATTCGAATAGACAGAGACTTCATTCATAAGGTCACATTGATACCGCGTATACCCGCTCATGACCAACCCCTCCAATTTGAGGATTACACACCATTGATGGGAAATGATTGTTATAGGGAGCCTAGAAAAGGGATTCAGGCGCGTACATTGTACGCGAATGTGTTGACCGTGTGCCGATGGGCACAAAATAACATATTTGGCAGTTCACACAATACGACATTTTTCACACCTTCACTACACATTGTGCACACATTAATGACTAGAAATCCAAGTTATGATATGTGCACTGTGTTACTTCAGTCGATTGATGCTGGCAAAAGTTCGCCAATTATCCGTGCCCAATGCTGGTGACACAACTGTGTCGCCATTTCATCCCTGTTGACGAGTTTGACCTACACATGCATGCTGGTACCCCCATTCGACCCCTTCTTGAGGGTGTTTCCACATCCTATACTCGACTCCACGATATATGGCCGTGCACCGAGCCGGCCGAGAATGTAATGGCCAAGACATCTAGCTTGAGCACCACAGCGAGCGATAAAGAGCTCACCCCCGCTGCGCAAGCGCGCCTAATTCGACGAACACATAGGGGGGTAGAGAGAGTGATTGGGATGATGACAAACTTTGATCAGCGTTTAACAAACCTAGAACACGGAATGGCCACCCTATTGGCAAGAGAGGACAGATCAAGATCACGATCCAGGGGCCCTAGGGCAGAGAGTAGTGAGGCAGGGACGAGCGAGGCGGCGTCTAGGAGACGACGCAGAGGGCAGTGAAGACACTGCTATCAATAAGTTTGGGGGAGGGATTGGGTTGTAAATAGTTATCCTTGCATTGCATCTGCACGTTTTATTTATCTTTTATGTAAATATTTGTTTCTACTTTATATGTTTAAATTCTACATGGCATTTTCTGCATTGCATTTTTTTAAAATAAAAAAAATATAGAAAATGAAAAATATAAAAAAAAAATAAAAATCTTGAAAACGAAAAACAAAAAAAAATTTAAAAGAAAAAAAAAATTTCTTATTGACCATCTCTGACTCAAGTCCAATATGACAGTTGACTAGTTAGAAACTACTAGATCTTAAACTTAGTTAATTATAAACCCTAAAAATAACCTTCCTTGAAATATAACTATAGAAAATATACGTCCCAGCAGTTTATTTTGAAATAAGCAAATTCTGAGTCTAGTTCTCAGGCTAAGTCAAAATGAGGGAAGAGTATTGAAGCTCTATTCGAAGAGTAAGTCTGAAAAATAATTCTGAATCTTAAGTCCAAATTTCTGAAAATATATACCCTACAAATCGCACATACACCACCTTGAAACTCGGAATAGTAGGGGATACCTAGAAATACTCTTGCCTGGAATCCTAGTACGAAAGAAAAAACGGTATTTAAAGCTAAACACCAAAAGAGCACCATTGAAAAATATATCCGGTCTTGAAAAAGAAAAATAAAGAAAAAAAAAGAGAATAAAATAAAAGACTTGGAAACTGCTATTTATGCTTTAAAGCTCACACATTTAGTAATCGGATGGTAGTGCCTCAAGAAGCATTAATAGTCACATGAAAGATGTATGAGCAAAACCGTCCATCATTAATAAAAAGAAGTAGTGCTAGGTATTAAGGCAAGGGTATTATAGCTTGAACTGAATTTCCAAGTGTAGGGGTGATAATTACACACACGTAGGGGTATATAATCAGAGTTTGGAGGAGAGATAGGAATGAAAAAGAGGGTTTATATCTTCAGTAGAGTTGATAAAAATTCTGGATTCGAGATTGCGCTTAAGAAGGAAAACTCAGGAGATGCTGAAAGCTTTGTAAACTGGCTAGACGTATAGGATCTTAAGTTAAATAAAAATGAAGTGTGAAGAATACGGGTTAATGATTTCTAAGTTGATGATAATAGAGTTTTTGGCTAGAATACTGAAATAAAGGATTAGAGTCGACGGCCAATTTGATCGGATTTTATGGGTGTAATCCGCTGAAAACCCTCAGGAGACAACACTCCTCCTACTAGGGACACCTAGAGGTTTAACGGCTTGTTGCACACGCTCAGTGCAATCGCGTTCCCTGCGAAAGTGAGGTTAGGATTTTTTGTGAATAAAATGGCTTTGCTCGGGACGAGCAAAAGATAAGTTTGGGGGTATTTGTTCATCACAGAATTTTGTATATTTGTACGTCCCATTCTTGATCACATGGCATACAGGTAGGTGCTTTTAATCCGTATTTGCTGCATGTTTACAGATTACAGGTTTCCAGTCCAAATCCGACAAAATCTCCACAGTTACGCCAAAATCCAGAACATCTGTCACAAACAGATAAAAGCCGGGTTCCAGCATCCGTCCAGTATCCGTCCAGTACCAGTTCAGAAGATGGGACGAAACTAGTTGTGTGACTAAATCAAGATTAGAAGTCAAAGGAGATAAAAGTCAAAAAGAGAAGAAAATGAAGCATCTTGGACTATACAATCTGAAGATATTCTGGAAGACTTGTTGCAGATCTAAGTTTTCAAACATCAGGAAAAAAGAGGACAAGACCACAGAAATCAACCCGACAGGGTTTGGCCACCAACACACCGCGGAACCGCGGCCAAACCCCCACTATGGCCGCGGTTCCGCGGCTGCCATGTGTCACCATCTGACAAAATTTTGGGGTTATTCCTATAATTGTATTTGGGGTTATATTTTACTCCTATTGTTTCAGGAAACTGCCTATAAATAGCCCAGAACAGAGCCAAGAGAGGGGTGCTTATTTTTGTGTGTAATTTTTGTATTAAGTTTATTTTAGTTTTTAATAAAAGAGAATTTCTTCCATCTTCCTCCATTAAAACTTGTAAGAGATTTATTGAGTGTTGAAGAATGCAAGAAGTGTTCTTTTTCTATATGCATGAATTGTAATTTAGTTTCTTATGTTGCTTGTAATTTCAATTGTTAAAAGTAGTTGTTGTTATTTGTAATCCTTTTGTTTTTAATTCTCTTCCATTTTCTTTTATCCTTACAACCATGATACTTAGTGTGATCCTTGCCTAAGTGAGGTCCCAAATAGCTAGGTGTTATCTTCTAATCTCCTTCTTTCTATCTTCCTCCTTTGTTTTATTTTTCATTCTTCTTGTAATGGGTGAGTAGTTTCCATACTTGTTAGGGTAGGATAAGGGAAGTTTGAGAGAAGGAAATCTCTCTCACTCTTTCCTTGCCCAACATCTTAAATCGAACTCCCGTTAATTAAACCACAATCCGCTCCCTACGGCACCCTATCCTACATGATAGCGGTGATTCCATAGTGAGACCGGTTGTGGTAGAATTAACCGGAGGTTATGGCTAAGAGCCAAGAACGGACGGACAAGCACCAAAATGAAGAACTTAAGTGTTGGAAAGCCTAGCTTATACTCGCAAGTTCCTTCCTAGTCGTGCTAATCCCCGTTGTTGCCGATTACCGTAACACCGATATTAAGAGTGGCAATGAAAGAAGTGAGCGACTCCTAAACTCAAACTAACCTAATCCTAACCCTAACAAGCTCTCTTTACATATCATTTAAACACTTAGTTAATCATAAACAAATCTGGACTTTCGGACTTAACTCGTTAAAGCACATAGCAAAAGATTCCCATCTCCCTGCGGACGACCCGTACTCAACCGGCTAGCTACAAGCGAAACCGTCTTGATTGCGGTAATTAAACTTGAACACACGGAATCTCTACCAATCAATAGTCTTACTCGAGATGATAGTATGCTATCTGGTTTGCCTTTATCATCGTGTACATACTTTAGGTGACATTACAGATCACTATTACACGTTGATAGAGCCCTTAGGATTCTTGCTTGACTACCAGCAGAATGATGGCGATCATATACGTGAGAGTTGGGTAGTCTATAAGCACATCCTTAAAGTGTCCCTAGTCATGGGAGTTTCGAGTCTGGGCATCGATACTCCATGAGTAGACTAGTGTATACGAACAAGACCCCGACGAGGGGCGATGGCCGGTCTCACACGCCATTGGTGTCAGTTGGTTCACCTAAAACGTATACAGGTGCTCATTGGGTTATGAGTACACCGGACAGGACTCTCCGGGAACATGCTAGTTGGTATTATACCTGTCGTCAGATAGCAGTTCTCTGGTGACATGTGTACAGGTTAGTCTATCGACCTGAGATCGTCATTTGTCTCGTGTGAGTTCCCACTGTGCTTTGATTACTACCCTACCACGGCTCAAAGGAGTTGTGCAAACAGGTTTTAGTTGGGTACAGTCCCAAGCCACATGAAGGCAGTGAGCGGATCGGCAGGGGATTCGTCTCTCCCGGTATTGGGGGTAAGATCATGCTGTGTCTGGAGAGCCATTACACAAAGTCCCTGGCCAGGGCAAGCGAGATTTACTGGTAGGTATTCCTGTAGTATCTCAGGATGTTCTGGGCTACACTCCGACACGACTTATACCGCTATTGGGGGTTTGACGTTTACCAGCCCCCTAGGCCCGATATGCGATACTCATAGATGAACGGACCGAACTGTACGAATATTGTCACTGACAGGCTCAGTAGGGTTTCAGGATGAGTTCACTCATCGGCCTCCCTTTTTCTTAATACCTTGGCAGCCGTTACGTACAGCTAGTACCACTGACGTGCTGGTGGTTAAACCCACTGCCAGCGTATTGACGATTCTTTAGAGTCCCCCACAGAAAGTTTCCTTAGTTCGGACGAAACGTTGTAGAGGCCGTATGGTTTTATGGCAGGGTTCGATCATATACGTGCACTTGTGCACGGATCATGATCGGACGAATCATACTAATGGGATTTGGTTTAAACCGGATCCTAGTATTAGATTGGTTGGATTACTTTCGTCTCGTTATATTCGCATTCAGTCGGAATGCGGATGCAGGTATGTATATACAGATGAGGGGTATTCTTGTGATCCGTCACGAGTTTACTTTAGAAGATGCCATTTTATTTATTGGATTAAATATTTGGATTAATGTTTAATAAGTGGAAATTGTTAGTGCAAATCATAATCAAGAGCATTAAATATGGCACATGCATTTGTGGTGACTCATGATATTATTTTTTGTGCCATTTTCTTTTCTCTTGATTGTTTATTGTGTGAAAATGATGTGTGAAGAGAGAGAGGGTAGCCACTTAAGAGTGGGGCTTGGTCTTGTGTTTATTATGAGAGCTCTCGCATTTTCATTCCAACACAATAAGCAAGCAAGCTTCTTCTTCTTCTTCACTAGCTTTCTTGTGCTCACAATTTCCTCATCAATGGCTTCTTCTTCAACCTCCATCCATACCATCTCATGTGTTGAGAATCAATGGATGTCTGGAGACAAAGTTATCACACACATTCTCTACTTCACCTTGGACATGTCGGCTAGCAAACTTCATGTCCGAGTTGCTTCGGTTTTGAAGCAGGAGCCCATAAAAAGATTCCTTGACGTGGTGCTACTTCGACGAGGATACTGGAGATCGAGCGAGATCGGAGATGCCGCGAGGAGCTAAGGATGGTGGCTAAAGACCGAAGGACACGGATCGATCAGTATAGCCATTCTAACTTCTTTGCAGTTAGCTAGTTAAGGGTTAATGATACGATTCGGGTGAATGTCTGCGTTAGTGCCAGTTTATAAAAGTTTTTGTTCCGCGTTTGGCCTCGGATTGACAGTCGGGACGCTACCGTAGACTTACAGTTTAAACCTATGAGATTTAGGATTTCTGATTTGAGGGCTATATAAAGGACCGAGGGCTAAAGTTAAAAATCATCACCTTTACACGAAGCAAATCACTGTTAAAGAATAAGAGATCCACGACAGGTCCACGATTCGACGTGATAGGGCGACGTGAAAATCGACGGAGCATATACTTTCTGCGAGGCAGAGACCGAGAGCAACTTCTTCCTCTTGTAATCTAAATTCGTAGGATTTGTACTTGTGAAGTTGATTAATAAAGGTAGATCATTTTGTTTAATTATTTATTTTCTGTATTTTTACTTTCTGCATTTTAATTATGATATCATTCTCTATCATTTCTTCTTCTTCTCACGACATGCGTGAGTAATTCCTAGCTTGTTAGGGTTCGTATGATTAGGATAAAACAATGGATGGGAAAATATTTTAACTTCTTTTAAGTCTTATATAGTTTATAAACTTTAGCAAAAGAATCGTTAACATCCTAATCGAGCGCGCTACCAATTTATTGCTAGTCTCGACCGCGATTTGAGATCAGATTAACAATTGTTTTGTTAAAGGCTAGACATGAATAGAGATCAATGAAATGACAAGGGTCAATAGTGTGAAAACCCTAGTTTCTTCCAAGAACCCTAATCCTCATTTATCACTATCAATCTAGTTTTAAATCTATCGATAGATAAAAGGAGTAATCTTTATTAGTCATCCATGACTACTAAATCCTAACGAACCCTACAAGCCTTCTTCTTATATATTCTATATCCTTATTTAAACTAGATCTGAAAAATATATATTCTACATCCGTATTTACCATAGAATCTATTCTTCACTATTCTCTATTCTCCTTCCTCTTTTCTAATAAACACTTCTAAAGCAAGATTAAAAGTTCCATGAATCCCTGAGGACGACCCGTACTCATCTCGGCTAGCTACACGCGACACCGTTATTGATTGCGGTTATTCTACAAACACTTTTTCACGGTCAATCATCGGCGGTGAAGTGGCTCGGTGGCATAGCAAAGAGAGGATGTGAGGGAGAGAGAGAGAGATGGAGGGGTGAAGTAGAGAGAGACGAGGTAGAGAGAGTGAAGTAGAGAGAGCGAGGGATTGAGTTCGTCGTGGGCGTTGCGGAAGCGGGTCTCGCGGGGTGTCGGCGCGAGCGAGAAGGGAAAGAGTCGTTGGGGGAGGGGAGGAAACGTGGGTTGCTGGGTCATCGTGCGCATGAGTCAGGCGGGGGTCGTTGGCGGGGGCACGGTCGTCGCGGAGGAGGGAGCGAAGAGCGGGGGACAGTTGGAGGGGAAAAAGAAGCAGGAAAGGAAACAAGGCGAAGGAGAAGAAGAAGGAAAAGAAGAAGTGGGGGTAAGCGGGTCGGGTCGGGTCGGGTAGGTTAGGCAATTGGTTTTAGGATTAATAATTAAATAAAATTATTAAAAAAAATTATTAAAATTCTAAATAGTGCAAAGATATTCTAGGAAAAATCTGAAGAATATACGGAAAAATATATATGAGAACCGGGGATTTAAACTTCTCCTCCGGCCATCCTCATCAGCTCCTCCCCAACACCCACTGCACCCGAACCCACTACGCACTGCACCCCGACTCCTTCATCAACCCACAGCCGCCGCTACCTATCGCCAATGAGCTCTCCTTCCATCTTCACAGACGACGACTCCCCCATCACATCGAGCCAAGCCCGAGTCTCCTCCGTCGAGCTCCACGACTCCTCACCCGACCGCGTTCTCCCTCTTTGCAACAGCCACTAGAGCTTGACACCGCTGACCCCGCCTTCATCGCACTCCTCACCCGAGCCACTGCAAACCCACTGTCCCGTGTCGTCGCCACGCCATTGCCATCGCCGCGGGCCGCCGACGATCCCGGCAGTTCATCGAGCACTCAAGCTCGTCACTATTGTCGTGACGTGCCTTGTCCGTGCATGCGTCGAGCCCATGCCATCCATCGTCATTCACTATCGTGTTGTCGTCTACCGTGTTGTCATCTACCATCTAAGGCAAGAGAAATCTTATCTCTTACTACTCATGCTATTATATCTTATAGTTTAATGCTATTGTTAGATCATTATAAATAGCTATTTATACATATGTGTGGGTGGGTGGATATATACATTTATATATCTAAATAACGTTAAGTAATGAATCGAACCCAACTCGGTTGGTTAACCCATACTGATGTCATTTAAAATTTATAAGAAGTAATTATCGCTTGTTGGTTAAGCGAATCTTGTGTTTTCGACCGATTACCAAACGCTACCCTAGGCGTTTGATGCGAACTATGAACCAAAACATATCTTATTATGGCGGAACTTGCGATAGTTAGATCCCTTTACTATTTACGAATATCGTGTAGGAATTTGGATGCAAAATATCGTGTTTATGATCAAGTAAAGTCGTCCCTAAAGAGAACGCTAAAACTGGAATGCACCGTACATGTCACGTTGAAAAATATATATTAAATTCAATATTGGAATGTAATGTTCAATGGCTCGTATCGAAGACGACTCGATAAATTATAACCCTATATAAAGTTACCCTTCAATGCTGATAGGCCACTGTTACGAGAATTGACAAGGAACGCGGCGCTGGACTACAGTCCGGGGCAACATTCCACGAGAATGCCTGAATTTAAGCACATATACATACCTACATAAAAATGAAAATGCACGGAATCCTACATGGTCGCATAGATAATTTAGTTAGCTAATACATGAATCTGTTCTTGTGCGGTTTCACAGTCATTTGACATTTAGTTTGTATTTTAGAATCTCGACATGTTCTGCAGTTTCCGCAGTGACATTTCTTGCACCTTCACATTAAACAGGACATAACTTCTAGTACAGAAAGGATATGGTTAATCCGTTTGATGCGTCGTAAACCTAACAGATAGAACTAGATTTTATTCAACTAGGGAAATACCTGAATATGAACAAAATCTCTAGTAAACCGAGCGTGAAGTTGGACTTCCAGTTCTGAAAATAGAATTCCAGCAACTGCTCGCTGATTTAAAATGATGATAAGTCCCTAACTTGAATTTCGTTTGACATGAAACTAATTTTACTGCTTATATGATCCAGTGTACTTCGTACGCCTTTTATATTGTTTTGGTCGATTCTATATGTGTGATTTATGGTAAATTTTTAAAGTCTTATGGCGTTGGGTGCCATAATTTAGTGAATATCAGTTCAGTACATTTGTTACGACTTTGTTTTAGTGTACAAAATTTTTTAAAGTTAATGTACTGAATGGAGTATTTTCAAGCCTGAGTATAGTTTAAGTATTATTTTGTTTGAAAAATAACAAGAAAGCACTTGTAGCTCATTGGTAAAGCCTTACACTGCTGTGACATAGCTCCTTTGTTCGAATCTCATCGGTCACATATTATTTTTAATAATTTTTCTTTTAAACTTTTAGAAAGCCCAAAAATTTACATGTGCAATACACGTAAAAATGAAAAGTCTCAGAAATCAAACATGTGGATATTATTATATGAACAGACACCAACATGTGGCAAGAATCCAGACCCTAACCCCCAACAAACGACGGGCGAAGGTCTCCTCTGGGTCGGCGCCGCCGGTTGGAACCGTCGGTAATGCGCCAAAATTTTTAACCCTAGTCCCTTGGCCTACCACCACCACTCCTCTGCTATTTGATTTCTCTGCATTTATCCAGAGAGTGTAATTTCACTCTTTGATTCTATTTTAAATGCATGTTTAATTCGATTTTTAAATCCTCAAAATCCTAATTTCTCCTATAAAAACAACATCAAACCCTAGCCCTCTTATAACAACTCCATTTTTGATGTACAAAGAATTGATTTAAATTCAATGTATACTTGGAGTATTTATTGCGGCTGATATCTCTTTAAGTATTTATTTCACTCCATAATTACAAGAAGGAGCTTGTAGCTCATTGGTAATACCTTGCACTGCTGAACCAAGCCACCAGAGTTCAAATCTCATGCCCCACATTATTTTTGTATTTATTTTGTTTTAATTTCTTTTGAAAGTCAACAGTCAAAACGCCATAACTCACAAAATTTATACTGTACATAAAAAAGTAAATATACCATTAAATTCCCCAGAAGATTCCCCGGACTCTGATCATCTGACTCGGTGCCACCGGCCGGCGAACCGACCGACTCGGTCCGGCGCCGCCGGCCGGACTCGGTCGGACGGCCGAGTCGCCAACACGAAAAAGTTGCCCCTTGACCTGGTCCACCCTCCTGCACACTCTAAATGCCTAGATCGGTTATCAATTACTCAATAAATCCCTTTTACTCCAAGATTTAATGATTTTATATATTTTTATATTTTTTTTATTAAAAACCCTAACCCTATATAAACCCCCCATACCCTCTACCCTCTCATCACTTTTTCTAATTCCTCTCTCTCAAAATTCCAAGAGAACTTGGTACGTTAGAAAACGAGCGAAAGGCGAAGCGCTGACGAAATCGACGGCGAAATTCCGGTGATCGTGCTAGGACCTCTCAACGACGATTCGACGCACCGGAAAACTCTCTACCTCCCTCTCACTCTCTAGCGTTGTCCAAACCCATAAATCCCTCTTTTCTACCTTTCTTTTCTTTCATAAAAATACGAGTTTACAAACCCGACGGAAATCGGAACAAATCGATTTCCGATTCGGTTTTTTTATCAAATCTCACTTATCACCAATTCCATAATGATTAAACATCTTTATGTTGACTATTAATCACTTAACAACTAATTTGAACAAGTTTTCTCACATTAAATGATAACGTTTCCATTTATCGCATTTCTTTCACTTAAATACCATAATGTTTAGTTTTCACATTTAACCCTTTAACATTGCTATACCTTAAAGTAGATCACGTGGTAATGACCTACCTCCACACACACTCATATGCAAACATAACACGCTACCTTGAAAACTTAGAATACGATAAAACAAGATTTTACAATTAAATACCATTTTCTTAATAAAACCTTTTCTAAAAGTTTTAGGTTGCTACACTTTTAAAACAAATATCTTTTAATAGGAAAATACGATATGTCATGGACATCGATCGTTTATCTAAACCTGACTTTGTGGTGTCTAGGCTAGGCAAGTGAGAAAAGGTAATTTTAAAAGGCCCGTCTCACGATTCGTGAGCGGATCTCTCCTTTTCTCATTTTGTACTTACCTGGCCACAATTGGCGGTGAAGAGGCGATTTGAGGCTTCTAACGACTTATCGTTTAGACCATTTTGAAATAGCCTAGTTGAAATATAAAATACTAGAATCTAAAATACGGAAAATCGACTTTTGCAAATAAATACCTTTTATTTTATAAAACCGTATTCTAAAGGTTTAGTATTTATAAATCTTTGCAAAGCGCCACTACAACCCATCTTTGGGGAACCCGTTAGGGATAGTACGGTTTATCGTGCACCCTCGGGCTGAGTAGTGCGAGATTCAGACCTCCGCAAGGAGCATTCGGTCTCGAAAGGTTTAAAAATACGACATTTAAGAAAAATGAGATTTTTGGAAAATAAAATATTTATTAAAAATTATTCTTGTATAAACATATGTATATTTATCATTTAAACACCTATTTTATTATAAGATAAAGTTTCCACCTTTTCCTAAAAATTACAAGATTAAAAGTTACATTAAAATACCATGAATTTCAAATAAATCAATATTACAAATTAATACCTTTATTTATGAAATTAGGATATTTTCACTAGAAATATCACAAAATAAAATCACACTCATTATAACTATAAAGACGAATAATAAATACTTAGGGTGTATCTTGAAAACTATACAAAAGTATTTTTACATAAAAACCCCTCAAGTTTTATAAATTCAAATAAGGACCCTAACAATTATAGAACTTTGACTTACATTTCTTTTGGTCTGACTCGGGTTTGAGTCTGATTATTTCTGACTTGAATATGATTCAAGTCAATCTACATTCTTTAATATTCCAACTCAATATGAACACATGAATCCCAGAATCCAATTAACAATCTATACAACTTGACTGAATTAAATCATGGATATACATTCATTATTCCGTTATTCCATTTACCTGATTATGCAGTTACCCTCGGTTTACTGATATCATGGTTTTGGTCAGTCATCTAACTTATACAATACAATACAACAATACAATCAAAACACTACGGGGTTTAAGGGGTAGATTGGTGCGGAAGGTGTTAGAAGTGGCACGAGACGGTAAGATTAAGACACATAACCTATATTCCGTTGCTGTTGTACCGTGGCTTAACGGTTCCTTGTACATTCCGTTTGCCCTGGTCTCTAGCATACTGAGACCCCTCTCGTATACACTGGCATCCTTCCGTACCAAACTACAAACAACAGCGTAAACAAAATATTCTACAACATTATACTTTAGAAGATACCTCTTATTCTGTCTTTTCTTATTCTTCTTTATCTTTTGGACTTACCGAGTGACCTGTTCGCTGACGATATTCTATTTCCTTCTTCTTTGAATGTCGTCAGGTGTTTTGGACCCAGCAGAGATCGAGCCCACCGGTGAAGGCTTGGATCGGTTTCACGAAGACCCCGAGCTCTAGACATTGTACCTTGTTCTATTCAGTATTTTCATTTCTTGTTATGCCATTGTTTAGGCATCGCTTTTTCATTCCAGTTGTATTTACTTTTCATGCATTGTACAAAAGGATGTTATTAATAAAGTTGCTGTTATTTCTATATCTCTTATCTCTTGTGATTTACTTTTATATTGCTTAGATACGCTTAGCGTATGTACTTCTAAGTATATACATAGCGGACCTCGTCGCGTCCCCTTCGCCGTACACCGGGAAGCGGGGCGTTACAGGTTTTGTTGGTGGCCCATGCAGGTCAGAGCTGTATAGAACCATACTATGCAATTCTGTTCTGCGTGAACAACCTAAGCAATATAACACAAGAACCAGCAACTAAAACATTCTTTACAATTCATGTTTCTTGAATCTTACAAATTTCTATTCCTTGAATCTTATCATTTCATGTATTTGAATCTGTCCTAACCCAAATTTTTCTTCAAGGTTATGGATTTCCCGAACAACACCAGCACCAATGTCAACAACATACCTCCAGCACTACCTCTCACACCAGCTGTTCCTGCGCCAACTACCGAGCAAACAGTGCTACTTGAGGCGATCCGCAGCCTTCTTGAGGGACAACAACAACTCCTGAACCGTCCTGAGACCGACGCACCAGGGGTAAAGCAATTCAGGGCTTTGCACCCAAAGCAGTTCTCTGGAAAAGGAAGCCCTCTTGAAGCGGAAGAATGGGCACAAAGCATAGAAGACGATCTGGCAGCAGCTCAAGTGCCAGACCTAGCTTGGGTCCGTGTGGCGAAACTACAGCTCACGGATAATGCTCGCAACTGGTGGAAGGCGGAAGAAAGCCGTCTGGTACAGCCGATTGAATGGAAGACCTTTCGCGAGAAGTTCAACGCGAAATACTTCCCTGTGACTACCAGGTTTGCAATGGAGCAGCAGTTTATTCATCTACAACAGGGTTCGATGTGGGACAAATCAGTAGATGAGTACGACGCTGAATTCACTATGCTAAGACGGTAAGATATGTTACAACAGTTCAATTTTTAAATCTCAAATACTACACAGCTAACACAATCTTTAAACAGATTCGCGGCACACTTGATACCGACGGACGAGATCAGAGCCCATCGCTTTCAACAAGGACTGGACACGGAGATTCAGGCTGCTCTAGACACGGAAAATTTTTGACTCATGAGGATGCTCTGGAAGCTGCCCGCAGTTATGAGGCAGTGATAAAAGCAAGGGACAGACCTCAGTCTGCAGGAGTCAAACGCTCTGCCAACCAGATGGCAGGTGGAGCCTCGTCCAGGCCACCTTTCGTGCCAAGGCGACCTGGAGTACCGAACCATCGTCCCAGCCCAGCCTTTTGCACCTACTGTAAGAGAACTGGACATATGATGAAAGATTGACGTCGAACCAACCGCCTTTGCTTAGTCTGCGGCTCAGATACTCACAATATTGGGTCTTGTCCCCAAAGACAAAACCCGGTTGCTGCATCCAGGCCAGCAATTACCTATCCGCAGCGACCAGCTCTTCAGGCACCTACTCCAAGACCTGCACTACCTGCACCACCCAGAGGACCACAAGCTGCACCACCTCCTCGCCAGTTCTATCAAGCTCAAAGGAATGTTCCGAGGAATGCTCCTCAGGCCAGGAGGAATGTACCAAGGCGCCAGGCTTTCACGATGTCCGTGGAAGAAGCTGAGGCCACTGGCCAAGTCATCACTGGTAAACTTTTCTTTTCAAACTTTGCTTTTCTATTCTACTACTTAGTTACATTTTTTTTTTATACCTAAAACAAATCCCACATACCTTAGGTACAATCTTAGTATCCTCAATCCCTGCACTTGCACTGTTTGATACTGGAGCATCACACTGCTTTATGTCGCAACGGTTTGTCCGAACCCATGCGATTCCAGTCTCACCGCTTGTGTAACACCCGAGCCCAATGCTACTAATTTCAGTTACCGTTTGAACGTAGTGTGGCACTCGTTTCATTTATCTTGCTTGATTGTTACTTACTGTAAAATTTTACCCGGCAAATTCATTTCTGCATATAACAATTTTTGGTATCTAAAATAAAATTAAAAACATTCATCTTGGCCTGCTTGACACCCCTAACCCCATTGTAGCGTCCGTGCGTCGTGTTCTCGTCGTTCAGTGAAACGGGCGAGTTTGGACGGCTACGTGCACGTACGTGTGTCCGTTTTGGGGGTATGTTTTTTGATCATAAAATACTTCATTTTCAATTTTGAATCCCGCCTAAAATTTTATTATTTCAATTTCGAATTTTTGGACCCGACCCGGGCGCGATTTAGAAATGTTTTACTTTGCGCCAAAACCCCAAATTTTAAAATATTTAAACCATCATATATTTTCCTAACTATATAAAATTTTACCGTTCACGTAAATCTTTTAAATCTTTATTTTAGTATTTTCCTAACATTTAAATCGTTCCTCAGCCAATCAACTCACTCCTTTCCCGCAGGCCCCACACCTCTTATCTCTCTCTCTCTCCCTCACCGTCTCTCTCTATCTCTCTCCTTACTCTCTCACTCTCTCACTTATCTCTCTCTCTCTCCTCTATCTCTCTCTCTCTCTCCCCCGATCTCTCTCTCTCTCCCCTATTTACCATCTCTTTCTTCCCTCCTTTTCTTTTTAAAGAAACGCAACCCAAACCCCTCACGTAACCCTAGCTACCGCCGCATCCCTCCTCGCCGCTGCAGCACCAACGCCGACGCGAACACCACCAGCATCCTCGCCCCCTCAACCTCGTCTCATCCACTTCCTCCTTCTCCCTTCTCCCTGTGCACCCCCGACCAGACCCGTGCACCCCTGTACACGCGTTGCACGCCGGATCTGTCGCCGCAGACGACCTCGCCTCCGTGCCCCGGCCTTCGTACAACCCCCTGTAAGCATTACCCACCCGTCTTCTTCCTCCTTCCTCCTTCCTTCTATTCAATACTCATTTTGGACGATCTGCAGTTTCGCGGTCACTGTTGGCTGACCGTCGGAGCTCCGTCGACGAGGTCGACCGTCACCACCCGTCTCACAGATCCTCGTGAGCACTTCCTTCTCCATCCCCCTTCCCTTTCCTCTTTATTTTCCCTTTATTTTCTTGATTGCAACTCTTAACATTCGCTGTTTTTGGTCTCGCCGGAATCCGGCCGTGCCGGCGACGTATCCCGACGTTCCAGCGAGGTACCCCGACCCGTGTGGTTCCATTGTTCGTCGTTTGGGTTCATTCCGTGAACCGTGCGCCCATCGCGAGTTTCCCCGCCGAAATTTTACGTTCCGTTTTTCCCGGTTCGCGACCCGTCGAGGCAAGTAACCCTTGCTACATGCTAAACAATATTTACTTATAATTAATGACACCCTAAAACCCGCAATTTAACTTTGGTATTATAATTTCCTACTTTTTCATGTACAATATTGTTATATATCATTTTATCTTTAAACTTGGAACCTACAGTTTTCTATTGAACCTAATAATCACATTTACATGTTTAATCATATTTTTAATATTGACATAGCTTATGGCATTTATCTCTATAGTTTTGTTCCATTCGGACACTCGTATGCATTTTAACCTGTAATAGCTGTATTGAACCTTTATATAAATCATTGCACCTCTAAAGTGCTTAAACTTGTTAACATGATTAAAAGGCCATAATTGTCATACTGCATTCGCATAACATTGAAATCATCTCTGTGACACAACTGACAACTGTACTGCTAATTCAGTGAATCTGCCTATTGCTTACTTCATTGCTTATCTCATGTTGTTGATACCCATGCTTGATTATATAGCCGATTGTGAGTACACCTATGATATCGCTTGATTCTTGAACTGTCTTTCTACCTACACATTGATTGACTCGACACGGTACCGTATACTGCTTGACTTGACATGATGTACCATGACCTGATCCGTTACCTGATCTTGTGTCTAATACCAACAAACCTGATATGTAGTCCTCATGGACCGTTCCTGTTGTCTATCCAGACAAACATGTTTACCTGATCCTGTGTTGGCATTAGTTTCTTGATTTCGGGATACCTGACTTGACTTGCACATATAACTTGGGGGTATGGGGAAATCAAAGGTGAAACCTGACTTGTAACTCGACAGTTTACTACCTGTCCTGAGTGTACACATTCCTGTTTTGTGCCTAGCGGCATGTCTCGGTTTCAGCCGAGAATATTGTAGCCGTGGTCCCGGGTATGTACGGGATACTATCGAGTGTACACATTCCTGTTTTGTGCCTAGCGGCTTGTCTCGGCTGCAGCCGAGAATATTGTGGCCGTAGTCCCGGGTATGTACGGGATACTATTGAGTTACATCGATGATTCATCAATTTGGTTTCAAAGACTTTAGAACAGAGAACCTGATAGCACAGTTTAGTTTACCCACTGTACACTACCCTGCACTGCTCTGATTCATATTATTGTTACCTTTGCTTTATTCATGTTTATATTCGCATTGCCTGTTTATTATGTTATTACTTGATGATTTGACGCGCTGACGTCTGGGTTTTGCATGGCCCAGATTCTGTACCGCTGTCGCAGTCCGAGCAGGAGTACTTCAGCCGACAGGCTGAGCTGTGAGTGTTAGCAGTAGTTAGCTTTTCTTTCCTGCATTTTATTCCTGATGTGAGCCCGCATTATGGGACATACATTCCAGTTATTTTGTATTGGATCTTTCGCTTCCGCATTTATTTATTATTGACTCATGTTATCTTGGATTATGGACATGTTTTAGATAGTTTTATTTTGTTCTTGATATCTCTACAGCCGTAATGTGACTGTGGATGGATACTTCCTACCCACAAGTAGCATGGTTGGCTATGTCACGTGCCCATTTTAGCGTACTCTGGGAAGCGAGGCGTGACATGGTTCTTTTGGTATCAGAGCCATAGGTTAGTCGGGTTGATTCTTTTGTAGTTGGGTATTGTACCCAATACACGAATCAGAATACCCGTGTTTAGGAAACATGTCCTGCCACCTTGCCGTTTACCATTCTTGAATCACATTCTTCCTGATTATATCTTTTACGATATGCAAACTTCCTTTGCATATCGACTCGAAAACCTGATTCCTTGTTATCTCTAGGACTTAGGCGACTTGGGTGGAGTTATGTAATTGTGGCTATGATACCGCGGCATAGTTACAATGCGGCACTCTATTTAAGTATCTTGGAGTTCTAGCCTTGATCTATATATTGAATCTATCATCATGCTAATATGGGGTGTTTTGATTTCAGGAATATGGCCGGTAAGAATTTAAAGACGTACCAAAGGCGTGTGGACGAAGCCGCCATGCTTGGAGTGATAAGAGGAATGCTGGAGAATCAAAAGAAACAGACCGAGCTGATCCAGCAGCAAGCGGACTCGTTTCAGGAAGGTTTGCAGATCATTCAGCAGTCTGTGAACAATGCTGGAGCTAAACCAGTCGACCGAGTAGGGACCGTAGCAGATTTCAGACGTTTGGGTCCGTCTACATTTACTGGTTTGGAGGAGTCGTTGCCAGCAGAGCAGTGGCTAGGTGATACAGAAAACTTGCTTATTGCGGCACAGATTCCAGATGAGAAAAGAGTTGATGTGGTACGCATTCAGTTAGTGGACTACGCCCGAGAATGGTGGCTTGTGGAGGAGAACCGTTTGCCCAAGCCGATCAAGTGGGCGGATTTTTCAAAGAGTTTCCTGGAGAAGTTCTTCCCGCGGACTGCACGGGAGGAAATGAAAGAGAAATTCATCGGACTAAAGCAGAATGGATAACCAGTGGATGTGCATGCAGCAGAATGGACAAGACTCAGTAGATTCGCTGGACCTTTAGTTGCCAACGATGCAAACAGGGCACGGAGGTTCATGCGCAGCTTGGACGTGGACATCCAGCGGCAGATTGTCTCCCTGGGTTTGACCACTTTCTCACAAGTACTTGCGGCAGCCCGAGAGCAGCAGAGTTTATCTGGGATGAAGGGGAGTTTGCAGCAGACGGCAGTTGCGGTAAGGAAGCCAGCATTTGTACCTAACCGAGCTCATGGTCGCAGAGGTATTCCAGTGGACCGTCGAGGTGTAGCACCCATGAAGAAGCCAGTGATCGTTGATCGAAGAAAGAGCATGACCTGTAACTATTGCAATTTACCTGGCCACATGCAAAAGGATTGTCGAAGGAGGCTGGGACTTTGTTTAGTTTGTAGAGCGGTTGATCACGCCGTTGGTGCTTGTCCATCGAAGCTTCGTACGAGAGATGATTTTCAGAAGCCTCCGCAGAGACCGTTCCAAGGACAGAAACAGCTGACTCAAGGACCTAATCAGGCTCGAGCTTTTACCTTGACAGCAGAAGAAGCTAAGGCGCCAGGAGAAGTTGTTTCAGGTACTCTACTCGTCCGTGGTTTTCCCGCATTAGCGTTATTTGATTCTGGTGCATCCCATTGCTTTATGTCATCCAAGTTTTTAACTACACACTCGATTGACTGCACGACCCTGTCTAATTTCTGGGACATACACACTGGGAATGGGAAAATCATAGCTAGTAGGGAATGTAAAGATTGTACAGTTGTTGTGTGCGGAAGGGAGCTTTTTGCAGATTTCTTGGTGATTGATACGGGCAGCTACGAAGTCGTCTTGGGAATAGATTTTCTTGGCACTTTCCATGCTCATATTGATTGTAGGGCAAAGAAAGTAATTTTCCAGATTCCCGGACATCCCGAGTTTAGCTTCACTGGAGGAAGCAGTTCTGTCGGGCCAGTCGAGTTTAGGGCTAGACTGACAAACAATATTCTTGCAGCAATGGAAGTTGATGAAAGTAAAGAGCCGGATGTTGTTCATGATTTTATGGACGTATTTGAAGATATATCGGGATTACCGCCGAAGCAAGACGTGGAGTTCGCAATTGATCTTATTCCTGGTGCAGCGCCAGTATCCAAAGCGTATTATCCAATGGCACCAGTAGAGTTGGAAGAAGTCAAGAAACAGGTTGATGAATTGCTTGAAAAAGGTTGGATTCGAAGCAGTAACTCTCCTTAGGGAGCTCCTGTTCTTCTAGTAAAGAAGAAGAATGGCACAAGAAGGATGTGCATCGACTATCGAGAATTAAACCGGGTGACTATTAAGAACAAGTACCCGATCCCTCGCATTGGCGAACTTTTCGAGCAGCTTAGTGACGCGAGGGTATTCTGGAAGCTGGATTTACGATCCGGATATCATCAGGTCCAAGTGAAAGCAGAAGATATTTGCAAGACGGCGTTCCGAACTCGGTATGGACATTACGAGTACTTAGTGATGTCCTTCGGAGTAACGAATGCGCCGGCAGTATTCATGGACTTGATGAACCAAATCTTTTCACCGTTCTTGGACCAGTTTATCGTGGTTTTCATTGACGATATTCTGGTTTACTCAAAGAGTTTTGAAGAGCATGCTGAGCATTTGAAGATCGCACTGCAGACGTTGAGACAGGAGAAGTTATATGCGAAGATGAGTAAGTGCGAGTTTTGGCTGGAGGAAGTAAAGTTTTTGGGGCAAGTTGTGTCTGGCGATGGAATTGCCGTTGATCCAGAAAAGATTGCAGCAGTTCGAGACTGGCCGATTCCAAGGAATGTTGCGGAGATAAGAAGTTTTCTTGGACTCGCCGGATATTACAGGAGATTTGTGGAGAACTTTGCTCGTCTGGCGGAACCGTTGACCAAGCTTACGCGCAAGGAGGTACCTTTTGTATGGACGGATAGGTGTGCGTTAGCTTTTGAGACATTGAAGCAAAAGTTGATAACCGCCCCTATTCTGACCGTGCCAGACAATTCAGGAGGATTGGTGATTCACAGCGATGCATCTGGGAAAGGATTGGGATGTGTTTTGATGCAGCATAGGAAGGTGGTAGCATACGCATCGAGACAGTTGAAGACCCATGAGAAGAATTACCCAACGCATGACTTGGAGCTTGCGGCTGTGATTTTCGCGTTGAAGATTTGGAGACACTACCTATTGGGCGAAAGGGTCGAAGTTTTTACTGATCACAAGAGCTTGAAGTATGTGTTCACACAGAAGGAGCTTAATATGAGGCAGCGTAGATGGTTGGAGCTGATGGCTGACTACGATCTTGATCTTAAGTACCATCCGGGGAAGGTTAACGTCGTGCCGGATGCGCTTAGTCGGTTACCAGCAATTCAGGTGTTAACTACGCAGAAGGAGATCGTTGCAGATTTTGGAAGATTTGACTTGGAGGTGGTGCTACCACATTCTGCGGGATAGTTGATGCAGCTGCAAGTACAGTCATCATTGATCGAGAATATTAAAGCAGCAAAATCGCAGGACCCTAGACTGCAAAAGTTTCGAGGACAGGTTGAATCCGAACTACGAACAGATTTATTGATCCACGAAGATGGTTCGTTGAGGTATGGTAGCCGTTTGTGTGTGCCAAAGGGGGATATTCGTGAAGAGCTCATGAAGGAGGCACACAGTTCAGCTTATTCTGTACATCCAGGAGGCACAAAGATGTACCGAGATATTCGACAGCATTTCTGGTGGGAAGGCATGAAACGGGAGATTGCTCG
Organism: Agapanthus africanus; assembly: GCA_030015575.1. Classification (NCBI taxonomy): domain Eukaryota; kingdom Viridiplantae; phylum Streptophyta; class Magnoliopsida; order Asparagales; family Amaryllidaceae; genus Agapanthus; species Agapanthus africanus. Next base: position 17,336,035 of record CM057344.1, read on the forward strand.
CTTTGTGGCAAAGTGCTTGGTGTGTCAGCAAGTTAAGGCTGAACATCAAAGGGTTGCTGGTTTATTGCAACCACTTCCGATTCCTCAGTGGAAGTGGGAACATATAACCATGGATTTCGTGACGGTTTTACCGCGGAGTCCAAAAGGCAACAATGCTGTATGGGTGATTGTTGATCGATTGACCAAGGCAGCTCACTTTATTCCTTTTCGGGTTGGTCAATCAACAGAGACTTTGGCAGAACGGTACATGCAAGAGATTGTAAGATTGCATGGATTACCGATGAGCATCGTGTCCGATCGGGGCACTCGGTTCTTATCACGCTTCTGGAGGAGTTTACAGGAAAGTTTGGGGACTCGATTGAAGTTTAGCACAGCTTATCATCCTCAAACTGATGGTCAGTCGGAGAGAACGATCCAAACTCTCGAGGATATGTTGAGAGCATGCATGTTGGACTTCAAGGGTTCTTGGGAGGATCATCTACACTTGGTAGAGTTTTCTTACAACAACAGTTTTCAGGCAACTATCCAGATGGCTCCATTTGAAGCATTGTATGGTCGTAAATGCCGTTCACCTGTTTGTTGGGACGATATCGGTGAACGAAGATTATTGGGACCAGATTTGGTTGTGCAGACAGTTGAGAAGGTTAACACTATCAGAAATCATATGAAGGCAGCACAAGACCGACAGAAGAGTTGGGCAGACACGTCAAGAAGATCTCTAGAGTTCGTCGTGGGTGATTTGGTATTCTTGAAGATATCACCGACTAGAGGGGTGATTCATTTTGGAAGTCGAGGAAAGTTTAGTCCTCGATTCGTTGGACCCTTTGAGATCTTAGAGCGTATTGGTGAGGTAGCGTATCGTTTGGCGTTACCGCAGTCCTTAGCGAATGTGCACGATGTGTTTCATGTATCTCAACTACGAAGGTATGTTCGAGATGAAAGGCACGTATTGGATCATTCGGAGCTAACAGTACGAGAAGACTTGACTTTTGAAGAGCGGCCGATTGAAATTGTGGATCGAAGGGAAAAGGTTCTTAAGAACAAGGTGATCCCTCTTGTGCTTGTTTCTTGGGGTAATCGCTCGCATGGAGAGTCCACTTGGGAACGAGAAGATGAAATCCGGCAGAAGTTTCCTCACCTTTTCTTGTAGTTATCTATCTTTGTATTCTTGGAATTTCGAGAAAGAAATTCTTTTTGTAGTTGGGTATAATGTAACACCCGAGCCCAATGCTACTAATTTCAGTTACCGTTTGAACGTAGTGTGGCACTCGTTTCATTTATCTTGCTTGATTGTTACTTACTATAAAATTTTACCCGGCAAATTCATTTCTGCATATAACAATTTTTGGCATCTAAAATAAAATTAAAAACATTCATCTTGGCCTGCTTGACACCCCTAACCCCGTTGTAGCGTCCGTGCGTCGTGTTCTCGTCATTCAGTGAAACGGGCGAGTTTGGACGGCTACGTGCACGTACGTGTGTCCGTTTTGGGGGTATGCTTTTTGATCATAAAATACTTCATTTTCAATTTTGAATCCCGCCTAAAATTTTATTATTTCAATTTCGAATTTTTGGACCCGACCCGGGCGCGATTTGGAAATGTTTTACTTTGCGCCAAAACCCCAAATTTTAAAATATTTAAACCATCATATATTTTCCTAACTATATAAAATTTTACTGTTCACGTAAATCTTTTAAATCTTTATTTTAGTATTTTCCTAACATTTAAATCGTTCCTCAGCCAATCAACTCACTCCTTTCCCGCGGGCCCCACACTTCTTATCTCTCTCTCTCTCCCTCACCGTCTCTCTCTATCTCTCTCCTTACTCTCTCACTCTCTCACTTATCTCTCTCTCTCTCTCTCTCCCCGATCTCTCTCTCTCTCCCCTATTTACCATCTCTTTCTTCCCTCCTTTTCTTTTTAAAGAAACGCAACCCAAACCCCTCACGTAACCCTAGCTACCGCCGCATCCCTCCTCGCCGCTGCAGCACCAACGCCGACGCGAACACCACCAGCATCCTCGTCCCCTCAACCTCGTCTCATCCACTTCCTCCTTCGCCCTTCTCCCTGTGCACCCCCGACCAGACCCGCGCACCCCTGTACACGCGTTGCACGCCGGATCTGTCGCCGCCGACGACCTCGCCTCCGTGCCCCGGCCTTCGTATAACCCCCTGTAAGCATTACCCACCGTCTTCTTCTTCCTTCCTCCTTCCTTCTTTTCAATACTCATTTTGGGCGATCTGCAGTTTCGCGGTCACTGTTGGCCGACCGCCGGAGCTCCGTCGACGAGGTCGACCGTCACCACCCGTCTCACAGATCCTCGTGAGCACTTCCTTCTCCATCCCCCTTCCCTTTACTCTTTATTTTCCCTTTCTTTTCTTGATTGCAACTCTTAACATTCGCTGTTTTTGGTCTCACCAGAATCCGGCCGTGCCGGCGACATGTCCCGACGTTCCAGCGAGGTACCCGGACCCGTGTGGTTCCATTGTTCGTCGTTTGGGTTCATTCCGTGAATCGTGCACCCGTCGCGAGTTTCCCCGCCGACATTTTACGTTCCGTTTTTCCCGGTTCGCGACCCGTCGAGGCAAGTAACCCTTGCTACATGCTAAACAATATTTACTTATAATTAATGACACCCTAAAACCCGCAATTTAACTTTGGTATTATAATTTCCCACTTTTTCATGTACAATATTGTTATATATCATTTTATCTTTAAACTTGGAACCTACAGTTTGCAATTGAACCTAATAACCACATTTACCTGTTTAATCACATTTTTAATATTGACATAGCTTATGGCATTTATCTCTATAGTTTTGTTCCATTCGGACACTCGTATGCATTTTAACCTGTAATAGCTGTATTGAACCTTTATATAAATCATTGCACCTCTAAAGTGCTAAACTTGTTAACATGATTAAAAGGCCATAATTGTCATACTGCATTCGCATAACATTGAAATCATCTCTGTGACACAACTGACAACTGTACTGCTAATTCAGTGAATCTGCCTATTGCTTACTTCATTGCTTATCTCATGTTGTTGATACCCATGCTTGATTATATAGCCGATTGTGAGTACACCTATGATATCGCTTGATTCTTGAACTGTCTTTCTACCTACACATTGATTGACTCGACACGGTACCGTATACTGCTTGACTTGACATGATATACCATGACCTGATCCGTTACCTGATCTTGTGTCTAATGCCAACAAACCTGATATGTAGTCCTCATGGACCGTTCCTGTTGTCTATCCAGACAAACATGTTTACCTGATCCTGTGTTGGCATTAGTTTCTTGATTTCGGGATACCTGACTTGACTTGCACATATAACTTGAGGGTATGGAGAAATCAAAGGTGAAACCTGACTTGTAACTCGACAGTTTACTACCTGTCCTGAGTGTACACATTCCTGTTTTGTGCCTAGCGGCATGTCTCGGTTTCAGCCGAGAATATTGTGGCCGTGGTCCCGGGTATGTACGGGATACTATCGAGTGTACACATTCCTGTTTTGTGCCTAGCGGCATGTCTCGGCTGCAGCCGAGAATATTGTGGCTGTGGTCCCGGGTATGTACGGGATACTATTGAGTTACATCGATGATTCATCAATTTGGTTTCAAAGACTTTAGAACAGAGAACCTGATAGCACAGTTTAGTTTACCCACTGTACACTACCCTGCACTGCTCTAATTCATATTATTGTTACCCTTGCTTTATTCATGTTTATATTCGCATTGCCTGTTTATTATGTTATTACTTGATGATTTGACGCGCTGACGTCTGGGTTTTGCATGGCCCAGATTCTGTACCGATGTCGCAGTCCGAGCAGGAGTACTTCAGCCGACAGGCTGAGCTGTGAGTGTTAGCAGTAGTTAGCTTTTCTTTCCTGCATTTTATTCCTGATGTGAGCCCGCATTATGGGACATACATTCCAGTTATTTTGTATTGGATCTTTCGCTTCCGCATTTATTTATTATTGACTCATGTTATCTTGGATTATAGACATGTTTTAGATAGTTTTATTTTGTTCTTGATATCTCTACAGCCGTAATGTGACCGTGGATGGATACTTCCTACCCACAGGTAGCATGGTTGGTTATGTTACGTGCCCATTTTAGCGTACTCTGGGAAGCGGGGCGTGACAGCTTGTATCCAGCTGGAATGTCAGTTCAGGAAATGGCATTCTAAAGGCAACTATGGGATACAGCTTGTGTCCAGTCGTCGTCTGCAGTCGAGAGTTTTATGCTGACTTCAAAGTACTGGACATTCCGAACTTCGATGTGGTTCTAGGAATGGATTGGCTTGGAACTTTTTATGCTACCATCGACCGTCATCAAAGGAAGGTAGTATTCGAGATTCCAGACCATCTGGTCTTCTATTTCAAAAGCGGAGACCGTACACTGGAGCCAAGTACCTACAAAGCGAAGCCAAGAGAAGCAGTAGTTGCAGCAGCTCAAGCGGAGGAAGAATCAAGACCAGATGTGGATCGAGAGTTCGACGATGTATTTCCTGACGATATATCAGGTTTGCCTCCCGATCGAGCTCTTGAATTCAGTATTGATTTAGTACCAGGAGCACAACCGGTGATCAAAGCACCCTATCGTTTAAGTCCGGAAGGTTTGAAGGAAGTTCGAACACAGTTGGACGAATTACTGGCGAAAGGATGGATTCGTCCCAGCACTTCAAGTTGGGGATCACCTGTACTACTTGTGAAGAAGAAGGAAGGTTCATACAGAATGTGCATCGATTGCAGAGCCTTGAACGAAGTCACTATAAAGAACAAGTATCCACTCCCGCGCATCGATAATTTATTCGATCAGTTAAGTGGATCTTGTGTTTTCTCTAAATTAGATCTTCGTTCAGGTTATCATCAAGTGAATGTCAAGGAAGCTGATATTCACAAAACAGTTTTCAGAACTCGATATGGACATTACGAATTTCTAGTGATGCCATTTGGAGTGACAAACGCACCCATAATATTCATGAACCTTATGAATCAAGTTTTCCGGGAGTATCTGGACAGGTTTGTTGTCATCTTCATTGACGACATCCTGGTATATTCTAAGAGTCGGAAACAACATGCAGAACATCTATGAATTGTCCTGGAAACTCTTCGTCAACATCAGCTTTATGCCAAGTACAGCAAGTGCGAGTTTTGGCTAAATCAAGTTGGTTTTCTTGGACATATCGTATCAGGAGAAGGAATCTCTGTGGATCCAGCGAAAGTTTCGGCAGTTAGCGAATGGCCTACACCAAAGTCAGTGAAGGATATTCGAAGTTTCTTGAGTTTAGCTGGATGTTACAGAAGGTTTATTGAAGGCTTTTCGAAGATAGCAACACCCCTGACCAAGCTCACACGTAAAGATGAAGAATTTGTGTGGTCAGAAGCATATGAACAAGCTTTCGTAGAACTCAAGTCAAGGTTGACATCAGCACCTATTCTCATCATACCGGATCAATCTGTAGGATTCGAAGTGCATTGCGATGCATCCGGTAAGGGATTAGGATGTATTCTACATCAGCACGGTAAAGTTGTGGCTTATACTTCAAGACAACTGAAGATTCATGAGCGTAATTATCCGACGCATGATCTGGAGTTGGCAGCCGTCATCTTTGCTCTCAAGATTTGGCGTCATTATCTACTTGGTGAACGAGTGAACATCTACACAGATCATAAGAGCCTAAAGTACGTGTTTACTCAGAAAGAGTTGAATATGCGGCAGAGAAGATGGTTAGAACTCATGGCGGACTTTGACATCAACTTGCAATATAACCCAGGGAAGGTGAATGTAGTACCTGATGCTCTTAGTCGCCAACCATTAGCAATGAATCTCACTGCTCAGTGAAAGCATCAACAAGACTTGCATCAGATGGAGATTGAAGTAGTCATGCCAGGTAATGCTTCAAGTTTGATGAATTTACAAGTTCAATCAACCATTGTCAATCAGATCAAAGCAGCCCAGGCAAGTGATGCTAAGTTGCAAAAGATCAGAGAACAAGTGGAGAATGGACTCAGAACAGACTTCATCATCCATGAAGACGGATCTTTGAGATACGGCAGCAGATTGTGTGTACCAAAAGGTCCTGTTCGGGAAGAGTTAATGAAAGAATCTCACAGCTCTCCCTATTCCGTACACTCTGGAGGTACCAAAATGTACAAAGATCTACGTCAGAATTATTGGTGGCATGGAATGAAGCATGAAGTAGCCAGAAGCGTCGCAAAATGCTTGGTGTGTCAGCAAGTAAAGGCTAAACATCACAGAACTGCCGGATTACTTCAACCGTTACCAATCCCAGAATGGAAGTGGCAACACATCACGATGGATTTTGTGACTGCTCTTCCTCGCAGCACAAAAGGTAACGATGTGGTATGGGTCATTGTGGATCGACTCACAAAGTCGGCTCACTTCATCCCATTTCGAGTTGGCCAATCTACTGAGACACTAGCAAAGAAGTACATGGAGGTAATAATCTAATTAAGATTTAAACTCTTCATAATGTACTATCTCTGATACCCATGAACTCATCCAGGAAATTGTGAGACTTCATGGAGTACCGGTCTGCATTGTCTCCGATCGTGACACCAGGTTCTGATCGCAATTTTGGCAGAGTCTGCAAGCAAGCTTGGAAACAAGTCTGAACTTCAGCACGGCTTATCATCCACAAACAGATGGTCAGTCAGAACGAACTATTCAGATCTTGGAGGATATGCTCATAGCGTGTATGTTAGACTTCAAGGGATCGTGGGAAGATCAACTACATCTTGCGGAGTTTTCGTACAACAACAGCTACCAAGCAAGCATAGGAATGGCACCTTTTGCAGTATTGTATGGAAGGAAGTGTCGTTCGCCATTAAGTTGGGATGACATCGGAGATAGGGAACTTCTTGGACCAGAGATAATAGTAGTGACTGTTGATGTGGTTCATACTATCAAGGGAAAGGATGCGCATAGCCCAAGATCGACAGAAGCACTGGGCTAATGCAAAGAGACGACACTTGGAGTTCCAGCCAGGAGATCACGTATTCTTGAAAATATCTCCGAACCGCAGAGTGATCCGTTTTGGAAGACGGGGTAAGCTAAGTCCGAGATATATTGGACCGTTCGACATACTCGAACGAGTCGGTGAAGTGACATACCGTTTAGTGCTTCCACCTTCATTGGAAGGAGTGCATAATGTGTTCCATATATCTCAACTCAGAAAGTATGTGAGTGACCCCAGCCATGTTCTCGATCATTCCGAGCTCACTATACAGCCCAACTTGTCTTGTGAGCAACAGCCTATGGAAATCCTGGACAGGAAGGTGAAGACACTTCGGAACAAGGAAGTTAACTTGGTTCGAGTGATGTGGAGGAAAGATACTCCAGGAGAGTCCACTTGGGAAAGGGAGGATGAAATGCGTACTAGATATCCACACCTCTTTGTAAACTAGTCCTGAAATAAAAGTTGTAAATTTCGAGGACGAAATTTTTGTAAGGAGGGTAGACTGTAACAACTCCATTTTTAATGTACAAAGAATTGATTTAAATTCAATATATACTTGGAGTATTTATTGCGGATGATATCTCTTTAAGTATTTATTTCACTCTATAATTACAAGAAGGAGCTTGTAGCTCATTGGTAATACCTTGCACTGCTGAACCAAGCCACCAGAGTTCAAATCCCATACCCCACATTATTTTTGTATTTATTTTGTTTTAATTTCTTTTGGAAGTCAACAGCCAAAACGCCATAACTCGCAAAATTTATACTGTAAATAAAAAAGTAAACATACCATTAAATTCCCCAGAAGATTCCCCGGCCTCTGATCATCTGACTCGGCCCGACTCGGCGCCGCCGGCCGGACTCGACCGGACGGCTGAGTCGCCAACACGAAAAAGTTGCCCCTTGACCTGGTCCACCCTCCTGCACACTCTAAATGCCTAGATCGGTTATCAATTGCTCAATAAATCCCTTTTACTCCAAGGTTTAATGATTTTTTAATGATTTTATATATTTTTATATTTTTTTTATTCAAAACCCTAACCCTAGCCTAACCCCCCATACCCTCTACCCTCTCATCACTTTTTCTAAGTCCACTCTCTCAAAATTCTAAGAGAACTTGGTACGTTAGAAAACGAGCGAAAGGTGAAGCGCTGACGAAATCGACGGCGAAATTCCGGTGATCGTGCTAGGACCTCTCAACGACGATTCGACGCACCGGCAAACCCTCTACCTCCCTCTCACTCTCTAGCGTTGTCCAAACCCGTAAGTCCCCCTTTTCTACCTTTCTTTTCTTTCATAAAAATACGACTTTACAAACCCGACGGAAATCGGAACAAACCGATTTCCGATTCGGTTTTCTATCAAATCTCACTTATCACCAATTCCATAATACTTAAACATCTTTATGTTGACTATTAATCACTTAACAACTAATTTGAACAAGTTTTCTCACATGAAATGATAACGTTTCCATTTATCGTATTTCTTTCACTTAAATACCATAATGTTTAGTTTTCACATTTAACACTTTAATATTGCTATACCTTAAAGTAGATCACGGGGTAATGACCTACCTCCACACACACTCATATGTAAACATAACACGCTACATTGAAAACTTAAAATACGATAAAACAAGATTTTACAATTAAATACCATTTTCTTAATAAAACCTTTTCTAAAAGTTTTAGGTTGCTACACTTTTAAAACAAATATCTTTTAATAGGAAAATACGATATGTCGTGGACATCGATCGTTTATCTAAACCTGACTTTGTGGTGTCTAGGCTAGGCAAGTGAGAAAAGGTAATTTTAAAATGCCCGTCTCACGATTCGTGAGCGGATCCCTCCTTTTCTCATTTTGTACTTACCTGGCCACAATTGGCGGTGGAGAGGCAATTTGAGGCTTCTAACGACTTATCATTTAGACCATTTTGAAATAGCCTAGTTGAAATATAAAATCCTAGAATCTAAAATACGAAAAATCGACTTTTGCAAATAAATACCTTTTATTTTATAAAACCGTATTCTAAAGGTTTAGTATTTATAAATCTTTGCAAAGCGCCACTACAACCCATCTTTGGGGAACCCGTTAGGGATATTACGGTTTATTATGCACCCTCGGGCTTAGTAGTGCGAGATTCAGACCTCCGCAAGGAGCATTCGGTCTCGAAAGGTTTAAAAATACGTCATTTAAGAAAAATGAGATTTTTGGAAAATAAAATATTTATTAAAAATTATTCTTGTATAAACATATGTATATTTATCATTTAAACACCTATTTTATTATAAGATAAAGTTTCCACCTTTTCCTAAAAATTACAAGATTAAAAGTTACATTAAAATACCATGAATTTTAAATAAATCAATATTACAAATTAATACCTTTATTTATGAAATTAGGATATTTTCACTAGAAATATCACAAAATAAAATCACACTCATTATAACTATAAAGACGAATAATAAATACTTGGGGTGTATCTTGAAAACTATACAAAAGTATTTTTACATAAAAACCCCTCAAGTTTTATAAATTACAATAAGGACCCTAACAATTATAGAACTTCGACTTACATTTCTTTTGGTCTGACTCGGGTTTGAGTCTGATTATTTCTGACTTGAATATGATTCAAGTCAATCTACATTCTTTAATATTCCAACTCAATATGAACACATGAATCCCAGAATCCAGTTAACAATCTATACAACTTGACTGAATCAAACCATGGATATACATCCATTATTCCGTTATTCCATTTACCTGATTATGCAGTTACCCTCGGTTTACTGATATCATGGTTTTGGTTAGTCATCTAACTTATACAATACAATACAACAATATAATCAAAATTCTACGGGGTTTAAGGGGTAAATTGGTGCGGAAGGTGTTAGAAGTGGCACGAGACGGTAAGATTAAGACACCTAACCTATATTCCATTGCTGTTGTACTGTGGCTTAACGATTCCTTGTACATTCCGTTTGCCCTGGTCTCTAGCATATTGAGACCCCTCTCGTATACACTGGCATCCTTCCGTACCAAGCTACAAACAACAGCGTAAACAAAATATTCTACAACATTATACTTTAGAAGATACCTCTTATTCTGTCTTTTCTTATTCTTCTTTATCTTTGGGACTTACCGAGTGACTTGTTCGCTGACGACATTCTATTTCCTTCTTCTTTGAATGTCGTCAGGTGTTTTGGACCCAGCAGAGATCGAGCCCACCGGTGAAGACTTGGATCAGTTTCACGAAGACACCGAGCTCTAGACATTGTACCTTGTTCTATTCAGTATTTTCATTTCTTGTTATGCCATTGTTTAGGCATCGCTTTTTCATTCCGGCTGTATTTACTTTTCATACATTGTACAAAAGGATGTTATTAATAAAGTTGTTGTTATTTCTATATCTATTGTCTCTTGTGATTTACTTTTATATTGCTTAGATACGCTTAGCGTATGTACTTCTAAGTATATACGTAGCGGACCTCGTCGCGTCCCCTTCGTCGTACACCGGGAAGCGGGGCGTTACACCTCTCCATTCTGAAATCCATTATAAAAAATTCTCAAATTTTTCCAAGTCAAAGAAGTGTACAAGTGGAGTTAGCCCAAGGTCAAGTTCCGGCGACGATTCAAGAAGAATCCGGCGCCTCCACGACTCCACGAAGCTCTCAAAACTTTCCTATACCTCTCCTCTCTACCCTAAACTCGTAAGTTCACTCTTTTCTTCTCTCTTCCTAACTTAAAAACTTCTCTTTTCAAAACTCGTCGGAAGTGGAGTTATTCGGACGTCCGATTCTAAACTTGTTATAAAACGCAATTTTCTTAATAAACAATCATCTATATTGTTATATCTTATTTAGTAATCATAAAAAAACATTGAAAACAAGTTTCAACTTAAAATACCTTGCTATGCAACTTTTATTTCACTTTTACGGTTAAATACCACAAACTTTATATTCGGCATCTTTTATCATATTTGCTTGTATTACCTTTAGAAAAATATCACGAGATAATGACCTACCTCTCACAACACACATTTTGACATAGCACGATTGTTTGAAAACAATATTTTGGGACAAATACGAATTTACATTTAAATACCATAAACTATTAAAAATCGTATTCTTTAAATTGTTTTAATTAAATTCTTTGCAATTAAGTCTCTACAACCCATTTTAGGAAACCCGATTTGGATGGTGCGGGTTATCGCACATCCTTGGAACTAGCAGGGTGAGATGCAGACTTCCTCACGGAGCATACGATCTCGATGGAATTTTTAATACAATTTTAAAGAAAACGTGATTTTCTATTTAATAAATAAATTCTATTTTTAATAATTATATATATATAATCAAAATATCTATTTTATATTTATATAAATTCCATGTTTTCTAAACACAAGAATCACAAGTTTCATGAAAATACCATTAACAATCCATACAAGTCAATTTACACTAAAATACCATGTACTATTCAATTTAGGTTTATATTCACTAGAATACCTCATCATATAATCATTACATCCATGAAAACCATAAATACGATAAATAAATACTTGAGGATTATTTTGAAATTACAATAAACTATTTTTCATAAAACCCCTCAAGTTATATTAATTTTTATTAAGGACCCTAGTAAATATAGGTTTAAGCATGACTAATTCTCTTGAACCTCAGGGAGCCGGAGAAAGTGGGTGCTTGCCTATTTAAGGTAGAAATATAAAAAAGGGTTATCAATGGTAATTGGCTTGAAAAAAGTCACAAATCCTTCCGTTCATATGCAGAAGTTACCGATAACTCCAAAACCTAATTCAGGAATCCAATTATGTTTAAGTGTCTCACTCAGACAGAGTCTCGGTCTAATCTGAATACAATTCCAATCTACATCCAATTCAAGTATAATTCCAATACATCATGAATCCATATATACTGGAACTTGAACATGAATACCAGAATATTATCAAATATCAACATGATTCGACTGAACTGAACCATGGATATATATTTACTTGACTACATGACTATCCGTTTATATCCTTATCCGTTTACATGATACAATTTATACCATGGTTTCGGTAAGTCTCCTACAACAAATCAATACATTCAATACAATATGCATTACGGGGTTTTAAGGGGTAGACTGGTACGGAATGTGTTAAAAGTGGCACAATGATGGTCACTATAATACACCTAATCTGAACATCCGTTACCGTTGTCCCGTGGGTTTTGACGGGGCCTTGTACTCTATATAGCTTAGTCCACGGAGCAAGTTGGACTCCTCTCGTATACACTGTTACATTCTGTACGAATCTACAAACAACTACATTAACATAACAAACATAACCATATATACTTTATCTGTACTATTCTCTGTCTATTCTTTTTTATCTTTTGGGACTTACCGTGTGATTGTTCGCTGACAACATTCCTTTTTCCCTTCTTTCTTTGGAATGTTGTCAGAAGGACCCGGCTCTCTGGAGATCGAGCCCGGCCAGAACGATTTGGAGTAGTTCATTGAGGACCCAGAACTCTAGTTCACTTGTATATACTTTTACTTTCAGTTTATGCCATTATTTAGGCATTGCTTTCCATTACTGTATTTACTTTCCATTGTATTGTAAAGAATGTTTAATCAATAAAAAGTTGCTGTTTATTTATACCTCTTGTCATTTCTTGTGTACATTTATTTTATTGCTTATTTACGCTTAACGTGTTTACTTCTGAGTATGCCACGCTCCGCTTCCCAGTGTACTGTCAGAGGACGCGACGGGTTAAGAGACATATTTACTCAGAAATAAATACGCTAAGCGTATCTTAGCAATATAAAGTAAAGTACACAAGAGACAAGATGTAATGAACATCAACTTTATTTATTAAACATTTTTTTTTACAATACAACTGAAATGAAAATACATGGAATGAAAGCAATGCCTAAACAATGACATAACAGAAATAAAAATGTACAAGTAAACTAGAGCTCCAGATCAAATGCTAGCTGATCCAAATCCTCGCTGGTGGGCTCTATCTCCAGAAGGTCCGATCCACCTGACAATATTCCAAAGAAAGAAGAAAATGAATGTCGTCAACGAACAATCGCTCTGTAAGTCCCAAAGAATAGGTATAGACAGAATATACAGAAAGAGAATGTAACTTTTAAAGTTGTATTATATTGTTAACGCTGTTGTTTGTAGTTTGGTACAGAAAATGCCACGGTATACGAGAGGAGTCCCACTATTCCCGAGACTAAGGTATACGGAGCACAAGGAACCGTTCAGCCACGGTACAACGGCAATAGAGATTCAGGTTAGGTGTATTATGGTTACAATCTTGTGCTAATTTTAACACCTTCCGTACCAATCTACCCCTTATAAACCCCGCGATGTCTTTATTGTATTGATTGTATTGATTGTATTATATTGTAAATTGTATATGGATGACTTGCCGAGTGCATGATATCAGTAAATGGAATGGATATAAATGGAGAGTCATGTAGACGGAGTATATTCATAGTTCGGTTCAGTCAAGTTTTATATTGAAATAGATTGTACAGACGGGTTCTTATTGTTGTATTGTAAGTTATACTTGAATCACATTCAAGTCTGATTGATCAGATTGAGCCTCAGTCTGGGTCAGACACTTTTCAAAAGAACTTGAAATCCTGAATTAGTTTTGATATTATCGGTAACTGCTGCACATGGACGGCAGGATTTGTGTCTTTTTTCAAGACAATTACCGTGTTGATAACACCGTTTGTTAGATTGTATATCTTAAATAGGCAAGCACCCATATCTCCGGCTCCCTGAGGCTCAAGAGACTGGTCCCGCTTAAACCTATGTTTACTAGGGTCCTTATTGTAGTTTAGTATAACATGAGGGGTTTTTATGTAAAAATAGTTTTAGCATAATTTCAAAATACATTTCAAGCATTTAATTATCATATTTAGGGTTTTCATAGAAGTATATTTTATAAATGTGAAATTTCTAGTGAATAAAACCTAGTTTCATAGTATATGGTATTTTATTGAAATATTGTACTTGTATTGTATTTGGATGGTATTTTAATGTAATAGTGATTCTTTTAATTTAGAAAAATTAGAAAATTTATATAATTAAAATAGGAAGTTTGATAATAGATTTATATATATTTAATGAAAATAATTTATTTATTTTCTTGTAGAGATCTCATTTTTCTAAAGAAAAATGTATAAAAATTTCCATCGAGATCGAATGCTCCTTGCGGAGGTCTGCATCTCGCTCTACTAAGCCCGAGGATGTGAGATAATCCGCACCATCCCGAACGGGGTCCCAAAAATGGGTTGTAGAGGCGTAATTACATGAAATGTTTAATACATCTTTTTATAGAAAATGGTTTTGTAAGTTTAGGGTATTTATTTGTAAAGTCGTAATTTCCCGTATTTTATTGTCCCAAACTTCATCGTGCTATGTTAGATATGTGTGTTGTGATGAGGTAGGTCATTATCTCGTGAACTATCTAAGGTATAACAATGGAATTATGATGATTTATGTAGAATTATAAGTATGTGGTATTTTTATGAAAAAATGCAATAAATGTTACAAAAATGAATCTTTTAAGGTGAAACGTGTTTTAATAGATTTATTAATATTCGATAAACAATATGTGAGAGTATGGTATGTTCTTCATTAAGAAAAGTTGAGTTTTGAAGAAAAACCAAATCGGAAGTCGGATTAACCCCGCTTCCGTCGGGTTTTATAATTTGAAAGTTTTAGAATTTGAGATGAGAGGGAAAGAAGGGACTTACTGGCTTGGGGTCAAGAGGAGAGGGAGAGGGAACTACGGAATGCTTCGGGGCATCGTTTCGTCCCTGGAAAATTCTTGTATCGTCGCCGGAACTTCGTCGGAGCTTCGCCCTTCGCTAACTCCACTTGCACACTATTGGGACTTGAAAGTTTTTGAGAGTTTTGGCAAGGAATTGTGAGTGAGGAGAGGTGAAATGAGGTGTGGTATTTATAGGAGAAATTAGGGTTTGGTGTGTTAAAGATTGCATTAAAAATATGCATTAAAATTTGATTAAATGGGCATTTTATTGCTCTCTGTATGAATGCAGAGAAAACAAGCAGTGTGAGAGGGAGTAGGGTAGGCCAAGGGTTGCAGGGAAAAAGAATGGGGGTTTTACCAATGGGCAAGCCCGGCGGTGTTGGTCTTATTGGGCATGTCGCCGGGTCAATACTGGCGGAGGGGGCTAGGGTTTAGGCCACGTGTCGGGGTTGTTTGGTATTCTTCAGTGCACATGTTTATTTAAACCGTGACTTTTCAGTTTACGTGTTGTGTACGTGTATACCCTTGAGCTTCTAAAAAGATTAAAAGAAATTTTAATAAAAAGATAATGTGGTTGATGGGATTTGAACTCGGGTGCTATGTCACAGCAGTGTAAGACTTTACCAGTGAGCTACAAGCTATTTTTTGTTGTTCGAAAGCAAAACAAATTCTTATAGAATTCATAGGAATTGTAAATACTCCAAGTGTACATTAACTTTAAATGAATTTTCTGTACATTGAAATTGGAGTTGTTACAGTCTATCCTCCTTACAAAAATTTCGTCCTCAAAATTTATAATTTATTTTAATGACTAGTTTACAAATAGATGAGCGTATCTTGCACGCATCTCATCCTCCCCTTCCCATGTTGATTCTCCTGGTGTGTCCTTTCTCCACATTACTCGAACCAAGTTGACTTTCTTGTTCCGAAATGACTTCACTTTTCTGTCCAGGATCTCAACAGGTTGCTGCTCACAAGATAAGTCAGGTTGTACAGTGAGCTCGGAAAGATCAAGAATATGGCCGGGGTCACTCACATACCTTCTGAGTTGGGATATATGGAACACATTGTGCACTCCTTCCAATGAAGGTGGAAGTGTCAAGCGATATGCTACTTCACCGACTCGTCGAACGGTTCAATGTACCTTGGAATTAGCTTACCCCGTCTCACAAAACGAATCACTCCACGGTTGGGAGATATCTTCAGAAATACATGTTCTCCCGGTTGGAACTCCAAAGCGATGGTGCTTTGCATCAGCCCAGTGCTTCTGTCGATCTTGGGCTATGCGCATTCTTTTCTTGATAGTGCGGACTACATCCACAGTTGCTACTATCATCTCAGGTACTAGGAGTTCTCTATCTTTGAAGTCATCCCAATTTAATGGCGATCGACACTTCCTTCCATAAAGCGCTGCAAAGGGTGTCATTCCAATGCTTGCTTGGTAGTTGTTATTGTATGAAAATTCCACAAGATGTAGGTAATCTTCCCACGATCCTCCGAAGTCTAGCATACACGCTCTGAACATATCTTCCAAGATCTGAATAGTTCGCTTAGACTGACTATCTGTTTGTGGATGATAAGCTGTGCTAAAGTTCAGACTTGTTCCTAAGCTCGCTTGCAGACTCTGCCAAAATTGTGATCGGAACCTAGTGTCACGATCGGAGACAATGCAGACCGGTACTCCATGAAGTCTCACGATTTCCTGTATGAGTTCATGGGTATCAGAGATAGTACATATTTTGAAGAGTTTTAAAATCTTATTTAGATTCTTACCTCCATGTATTTCTTTGCTGGAGTCTCGGTAGATTGGCCAACTCGAAATGGAATAAAGTGAGCCGACTTTGTGAGTCGATCCACAATAACCCATACCGCATCGTTACCCTTTGTGCTGTGAGAAAGTGCAGTCACAAAATCCATTATGATGTTGTTTCCCACCGAAAACGGGGACGAAACCGCGTAGGATCGTCTTGCTTGAATTTGGGGGGCAGATGCTATTTGGTTTTATCTGTCTACCTCTCCGAAGATGCCAAGTTAATTTATGGCACCGTGTATCGAAGGTTTAAACAGATGCGGCCGTTGTAGCAGATTTCGTCAGATTCCCCCTCGTTTGCTAGGGGTTTTTGATTGTGGGGACGCTTTTCCCTGCAGGCGCAAGCCCCTGCAGTTAATTACGTTACTGTATCATGGTAACCACTTTCTCCAGCTCCAGAAGGTCACTTCGTGTCGTGTGTATGTGTTTTATTTTTGGTTGCCCGTGGATTGTAAACGGAGACTAATTTGTGTTGTTGCCCGTAGGGCGTGGATTATTCCAAATCCGTATATTCTTAGATTTGGGTTTGAGTTGATTTAAGAATCGTTAACCTTGTTTGAGATTAAGATCAACCTATATATTTGTTAAGGATACGTTAATCCAATATTGGACTAAGATCTACTTAACGAGGGTTCGGGATCATTTTTGATCCAACGAAAGAGCATTTGGGCTCTTTCGTTTTATTTTAAGGACGTTACGGTCCATAACTAGTTGAAGGACATTACGATCCATGGGCTAGTTTAAGAACATTATGGTCTATTGGGATATGCTCATGGGTTTGAGAGTGCGTCCAAGAGCTATTGGTTGTCGGAACTCTCCACCTCTCTGATATCGTTGAAGAATTACAACGACATATATCAGAGGTGTGGAGAGATGTACCCTTGAACCGAACTCCAGACTGAAGGGAAAGATCACGGTGGAACGCACATTATTTTAAATGTCACATGTCAGGAGATCATTGACCATTTCTGGAACTAAGATCGATTTGGGGGGACCTGAGTATAGGAAGGCTCGGTTGATTGATGGTCAAAATATTTTTGGCCTCGGGAGACTTGGCTAATTTGGGCTAAGGTTGGCCCCTCACAGTGTTAAATACTGATAAATGTTTGGCGCTCACGTGCTCCTATGTGTGGCTCTTAAGAAGTGTTAAACATTGAAATTTGGAGCGCTCACGTGTGGAACGTGAGGCACCAGATAATTGGGCACTGTTTCTTTGGGCTTATTCCCTCGTTCTATACACGTAAGTATTAAACACTTAAATCTTGCAACCATCACGTGTAGACATGTGAGGCGCTACCAAGTTGGGCACTGCCTCCTTTGAATTTAGCTTCCCATTCTTTCCTAGGTGCTAAGCACTATTGGAGGTCACGTGGGATCACGTGACCCGATCTCAGTTGTTCTAAAAGGTGCTCACGTAGGAACACGTGGTCTGTCGTTATAGCATTGAACGCTAATATGCATGGGGCTCTTGATCCAAGTCTGGAGAATTTCAAGTCCCTTGTTTTATAAGAATTGAATTCTTACGCAGAGTTAAACCCTAGTTTTATCAGAGGAATTAAATTCCTATATCTTTAGAAGAATTAAATTCTTCAAACCTAGTTCTTTCCTCTAAGTTTTGGGACTGCATAATAGAATCTCTCCGATGAGAATTAAATTCTCAAATTGTGGGGAGATCTGCTTCTGCAGACATCAACCAGAGGAAGAACTAAGTTCATTTTTGGAAGAGTTAAACTCTTGCAAAAGGAGATAAAATGATCTCTAAGTTTTTTCCTCACCTAGGGTTTCTTTTTCTCTAAAGAGAACCCTTCTTCCTTTTTTCTGTTTTCTCAAATCTTATAGGGGGTCTCCTTTCTTTTTTTTTCTTCAGTCTCGAGTCCTTTATATAGCAGAAGCAGGTTTGTTGATTTTTGTTAAGAAAATCTCTCGTTGAAAGATTTTTGATTAAATTGGGGATTTTATCCACCGTTGGATCTTTGATCCAGGGACTCCTGTTTTACAGAAGACATTTTTCATGTTTTTAACAAGATTGGGAAAATATTTTCCCATACAGAGCTTATTCTGTATCTTGGTGATTTTTAATCACCATTGGATCTTTAAGCCAACGGTGCTCTGATTTACAGAGCACAATCTTTCTTGTTTAAAAAGATTGGGAAAATATTTTTTCATACAGAGCTTATTCTGTATCTTGCTGATTTTTAATCACCATTAGATCTTTAATCTAACGGTGCTCTTTTTTGCAGAGCATAAACTTTCTTGTTTAGAAAGATTAGGGGAATTATTTTCCAAATATGGTCCTGATCCCTCTTATGTAGAATTTAATTTTGTCGGTTCAGAAGGTATTAGGAACCCTCACGTGTAGCACGTGACCCATAGCACTAGGCCGGTTTGCTTATAAGCAGCAATCCCAGAGAAAAGCATCATGTGTTGGCACGTGATGCGTCTTCTGGCCTGTTTTTTTTGCTTTAGGAAGGCGCTTATATATTTTGTATATAGATACTCTCGTGTCTGCACATGAGGCTTAATTTCAACCTTTTTTGTTAAGCGTACTGCCTATAAGTTTTGCTTCAAGGCGCATCACGTGTGAGCACGTGATGCTCCATTTGGGGGATTTTTCCATCGTTTTTTGGTTCATTATTTGTTTATTTTTTATAAGGGAACATATGTGTTGCCACTTCCATTCTGGGATAGGTAACGGTTGAAGTAAACCAGTTGTCCTGTGATATTCAGCCTTTACTTGCTGACACACCAAGAATTTAGCGACGCTTCTGGCTACTTCACGCTTCATTCCATGCTAGCAGTAATTTTGACGTAGATCTTTGTACATCTTTGTACCTCAAGGGTGTACTGAGTAGGGAGAGCTGTGAGCTTCTTTCATTAACTCGTCCCGAACAGAACCTTTTGGTACACATAGTCTGCTGCCGTATCTCAAAGATCCGTCTTCATGAATGATGAAGTCTGTTCGAAATCCACTTTCCACTTGTTCTCTAATCTTTTGCAACTTAGCATCACTTACTTGAGCTGCTTTGATCTGATTGATAATGGTAGATAGAACTTGTAAGTTGATCAAACTTGAAGCATTATCTGGCATGACCACTTCAATTTCCATTTGATGCAAGTCTTGTTGAAGCTTCCACTGTGCAGTGAGATTCATTGCTAATGGTTGGTGACTAAGGGCATCAGGTACTACATTCACCTTTCCTAGGTGATATTGCAGGTTGATGTCGAAGTCCGACATGAGTTCTAACTATTTTCTCTACCGCATATTCAACTCTTTTTGATTAAACACATATTTCAGACTCTTGTGATCTGTGTATATGTTCACTCATTCACCAAGAAGATAATGGTGCCAAATCTTAAAAGTAAATATAACGGCTGCCAATTCCAAATCATGCGTCGGGTAATTGCGCTCATGAATTTTCAGCTGTCGTGAAGCATAAGCCATAACCTTACCGTGCTGATGTAGAACACATCCTAATCCTTTACCGGAGGCATCACAATGCACTTCAAAACCTCCAGATTTGTCCGGTATGACGAGAATAGGCGCTGATGTCAACCTTGACTTAGTTCTACGAAAGCTTGTTCGCATGCTTCTGACCATACGAATTCTGCATCTTTACGTGTGAGCTTAGTCAGGGGTGTCGCTATCTTCGAAAATCCTTCAATGAACCTTCTGTAATATCCAGCTAGATCCAAGAAACTTCGAATTTCCTTCACTGATTTTGGTGTCGGCCATTCGCTTACTGCCGATACTTTCGCTGGATCTACAGAGATTACTTCGCCTGATACAATGTGTCCAAGAAAACCAACTTGATCTAACCAAAATTCGCATTTGCTGTACTTGGCGTAGAGTTGTTGTCGTAGAGTTTCCAGGACAATTCATAGGTGTTTGGCATGTTCTTTCCGACTCTTTGAATACACCAGGATGTCGTCGATGAAGATGACAACAAACCTGTCTAGGTACTCTCGGAAAAATTGATTCATTAGGTTCATGAATATAGCTGGTGCGTTGGTCACTCCAAATGGCATCACGAGAAATTCGTAATGACCATAGCGATTTCTTAATGCCGTTTTATGGATATCAGATTTCTTGACCTTCACCTGATGATAACCCGAACGAAGATCTAATTTGGAGAAAACACAAGATCCACTTAGCTGATCGAACAGATCGTCGATGCGCAGGAGTGGATACTTGTTCTTTATCGTTACTTCGTTCAAGGCTCTATAATTGATGCACATTCTGTATGAACCTTCCTTCTTCTTCACAAGTAGAACCGATGATCCCCAACTTGAAGTGCTGGGACGAATCCATCCTTTCGCCAATAATTCGTCCAACTGGGTTCGGACTTCATTCAAACCTTCCGGACTTAACCGATATGGTGCTTTGATCACCGGTTATGCTCCTGGTACTAAATCAATGCTGAATTCAAGAGCTTGATCGGGAGGAAAACCTGATATATCGTCAGGAAACAAATCGTCGAACTCTCGAACTACTTCTGGCTTCGATCCTTCCTCCGCTTGAATTGCCGCAATCACTGCCTTCTTCGGTTTCGCCTTATAAGTACTTGGCTCCAGGGTACGGTCTCCACTTTTGAAATAGAAGACTGGATGATCCGGAATCTCGAACACTACCCTCCTTTAACGACAGTCGATGGTAGCGTAGAAGGTTCCAAGCCAATCCATATCTAGAACCACATCGAAGTTCGATATGTCCAGCACCTTGAAGTCAGCATAGAATTCTCTGCTGCAGACGACTACTGGACATAGGTTGTATCCCATTGTTGCCTTTAGAATGTCATTCCCTGAACTGACATTCCAGCTGGATACAAGCGGTGTGACTGAAATCGCATGAGTTCGGACGAACCGTTGCGACATAAAGCAATGAGATGCTCCGGTATCGAAGAGTGCTAGTGCAGGGAGTAAGGCTACTAAGATTGTACCTAAGGTATGTGGGATATGTTTTAGGTATGAGGAAAATATATATAGGTATGTATAGATGGAAAATAACGCTTTATGGAGAAGGGTTACCAGTGATGACTTGGCCGGTGGCTTCAGCTTCTTCCACAGTCATAGTGAAAGCCTGTCGCCTCGGCGCATTCTTCCTTGCTGGAGGAGCATTCCTCTGTCCGTTCCTTGGTCCTTGGGGGTAGGTTCCTTTGAGCTTGATGGAATTGACGAGGAGGAGGTGCAGTCGGTCCACGAGGAGGTGGAGCGGGTAGTGCAAGTCTCGGAGCATGTGCCTGGATGGCTGGGCGCTGTTAGTAAGTGATTGCTGGCCTGGGTGCAACATATGGGCTATGTCTCCGAGGACAAGACCCGATGTCATGAGTAGCTGAGCCGCAGACTAAGCAAAGGCTATTTGTACGTTGGCAGTCTTTCACTAGATGTCCATCTCTCCTGCAATAAGTGCAAAAGGCTTGGCTGGGCTGGTTGTTCGGTACTCCCGGTCTCCGGAGCACAAATGGTGGCCTTGAAGAGGCTCCTCCTTCCATCTGGTTGGCAGGGCGTTTAACTCCAGTAGATTGGGGTCTGCCCCTCATCTTTACCACCGCCTCATATCGACGAGCCACTTTCAGAGCCAATTCATGAGTCGGGAAATCCCCTGTGGCTAACGCAGCTTGGATCTCCGGATCTAACCCTTGTTGGAATCGTCGGGCTCTGATCTCATCCGTCGGTATTAGGTGTGCCGCGAATCTGTTAAGGTATTGTGTTAGCTGTGTAGTATGTGATATTTGAAAATCTAAATATTGAGACATATCTTACCGACTGAGCATGGTGAACTCAGTATCGTACTCATCCACTGATTTGGTCCACATTGAACCCTATTGTAGGTGGATGAACTGCTGTTCCATATCGAATCTGGCAATCTCGGGGAAGTACTTCGCATCGAACATATCACGAAAAGTCCTCCATTCGATCGGCTGGGAGAGACGGCTTTCTTCCGCCTCCCACCAGACCCGTGCATTGTCAGTGAGCTGCAGCTTTGCAACTCATACCCAAGTGACCTCTGGCACTTGTGTTGCTTCCAGGTCATCTTCAATACTCTGAGCCCGTTCTTCAGCTTCTAGAGGGCTCTATTTTCCTGAGAATTGCTTGGGGTGTTGTTCCCCTCCGAAAGGCGGCGCACAGGACCGCGATGTCCTGACGCTGAGATTCGGGACAGATGCTATTTGGTTTTATCCGTCCACCTCTCCGAAGATGCCAAGTTGATTTATGGCACCGTGTATCGGAGGTTTAGACGGATGCGGCCGATGTAGCAGACTTCGTCAGATTCCCCCTCGCTTGAGGGGTTTTTGATTGTGGGGACGCTCTTCCCTGCAGGCGCAAGCCCCTGCAGTTAATTACGCTACCGCATCACGGTAACAACTTTCTCCTTCTCCAGAATTTCACTTCGTGTCGTGTGTGTTTGTTTTGTTTGTGGTTGCCCGTGGATTGTATACGGAGACTGAGTAATGCCGTCGCCCATAGGACGTGGATTAGTCCAAATCCGTATTTACTTAGATTTGGGTTTGGTGTTTTTAGTTTAAGGATGCATTAGTCGCGTTGCGGCTAAGATCAACTTAAACGTTCGTTAAGAATACGATAGTCCTGTTTGAGACTAAGATCAACTTAACGTGATAATCAATTTAATATCTGGCCATCGGGACTCGTCACCTCTCTAACGTCGTTGAAGGATTACAACGGCAGATGTCAGAGGAGTTCAGAGATGTACCCTTGAACCAAGGTTGATTTGGAGTTTTATAGTCCGTTTGAATGTTTAAGGATATGTTAGCCGTGTTTGAGGGCTAAGATCAACTTAAACGGGATCGTTTAGATCCGGCAAAAGAGCATTTGGAGGCTCTATTGTTCCAGTTTAGGGACGTAGTGGTCCATAGGTAGTTTAGGGACGTTGCGGTCCATGCTCCAGTTTAGGGACGTGGTGGTCCATATTCCAGTTTAGGGACGTGGTGGTCCATGTTCCAGTTTAGGGACGTGGTGGTTCGACATTAGTTTAAGGACGTTTCGGTCCAATATTGGTTTAAGGACGTTTCGGTCCAATATTGGTTTAGGGACGTTTTGGTCCATATTCCAGTTTAGGGACGTGGTGGTCCATGTTCCAGTTTAGGGACGTGGTGGTCCGTATTCCAGTTTAGGGACGTGGTGGTCCGATATTAGTTTAAGGACGTTTCGGTCCGACATTAGTTTAAGGACGTTTCGGTCCATATTGATGTGTGGTCGTCGGGACCCGTCACCTCTCTGATGACGTTGAATGATTACAACGACGTGTGTCAGAGGAGTTCGGAGATGTACCCTCGAACCGGATATAAATTGATTTAAGAGAGAGCTGTGCTCAGTCAATTTAATTTGAGGACTTACGGCCAAAATTGGGCTAAGTCCAGTTGAAAATGTTCAACACTTTTATTAAATAATGCATTGCATTGCTTCCATTTTTTTTGTTTGGGCTCTGCCCATAAAGATGCAGAGCATCAATTTATTCTGGGCTCTGCTCATTTATGAATGATGCAAGGCATCTATTTTGTTTGGGTTCTGCCCCTTTTAAAATGCGTAGCATTTTTATTATTTCGTTTGGGCTCTGCCCATTTATAAATGATGCAGAGCATCAATTTAATTAGGCCTGCTTGGTCTTTTAATTGGGCCTGGCCCTTCAGGAAAAGAAATGCATTGCATTTGTCAGGTGCTTTGCGCCAATTACTGAGCGCAAGCGCTTGTGGTGAGGACACATGTCATGCTCTGGTGAGCGCAAGCGCAACGGCGCAGTGCGCCGCGCTCGTGCGCTGCGCTGTTGCGCTGCTGACACGTGGCACGCTCTGGTGAGTTGCGCCAATTCCAGAGAGCAAAGCTCTATTTCAAGAGCGCGTAGCGCAAGTTGTTCTGTAGCTGACACGTGGCGCTCTCTTAAGAGCACAACAGCGCCGTTTGGAAGTGCAAAGCACTAAGAATCTTTTAGATTCAAGAACAGAAGTGCAAAGCACTATTTGATTTCTTGATCTAATCTAGATCAAAGAAAAATAAGTTTTTCTTTTTGTTTGAAGAATCAGAGGTTCATAAAAGTGCAAAGCACTATTTTTATTTCGTTGTTTTCTTGTTTTTAAAGAACCAGTGGTTCATGAGAAGTGCAAAGCACTGTTTATTATGTGAAGAACATTGATCTGGTTTTTAGATCAATGATTTATTAAAAGAGATTTCTTTTCTCTCATGAAGGTTTTTTTTTACCTTTTTCTTTGAAATTTTCTCAGAATTCTCTTCTCTGTTTGAAGCTCTTGACTTTTTTTTTCAAGAAATGTTCCTCCTTTGAATTGAGGCCTAGGGTCCTTTTTATAGTGCCCATAAATTAGTTAAATTTGTTAAAGAGATTTTTCTCTGAGTGATTTGGGGAATTTTCCCCACCGTTGGATCTTTGATCCAAGGGCTTCTGCTTTGCAGAAGAAAATCTTCTTGTTTTAACAAGAACAGAAAAGATTTCTTAGAATTTTAATTCTGTTTAGCGCAGATACCCCAGCGCGTGACACGTGTCGCGCAGCGCAGCGCAACTGCGCTAGCGCATCTGCGCTGACACGTGTCGCGCAGCGCAAAGCGCAGCGCAACTGCGCTGACACGTGTCGCGCAGCGCAAAGCGCAGCGCAACTGCGCTGACACGTGTCGCGCAGCGCAGTGCATGCGCAACTGAAGCGTTGCTTCCTTTAAATAGAGCTTTGCTCTGATTGGGCGCGCCTTCTTGGGCGCTGCGCTGACGTATCAGCGCCTGACATGTGGCGCGTTGCGCCCGAGATTTGAAGCATTGCTTCAAAATTTTGAATTTTGAATTTCAACAGATCTTTGCTCTGATTGGGCGAAACAAATGCCCCCCCACCGTTGCGCTCACGTGGCGCACACGTGAGTGCAGCGGTGGCAAACTCCTGATCGTTGGATCAAGGGGTGAGCTCAAGGGGCGCAAGCGCCTTATTAATAGGACCTCTGGCCTTTAGAAAAAATCTCACTATTTTCTAGATTTTGATTTCCAGAGCTTTGCTCTTGCTTAGAACTCCAGAACTTTGCTCTCGTTTCCAGAACTTTAGAGCTTTGCTCTTCTAAGTTAGAAAACTTTAGGTAAAATTAATCTTAAGTTAAATTAATTTAATTAACCAATAGAGCTTTGCTCTCACAGATCTTCTAATCTAAAGAAATCCCCTTTGGGGTTTCATCAACAGAGTTTTGCTCTTATGAATCCATAGATCTACAGAGATTTTGTTCATGGGTTTTAACCCATGATCAGAGCTTTGCTCATGGATCCAAAAATAGCTCTTTTAGATTTGAAAAATGAGGAATCATTTATAAGTTTTTCATGAATCTTTCAAGATTCCAAAATTGTTGATTCTTTTAAGTGTAAATTTTTTTCTGATGGACCCTTTCCATTATTACCACAGAGCCATGCTCCTTTAAGGAATCTTATTTCCCTGGGACCAGAGTTTGACAAGTGTCACTCTGTGACAGAGCTTTGCTCTGAAAGAGGAGATTTTCTCCTTGTCTCTAGGGATTCTTCCCCCTTTTTTTTATAAATGGGAATGTTTTCCTGGGGACCAACTGACAATCTCATCTAATGATGAGGTTATCTTGTTAACTGACGTATTGTCATCCAGATTTTGTGGGTCCCCTCTTTGGTCTCCTACTTACTGCACTGCTGTGTGGTGTAATTAATTAATTTTAATTTAATTTAATTAATGCATTTTCTTTTTTAGACGCCAAACATTGGAATTACAACACTAACGGCTAAATTGTTCTTTTGCAGCGGTCATGTCTCTAGACACTTCATTCCCGTTCGTCCGCTCGGAGGAGGGATTTCTCGAGGCGCCCTTGGACCGTGAAGTCCTGACCATGATTAGAGAATACGACTCGGAGTACAAGAACCTCCACCTTTGGGGGTCTTGGTATAACCAGATCATCATGGGTCGACGCAGCTTCACATGCGCAGTGCCGTCCGAGCCCATCACGGCAATTCATTATGCTACCCCACCCTCGGTGCAGTATGCCGTGGAGATGGTGGATTGGACCGCGAACAGCTTTCTTCATCCCGCTATGGATGCGGTTCCGGTCCAACGTCTTATGGTCTTGGATATCCTAGGACGTCGTATCTGTCAGGGCGAGGCGAGACCCTGGGGGCAATCATATAACATTGGTCTGATCCCCCGTCATCCGATTGGCTACCTGCCGTGGGCCCAGTATATCCTGTCGACGAAGAAGTCGCAGTTGATAAGATTAGGATTGTACACCGCAGTCTACGTCTCTCTCTTCCAGTATCCCACGCTCCCCACCTGGTGGTTTAAGGCTTTATTGGAGCAGTGGAACATTCCCACCCACACTTTCCTTGCCATGGATCGGGAAGTGTCCATCTCTTTGGAGGAGTTCACGGAGGTATCCGGTATACCAGTCATGGGAGAACATTATGAGGAGCTGCTCCCGACAGATGTGTACGTCTTTGGTGCTAGGCCAGTGGTAAGGGGGGTCACGCCGGAGAATGCCGTTCAACATCAATTCCCAAGTTTGATTAAGGTGTTGAACATCTATGAATCTCTTTTTATCGAACATGGGAGTCGGGGGGTTAACTTTGAAGATTTCACCGCTCGGTTCCTTCGCCCAAGCGTCCTCTCATCAGAGGCTGCCAAGTTTGCCACTCTGGATGACCCTTTCGGTTTGGGTGTGGACAACCTACCGGAGAAGGAGATAGATCAAAAGGGTTTTTTCCTTCCGGACTTCCCTACTATGTCATTTGCAGAAATTGCGGCCCCTGGAATGGATGAGGAGGCCTTTTTCTTAGGATTTCTTGGATTGTGGCTGAGCTGGTTTGCGATCCCAATGCACTCTCATCGTATGCGGCCTTCTGTCTTTTACCCAGCCCACCGGATGGCCATCGGGGTAAAGGTGGTTGTTGGGATCGCTAGCTTGGCGCACCTATATCATGGTCTCAACCGAGCAGTGGATGCTAACGAGCCCGGGGTATTGCACGTGGTCTTCCCAATGCACTACTTTATGTCGTGGTTCGAGCTACATACGGTGGGTGTCTTCGGCATGCATAAAAGGCCCTCGTTCTTTGACAAGTGTGGTTTCCTTCGCATTATTCAATTGATTGGCGCATCAATCGTGACCCCTTCACCACGGAACGCCAGAGGTTTACTGCTTCGCCCTCACACCGTTGGAGTCGGGATGTCCTTCATTGACAAGGTATTAACCATTGGAAAAGCGTCCACCACTGCGGTGCGACCATTACAGGACTCCTTTAAGGATGGAGCTTCAGTGTTGACGGCCCGGGAGACCCTCCACTTATATTCTATTAGACCGGGCTTCCTAGTCTTCAGGCAGGGCGGTGCGGCAATCTTCATGAGATATAACCCGCATTGTTTTACCCAACAACTGGGCTACGATCAAGGGGTGCCCTTGGAAGCTTTCTTACTGGAACCTGCTGCCAGTGAAGAAGGAATGGAGAACGCGTTACATCACTTCATGCGCCTGAACACGGGTTCTCGTTTTTTCATCAGCACGCCGGCCTGTGCTCCACGACTCCTTAATGTATATAAAAAGTGGTACAATCATGCGACGGGGGCCGTTATAAAGGAAGAGAGGCGAGTGTTGATCGACCGTAAAGAAGCACCTCCCGACACCAACCGTAACGCTCCCTTAGTGCCAAGGATCCCGGTGGTTCCTCCTCTAAAAGATGCCGGGGCAGACCATCGCGTGCGCAAAGTCCTCCACGTGAGTTGCCACTCCCTGATATCACAGATGCACCTCCCACACCCTGTGCTCCAGTGGAGACAGTGGTTGTATCCTCTCCGGAGTCTGGCGTGGGTGCGGACATCGGGACCCGTCGTCCCAAAGTGGCTGCTAAGCGGAAGTCGATCCCCCGTGAGCCTAGGGCCGGAGGGCAAAAGAAAAAGAAGTCGCTCTTCGCTGCGGACGTCGTGTTCGATCAGGAACCCCATGCTCCCTATGCCGAGGGCCTGATCGAATACGGGACTAACGAAGGATTAGCGATGCCGCCGCCGGACGATACAGACTTGGAGGCTGCTCTCAAAGCTTCAGCGTGGTTGGCGAGGCGTGACGCGTGGCTAGCTAAGCTTGCGCAATCAGGTAACTACTAGTCGCCTTTTCTTTATTGCAACATATCCACTTCATTGCCTTTGACTAACGCTTTTCTTTCTTTTCTTTCAACAGGCATCACTGATGAAGAAGCCATTGCCGCTTCTCTGAAGACTTTCCAGGAGGAGGAACGTCTTAGAGCATCCATGGGCCTTAGTAAGTTTCGACTCATCAAGTTTTCATTTCCCTTGTGTTATGGTCGATCTAACCTTTCCCTTTTAATCACAGGAACCTCAATGTCGTTCCCTCCAAGTGACGCAGATGTTCTACCAGCTGCCGATGTTCCTGCTTCCTCTGGGCCACCGCAGGAGGTCCGTCTTGAAGAGCCGATGAAAGATGCCTTAAAGGCTCTGGAGGCATCCCTGAACGAGGATGACGACGCCTTGAAGGAGGCGTCACAAAGGTCCATCGCGACAGCCCGGGAGGAAAAGAAGCGGCTGAGGCGTGAGGCGAAGGCGCGCAGGGCTGCCTTGGCTATGGGAGCGGGTCCCAGCACCGCCCCTCGTGCTGATACTCTATCTGAAGAGGCCCCTGTCGCCCTATCCACTGCCCGCAGAGAGGTGGCGCGCGCAGTTCGGAGCGCAAACGGTAAATCCGCTTCAGGTAATATTTCTCTCAGAGTTTTTTTTATAAGGATTTTAATGTCATTGGTCCTTATATCTCTTATCTTGCAGGGCCAAGTCCGATCGAGGGGGAGGCGGAAACCGTTGATCCCAAAGAAACAGAGGAGGCGGTACCTGCCGAACTCGAGCCGACGGTGGGCAACGTCGTTGTGGCTTTGGAGCCTGAGATGGAGGTCGAGGGGCCTGCCGCCGAGAAGGTCATTGATGCCGAACCTGAAGTGGTGGCAGATGATATGATCATTATAACTGAGCCCAGGGTGGTGGCGGATGAGGCGCTCGAGGCCGGCGATCTCGTGGTGATGGTGGACGATACAACCGAGACTACTGAACCTGAGAGAGTAGTGGGTGAGGTGGCCATGATTCCCGAGGACGAGCCAACCGCTCCTTCTCTGGAATCTGGCAATACTCCAGTCATAGCCCTCCCCGTCTATGGTCCTCCGCCGTCTCCAGGTCTCGCGAGCACCACAACGGTTCCCATTGAGTCGGGTGATGAGGCCACGGGCGGTGGTCTCATGTCAATAGAAGAGGGAATCGCCTCCGTTTCAGCCGGCAGCTCATCAGGTAAATCCCAAGTTGCTATCTTTTTTATCTTACAATCCTTTCTGACAAATTCGCATTTGTTGTAACGCAGGTGCAGCCAGTGCCGATGCTCCACTACTTGAGGGAGCACCTTCAACAACTGCCTTGGCGGTGGTCACCTCTCAATCCTCTCTCATACCATCTAAGATATTGGAAGGTATGGGTTTGCAATTTATTAATTCTATACTTCAGACATATAATTTGTGTACTAAAGTCATATTGTTGTGTCTCTTCAGGAGTGCTCTTTGATCATGTATATCAGATGTTTCTCCCACACTTCTCTTTCCCATCCGAACTTGCTTCTTCCCCTGGTGGCGTTGGTGAGTATGATTTCCATTGATGTCTTTCTTTTTTCATTGATGGAGTTACCTCTAACCCCCCCTTTTTTATTTCGACTGCAGTGCTACAGATTGAAGGAGGGGATAAAAGATCAGCTGCGCCACCGGCCCTTCCGACCTTGCCACCTGTCTCGACTGGTACAGCGACTATCACGTTGATAACTTCCCTCTCTTTATTTTCTGTACTGTTATCTGATCGCATCCTGTTTCTTTTCAGTTGTCGTTCCGGCCTCGTCGCCCTTCGAGCCTCATATTACAATGCCGGCGGGACCTTATCTGAGAAGTCTGTCTTCAAAAGGCACCGTGAATAGTCTGCGCATGTTGAGTGACTATGTCGAGGAACTCGACGTTGAAACTCTTACATCTGCTGCAGACTTTGCTACGGTAGTTAACCCGATGCTAGTAATACTCGTGAACTTTCATGATGAGGGCATCATCGCATCCTGGGTTAACCATTGTAGGGAGATCGAGGGTCGTCTATATCAGTTGGAGTCGCTGCGTCCCGCTCCCGAGACCTTGGCTGCCATTAATCAAAGAACAGCGTGGATTGAGCAGAGCACTCCTTACGTCCGCCACCTCGAACAAGAAGTCATTTCAAGGCGTAAGGAGCGTGGTGAGACTTCGAGCAAGTCTGCCCAACTGCATGCTCGGGTGGAGGCCAACGCCGCACGGCTGAAGGTTGTCTTTGAGGGCCTTCTGCAATGTCTTTCTGAAGAGTTATCATTGAGGAAACAACTTGACGTTGTCGAGCGAGATGCACCCAGCCAGGAAGCAGCCCAGAAGGCGGCGGAGGAGCAACTTTCATCCTTCTTGCAGCAGCGGGCCCAGGTGGAGGCGGAGGTGGCTGCGGCTGTCACTCAGGAGGAAGCGCTGAAGGAAGTGCGAGAGCAGCTTGTGGATTTACTAAAGACACTTCCTCCTCAGTAGCTATCCATCTTTGTATCATTTGTACTCGTAGACAAAAGAATGTATATATATATATATTTTTTTTTATTCTTTGACATAATGTATCCTGTATCCAATCAAGTTTATGAATAAAAGATACACCTTTTTTGAAATGTGTCATTTTCTCCGTCTTTTCTTTCTTTTACTATCAGCATATCACCTTAGCAAACATGGTTAACGGATGATTAGAACGAGTATCCTGAGTTTCTTAAGAAATAGCGATGGCTTAGGCCGCAGGTTCAGATCTGCTGCCTAAGACTTTTCAACTCTATAAGCCGTGAGGGTCTCATAGAGACTTTTCTCCCTACGGATCGAGAGGATCTCGTAGGTGGGTTTTCTCCTTAGGAATCGTGAGGATTCCTAAGTGTGGTTTTCTCTTATAAGTCGTAAGGATCCTATAAGAGAATTTTTCCCTCGTACGAGTCGAGAGGACCCACAAGCGGTTGTTTCCCTCCTCGTCGAAATTCGACTTTGGAGAGTGAGACCCGTGAATAGTATGCAAGAGACCATTTTGGATTGACTTGCAGGGTCACATTGTTCAGGAAGCAAGTTTTTTAGTTCCTGCTGCCTGAGGCTTCATTTGCATGTTGAGACGAATCGGGAATTTCCCGCGGAGACACTGGTTTCTCTGCGAGCCGACGCGAATCAGGAGGCTCTCGTCAAGGAGTGTTTGTATCCATGAGTCGAGGATTTTGCTAGGGATTATTTGTTTCCCAAGCGCCAAGGATTATTTGTTTTCTTGGGGTTTGAAACGAGTCGAGGATTTCCCACGGAGGCACTGGTGGCTCTGCGAGTCGACGCGGATCAGGAGGCTCTCGTCAAGGAGTGTTTGTATCCGTGAGTCGAGGAGTTTGCTAGGGATTATTTGTTTCCCAAGCGCCAAGGATTATTTGTTTCCTTGGGGTTTGAAACGAGTCGAGAATTTCCTACGGAGGCACTGGTGGCTCTGCGAGTCGACGCGGATCAGGAGGCTCTCGTCAAGGAGTGTTTGTATCCGTGAGTCGAGGAGTTTGCTAGGGATTATTTGTTTCCCAAGCGCTAAGGATTATTTGTTTCCTTGGGGTTTGAAACGAGTCGAGGATTTCCCACGGAGGCACTGGTGGCTCTGCGAGTCGACGCGGATCAGGAGGCTCTCGTCAAGGAGTGTTTGTATCCGTGAGTCGAGGAATTTGCCAGGGATTATTTGTTTCCCAAGCGCCAAGGATTATTTGTTTCCTTGGGGTTTGAAACGAGTCGAGGATTTCCCACGGAGGCACTGGTGGCTCTGCGAGTCGACGCGGATCAGGAGGCTCTCGTCAAGGAGTGTTTGTATCCATGAGTCGAGGAGTTTGCTAGGGATTATTTGTTTCCCAAGCGCCAAGGATTATTTGTTTCCTTGGGGTTTGAAACGAGTCGAGGATTTCCCACGGAGGCACTGGTGGCTCTGCGAGTCGACGCGGATCAGGAGGCTCTCGTCAAGGAGTGTTTGTATCCGTGAGTCGAGGAGTTTGCTAGGGATTATTTGTTTCCCAAGCGCCAAGGATTATTTGTTTCCTTGGGGTTTGAAACGAGTCGAGGATTTCCCACGGAGGCACTGGTGGCTCTGCGAGTCGACGCAGATCAGGAGGCTCTCGTCAAGGAGTGTTTGTATCCGTGAGTTGAGGAATTTGCTAGGGATTATTTGTTTCCCCAGCGCCATGGATTATTTGTTTCCTTGGGGTTTGAAACGTGTCGAGGATTTCCCACGGAGGCACTGGTGGCTCTGCGAGTCGACGCGGATCAGGAGGCTCTCGTCAAGGAGTGTTTGTATCCGTGAGTCGAGGAGTTTGCTAGGGATTATTTGTTTCCCAAGCGCCAAGGATTATTTGTTTCCTTGGGGTTTGAAACGAGTAAAGGATTTCCCACGGAGGCACTGGTGGCTCTGCGAGTCGACGCGGATCAGGAGGCTCTCGTCAAAGAGTGTTTGTATCCGTGAGTCGAGGAGTTTGCTAGGGATTATTTGTTTCCCAAGCGCCTAGGATTATTTGTTTCCTTGAAGTTTGAAACGAGTCGAGGATTTCCCACGGAGGCACTGGTGGCTCTGCGAGTCGACGCGGATCAGGAGGCTCTCGTCAAGGAGTGTTTGTATCCGTGAATCGAGGTATCTGCTGAAGACACTGGTTTCTTCGGAGTTGGACTGAACCGTCGAGATTTGGCTTCGTTTTCTGGCGGAGCCTGTTGGGAAAGTATGGTTCCCTCTTTGTTTACGCCCTTGGATTGTATACGAGGATCGATGTGATCTTAACTGTAGGGCCAAAGTTTTATCATCATTTTTTTTGTTTTATTTCCGCGATGCTCTATCATTTCAGCTTTTTATATCGCGAAGGTCGCGATTGCCCAATCATTTCGGCTATTTTTCGCGGTGCCCAATCATTTCGGCTATTTATTTTGTTTTCACTCGCTGCATCTTATTGCGAGTTGCCCGATCATTTCAGCTATTTTGCATGCATACATTTTTACTTGCTGCTTTTTATCGCAAGTTGTCCTATCATTTCGGCTATTTCGTATGCATGTGCGGCCTATTGGCTTTTTGCTGTAGACCAATTTCGGCATCAGCACCACTACAACTGGGATATTACCAGGAGCGAATCATCATCTGTCTCTGTCGATGTCGAACAAAGGTGGCTTAGAGACCAGGGTTAGGGTTCTGTCGGCTAAGGCTTTTGACTTCATGAGCCGTAAGGGTTTCACGAAGTTATTTCTCCCTACAAGTCGTGAGGATCTCGTAGGGGTATTTTCTCCTTAGGACTAGTGAGGATTCCTAAGTGTTCGTTTCCTCTGTAAGTCGTAAGGATCCTACATGAGGGTTTTCTCCTCATAAATCGAGAGGATTTACAAGGGTTGTTTACCATGCGAACATATCCCCAGTCATGGATGGGACTTGGTTAGGGAAATGTTTATTCGCGCCCGTGGATTGTATACAAGGGTCAGTATTGAGCCACTTGTAGGGCAATATCGGAAGTTGTGGGGGTTTCTGAAGCACAGGTTTAGGTCTCTGTAACTTAAGACTTTCAAATCTTATGAGCCGTGAGGGTCCCATAAGAGAGTTCTCTTCACGAGTCGTGAGGATCTCGCGTGTATTTTCTCCCTAGGAATCGTGAGGATCCCTAAGTGTATTGCTCCCTTGTGAGTCGTAAGGATCTCACGCGGGTGGTTTCTCCTTACAAGGTCAAGGGGACCCTGTAAGTGTCTTTTGACGAGGTTGCGCCCTTTCGAGTTTTCACAAACACTCGCCGGTAGTTCTGCTGTTTTTACTCACGGAGCCCTTTCGGGTTTTCATCCGTGCCCATTTTGCTTATGGACATACCGTTTTTTTTATTCTTTTTATTTTCTTTTTCTCTCTTTTTTTTTACGAGGTCGCGCCCTTTCGGGTTTTCATGAACACTCACCGGTAGCCCTGCTGTTTTTACTCACGGAGCCCTTTCGGGTTTTCATCCATGCCCTTTTTGCTTATGGACATACCGTTTTTTTTATTCTTTTTATTTTTATATTTTTTTTATATCTTGTCAGCCTAAAGATACTGCGGTAGTAGTTTAAAGACGTTTCGGTCTGCTATTAGTTTAAGGACATTTCGGTCCGACGTTTAAGAAGGCTGGCTACTGCTGATGGAGTTTGAGCTTAGGAAGATAGTGAGCGGACATAGTCGTCGTCATCTACCATTGACCTAGGCTGCGGCTCATTAAGCATAGTATTTCTTTAGGAAGCGACCGTTTATCGGCCTGAAAGGCCTTTCACCGTGCATGTCCATGAGTAGATAGGCCCCACCTTGGTAGACCTTATCTATGATGTATGGGCCTTCATAGTTTGGCTCGAATTTTCCTCGCTTGGCGCGATTGGGGATCATAGGCCTTTTGACCACTAACACAAGTTCGCCTTGGAGGAATGTCCTTGGCCGGATCAATCTTTCATATGAGCGCGTCATTTTTGCTTTATAAGCTTCCAGATTTTGCTGCGCTACGAGCCGGGTTTCATCAAGGGCGTCAAGCTCCTCAAGCCGAAGGTGAGCATTTTCTTCGTCCGTCAGCTCGTAGTGGACTGCCACTCGTAGAGAGGGTAACTCTATCTCGAGGGGGAGTACTGCTTCTGTACCAAATACCAACGCATGTGGCGTTGTGTTAGTGGCTGTCTTGAACGTGGTTCGATATGCCCAGAGAGCCTCTTGCATCCTTTCGTGCCAGTCCTTCTTATTTCGTGACACCGTTTTCTTCATGATCTT
The DNA here is from genome assembly GCA_030015575.1 of Agapanthus africanus. Classification (NCBI taxonomy): domain Eukaryota; kingdom Viridiplantae; phylum Streptophyta; class Magnoliopsida; order Asparagales; family Amaryllidaceae; genus Agapanthus; species Agapanthus africanus. Next base: position 17,371,462 of record CM057344.1, read on the forward strand.
CGTCAAGGTCTTGTTGAAGGCCTCGGCTAGACCATTAGTTCGTGGATTATAAACTGAGGAATATCTCCAGTCTATATTATGCTGTTGCGCGAAGCGACTGATTTTGTGGCTCCTGTAAGCTGGCCCGTTATCGGAGATGATCCGGCGCGGAGTTCCAAACCGATATATGACGTGCGTCTTGAAGAAGTGGAGGATATTCTCCGTCTTTACTTCCCTCAGCGGTACTGCCTCTGCCCATTTGGAGAAGTAGTCAGTCGTTGCCAGGATGAAACGATGTCCCCTAGACGATGCCGGTTCAATGGGGCCGACTATATCAGTTCCCCACATTTCGAATGGCCAGCTAGCCACCGTTGGATGTAATAGATTTGGATGTTGGTGGATGAAGTCCCCATGGATTTGGCATGAGTGACATTGCTTCGCATATTCGAGGCAATCTTGAATCATCGTGGGCCAGTAGTAGCCCATCCGTTTGATCTTCAACTTCAACTTTGGGCCTGCTTGGTGAGAACCGCAGAGTCCGTCATGAACTTCCTGAATGACTCTTTTCGCTTCGTTAGGTCCTAAGCATCTCAGCCACATAGAATCAAACGACCTCTTGTACAGGGTATCGTTGACGAAGGCGAAAGACAGAGCTCGTTTCATGAGCTGATGTCTTGTGGATGCTTCCTCAGGCATTCGGTGGGACTTGAAGTAATCTATGAAGACTTCTCTCCAATCCTCGGTATTTTCCCAATCTTTTACTTGCAGGGTTGTCTGCTCGCTCGCTCCCTTTTCTTCGGATAATTCCGGAGATATTTCTGCCGGGGCAAGTACTCGACGGCTTTGTACCACGATTCTAATGTCATCGAGGTTCTCGTCAGCCAGTTCTTTAGCAAGTTTGGCCAACGCGTCTGCTTTGCTGTTTTCCGCGCGCGGTATGTTCTCCAAAGCATAAGAGGGGATTTGGGTCAACAATTATTGCACTCTTTCGCCGTACTTCACCAGTTCTGGCTTGCACGTTTGGTAGTCACCGTTTACTTGACTAACGACCAGTTGAGAATCCCCGTATATGAGGAGGTTTTCAATTCCAATGTCAATGGCGATCTCGAGGCCCGCTATCAGAGCTTCGTATTCGGCTTCATTGTTTGTCCTTGGCTCTATTAAGGAGAAAGCGAAACGCATTATCCCTCCTTGTGGAGTCATGAAGATGAGGCCTACCCCCGATTTGATTATAGGGGTACTTTGTTTGCGCTTCTTCACGGAAGATGCTCCGTCGAAATAAAGCTCCCATCGGGTATCATCACTGTCGATCGCATCAAACGCATGTTCGTCTGGAAGATCGCAATTCAGAGGAGAATCGGCGGGTATTGGATGCTCAGCGAGGAAGTCGGCGATGGCCTGGACTTTCACTGCCTTGAGAGGTTGATACGTTATCGAGAACTCCATCAAGAGCAGAGCCCATTTAGCGAGTCGACCTGTCAATATGGCCCTTGACATTAGATATTTGAGAGGGTCCACCTTCGAAATGAGACGGACTTCATGTGCTAATGGGTAATGTCTGAGCTTTGTTATTGCAAAGATTAGCGCCAGGCAGTGCTTCTCAATGGGAGAGTAATTGCTTTCTGCTCCTAGCAGAACTCGACTTAAGTAATAGAGTGCTCTTTCCTTCCCTTGATCGTTCTCTTGTGCCCATAATGGGCCTAAGGAACCTTCGAGGGCGGTCGTGTAAAGAATGAGAGGCTTTCCCTTAACTGGAGCAGCCAATACTGGAGGGTTCTGCAGGTACTGCTTGATCTCGTCCAGTGCGCCTTGGCATTTGTGATCCCAGACAAATGGGGTTCCCTTCTTCATCAGGTGGCTATAGGGACGGCACTTGCCCGAAAGGTTGGCTATAAATCGCCGTATGTATGCGATCTTCCCTTGGAGAGATCGCAACTGTTTAAGGGTCCTTGGCGGAGGCATTTCCATGATCGCTTTGATCTTTGACGGATCTATTTCAATACCTCGGTGTCGAACAATGAATCCCAGGAATTTGCCTGAGGAAACTCCAAATGCACACTTGAGCGGGTTCATCTTTAAGTTGTATTGCCGAAGGCGTTGAAATACAGTCTTCAAATGCTCGAGTTGTTCTTCGTATGATTTACTTTTAACCACGAGATCGTCGATATAGCATTCGACGATTTCGTGTATAAGGTCATCGAAGATCTTCGTCATGGCTCTTTGATAAGTGGCACCGGCATTCTTTAAACCGAAGGGCATTACTTTATAACAAAATATCCCTAGAGGGGTCCTGAAGGCGGTGTGCTTCTGGTCTTCGGTATGCATCTTTATTTGATTATACCCTGATGAGCCATCCATGAAGGAGAAAACCTCATGAGTGGATGTATTGTCTATCATCAGTTCGGTGACCGACACCGGGAAATCATCCTTTGGGCAGGCTTTATTGAGATCCCGAAAATCCACGCATATGCGCACCGTCCCATTTTTCTTCATCACCGGGACGATGTTGGCGATCCATTCAAGGTATTGAACTTCCTGGATGAAGCTAGAGTCGATCAGCTTCTTGACCTCAGCATTGATGCTCATCTCAAGCTCGAGCCGCATTCTTCTCGGCGCCTGTTTGACTGGCTTGACGTCCGGAGATATTGCCAACCTATGCACAACAATTTCTGGATCTAATCCCGGCATTTCGGAATAGTTCCACGCAAAACAATCTCTATGTTGTAGAAGCACGTCCTTTAACGCGGCCACCCTCTCTTCAGATAGCAGCTCGCTGATGAATGTCAGTCGCGGGTCATTCGCCATTCCCAACTCAATTTTCTTAAGGTTGTCCGCGGTGGTATGGATTCCATCTTCTAGCTCTTTTGGCGCAGGCGGGAACTCTGAGATTACCTCATCGTTGCTATTTTCGAAGCACCAGGGAAGGTCATCCATGTTCTCGGGCTCTTCTTTTGATATCATTATCACGTGACAAGTACGGATTCGCTTCCAATCCCAATGCGGAACTGGTTCTTCTTTCGTGGTCTTGGGCTCGTGCTTCTGTGGCGGCACTACCTTCCAGTTGTCAGACAGAGCGAACTTGCCGAGCTGGTACTGATCTTCAACCCAATTTTTGAAGGTGAAGCAATCTTCGAGAGGGTGTCCTATCACTCGGTGATAAGTGCAATAATTTGGGTTAGAGACTTCACCTGCTCGTTCGGGGTTTTTGGACTCCGGCAGTGTAAGCATTTGATGTTTTAGAGCAAGATCAAGTATCTTCTTCGTCTTGTCCCGAGGAAACGAGTACGCTCGGCCCATTTTCTTCATAAGGGATAGATCAATAGCACTTGACTCCCGTTTGCGTGGCTTCTTAGCCTTTCTTTGTTGCTGCTGAGCGCCTTTTTGGCCTTTCAACTTATTTCTGCTTTTGCGTCGAGCCTTCTTTATAACAGGTTGACAAGGAGCGGCATCTTCATCCTTCACGGCCTGTTAGAAAAGGCGTTGCGTCTTGGCTCTCTCGTAGATTGCCATTTCACGATTGTGATCATCCCGGACTTTTTGACTAGCTTCCCTTATAAGCCTGTCCATTTGTTGTTCAAACGATGAACTGGACACTTTTGCATCAGGAACTTTTACTGGTTCAGGATTAACGTTCTCCCACTGACTGTCCGCTTCTTTATCGAGGTCATACACGACGTAGAAGCCGGGTAGTAACTCTCGTTTCTTTGACCGGATGTATCCAAGCCCTTTTGTTTCCATTCTCCCGTTAGGCAGTTTGCGTTGAGTCTCGGGAACGTTCCAGACTTTGTCATAGAACTTGGCTTTTCGAACGGTATGCTTGAAGGATATCCCCTGGCATTTCAGCAGCTTTTTCAAACCCTCTGTATAATATCTGGGAAGACGGATAGGCTGAAGCCTGTCTAGCGTAGGATCCGCGCCATGCCAGATTTCTTTCTCCACTTTGGTTTCTTCAGAGCGGTAGAATAAAATTGCTTTCTCGCTCTCTTGCCTGGGAGGGATGTAGAATGTTTGTAACTCTTCTACATTGCAACTATTAAGTGCATCCAGTTCTTTATGGTGTTTAAGCGGCACTATGGCGACTTGCAGACTTTGCTCTTCATCAGCGAACATTTGTATTGAAGGTCAAGCAGAGAATACAGCATGGATCTCATCATCTAAGTCGCTACCAAAGATCAACGTAGGGGCGGACGGTCCTGGCTTGTTGTGTTGGGGCGGACCTGAATACACTATCTTCTCTTCCTCCTCGGTATCACTGCCGAAGACAGGGATGGTGGCATTAGCTTTATTCTCCAGCTTGTGACACTTCTCCGTATCTTCGAAATCCAGCAAGAATTATTTGGCATCTTCGTATTTGCGGACCTCGTTCACAGAGAACGGGTTTAGTTCTCCCGTCACGGTATACTCGAAACCATCCTTAAAATACTTCATACACTGATGTTGTGTAGAAGGGATGATGTTGTACTCGTGTAACCATGGTCGGCCGAGCAAAGCGTTGTAGCATGTCTTGGCGTCTATGATATGGAACTTAATGTCCGTGACGAGTAGCCCGAAGCGTAACGTCAATATCACAGACCCAAGAGTTCTTGATGACTGGGAGTCAAACCCGGAGATGGTGATCTTGTCACGAGCAAGGTGCTGGACGCTCATGCAGATTTCTTTTAACACCCGCACGTTGAGGAGATTAACGGAGGACCCGTTATCGATCAGGATTTTGCCTATTTTAATATCGTGGCAGTATCCTGAGACATAGAGGGCGCGATTGTGTTCGCACGTCCCAAGTAGAAGGTCCTCATCGCCGAAGGTAACATCGGCCGTGTGCACTTCTTCCAATTCATCCTTCATTTTTTCTTCAGCCAGGAAAGCTTGGAATTGCTCCGGATCTTGTAATGCCTTGATTAACGAATCTCTCGCCTCCTTTGATAGCAAAAGGGCGTCGAGAATGCTGAGCTGTGAGGGTAGTTTCCTCAGGTGCGCTAGGACGTTGTAATCCACCTTATTCTTCTTCAGCGGGTTATTGGCGCTTAGCTCCTCCAGAACTTGGTCATCTAAGACGATATCTTCAGAGACCTTTTCTTTCCCTTTATCTTTTTTGCTTGAGGGTCCGAGGTTCTTTTCAGGCAGCGTCCGATTCCGCAGTCGAATATTTTCGCAGACCTTCGGTTCTTCTTCTTTTCTCGAAGCGGACTCCTTAAAGAAAGGGGCAAGTTCTAGCTCTTCATCAGAATCACTCCCGAATGTAGGCATTTGTGGCCCGCCAGTGTTAACCATGCGACAATCGCCGGTAGTTCTTTCAAGCTCTTCGGTCGTATTTCTTTGCTCCCGACGAGTTTTACGCTTTTCCCGCTTAAAGCATTGTCGATGAGCAACATATCCTTGCCACCATCTATCGAAAGCTTTGCACTCTTGGGTGGAGTGCGAAATCTTTTGATGATATAAGCAATAGGAGGGGTGCGTTTCCATTTCACCAGTGATGTTTCCTTCAGAGGATGGTAGCTTCATGCCCATTGATATGGCCTTAGCAAACTTTTTCCTCATCTTGAATTGGCTTTTGTCGGTAACGGAGGTGTTTTGTTCCAGCGGGATCGTCTCAGCTCTTCTATCAAGTCGCTGGAGCTTGGCCCTTTCAAATATAGCCGTCTCGCGTTCTCGATCAGCTTTACTTTTCAATCGAGCTTCGTTAAGGAACGCGTCAATCCTTTCATCTGATAGCTCCGGAAATTTTGGTTCAAGATCTGCCCCCAGCGTTTCAGTGCAAGGAGTCTCCTCATCGTTCGTGATCGAATGGGAAATCATATGACAGCTCGCCACGTATTCATCGGATTCATCCGATGAACGTTCTCCCTCATCTTCTTCTTGAAAGACGTGATTGAGGAACTCTTGAAGCGTAATGGGAGTCCGTGCCTTTTGGTTGTATTCATCCAGCACGTCAATTTGCTTTTGTAAGTCCGTGCGCTTGTCGCCAGGCTTCACGGGCTTCTTAGACTTCTTTTTCTTCTTCTTCGAAGATTTTGACGGCTGGCTGCAAGTGCTTGAACCACCACCATCGGTCTTTGGAGTTGGACGTGGCTTCAACGTCCCTTCAATGACCTGCGGTTCCAACGGGTTCTTCCACTTGATCGCTGGACATATCTGAAGATCGTTTAGCATCCTCTTTGTCTTGGCTGATAATACAACCTCCCAAGGAGCTTCTTCAATGACGGAGCATGTTGCCCCCGGCGTATTCGTCCCCTTAGAGGTGTGGGGCTGCGGGGGATTCACCTTCCATTTGTCCGATAACGCGAACTTGCCCTGTCGGTACTGGTTTTCAAGCCAATTCTTGAAAACGTAGCAATCTTCGATCGGATGGCCTATTACTCGATGATAGGGACAGTAGTTGGGCTCGTTAACGTCACTTAGTTGCAACGGACGTTTTGGATCCGGCAGATTTATGAGTCTGTTGCGCAACGCCAGCTCGAATAACCTCCTCGTTTTATCGCGGGGAAAGGAATAAGGACGTCCCATCCTATCCTCAAGGGGTACGTACGGGCGCATATTATTTTGACGAGCAACTGGCTTCGGGTCGCTCGGTTGTTGTTGAGCATTAGCGACGACGATCGCTTTTCCCTTCCCTTTGTCATTTCGGAAGTCCGGCCTTGGAAGAGGGGGTTTATGGCCCATCTGATCCATCTGCGCTAGCTTTTCAATCAAGGCCTGGAAGGTAGTTGGCTTGAAAAACATCATAAATTGCGAGATGGTTGCTTGCGGATCAAGGGTTCCCACAAACATACCCACTGCGGGAGCTTCTTCAATGCGCTGCTCGTACTTCGACCACAAGTTCCGCCACCGTATAGCATACTGAACCCACGTCTCGCCTGGCTTTACCCTGGCGTTAATCAGTGCTGTCATCGGGGTGCGTTCACTGGCGCTTGCAAAACGCTGAGTAAACAGCAGCTCCATCTCCGCGAAGGTTTTAATAGAGTCGTTCGGGAGCTCAGAGTACCATTCGAACGCCGTATCTGATAAGCTTCCAATAAACTGGCGAAGCAACAGCTTGTCATCACCGCCGGTGTTGCCGCAGAGTGCCCTGAACTGGGCAACATGTTGATGAGGATTGCCCGTCCCTTTGTAGACATGGAACTTGGGAATTGTGTAACCGGATGGGTACTTGATTTGATCGTACCAACTTAGATATGGCCACCCCATTTTTACGACCTGACCGGCCGCTTCGGTCGCATGATGAACCCGCATTTTTTGGGCGATGTACTCATCCAAATCAGCTTTGGAGATTGTATCCTCCTTAGCCATCGACAGAGCTGGTGGAGGATTTGATGTCTCTCCCCTATCGTCCCCAAGGACGATCGGGGGCTCTTCGGTCGGAGGATCTTATTGTATCATCATCCCTATCATGTCTTGGAAGAGGAGGCCCATATGTTGTATGTTGGCTGCTTGTTCAGCAGCCTCTTTGTCCTTCTTCTCCAATATCCGACGAAGGAATTCGGCGTCGGTTTCTTCCTCTTGGAGTTCATCCAAGGACGTTTCGGGGTTTTCTTTTGGTCCTGTAAGTGCGGCCATAGCGTTCATCATTTCTTGGAGCTTCTGTTGCTGCTCCTGCGCCTTGGTCACTGATCGGGTGAGCGGTCTATGACCCGTGGATGCACGGCTGTCTTCTTTTCCAGACGCCACATAGACGGTATGAACTATAATGCCCCCTGACTTAGGGCATTTGGGTTCACCACCTCGGATATTTGTCTCCGGAGCGGGGGTTTTCTCTGGCCTTCTTCTTTTGTGGGCCGTTGAAGTTGAAGGGGCCGTTGAAGTTGAAGGGGCCGTTGAAGTGGGCATCCTAGCAGCTGCTGTCCCCTGCTATTTAATGGACGGTCCTTGTCTTTTTCCACCTTCGCCTTTTTCTGGCGACGAGAGTGACCTGGGTCAATCATGGAGTCTTGAACCCTCCGCCAAACTTTATAAATTTTTGAAGACAGCCGTTGAGGGGGCTGTTCTTGCTTTGTTTCCGGATCTCTCTCCATAGGTGGAGGGGATCTTTTTAGTGTAGCGGTTGGAGAGTTCTTTCGTACCCTCCTCAGCAGTTCAAAGATGTTCCCAGTTGGAACAGCAGCTTTGACTTCCACCATTGGAGCCGGTGGAGTTAGCCCTGAGGGGGAGTTGCCCCCTGCCTTTCTCACTTGTTGCCAATGGCGACGTCGAGCACGACGAGCCGCTGGGACTGGCTCGGAGATTGAGATAGCTTCTTTTTGCCCCCTGTCTGAATAAGGCGCCGCCGATGTTAACCTCTTAAAGACCGAGGTTGTCTTTTGAGGGGTGATATTCAACCTATCGAAGACAGATCCTCGAGCAGGGACAGGAGCGGGAATCGTCAGTCTTGAAAAAACTGACTCTTTGACAGGGGAAGCCGCCTCGACGACTTCTGGAGCAGCAGTTATTGCTTTCCTTGGGACAGCCAGTTTAGAGTTCTGATTTAGCCTGGTCAAAACAGAGGCTGTCGGTTTGGTAGCGGGCGACCCGTTGACAGGGGACGTCGTAGCAGTGAGCCGGTCGAAGACTGACTTTTTGTTCACTTCCGGAGCAGGTATTGGCGTAGGAAAGCTTGTAGGTGGGATCATGGTCCCGAAGAACAGGCCAGTGGTGGCTTGGGTCACCTGGTCTACCGGCAGAGTGAGGAAGGAAACCGCTTGGGGCCCATATGCTACACCTCCCGGTAAGATGGAGCGTCCGTTGCAGTGGCATTTCGAGCAGTTGGTGCAGTTAAAGGCCATTGAATCTTGAGTTCTGTGCCAGGCAAAAGACCAAATCTTAGTAACTTGAAATCCGAAGGCAACCATTTAACAAACCGCGATTGGTTCGCGAGGACGACACACGAAGTGTGGAGTGGAAAGTGGAAAAGGTCCCACCGGGCGTGCCAGAATCTGTTCCCCTCCGAAAGGCGGCGCACAGGACCGCGATGTCCTGACGCTGAGATTCGGGGCAGATGCTATTTGGTTTTATCCGTCCACCTCTCCGAAGATGCCAAGTTGATTTATGGCACCGTGTATCGGAGGTTTAGACGGATGCGGCCGATGTAGCAGACTTCGTCAGATTCCCCCTCGCTTGAGGGGTTTTTGATTGTGGGGACGCTCTTCCCTGCAAGCGCAAGCCCCTGCAATTAATTACGCTACTGCATCGCGGTAACAACTTTCTCCTTCTCCAGAATTTCACTTCGTGTCGTGTGTGTTTGTTTTGTTTGTGGTTGCCCGTGGATTGTATACGGAGACTGAGTAATACCGTCGCCCGTAGGACGTGGATTAGTCCAAATCCGTATTTACTTAGATTTGGGTTTGGTGTTTTTAATTTAAGGATGCATTAGTCGCGTTGCGGCTAAGATCAACTTAAACGTTCGTTAAGGATACGATAGTCCTGTTTGAGACTAAGATCAACTTAACGTGATAATCCATTTAATATCTGGCCATCGGGACTCGTCACCTCTCTAACGTCGTTGAAGGATTACAACAGCAGATGTCAGAGGAGTTCAGAGATGTACCCTTGAACCAAGGTTGATTTGGAGTTTTATAGTCCGTTTGAATGTTTAAGGATACGTTAGCCGTGTTTGGGGGCTAAGATCAACTTAAACGGGGTCATTTAGATCCGGCAAAAGAGCATTTGGAGGCTCTATTGTTCCAGTTTAGGGACGTAGTGGTCCATAGGTAGTTTAGGGACGTTGCGGTCCATGCTCCAGTTTAGGGACGTGGTGGTCCATGTTCCAGTTTAGGGACGTGGTGGTCCGACATTAGTTTAAGGACGTTTCGGTCCAACATTAGTTTAAGGACGTTTCAGTCCAATATTAGTTTAAGAACGTTTCGGTCCAATATTAGTTTAAAGACGTTTCGGTCCAATATTAGTTTAAGAACGTTTCGGTCCAATATTGGTTTAAAGACGTTTCGGTCCAATATTAGTTTAAGGACGTTTTGGTCCATATTCCAGTTTAGGGACGTGGTGGTCCATATTCCAGTTTAGGGACGTGGTGGTCCGACATTAGTTTAAGGAAGTTTCGGTCCGACATTAGTTTAAGGACGTTTCGGTCCATATTGATGTGTGGTCGTCGGGACCCGTCACCTCTCTGACGACGTTGAATGATTACAACAACGTGTGTCAGAGGAGTTCGGAGATGTACCCTCGAACCGGATATAAATTGATTTAAGAGAGAGCTGTGCTCAGTCAATTTAATTTAAATTGGGCTAAGTCCAGTTGAAAATGTTCAACACTTTTATTAAATAATGCATTGCATTGCTTCCATTTTTTTGTTTGGGCTCTGCCCATAAAGATGCAGAGCATCAATTTATTCTGGGCTCTGCTCATTTATGAATGATGCAAGGCATCTATTTTGTTTGGGTTCTGCCCCTTTTAAAATGCGTAGCATTTTTATTATTTCGTTTGGGCTCTGCCCATTTATAAATGATGCAGAGCATCAATTTAATTAGGCCTGCTTGGTCTTTTAATTGGGCCTGGCCCTTCAGGAAAAGAAATGCATTGCATTTGTCAGGCGCTTTGCGCCAATTACTGAGCGCAAGCGCTTGTGGTGAGGACACGTGTCATGCTCTGGTGAGCGCAAGCGCAACGGCGCAGTGCGCTGCGCTAGTGCGCTGCGCTGTTGCGCTGCTGACACGTGGCGCGCTCTGGTGAGTTGCGCCAATTCCAGAGAGCAAAGCTCTATTTCAAGAGCGCGTAGCGCAAGTTGTTCTGTAGCTGACACGTGGCGCTCTCTTAAGAGCGCAACAGCGCCGTTTGGAAGTGCAAAGCACTAAGAATCTTTTAGATTCAAAAACAGAAGTGCAAAGCACTATTTGATTTCTTGATCTAATTTAGATCAAAGAAAAATAAGTTTTTCTTTTTGTTTGAAGAACCAGAGGTTCATAAAAGTGCAAAGCACTATTTTTATTTCGTTGTTTTCTTGTTTTTAAAGAACCAGTGGTTCATGAGAAGTGCAAAGCACTGTTTATTATATGAAGAACATTGATCTGGTTTTTAGATCAATGATTTATTAAAAGATATTTCTTTTCTCTCATGAAGGTTTTTTTTTACCTTTTTCTTTGAAATTTTCTCAGAATTCTCTTCTCTGTTTGAAGCTCTTGACTTTTTTTTTTCAAGAAATGTTCCTCCTTTGAATTGAGGCCTAGGGTCCTTTTTATAGTGCCCATAAATTAATTAAATTTGTTAAAGAGATTTTTCTCTGGGTGATTTGGGGAATTTTCCCCACCGTTGGACCTTTGATCCAAGGGCTTCTGCTTTGCAGAAGAAAATCTTCTTGTTTTAAAAAGAACAGAAAAGATTTCTTAGAATTTTAATTCTGTTTGGCGCAGATGCCCCAGCGCGTGACACGTGTCGCGCAGCGCACAGCGCAGCGCATCTGCGCTGACACGTGTCGCGCAGCGCAACTGCGCTGACACGTGTCGCGCATCGCAAAGCGCAGCGCAACTGCGCTGACACGTGTCGCGCAGCGCACAGCGCAGCGCAACTACGTGAGCGCATCTGCGCTGACACGTGTCGCGCAGCGCAATGCATGCGCAATTGAAGCGTTGCTTCCTTTAAATAGAGCTTTGCTCTGATTGGGCGCGCCTTCTTAGACGCTGCGCTGACGTATCAGCGCCTGACATGTGGCGCGTTGCGCCCGAGATTTGAAGCGTTGCTTCAAAATTTTGAATTTTGAATTTCAACAGAGCTTTGCTCTGATTGGGCGAAACAGGTGCAAGGCCCAAAATTGATTTATCCCAGGTGCTTCCGCTTCTGGACGGTTCATCAGAATAGCAGTCTGCTGTTGCAGTCCCTCTAGGAGGCCGCGGATCACCTCAAGCAGTACCGTCTGCTCATTGATCGGAGCAGCTACGGCCGGTGTAATTGGTAGGGGTAGTGGAGTGTTGTTGAAGTTGGTGCTGGTGTTGTTTGGGGATCCATAACCTTGAAAGAAAAATTTGGGTCAGGACAGATTCAAAATATATAAAATTGGAAGATTCAAGGAATATGAATTGTAAAGAATGTTTTTAGTTACCGGTTCTTATGTTATATTGCTTAGGTTTTCCACGCAGAGCTGACCTGCATGGGCCACCAACAAAACCTGTCGCGCCCCGCTTCCCAGTATACTGGCAGAAGACGCGACGGGTCACGCGACGTATTTACTCAGAAGTAAATATGCTAAGCGTATCTAAGCAATATAAAGTAAATTACACAAGAGACAAGATGTAATGAACATCAACTTTATTTATTAAACATTCTTTTTACAATACAACTGAAATGAAAATACATGGAATGAAAGCAATGCCTAAACAATGGCATAACAGAAATGAAAATGAAATGTACAAGTAAACTAGAGCTCTGGGTCAAAGGCTAGCTGATCCAAGTCCTCGCTGGTGGGCCATGTCTCCAAAAGGTCCAATCCACCTGACAACATTCTAAAGAAAGAAGAAAAGGAATGTCGTCAGCGAACAATCGCTCGGTAAGTCCCAAAGAATAAGTATAGACAGAATATACAGAAAGAGAATGTAACTTTTAAAGTTGTATTATATTTTTAACGCTGTTGTTTGCAGTTTAGTACAGAAAATGCCAGTGTATACGAGAGGAGTCCCACTATTCCGGAGACTAAGATATATGGAGCACAAGGAACCGTTCAGCCACGGTACAACAGCAATGGAGATTCAGGTTAGGTGAGTTATGGTTACAGTCTCGTGCCAATTTTAACACCTTCCGTACCAATATACCCCTTATAAACCCCGCGATGTCTTTATTTTATTGATTGTATTGTAAATTGTATATAGATGACTTACCAAAACCATGATATCAGTAAATGGAATGGATATAAATGGAGAGTCATGTGGACGGAGTATATCCATGGTTCGATTCAGTCAAATTATATATTGAAATAGATTGTACAGACTGATTCATATTGTTGTATTGTAAGTTATACCTAAATCACATTCAAGTCAGATTGATCAGATTGAGACTCGGTCTGGATCAGACACTTTTCAAAAGAACTTGAAATCCTGAATTAGTTTTGATGTTATCGGTAATTGCTGCACATGGACGACAGGATTTGTGTCTTTTTCCAAGACAATTACCGTGTTGATAACACTGTTTGTTAGATTGTCTACCTTAAATAGGCAAGCACCCATATCTCCGGTTCCCTGAGGCTCAAGAGACTAGTCCCGCTTAAACCTATATTTATTAGGGTCCTTATTGTAATTTAATATAACTTGAGGGGTTTTATGTAAAAATAGTTTTGGCATAATTTCAAAATACACCTCAAGCGTTTAATTATCGTCTTTAGGGTTTTCATAGATGTATATTTATAAATATGAAATTTCTAGTGAATAAAATCTAGTTTCATAGTATATAGCATTTTATTGAAATATTGTACTTGTATTGTATTTGGATGGTATTTTCATGTAATAGTGATTCCTTTGATTTAGAAAACTTGGAATATTTATATAATTAAAATAGGTATTTTGATAATAGATTTATATATATTTAATAAAAATAATTTATTTATTTTCTTGTAGAAATCTCATTTTTCTAAAGAAAAATGTATACAAATTTCCATCGAGATCGAATGCTCCTTGCGGATGTCTGCTGTTTCGCCCAATCAGAGCAAAACTCTGTTGAAATTCAAAATTCAAAATTTTGAAGCAACGCTTCAAATCTCGGGCGCAACGCGCCACATGTCAAGCGCTGATACGTCAGCGCAGCGCCCAAGAAGGCGCGCCCAATCAGAGCAAAGCTCTATTTTAATGAAGCAACGCTTAAGCTGCGCAAGCACTGCGCTGCGCGACACGTGTCAGCGCAGATGCGCTAGCGCAGTTGCGCTGCGCGACACGTGTCAGCGCAGTTGCGCTGCGCTGTGCGCTGCGCGACACGTGTCACGCGCTGGGGCATCTGCGCCAAACAGAATTAAATTTCTAAGAAATCTTTTCTGTTCTTGTTAAAACAAGAAGATTTTCTTCTGCAAAGCAGAAGCCCTTGGATCAAAGATCCAACGGTGGGGAAAATTCCCCAAATCACTCAGAGAAGGATCTCTTTAACAAATTTAACTAATTTTTGGGCACTATAAAAAGGACCCTAGGCCTCAATTCAAAGGAGGAACATTTTCTTCAAAAAAAAGGGTCAAGAGCTTCAAACAGAGAGAACTCTGAGAAAATTTCAAGAAAAAAGGTAAAGAACCTTCATGAAATAGAAGAAATTTCTTCTAATAGATCATTGATCTAAAAACAAGATCAATGATCTTTACATAATAAACAGTGCTTTGCACTTTTATGAACCTCTGGTTCTTTAAAACAAGAAAACAATAAAATAAAAAATAGTGCTTTGCACTTTTATGAACCTCTGGTTCTTGAAACAAAGAAGAAAAATTTATTTTTGTTTGATCTAATTTAGATCAAGAAATTAAATAGTTCTTTGCACTTCTGTTCTTGAATCTAAAAGATTCTTAGTGCTCTGCACTTACAAACTGCGCTGTTGCGCTCTTAAGAGAGCGCCACGTGTCAGCCATAGAACCACTTGCGTTACGCGCTCTTGAAATAGAGCTTTGCTTTCTGGAATTGGCGCAACTCACCAGAGCGCGCCACGTGTCAGCAGCGCAACAGCGCAGCGCACTAGCGCAGCGCACTGCGCTATTGCGCTTGCGCTCACCACAGCACGACACGTATCACCACCATATGAGTTTGCGCTCATTACTTAGCGCAAAGCGCCTGACAAGCCACGTGGGGCACTGTCAGAGTATTTAATGCTCTGCATTATTAAAGAAAAGGGACAGAGCCCAATTAAAAGGCCTAACAGGCCTAATAAAAAATGCTATGCATTATTAAAGAAAAGGGACAGAGCCCAATTAAAAGGCCTAACAGGCCTAATAAAAAATGCTATGCATTATTAAAGAAAAGGGACATAGCCCAATTAAAAGGCCTAACAGGCCTAATAAAAAAATGCTATGCATTTTAAAAGGGGGGGCAAAGCCCAAACAAAAAAATAGATGCTCTGCATCATTTATAAAAGGGCAAAGCCCAATCAAAACAAGAATAATGCAGTGCATTACTAAAAGGGGTAAAGCCCTAGCACAGGCCAAAGACAAAAAATGTTGAAACTAGACTTAGCCCAATTTTGGCCATAAGTCCTTAAATTAAATTGACTAAGCAAGATTGCTCTCTTAAATCAATTTACTACGGGTTCAAGGGTACATCTCTGAACTCCTCTAACACATGTCGTTGTAATCCTTCAACGACGTCAGAGAGGTGACGGGTCCCGACAACCACATATCAATTTCGGACCGAGACGTCCTTAAAGTAATATCGGACCGAGACGTCCTTAAACTAATATCGGACCGAGACGTCCTTAAACTAATATCGGACCAAGACGTCCTTAAACTAATATCGGACCGAGACGTCCTTAAACTAATTTCGGACCGAGACGTCCTTAAACTAATGTCGGACCATCACGTCCTTAAACTGGAATATGGACCACCACGTCTTTAAATTGGAATACGGACCACCACGTCCTTAAACTGGAACATAGCCCACCACGTCCCTAAACTGGCAATGGACCGCAACGTCCTTAAACTACCTATGGACCACTATGTCCCTAAACTGGAACAGTAGAGCCTCCAAATGCTCTTTTGCCGGATCTAAACGGTCCCGTTTAAGTTGATCTTAGCCCCAAATACGGCTAACGTATCCTTAGACATTTAAATGAATGATAAAACTCCAAATCAACTTTGGTTCAAGGGTACATCTCTGAACTCCTCTGACACCTGTCGTTGGAATCCTTCAACGACGTCAGAGAGGTGACGAGTCCTGACGGCCATATATTAATCAATACGTTAAGTTGATCTTAGTCTAAAACAGGATTAACGTATCCTTAACGAACGTTTAAGTTGATCTTAGCCGCAACGCGACTAATGCATCCTTAAACTAAAAACACCAAACCTAAATCTAAGTAAATACGGATTTGGACTAATCCACGTCCTACGGGAGACGGCATTACTCAGTCTCCGTATACAATCCACGGGCAACCACAAACAAAACAAACACCCACGACACGAAGTGAAATTCTGGAGAAGGAGAAAGTTGTTACCGCGACGCGGTAGCGTAATTAACTGCAGGGGCTTGCGCCTGCAGGGAAGAGCGTCCCCACAATCAAAAAACCCCTCACCCTGAGAAGGAATCTGACGAAATTTGCTACATCGGCCGCATCCGTCTAAACATCAGATACACAGTGCCATAAATCAACTTGGCATCTTCGGAGAGGTAGACGGATAAAACCAAATAGCATCTGCCCCGAATCTCAGCGTCAGGACATCGCGGTCTTGTGCGCCGTCTTTCGGAGGGGAACAGATTCTGGCACGCCCGGTGGGACCTCTTCCTCTTTCCACTCCACACTTCGTGTGTCGTCTTCACGAACCAATCGTGGTTTGTTAAATGGTTGCCTTCGGATTTCAAGTTACTAAGATTTGGTCTTTTGCCTGGCGCAGAACTCAAGATTCAATGGCCTTCAACTGCACCAACTGCTCGAAATGCCACTGCAACGGACGCTCCACCTCACCAGGAGGTGTAGCATATGGGCCCCAAGCGGCTTCCTTCCTCGCTCTGCCGGTAGAACAGGTGACTTAGGCCACCACCGGCCTGTTTTTCGGGACCATGATCCCACCTACAAGCTTCTCTGCGCCAATACCTGCGCCGGAAATGAACAAGAAGTCGGTCTTCGACCGGCTCACTGCTACGACGGCCCCTGTCAACGGGTCGCCTACTGCCGAACCAACAGCCTCCGTTTTCACCAGGCTAAATCAGAACTCTAAACTGGCTGTCCCAAGGAAGGCAATGACTGCTGCTTCAGAAGTCGTCAAGGCGGCTTCCCCTGTCAAAAAGTCAGTCTTTTCAAGACTGACGATTCCTGCTCCTATCCCTGCTCGAGGATCTGTCTTCGACAGGTTCGATATCACACCTCAAAAGACAACCTCAGTCTTTAAGAGGTTAACACCGGCGGCGTCTCATTCAGACAGGGGGCAAAAAGAAGATGTCTCAATCTCCGAGCCAGTCCCAACGGCTCGTCATGCTCGACGTCGCCATTGGCAACGAGTGAGGAAGGCAGGGGGCAACTCCCCCTCAGGGATAACTCCACCGGCTCCAGTGGTGGAAATCAACGCTGCTGTTCCAACTGGGAACAGCTTTGAACTGCTGAGGAGGGTACGGAAGAACTCTCCAACCGCTACATTGAAGAGATCTCCTCCATCTGCGGAGAGAGTTCCAGAAACGAAACGAGAACAGCCCCCTCAATGGTTGTCTTCAAAAATTTATAAAGTTTGGCAGAGGGTTCAAGACTCTATGATTGACCCAGGTCACTCTCGTCACCAGAAAAAAGGCGAAAGTGGAAAAAGACAAGGACTGTCCCATTAAACAGCAGGGGACAGCAGCTGCTAGGGTGCCCCCTTCAATGGTTCCTTCAACCTCAATGGCCCACAAAAGAAGGAGGCCAGAGAAAACCCCCGCGTCAGCGGCAAAAGTTAAAAATGGTGAACCTAAACGCCCCAAGTCAGGGGGCATAACAGTTCATACGGTTTACATGGCATCGAGAAAAGAAGACAGCCGTGCATCCACGGGTCATAGACCGCTTACACGGTCAGTGACCAAGGCTCAGGAGCAGCAACAGAAGCTCCAGGAGATGATGAACGCTATGGACGCACTTACAGGGCCGAAAGAAACCTCGGAAACATCCTCAGAGGAACGTCAAGAACAAGAAACGGACGCTGAATTCCTTCGGCGCGTACTAGAGAAGAAAGATAAAGAAGCTGCGGAGCAGGCAGCCAACATAAAGAAAATGGCCCTCCTGTTCCAGGATATGGTGGGTATGATGATTCAACAAGATCCACCTGCTGAAGATCCCCCGATCATTCTTGAAGACGATAGGGGAGAGACGTCGAATCCTCCACCGGCTCTATCCACAGCTAAAGAGGATACCATCTCAAAAACTGATTTGGATGAATACATCACCCAGCAAATACGGGTGCATCATGCGACCGAAGCGTCCGGTCAGGTCGTAAAAACGGAGCGGCCATACCCAAGTTGGTACGATCAAATCAAGTACCCACCCGGTTATACGATTCCCAAGTTCCATGTTTACAAAGGGACGGGAAATCCTCATCAACATGTTGCCCAGTTTAGGGCACTCTACGGCAATACCGGTGGTGATGACAAGCTTTTACTTCACCAGTTCGTTGGAAGCTTATCAGATACGGCGTTCGAGTGGTACTCTGAGCTCCCAAACGACTCTATCAAAACTTTCGCGGAGATGGAGCTGCTGTTTACTCAGCGTTTTGCAAGCGCTAGTGAACGTACCCCAATGACGGCACTGATTAACTCTAGGGTAAAACCCGGCGAGACATGGGTTCAGTACGCTATACGATGGCGGAATTTATGGTCAAAGTGTGAGCAGCGCATTGAAGAAGCTCCCGCAGTTGGTATGTTTGTGGGAACCCTCGATCCACAAGCAACCATCTCGCAGTTTATAATGTTTTTCAAGCCGACTACCTTCCAGGCCTTGATCGACAAACTAGCACAGATGGATCAGATGGGCCATAAACCTCCTCTTCCAAGGCCGGACTCCCGAAATGACAAAGGGAAGGGAAAAGCGATCGTCGTCGCTAATGCTCAACAACAACCCAGCAACCCGAAGCCAGTGGCTCGTCAAAATAATATGCGCCCGTACGTACCCCTTGAGGATAGAATGGGATGTCCTCATTCCTTTCCCCGCGATAAAACGAGGAGGTTATTCGAGCTGGCGTTGCGCAACAGACTCATAAATCTGCCGGATCCAAAACGTCCGTTGCAACCAAGTGACGTCAACGAGCCCAACTACTGTCCTTATCATCGAATACTAGGCCATCCGATCGAAGATTGCTACGTTTTCAAGAATTGGCTTGAAAACCAGTACCGACAGGGCAAGTTCGCGTTATCTGACAAATGGAAAGTGAATCCCCCGCAGCCCCATACCTCTAAGGGGACGAATACGCCGGGGGCAACATGCTCCGTCATTGAAGAAGCTCCTTGGGAGGCTGTATTATCAGCCAAGACAAAGAGGATGCTAAACGATCTTCAAACATGTCCAGCGATCAAGTGGAAGAACCCGTTGGAACCGCAGGTCATTGAGGGGATGTTGAAGCCGCGTACAACTCCAAAGACCGATGGTGGTGGCTCAAACACTCGCAACCAGCCGTCAAAATCTTCGAAGAAGAAGAAAAAGAAGTCAAAGAAGCCCGTGAAGCCTGGCGACAAGTGCACGGACTTACAGAAGCAAATTGACGCGCTGGATGAATACAACCAAAAGGCATGGACTCCCATTACGCTCCAAGAGTTCCTCAATCACGTCTTTCAAGAAGAAGATGAGGGAGAAAGTTCATCGGATGAATCCGAGGAATATGTGGCGAGCTGTCATATGATTTCCCATTCGATCACGAACGATGAGGAGACTCCTTGCACCGAAAAGCTGGGGGCAGATCCTGAACCAAAAGTTCTGGGACCATCAGATGAAGTAATTGACGCATTCCTTAATGAAGCTCGGTTGAAAAGTAAAGCTGATCGGGAGCGCGAGGCGGCTATATTTGAAAGGGCCAAGTGCCAGCGACTTGATGAAAGAGCTGAGATGATCCCGCTGGAGCAAAACACCTCCGCTACCGACAAAAGCCAATTCAAGATAAGGAAAAAGTTTGCTAAGGCCATATCAATGGGCATGAAGCTACCATCCTCCGAAGGAAAAATTACTGGTGAAGCGGAAATGCATCCCTCTTATTGCTTATATCATCGGAAGATTTCGCACCCCACTGAAGAGTGCAAAGCTTTCGATAGATGGTGGCAAGAATATGTTGCTCATCGACAACGCTTTAAGCGGGAGAAGCGCAAAACTCGTCGACAGCAAAGAAATACGACCGAAGGGCTTGAAAGAATTACCGGCGATTGTCGCATGGTTAACACTGGAGGGTCACAAGTGCCTACATTCGGGAGCGATTCTGATGAGGAGCTGGAACTCGCCCCTCTCTTTAAAGAATCAACTTCGGGAAAAGAAGAAGAGCCAAAGGTTTGCGAAAATATCCAGCTACGCAATCGGACGCTACCTGAAAAGAATCTCGGACCCTTAAACAAGAAAGATAAAGGGAAAGAAAAGGTCTCTGAGGATATTACTCTAGATGACCAAGTTGCGGAAGAGCTAACCGCCAAGAATCCGCCGAAGAGAAATAAAGTGGATTACAATGTCTTGGCGCATCTGAGGAAGCTGTCCTCACAACTCAGCATTCTTGATGCCCTGTTACTATCAAAAGAGGCGAGGGGTTCTTTGATTAAGGCGCTACAAGATCCGGACCAGTTCCAAGCCTTCCTGGCCGAAGAAAAGATGAAGAATGAGTTGGAAGAGGTGCACACGGCCGACGTTGCTTTTGGCGATGAAGACCTGCTCCTCGGGACGTGCGAACACAATCGTCCCCTTTATGTCTCAGGATACTGCCATGACATAAAGATAAGTAAAATCTTGGTCGATAACGGATCGTCTGTTAATTTACTCAATGTGCGGGTGTTAAAGGAAGTTTGCATGAGTGTCCAACACCTTGCCCGAAACAAGATCACCATCTCCGGGTTCGACTCCCAATCGTCAAAAACTCTCGGATCTGTGATATTGACGTTACGCTTCGGGTTGCTCGTGACAGATATTAAATTCCATGTCATAAATGCCAAGACATGCTACAATGCTCTGCTCGGTCGACCATGGTTACACGAGTACAATATCATCCCTTCTACACAGCATCAGTGTATGAAATATTGCAAGGATGGTCTCGAGTACACTGTGGCAGGAGAATTGAATCCGTTTTCCTTGAATGAAGTTCGTAAGTATGAAGATGCCAAATACTTCTTGCCGAGTTTCGAAGACACGGAAAGGTGTCACAAGCCTGAGAACAAAACTAACGCCACCATCCCTGTCTTCGGCAGCGATACCGAGGAGGAAGAGGATATAACTTATTCGGGTCCGCCCCAATACACCAAGCCGGGACCATCCGTTCCTTCATTGATCTTCGGTAGTGATTCGGAAGATGAAGTTCATGTTGTATTCCCTGCTCGGCTTTCAATACGAGCTTCTGCTGATGAAGAGCGAAGTCTGCAGATAGCCATGGTGCCGCTTAGACACCATAAAGAACTGGATGCACTTAATATCTACAGTGTAGAAGAATTGCGGACATTCTATATCCCTCCCAGGAGAAAGAGAGAGAAAGCAATTCTGCTTTACCGCTCTGAAGAAAATGAAGTGGAGAAAGAAATCTGGTATGGAGCAGATCCAACGCTGGACAGGCTTCAACCCATTCGTCTACCTAGATATTATACAGAAGGCTTGAAACGACTGGTAAAGCGCCAAGGGATACCCTTCGAACAGACTGTTAGGAAGGCCAAATTCTATGACAGGGTTTGGAACGTCCCCGGAACTCAACACAAGCTACCTAATGGGAGGATGGAGACGATCGGGCTCGGATACGTCCGGTCAAAGAAACGGGAGCTACTAAACAGCTGCTATGTCGTGTATGACTTCGATGAAGAAGCAGATGCTCAATGGGAGGACGCTAATCCTGAGCCAATAAAAGTGCCAGATGCAAAGGAGCCCAGTCCGTCGTTCGAAGAACAAATGGACAAGCTTATAAGGGAAGCGGGTCAAAAAGTCCGGGACGACCATAAACGCGAAATGGTCATCTACGAGAAAGCCAGAACGCAACGCCTTCTCCAACAAGCCGTGAAAGATGAAAAGGCTGCTCCCTGTCAACCTGTTATAAAGAAGGCTCGGCGCAAAAGCAGAAATAAGTCGAAAGGCCAAAAAGGCGCTCAACAACAAAGCAGGGCTAAGAAGCCACGCAAACGGGAGTCGAGCGTTATTGATCTATCTCTTATGAAGAAAATGGGGCGAGCATACTCGTTTCCTCGGGACAAGACGAAGAAGATACTTGACCTTGCTCTAAAACATCAGATGCTTACACTGCCGGAGACTAAGCACCCCGAACGAGCAGGCGAAGTCTCACACCTGGACTATTGCTCTTACCATCGAGTAATAGGGCACTCTCTCGAGGATTGCTTCACCTTCAAGAATTGGGTCGAAGATCAGTATCAGCTTGGCAAGTTCGCTCTGTCCGACAACTGGAGGGTAACGCCACCACAAAAGCATGAGCCTAAGGCCACGAAAGAAGAACCAGTTCCATATTGGGATTGGAAGCAAATTCGCACCTGTCATATGATTACAATATTAAAAGAAGAGCCCGAGGACATAGATGAGCTCCTTTGGTGCTTCGAAAACAGCAGCGACGAGATAATCTCAGAATTCCCACAAGCGCCAAAAGAACTGGAAGATAGAATCCATACCACTGCGGATAACCTTAAGAAAATTGAATTGGGAACGCTAGATGACCCGCGACCGACATTCATCAGCGAGATGCTATCTGAAGAAAGGGTGACCGCGTTGAAAGACGTGCTCCTACAGCATAGAGATTGCTTTGCGTGGAACTATTCCGAAATGCCGCGACTAGATCCAGAAATCGCTGTGCATAAATTGGCAATATCCCCAAGCATCAAGCCAGTCAAACAGGCGCCGAGAAGAATGCGACTCAAGCTTGAAATGAGTATCAATGCTGAAGTCAAAAAGCTGATCGACTCTGGCTTCATCCAGGAAGTTCGATACCCTGAATGGATCGCCAACATCGTCCCGGTGATGAAGAAAAATGGGACAGTGCGCATATGCGTGGACTTCCGGGATCTCAATAAAGCCTGCCCGAAAGACGATTTCCCAGTGCCAGTCACCGAACTGATGATAGACAATACGTCCACTCATGAGGTTTTCTCCTTCATAGATGGCTCATCAGGGTATAATCAGATAAAGATGCATCCCGAAGACCAGAAGCACACCGCCTTCAGGACCCCTCTAGGTATATTCTGTTATAAAGTGAGGCCCTTCGGTTTAAAGAATGCCGGTGCCACTTATCAAAGGGCCATGACAAAGATCTTCGATGACCTTATAAATGAAATCGTCGAATGCTATATCGACGATCTCGTGGTTAAAAGCAAATCATACGAGGAACATCTCGAGCATCTGAAGACCGTATTTCAACGCCTTCGACAATACAACTTGAAAATGAACCCGCTCAAGTGTGCATTTGGAGTTTCCTCAGGCAAATTCCTGGGATTCATTGTTCGACACCGAGGTATTGAAATAAATCCGTCAAAGATTAAAGCGATCATGGAAATGCCTCTGCCGAGAACTCTCAAACAGTTGCGGTCTCTCCAAGGGAAGCTCGCGTACATACGGCGATTTATAGCCAACCTTTCAGGAAAGTGTCGTCCTTACAGTCACCTGATGAAGAAGGGAACCCCATTCGTCTGGGATCAAAAATGCTAAAGCGCGCTAGACGAGATCAAGCAATACCTGCAGAACCCGCCGGTGTTGGCTGCTCCGGTTAAGGGAAAGCCTCTCATTCTTTATACAACCGCCCTCGAAGGTTCTTTAGGTGCATTATGGGCACAAGAGAACGATCAAAGGAAAGAAAGAGCACTCTACTACTTAAGTCGAGTTCTGCTGGGGATAGAAAGCAACTACTCCCCCATTGAAAAACACTGCCTGGCGTTGATCTTTGCGATAACAAAACTCAGGCACTATGCGTTGGCGCATGAAGTCCGTCTCATTTCAAAGGCGGACCCCCTTAAATACTTGATGTCAAAAGCCATATTGACGGGACGACTCGCTAAATGGGCCCTGCTCTTGATGGAGTTCTCGATAACGTATCAACCTCTCAAGGCAGTGAAAGGCCAGGCCATCGCCGATTTCCTCGCTGAGCACCCGATACCGGCCGACTCTCCTTTAAACTGCGATCTTCCAGACGAACATGCATTTGACGCGAGCGACGGTGGTGAAACCCAATGGGAACTTTATTTCGATGGAGCATCTTCCATGAAAAAGCGCAAACAAAATACCCCTATAATCAAATCGGGGGTAGGACTCATCTTTATAACTCCACAAGGAGGGATAATGCGCTACGCGTTCTCCCTAACAGAACCGAGAACAAATAACGAAGACGAATATGAAGCTCTGATAGCAGGCCTTGAGATCGCCATTGACATGGGAATTGAAAACCTCCTCATATATGAGGATTCTCAACTTGTCGTTAGTCAAGTAAACGGCGACTACCAAACGTGCAAGCCAGAATTGGTGAAATACGGTGAAAAGGTGCAACAACTGTTAACCCAAATTCCCTCTTATACTTTGGAGAACATACCGCGCACGGAAAACAGCAAAGCGGACGCATTGGCTAAACTTGCTAAAGAACTAGCTGACGAGAATCTCGATGACGTTAGAATCGTGGTACAAAGCCGTTGAATGCTTGCCCCAGCAGAAACATCGCCGGAATCATCCAAAGAAAAGGAAATGACTGAGCGAATGGCTCTGCAAATAAAAGAGCCGGAAAGGCCAAGGATTGGAGGGAAGTCTTCATAGATTACTTTAAGTCCCACCGAAGGCCTGAAGAAGCGTCCATAAGACATCAGCTCATGAAACGAGCTCTGTCTTTCGCCTTCATCAACGATACTCTATACAAGAGGTCATTTGATTCTCTGTGGCTGAGATGCTTAGGACCTGACGAAGCGAAAAGGGTCATCCAGGAAGTTCATGACGGACTCTGCGGTTCTCATCAAGCAGGCCCTAAGATGAAGTTGAAAATAAAACGGATGGGATACTACTGGCCCACGATGATTCAGGACTGCATCGAATATGCGAAGCAATGCCACTCATGCCAAATTCATGGGGACTTCATCCACCAGCACCCAAATCCACTACATCCAACGGTGGCTAGCTGGCCATTCGAAATGTGGGGGACTGACATAGTTGGCCCTATCGAACCAGCATCGTCTAGGAGACATCGTTTCATCCTGGCGACGACTGACTACTTCTCTAAATGGGCAGAAGCAGTACCGTTAAGAGAGGTGAAGACGGAAAATATCCTCCACTTCTTCAAGACGCATGTCATATATCGATTTGGAACTCCGCGACGGATCATCTCCGATAACGGGCCAGCTTACAGAAGCCACAAGATCAGTCGCTTCGCGCAACAGCATAATATAGACTGGAGATATTCCTCGGTTTATAATCCGCGAGCTAATGGTCTAGCTGAAGCCTTCAACAAGACCTTGACAAAAATCATAAAGAAAACGGTGTCCCGAAATAAGAAGGACTGGCACGAAAGACTGCAAGAAGCACTTTGGGCATATCGAACTACGTTCAAGACGGCCACGAATACAACGCCGTACGCGTTGGTGTTCGGTACAGAAGCAGTACTCCCCCTCGAGATAGAGTTACCCTCTCTACGAGTGGCAGTCCACTACAAGCTAACGGACGAAGAAAATGCTCACCTTCGGCTTAAGGAGCTTGACGTCCTTGATGAAACCCGGCTCATAGCACAGCAAAATCTGGAAGCTTATAAAGCAAAGATGACGCGCTCATATGAAAGATTGACCCGACCGAGGACATTCCGCCAAGGCGAACTTGTGCTAGTGGTCAAAAGGCCTATGATCCCCAATCGCGTCAAGCGAGGAAAATTCGAGCCGAACTATGAAGGCCCGTACATCATAGATAAAGTTTACCATGGTGGGGCCTATCTACTCATAGACATGCACGGGGAAAGGCCTTTCAGGCCAATAAACAGTCACTTCCTAAAGAAATACTACGCTTAATGAGTCACAGCCTAGGTCAATGATAGATGATGACGACTATGTCCGCTCGCTATCTTCCTAAGCTCAAGCTTTATAAGCAGTAGCCAGCCTTCTCAATTTCGGACCGAAACGTCCTTAAACTAATGTCGGACCGAAATGTCCTTAAACTAATAGCAGACCGAAACGTCTTTAAACTACTACCGCAGCATCTTTAGGCTGACGAGATATAAAAAAAACATATAAAAATAAAATAAAATAAAAACGGTATGTCCATAAGCAAAAAGGACACGGATGAAAACCCGAAAGGGCTTCGTGAGTAAAAACAGCAGGACTGCCGGCGAATGTTTGTGAAAACCCGAAAAGGCGCAACCTCGTTAAAGGACACTTATAGGGTCCTCTCGACCTTATAAGGAGAAACCACCCACGTGAGATCCTTACGACTCACAAGGGAGCAACACACTTAGGGATCCCCACGATTCCTAAAGAGAAAATACACTTGCGAAATCCTCACGACTCGTAAGGAGAACTCTCTTATGAGACCCTCACGGCTCATAAGAGTTGAAAGTCTTAAGTTATAGAGACCTAAACCTGTGCTTAAGCAACCCCCACAACTTCTGATATTGCCCTACAAGCGGCTCAATACCGACCCTTGTATACAATCCACGGGCGCGAATAAACATTTCCCTAACCAAGTCCCGTCCATGGCTGGGGATATGTTCGCATGACCCTTGTAGGTCCTCTCGACTTACAAGGAGAAAACCCTCATGTAGGATCCTTACGACTTACAGAGGAAACGAACACTTAGGAATCCTCACGAGTCCTAAGGAGAAAATGCACCTACGAGATCCTCACGACTTGTAAGGAGAAATAACTTCGTGAAACCCTTACGGCTCATGAAGTCAAAAGCCTTAGCCGACAGGAACTTAACCCTGGTCGCTAAGCCACCTTTGTTCGTCATCGACAGAGGCAGATGATGATTCGCTCCTGGTAATATCCCAGTTGTAACGGTGCTGATGCCGAAATCGGTTTACAGCGAAAAGCCAATAGGCCGCACATGCATACGAAATAGCCGAAATGATAGGGCAACTTGCAATAAAAAGCAGCAAGTAAAAATGTATGCATGCAAAATAGCCGAAATGATTGGGCAACTCGCAATAAAAAGCAGCGAGTGAAAATAAAATAAATAGCCGAAATGATTGGGCACCGTGAAAAATAGCCGAAATGATTGGGCAGTCGCAACCTTCGCGATATAAAAGCTGAAATGATAGAGCATCGCGGAAATAAAATAAAATAAAAAGAAGAAATGATAAAACTTTGGCCCTACAGTTAAGATCACATCGATCCCTGTATACAATCCAAAGGCGTAAACAAAGAGGGGACCATACTTTCCCAGCAGGCTCCGTCAGAAGACGAAACTAAATCTTGACGGTTCGGTCCAACTCCGAAGAAACCAATGTCTTCATCAAACTCCTCAACTCACGGATACAAACACTCCTTGACGAGAGCTTCCTGATCCATGTCGACTCGCAGAGCCACCAGCGTCTCCGTGGGAATCCTCGACTCGTTTCAAACCCCAAGAAAACAAATAATCCTTGGCGCTTGGGAAACAAATAATCCCTAGCAAACTCCTCAACTCACGGATACAAACACTCCTTGACGAGAGCTTCCTGATCCGCGTCGACTCGCAGAGCCACCAGCGTCTCCATGAGAATCCTCAACTCGTTTCAAACCCCAAGGAAATAAATAATCCTTGGCGCTTGGGAAACAAATAATCCCTAGCAAACTCCTCAACTCACGGATACAAACACTCCTTGACGAGAGCTTCCTGATCCGCGTCGACTCGCAGAGCCATCAGCGTCTCCATGGGAATCCTCGACTCATTTCAAACCCCAAGGAAACAAATAATCCTTGGCGCTTGGGAAACAAATAATCCCTAGCAAACTCCTCAACTCACGGATACAAACACTCCTTGACGAGAGCTTCCTGATCCGCGTCGACTCGCAGAGCCACCAGCGTCTCCGTGGGAATCCTCGACTCGTTTCAAACCCCAAGGAAACAAATAATCCTTGGCGCTTGGGAAACAAATAATCCCTAGCAAACTCCTCAACTCACGGATACAAACACTCTTTGACGAGAGCTTCCTGATCCGCGTCGACTCGCAGAGCCACCAGCGTCTCCGTGGGAATCCTCGACTCGTTTCAAACCCCAAGGAAACAAATAATCCTTGGCGCTTGGGAAACAAATAATCCCTAGCAAACTCCTCAACTCACGGATACAAACACTCCTTGACGAGAGCTTCCTGATCCGCGTCGACTCGCAGAGCCACCAGCGTCTCCGTGGGAATCCTCGACTCGTTTCAAACCCCAAGGAAACAAATAATCCTTGGCGCTTGGGAAACAAATAATCCCTAGCAAACTCCTCGACTCACGGATACAAACACTCCTTGACGAGAGCCTCCTGATCCGCGTCGACTCGCAGAGCCACCAGCGTCTCCGTGGGAATCCTCGACTCGTTTCAAACCCCAAGGAAACAAATAATCCTTGGCGCTTGGGAAACAAATAATCCCTAGCAAACTCCTCGACTCACGGATACAAACACTCCTTGACGAGAGCCTTCTGATCCGCGTCGACTCGCAGAGCCACCAGTGCCTCCGTGGGAAATTCTCGACTCGTTTCAAACCCTAAGGAAACAAATAATCTTTGGCGCTTGGGAAACAAATAATCCCTAGCAAACTCCTCGACTCACGGATACAAACACTCCTTGACGAGAGCCTCCTGATTCGCGTCGGCTCGCAGAGAAACTAGTGTCTCCGCGGGAAATTCCCGTTTCGTCTCAACATGCAAATGAAGCCTCAGACAGCAGGGACTAAAAAAAACTTGCTTCCTGAACAATGGGACCCTGCAAGTCAATCCAAAATGGTCTCTTGCATACTATTCACGGGTCTCACTCTCCAAAGTCGAATTTCGACGAGGAGGGAAACAACCGCTTGTGGGTCCTCTCGACTCATAAGAGAAAAAAATTCTCTTATAGGAGCCTTACGAATTATAAGAGAAAACCACACTTAGGAATCCTCACGATTCCTAAGGAGAAAACCCACCTACGAGATCCTCTCGATCCGTAGGGAGAAAAGTCTCTATGAGACCCTCACGGCTTATAGAGTTGAAAAGTTTTAGGCAGCAGATCTGAACCTGCGGCCTAAGCCATCGTTATTTCTTAAGAAAGTCAGGATACTCGTTCTAATCATCCGTCAACCATGGTTACTAAGGTGGCATGCTGATAATGAAAGAAAGAAAAGACGGAGAAAATGACACATTACAAAAAAAGGTGTATCTTTTATTCATAAACTTGATTGGATACAGGATACATTATGTCAAAGAATAAAAAATATATATATATATATACATTCTTTTATCTACAAGCACGAACGATACAAAGATGGATAGCTACTGAGGAGGAAGTGTCTTTAGTAAGTTCACAAGCTGTTGTCGCACTTCCTTCAGCGCTTCCTCTCGAGTGACAGCCGCGGCCACCTCCGCCTCCACCTAGGCCCGCTGCTGCAAGAAGGATGAAAGTTGCTCCTCCGCCGCCTTCTGGGCTGCTTCCTGGCTGGGTGCAGCTCACTCGACAACGTCAAGTTTTTGCCTCAATGATAATCCTTCGGAGAGACATTGCAGAAGGCCCTCAAAGATGACCTTCAGCCGTGCGGTGTTGGCCTCCACCCGAGCATGCAGTTGAGCAGACTTGCTCGAAGTCTCACCACGCTCCTTACGCCTTGAAATGACTTCTTGTTCGAGATGGCGGAAGTAAGGAGCGCTCTGCTCAATCCACGCTGTTCTTTTATTACTGGCAGCCAAGGTCTCGGGAGCGGGATGCAGCGACTCCAACTGATATAGGCGAACCTCGATCTCCTTACAATGGTTAACCCAGGATGCAATGATGCCCTCATCATGAAAGTTCACGAGTATTGCTAGCATCGGGTTAACCACTATAGCAAAGTCTGCGGCAGATGTAGGAGTTTCAACGTCGAGTTCCTCGACGTAGTCACTCAACATGCGCAGACTATTTGCGGCGCCTTTTGAAGACAGACTCCTCGGATAAGGACCCGCCGGCATTGTAATGCGAGGTTCGAAGGACGCCGAAGCCAGAACGACAGCTGAAAAGAAACAGGATGCGATCAGATAACAGTACAGAAAATAAAGAGAGGAAAGTTACCAATGTGATGGTCATTGTACCAGTTGAGACAGGTGGCAAGGTCGGAAGGGCTGGTGGCGCAGCTGATCTTTTATCCCCTCCTTCAATCTGTAGCACTGCAGTTGAGATGAGAAAAAGAGGTTAGAGGTAATTCCATCAATAAAAAAAGTGAGGAAGGATGTCAACGGAAATCATACTCACCAACGCTACCAAAGGAAGAAGCAAGCTCGGATGGAAAAGAAAAGTGTGGGAGCAACATCCGATATACATGATCAAAAAGCACTCCTGGAAACACAACAGTGTGACTTTAGTACACGAATTATACGTCTGGAATATAAGATTAATAAATCGTAAACACATACCTTCCAACATCTTCGAGGGTATGAGAGAGGGTTGAGAGGTGACCACCGCCAAGGCAGTCGTTGAAGGCGCTCCCTCGAGCAGTGGGGCATCGACACTGGCTGCACCTGCATTACGAAAAGGTGAACTTGTCAGAAAAGATTGTAAAGTAAAGAAAAGCAGTCACTTAGGGTTTACCCGAGGAGCTCCCGGCTGAAACGGAGGCGACTCCCTCCTCTATCGACATGAGACCACCACCCGTGGCCTCGTCACCCGACTCGATGGGGACCGTCGTCGTGCTCGCAAGACCTGGGGACGGCGGAGGGCCATAGACGGGAAGGACTATGATTGGATTATTGCCAGATTCCAGAGAAGGAGCGGTTGGCTCATCCTCGGGAATCATGGCCACCTCACCCACTACTCTCTCAGGTTCAGTAGTCGCGGTTGTATCGTCCACCATCGCCGGGGGATCGCCGGCCTCGAGCGCCTCATCCGCCACTACCCTGGACTCAGTTATAATGATCATATCATCTGCCACCACTTCAGGTTCGGCATCAATGACCTTCTCGGCGGTAGGCCCCTCGACCTCCACCTCAGGCTCCAAAGCCACAACGACGTTGCCCACCGTCGGCTCGAGTTCGGCAGGTACCGCCTCCTCTGTTTCTTTGGGATCAACGGTTTCCGCCTCCCCCTCGATCGGACTTGGCCCTGCAAGATAAGAGATATAAGGACCAACGACATTAAAATCCTTATAACAAAAAAAAAAATCTGAGAGAAACATTACCTGAAGCGTATTTACCGTTTGCGCTCCGAACTGCGCGCGCCACCTCTCTGCGGGCAGTGGATAGGGCGACAGGGGCCTCTTTAGATGGAGTATCAGCACGAGGGGCAGTGCTGGGACCCGCTCCCATAGCCAAGGCAGCCCTGCGTGCCTTCGCCTCACGCCTCAGCCGCTTCCTTTCCTCCCGGGCTGTCGCGATGGATCTTAGTGATGCCTCTTTCAAGGCGTCGTCGTCCTCGTTCAGGGATGCCTCCAGAGCCTTTAAGGCATCTCTCATCAGCTCTTCAAGACGAACCCCCTGCGGTGGCCCAGAGGAAGCAGGAACATCGGCAGCCGGTAGAGCATCTGCGTCACTTGGAGGGAACGGCATCGAGGTTCCTGTGATTAAAAGGGGAAGGTTAGATCGACCATAACACAAGGAAAATGAAAGCTTGATGAATCGAAACTTACTAAGGCCCATAGATGCTCTAAGACGTTCCTCCTCCTGGAAAGTCTTTAGAGAAGCGGCAATGGCTTCTTCATCAGTGATGCCTGTTGAAAGAAAGGAAAGAAAAGCGTTAGTCAAAGGCAATGGAGAAGATATATTGCAATAAAGAAAGGCGACTAGTAGTTACCTGACTGTGCAAGCTTAGCTAACCACACGTCACGCCTCGCCAACCATGCTGAAGCTTTGAGAGCAGCCTCCAAGTCTGTATCGTCCGGCTGCGGCATCACTAATCCTGCGTTAGTCCCATATTCGAGCAGACCCTCAGCATAGGGAGCATGGGGTTCCTGACCGAACACGACGTCCGCAGCGAAGAGCGACTTCTTTTTCTTTTGCCCTCCGACCCTAGGCTCACGGGGGATCGACTTCCACTTAGCAGCCACTTTGGGACGACGGGTCCCGATGTCCGCACCCACGCCAGACTCCGGCGAGGGTACAACCACTGTCTCCACTGGAGCACAGGGTGCGGGAGGTGCATCTGTGATATCAGGGAGCGGCAGCTCACGTGGAGGACTTTGCGCACGCGATGGTCTGCCCCCGGCATCTTTTAGAGGAGGAGCCACCGGGATCCTTGGCACTAAGGGAGCGTTACGGTTGGTGCCGGGGGGTACTTCTTTACGGTCGATCAACACTCGCCTCTCTTCCTTTATAACAGCCCCCGCCGCATGATTGTACCACTCTTTATATACATTAAGGAGTCGTGGAGTACAGGCCGGCGTGCTGATGAAAAAACGAGAACCCGTGTTCAGGCGCATGAAGTGATGTAACGCGTTCTCCATCCCTTCTTCATTGGCAGCAGGTTCCAGTAAGAAAGCTTCCAAGGGTACCCCTTGATCGTAACCCAGTTGTTGGCCAAAACGATGCGGGTTATATCTCATGAAGATTGCTGCACCGCCCTGCCTGAAGACTAGGAAACCCGGTCTAATAGAATACAAGTGGAGGGTCTCCCGGGCCGTTAACACTGAAGCTCCATCCTTGAAGGAGTCCTGTAATGGTCGCACCGCAGTGGTGGACGCTTTTCCAATGGTTAATACCTTATCAATAAAGGACATCCCGACTCCAACGGTGTGAGGGCGAAGCATTAAACCCCTGGCGTTCCGTGGTGAAGGGGTCACGATTGATGAGCCAATCAACTGTATAATGCGAGGAAAACCGCACTTGTCAAAGAATGAAGGCCTTTTATGCATGCCGAAGACACCCGCCGTGTGTAGCTCGAGCCACGATGCAAAGTAGTGCATCGGGAAGACCACATGCAGTACCCCGGGCTCATTGGCATCCGCTGCTCGGCTGAGGCCATGATATAGGTGCGTCAAGCCAGCAATCCCCACAGCCACCTTTACCCCTATGACCATTCGGTGAGCTGGGTAAAAGACAGAAGGCCGCATGCGATGAGAGTGCATTGGGATCGCGAACCAACTCAGCCACAGTCCGAGAAATCCTAAGAAAAAGGCCTCCTCATCCATTCCGGAAGCCGCAATTTCTATAAAGGACATGGTTGGGGAGTTAGGAAGAAAAAAGTCCTTTTGGTCTATGTCTCTCGCTGGCAGGTTATCCAAACCTAGACCGAAAGGGTCCTCAAGGGTGGCAGACTTGGCGGTTTCTGCCGAGAGGACGCTTGGATGAAGGAACTGAGCAATGAAATCCTCAAAATTAACTCCGCGGCTCCCGCGTTCGATAAAGAGAGATTCATAAATGTTCAACACCTTAATCAAGCTCGGGAATTGGTGTTGAACGGCATTCTCCGGTGTGACCCCCTTACCACTGGCCTGGCGCCAAAGACGTACACATCTGTCGGGAGCAACTCCTCATAATGTTCTCCCATGACCGGTAGGCCGGATACCTCCGCGAATTCCTCCAAAGAGATAGACACTTCCCGATCCATGGCAAGGAAAGTGTGGGTGGGAATATTCCATTGCTCCAAGAAAGCCTTGAACCACCAGGTGGGGAGCGTAGGATATTGGAAGAGAGAGACGTAGACCGCGGTGTACAGTCCTAGTCTTATCAACTACGACTTCTTCGTCGACAGGATGTACCGGGCCCACGGCAGATAGCCAATCGGGTGACGGGGAATAAAACCAAGGTTATATGATTGCCCCCAGGGCCGTGCTTCTCCCTGACAAATACGGCGTCCTAGCATATCCAAGACCATAGGACGCTGAACCGGAACCGCATTCATAGCGGGATGAAGAAAGCTGTTCGCGGTCCAGTCTATCATCTCCACGGCATACTGCACTGAAGGTGGGGTAGCGAGTGAATTGCCGTGATGGGCTCAGACGGCACTGCGCATGTGAAGCTGCGTCGACCCATAATAATCTGGTTATACCAAGACCCCCAAAGGTGGAGTTTCTTGTACTCCGGGTCGTATTCTCTAATCATGGTCAGGACTTCACGGTCCGAGGGTGCCTCGGGAAATCCCTCCTCCGAACGGACAAACGGGAATGAAGTGTCTAAAGACATGATCGCTGCAAAAGAACAATTTAGCCGTTAGTGTTGTAATTCCAACGTTTGGCGTATAAAAAAAATGCATTTATTAAATTAAATTGAAATTAATTAATTACACCACACAACAGTGCAGTGAGTAGGAGACCAAAGAGGGACCCACAAAATCTAGATGACAATACGTCAGTTAATAAGACAATCTCATCATTGGATGAGATTGTCAGTTGGTCCCCAGGAAAACATTCCCATTTATAAAAAAAGGGGGGGAAGAATCCCTAGAGACAAGAAGAAAATCTCCTCTTTCAGAGCAAACCTCTGTCACAGAATGACACTTGTCAAATTCTGGTCTCAAAGGAATAAAATTCCTTAAAAGAGCATAGCTCTGTGATAATAATGGAAAAGATCCATCAAAAAATTTTAACACTTAAAAATTTTAAAATTTTTGGGACCTTGAAAAATCCATGAAAACTTATGATAAGTTCTTCACTTTGCAGATCTAAAAGATCCACACTTGATCTAAGAGCAAAGCTCTGTTCATGGGTTAGAACCCATGAACGAGATCCCTGCAGATCTATAAGTGTTTGAGAGCAAAGCTCTGTTTATGAAACCCCAATGGGGGTTTCTATAGATCAAAAGATCTGTGAGAGCAAAGCTCTTTGGTTAAGATTAATTAATTTGATTTGAATTAATTTTTACCTAAAGTTTTCTAACTTGGAAAATGAGAGCAAAGCTCTAAAGTTCTGGAAATGAGAGCAAAGCTCTGAAGTTCTAAGCAAGAGCAAAGCTCTGGAATCAAAATCTAGAAAATGGTGAAGTTTTCTAAAGGGCCATAGTTCCTATTTATAAGGCGCTTGCGCCCCTTGAGCTCACCCCTTGATCCAACGATCAGGAGTTTGCCACCACTGCACTCACGTGTGCGCCACATGAGCGCAACGGTGGGGGGCATTTGTTTCGCCCAATCAGAGCAAAGCTCTGTTGAAATTCAAAATTCAAAATTTTGAAGCAACGCTTCAAATCTCGGGAGCAACGCGCCACATGTCAAGCACTGATACGTCAGTGCAGCGCCCAAGAAGGCGCGCCCAATCAGAGCAAAGGTCTATTTTAATGAAGCAACGCTTCAGCTGCGCGACACGTGTCAGCGCAGATGCGCTAGCGCAGTTGCGCTGCGCTTTGCGCTGCGCGACACGTGTCAGCGCAGATGCGCTAGCGCAGTTGCGCTGCTCTTTGCGCTGCTCTTTGCGCTGCGCGACACGTGTCAGCGCAGTTGCGCTACGCTGTGCACTGCGCGACACGTGTCACGCGCTGGGGCATCTGCGCCAAACAGAATTAAATTTCTAAGAAATCTTTTCTGTTCTTGTTAAAACAAGAAGATTTTCTTCTGCAAAGCAGAAGCCCTTGGATCAAAGATCCAACGGTGGGGAAAATTCCCCAAATCACTCAGAGAAGGATCTCTTTAACAAATTTAACTAATTTTTGGGCACTATAAAAAGGACCCTAGGCCTCAATTCAAAGGAGGAACATTTTCTTCAAAAAAAAGGGTCAAGAGCTTCAAACAGAGAGAACTCTGAGAAAATTTCAAGAAAAAAGGTAAAGAACCTTCATGAAATAGAAGAAATTTCTTCTAATAGATCATTGATCTAAAAACAAGATCAATGATCTTTACATAATAAACAGTGTTTTGCACTTTTATGAACCTCTGGTTCTTTAAAACAAGAAAACAATAAAATAAAAAATAGTGCTTTGCACTTTTATGAACCTCTGGTTCTTGAAACAAAGAAGAAAAATTTATTTTTCTTTGATCTAATTGAGATCAAGAAATTAAATAGTGCTTTGCACTTCTGTTCTTGAATCTAAAAGATTCTTAGTGCTCTGCACTTACAAACTGCGCTGTTGCGCTCTTAAGAGAGCGCCACGTGTCAGCCATAGAACCACTTGCGCTACGCGCTCTTGAAATAGAGCTTTGCTCTCTGGAATTGGCGCAACTCACCAGAGCGCGCCACGTGTCAGCAGCGCAACAGCGCAGCGCACTGTGCTATTGCGCTTGCGCTCACCACAGCGCGACATGTGTCACCACCATATGAGTTTGCGCTCATTACTTAGCGCAAAGCGCCTGACAAGCCACGTGGGGCACTGTCAGAGTATTTAATGCTCTGCATTATTAAAGAAAAGGGACAGAGCCCAATTAAAAGGCCTAACAGGCCTAATAAAAAATGCTATGCATTATTAAAGAAAAGGGACAGAGCCCAATTAAAAGGCCTAACAGGCCTAATAAAAAATATTATGCATTATTAAAGAAAAGGGACAGAGCCCAATTAAAAGGCCTAACAGGCCTAATAAAAAAATGCTATGCATTTTAAAAAGGGGGGCAAAGCCCAAACAAAAAAATAGATGCTCTGCATCATTTATAAAAGGGCAAAGCCCAATCAAAACAAGAATAATGCAGTGCATTACTAAAAGGGGTAAAGCCCTAGCACAGGCCAAAGACAAAAAATGTTGAAACTGGACTTAGCCCAATTTTGGCCATAAGTCCTTAAATTAAATTGACTAAGCAAGATTGCTCTCTTAAATCAATTTACTACGGGTTCAAGGCTGCATCTCTGAATGACACATGTCGTTGTAATTCTTCAACGACGTCAGAGAGGTGACGGGTCCCGACAGCCACATATCAATTTCGGACCGAGACGTCCTTAAACTAATATCGGACCGAGACGTCCTTAAACTAATTTCGGACCGAAACGTCCTTAAACTAATGTCGGACCATCACGTCCTTAAACTGGAACATGGACCACCACGTCTTTAAACTGGAATACGGACCACCACGTCCTTAAACTGGAACATAGACCGCAATGTCCCTAAACTGGCAATAGACCGCAACGTCCTTAAACTACCTATGGACCACTATGTCCCTAAACTGGAACAGTAGAGCCTCCAAATGCTCTTTTGCCGGATCTAAACGGTCCCGTTTAAGTTGATCTTAGCCCCAAATACGGCTAACGTATCCTTAGACATTTAAATGAATGATAAAACTCCAAATCAACTTTGGTTCAAGGTTACATCTCTGAACTCCTCTGACACCTGTCGTTGTAATCCTTCAACGA
Organism: Agapanthus africanus; assembly: GCA_030015575.1. Classification (NCBI taxonomy): domain Eukaryota; kingdom Viridiplantae; phylum Streptophyta; class Magnoliopsida; order Asparagales; family Amaryllidaceae; genus Agapanthus; species Agapanthus africanus. The sequence goes on from CM057344.1 coordinate 17,408,491, forward strand.
AGTCAGAGAGGTGACGAGTCCTGACGGCCATATATTAATCAATACGTTAAGTTGATCTTAGTCTAAAACGGGATTAACGTATCCTTAACGAACGTTTAAGTTAATCTTAGCCGCAACGCGACTAATGCATCCTTAAACTAAAAACACCAAACCCAAATCTAAGTAAATACGGATTTGGACTAATCCACATCCTACGGGCGACGGCATTACTCAGCCTCCGTATACAATCCACGGGCAACCACAAACAAAACAAACACCCACGACACGAAGTGAAATTCTGGAGAAGGAGAAAGTTGTTACCGCGACGCGGTAGCGTAATTAACTGCAGGGGCTTGCGCCTGCAAGGAAGAGCATCCCCACAATCAAAAAACCCCTCACCCTGAGGGGGAATCTGACGAAATTTGCTACATCGGTCGCATCCGTCTAAACATCCGATACACAGTGCCATAAATCAACTTGGCATCTTCGGAGAGGTAGACGGATAAAACCAAATAGCATCTGCCCCGAATCTCAGCGTCAGGACATCGCGGTCTTGTGCGCCGTCTTTCGGAGGGGAACATCTGCAACTCGCTCTACTAAGCCCGAGAATGTGCGATAATCCGCACCATCCGAACGGGGTCCCCAAAATGGGTTGTAGAGACGTAATTGCATGGAAATGTTTAATACATCTTTTTATAGAAAACGGTTTTGTAAGTTTAGGGTATTTATTTGTAAAGTTGTATTTTCCTGTATTTTATTGTCCCAAACTTCATCGTGCTATGCTAGAGATGTGTGTTGTGATGAGGTAGGTCATTACCTCGTGAACTATCTGAGGTATAGCAATAGAATTATGATGATTTATGTCGAATTATAAGTATGTGGTATTATTATAAAAAAAATGCGATAAAAGTTACAAAAATGAATCTTTTAAGGTGAAACTTGTTTTAATAGATTTATTAATGTTCTATAAACAATATGTGAGAGTATGGTATGTTCCTGGATTAAGAAAAGTTGAGTTTTGAAGAAAAACCAAATCAGAAGTCGGATTAACTCCTCTTCCGTCGAGTTTTATAATTTGAAAGTTTTAGAATTTGAGATGAGAGGGAAAGAAGGGACTTACTGGCTTGGGGTCAAGAGGAGAGGGAGAGGGAACTACGCAATGCTTCGGGGCGTCGTTTCGTCGTCGAAAACTCCTTGTATCGTCGCCGGAACTTCGTCGGAGCTTCGCCCTTCGCTAACTCCACTTGCACACTATTGAGACTTGAATGTTTTTGAGAGTTTTGGAAAGGAATTGTGAGTGAGGAAAGGTGAAATGAGGTGTGGTATTTATAGGAGAAATTAGGGCTTGGTGTGTTAAAGATTGCATTAAAAATATGCATTAAAATTTGATTAAAAGGGCATTTTATTGCTCTCTGTATGAATGCAGAGAAAACAAGCAGTGTGAGAGGGAGTGGGGTAGGCTAAGGATTGTAGGGAAAAAGAATGGGGGATTTTCCAACGGGCAAGCCCGGCGGTGCCGGTCTTATTGGGCATGTCGCCGGGTCAATACCGGCGGAGGGGGTTAGGGTTTAGGCCACGTGTTGGGGTCGTTTGGTATTCTTCAGTGCACATGTTTATTTAAACTGCGACTCTTCAGTTTACGTGTTGTGCACGTGTAGACCCTTGGGCTTCTAAAAAAATTAAAAGAAATTTTAATAAAAAGATAATGTGGCTGATGGGATTTGAACTCGGGTGCTATGTCACAGCAGTGCAAGGCTTTACCAGTGAGCTACAAGCTCTTTCTTGTTGTTCGAAAGCAAAACAAATTCTTATAGCATTCACAAGAATTGTAAATACCCCAAGTGTACATTAACTTTAAATGAATTTTTTGTATATTGAAATTGGAGTTGTTACAGAGTAAATACATCATGGGCCTCGTTGTGTCTCCTTACCCGTACACTGGGAAGCGGGGCATAACATGTATTGTTGGTGGCCCATGCATGTCAGTTCTACATGAAGTCATACCATGCAGGGGTCATTATTGCATGGAAACCTAAGCAATATATCACAAGAATTATAAGAATCAGCAACTAAATGTTCTTTACATTTCATATTCTTTGAATCTATCATAACTTTATTTTTCTTTCAAGGTTATGGATTTTTCGAACAACACGAGCACCAACATGAACGACAGCACCACACCACCACCTCTTCCAATTACACCTACCGTAGCAGCTCCTATTAACGAGCAGACGGTATTGCTCGAGGCGATCAAGAGCCTCTTGGAGGGACAACAATAGCAGACCGCTATCCTAATGAACCGCCCCGAAGCTGAGGCACCTGGAGTGAAACAATTCTGGGCATTGCATCCTAAACAATTCTCTGGAAAAGAGAGACCTTTGGAAGCAGAGGAACGGGCTCAGTCGATCGAAGACGACCTGGCAGCAGCACAAGTGCCAGACATTGCTTGGGTAAGGGTTGTAAAGCTACAACTAACTGACAATGCCAGGGTATGCTGGAAGGCGGAAGAAAGCCGCCTTGCCCAACCAATTGAACGGAGGATTTTTCCCGAGATGTTCAACGCGAAATATTTTCCCGAGACTGCCCGCTTTGATATGGAGCAGCAATTCATCCACCTGCAACAAGGCTCTATGTGGAGCAAATCCGTGGATGAGTATGATGCTGAGTTCACCATGTTGAGCAGGTAAGATATATCTTAAATATTCAAATTTCTTATATCACATACTACACAGGTAACACAAGACCATAACAGGTTTGCGTCCCATCTCATACTGACTACTGAGATCAGGGCTATAAGATTTCAGCAAGGGTTGGACCCGGAGATCCAAGTTACATTAGCTACAGGGAATTTCCCAACCCATGATTTGGTTTTGAAGGCTGCCCGTCGATATGAGGCAGTGGTGAAAAAGAAGGGCAGACCTCAATCTTCCAGTGTGAAGCGCCCTACTACTCAGATAGCAGGAGGAGCCTCTTCCAAGTCACTGTTTGTACCCAGGAGACTAGGAGTAACTTTTAATCGACCCAGTCCAGATTTCTGCTTCTATTGCAAAAGAAATAGATACTTGGCGAAGGATTGCAGGCGTGTAAATCATCTATGCTTAGTCCGTGGCTCATCCACACACGATATTGGATCTTGTCCTCATAGATTCAATTCAAAAACTGCATCCAGACCAGCAATCACCTATCCGCAGCAGCCAGCTATCCAGGCACCTGCTCCTCGACTTGCTCTCCCAGCTCCACCTCCTCGTGGACCTACTGCACCCTCTCTTCGTCAGTTCCATCATGCACAAATAATCCTACCTCAAGTACAGATGAACGGACAGCGGAATGCTCCCATAGCAAGGAGGAATGTACCTAGACGACATGCTTTCACAATGACTGTGGAAGAAGCTGAAGCCACTGGCCAAGTCATCACTGGTAACTCATTTTCTTTCAAAACTTTCTTTCAACCTTTATACATATCAAAGTATCTTTTCCTATACCTAAATATATTCCACATAACTTAGGTACAATCTTAGTAGCCTCACTTCCTGCATTAGCACTCTTCGATACTGGAGCATTTCATTTCTTTATGTCGCAACGGTCCGTCCGAACTCATGCGATTCCAGTTAAACCGCTCGTATCCAGCTGGAATGTTAGTTCAGGAAATGGCGTTCTAAAGGCAACTTTGGGATATGATCTGGGTCCAGTGGTCGTCTGCAGCAGATAATTTTATGCTGACTTCAAAGTGCTAGACATACCGAACTTCGATGTAGTTTTGGGTATGGATTGGCTAGGAACTTTTTATGCTACCATCGACTGTCGTCAAAGGAGGGTAGTGTTCGAGATTCCAGACCATCCGGTCTTTTATTTCAAGAATGGAGACCATACACTGGAGCCTAGCACATATAAAGCTAAGCCAAAGAAAGCCATGGTTGCAACACTACAAGCAGAGGAAGAATCGAAGCCGGAGGTAGTTTGAGAATTTGACGATGTATTTCCTGAAGACATATCAGGTTTGCCTCCCGATCAAGCTCTTGAATTCAGTATTGACTTAGTACATGGTGCACAACTGGTGATCAAAGCACCGTATCGGTTAAGTCCAGAAGGATTGAAGGAGATCCGTACTCAGCTGGACGAACTTCTGCAGAAAGGATGGATTCATCCCAATACTTCAAGTTGGGGATCTCCGGTTTTTCTTGTGAAGAAGAAGGAAGGTTCATACAAAATGTACATTGACTACCGAGCTTTGAATGAAGTCACAATAAAGAATAAGTATCCGCTACCGCGAATCAACGATCTGTTCGATCAGTTATGTGGGTCTTGCGTTTTCTCAAAATTAGATCTTCGTTCGGGTTATCATCAGGTGAAGGTCAAAAAGTCTAATATTCCGAAGATGGCATTCATGACTCGCTATGGACATTATAAGTTTCTCATGATGCCATTTGGAGTGACCAATGCACCAGCCATATTGATGAATCTGATGAACCAAGTTTTCCGAGAGTACCTAAACAAGTTCATTGTCATATTCATCGACGACATCCTGGTGTATTCTAAGAGTCGAAAAGAACACGATGAACATTTACGAATTGTCCTGGAGACTTTGCGACAGTATCAACTCTATGCCAAGCACAGCAAGTGTGAGTTTTGGTTAAATCAAGTCGGATTTCTCGGGTATATCGTTTCAGGTGAAGGAATCTCTGTGGATCCAGCTAAAGTATTAGCAGTAAGTGAATGGCCGACACCAAAGACAGTGAAGGACATTAGAAGTTTCTTAGGATTAGTGGGATACTACCGAAGATTCATAGAAGGATTTTCGAAGACTGCAACACCCCTGACCAAGCTCACACGTAAAGATGAATAATTCGTGTGGTCAGAAGCATGCGAACAAGTTTTTGTAGAACTCAAGTCAAGATTGACATCGGTGCCTATTCTCATAATACTGAACCAATCAGGAGGTTTTGTTGTGCATTGCGATGCATCCGATAAGGGATTAGGATGTGTTTTACACCAGCATGGAAAAGCTGTAGCTTATGCATCAAGACAGTTGAAGATTCATGAGCGCAATTATCCAACGCATGCCTTAGAGTTGGCAACTGTTATATTTGCACTGAAGATTTGGCGTCATTATCTTTTTAGAGAACGGGTAGATATATACACAGACAACAAAAATCTGAAGTATGTGTTTACTCAGAAAGAGCTGAATATGCGGCAAAGAAGATGGCTAGAACTTATGGCGGACTTCGACATTATCATCTAGGGAAGGTGAATGTAGTTCCTGATGCACTTAGTCACCGGCCACTATCAATGAATCTCACCGTACAGTGGAAGCTTCAGTAGATTTACACAAGATGGAGATTGAAGTGGTTATGCCAGGTAATACTTCAAAGTTGATGAACGTACAAGTTCAGTCTACTATAGTCAATTAGATCAAAGCAGCTCAAGCAAGTGATGCCAAGTTGCAAAAGATCAGAGAACAAATAGAAAGTGGACTTAGAACAAACTTCATCATCCTTGAAGACGGATCTTTGAGATACAGAAGCAGATTGTGTGTATAACAAGGTTCTGTTCGGGAAGAGTTGATGAAAGAAGCTCACAGCTCTCCATATTCAGTACATCCTGGTGGTACAAAGATGTACAAAGATCTGTGGCAACATTACTGGTGGCATGGAATGAAGTGTGAAGTAGCCAGAAGCATAGCCAAATGCTTGGTATGTCGGCAAGTAAAAGCTGAACATCACAGGACTGTTGGTTTACTTCAACCGTTACTTATTCTAGAATGGAAGCGGCAACACATCACCATGGACTTCGTGACTGCACTTTCTCGCAGCACGAAAGGTAACGATACGGTATGGGTTATTATGGATCGACTCAAAAAGTCGGCTCACTTCATCTTATTTCGAGTTGGCCAATCTACCGAGAAACTAGCAAAGAAGTACATGGAAGTAAGTCTAAATATAAGTAAGATTTAACTCTTCATAGTGTACTATTTCTGATACCCGTGAACTTATGCAGGAGATCGTGAGATTACATGGAGTACCGGTTTGCATTGTCTCCGATTGTGACACCAGATTCCGATCGCAGTTTTGGCAGAGTCTGCAAACTAGCTTGGGAACGAGTCTGAATTTCAGCACAGCTTATCATCCAAAAATAGATGGTCAGTCTGAGTGAACGATTCGGATTCTTGAAGATATGCTAAGAGCGTGTATGTTAGACTTCGGAGGATCGTGGGAAGATCACGCATCTTGTGGAGTTTTCATACAGCAACAGCTACCAAGCGAGTATTGGAATGGCACCGTTTGCAACTCTCTATGGAAGGAAGTGTCGTTCACCATTAAGTTGGGACGACATCGAAGATAGAGAACTTCTTAGACCTGAGATGATCATGGCAATTGTTGATGTAGTTCGCACGATCAGGGAAAGAATGTGCATAGTCCAAGACCGACAGAAGCACTAGGCTGATGCAAAACGCCTACACTTGGAGTTCTAACCGGGAGATCATGTGTTCTTAAAGATCTCTCCAAACCATGGAGTGATTCTCTTTGGGAAGAGGAGTATGCTCGATTCAAGATTTATTGGACCGTTCTTCATACTCGAACGAGTATGAGAAGTGGTATATCGCTTGGCACTTCCATCCTTGTTGGAAGGAGTGCACAACATATTCCACATATCCCAACTTCGAAGATATGTGAGCGACCCCAGCCACATCCTTGATCACTCCGAGCTTACTGGACAGACAGATCTATCTTGTAAGCAACAACCCGTTGAAATCCTGGACATAAAGGTAAAGTCACTTCGGAACAAGGAAGTAAACTTGGTCCGAGTGATGTGGAGAAAAGATTCGCTGGGAAAATCAACGTAGAAAAGAGAAGATGACATGCGTGCAAGATACCCTTACAAATTAGTCCTTAATTTCGAGGACGAAATTTTTCTAAAAAGGATAGAATGTAACGACTTTGTTTTAATGTACAAAATTTTTTAAAGTTAATGTACTAAATAGAGTATTTACAAGCTTGAGTATACTTTAAGTATTATTTTATTTGAAAGACAACAAGAAAACAATTGTAGCTCATTGGTAAAGCCTTGCACTGCTGTAACATAACCCCTGTATTCGAATCCCATCAGCCATATATTATTTTCAATGGTTTTTCTTTTAAACTTTTTGAAAGCCCAAAATTTTACACGTGCAATACACGTAAAAATGAAAAGTCTCAGAAATCAAACATGTGGAAATTATTATATGAACAGACACCAACACGTGGCAAGAATCCAGACCCCAACCCCCACCAAACGACCGGCGAAGATCTCCTCTGGGCCGGCGCCGCCGGTTGGAACCGTCGGTAATGCTCAAAAAATTTTAATCCTAGTCCCTTGGCTTACCCCACCACTCTTCTGCTGTTTGATTTCTCTGCATTTATCCAGAGAGTGTAATTTCAATCTTTAATTCTATTTTAAATGCATGTTTAATCCATTCTTCAATCCTCAAAACCCTAATTTCTCCTATAAATACAACATCACATCCTATCTCTCTCCATTCTGAAATCCATTATCAAAAATTCTCAAATTTTTCCAAGTCAAAGAAGTGTACAAGTGGAGTTAGCTCAAGGTCAAGTTCCGGCGACGATTCAAGAAGATTCCGGCGACCCCGTGACTCCACGAAACTCTCAAAACCTTCCTATACCTCTCCTCTCTACCCTAAACTCGTAAGTTCCCTCTTTTCTTCTCTCTTCCTAACTTAAAAACTTCTCTTTTCAAAACTCGTCGGAAGTGGCGTTATTCCGACGTCCGATTCTAAACTTGTTATAAAACACAAATTTTCTTAATAAACAATCATCCATATTGTTATACCTTATTTAGTAACCATAAAACAAACATTGAGAACAAGTTTCATCTTAAAATACCTTACTATGCAACTTTTATTTCACTTTTACGGTTAAATACCACAAACTTTATATTCGGCATCTTTTATCATATTTGCTTGTATTACCTTTAGAAAAATCTTACAAGATAATAACCTACCTCTCACAACACACATCTTGACATAGCACGATTGCTTGAAAACAATATTTTGGGACAAATACGAATTTACATTTAAATACCATAAACTATTAAAACTGTATTCTTTAAATTCTTTTAATTAAATTCCTTGAAATTAAGGCTCTACAACCCATTTTGGGGAACCCGATTTGGATGATGCAGGTTATCGCACATTCTAGAAACTAGTAGGGCGAGATGCAGAGCTCCTCACGGAGCATACAATCTCGATAGAATTTTTAATAAAATTTGTAAGAAAACGTGATTTTCTATTTAATAAATAAATTCTATTTTTAATAATTATATATATATAAATATTATCAAAACATCTATTTTATATTTATATAAATCCATGTTTTCTAAACACAAGAATCACAAGTTTCATGAAAATACCATTAACAATCCATACAAGTTAATTTACACTAAAATACGACGTACTATTCAATTTAGATATATGTTCACTAGAATATCTCATCATATAAAATTACATACATGAAAACCATAAATACGGTAAATAAATACTTGAGGATTATTTTGAAATTATACTAAACTATTTTTCATAAAACCCCTCAAGTTATATTAATTTACATTAAGGACCTTAGTAAATATAGGTTTAAGCGGGACCAATTCTCTTAAGCCTCAGGGAGCCGGAGAAAGTGGGTGCTTGCCCATTTAAGATAAAAAACTAAAACGGGGTTATCAATGGTAATTGGCTTGGAAAAAGTCATAAATCCTGCCGTCCATGTGCAGCAGTTACCGATAACTCCAAAACCTAATTCAGAAATCCAATTCTGTTTAATTGTCTGACTCAGACAGAGTCTCAGTCTAATCTTAATACAATTCCAACCTACATCCAATTCAAATATAATTCCAATACATCATGAATCCATATATACTGGAACTTAAACATGATTACCAGAATACTATCAAATATCAATATGACTCGACTGGACCGAACCATGGATATATATTGACTTGACTACATGACTATCCGTTTATATCCTTATCCGTTTACATGATACAATTTATACCATGGTTTCGGTAAGTCTCATACAACAAATCAATACATTCAATACAATATGCATTACGGGGTTTTAAGGGGTAGACTGGTACGGAATATGTTAAAAGTGGCACGATGATGGTCACTATAATACACCTAACCTGAACATCCGTTGTCGTTTCACCCATGGGTTTTGACGGGGCCTTGTACTCCATATACCTTAGTCCACGGAGCAAGTTGGACTCTTCTCGTATACACTGGCACATTCTGTACGAAGCTACAAACAACTATATTAAGATAACAAACATAACCATATATACTTTATCTGTATTATTCTCTGTCTATTCTTCTTTATCTTTTGGGACTTACCAAGTGATTGTTCGCTGACGACATTCCTTTTTTCCCTTCTTTCTTTGGAATGTTGTCAGAAGGACCCGACTCTCTGGAGATCGAGTCCAGCCAGAACGATTTGGAGCAGTTCATTGAGGACTCAGAGCTCTAGTCCACTTGTATATACTTTTACTTTCAGTTCATGTCATTGTTTAGGCATTGCTTTCTAGTATTGTATTTACTTTCCATTGTATTGTAAAGAATGTTTAATCAATAAAAAGTTATTGTTTATTTATACCTCTTGTCATTTATTGTGTACATTTATTATATTACTTATTTACGCTTAACGTGTTTACTTCTAAGTAAATACGCCGCGGGTCTCGTCGCGTCTCCTTACCCGTATATTGGGAAGCGGGGCGTGACAACATTTTTGCCTATTTTTGTGCTTACTTTATACATGCTGCATAGTGATCGTTTACATTGAGACCTAGCGACTGTTGTGCATTGTCAATATATAAGTGTTAGTGATTGTGTTGTGACAAGTACGAAAGTGATATTAATAAGTGGATGTTCACAGCCGAAAACGGGGACGAACCGGGATGGATCGTCCTGCCTGAATTCTGGGGGCAGATGCTATTTGGATTTATCCGTCCACCTCTCCGAAGATGCCAGGTTGATTTATGGCACCGTATATCGGAGGTTTGGAATGATGCGGCCGTTGTAACAGACTTCGTCAGATTCCCTCTCGTTTGCGAAGGGTTTTTGATTGCGGGGACGCTCTTCCCTGCAGGTGCAAGCCTCTGCAGTTAATTACGTTATCGCACCGCAATAATCACTTTCTCCTACTCTGTAAGTTCACTTCGTGTCGTGTTTTTTTTTGTTTAGGTTGTCCGTGGATTATATACGGAGACTAATTTATGCCGTCGCCCGTAGGGCGTGGATTAGTCTAAATCCGTGTATTTTTAAATTTGGGTTTGGGTTGATTTAAGGATCGTTAATCTGGTTTGAGATTAAGATCGACTTAAATGTATGTGAGCAATTGGGGCTCGATTTGTTTTTTGTTAAGGATACATAAGTCCAATTTGAGACTGAGATCCACTTAACGGGGTTTCAGGATCATTTTTATTTCAGATCCAACAGAAGATCATTTGGGCTCTATTATTTTAGTTTAAGGATGTTTCGGTCCATTATCGCCATTTTAGAGGCGAATATTAGTTTAAGGACATTTCGGTCCATTATCGACATTTTGGAGGCGAATATTAGGTTAAGGACATTTTGGTCCATTGCAGGTTTAAGGACGTAGTGGTCCAGTGTATTCATCTTGCGCACACGTGTATTTTTCACGTGACGGAATGAACAGTGTTGATATGGAATGCACCCAGTATGGAATGCGGTCTGTTTTGAGGTGTGCACGTCGATTTGGACGGTTTGGGAATGCACTGAAGAATTGTTGGTTGTCAGGACCCGCCACCTCTCTGAAGACGTTGAAGAATTACAATGACGTATATCAGAGGTGTGGAGAGATGTACCCTTAAACCAAATCCCGTATTTGATGGAAACGGGTTATGGCGACCCTAGGAATCGTTAGTCATGTTTGAGACTAAAATTATCTTAGGAGATATAAGATGAATATCATTTGGGATATCATAAATTGAAAGATCAATAATCATATGTGTGACTGAGATTAGTTTGGGCAATCATGAGCATATGGGCTCGGTTGATTTGAATCAAGAAGGTTCTTTCCTCGGAGGGCCTAGCCAATTTTGGGCTTGATCTGCTCAGTGGTCTTTTTTTTATTGAAAAGTGCTAAGCACTTGCTTGGGCTCTGTTTAATCAGTCCCCCTTTTATGCAAACAGTGCCGAGCACTTATATAAGTTATGACGCCCACATATGATCATGTGAAGCTTTCAGTCGTAAGGAATTACCCAATAAGTGTAAAACACTTTACTCCTTTTGTCTTTATATGGAGTGTTAGGCGCTCTTTATGGCGTCCACGTGGGGAGCGCATGAGGCGCTAGGCACCGGGCGCTGCCCAATGAGTGCTAAGCACTCTTTTCTTCTGTGGCGTCCACGTGAGGGACACGTGAGGCACTGGGCGCCGGGCGCTGCCCAATGAGTGCTAAGCACTCTTTTCTTCTGTGGCACCCATGTGAAGGACACGTGAAGCGCTACCCGATGAGTGCTAAGCATTCTTTTCTTCTGTGGCACCCACGTAAGGGATACGCGAGGCGCTGCCCAATGAGTGCTAAGCACTCTTTTCTTCTGTGGTGTCTACGTGAGGAACATGTGAGGCGCTGGGCGCTGCCCTATGAGTGCTAAGCACTCCTTTCTTCTACGGCGCCCTCGTAAGGGACACGTGAGGCGCTGGGCGCTGCCCAATGAGTGCTAAGCACACTTTTCTTTTGTGGCACCCACGTGAGGGACACGTGAGGCGCTGGGCGCTGGGCGTTGCCTGATGAGTGCTAAGCGCTCCTTTCTTCTATGGCGCCCACGTGAGGGACACGTGAGGCGCTGGGCAATAGGTTTTTCCTTATATGCTTTGTTTTGAGGAAATCGATTCCTAGTTCGTTTCTGAATTTTTTATTCTTAAGAACAAGTTCTTCCCGATGAGAATTAAATTCTCAACTTGTGGGAAACTTGTCTTGTGGATCTCAGATCCAAAGAAAGAACTAAGTTCTTTTAAAAGGGTTAAACCCTTCAATAGGTAAATGAGATGTTTTGATCTCTCAATTTTTTATTTACCTAGAGTTTCTTGAGGAGGGATATCTTCTTCTCTGCTCCTTTATGAAGTTTTCTGCTTTAGTTTTTTATAGAAGCTTATGGGGGGTTCCTCTCTCTCAGACTTGAAGTCTTGGGTCCTTTATATAGTAGAGGCAGGTTTGTTAATTAGTTTTTGAAGAAATCTCTCATTAAGATATCCTAATTGATTTTGGAATTTTTACCCACCATTGGATCTTTGATCCAAGAGTTTCTATTTTACAGAACATATTTTCTTGTTTCTAACAAGATTGGGAAATATTTTCCCTTGCACAGAATTTATTCTGTAAAACGGTGATTTTTTAATCACCGTTGGATTTTTAATCCACCGGTTCTCTGTTTTACAGAGGTCAATCTTTCTTATTTAGAAAGATTGAGGGAATATATCCCAAAATAGAATTTATTCTATAATCCAATTTGGGGATGTTTTCTCCGACAGAATTTAATTCTGTATTTTGATGATTTATCATCTCCGTTGGATTTTTAATCCAACGGCTCTGTTTAATAGAGAGTAGAATTTAATTCTACCTGGGCGCCGGCGCTCACGTGTTGTGCACGTGGGCGCTACTCAAGATTTTAATTCTTATAATGAGTATTCATGTGCTTTGCACATTGGCGCCCGCGTGAGGAGCACGTGAGGCGCCACCATAGGATTAATTCCTATCAGATTGGTCTTGGCGCCAGCGCCCGCGTGAGGAGCACATGAGGCGCCACCATAGGATTAATTTCTATCAGATTGGTCTTCGCGTTGGCGCCCTCATGGGAAGCACGTGAGGCGCTGCCTCATTAATTTTTAAACAGAGTTTTGCTCTTTATTAGGCTAAATATTGGGGAAACAAATACCCCCCACAATTTTTCCCACGTAAGTATGTACGTGGGTGAAGTAGTGCAAAATTATGCATGGCCATAGAATTGATGGCTTAGAAAACAAGTTTAGGATCATTGTAGCCTAAGGCTTTTTTCACCTTCATGAGCCGTAAGGGTCTCAAGAAGGTTTTTTCTCTCTATGAGTCATGAGGATCTCATAGGTGTATATTCTCCCTAGAAATCGTGAGGATTCTTAAGTGTTCATCGCCTCCGTGAGTCGTAAAGATCTCACTCGGGTATTTTTTCCTTACGAGTCGTGAGGACCCATAAGTAGCCTCTTCATTTCATTAGCATGTAATTTTGGCGAATGTGGCCCGTGGATAGTATACAAGAGTCCATCTTGACCTCCTTATAGGGCAGCGATGGCTTAGGAAATAGGTTTAGATCTGTCGCCTAAGACTTTTCAATTTTATGAGCCGTGAGGGTCTCATAAAGACTTTTCTCCCTACGAGTCGAAAGAATCTCGTAAGTGTATTTTCTCCTTAGAAGTTGTGAGGACTCCTAAGTGTGTTTTCTCTTGAGAGTCGTGAGGACCTCACAAGAGAATTTTCCCCTTATGAGTTGAGAGGACTCGTAAGTGGTTTCTCCTCCTCGTCGTTGTGCGACTTCGAAGAATGTGGCACGTGGAGAGTATACAAGAGTCATTTTGGACCTACTTGTAGGGCCGCGATGGCTTAGGAAACAGGTTTTAGATCTGTCGCCTGAGGCTTTTCAATTTTATGGTCTCATAAAGATGTTTCTCCCTACGAGTCGAGAGGATCTCGTAGGTGTATTTTCTTCTTAAGATTCGTGAGGGCTCCAAAGTGTGTTTTCTCTTGAGAGTCGTAAGGATCTCACAAGAGAATTTTCTCCTTACGAGTTGCGAGGACTCGCAAGTGGTTTTTCCTCCTCGTTGGTATGCGACTTTGGAGAATGTGGCTCATAGATAGTATACAAGAGTCAATTTGTACCTACTTGTAGGGCCACATTGCTTAGGAAATAGGTTGATATCCATGTCGCCTAAGGCTTTTCACCTTCATGAGCCGTGAGGGTTTCACGGAGATGTTTTTCCCTACGAGTCGAGATGAGTCAAGAGGTTCTCGTAGGTGTATCCTAACGCGAAATATAAATAACCCCTATTCTTTACAACAGGGGTCTGTTAGGTTTGTGGTACTAGGGTTTTAGTCTGTGGTACCGTCGCGTTGGCTGATGTATTTCTCGATATGCGGTCTTTGAGCCGTTGTTCAAGTAACCCCACGACTGTCGTGTCTCTGATCCCTTCGGGGGCTGGACAAGACGTCTTCAAGTAATCTCCTTAGGTCATATTACCGTCGAGAGAGCAAGCGTTAGGAATTTGCCATGTCTCTTTTTACTTGAGCTTATGCTCAATTTGGAGCCCCGATGAGTCATAACCACTCCGCGCTGGTGTGGGATGAACTCTGATAGTCTTTTAGGTTTTATATGAGTTGCCTTCAAGACCCTAAAGCTGGGAATATGCCATTGCTTCATTTTTGTTTGACGATGTCGTGTTGTTTCTTTGCTGAAGTAAGGTAGACATCTGTAGGACCTTTATGCTGTATGTATTGCAGTTGAAGTCCGGAGCTAGGAATATGCCTTTTCTCCAATTTGATTTGGCTATTTGGAACCTTTGTTGACATAACGTTTGCTATAACGAGAAGAATGTCGAGCTGGAGCTGGGATTTTGCCGTCACTCCTTTTTGATTTGGCTATTTGGAGCTTTTGTTGACATTGCGTCTGCTGTAACGAGAAGAATGTCGAGCTGAAGCTGGGATTTTGCTTTCACTCCTTTTTAATTTGGCTATTTGGAGCCTTTGTTGACATTGTGTCTACTGTAACGAGAAGAATGTTGAGCTGGAGCTGGGATTTTGCCGTCACTCCCTTTTGATTTGGCTATTTGGAGCCTTTGTTGGCATTGCGTTTGCTGTAACGAGAAGAATGTCGAGCTGGAGCTGGGATTTTGCCGTCACTCCTTTTTTATTTTGGCTATTTGGAGCCTTTGTTGGCATTGTGTCTGCTGTAACGAGAAGAATGTCGATCTGGAGCTGGGATTTTGCAGTCACTCCTTTTTGATTTTGGCTATTTAGAGCCTTTGTTGACATTGCGTCTGCTGTACCGAGAAGAATGTCGAGCTGGAGCTGGGATTTTGCCATCACTCCTTTTTGGTTTGGCTATTTGGATCCGTCGTTGACATTGCGTCTGCTGTAACGAGAGAATGTCGAGCTGGAGCTGGGATTTTGCTGTCACTCCTTTTTGGTTTGGCTATTTGGAGCCGTCGTTGACATTGCGTCTGCTGTAACGAAAAGAATGTCGAGTTGGAACTGGGATTTTGCCGTCACTCCTTTTGGTTTGGCTATTTGGAACCGTCGTTGACATTGTGTCTGCTGTAACGAGAAGAATGTCGAGCAGGAGCTGGCATTTTGCCGTCACTCCTTTTTGGTTTGGCTATTTAGAGCCTTTGTTGACATTGCGTCTGCTGTAACGAGAAGAATGTCAAGCTGGAGCTGGGATTTTGCTGTTATTCCTTTTTTATTTTGGCTATTTGGAGCCTTTGTTAACATTGCGTCTATTGTAATAAGAAGAATGCCGAGCTGGAGCTGGGGTTTTGCCGTCACTCCTTTTTTATTTGGCTATTTGGAGCCTTTGTTGACATTGCGTCTGCTGTAACAAGAAGAATGTCGAGTTGGAGCTGGGATTTTGTCGTCACTCTTTTTTTATTTTGGCTATTTGGAGCTTTGTTGACGTCACGTCTGCACCCTGATGGAATGAGAAGGTACGACGGGGTGATCTCTAGGCTGTAGATGTTGTTGTTGAGATCTGGCTTTTCCTTTAAGAGAGCCTGGTGGGAAAATCATGGTTCCCTTTTTCATTTGTGCCCATGGATGGTATACATGGGTCATGGGTCAGTATGGACTCACCTGCAGGGCAAATGAATTTTTTTTATTTCCGCGATGCTCTATCTTTTCAGCTTTTCATATCGCAAAAGTCACGATTTCCCAATCATTTCGGCTATTTATCGCGGTGCCCAATCATTTCGGATATTTTTATATTTTTATTCGCTGCTTTTTATTGCGTGCCCAAACATTTCGGCTATTTCATATGCATATTTTTTGCTCGTTGATTTTTATTGCGAGTTGCCCCATCATTTCGGCTATTTTATATGCATTTTTTTGCTCGCTGGTTTTTTGTTGTGGGTATGGAACTTAAGATATGATACTAATCTTGGCATCAATATCGCTACGACCGGAATATTACCAGGAATGAATCATCATTTGCCTTGAAAGGATTTTGAACTTGACACCTGTTTAGGCATCAGCATCGCTACCACTAGAATATTGCCAGGAGCGAATCATCATTTACCTTTGTTGATTTGAACAAAGATGGCTTAGTAAACAGGGTTGGGATCCTGTCGACTAAGATTTTTTTGACTTTATGAGCCGTAAGGGTCTCATAATGGTTTTTCTCCCTACGAGTCGTGAGGATCTCGTAGGTGTATGTTCTCCTTAGAAGTCGTGAGGACTTCTAAGCGGTGTTTTCCCTTGCAAGTCGTAAGGATCTTACAAGAGTGTTTTCTCCTTATAGGTCGAGATGACTTACAAGTGTCATTCACCATATGGGATATTTCTCGCCATTGGTAGAACTTGGTAACGGAGTATTTATTCATGCCCGTGGATTGTATACAAGAGTCAATATCAGACCGCTTGTAGGGCAACTCGGGGAATGTGATGGCTTAAGAACGGGTTTGGATCCCTGTAGCTTAAGGCCTTTGAATTCTATGAGCCGTGAGGGTCTCATATGGGGAGTTTTCCTTACGAGTCGAGAGGATCTCATAAGTGAAAGTGTTACGAAATTGCGCCCTTCCGGGTTTTCACAAACTCGCTGGTAGTCTTGCTGTTTTTACTCACGGTGCCCTTTCAGGTTTTCATCTGTGCCTATTTTGCTTGTGGACATACCGTTTTTTTTAACGAGATCGCGCCCTTCTGGGTTTTCACAAACTCGCCGGTAGTCCTGCTGTTTTTACTCACAGCGTCCTTTCGGGTTTTCATACGTGCCCATTTTGCTTATGGACATACCGTTTTTTTAACGAGATCGCGCCCTTCCGGGTTTTCACAAACTCGCCCGTAGTCCTACTGTTTTTACTCACGGCGCCCTTTCGGGTTTTCATCCGTGCCCATTTTTCTTGTGGACATTCCTTTTTTTAACGAGATTGCGCTCTTCCGGGTTTTCACAAACTCGCCAGTAGCCCTGTTGTTTTTACTCAAGCCGCCCTTTCGGGTTTTCATCCGTGCCCATTTTGCTTGTGGACATACCGTTTTTATCATCGGTTTGCCAATGGGACTTGAGTTGTAGTCTTCGTCGTTGGAGCTTTGATTGTAATATTGATCTCAAGAGAGGATATCGCCGTATTTAGAGTGATGCACCATGTTTGAGCCGGCGCCCTAGTTTAAGGACATTCCGGTCCATTGTTAGTCTAGGGACATCTCGGTCTATGTCATGTTTAACAATGTAGTGGTCCATTGTCGCCATTTTGGAGGCGAATATTAGTTTAGGGACATTTCGGTCCATTACTAGTTTAAGGACGTAGTGGTCCATTGTCGCCATTTTGGAGGCGAATATTAGTTTAGGGACATTTTGGTCCATTATCAGTTTAAGGACGTAGTGGTCCATTGTTACCATTTTCGAGGTAAATATTAGTTTAGAGACATTTCGGTCCATTGTTATCATTTTCGAGGCAACGGATCTTCTGGATACTACTTTCAGGGTTCTGACTCAGGAAGATAGCGAGCGGACACAGGCGTCGTCATTTTATCATTGACCTGGATCATAACCCGTTAGGCGTAGTATCTTTTGAGGAATCGGCCATTTATTGGCCGGAAGGGTCTTTTGCCATGCATATCCATAAGCAGGTGGGCCCCACCTTGGTAGACCTTGTCTATGATGTACGGGCCCTCATAGTTCGGCTCGAATTTCCCCCGTTTTGCACGATTGGGAATTATAGGTCGTTTGACAACTAGCACGAGCTCGCCTTGGCGAATGTTCTCGGCCTAATCAGTCTTTCGTATTAGCGCGTCATCCTTGCCTTGTAATCTTCTAGGTTTTGCTGTGCCATGAGGCGAGTTTCATCAAGGGTGTCGAGCTCCTCAAGCCGAAGATGGGCATTTTCTTCATCTGTCGGCTCGTATCGAACTGCTACCCGCAGAGAAGAGAGTTCTATTTCCAAAAAAAGGACTGCTTCTGTGCCGAATACCAACGCGTATGGTGTTGTATTCATAGCCGTTTTGAACGTCGTTCGGTATGCCCAGAGAGTTTCGTGCAGTCTCTCATGCCAGTTCGTCCTTCATCCTTTTTTAGCTAAGAAAACTTGGAATTGATCAGGATCCTGCAATGCCTTGATCAGAGAATCTCGTGCCTCTTTGGACAGGAGGAGAGCATCCAGTATACTTAGTTGTGAAAGCATTTTCCTCAGATGTGCTAGGACATTGTAATCCACCTTATTTTTCCTAAGTGGGTCCTTGGCTGCGAACTCTTTAACGACTCCATCATCAAGGGTGATTTCCCCAGGGACCTTTTCTTTCCCCTTGTCTCTTTTACTCAAACCTTTATTTGTCGGTCCGAGGTTCTTCTCAGGCAGCGTGCGGTTACGCAGCTGAATGTTCTCGCGGTTCTTCTCCTCCTCTTCTTTTTCGGAGGTGGAGTTCTTGAAAAGAGGATCGAGGGTCATTTCTTCCTCAGAATCACTCATGAAGGTAAGAATTTGGAGTTTTTCGCTTTCTAGTATCAACCACATGACAGTTGCCAGTCGTTTTCTCACGAGCACTTGTCGAACTTCTTTGTTGTCGACGAGCTTCACATTTCATCCTCTTGAAGTGCTGTTGATGGGCAACGTATCCTTGCCACCACTTCTTGAAGGCACTGCATTCTTCGGTGGGGTGAGTGACCCTCCGATGGTATAAGCAGTAGTTCTATGTGAATCCTCTCCGTTGACGCTTATGACCCGGGGCGTGTTTCCTTTGAGAGGCAGCAACTTCATTCCCACTGACAGGGCTTTGGCGAACCGTTTCTCTATCTTAATCCTGCTCTTGTTTGCCGCAGGTGTGCTTTGGTTTTGTCGGAGTACTTTATGACTCCTCCTTACCGCAGCTTCTTCATCCTGACGCTGACGCTTAGCCTTTTCGTATATGACTGTTTCGCGTTCTCGGTCAGCTTTGCTTTTTCGAAAGGCTTCGTTTAATAGCCTATCGATTGGGTCTTCTGACAGTTCCAGGGATTTTAGCACCGCTCCTGCCCCCAGTTCCTCTGTGTTACTTTCCGACGCCGAGGGAGGTTCTTCGACATTTGACGACGAATGGGAGACCATGTGGCAACTTGCTACATAGTCCTGGGTTTCTTCTGATGAGTCATTTTCTCATCATCATCACTATCTCCGTTCTCAAGGATATGCTTGAGAAACTCTTCAAGAGTGACTAGGGTCCGCGCCTTCTGGTTGTACTCCTCCAGCGCGTCGATATACTTTTGCAGGTCCGTGCGCTTGTCGTCATACTCGGCAGGCTGCACAGGCTTCTTGGTCTTCTTCTTTTCTTCTAAGACTTTGAAGGCTTGACCTGGGGGTTTTTCCCGTCGTCAACTGTTTTCGGTGCGGAATGCGGTTTCAGCATCCCTTCAATGATCTCGGGCTCCAGCGGGCTTTTCCATCTGATCGCCGGACATGCCTGAAGATCTTTCAGCATTCTTTTGGATTTAGCCGAAATGACAACTTCACATTGAGCTTCTTCCACGAGCGAGCATGATGCCCCCGGCATGTCTACCTTCTTGGAAGCGTGCTTCTGTGGTGGGTTGACCCTCCAGTTCTCCAATAGCGCAAACTTCCCTTGTTGGTACTGATCCTCGACCCAGTTTTTGAAGACTTAGCAATCCTCAATTGGGTGGCTCACCATCCTGTGATAGGAGCAATAGTTGGGGTTGTTGACGTCGCCAGGTTACGATGGATGTCGTGGGTCCGGCAACGTGATGAGTTTGTTGCGCACTGTCAGCTCGAACAGTCTCCTCGTCTTATCACGGGGAAATGAGTAAGCACGTCCTAACCTTTCTTCCAGGGATATACGCGGACGCATGTTGTTTTAGCGAGTAACTGGCTTCGGGTCACTCAGCTGTTGTTGAGTGTTGGTAATGAAGGCTGCTTTCCCTTTACCCTTGGCATTTCGAGGGTCCGTTTTTGAGGAGGAAGGCCCGTGGCCCATCTGGTCCATTTGGGCCAGCTTGTCGATCAGCGCCTAGAAGGTAGTCGGCTTGAAGAATGTCATGAACTGGGACATGGTCGCTTGAGGATCAAGGGTCTCGATGATCATGCCCACGGCAGGAGATTCTTCGATACGCTGTTCGCATTTTGACCATAGGTTCCGCCACCGGATCGCCTATTGGACCCAGGTCTCTCCTGACTTCACCCTGGCATTGATTAATGCTGTGATCAGAGTGTGCTCGCTTGCGCTGGCGAACTGCTGTGTGAACAGCAGCTCCATATCTGTGAATGTCTTTACGGAGTCATTTGGAAGCTCCGAGTACCATTCAAAAGCCGTCTCTGATGGGCTGCCAACAAACCGACGAAGCAGCAGTTTGTCGTCGCCTCCAGTGTTGCCGCACAAAGCTTTGAACTGAGCGACGTGCTGGTGTAGATTGCTTATCCCTTTGTACACATAGAACTTGGGGATCGTATATCCCGGCGGGTACTTGATTTGATCATACCAGCCTGGATACGGTCGCCTGGTTCTGACAGTTTTACCGGCCGCTTCATTTGCTTGATGAGCTCGTATTTGTTGAGCGATGTAATCATTAAGAGCAGCATTGGAGATCGTTTCCTCCTCAGCAGTTGATAAAGCCGGAAGAGGGTTTGATGTTTCCCCTCTATCATCCTCGATAACTATCGGCTGGAGGTTCTGGCTGAATCATCATTCCAACCATGTCCTGGAACAGAAGCGTCATCTGCTTTATATTAGCAGCTTGTTCCGCGGCCTCCTTGTCTTTTCGTTCTAGCACCCTTCGCAGGAACTCTGTATCGGTTTCCTGCTCTTGGCGCTATTCACTTGCTGATTCCATACTTTCTTTCTATCTGGTGAGTGCTGCCCTTTTCGTTAGCATCTCCTGGAGCTTCTGTTGTTTCTCCTGAGCTTTTGTCAACGACCGAGTTTGGGGCCAATGACCCATGGAAGCACGACTTTCCTTTTTCCCGGAAGCTTTGTAAACCATGTGTATGATCATGCCCCCAGACTTAGGGCGTTTGGGTCCATCGCCTTTGGAATTTGCCGACGGCGGTGGGAGATTCTCCAGCCTCACCTTTTTGTGGAAGGTCGAAGTTGAAGGAGCCATTGTAACAGGCACCCGTGTTGAAGAAGTCCCTCTCTGTATGATGGAGGGATGGTCCTCCTATTGCCGAGCCTTCATTTTCTTCAATCGGCGAGAGTAGTCTTTGTTGATCACAGAATCTTGGACTTTCCGCCAGACCCTGTGGATTTGAGAGGACAGCCGCTGAGAGGACTGCTCCGGCTTTGCCTGCGTCATGTTTTCAGCAGGTGGGGGAGATTTCTTCAGCACCTAGGTTGGGGAGTTTTTGCGCACCCTCTTTAGCAGTTCAAAGTTGTTCCCGGTTGGAACAGCAGTGTCAACTTCCACCATTGGAGCTAGTGGAGTAAGTCCAGAGAGGGAGTTGCCCCCGGCTCTTCTCACCCGGCGCCGGTGGCGACGTCGAGCGTGTCTTGCAGACGGGACCACCTCAGTTGTGGAAGCGGCTCTGTCATGCCCCCAGCTTTGATGAGGGGCTACTGTTGGTGTCAGCTTGTCGAAAACCGACGTCCGTTGAGAGGGAACGACCAATCTTTCAAAGGCCGATTTTCTGGTAGGGGAAGCACTTTTGACGACTTCACCCGCAGTAGGAGTTAGAACGGCCAATCTGTCGAAGACCGATCTTTTGGTAGGCGAAGCACCTTTGACGACTTCACCTGCCGGAGGAGTTGGGAGGACTATCCGTTTTGGGACAACCCCTTCAGGTATCACGAGCCTCTTTGCGGGCTCACTTGAGCTTTGACTCAGCCTGTTGAAGACTGGGGTGGCAGATTTGGAAGACCCGTTGAGAGGGCCCGTGGTGGTTGCCAGTCGATCGAAGACCGACTTTTTGGGATCTTCCTGTGGTGGCACTGGGGCGCTGAAACTCGCTGGCGGGAGTATGGTCCTGAAGAACAATCCAGTGGTGGCTTGAGTTACCTGCCCCACCGGCATTGAAAAGATGGAGGCTGCATTAGGCCCATATGTCAGTCCTCCAGTTGGGGCGGAGCGGGAGTTGCTGTTGCAGTTTGTGCAACTTGAAGCCATTGATCCCTTTTTTCTTCTTCTTCCTAGATAGAAGCAAGACACCAAATCTTAGTACCTCAAAGCCAAGGGCAACCATGGCAAACTGAGATTTTGTTCATGAAACACGACACACGAAGTGTGGAGTGGAAAAAGGAAAAGGTTCTACCGGGCGTGCTAGAATCTGTTCACCACCGCAAGCGGGGACGAACCGGGATGGATCGTCCTACCTGAATTCTGGGGGCAGATGCTATTTGGATTTATCTATCCACCTCTCCGAAGATACCAAGTTGATTTATGGCACCGTATATCGGAGGTTTGGACGGATGCGGCCGTTGTAGCAGATTTCGTCAGATTCCCCTCGTTTGCGAGGGGGTTTTGATTGTGGGGACGCTCTTCCCTGCAGAAGCAAGCCCCTGCAGTTAATTACGTTATCGAATCGCGATAACCACTTTCTCCTGCTCTGGAAGTTCACTTCGTGTCGTGTGTGTTTTTGTTTGTTTAGGTTGCCCGTGGATTGTATACGGAGACTAATTTATGGCGTCGCCCGTAGGGTGTGGATTAGTCCAAATCTGTATATTTTTAGATTTGGTTTTGGGTTGATTTAAGGATCGTTAATCTGGTTTAAGATTAAGATCGACTTACATGTATGTGAGCATTTGGGGCTCGATTTGTTTTTTGTTAAGGATACATTAGTCCAATTTGAGACTAAGATCCACTTAACGAGGTTTCAGGATCATTTTTATTTCAGATCCAACAGAAGAGCATTTGGCCTCTATTATTTTAGTTTAAGGAAGTTTCAGTCCATTATCGCCATTTTGGAGGCGAATATTAGTTTAAGGACATTTTGGTCCATTATCGCCATTTTAGAAGCGAATATTAGTTTAAGGACATTTCGGTCCATTGCCAGTTTAAGGACGTAGTGGTCCGGTATGTTCATCTTGCGCGCACGTGTATTTTTTACGTGACGGAATGAACAGGGGTGATATGGAATGCACCCAGTATGGGATGCGGTCTGATTTGAGGTGTGCACGTCGGTTTGGACGGTTTGGAAATGCACTAAAGAATTGTTGGTTGTCAGGACCCGTCACCTCTCTGAAGACGTTGAAGAATTATAACGACGTATATCAGAGGTGTGGAGGGATGTACCCTTAAACCAAATCCCGTATTTAAGGGAAACGGGTTATGGTGAACCTATGAATCATTAGTCATATTTGAGAATAAAATTATCTTAGGAGATATAAGATGAATATCATTTGGGATATCATCAATTGAAAGATCAATAGTCATATGTGAGACTGAGATTAGTTTGGGCAATCATGAGCATATGGTCTCGGTTGATTTGAATCAAGAAGATTCTTTCCTCGAAGGGCCTAGCCAATTTTGGGCTTGATCTGCTCAGTGGTCTTTTTTTATTGAAAAGTGCTAAGCACTTGCTTGGGCTCTGTTTAATCAGTCCCCCTTTTATACAAACGGCGCTGAGCACTTATATAAGTTCTGACACCCACATATGATCATGTGAAGCTTTCAGTCATGGAGAATTATCCAATAAGTGTAAAACACTTTACTCCTTTGTCTTTATATGGAGTGCTAGGCGCTCTTTATGGCGTCCACATGGGGAGCGCGTGAAGCGTTAGGCGTCGGGCGCTGCCCAATGAGTGCTAAGCACTCTTTTCTTCTATGGCGCCCACGTGAAGGAAACGTGAGGCGCTGCCTAATGAGTGTTAAGCACTCTTTTCTTCCGTGGCGCCCACGTGAAGGACATGTCAGGCGTTGTGCGCTAGGCACTGTCCGATGGGTGCTAAGCACTCTTTTCTTCTATGGCGCCCACGTGAGGGACACGTGAGGCACTGGGTGCTTCCTCATGAGTACTATGTACTCCTTTCTTCTGTGGCGCCCTCGTGAGGGACACGTGAGGCGCTGGGCGCTGCCCAATGAGTGCTAAGCACTCTTTTCTTCTGTGGTGCCCACGTGAGGGACACGTGAGACGCTGGGCGCTAGACACTGCCCAATGAGTGCTAAGCACTCCTTTCTTCTGTGGCACCCACGTGAGGGACACGTGAAGCGCTGGGCCCTAGGTTTTTCCTTATATGCTTTGTTTTGAGGAATTCGATTTCTAGTTCTTTTCTGAATCTTTGATTCTCAAGAACAAGTTCTTCCCGATGTGAATTAAATTCTCAACTTGTGGGAGACTTGTCTTGTGGATCTTAAATCCAGAGAAAGAACTAAGTTCTTTTAAAAAGGTTAAACACTTCAATAGGTAAATGAGAAGTTTTGATCTCTCTCTTTTTTATTTACCTAGAGTTTCTTGAGGAGGGAGATCTTCTTCTCTGTTCCTTTCTGAAGTTTTCTGGGGTTCCTCTCTCTCAGACTTGAAGTCTTGGATCCTTTATATAGTAGAGGCAAATTTATTAATTAGTTTTTGAAGAAATCTCTCATTAAGAGATCCTAATTGATTTGGGAATTTTTACCCACCATTGGATCTTTGATCCAAGGGTTTTTGTTTTACAGAACATATTTTCTTGTTTCTATCAAGATTGGGGAAATATTTTCCCTTGCTCAGATTTATTCTGTAAAACGGTGATTTTTTAATCACCGTTGGATTTTTTAATCCACCGGTTCTCTGTTTTACAGAGGTCAATTTTTCTTATTTAAAAGATTGAGGGAATATATCGCAAAATAGAATTTTATTCTATAATCCAATTTGGGGAATGTTTTCTCCCGACAGAATTTAATTCTGTATTTTTTATGATTTATCATCTCAGTTGGATTTTTAATCCAATGGCCCTGTTTAACAGAGAGTAGAATTTAATTCTACGTGGGCGCCGGCGCTCACGTGTTGTGCACGTGGGCGCTACTCAAGATTTTAATTCTTATAATGGGTATTCGTGTGCTTTGCACATTGGCGCCCGCGTGAGGAGCACGTGAGGCGCCACCATATGATTAATTCCTATCAGATTGGTCTTGGCGCTTGCGCCCGCGTGAGGAGCACGTGAGGCGCCACCATAGGATTAATTCCTATCAGATTGGTTTTGGCGCTGGCGTCCTCATGGGAAGCACGTGAGGCGCTGCCTCATTAATTTTTAAACAGAGTTTTGCTCTTTATTAAGCTAAATATTGGGGAAACAGTAGAAACGTGATTGAAAGTGAAAACGATACGTGTTTGCTCACAACCTATCTGATACTTGAATACATACTATAACCTAGGGAATAGGGAAATTAAGGTGGAATTGAACTCGTATTTAGAGAGATACAGTGACTTAGAGGATGATCATTCGTTATTAATGACACACACACACACACACATTAGGTCGTTGGCCTAGCGGCACGGCTGCAGAGTTATGTCCCGGGCAACAGTGGACCGTAGTCTCGGACATGCACGAGACCTTGTTAAACACGAGTATCCTTTCCACCGATTGATTTCATTGACTTGGTGACTGATAAGTAGTGATATACATATTGCCTGGTTTACCGACACAATACTTATATTGCACGGTTCATATTCAAATGATGTTCATTATTTTCATATTTTGTGTTCTGTTGCGCCTTTCATGTTTAATAACATTGTATCCGTTATATGTATTTATTGCTATATGTGTCACCCTGACGACATGAGTGTGCATGTTCAGAGGATGATGTGGACCCAGTCAACGAGCAGGACCTGCCATTTGAGATCGCGGAGGTTTAGACCGCAATATCAGCACCATTCCTTTTGCTTTAAGTACATTATATTTCGTTGGTTAGTTTTTCCTTCTGCAAAATAAATGTATCTCGAACTCTTTTATTGTAATGTAATAAAGTGGTGAACTGTGATTTTTTTACCCTAGTACTGTTTACCGACTACCATGTAATACTAAAAACCGAAGTATGACTACGGCGGGATCATTCTCTGACCGTAGAAGTATGGCTGGCCTAGTCACCCCTCGTATTCCATATTTTGGGAAGCATGGCGTGACAGTCTCGATGGCTTAAAAGTGAAATTTGTTTGATTGTTCTGTGTGATGTATATGATTCGATCAATTTTCTCTCCTAACAACAATGGTTGAAAGGCAAATTTGAGATGCGGCGTAAGGTTGTAAAGAAGATGGCACATGTTCAGAAAGATGTTAGGTTGTAAAGAAGATGGCACATGTTGAGAGAGATCTCGTCCATTATATGCTCTAGGTTTCAAAGCCGAATGGAAGAAAAATAGATGGCGATTCGTATTTTTATTCAGCAATAAAAAGGTCAAGAACATATATGAAAATGCGTTTTTTTAAAAAAAATTTGTTTACGGAGAAAATGGCACCGTCAACACAAAGTTTTATGTTGAATTATTTAAGATGCCAGTACTTTATCATTTTCTTTTAATTCTTTATGGAGGATACATATAATAAGATATACATTTACTTGACTTGTATTCGATTTGCAACATTTTTTTCTCTAGTCAGAATGATGATGCAACCTTAGTTAAATTTACTTTTTGTTGGAATAAAATCCAGTTACCACACAAATCTGTTTCAATTTCCACGTCAATATTTCTCGATCAAGTCTAAATGACACTTTAACATCTAATGTTTCACCAATGTAGCATTTATGTACTTAAAAATTCAAAAAGGAAGTCTTTAATACTTCAAATTTTATTTATCTTCATGAACTACCTACCGGCAAGTCTTTAATACTTCAAATTTTATTTATCTTCATGAACTACCTACCGGCAAAGTCACATAATTCGTGAATTATTCAGTGAATTCGCGAATAATTCGCGAATTATGTGACTGCCGATTAAATCTGCGAATTATTCGCCACCACCGAACGCGCCGAATTATTGCCGAATTATTCACGAATAATTTCCGAATTATTCAAAAAAAAAATTGAATTATTCAAAAAACAGCAAATAATTCACGAAATCAAAATCTAGCGTCTCATATATTAATTTTATATTAATTTTTTGCTCGAAATCCTTCCCGAACACTTACCGAATCTTTCCCGAATACCTGCCGATTTTTTCCGAATAGTTCTCCGAATCCGAATTTTCGACCTCGCCGAATTATTGCCGAATCACGAATCTGTGAGTATGCCTACCGGTATTCCTGTCACCGTATATTTCATTATTGATTTCCATAATAATTTCCATCTGTCTTTTTAAGAAAATTTCCCCCTCTCTTCTTATTAAAATATAAAATGGAAGATACACATTTATGGAATTATTTAAATGCAATATTAGGATAATATTAGGTATTAATATTGTCATTTAAGCCCTCGATTAAAGAGTTAAAAATCAATTTTTACCGTATCACAAATTCGTGATTCGGCAATAACTCGGCGAGGTCGAAAATTCGGATTCGGAGAACTATTCGGAAAAAATCGGAAGCTATTCAGGAAAGATTCGGCAAGTGTTCGGGAAATGTTCGGGAAGGATTTCGAGCAAAAAATTAATATAAAATTAATATATGAGACTCTAGATTTTGATTTCGTGAATTATTTGCTGTTTTTTGAATAATTCGTTTTTTTTGAATAATTCGGCGCGTTCGGTAATGACGAATAATGCGCAAATTTAATCGGCAGTCACATAATTCGCGAATTATTCACGAATTCGCCGAATAATCGGATAATGGCACTATGATTTTGACATCTATAACAGCGATATCCAAGAAGGGCATTATCGTCATTATCTTACCGCCTGTGACACTCTGACACCTTTCTTAAAATGTTTCCATTTCTATAAGCTCGCCAGCTCTCCTCATCTCTCTCGTTAGTTACCAAACCCTAAATAGTAAAAAAAACGTAAAAAGGGAAAAACCCTAAAAAACCCTAATTTTCTCCCGCTTCGTCTTCGATGGAGGCCGCGGCGGTGGCGAATCCCGGTGAGCATTCCGACACCAATCGTGAGATCTCGTCTCTTTTTGTATCAGTTTCAGCCCATTTTCTTTAATTTTGCGGGTGCATCGAGTAATTAGGGTTTCATTTTGAATTATTAGCTTTTGATTCCATGTGTTTAGATAGAAATTACTTTGAGAGCGATTTCAGTGAGAGTAGTTTTAGGCTTCTCCTTCATTTGTTGGAGGTCGGCATATTTTTTGGGGGTTTTCTTGGGTCATTGATTGTTTTTTTGGGGACCTGATACATTGGAATATTCCACTGCATTGAGAAATTGTACCAAGTTGCCAAAAATCGACCGCCTTGTTTCCGGGCCTGGTTATGAGAATTAACCTTATTTTTAAACCCACTTATCTTGTTAAAAAACCCAACACTTAGGAATGTTTCAAGCCCAATCGTATTTTAATTGAGATATTTTTTCTCTCTCCAAAAATACCAGCTTTACCCTTTTTCGAGCTAAACACATCGTGACTTTAGCAACTTTATTTATACAATTAAATTATTATTTATCAAATAATAACACTATTTATCAAACCATAATATTGTTTATCAAATCATAACATTATTTATCATAATATAACTTTGTTTATCAAATCATAACACATATTTTACGAAATCTTAAAAGGGTTTTGTTGGCATTACATCCATAATACGTATACCAATCAATGTTTGGTTTTAAAAGAAATTAATAATATACTTCTTGGTTATTCCCCAATTTTGGAAATTTTTGGGTTTAAAAATAAATCAAGTTAAGCAACTGGGTCCGGAACAATTTTTCCTTTTCCCATTACACCCTAACATGTTAAAAGTTCTATGATTTGCGAGTATTCTAATCTAATTCAATATGTCCTCAAGCGTATGCATGATTACTATATTTCACAATCAAAGAAACAATCATTAACCAAGGAATCAGTAGTACGCGAGACATGCAAAACGCCATCTGTTTAGCTAAAAAAAGCTAAAACATTAATTGCAGCGTAACAC
This sequence comes from Agapanthus africanus, assembly GCA_030015575.1. Lineage (NCBI taxonomy): Eukaryota > Viridiplantae > Streptophyta > Magnoliopsida > Asparagales > Amaryllidaceae > Agapanthus > Agapanthus africanus. The sequence continues at coordinate 17,437,614 of CM057344.1, forward strand.
TCAACACATTTTCTCTTACAAAATAGGGTCCCCTTTAACCCTCATGATAACACAAAGTTCTACAAAATATAAACTTTTGTTAGTTTCCGAAGTTTTTGCCCCCTTCTTATTGGACACTTAAGCTCCCACTCACCTAGAATTTAGATTAAATTAATTGTTAAATACAATTATTTTGATATCAGAGTAATCTGACCTGTGCTCATGTGGTTTTGTGTTGATATTAAGGTACACAAGAAGAATGCAAGTATAAAAACCGGTTACAGGAGCTTGCTCAGAGAGCATTATCACACTTACCGGTTTATCAAACATTTAATGGAGGATCACAGCATATTCGGCAATTTAGGTCAACCGTCATTGTTGATGGAACAACTTACGTATCCCCTTATGCATTTCAACGGCGAAAAGAAGCTGAGCAGTATGTAGCAAAATATGCATTTCAGAATGCCATTGCTAAGATAACTCAAGAAGGAGCAATCCTAATCGACAATGTACGTGCTTTATGAGTTCTCAGTGCTTTATGCTATTTGTGTACTTCTCAAAGTGCTTAATCTGATACAATTAAAATTCATGTATTTGGATCTTGAATCATTTCTGTATGGTTGATCTTTCAGTCAATTTTATTTATTAATTGAAAGTTACTGTAAGAATAAAGGACTGCAAGGTAGGAGGTAGGGTTCAGTTTTAAGATTTCGATGGTGGTTTATAGTTCTTGATGGCTTAATGTTTTATTCTTCAAATGCTTAAAAATTTTGCTGTTTTCATATGGATTTTTTTACTACTGTAATTCAGATGCTTTAAGTGGCTGAAGAAAATGCAAGTTATATTTCAGAATTGTCAACTGCAAAAGTGATGAATACCCAGAACTAAGCTCTGTCAAACCTCATTGGTGATTTCCAGAAGCTTTTAATTTAATGTGTCTAGAAGTCTCAGAACGCTAATGAGTACTATTTGTGGTATAATAGGCATGATATAATCTAGCATGAATTTCTTCCATGTCCTAGGATTTGTCTTTGGTAGGGGCATATGCTTCAACAATTTTTAATAGCAAAATAATGGATTGCCAAAACTAAGCTTTGTCAATATCCGAGTGGCGATTCTTAGAAGCTTTTAATTATATACATTTAGAATATTCGTAATGCTTATAAGTAAGGGATGTTATATAAATATAATAGGCATGGTATAATTTAGCATGCATGTAGAAGCTTTTAATTCATGTTGCCAAAGGACTCAATGAAAGTATATTGTTCGATAGAAGTGAGTGGAGACAGAGGATTCATGTGCTAGACCCGGCGTGATTCTCATGTTGGTTCATGTAGCCTACCCCATATGCTTGGGATAAAAGGCTCAGTTGTTGTTGTAGAAGCTTTTAATTATATACGTTTAAAAGTTCTATAATACCCATAACTAATAGGTGTACTAAAATAGGTATGATATAAATATAATTTAGCATGCATGCATCTAGTCCTTATCCTGATATTTGTCTCTGGTAATACCGACCAATTCTGCAGTTTATTGCTATAAGATTTGATGTGTATCTCTATGCAATACTTAATTATACACACGTAAATATGTTAATCAAACGTTTCTAACCCTAATAATTAAACATATTAATGAGAACACATTTAACCTCATTGGTTTTGCTGATCACGGTCCAATAAAAATTTGATTTATTGTGTCTAAATCATACAGTGCCTCTTATCGTGGACCACTTAACCATTCTGACAATGGTCAATCAGTTTTGATCTTGATTGTGTCAATATGTTTGGCTATTAAATGAATGAAAATACTCTTCCTACCACAATTTGTCTACCCAAAAGTTTATCAAAGAGACAAACACCATGGGCCCACCTGTTTGACACTATTATCTAGGTGTTGTGGGTCCTACCATTTTGTCTCTTGGATAAACTTTTGGGTAGACAAATTACGGGTAGGAAAAGTATTGCTCATTAAATGAACTACATAGGTGAAAGCAATACATCTTCCGGATGATCGTCGTACATGATGCTCGTAGGAGCAAAACAATCCCATAATCAGCCGATGTTGTGAAAAGTAGCTTCTAAGTATCAATATTGATCATTAATCTTTCAATTGGAGATTTAAACGGGTTGATGTTGTTAATAAAGATATGACAGGCTCATGAATTTTGCAGCAACCACGCTCTTCGGATTTCAGATTTTGTGTTTCTCAAATCCTTTAGGGAAGGCTATAAAAAATATTCCCTGTGGTAGAACTTTGATGTGTCTCCCTTCTTTTTCCAATTGCACTAGTTCTACTTAATTTTCTACCATTATTGTCATTCTGCTTTGTGGAAGTGTCTCTGATATTCCTATCATCAATGCTTTATTGCGATCCTCCAGTAGGCTTCAGAAGACAAAATACATTTCTCCAGCCAATTTGTTATGTAAATTGTTTCTTTTGTTAGCGGTTAGCCTGTAGCCAGGTCATCCACAATTACACTAATAAGATATCACTGAAGGTACCAAGAGTAATCACATTCATTTTCTGATTACAAAAATTTATTGGTAGATAATACGGTTTTTGATTTTTCTGGTATTTACACCCTTTCCATTCTATTTCTCCATACTTGAAGCACTATTACCCATTGCATAAAATCACTGCTAAATATAAGTATGGGAAACAGCTGCAATAAAGCTTCATTGAATCCTGCCCGTTCTTCATAAATTTGGATATAAAATTGCTATTGACGTTCCAATTTGGGAGCCTTGCAATTAAAATGGTATCTGCGACCCAAGTCTATACGCATGCTTTAGAATTTTAAAAACACTGTGGCTTGATTGTAAATCTAAACCCTACTGGTCAGTCATGTTGTTTACTCCTGTGTTACCATAAATCGCTAAACCATTATCTGAAAATTCGTATCTGTATCCAGAAAACATCCGGATTTGAATCCGGATGTTATCCAGATATCCGTATCAGTATGCGATTCTATTTCTCACCCTTTTAATACTAGTATCTAAACTTGTGTAGGGGTGCAAGTACTCTTTGCCTTCACATTTAGGGGTGCAAGTGATTTGACCCGATATACCATGTCACTATACTTTATTCTGGTTTAGTCATGTTGTTGCGTGACTGTATCCTCAAAATATTTAATATAAATTTATCTTTTCGTTCAGGATAAATCATTTTGCAAAGCTATCCTCCATGAATATGCAACGAAGATGAAAAAAGAGCTTCCAACATATGCCTCTTCTAGAGTCGAGAGTCTGCTTCCAGCATTTACCACTTCTGTGGTGTTTGACGGAAAAACTTTTGTAGGTGGCCTTGGCAGGAACAAGAAAGAAGCTGAGCAGATTGGAGCTCGCACAGTTATTAAGTGGATACTAGGTTTGCTCCTCCACCTAAAGTGTTTTGTTGATTAATTGTATAAAGCAGGGTTGAGCACGTATTATGCCAGACCTGGTAAAATTAAAAACTTATGCTAATAAGTAATCTATATTATATTATTATATTATTATATTATAATAATAGTGTCTATCTCATTAGTATTTATATTGATAATTATAATACATTATATAAAAAAGTAAAACTGACAGAAGGCCAAAATGTATTTTTTCGACTCAGTTCAGCAGATATTCCTTGTTGGTTCAGTTGGTTTTTTCCCCTTCCCCTTTTTAAAGCGAAAAACACGCCAATCAATGCTCGCCCCTAGCAACAGCCTTTAACGGTAGGAAAATTAAATAAGCTTCTAAGGCAGCAGATTCATGTCCCGTAAATGATTTGCAGGCCAATCTGATATGGGCACTACTATGGCTGAGATCATCAAATCAAAGAGTAAATTCATCAATGAGATTAATGGAGGCAGCGGCTCAATCATGCCACAGGACAATAACATGCCCTCGAATTTTGTCAATAATCATTCTGGCAACACGGTTACCGAGGCAGTAGAAACACACATCAGCTCAGTTGTGCCGCATGAATGTAATGTGCCCTTGCAAGTGCCTGGAGATACTCATCATGTTGTTGATGGTTCCAATGGAGGAAGCACACATATTGTACCCACAGATGGAAATATATCAGGTATTTTAATTTCATACCAATTGCCTGTCATAGAACTTTTTGTTTAACACATTTTGATTAAAATTAGTGAAATAGCCGATGTAAAGACTTGTTTAACAAAGCAGCACATTTTTTGTGCCCTGTTTGGGAGATGTGCTAAATTGTTAAATTACTTTTTTCATCTGCTATTTCTAAATTTGAATATAATGTGTTATTTTGAAAAGTTCCTACAGTAGAAAGCTCTATTCCACCAACTGCAGCAATCCCTAAAGAAGTCGAGGTAATATTGGGATCTGTTGTTGAGGGAAATATTGTGCCAACTCCTCAACATCAGAACAATCAGCCTTTGGATACTCTCTCCAACAATCCTTGCCTTGAACAAATTGTTGAAGTTCAAGCCATACAAATAGCTGAAGTTAAACTTGAGGTTCTGCTGGATCCACCAATGAGTCACTTGGATACTCCAAATCCTACCAGTGGTGAAAAACGATCCCGTAAGAATAAGAGAAGGAACAAAAAGGGGAGCAATTCCAAGAAAATTCGAATGGATGAATAGTAAGTATTCAATTTCTTACCTTTGCCATAATATCATCTGCCTTTATGTGTTCAAGTCTTCAACAGAACTAATTTCTTGGTACCTATTATGCATGTGTGACAAAATATTGAAATAGTTTTGCATAGTTTTATTCTTTCTAGTTGCATCCCTGATGCTGCCCCTAGAGATTCCAATTTTCCTGAATAAGCATTCAGGTAGTGGTAGTAGACTGGCGGCATCCATTCAGGCACTCCCTCCTTCGTGCAGCTCATTAGCAATGTCCTCTCTCTCTCTCTCTCTCTCTCTCTCTCTCTCTCTCCCCATTCACTTCTCTGATCTATTCTTCCACCGGTTCCATGCTGCTGTAGCCATCGCCGCCCTTGCCTTTCTATATTTCCTCCCACTAGATAACTCTGCTTTAAATTCCTCGGAAAGTTGTCGCCATTAGGTTCACCCTCAATTTTCTAGAAATTTCCTTAATGAAATATTTCCGCTTCTCACAAGAATGAAACAAATGCCGATCATCCTCGACAGCCTTATTGTACATATTACACATTGTTTGTACTCCGATTTACTTTTTCTGAAGCCAAGTTGCTGTTGGTAGTTTGTTATTTAGCAATCTCCAAATAAACCACTCCGGTTCTACGCGTCACTCCTAATTTCTCTGGTATACTACTATTCATTCCTCTACCATACCTTAGGTGAATCCTTTTTTCATATTCTTTTTTATTCATAGATTTTTCCTGACCCTTCCTCCCGGGTCCTCCCCACATAGGCAAATCCTTACCGTTATTAACTTCTATTCTTAGAATTCCCTGTGTTACAGTTACGGAAGATGCATCAGATTCTCACCATCCCATTTGCTTAGGCAAAGTTAACCTTTAATCCTTCAAAAGTTGCTTTAAAATGTTAATTTATTATTCTGAAAGGATTATTGGTTTAGAAAAAGCTGGATATGCCATGCCCCTTTCTCATCAACTTGCTTAGTTCTGTGAAAGGGGCCACATTATGCTATACATAAAGATGCCACTTGGTTTTTTACTGGCCATGATGCCCAGTCTAATCGCAAACATTCTTCCAGCTGTATGACTGTATAATATTGATCGAGTCTATACTGTAATGTTGACTATTTATATTAATAGATTCGACCTCTTATAGTCTCTGCTGTAAGCTTGGGCATATCCCTTTTTTGTTGTTTATTGATGCTCTAAATATTTCCTTACAGAATACTTGGTCATGTTTTATGTGTTTTGCGGTTTATCTGCCACTTTTAATTAAAATTAGCTCCGAGAAATGTTATGGGTTTTTTCTATATTGGACCCCTAAAACTTAGCTAATTCTAAATACAACTCCTAAACCTTACTATTTCTAAATACAACCCCTAAAGCTTCTCCATTAATCAAATAAAACCCTCTTTTAAGTTAACCTATGTCATACTTGGGTTTGAGATAACTTGGGTTAGGTTTTGATAAAAATTACCATCAACTGCTCCTCTCTCGACGAAGACTTCTCCCAATGATTACAAGGTCGTTCCTTCCCCTCCAAAACTTTTCCTTCCCTCAAATCTCTAGAACTCTTCAGTGTGATGATGATGGCGGCGATGCATCCCTCCGAGGCTATATCAACTTTGTAAGTCCATTGAAGTTGTTCAAAAGATCCAAACGGAAACCGTATTTGATCAGTAAAGGAATGGTTTTATACAACCTATGTTTAAGGGTGTTTTTTGGGGTTTTTAAAAAAAAAAATTCTATAGTGACTGCATTGAAGTCAATTTTAATTTTTACCTTGGTCTCAGTTCATCATGTCTAGGGTTAATTTCCCCTTAATTCATGAAAGTAATTTATGTCTAGGGTTTTTGTGTCTATTTTTAATTTGAAGTCAACCCCCATCTCAATTTTTGTGTTTTTATTTTAGATTTTTTACTAAGATCTTCTATCAGGTTCATGCTTGTGGGAAGAAGCAGCAACAAGAAGCTTAGAGAAGTAGCACTGCAGCATCAATGGTTTGATCGGTATTTAAAGAGAAAAATAAAGCCAAGATGGTATTTTGGTCATTTTAAGCCCTCAACGGTTAAAACTAACGGCAAGATGGATGGAAGCTAACCATGAGTCTTATTTAATCTAGTTAGAAGTTTTAGGGGTTGTATTTAGAATTAGCTAAGTTTTATTGGTCCGATATAGAAAAAAAACCAAATATTGGTTATATCCACCATCAGTCAGTAACCTCAAGCTTACGGTGTGAACAGAGTTGAGTTATGAAGTTGCAGTACTACAAGATAACCTCGTGTAATTTTAGGAATCTGTACTGTAAAATTAAGCCAAACAAAACAAATAACTGAATAAACAAAATAAATAAATAAATGAGAAGCAACTCCCCTGCATCTGATTATATTTCTTATCCTCAGTATCATTAAGCTTAGAGTCGCCCATCATTAATAATTAATATCCACAACCTTTATAACAATCCACATTAGCAAACTAGACACCAGTTTCTATAATTCAAGTTATTCCTATCTCAAATGATTCCTTAGATTAATAGAAATTTTGTGTGAGTTGAATGATATTTGTGCACCTCAACTTATCAAATGCTCCCTTACATAAATAAGAATTATGTGCAAGTTGATTGCTACCTGTCTGCTTCCATAATTAATTTTGTGCTCTGTAAATTGAAACTAACATGGAGTTACCAAACTTATGAACTCATGGCCGCCCATTATGATTCGCAATCACGACCATCTGCGTCATCTCTGTTTGATATCAGCTTTTACTTCAATGTAATTATAAAGGCGAAAGCGATTTTGCAATATTACGAACTGTTTGCTTCTAATATTTCTCAAAGATACAAAGGCTTATTTCACTAAAACCACGCTGTGGTATACCCGATTTGCCTCAAACCCCATGTTAAAACCCATCACCAACCCCTCCTCCCAGAGGGGGTTATCCTTGTACACTTGTCAGCCAATTGAGTGGTCATGGACTTTAGCCTGCCGGGTAAACCACAGATTGGTTTTAGGGAAAGTTTCTGACATATTATCGTGTTCTTACATTTGCAGGTCCTTTGGTCTCTGAATGGCAAGGGGAGCCCTGTTTCTTCTGTTTTTCTTTTATGGAGACTTTGTGTACTCAGTGGTGTTCAGTTCGGATTCTGCATGTGTTTGTTTTTCTGCATGAAAATATTTGTGTATCAGTGGTATGCTGCTGGCGACTGGCTTGATTTTAGTTTTGCTATGTTTTAAACAATGCTGACCTGAAGCCTCCGCTGATTGTCACTGCATCTCGAATGTAATTTCTTCACTAAAATTGGCGTTAATCAAAATAGGGAGTCGTGCTCTTATTAAAGCTGACCCCATTGTTATGGATGAAGCCTTAATGATGATTGTATTATCTATATGGTTATATTGTTTTTGCAAGCAGCAGTATAGTGACCTTAGTGCACCAAAGAAAGATTCGTAGTTCCATTTGCATTGTTTACTGATTGTTTGGTGAAAGAAGTTTTAGGTGGATAGGGTGGTATTTTTCTTACATTTTGAAATGGCAATTGCTCATGCTAAAGGATTCTGGGAGCTAGTGATCTTTCGCTTTCGCTTTGGAGAGGGAGGTTATACGAAAGGCTCGGGCTTACGATTTCAAAGAACTGGTAACTTTCCTTGTGTTGTGTGATGGAACTTTTCCTAACCGTTTCGAAGCAAGCTAGATTCAGTTGCTCACTCGATTAAGTTGGTTTTGTTGTACGTTTCAGTTCTTAGCAATTTTTTCTTATCAGTCTTGATCCAGCTCTGCTTTGCATGGTAATTGAGAATAGTTGTATATATATCATATGTTGTAATTTCACTGGTGTGAATCTCAGATCGGGCTTTGCCAGAGCAGAAACAGATGCAAGTAGGGTGTGAATCACATTTCTCTATAATTAAAAGCATATACGTGATATTGTTGAGAAAGTTTAAATCTTTATGATCATCTCTTTGTAAATTTGTTTTAATCTCTTTGTAAATCTGATTGATCATGGCAATTTGGCGTCGATGCATCACGTTGAAAATATTCCATTTTCTGTTTGTACAAGGTCCTAAATTATTTCGGTAAGAAAATACTCACTTATTAAGTCATGTGTTCCGACAATACCCTTGTCCTCTCATCTCCCATCAAAGCGCAGACATTCCCACTTCAGGGACAAAACCGTCCATCATAATTTTCTGCATCTCCTTGTGAAACATATACGCTGCCTCGCGAGGCAATGAAACCAGTGCCAACAAGCCCTTCACATCATCCTCCTTCCTGCTATACCGTCACCACTCACGTCACCGTACCAGGCACTTTCCCAGTCCCAGCCCTCGCGGGCTCACCATAGATTGCTGGGCCCCACCCAAAGTCCACGTCTACGAACCTTAGCCTGCTTACTTCCGTCCGCTTCACCTCTCCTCTGCTAGAATGTATGAGTATTATAATAAAAATGAGCATGTATAAATCAATAAAAATTTAGGGGTATATGTAGTTTTTCTTCTTAGGTTCGAACTTTTTGGGAGATGAGAGAGAGAGAGAGAATAAAAATGACATAGAAAATCTAAAATTTAGAAATAAATGTAGAAATTTTAAGATTTTTTTTAGTTTTTCCTCGATAAATGACAAAATGCCTCGTGTCACCCCTTGGGTCTTAGTTATAATAGTAGAGATGTAATCCAACGTGGATGCCATATTGTCACGTCCCGCTTCCCAGAGTGCGCTAAGATAGGCACGTGACAGAGCCAATCATGCTACCTGTGGATAGGAAACATCCATCCACAGTCACATTACGGCTGTTTAGAGATATCAAGAACGGTAGAAATAAAATAAACTATCTAGTATATGTCCATGAGCCAGAATAAACGAGTCAATAAATAATATGCAGAAGCAATAGATCCAAGTAACAAAAACAATCTGGAAAAAACGTCCCAGATACGTGCTCACAACAGGAAATAAAAGCGCTGAAAGAAAACTAAACTAAAATACTAACAGGTCCTCACTGCTCGGCATGTTCATTGAAATACTCCTGATCAGCCTGCTACAAAGGTAGAGGATCTGGGTCATGCAAAACACAGACGTCGGTGTATCAATAATATAAACATGGAGTAATAGGAATGCAGGCATGAATTATAAAAAGGTACATGGATGCAATAAGTGAGCAGGGATATAGAACAGTGAAGTGTAACAGTATATGTGAAGTGCAGTGGTGAAACTAAATTGTGCTACTAGGTTAACTACTCTCAAGTCTGTGAAAATCAATTTGATGAATCATCGATGTAACTCAATAGTATCCCGTGCATGCCCAGGACCACGGTCCAGATTCTCGGGCTGAAACCGAGACATGCTGCTAGGCACTAAACAGGAAACATATACAGATGAATGATGTCAGCAGCATCATCCCAGGGCTGGCCTAGCCCCTAAAACTGATCAGTATAAGCAATGAACTGTCGAGTTATAAGTCAGGTTTCATCATTGATTTCCTCATACCCCCAAGTTATGTGTTCAAGTCAGGTATTGATAAATCTGAAGCTAATGCTAACACAGGATCAAGCAGGAACATGTTTGTCTATTCAGACAACAGGATATATCCATCGGGACAACATGTCATGATTGTCGGTATTAGAAACAGGATCAGGTAATATGTCAAGTAATAGTGTATCAGGTCATGTCAAATAGTGCACAGGTATCAAGCGGGTGCTCATAATCAAACTGTAGCAAGTACGGATGCACAAATAAAAGCATGGATGCACAATTATCGATCATGGGTTACATCATGACTAAGTAGGATGCACAATATCAAACATGGGGTACTAATGTATTAATAATATGAGTTAATGTAATATAGAGTGCAACTAGTTATGCAAAATTAATGGTATGGATACACAAATAAACATGGATGCATAAATAGCTATCAGGGGTTACAACTATAGCTTCATGACTATGTAGGATGCACATTATCTAGCATGAGGTGTTAATATAGCAGTAATATGAAATAACGTGTTATGGTATTCAGCTAGATATGTAATTAATGGTATGGATGCACAAATATCGATTGGGGTTACATTTACAGCTTCAAGACTAAGTGGGATGCACATTATTAAACATAGGATGTAAATATGACAATAATATGTAATAATGTGATCTGTAGATGCAGCTACATGTATAATAAATGATATGAATGCAGACGGATGTCCGAAAACGGTAAACTTAAATATGGATATACAATGCATTCAACATGTGAAATTTTTATTCCTATGGATGCATAATAATATACCTAACATGTAGTAAGATGAATTAACATGCGACTGGATATGTAAATAACGATATGGATTCATACGGACGTCGTATAACAGTAAAATAGAAAAAATGGTAATGTGGGATGCATAATTAAACAATAAGTAATGTTATCATTCAAATGGGTGCAGTATATCGTAGTATAGCATGTAGCAAGATTAACTTGCTTCGATCGGATCATACGACGGATGCGTACGGCACGTCCGACGTCGGGTAAACGTCGCAATATCCACACACGCGCACGGACAAGACCAGGCCAAGAAAGAATGTCACGCCCCGCTTTCCAGAGTACGCTAAGATGGGCACGTGACATAGCCAACCATGCTATCTGTGGATAGGAAAAATCCCTCCACAGTCACATTACAGCTGTAGAGATATTAAGAACAGGAAAGTAAACTAAACTGTCTAGTACATGTCCATGAGCCAGAATGAATGAGTCAAGAAATAATGATATGCGGAAGCAAAAGATACAACAATGAAACACCTGGAAAGTAAAACTACATACCGACAGGAACTTCACCGCTCGGTCTAACAGCGGCAATACTCCTGATCAGTCTGCAACAAAGGTAGACGGATCTGGGCCATGCAAAACCCAGACGTCAGCGCGTCATAACATCAAGCAACAATATGTAAACAAGGTAGCAAGACATGCAAGTATAATCATAAATAGTAAAGCAGGTGTAAAGCAATCTAAATCAGGGTAGTGAAAGGTAGCGTGCAGTGAGCAAACTAAACTGGTCAGTTGGTTATTTACTCTCAAGTCTTTGAAATCAATTTGATAAATTATCGATGTAACTCAATAATATCCCGTGCATGCCCGGGACCACAGTCTAAGACTCTCGGGATGAAACCGAGATGTGCCGCTAGGCACTAACAGGAAAAGGGTACAGACCAACGATGTCAGCAGCATCGTCACGAGGCGGGCCTAGCCTCTAAAAACTGATCAGTATAAGCAAGCAACTGTCGAGTTACAAGTCAGGATTTCATCATTAATTTCCCCATACCCCCAAGTTATAAGTGTCTAGTCAGGTATTTTAAGTAATCAAGAACTAATGCTAACTCAGGATCAGGTAGGTGCAAGTTTGTCTGGATAGACAACAGGAACGGTCCGTAAGGACTACATGTTAGGTTTGTTAGCATTAGACACAAGATCACGTAACAGGTCAAGCCATGGTACATCAGGTCAAGTCAAGTAATGTATTTAGGTGTCAGGTCATGTCAAGAGTGTACGGTACCATGTCCTATCAGGTAGGAAGTGCAACAGGTCATGTCAGGAAGCACAAAATGTTATGTGGGTTCTCATAATCAACTAGAATAAGCATGGGTATACAAAACAAGCATGGGTACTAATAGCACAATAAAATGGAATATTGTAATGTGATATGCAATCAGGTACAGATTAAGGCATATAGATGCACAGTTATCGATTAGGGTTACATTTATAGTTTCAATATTAATTAGGATGTAATTTATTAAACATGGAGTGTTAATATCACAGTATTATGTAGTAATGTGATTAATGGATGCAATTATATGTATCTTAAATGCGATGGATGCAAACGGGTATTCGAAAAGTTATAAAACTATAAAATGGTAATGTGGGATGTACAACTAAGCAATATTTGATATAAATATTGATATAATAATATTAATATGGATAGCATATTCAAAGCGATTAATAACTATAAAAGTGGTATTGATTAACCATGCTCAAGAAAGTTCCGTTCAGAAATTCAGCGTCACCCTGATTTTTAAAATAGCTTAAAAATAACAAACGTTCTCCAAAAGGGACGTGTCTTATACCAAAACAAAGATAATTCAATAAGATTTTCATTTTTATAAGTATAAGTATATTAGGTTGTCTCTACAAAAAGCTATAAACATTCGAAGTTATTTGCTGCTGGAATTTCCCTGGGCAGCAGTTTAGAGACATATTCATTTGCATTTTACGTTATTTTAAAAATTTATTTTGTAAGTAAATATTTCATAGAGTTATAGTACTCAGAGTTAGCTTCGCAACGAACTAAAGAACGTATACTAATGATTTTTCTATAATTTATAATGAATTTTATAAGGTAAGGTGTACAGTAAATTTCAGATTTGTCGTATCCGCTTTGCGATGACGTTTCATGCGTAAACTATAATATTTTCAAATGTATAACATTATAAAATGCAGATTATAAACTAATTAAAGATAATAATAAGAAATATTACGACAATATATATTTTAAATGATATGGATGCAGTATAATGTAAACCAGTATGTCACAAGATAAGTTTTCATGATCTAGATTTAAAATGATATAAACGGATGCAAACGGAATATCGAAACGTTATAAAATTAAATATGGGGTACTAGATTTAAACTATAGGTATGGTATTTATTTAAATAGGTATAAAATGAATTATATAGCATGTAGCAAGATTAACTTGCCTAGACGGAACAAGAACGGATGTATACGGAACGTCCTTTGTCGGCGAAATGTCGCGACGCGCCACGGTACACGGAACGGTTCCAAACAACGCATGAGGGTGATCACGCAAGTTAGGTACGTTTAGTGGATCACTCGAATCGTCAGCGACGAGCACGGCTCCGGCGGTGATCACCGGAATTAAGAAACAAAATCAAGAAAAAGAAAGAAGAAAGAAGAAGAAGAGGCTACGTATAAATAAGGAAAGAAAAATTAAATAAATAAAATATATATAAATATATATATGCAGAGGAGAGAGAGAAAGGAGTTGTTAGTTTGTTAGTAAATTAGATTTAAAATTTTAAAAGATTTTTAGATTTAAAATTTTAGATAAGAGGTTTCAGTTTGTTAAATAAATCGTATGAAAATATTTAAACTAAATTTTAAAATTAAATAAATTGAATTTTGGCGGGATACCAAAATATTTCAAAACGAGCCCGGGTCGAGTCTAAAACTTTAGATTTAAAATACGAAAAATATGTGCGACTTTCAAAATTCAAAATGAATGCTCAGGTAACGAAAATGCATACCCCTAAGAACGGATGCACGTACATGCGCGTAGCCATCCAAACACGTCCGTTTCACTGAACGGGACGAGAATAAGATGAGCGGATGCTACCACGGGGTTAGGGGTATCATGCAGGCTATGAAATGCAATTTTAAATTATTTTACATGACCTAAAATGTTATATGGTAAAATGCCAGTATGCAGTATACATGAGATGCACGTGTCTATGTAACAAGTCAGGATAATCTATAAATATGAATCAAATAGGTTCAAACAAGCGGGTCGGGTCGAATGCAATGTAAAATGTAAAATACTATTCGCACCCAAAACACGATAAATCAGGAAAATACCACAATTAAGGAAATACGAGAACTGTAATTGATATAAATGAACTATGGTGTTACAAAGAATACGACCACGCTGGCTGGGGTTGTTCACTGGATTACTTGGATCGTCGGCGACGGTCACGGCTCCGGCGAGTGACCGGAAAACGGAAATCTAGGAAAGCAAGAAGAACAAGAAGAAAGAGAAGAGAGGGAGTGGGTGGATGGTTGGTGTCGTGATGGTGTCGGGTCTGTTGGATCGAAGGTTGCAGAAGATGGCGATGGCGAGGGATCGCCGGCGGCGAGGGGTGCAGGTGAGGGTTCGGATGATGGTTGCAGGGTTCTAGGGTTTTTGGTGCTGGGTTGGTGAGAAGGAAGAGGAGAGGAAAGAGAGGTGGTCGAGGGTGTGAAGGCAACGACGAGGTGGTCGGCAATGGGTCGGCGACGTGAGGGCGCCGGCAAGGGTTGCGGGTGTGCAGGTTTTGTGGGTTTCTGGGTAGGGTTGAAACGGGGTTTGCAGTGGAGGAGATAGAGGGTGAGGAGGAGGTGAGCGAGGAAAGGAGTGAAGTGAGGTGAAGTGAAGGAGGAGGTGAGGCCGACGAGAAGAGGAGGCGGCCGAGTAAGGGTTCTAGGGTTTCTGTGGGAACTCGTCGCGGCAGCAGGGGTTTTATAAAGAAGAAGAAAAGGAAATGAAGGAGGGTGAGCGTAGTGATGAAGGAAGGTGACGGGATCTCGCTTACCGCGAGAGGAGAGAGAAACGGAAGAGAGAGAGAGATAACGGATGAAAGAGAGAAAGAAAGGGAGAGAGGGAGACAGGTGTCACAGAGAGAGAGAGAACTGTGAGAATGAGAGAGATAGAGAGAGAGTGCGAGAGGAGAGATAGATTTGCCAGTATTAGGTTAGGATTTTAATTTTAAAAAAAATATTTTAGTTAACTAAATTTGTTAAGCTGTTAAAATATTAAAATATAATATTAATAAAATATTTAATATTCTGGTTAATATAAATTAGTCCAAAACACGTCCGGGTCGGGTCTAAAAATCCGGTTTTAAAATACGAAAAATATATGTGTCGACCAAAACTAAAATTCGATATCTGGGTAACGAAAATGGATACCCCAAGAACGGATGCACGTACGTCGCGTAGCCATCCAAACAAATCCGTTTCACTGAACAGGACGAGAACAAGATGCGTGGATGCTACCACAGGGTTAGGGGTATCATGCAGGCTATGCTATATATTTTTTTAAAATATTTTATGTGACATTAAATGTTATATTTAAAATGCAGATGCCAGATAAATGCGAGTATGCAATGTACAAATAAATGAAAGTGCACGAGTCCATATAACAGGTCAGGATAAATCATAAACATGAATCAAGACAAGTTTCAAGCAAGCGGGTCGGGTCGGATGTAAATACAGATGTCAAATACACTATTCGCACCTAGAACACAATAAATCAGGAAAAATACCATAAATAAAGAAATACATGATCTAAAACTGGTATAAATGAACTAGGGTGTTACACCTATACCCGTGATCCGACGTGGCGGTTTTGACAGTCGAGATTAACTCGGACGTGTATCTCGGCGGGCGGCCGAGGAGGTAGTCGGCGTGCGCTGTTGCATACGGGAACACGACAGCGGCGCCGTAGCAGGTCTTAGAGAGGGGAGGACGGTGTTGGAACCGCATGTCGATGGGAAGGAGGCGGGTGGGTCCCACGAGCGAGAGGTCACGGGTCTGGCATGCCAGAGGCATGATTGCCATGGCGTTGTAGGTGGGTGCTTCGAAGATCTGGCGTTTAAGGGACGCTGCGTCAGCATGGGAGAAGAACACCGAAGTTTGGGTGAGCTTACGAAAGTCGAGTTCGGTTCGAGAAAGAGGAGTTGCGGTTTTCAAACGATCATATTCCGGATGAGGGTAAGGGATTTTGGGAGGAGACCGCGGAGTGAGGATATCGCGTGACCATGCTGGGAGGACAGAAGGGGCTGAAAGAGCTGGGTTGCGCGCAAATTCAGCAACGGCGGTTATGAACTAGTGTGCACCGAAACCGTTGCAGATGCAGTGGCTGAAGGTGTAAGCGAGGATGAAGCCACCACATGTTAGTCAAGTTGCCTGAAAAGCTTAGCGTGTAAGATCTCTTTCCTAACATCTTCCACAAAGAATCGGTCCATATGCTAAAACGGGTTGGATTCCCCTGTTCCCTTCCCTCGGATCGTGTGATCTTAAAATTCGCATCTGCTTCACGATATACAACACCACCTCTCCGATGCATTCCACCACCAACTTTCCCTTCTCTCCGTTCCTCGGACGGCCTGCTAATGAGCAGTAGTGTATACCCTAGTAAGCCCACCGCATGACGGGCCCTGGCTTGCGATTGGGTCCTCTCTGAGGTCCATGATAGACATGGATGAACAGGATGTGGTTTCGGAGGGCCATTTGGTCGTTGATATTGGATAAGTACTTGAATTCGTGAGGTAACGGGGACTCTGGCTGAATGAGCTCCAGCTCTTTGACAATGATGGTTACGTAAAATTCTAACATGGCTATTAATTCTTTGCTCTCTATTGCAGCAGTCTACTGTTGAGCTTTGCATTGAAGAGATTGAGAGATCGGCTATTATTGGGCAAAAGGAAAAGGGTGATATTGCTTTATTTGCAATGTATGTAATTAAACACCACGTCATTATTATTCTATAGGTAGTAATTATATTACCAATTCATTATTATTAAAAAATGCTATGCACAAAGTTAACCTAATAAAGAAATTCATGAATAGAATACCTTGCACTGGCCAAAAACTCTGGGGGCGTGCATATATAATTAAAATTAGGGGTCTCATCACTTACTGCTGATTTCGACCTTTTTTGCCCTTTATCAGGGTGCTTTGGGTCGGTACAAATGATTGCATCCTTGGGTGACTTGTCAAGTTGTGTACATTGCTCAGTATCTCTACAGAATTTTACATGTATTCAGGTATACTTTAGATAACATTCGGCGATTCTGGGGATGTTAACAGATCGGACGGATATAGGTGTTATCATGTCTGTATCTGATAGAGATATAAACAGATCGGTTATAGATGTGTCACGTCCCAACCCCCAGTACGGATGTATTGTCTTCTCTGACCGAAACCGCACGGTTTTGTTCTTTGGAGCAAACCGAACTCGAGAAGGGGCCACTTTCCAGGGGTCACTCAACCTAGAATTTTCCTCGCCTGAGCACGCTTAACTTCGGGGTTCTTCGAACTGCGAAGTGCCGGTTCATCCAAAAGGCGCCTCCGTATTGCAGGATGGTATCATTACATTTATAATACATATCTACCATCTTTTGCTCTGTGTTTCGAAGACCTGGTCTCATTGTTCTACAGCAGGTGGTTTCCCTCCCACTTCTCCCTACTTAGAACAATGGTTCGTTCTCGAACCACAGATCTACTATTGAGGACCGGCTCTGATACCACAACATCATGCCCCATCCCAGTACGGATGGTATTGTCCGCTCTGTCCGAAACTGTACGGTTTTGTCCCTTAAAACGAACCAGACTCGAGAATAGGCCACTTCCCAGAAGGCCACTCATCCTGGAATTTTCCTAGCCCGAGCACGTGCCGGTTCACCCAAAAGGCGCCTCCGTATTGTAGGGTGGTATCATTACATTTATGATACAGATCTGCCCTTTTTCACCCTTTGTTTTGAAGATCTAATCCTATTGTTCTATGGTAGGTGGTTTCCCCCACTATATCTCAGATGTTGTCATTTGGACCACCTACTGCAGAACAATGGGATCAGGTCTTCGAAACAGACCTACTGCAGAACAATGGGATCAGGCCTTCGAAACAAGAGGCGGGGGAAGGCGGAACCACCTAATGTAAAACAATGCGATCATGTTTTCAAAACACAGAGCGAAAGAGGACATATCTGTATTATAAATGTAATGATACCACCGTATAATACGGAGACGCCTTTTGGGTGAACCGGCACTTCGAAGCGTGCTTGGGCTAAGGAACTCCTAGGATGGGTGACCTCATGAGAAGTGCCCCATTCTCGAGTCCGGTTCGTTCCAACGGATAAAACCGTGTGGTTTCGGCCAGAGCGGATAATACCATCCGTTCTGGGGGTGGGGCGCAACAAGATGTTACCATGTCCGTATCTGGCAGTCATATCTGGATTCGAAATACAAACAGTTGTTGGAAACAAGAATCAGTATCCGTATTTTGTAAAATTCGGATACGGATACGGATACGGATACAGATGCGAAATGAATATCGGAAAAATATAACCGATAATTTAAAAAATTGAAAATGATTTTCGATATCGGATAAAAATACGCAGAGGATATAGGTGTTACCATATCCATATACGATGGTTATTGACGGATGTGAATACGGATATGGATAGTCGTCGAAAATGGAAATATCTATCGATGTTTGATAAAAACATATATGCATACGTGCTGAGCTTCGACGGAGATTATTTCTCAACGGATTTTGAAACAATAAATAAGTTTAATCACCGTTCGTGATGAATGGTTTGAGTAAACCAAAAATAAAAAGACTCATATCAATTATTTTTTAGAAATTATAAAACCAACTTATACCAATAAGACCAAATTAACATGTGTATATAGCTATGAATGAAGGGGGTTAAGAAGGTGATATCATTATTATAAAAATTTAATTTCTATAAATATTAAGTGGAAAGATATTTTCAATCTTAACTCTATTTTTACTGCTATTTTTCTATATAGCAGATTATTTAAAATAGAAAAATAATGGATGGAAATTAATAATATAGAACAGTTTTACTTTGTATAAATACATTACACGTAGTTTAGTGATATAAAAATTAATATGATTTATAACACATTATAAAATAATATTTGTGACAATATTCAAGCATTTGAATTTTTTTTTTTGGGTTTTTTTTCTGTTATCCCATTCATACTTCAATATTTTTCTCTGTCTCCTCCTATAGTTAGTATTTACCTGTAGGAGTAATTTATAAGTATAGATGGTTACAGGTAAATACTATCTATATGGGTGACAAAGAAAAATATTGAAGTATGAATGAGTCTAACAGAAAAATCAGTGCCTTCCTGGGACGTGGGCCCACTGCCGGAATATATATTTTAGATTTCCAAAGCCATGGATATTTTTGGGTAGGGGTGACCACGAGCCGAACTCGAGCCGGCCAAGCTCGGCTCGAGTTCGGCTCGTGGTTCTTTTTGTCGGCCCAAGTCCGGCTCGTTTAGTTAATCGAGCTAGAGATGCTCGGCTCGAGTCCGGCTCGATTAAACATGCCCAGCTCGTATTCGGTTCATTTGTGGCCCATTAACTAAACGAGCCGAGCTCAACTGAGCTCGTTTAGAGCTCGTTTGTGAGCTCGGCTCGTTTTCAGCTCATTTACTCATATTAATAGTATCTTCCAAGAAAAACACATAATTAACAATAATGCTTAAAACTCAGGGTTTTGAGATATGGAAAAATTAAAAAACATTAATATCTAGGGCATTGAATGGGTCTAAGTGCTGGGTTTTATATTTATCTCAGTACACTTTATATACTGTCATTTAATTGAATTAAGTGTTCTGAGAGTTGTATAGAATCTGCTATATATTACATATTACTGTTTTTTTTCAAACTGTGTAACCCAGCCGAACCCGAGTCAATACCGAACGAGCCTGGCTGAGCTCGAGTCCGGCTCGTTTAATAAACGAGCCAGGCTTTCTGGCTCATGTCCGGCTCGTTAATAAATGAACCGAATTTGAACGAGCCGATACCGAGCCGAACCTTAATCGAACCCGAGCTGGCTCGTTCAATTACCACCCCTATTTTTGGGTCACCAAGAAAATTTTGGCATTTGCGTTAACGGTATAAACTAAAATCAAGTATATGAAAAGTTGAGTTTGCATTTTCTAAAGCTAGAACTCCATAATGAATTTTTCTTATTTGTTTGGTTTATTGTATAGAAAAAAGGAGAAACTTTTTGTGTTATCGCCATGATTTTGAATTATAACAGTGCTAGTATTTTGCACGTGCGATATATATGTGTATATTTTGAACAACATACATACATCGCATTGAAAACGTGTATAATTTTTTTTATTTTGAACATTACATGAAAATTTCTAAAGATATCCATAGTTTTTAAGATGAAAAAATTTCTTCTTTTATTAATGAAGATTACGTTATTGTTTCGTGTTATTTATTTTTAAATAAATGTTTTTTCTCAATTGGTTATTTTGTTGTTACTTCCATGATTAAATGGTTGTACTAGTAAGTTATAATTTGAAGATAAAAATAATTATGTTTTGTATACATATTAAAATTTACGCTTATTTACTGAAAACTCCCAACAACTTTGGGATATTTTAACAAAACTACCGTTACTTTTGAAACTATAAAAAACTATTATGATTTGACGGTCAACATTAATGTTCAAATGACAATTTTGCCTTTTATATAATATAATACAATTAATTATAAATATTATTTTACATAATTTTAATAATTATTAAATTAAATATTAACTAAATAATTATTTTTTTGGAACCCACCGTGTTAAGGGCGAGGTGGGGTTGTGGGAGGGATAAGGGTCGGATGAGGAAGGGTGAGTGGCAAAGGGGAAAGCCGGGAGGTCGCACCGACAGAGGCGGTGGTGGGAGGAGAAAAAATTGAAGAAGATGGTGATGAAGATGATTGTGATGATGAGGACGATGGGAGCAGTGAGGGGGAAGGGTCGGCAAAGGGTGAGGGTGGACGGTTGTCACGATCCAAATTTAGCACGTGACCGGCACTTGGATTGTGTGACGTCTAAAAATACCAACACAATCCAAGTAAACCAGAAACCAAGATCTAAACCGTATTTGCGGAAATAAGGAGGTACAGTTTTAAAAATAATGAAAATGAGACCACATTTTAAATTCAAACATTGTTTAGTTTAAAGCATACGCCGAATGTTTTTTTTTGAAATGAGGTTAAAACAATTGGTTTTAATATTGGAAATTTTGACAGCACCTCTTTTATAATTTTTGAGAAAAACAAGTACATAAACATAATAATAGTGACATCTCCTATTTGGGAGTAAAAATCAACGCCAACCGGCTGAAACAACCCACGCAAATGATATACGACACTCAAAAGCGAAGAATCACATACATATAAGTAACAGAAAGCACAATCAAACATAGCTAGTCGATTCTACTCATTCGACCCAAAATACATACATAAGTATACCCTCATTCTAAGTTAAATAATATACATGGTCTGATGGAGTGACGCTAGACACAAAATACCCAAAAGAGACGGTTACTAAACATATAACCCACCTAGCAAGATAAGCGACGAAAGCTGTGATATATATGTCCGCAACGCCGCTATGCGTCCACGCGTCTCCTGCAGGGAACTAAGCCACAACAGGGGTGAGTTGCCAACTCAGCGAATAAACTAACATTCAACAGTTGAAATTGTATGCATAAACGAAATAACGACTAAAATTATACATCAGGTAGTCATGATATGGGATAGCAATGAACATGAATATATAACTAGTGTATGTATAGAAGAAAACAGAAATCTCATCAAGTGTTCCAAAATCTTGGTCATTTTCTTCAACGATTCTCAAATCTAGTGTCAAATATCGACACAAATCTTCAGTTTTAGCAGGCATCGTTTCCTGAACGATCCTGATAGCCAACAACATCGGTCGGTATCCACCAGATATCCGTCGTGTTTCCCAAACTAACTTCAGTATCGAGAGTCTTCGCTAGGCTCCCCGCCTCTAACGCGGCTTTCCTGTCTCTCGGTCTCGACCGGGTCCACCACGTATCCGGCTGTATACTCCCCCACCGAGTCCAGATAACGTAAAAATCTGCAACCGTATAGTTCCCCCACTCGGTTCGGAATAAAACCAAATCATAAAAACAGCAACTCATGGTGGACGTATCATATAAATCACGAAGACCCATAAAATTATAACATATAGCGAATAAAAACCCAAAACAAGGAAAATCTCATAATTCAATATTTCATGATACAAGTAATAATAATGACAATGAGACATGATATGTGTCAAAACAATAGAAATGTTGCGTGACAACAATTATTAATGATACTAGCAGTGCACAATAGATTATAGATAACATGGCAAGTTCTATGTGTGTACATGACATGCTAATTATCGATGGGGTGTAGTGTAGCACGTAAGCATGTGCAAGTGCAACATAACTCATCAGTAATAGTGCAAATTTCCTAACAAGTGTTAAGCAATACCGATTAATAGGTATGAATGCATACAATGCAATACTAGGTCTAATTATGCAAACAATATGAATGGAAAACAAGTATAACAAAATTTCTGGTTTCGGGCGCTATACGCCATCCATACAATGTCCCCGGTAGATGTTTAGTCTACTCACCGGAACAAATCGTGATCTACTCGGATCCCATCACTCCTTTTCCCTTTATCGCTGCCTCCGAAGTCCCCGCGGTCAAACCTAATATCGAAATGAAACTTTCGTATATAAGCGGCTAAATTCCGATACGACGGATACGTAAATTCTAAGTGAACTAACTTACGTAACGTGATACGTTTGAATATCGTGTGCTCTACAGACCCAAAGCTAACTAAAATTACCCCGAATCGTCGTATTTTGAGAAAACACAAAAACGTGATACGAAATGTCCATATCATACGTTAAAATATTATAAAAAGCAAAGCAATTAACTTCCGGATTTTGTTTACAGACTATCTAGAAAAATCAAAGTATCCTAAAGACCTTATATAACCTACAGAGATATACCCACAAAAATTCAAAAGCCAATTCCTCAAGAAAACCGGCAGTAGCGGGGATTTTAGTGATTCCGGTGGTTGAACTGTAGGGGATTGGGTCCGGGTTTCTAGAGGGCACTCTAGGTTCTAATAACATTTTATTGTACTGTTAGATTTGCATAGAGACTAAAATAACAATAATAGATACTAACAGAGCTAAAACTCTAAACTAAAACACGGTTTTTTTTCCCGATATCGTAAACGTTAATTTGTACAGAACTCTTAACAAAACCAGAAAAGTTGGGTGTTATTCCTATGTGAAGAATTCCACAAAACTCAATCGTTAAGATGTGCACAAAGATGTGAGGAGTCTTTACTTGAGTAGTTTTAACCAAGGTACATGAAAACTCTAATCTTTTTCATGAACTGGTGAAGAACTTAGAAGAATGAGGATTTTTGGTGGGAGATGTTTTTGTTCAGTTTGAAATGCTGGAAATAGTTTTTGTTGGATGGGTGAGGTGTCATGAGAGAAGGGTGAGGTGTAGGCTCAAGGTGCACTCAAGATGTGGTGTATGTGAGGTATAAGGTAAGTTTAACCCTACTTGCTTATCCCTTTTGCATAAAAACCCTCACACAAAAGAACTTCCCACCATAAAACTTTCTTTACAATCTAAAGTCACCTAAATTAATTTCCAAAATACTTAAAACACCATAGCCATTTATAAAAAGTCTTTTTATCAAAATTATAAAATTTAAAATAACAAAAATAAAATAATTAATTATCTAAAAAATTTCCGGAATGTTACAATATCCCCCCTTAAGAAAATTCGGTCCCCGAATTAAAACCTAAACACACATACCTTAAAAAAGATGCGGGAATTTCTTCCGTATCACATCCTCGGCTTCCCAAGTTATCTCTTCACTATTTGGTCCGCACCATAAAACCTTTACAGATGGAAATACCCTTGATCGCAACTTCTTCACCTGCCGGTCGAGAATAGCTACCGGCTGCTCAGTGTAGGATAAATCACGCTCAAGCTGTATAGTCTGATACTGAGTAGCGTGAGAAGGATCATGAAGGTACTTGCGAAGTATGGACACGTGGAACACAGGATGCACATCGGGAAAACTTGGCGGAAGTGCTAAACGATACGCTACAACACCCACCCTCTCAAGAATCTCATAGGGTCCAACATATCTGGGACTGGGCTTCCCCTTTTTCCCGAATCGCATCACACCCTTCATCGAAAAGACACGAAGAAATACATGGTCTCCCACATCGAACTCAAGTCCAAGTCGACGACGATCGGTATAAGACTTCTGCCTGCTCTGAGCTGCTCTCATCCTATCCTGGATATTTCCCCAATATTTAACCTAATAAAAGAGCAAAGCTCTGTTTGAATTAAATGAGGCAGCGCCTCACGTGCTCTCCATGAGGGCGCCAGCGTCAGAGCCAATCTTATAGGATTAAATCCTATGGTGTCCCCTCACTTGCCCCTCATGCGGGCGCCAATATGCAAAGCACAAAAGAATCTATTAAATAAGAGTTAGACTCTTATATTGCGCCGCACGTGCTCATCATGCGGGCGCCAATGTGCAAAGCACAGAAATACCCATCTTAAGAATTAAATTCTTAAGTGGCGCTCACATGGACAACACGTGAGCGCCACTGCCCAGGTAGAATTAAATTTTACGATACTCTCTGTTAAACAGAGCCGTTGGATCAAAAATCCAACAGAGATGATAAATCATCAATATATAGAATCAAATTCTATTAGGAGAAAATATCTACCATATCTTTCTAAATAAGAAAGGTATTCTCGGTTGGATCAAAAATCCAATTGTAGAATAAAATTTTATTCTGGAATATATTTCCTCAATCTTTCTAAATAAGAAAAATTGCTCTCTGTAAAATAGAGAACCGTTGGATTAAAAATTCCAATGGTGATTAAAAATCACCGTTTTACAGAATAAATTCTGTATAGGGAAAATATTTCCCCAATCTCGTTAAAAACCAAAAATCATATTCTGTAAAAACAGAAGTTCTTGGATCAAAAATCCAATAGTGGGTAAAGATCCCCAAATCAATTTTGAGACCAATTAAATCAATTGGAATCTCTCAATGAGAGATTTTCTCAAAACTAATCAACAATTTGCTTTACCAATATAAAGGACCTGAGACTTCAAGTCTCACACACACACAGAGACGGAGAGAGAGAAACAGAGAGAGACATACAGAGACATATACAGATACACCACAGAAAGCTTCCAAAACAACAGAGAATTCAATTCTCGAGAAAGAAGAAGACTTTCCTCCTCAAAATCCTAGGTAAAGAAAAGAGATCAAAATATCTCTATCATATCTAAGGGTTTAACCCTTTTAAAAGAACTTAGTTCTTTCTCTGGATCTGAGATCCACAAGGCAAATCTCTCATAAGTTGAGAATTTAATTCTCATCGGGAAGATCTTGTTCTTGTGAATCAAACATTCAGGGAAGAAAATTTTTTAAATGGAGTTCATAATGCTCCAGGAACTCAGTTCCTTCAAATCGAGAACTTAGTTGTTTAAAAACTCAACCTAAAATTCTTAAATATAGTGATTTTAGCGAGCGTTAATGGTCAAAGCGCCATTGATAGAGGTTTAACCTCTCTGAAAATATTAACAAAGATTTAAATATCTAAAAATGATAAAAGGAAAAAGACTAGCGCCTCACGTGCTTCCCACATGGACGCCCCTTTTAACAACGCCTAGCGTCTCACGTGAAAGACACGCGGACGCTCAAAAGAAAAGGCTAGCGCCGCACATGCTCATCACATGGGCGCTGAACAAAAGTGCATAGCACTCCACAAACAGCCAAAATGGCTGAGAGCTCAACGCTCATTGAGCGGCGTCCATGACTGAATGCTTCACATGTCATATATGTGAGCATCAGAGGTCAAATAAGTGCTCAGCACTTTGGCATAAAAGAAAATGGCTGAACAAACAAAGCCCAAATAAGTGTCTAGCACTTTTGAATAAAAGAAAAGACTAAGCAGACCAAGCCCCCAAATTGGCTAGGTCTCTGAAATTTTTTTCCTGCAGCTGAGCCCAAATGTTCTGTTGTTGGATCTGAAATAAAAATGATCCTTGAAATTTCGCTAAGTTGATCTTAGTTTCAAATTGGACTAACGTATCCTTAGTCAAAAACAAATTGAGCCCCAAATGCTCATATATATTTAAGTTGATTTTAATCTCAAATTAGATTAACGGTCCTTAAATGAAACCAAGCCCAAATCTAAAATATACGGATTTGGACTAACCCGTGCCCTACAGGCGACGACATAAATTAGTCTCCGTATACAATCCACGGGCAACCAAAACCAAAACAAAACATATACACGACACGAAGTGAACTGCCGGAGTAGGAGAAAGTGGTTATCGCAATGCGGTAACGTAATTAACTGCAGGGGCTTACTCCTGCAGGGAAGAGCGTCCCCACAATCAAACCCCCCTCATAAGACGAGGGGGAATCTGACGAAGTCTGCTACAACGGCCGCATTCGTCCAAACCTCCGATATATGGTGCCATAAATCAACTTGGTATCTTCGGAGAGGTGGACGGATAAATCCAAATAGCATCTACCCCCAGATTCAGGCAAGACGATCCATCCCAGTTCGTCTCTGTTTCCGGCGGTAAACAGATTCTGGCACGCCCGGTGGGACCTTTTCCTCTTTCCACTCCACACTTCGTGTGTCGTGTGTCGTGTTTCGCGAACAAAATTGCGGTTCGCTATGGTTGCCCTTGGATTCGAGGTACTAAGATTTGGTGTCTTGTTCTTGTGCAGAAGAAGAAAAATCAATGACTTCCAACTGCACAACTTGCAACAGCAACTCCCGCTCCGCCCCAACTGGAGGAGTGACTTACGGGCCCAACGCGGCCTCTATCTTTTCAATTCCAGTGGGGCAAGTTACGTAAGCCACTACGGGATAGTTCTTCGGGACCATGTTCCCACCAGTAGGTATCGGTGCCTCAACGTCGCAGGAAGAAGCTCCCAAGAGGTCGGTCTTTGATCGACTGGCAACAACAACGGCCCCTCTCAATGGGTCGTCCAAATCCGATGTCTAAGTCTTCGACAGGCTGAGACGAAGCTCAGACGTCTCAGTCTTCTACAGACTGAGCAAGAGCCAAAACGGGCCCACAAAGAGGCTCGTGATACCTGAAGGGGCTGCCCTAAAACGGATAGCCCTCCCAACTCCTGCTACGGGCGAAGTCGTCAAAGGTCCTTCCCCTACCAGAAAGTCGGTCTTCGAAAGATTGGACGATCCTCCTCAAACTCTGCCAAGGACGTCAGTCTTCAATGGGCTGGTACCAACAACAGCCCTTCAGCAAAACCGGGGGCATGAAGAAGCCGCTTCCAAAACTGAGGTGGTCCCGTCTGCAAGACACGCTCGACGTCGCCACTAGCGCCGAGTGAGAAAAGCTGGAGGCAACTCTCCCTCTGGACGTACCCCACCAGCTCCAATGGCGGAAGTTGACGTTACTGTTCCAACCGGGAACAGTTTTGATCTGCTCAGGAGGGTATGCAAGAACTATCCAACGATGGTGCTAAAGAAATCGCCCCCGTCTGCAGAAACCATAGTACAGGCAAATCCGGAGCGCCCCCATCAACGGCTCTCCTCCCAAATTCATAGTGTCTGGCGGAAAGTCCAAGACTCTGTGATCAGCAAAGATTACTCTCCTCAGCCGAAGAAATCAAAGACTCAGCAAGAGAAAGACCATTCCTCTGTCATACAGCGAGGGGCTTCTTCTATACAGGTGCCTGTTACAATGGCTCCTTCAACTTCGACCGCCTACAAAAGGACGAGGCTGAAGAAAATCCCACCGCCAGCGGCAAATTCCAAAGGTGATGGACATAAACACCTAAAGTCTGGGGGCATGATCGTACACACGGTTTACATGGCTTTCGGAAAAGAAGAAAGCCGTGCTTTCGTAGGTCACCGGCCGCAAACTCGGTTGCTGACAAAAGCTCAGGAGCAATAACAAAAGCTCCAGGAGATGCTGACCAAAATGGCAGCACTTACCAGGCAGAAAGAAAGCCCGGACACAGCAGCCGAACAGCGCCAGGAGCAGGAGACCGATACAGAGTTCCTGCGAAGGGTGCTTGAAAGAAATGATAAAAAGGCCGCTGAACAAGCTGCTAACATAAAACATATGGCGATCTTATTCCAAGATATGGTTAGAATAATGATCCAGCCAGAACCCCCAGCCGAGGATCCGTCGATAATCATCGAGGATGACAGAGGGGAAACATCAAAGCCTCTTCCGGCTTTATCGTCGGCCAAGGAGGAAACGATTTCCAAGGCTACTCTTGATAATTATATAGCTCAACAAATACGATCTCATCAAGCTAGTGAAGATGCTGGCCAAATCGTCAGAACCGAGCGACCGTATCCAGGCTGGTATGACCAAATCAAGTACCCGCCGGGATATACGATCCTCAAGTTCTATGTGTACAAGGGGACAGGCAACCCACACCAGCACGTCGCGCAGTTCAGAGCTCTGTGCGATAACACTGAAGGTGACGACAAACTGTTGCTTCGCCAGTTCGTTGGCAGCCTGTCAGAGATGGCCTTTGAATGATACTCAAAGCTCCCAAATGACTCTGTGAGGACATTCACAGAGATAGAGCTGCTGTTCACACGGCATTTTGCCAGCATAAGAGAACGCACCCCGATCACGGCATTAATCAATGCCAGGGTAAGGCCGGGAGAAACCTGGGTCCAATATGTGATTCGGAGGCGGAAACTATGGTCTAAGTGCGAACAACGCATCAAAGAATCCCCCACCATGGGCATGTTCATCGGGACTCTTGATTCTCAAACGACTGTGTCCCAGTTCATGACGTTCTTCAAACCAACTACCTTCCAGGCTCTGATCGATAAACTGGCCCAAATGGACTAGATGGGCCATGGGCCTTCCTCCTCAAATAAGGACCCTCGAAACGCCAAGGGTAAAGGGAAAGCGACCTTCATCGCCAACGCTCAACAACAACCGAGTGGCCCAAAACCAGCTGTTTGCCAAAAAAATGCACGTCCACACCTATCTTTGGAAGAAAGGATAGGATGCGCTTACTTGTTTCCCCACGATAAGACAAGGAGACTATTTGAGTTGGCAATGCGTAACAAACTCATCACATTACCAGACCCACGGCGTCCACTGCAACCCGGCGACCTCAACAACCCCAACTACTGCTCCTATCATAGAATGGTGAGCCACCCAATTGAGGATTGCTACATCTTTAAGAACTGGGTCGAGAATCAGTATCAACAGGGGAAGTTCGCATTGTCTAAGAACTGGAGGGTGAACCCACCACAGAAGCACACTCCCAAAAAGGTGGATGCGCCGGGGGCATCATGCTCGCTCATGGAAGAAACTCCATGGGAAGTCGTTCTTTCAGCTAAAATTAAAAGAATGCTGAAATATCTACAGGCATGTCCGTCAGTCAGGTGGAAAAGCCTACTTAAACCCGAAATTATCGAAGGGATACTGAAACCACGTCCTGTACCGGAGATTGTTGACAAAGGGCAAAATCCCCAAGTCAAGCCTTCAAAGTCTTCAAAGAAAAAGAAGAAGACCAAGAAGCATGTGCAGCCCACCGAGTATGACGACAAGCGCACGGACCTACAAAAGTATTAGGGTTTATTAGCACGACCACTAGGTTTTGGAAAGCATCAAGTATGCAATTTTAAAAAATCTAGAGTGCTAAGCAACACCATCCAAGGATCCAACTAGAGAATTAGGGTTTTATAAAATACGTAAACAAAATTTACACTAAGTGAATAAGGAATACAATCTTTATAGACTGGTCCTTCATTTCTAAAGCTCTGTGTGGTGGTCCCTTAGCTCCATGTATTGGTCCCCAAACTCTTGTTAGGCTCCACTAAACGAAAGGAACGGGCTTGCTTAAGGATCTTTGAGGCCGAAGATAATCTACGTCGAAAAATCTCCAACTCAAGCTAGCTCTTCACTAACTAAGCAATTAGTGAAGTAAACAACCTATAATAAATGGCTAGTTTAGTATAGATTGATGAAGTAGGAATTTTGCTCACTTTAGAATTTTTTTTCTCTTTTTCTTTTTGACATCACTCAAAAGCTAGAGAGCAAAGAAGGAGATGAAGAAGATGATCAAGCGTGAACCCTTGGGTGAGAAAATATCTCAAGAGATATTAGTAGAGAGTTAACCATGGATAAAAATAATGGTTGGGTTAATAAATATCTAGAGTAAAACAAAATTAGTGGACTAAGTCAAGGCTTCTACATGCTTCCACAAACATCTTTAGCCATGCTAATTTCCAACTAATTTTGATTTTTCCCTTAATAATTAATCACCCAAATTATCTTTAGTTTGGTATGAGTTTCATACACCCATGTCCAATGTATCATCTATCATAACACATAAATAAATACATTAATATATATCTCATATATATTTATATGTATTTGTAGAAAACAAATTCTTAAGTGAGCTAATATTAGTTAATATATATTAATATATTAAATATATAATTATATATTAAATTATTAAATCAACACTTGATTTAATAATCCGGCTATATCACATACAACCGATTAATATCATGTATATCAAATATACATATAACAAATCATTGAATCAACACTTGATTCAATAATCCGGTTATATCACATATAACCTATATCGCGAGATTAGAATACTGTATCACATACACATATTAATTTCGGTCCCGCACATATCACGTATGTGCCCTACTTCGTTTCGCTTGAGCTAGGAAACCTCTGTGTAGGACTCTAAAGACTCGTCAATACGCCAACAGTAGGTAATGATCATATCAGTCACCTACAAGCTGTCAGCGGTACTAGCTGGACGTAATAGCTACTCGGGTATTGAGCGATCAGAAAATCAACAAGCAAGCTTGTCCAAACTCCCGTGAATCTAGTAAGTAACACTACCGTACAGTCCGATCTCTCCGTCTGATATGTCGCATATCGAGTCTGGGGGAGGTAAACGTCAGACCCCAATAACTTGATAAGTCATGCCGATGTGAGGCTCGTAACAGGTCGAGAAGCTACTTATAACACTTACCAGTAAATCTCATCATCAGCCCTGGCCAGGGACTTCCTGTTATAGCCAATCGAGCATAGCGCAAAATCAATTCCCAATACCTGGAGAGACGAAACCCCTCCTATCGCTCATTGGCTCCATGTGACTCGGGACTGTATCTAAAATCCACATGTTTGCACGCTCTCTTGAGCGTGGTAGGGAGGAAATCAAAGCACAGTGGGAATCACATAAGACTCTATGACGATCTCGGGTCTACAGACTAACCTGTACCAGTGTCACCAGAGAACTGCTATCTGACGATAGGTATAATACCATCTAAGAGTTCTCGGCGAGTCCTGTTCGGTGTACCCATTCTCCAATGAGCACATGTATACAATCTTTGATGTCAAACACTAATGGCTGTGGGATCAACCATCGCCCCATACAGGGTCAAGTAACGTACACACTAGTCTACTCTGGAATATCGATGCCCTGTCTCGACACTCCCTCGACTAGGAACAATTAAAGGATGAACTTGTGGACTACCCTGGCCCCACTAGTATAATCTGCATCATAATCCCGGTAGTCAAGTACACATCCTAAAGGCTTTATCAACATGTAACGGAGAGACTGTATAATGATACAAGTGTATATGTTAAGATAAATATCAACCAGATAGTATATTATCATGTCGAGCAGAAAGTCCTCTCTATATATGTCCAAGCATCCACTATAATATACAATCATATACAATAATGGCCTCTAGGGCATACATATAACTAACAAAAAGTATATCGACGCGCTGGAGGAATACAACCAGAAGGCGTGGACACCGGTCACGCTCGAAGAGTTTCTCAAGCATATTCTTGAGAACGAAGATAGTGACAACGATGAGGAAAATAACTCATCAGAAGAAACCGAAGACTATATAGCAAGGTACCACATGGTCTCCCATTCGTTGTTAAATGATGAAGAAATTCCCTCAGCGTCAGAAAACAACACAGAGGAACCGGGGGCAGAATCAGCGCTAAAATCCTTGGAACTGCCAAAAGACCCGATCGATAGGCTGTTAAACGAAGCATTTTGAAAAAGCAAAGCTGACCGAGAACACGAAACAGCCATATACGAAAAGGCTAAGCGTTAGCGTCAGGATGAAGAAGCTGCGGCAAGGTGGAGTCGTAAAGTACTCCAACCAAACCAAAGCACACCTGCCATAAATAAAAGCAGGATCAAAACAGAGAAGCGGTTCGCCAAAGCCCTGTCAATGGGAATGAAGCTGCCATCTCTAGTAGGAAACACTCCCGGGGTCATATGCCTCGACGGAAAGGATTCACATCCAAACTACTGCCTATATCATCGGAGAGTTACCCATCCCACCGAAGAGTGCAGTGCCTTCAAGAAGTGGTGGCAGGGATATGTTGCCCATCAAAAACACTTCAAGAGGATGAAGCGCGAAGCTCGTCGACAGAAAAATGGTGCGTGAAAAAACGACTGGCAACTATCATATGGTTGATACCAGTCCGGAAAGGGAAAAACTCCAAGTTCTTACCTTCGGGAGCGATTCTGAGGACGAAATGACCCTCAGCCCTCTCTTCAAAGACTCCACCTCCGAAAAAGAAGAGGGGGAGAAGAACTATGAGAACATTCAGCTGCGTAACCGCACACTGCCTGAAAAAAACCTCGGACCTACAAACAAAGGTTCGAGCAAAAAGGACAAAGGGAATGAAAAAATCCCTGAGGAAATCACCCTTGACGATGGAGTTGTCAAAGAGCTCGCAGCCAGGGACCCGCCTAGGAAAAACAAGGTGGATTATAACGTCCTGGCACGACTGAGGAAAATGCCCTCACAACTCAGCATATTGGATGCTCTCTTCCTGTCCAAAGAGGCACGGGATTCTCTGATCAAGGCATTATAAAAACCCGATCAGTTCCAAGCTTTCCTCATAGAAGAGAAGATGAAGGATGGGCTGGCAGAGGTCCACACGGCTGACATTACATTCAGCGATGAAGATCTCCTCTTCGGTACGTGCGAACATAATCGCCCGTTAGACATCACTGGGTATTGCCACGACATCAAGATGGGGAAAATCTTTGTCGACAACGGATCCTCCGTCAACCTTCTCAACGTAAAAGTGCTGAAGGAGATTTGCATGAACGTTCAACACTTGGCCCGAGACAAAATTACCATCTCTGGGATTGACTTACAGTCGTCACGGACGCTCGGGTCTGTAATATTGACGCTGCGCTTTGGGCTGGTCGTCACTGACATCAAATTTCATGTCATTGATGCCAAGACATGCTATAACGCTCTGCTCGGCAGGCCTTGGTTACATGAATATAACATCACCCCTTCTACACAATATCAGTGTATGAAGTATTTCAAAGACGGTTTAGAATACACCGTCACGGGGGAGCTAAATCCGTTCTCGGTAAACGAAGTCCGAAAATATGAAGACGCAAAGTACTTCATACCGGACTTCGAAGATACGAAAATGTGTCATAAGCCGGAGGATAAACAGAAGTTCGTCACCACCATCCCGATCTTTGCGAGTGATACCGAGGAAGATGAAGAAATAGTCTACTCGGGGCAACCCCAAGACAATAAGCCCGGACCATCTACTCCCATTTTGGTCTTTGGCAGCGACTCTGAGGATGAGGCTAACACAGTGTTCTCCATCCGCACGCCAGTGCAAACCCTCAACGAA
The DNA here is from genome assembly GCA_030015575.1 of Agapanthus africanus. NCBI lineage: Eukaryota > Viridiplantae > Streptophyta > Magnoliopsida > Asparagales > Amaryllidaceae > Agapanthus > Agapanthus africanus. The sequence continues at coordinate 17,471,287 of CM057344.1, forward strand.
GCAGATCAGAGCCAGCAAATCGCAATGGTTCCGTCTCGGCATTACAAGAAACTTGATGCGCTCGATACATACAGCGTACAGGAACTATAGACTTTCTACGTGCCTCCCAGACGAAGAGGTGAAATGGTGATCCTCTTTTACCAATCTACGGAGACCATAGTAGAGAAAGAAGTCTGGTACGGTGCCGGTTTTTCACTTGACAGGGTTCAACCAATCCGTCTTCCAAGATACTACGCGGAGGGATTGAAAAGTCTGTTAAGATGCCAAGGTGTACCCCTCGAGCAAACTGTTCGGCAAGTCCAATTCTACAAAAAGATTTGGGATATCCCTAAGACCCAGCGAAAGATGCCCAATAGAAAGATGGAGACAACCGGGCTCGGATACGTTCGATCCAGGAGACAGGAGCAGTTCGACAATTGCCGCGTCATAAATAGCTCCAGAGAAGAGGAAAATGCTCTTCTGAATGGCCATGACGTTGAAACAGAGCGAAATCCCGCTCTAAGAACGTTAAGTCCGTCGCTCTAAGAACAAATAGACAAGCTAATAGAGGAGGCTTGTCAACGGAGTCGAGAAAACCACAGCCGCGGAATGTCTATCTATGAAAAAGCCAGGACGCAACACCTTAATCAGCAGTCTGCGAAAAAGGAAGACTACAATGCCCTTCATCTCCAGCCCACTATATGTCCTCGCGAAAGGGGAAAATCCCGAAATAAAGGCAAAAATAGGGCAAAGAACGCAAACAAAGTTCGAAAACAACGAAGCGGATCCCAAAAACCGTGCAATCGAGGAAAAGTTGATTGGAACCCGTCCTTTATAAAGAAGATTGGTCGGGAATACTCTTTCCCTCAAGACAAGACAAGGAAAATAGTCAACCTTGTCATGAAGCACTAAATGGTGGCGCTCCTAGAGTCTCGGCACCCCGAACAAATAAACAAGGTCCATCACCCGGATTATTGCTCCTATCACCGAGCAATAGGTCATCCCCTTGAAGACTGCTTCACCTTCAAAAACTGGGTCGAAGACCAGTATCAACAAGGCAAGTTCGCTTTATCCGAAAGCTGAAGGGTAACCCCATCGTAAAGCATGAACCAAAAAGGACTTATACCGCGAGGATAAGACCAGCTCAACATCAAGAATGGAAGCAAACTCGTACCTGACATGTGATAATGCTCTCAAAGGTGGGAGGGCACAAAACTATGGATGACCTCTTCAAGTGCTTCGCAAATGAAGACGAGGACGAGGTGATCTCAGAGTTTCCACCGGTACCAAAAGAGCAAGAAGATGGGATACACACTACGGCGGACAATCTAAGGAAAATTGACTTAGGGACGGAAAACGATCCGAGGCCAACGTTCGTCAGTGGGCTGCTATCTAAAAAACAGGTAGCCACGTTAAAAGACATGCTCATGCAGTATAAAGACTGCTTCGCATGGAACTTTTCCGAAATGCCGGGTTTAGATCCAAAGGTAGCAGTACATAAATTGGCCATATCGCCGGACAAAAAGCCAGTCAAACATGCGCCAAGAAGAATGCGGCTCGAACTTGAGATGAGTATAAATGCTGAGGTCAAGAAACTAATCAACTCCGTCTTCATACAAGAAGTTCAATATCCCGGCTGGATCGCTAACATCGTTCCGGTGATGAAAAAAATAGGACGGTGCCCATCTGCGTGGACTTTCGGGACCTCAACAAAGCTTGCCCGAAGGATGACTTCCTAGTACATGTTACCGAGCTGATGATCGATAACACGTCTACCCATGAGGTCTTCTCCTTCATGGATGGATCTTCAGGATACAACCAAATAAAAATGCATCCTGAAGACCAAAAACATACCGCCTTCCGGACTCCGCTAGGCATATTCTGCTATAAGGCGATGTCTTTCGGTTTAAAGAACGCTGGAGCTACCTACCAGAGGGCTATGACGAAGATCTTCGATGATCTCCTCCATGAGATTGTCGAATGCTACATCGACGACCTGGTGGTGAAGAGCAAGTCTTACGAGGAACAATGGGAACATCTAAACATAGTGTTCTAACGTCTTCGGAAGTACAATCTGAAGATGAATCCTCTGAGTCTTCTCAGACAAATTCATAGGATTCATCATACGGCACTGGGGTATCGAAATTGATCCCTCAAAGATCAAGGCGATTACGAAAATGCCCACGCCAAGAACCCTCAAACAGTTGCGATCCTTTCAAGAAAAGCTCGCATATATCCGGCGGTTCATAACCAACCTCTCCGGAAAATACCGTCCCTACAGTCATCTGATGAAGAAGGGGACCCCGTTCGTCTGGGATCAAAAGTGCCAAAATGCACTAGACGAAATCAAGCAATATGTGCAAAATCCGCCGGTATTGACCGCTCCGGTTAAGAGAAAACCTCTCATCCTATATACAACAGCCCTTGAGGGTTCTCTAGGCGCGCTATGGGCACAAGAGAACGATCAAGAAAAAGAAAGAGCTTTGTACTATTTGAGTCGAGTTCTCCTGGGGGCAGAAAACAACTACTTCTCCATCGAAAAGCATTGCCTGACACTAATCTTCACGATAAGGAAGCTCAGACATTACGCCGGGCACATGAGGTCCATCTCATATCAAAGGTAGATCCTCACAAATATCTGATGTCAAGGGCCATATTAATAGGAAGGCTTGCCAAATGGGCCCTCCTCCTGATGGAGTTCTCGATAATGTATTGACCTCTTAAAGCAGTGAAAGGCCAGGCCATCGCCGATTTTCTCGCCGAGCATCCGATACCAGCCGACTCCCCCTTAAATTGCTAGTTGCTGGATGAACATGCGTTCGACACAATCGAAGGAGAGAAGGAAGAAAATGATCCCCGATGGGAACTCTACTTCGATGGAGCATTTTCCGAGAAGAGGCGAAAGAAAAACACCCTCATAATCAAAGCCGGGGTGGGCCTTATCTTCGTAACTCCAAAAGGAGAGATATTACATCACACCCTTTCCTTAACAGAGCCGAGGACTAATAACGAAGCTGAATATGAAGGTTTGATAGCATGTCTCGAGATCGCTATCGACATGGGAATCAAAGACCTCCTCATATATGGAGACTCACAGCTGATCGTTAGCCAAGTAAATGGCGACTATCAGACGTGCAAGCCAGAGCTGATAAAGTATGGCGAAAGAGTGCAGCAATTGCCGACATAAATCCCCTCATACATCCCGGAGAGTATACCGCGTGCGGAAAATAGCAAGGCGGATGCGTTGGCCAAATTGGCTAAGGAATTAGCCGACGAAGACCTCAATGACGTAAAGATCATCGTGCAAAGTCGCAGGATCCTCGCGCCGCCAGAAATATCTTCGGGAGACTTAACAGTGCCATCCGAAGGAAAAGAAACGACTGAACAAGTGACCCTTCAAATAAGGGAAAAAGAAAAGGTCAACGATTGGAGGGAAGTCTTTATAGACTACTTCAAATCCCAACGAACGTCCAAAAATGCGTCGTCTAGACATCAGCTCATAAAACGAGCTCTGTCCTTCGCCTTCATCAATGATACTCTATATAAGAGGTCGTTCGACTGTCTATGGCTAAGATGCCTGGGGCCAGAGGAAGCAAAGAAAGTCGTCCAAGAAACTCACGACAAACTCTGCGGTTCTCACCAAGCAGGGCCAAAAATGAAGCTGAAGATCGAAAGAATGGGTTATTATTGCCACAATGATTCAGGACTGCCTCGAATATGCGAAGCAGTGTCACTCGTGCTAAATTCATGGGTACATCATACACCAGCATCCAAATCCGCTACATCCAACAGTAGCTAGCTGGCCGTTCAAAATGTGGGGAACCGATATAATTGGCCCCAATGAAACAGCATCGTCTAAAGGACATCGGTTCATACTGGCATCGACCGATTACTTTTCTAAGTAGGCAGAAGCAGTACCACTCAGGGAGGTGAAGATGGAGAATATCCTCCATTTCTTCAGGACACATGTCATCTATCGGTTCGGTACTCCACGATGAATTATCTCGGATAATGAGCCAACTTATAGAAGCCATAAAATCAGCCGCTTCGCACAACATCATAACATAGATTGGAGATACTCTTCAGTCTATAATTCTCATGCCAACGGTCAAGCTGAAGTTTTCAACAAGACCTTGACAAAGATTATAAAGAAAACGGTGTCCAGAAACAAAAGAGACTGGTACGAAAGGTTGCACGAAGCTCTCTGGGCGTACCGAACAACGTTCAAAATGGCCACGAATACAACACCATACGCGTTGGTATTCGGCACGGAAGCAGTGCTTCCCTTGGAAATTGAACTCCCTTCTCTACGAGTATCGGTTCGATACGAGTTGACAGATGAAGAGAACACTCATCTTCGGCTTGAGGAGCTCGATGCCCTCGACGAAACTCGCCTTATAGCACAGCAAAATCTGGAGGCTTATAAGGCAAAGATGACACGGTCATACGAAAGACTGACTAGGCCGAGAACATTCCACCAAGGCGAGCTCGTGCTAGTCGTCAAAAGACCAATGATCTCCAATCGTGCAAAACAGGGGAAATTCGAGCCGTACTATGAAGGCCCGTACATCATAGACAAAGTCTACCAAGGTGGAGCCTACCTGCTCATGGATATGCATGGCGAAAGACCCTTCCGGCCAATAAACGGCCGATTCCTCAAAAAATACTACGCCTAACGAGTCATGACCTAGGTCAATGATAGACGATGACGCTCGTGTCCACTCGCTATCTTCCTAAGTCAAAAACTCTGAGAGTAGTATGCAAAGAAGCTCTATTTCCTCAAACATGGCGATGACGGACCGAGATGTCCTTAAACTAAAAATTCGCCTCAAATATGGCGATAACGGACCGAGATGTCCCTAAACTAGAACCCCACCTCAAATATGGCAATATAGGACTGAGAAGTCCTTAAACTAATTATCTGCCTCAAACATGACAGTACGGACCGAGAAGTCCCTAAACGAACAACGGACCGAGATGTCCTTAAACTAAAACTTTGTCTCAAAAACGGCGATATTGGACCGAAAAGTCCTTAAACTAATTAATCGCCTCAAACATGGCAATACAGGACCGGGATGTCCCTAAACTAAAATTTCGCTTCGAACATGGCGATATAGGACCGAAACGTCCCCAAACTAGTGCATCGCCCCAAATACGACGATACATTCCCTTGGGATCTATATTGCAATCGAAGTCTTAGCATGAAAGATTGCAACTCGATTCCCACTGGCTACATAGCTAATCCAGTGATGAAGCCACCCTCAAAACCCATCGGTAAACAGACGGGTCACTTACGACAAAACTGCTTTCGAGAGTTTCGCTGTAAAAAAAAAAAGGTATGTCCATAAGCGAAATGGGCACGGATGAAAACCCGAAAGGGCGCCGTGAGTAAAAACAGCAGGGCTACCGGCCAGTTTGTGAAAACCCGGAAGGGCGCGATCTCGTTAAAAAAACGGTATGTTCACAAGCAAAATGGGTACGGATGAAAACCCGAAAGGGCGCCGTGAGTAAAAACAGCAGGACTGCCGGCAAGTTTGTGAAAACCCGGAATGGGTGCAAACTCGTAAAATACAAAAATTCATATGCACTTGCAAAGTCTTTTCGACCTTGTGAGGAGAAAATATCTGCGTAAGATCCTTACGACTCACAAAGGAGCAACACACTTAGGAATCTTCATGATTCCTAAGAAGAAATTACACTTGCGAGATCCTCACGAATCGTAAGGAGAATTCCCCTTATGAGATCCTCACGGCTCATAAGATTCAAAAGCCTTAAGCTACAGGGATCCGAACCCGTTCTTAAGCCGTTATATCCCCCAAGTTTCCCTACAGGCGGTTCTATATCGACCCTTGTATACAATCCACTGGCATAAATAAATATATCTCCCACCAAGTTCCAACAATGGCGAGAAATGTCCCCATATGGTGAACGATGCTTGTAGGTCCTCTCGACTTATAAGGAAAAAACACTCTTGGAAGATCCTTACAACTTAAGGGAGAAAATATCACTTGGGAATCCCCACGGTTCCTAAGGAGAAAATACACCTACGAGATCCTCACGACTCATAGGGAGAAATACTTTTATGAGACCCTTACGGCTCATAAAGTCAAAAAGTCTTAGTCGACAGGATCCTAACCCTGTTTGCTAAGCCACCTTTGTTCAAATCAACAAAGGCAAATGATGAGTCGCTCCTGGCAATATCCCAATCATAGCGATGCTGATGCCTAAAAAGGTATCGAACTTCAAGCCCTTTCACGGCAAATGATGATTCGCTCATGGCAATGTCTCAGTTGTAGCGATACTGATGCCAAAGTTGGTACCAGATTCCAAACTCGCAATAGAAACAGCAGCGAGTAGCAAAAAATGCATATAAAAACAGCCGAAATGATGGGCAACTCGCAATAAAAATCAGCGAGTAAAAAAATATATGCATATAAAAACAGCCGAAATGTTTAGGCAACCCGCAATAAAAAGCAGCGAGTAAAAATATTTTAAAAAAATAACCGAAATGATTGGGCACCGCGAAAAATAGCCGAAATGATTGGGCAATCGCGATTTTCGCGATATGAAAAATTGAAAAGATAGAGCATCGCGGCAATTAAAAAAAAATAAAATAAAATTTCCTCTGCCCTGCAAGTATGTTCATATTGACTCTTGTATACGATCCATGGGCACAAATGAAATAAAGGGAACCATATTTTCCCACCAGGCTTCGTCAAAGGGAGAGCCAGACCTTGACAGCAATATCTACAGCCTAGAGATCAACTCGACGTTCATCTCATTCCAACAGGGTGCGGATGCGACGTCAACAAAATCTCCAAGGAGCTGAATCAAAAATGAGTGATGGCAAAATCCTAACTCCAGCCCGACGTGCTTCTCATGCCAACAGGATGCAGATGCAACTTCAACAAAAAAGCCAAGGGTCGAAACAAAAATAGAGCCATGGAAAAATCCTAGCTCCAAGTCTTGACAGTTCATATACAACTCAGAGACTATCCCAGCATTCCTTCTCAGTGCAGATGCAACGTCAACAAAAGACCCAAGGCTCGAAACCAAAAAATGGAGTAACGGCAAAATCCTAACTCCAAGTCTCGACGGCGCATATACAACCTAGAGACCATCTCGACGTTCTCCCTCATTTCAGCAGGATGCGAATGCGGCTATCAAATGAAATTGGAGCAATGGCATATTCTTAGCTACGGGCTTCAACTGCGATACATACAGTATAAAAATCTTGTAGATGTCTACCCTACTTCAGCAAAGAATCGGCGCGACATCGTCAAAACAAAAAATGAAGCAATGCCATATTCCCAACTTCGGGTCTTGAAGGAAACTCATATAAAGCCTAAAAAACTATCGGAGATCATCCCACACCAGTGCGGAGTGTTTATGACTCATCGGGGCTCCAAACTGTGCCTAACTTCAAGTAAAAAGCGTCATGGAAACTTCCCAACGTTTGCCCTTCCGACGGTAATATGACTTAAGGAGATTACTTGAAGACGTCTTGTCCAGCCCCTGAAGGGATCAGAGACACGACAGTCGCGGGGCTACTCGAACAACAGCTGAAGGACTACATATCGAGGAATACATCAGCCAACGCGACGGTACCACGGACTAAAACCCTAGTACCACAAACCTAACGGACATCCGTCGTAAAGAATGGGGGTTATCTATATACAACGTTAGAACAAGTTTATCTATAAACCCAAGGGAGGTAAACTAAAAGGCTCCGAGATGAGTGAATAAACTAGAGACTCCGAAACGAGTGAATAAATTAGAGAATCCGAGACGGGTGAATAAACTAGTGACTCCGAAACGGGTGAATAAACTAGAAACTCCGAGACGAGTTAATAAACTACAAACTCCGAAACGAGTTAATAAACCAGAGACTCCAAGACGAGTGAATAAACTAGAGACTCCAAAATGAGTGAATAAACTAAGGACTCCGAAACGAGTAAATAAACTAATGGGTGCTAAATTAAGACATCAAGAAATAGAAAGGTGCAACTCATGGGCCTCGGGGTTCAGAATTACATTTCTTAAGGATCGAGATTCGAGAAGACGCTTGTATCAGCTCGCTATCTTCTGAGATCAAAATTCTAATAAAAGTCGTGTACGCCAGCTCGAAACCGGCCAGATGCTATGCATTACTTCAGTCCAATGTTCACCTATGTCTAGATGCATGCATCAGAAACTTCTAAAGATTAAAGTACAAAATACATATACAGAGGCAAGATGCCCATATGAATATGCGCTGGGGATGAAACGTTCAGTGGTCGAAATTATTATTATTATTATTTATTACACAGAGAAAAGATCACCAAATATGGGATCAGAGATACAAGGATTAACAAAATGATATACAAGATTCTCTAATTCCCATTCTGCCTTTTCCACCATGTTGAAGCGGCGATCTTCGCAAGGAGTCGCTCCCCATCGGTCAGCGTCGTGCTCATCAGCGAAGGCAGATATGATGGCCTGCTGAGCCCGTATCTGGCTTAGCAGACGAACCGAACAATCCCTCAGAGGCTGGATAATCAAACAAGCCTTATGGAAGCACTCGATCTTGTCCTCCGCCGCGTCGAGTATCGCCAGAGTCATCTCCGCTGGATGAGGAGGGATGTCAGCAAGTACAGACGAGAAGATCGTTCGAAGCCAAATGGAGCCGACAGGAAGAGGAGAGCCCCTACGAGCCAGAAGCTCGTACATCACCCTGTCATACCGGTCATCAGTGAGAACGGGATTCGCTAAACGCGCAGGTAAATGATGGACAATTCCCTCGATATGTACCTCCCACGGTTGCCGACGAGCATGCGGACGATTGCAAGCCATAACTCTTGGTTTGTTAAAAGGCGGTTCTCTCCTTGTGAAAGAAGAGGGAAGCAGAGCTTCAGATTATAAAGAGAAGTATTCAAGTCTAGGCACAGAAAATGTTGTGCATGGTGGGGCTATTTCTAAGGCCTGGCAAAAAGGGCATGGGAAAAGAAAGAGTTAACTCATGGGAATCAGAGCGAGGAGGTGAAACAACTCCATCAGCAGCGCCTCACGTGCATGACACATGAGCACCCGCATTGATTCTTTTCGGGACTAGAGCTGCGCCTCACGTGCATAACGTGTGAGTGCCGGCGCTAGTTCAGGATTAAAATCCTCAGCAGCGTCTTACGCGCATGACACATGAGCGCCAGCAACAGTTTCTATATATGTATAACAACACTTCATGTAAGACACATATGAGCATTGGTATGAAGAGAAAAGGGAATTTTGTCATTCATACTTCGAAGAAATTTATACATTGGCGATTAAAAAAACAACAAGAAAAACATCATCAAAGTGTTTACAACGGCAAAACACTGAATTCCGGACACGGATTCAGGAACTTGGAAGCAAGTCTGAGTAAAGTGCTTTCAGGTTCTTTGGCCATTTTCTTATGCATTTTCTCATGAATGCAAGCATCAGGATCCCCACTAATGTTGTCTGTCCTCTGGTATGCGGATATTATCGTCTTCTGTTGGAAGACGCGATTCAAAATATCGACAAGATCATCTCTTCGCTTCTTTGAGATCAGGCTCATCAGATATACTGAATGCACCTTGTTTTCGGCATCATCAAGCGCCTCGAGTGGAATAGCCCCGTCAAGCCCAGGAATTGCTTCCCAAATCGACCCAACGATAATTTTCAAGAGAGTAGAATGGCGGGGGAGTAGCCGGCCGTTGTAGTGGTCAAAACGACGCATCACCTCAGCGCATTGGGCGTCAGTGAATTCCTGGCCTTGACAGCGGCCTTTGATACGAATATCTTCATAAGAGATAATCTTTTCAAGATCATAAAGATGAGAAGCCATTGTATCAGAAAAGAAAAAAACCAGTAAGGGGTTAGCAATCAAAATATCAAAATTATTACAATCTAGAAAGAAATTACAATGGTTCTAATGCCCCATCAATAATGAGGAAGGCACTCGTTGTGTGAATCCAAAAGGATTCCCATTTAATGAGAAATCTCATTGAACTATGGAGTTAAACTCCCTTGAAAAACGAGTTCTGCGGCGGATTCAAATCTGCAAGAAGAACCCTAAAAAGAAAATAAGAAAAGAGGAATAAAATTCCCTAAAGAATTTCTTAATAATAGAAAAGAAATTTTCTCATAGCTAAGCTCTGTAGAATAACCCAAAATTAAATTCCTCTAATAATGGGATAAAATCCCAAAAATCTGCTCGGAAAATGGAATTAAATTCCAAACAACCTTCAAAAATCAAAGTCAGTAATAGGGTAAAACCCTAAGATCTCTAAGACCCATGGTCTACCCAAACAAAAGTTTTTAGATCTCTAAGAGATCGTTCCAAAAGAAGAGCAAAACTCTGTTAATAGCTTAAAAACCCAAAACAAGTAGATTCTTTTAAGAGTGTCTTTAAGAGTTAAATCATGGTCATGATCCTTACCAAATTTTTGACAGAGTTTAACTCTGAGAGAGTTTCTTGAATAGAGATCTAAGCTCTGAAAAGAGAATTAAATTCTCAAGAAAGAAGAAGCAAGAGGATGATGAAACGGCAGTCATCTCAAGGGCCAAATGACCTATTTATAAGACATGAAATGACGGTTCAACTCTCCAGAAGATCGAACGGTAGAAAAGGTGATACCGTTGCACCCACGTGTAAACCACGTGAGAGCAACGGTAGGGGGAATTTGTTTCCCCAATATTTAACCTAATAAAAGAGCAAAGCACTGTTTGAATTAAATGAGGCAGCGTCTCACGTGCTCTCCATGAGGGCGCCAGCGTCAGAGCCAATCTTATAGGATTAAATCCTATGGTGGCGTCTTATGTGCTCCTCACGCGGGCGCCAATATACAAAGCACACAAAAATCTATTAAATAAGAGTTAGACTCTTATATGGCGTTGCACATGCTCATCACGCGGGCGCCAATGTGCAAAGCACAGGAATACCCATTTTAAGAATTAAATTCTTAAGTGGCGCCCATGTGCACAACACGTAAGCGCCAGCGTCCAGGTAGAATTAAATTCTACGATACTCTCTGTTAAACAGAGTCGTTGGATCAAATATCCAACGGAGATGATAAATCATCAAGATATAGAATCAAATTCTATTAGGAGAAAATATCTCCCATATCTTTCTAAATAAGAAAGGTACTCTCGGTTGGATCAAAAATCCAATTGTAGAATAAAATTCTATTCTGGAATGTATTCCCGTAATCTTTCTAAATAAGAAAGATTGCTCTCTGTAAAATAGAGAACTGTTGGATTAAAAAATCCAATGGTGATTAAAAATCACCGTTTTACAGAATAAATTCTATATAGGGAAAATATTTTCCCAATCTCGTTAAAAACCAAAAATCATATTCTGTAAAAACAGAAGTCCTAGGATCAAAGATCCAATGTTGAGTAAAATTCCCCAAATCAATTTTGAGACCAATTAAATCAATTGGAATCTCTCAATGAGAGATTTTCTCAAAACTAATCAACAATTTGCCTTACCTATATAAAGGACCTGAGACTTCAAGTCTCACACACACAGAGAGACAAAGAGAGAAAAACAGAGAGAGACATATAGAAACATATACAGATACGCCACAGAAAGCTTCCAAAACAACAGATAATTCAATTCTCGCGAAAGAAGAAGACTTTCCTTCTCAAAACCCTAGATAAAGAAAAGAGATCAAAATATCTCTATCATATCTAAGGGTTTAACCCTTTTAAAAGAACTTAGTTTTTTCTCTGGATCTGAGATCCACAAGGCAAATCTTTCATAAGTTGAGAATTTAATTCTCATTAGGAAGATCTTTTTCTTGAGAATCAAACATTCAGGAAAGAACAAATTTTAAACGGAGTCCATGATGTTCCAAGAACTCAATTCCTTCAAATCGAGAACTTAGTTCTTTAAAAACTCAACCTAAAATTCTCAAATATAGTGATTTTAGCGAGCGTTAATGGTCAAAGCGTCATTGATAGAGGTTTAACCTCTCTGAAAATATTAACAGAGATTTAAATCTCTAAAAATGATAAAAGGAAAAAAAACTAGTGCCTCTAGTACTTTCCACGTGGCCGCCGCTTTTAACAGCGCCTAGCACCTCACGTGTAAGACACGCGGACGTCCAAAACAGAAGGTCAGCACCGCACGTGTTCATCACGTGGGCGCTGAAAAAAGTGCATAGCATTCCACAAACAGCCAAAATGGCTGAGTGCTATCGCTCATTGGGCGGCGCCCATGACTGAATGCTTCACATGTCATATATTTGAGCTTCAGAGGTCAAATAAGTGCTCAACACTTTGGCATTGTAATACCCGGTATCTTGTGTATAAAATCTTGTATATTTTTCGAATTTATTCCTTATATTTTCCAAACATTTATCCTATATTCCTCCTATTTCATTTTCCAATTAAATCCTACTTTTCCAAATTAGTTTCCCACTCCTATTTTAATGTCCTAAATAAATTTTCATATAACTTTTCTAAACCCTTCTGCTTTTCCTAATCCTTATTTCTAACCCTCACTATTAAATCCTAACCCTACTCCCTTTTATACTTTTCCAAATAAATTCCCTCAGCCCATCCCACTCTCTCTCTCTCTCTTTTAATATTTTCCTGGCCCAAGAAACCCAGCCCAAATGCTCCCTATACCTGACCAGCTTCCCCTTCTTCCTTCATCTTCTTCCTTTTCCCGCTCGTTTTCCCAGCCCCGCGACCGCTTCTCGCGCGCGCGCCCACGCCTCGCACCCACGCCCTGTGACGCATGCCTCCCTCAACAACCCCAACGGTCGCATCCCCACGACCCGCTCACCCTCGACTCCCATCTCCCCCGCCCACGTCTCGCCTCTCTCCTGCTAGACTCGCTCCTCTCAACAACCGCGACCCCATCGCCTCCTCCACCACTCCTTCTCGCAATCTCCTTCTCTCTCCTCTCAACCCCCCTCACTCACTGCCTCACCTCTCTCCCTTGTCACCATCATCCTCCCCACTTACCTCTTCCCTGCACAGCCGAGCCCCATCGCTGGTGACCCCTCACCGTCGCCCCAGTACCCTCGCCTTATCTTGACGCCGCCTCTGTACTCTCATCCTCGACCACCTCATCACCGTCATCTCTTCTCCCGTGCAGACTCTCCCCCGCAACCTCATACCCATTGCCTCGCCGTCCTCGAGCTCCTCACCTTGCCATCTGCCGCCTTCTTTTTCTCCAAGACAACCGGTCACCATTGCCCACATCTCCTTCGTCCCATTGAGTTCATCCATGGCTTAACCCTAGCTTCACCAAAACTCCATTGAACCGAACCCATCGTCTCCAACCTTTACCGACGTCGACTACTATCCTCTATAATACCATCTCCAACCATACCCACCAACGACCCGAGAACACTAACCTTCGACTTCATTTCCAAGCCGACCCTACAGCCCCAATCTCTCCTCACCTCCTTCCGACCGACCTCCTCTCCTAGCCGTCGCCCTATCTCCCTGCGCCTGCACCAAACCAACCTCCATGCACCGTCCACCGTTGCTGCATCCACCTCATCCGAAGTCCAAAATAGCCGAGCACCAGCCCCGGGCCAATTCCTGCAGCCAAGCTTCAAGCTCAAACCCATCGCCGTCGCTGCCGAGAACTCGAGCTCGAGCCAAGTCGAGTTGCCGTGCCGCGCTTGTGTCACGATCGCGCCGTTGCCGCTTCCGTACCCGTCGTCGATACATCGTTAGGCAAGTATAATGCTTGCTTCATGCTAATACTACCTACATCAATTCAATTTCCAATTAATTTCATATATACTTTTCGTGCGAACTAATGGAATACAAGTGTTCGATGCAAAACCCGAATTGAAAACTCCTGTTAAATTGACGGAAACTAATCATATAGGATGGCCCAAGTGATAACGAACGTTGTGTTATGATTTGGCTGGAAAATACGGTCTTTAATGACGTGATAGGTCTTTCCCATTTAGACCCGTTAAAACTGAAATTTTCCCGTACCCGAACCTTGTAAAAATCACAGTTAATAGGTTACAAATCGGAATGTTGCGTTAGAGGGCTCACAGCAAATCTGACTCAAAGACCTATAACCCCATGAGAGTTTTAATCTGTTTCTATGCTAAAAAGATGATGGAAACTGGTTCGGAGTGCTCTGGACTGCAGTCCAGAGCAGCACTGGCTGTCAATTCTCGTTTTGTAATACTTTCACCCTGCTGTATGAAAATGTTATGATGCGGAACCCTATACCATAGCGAGGAAAAATCTGTTAGCTAACCATTGAAAGTGGTTTCATTCGTTTTTACTATCGTTTACTATTTAAATTATATTTTAAATCAGCAGAACATATAGCAGTCCCAAACAGGGACATGCCGTATACCCCTTTTTTGTACAATGTATAACTTCCAGAACACCATGGATATTATCGATCCGTCTGGTGCATTGGATACCTAACTGATAAACCTAAATTTTGTTCAACTATAACGTCACCAAATTTCGATCCCAACAAGGATTAAAACGTGTTACGAAACGGGCTTCCAATTCAGAAATTGGATTTCCAGCAGTGAACACTTAAATTGAAATGGTCATATCTAGCGAATCAAAAACCCGATTTACGCGAAACTAATTTTGATGAATAGATGATTAAACATAATGCTTACCCCCTTTACATTGTTTCGCTTAATTCTGCATGTATGATTTATAGTAAATTATGTAAGTGGTAGGACACTGGCTGATGATATTTTATTCATATCGTAATTATTGCATTCTCATCATATCATGTAGAGGTCATATACAGTGGTAACCTAGTGATCGTGTACATTACCCAGTGATAGGTATTAGTGTTTTGATTGTGGCAAGTACGTGAGTGTTAAAGTGTGAATGAATAAGTGAAGTGACACGTACTTGTACACAATCAGCGAACCTAGTTAATTTATTGTATTGTCGACGTCTATGGGACATATATAAGTGTAACTATAACTGGTATGGGACAGTTATGCAAGCAATTATATTAGTGTCATAGGTAAGGCGTCAAACGCTGTCCATTTATCTCGGGTACCAGTCGAGACATGCTTGATGGAGATCCTGTCTCCAGTTCTCGCGTAGACTTGTCATGGACCGACTAGTATTTGGATTTATGGTTGGTATTTGATGTAGACCACGGGGTGTGGGGTAGTTTGAGTGTGAGTTCAACGGAATCTCGGGAGTCCCATTGCCGGCATATACCATGATTTTGGGAGTTGTATGGATGGAGTTACTGATTATTATCGTGCGTGATTCGGGCCCGTGTTCCCTTGCCCCTGGGGCCCTACCCTTGGGTTGGGATACTCCTGCGTTGTTGACTCTCACACTTGGACTGACGATAGGTTTAGCGACCTGGATAGTGAGACTTAGAGACTGATAGATTTAGTGACATGCATTGATTACTGATTCGATATACATGTTTTACTGTTTACATGTACCGGTTACCGATCATATCATCATTTCATGCTTACTGTTTCATATTCATCATTATTGCACATGTTACATATGTATTTCTATTTATTTCTATTGTGTCGCTCTGACGACCTGAGTATGCATGCACAGAGTGAGAAGTGGACTGAGCTCGGATCAGGACCTGTCGTACCTTGAGGATATTGTGGACATCTAGATCAGCGACGTCAGCACTATCTTTCCTTTGACTCTATCTGGTTAGTTTTATATCTGTTTTGATTTAGTGACTGCATTTCTCATTACATGTGCATTGATTACTGATTACCACGTAAAGCTAGAAGCCGAAGTATGACTACGGCAGGATACTTCCTTGACTGTAGGAGCATGGCTGGCCTTGTCACCCATCGTATTCAGTATTTTGGGAAGCGGGGCATGACAGACATAAAAGAAAATGGCTGAACAAATAGAGCCCAAATAAGTGCCAGCACTTTTGAATAAAAGAAAAGACTAAGCAGACCAAGCCCCCAAATTGGCTATGTCTCTGAAGTTTTTTTCCTGCAGCTGAGCCCAAATGCTCTGTTGTTGGATCTGAAATAAAAACGATCCTTAAAATTTCGCTAAGTTGATCTTAGTCTCAAATTGGACTAACATATCCTTAGTCAAAAACAAATTGAGCCACAAATGCTCATATATATTTAAGTTGATCTTAATCTCAAACTAGATTAACGGTCTTTAAATAAAACCAACCCAAATCTAAAATATACGGCTTTGGACTAACCTGCGCCCTACGGGCGACGGCATAAATTAGTCTCCGTATACAATCCACGGGCAACCAAAACAAAAAAAAAACATACACACGACACGAAATGAACTGCCGGAGCAAGAGAAAGTGGTTATCGCAATGCGGTAATGTAATTAACCGCAAGGGCTTGCGCCTGCAGGGAAGAGCGTCTCCACAATCAAAACCCCCTCATAAAGCGAGGGGAAATTTGACGAAGTCCGCTACAACGGCCGCATCCGTCCAAACCTCCGATATATGGTGCCATAAATCAACTTGGTATCTTTGGAGAGGTGGATGGATAAATCCAAATAGCATCTGCCCCCAGATTCAGGCAAGACGATCCATCCCAGTTCGTCTCTGTTTCCGGTGGTAAACACTGGATCATCTGGATTTTCTCAGTAGTCTTTTGGACCAACTGAGGTCCTAGGAGGCTGCTCTCGCTAAGCTCGGTCCAACAAACTGCCGACCGACACTTCTTCCCATACAGCGCCTCAAATTATGCCATCCGAATCGTCTCCTGAAAGCTATTATTATAGGAGAATTTAATCAAAGGCAAGTGATGATCCCAACTGTCACCTAAATCCAGTGTACAAGCTGGGAGCATTTCTTCAAGAGTCTGAATCGTACGCTCCGACTGGCCATCGGTCTGTGGGTGGAAGGCAGTACTGAAACTCAAGCGAGTGCCCAAAGTATCCTGAAGCTTCTGTGAGAGACGACTGGTAAACTGTGTGCCTCTATCAGAAACAATACAGGTCGGAACTCCATGCAACCGCACAATCTCATCAATGTAGATCTGCGCGTACTGAGCATACCTGAAAGTAGTTTTCACCGGGAGAAAGTGAGCTGCCTTTGTCAACCGATCCACAATCACCCAAATGTAGTCATTCCCCCTACTAGACCTTGGAAGACCCACAACGAAATCCATGGAGATCTGCTCCCATTTCCACTCCGGAACGGGTAGAGGCTGCAGCTCTCCGGCCGGCCTCTGATGTTCGGTTTTGACTTGCTGACAAGTCAGGCATTTCGAAACGAAGTCAGACACATCGCGTTTCATCTTTTCCCACCAGTACACATCTTGTAAATCGTGATACATCTTAGTAGAGCCTGGATGAACTCTGTAGGAATACTGATTCTTCTAATATCATACGCCTCAGCCTATCAATGCCGGGTACACACAACCGGGTCCCAAACCATAGCACTCCCTCGCTGTCAATTGTAAACTCAGAATCCCCATACCGCTGAACTCACTCCAAAATCTCTGAAAATCGTGCATCCTCAGACTATGCCTCCCTGATACGATCAAGCAAAAGTGGACGAGCACGAACATGGGCAAACTGTCCACCTACAGAGGTAAACCCAAACTGTATACCACTGTCGCACAAAATTTGTCAATCAGCATCTGACTGCCTCCGAACTGAACCCAAATAAGACAAGCTAATCCCAGATCTCCTACTCAACGCGTCAGCCACTACATTTGCCTTGCCCGGGTGATAAAGAATCTCACAATCATAATCTTTCACCAGCTCCATCCAGCGACGCTGCCTCAAGTTCAAATTCCGCTGCTGGAATATATACTTCAGACTCTTATGGTCTGTAAAGATCTGGCTAGACTCCCCATATAAATAGTGTCTCCAAATCTTCAGTGCAAAGACCGCCGCGGCCATCTCCAGATCGTGGGTAGGGTAATTCTGCTCATGTTTTTTCAGCTGCCGAGAAGCATAAGCAATAACTCTGCCGTGCTGCATCAATACGCAACCTAAGCCCACATGAGACACATCACAATATATCGCAAATCCGCATGAGCCTGAAGGTAAAGAAAGAACGGGTGCGGTCGTCAGACGAGTCTTCAATTACTGGAAACTCTGCTCACATCCCTGAGTCCATAGAAATGGAACTCCCTTTTGGGTCAAACTGGTCATAGTTGCCGCAATACGAAAGAATTCATGTACAAAGCGACGGTAATAACCCGCTAAACCCAAAAAGCTATGAGTCTCAGTCACTGACATGAGTCTGAGCCAATGATGTACCGCCTCAATCTTTTTCGGATCAACCTGCGTCCCATCTCTCGTAACAATATGACCCAAGAATTCCACACTGTCAAGCCAGAAAGCGCACTTCGAGAATTTAGCTAACAACTGATCTCTCTCAGAGACTGCAATGTAATTCTCAAGTGTTGCTCGTACTCCTCCCGACTCTTAGAGTAGACCAAAATATCATCTATAAAAACAATAATAAAGTGGTCGAGGAATGACTTGAAGATCCGGTTCATCAGATACTTGAACGCCGCTGGGGCATTGGTGAGTCCGAATGACATCACCAGGAACTCGTAGTGCCCGTAGCGCATCCGAAAGGCAGTCTTCGGAATGTCATCATTCCGGACTCACAATTGATGATACCCGGACCGCAAATCAATCTTCGAGAAATAGCCGGCTCCCTGCAGCTGATCGAACAAGCCGTCAATATGAGGTAAAGGATACCTATTCCGCACCGTAACTTGATTCAGCTGCCGATAGTCGATACACAATCTCATGCTGCCGTCTTTCTTCTTAACGAACAAGACCGGAACTCCCTATGGCGATACACTCGGACAAACGAGTCCTCTATCAAGCAATTCTTGCAACGGAATCTTGAGCTCCTTCAGCTCCGTCGGGACCATCCGATAGGGCGGTATAGAAATAGACCCCGCGCCGGGAATCAAGTCAATACAGAACTCAATATCTCGCTCTGGAAGCAACCCTAGCAACTCAGCAGGAAACACATCAGAAAACTCTCATACAATCGGAATCTGGTCCAACAGAACCTCTGCAGCTCCAACATCCTGAATAAATGCCAAGAACCCATGACACCCCTTCCTCAAAAGCCGTCTAGCACTAAGTGCATAAATCAGATTGGCAGGAGTGACGCTGTAACCCCCTTGCACAACGAAAATCGGCTCACCAGGAAAACAAAATCTGACCGCTTTTCCCCGGCAATCAATGTATGCATGATAAGCGGCCAGCTAATCCATACCAAGAAGTACGTCGAAATCTAGCATATCGAGAAAAATCAAATCGACTAACGAATCTCTATCACCAATACGTATGGAACATGACTTGAATACGTGTCGGGCTATGAAAGAATCTCCCACTGGAGTAATCACAACAAGCGATAACTCTAACAACGACGAATCTCTCCCCAGAGAAAGTGCGAAGTGTGCAGACACGTATGAGTGCGTGGAACCGGGATCGAACAAAATATGCGCATCTAGGGAGCATACGAAAAGAGTACATGTAACTATTGCATTGGATGCCTGGGCATCCTGGGGAGTCGAAGAAAAAAACCCTAGTTTGACCCCTACCTGCATCCTGATATCCTCTCCCTCGGTTTCCTCATCCCCTCTGAGTACGTCCCGCAAAACCACGGTCTCATGGTGCAACTTCCTGGCGTAGAGTAGCAGCTGGTGGAGGAAGTAATGCCATCGAAGAAGAAGGTGGAGGGGGTAAAGCAGCCTGCGGAACAATAGTCCCTCCCTGACGTCCACAATCTTTAGCGAAATGCCCTGAATGCCCGCAATTGAAACATGTCAACGGCGGCCTCTGCTCCTCGGGGTACGAGCCATACATCCGGCCCTGAGCCCAACCTCGACCACTACCTTGGAACGAATCTGTCTCGGCCTCTACCAAACTGCCCAGAAGCTAATCCAATAGGTCTAGCACGCTTTGATTCTGGAACAACCGTTGTCTCATTCAGACGCTCCTCCACTCGGATCGCCGCGTCCATAGCCTGTGTATATGTATCGAAGTGCTGGGAGCCCATGGCAAGGAACAGCTGTGTATCCAGGCTCTTCACAAATCTCTTCACCCTGAGCTCCTTCGTGAGATCTAAATATGGAGTATAACGCGACAACTGGGTAAACTGCAAATCATAATCTGCCACAGACATATTGACAGGTTTCCGAAATACATTAAAACTACTGGCTCTGGCGTCTCTCACGCTCTGCGGAAAGAATCTAGCAAGGAAAACCTCGGAAAACTCTGCCCATGTCATCGGAGGATGATCTGCTGCTCGACCTCTCTCCATCAATTCACACCATGTATGGGCAAGTCCCTCCAACCGAAAACTGGTCAGCTCCACCGACCTCGTATCTGAGCATCTCAAAGACCTACAGATCATATCTATCCTATTAAGAAACAACTGGGGATCCTCTGCTATGTCTGTTCCTGTGAACACCGGAGGTCTCAACCCCATGAACTCTGGGAGTGATACCTCCATAAATCTCGCGACTACTGGTGCGACTGTCTGAACGGATTATACTACGAGCTCAACAATAGTCGATGCCTGATCCTTCCTCTGAATACCAGTAGCCTTGGCCAACTTTCCCTTCATCTGCTGTAAGCCCAACACGCCATCCTCCAGTCTAGTCATCCGATCGGGAAGAGGAGGATTATCATGTCCCTGTGCCGTCGGGATGTCCGGTGGGTCGGTCGCTGTCACTGGTGGATCTGTCCAAGCTGCCTCCCTGGTTGCGGCTCGCCTAGCTCGCGTAGCCATGGCAACTGGAACAAAAAACGAGAGTTGGTAAGGTGTAAGAACAGGAACAACAAATATAAAGAGTCAAAGAAAGAATTAATTAAGACATACATCCTAAGATTACTTAGGCAGGGTATCATATCGTAAATATGCCGCAGAATATAGATACGGTATATTACTCTTCCTGAGTTACCTACTCCATCAAACCGGGGTAAATCTAAATAATGAAAGTGCGGGCCTATTACTCCTAAAGTCAAGTCTAGGTTCTGTAAGGTTAATCCTAAGGCTTTGATACCAACTTTATCACGACACGAATTTGGCACGTGACCAGCACTTAGATTGTGTGACGTCTAAAGATGCCGACACAATCCAAGTAAGCCAAAAACCAAGATCTAAACCCTGTTTGCGGAAATAAGGAGGTACAGTTTTAAAAGTAATGAAAATGAAACCACATTTTGAATTCAAAGATTGTTTAGTTTAAAACATAAGCCGAATGTTTTTTTTTGAAATGAGGTTAAAACAATTGGTTTTAATGTTGGAAATTTTGACAGCATCTTCTTTGTAATTTTTTAGAAAAACAAGTACATAAACTTAATAATAGTGACATCCCCTACTTGGGAGTAAAAATCAACGCCAATTGGTGGAAACAACCCACGCAAATAATTTACGATGCTCAAAAGCGAAGAATCACATGTATATAACTAACAGAAAGCACAATCAAATATAACTAGTCGATTCTACTCAATCGACCCAAAATACATACATAAGTATACCCTCGTTCTAAGTTAAATAATATACATGGTCTGATGGAGTGACGCTAGATACAAAATACCCAAAAGAGACGGTTACTAAACATGTAACCCACCTAGCAAGATAAGCGACGAAAGCTGTGATATATGTGTCTGCAACGCTATAATGACTCTAAAATCTTTGTGCGGAAATTTTTCTGTTAATATACAAGAAATGAGTTTTACAGCCTGAGTTTGAGTTATAAGTCACTTTTGTTAAATAATAGTAAGAAACAACTTGTAGCTCACTGGTAAAGCCCTTGCACAGCTGTGACGTAGCCTGTGTGTTCGATCCTCATCAGACACAATATATTTTTCTGAATTTTTCTTTTTAATTTTTGGAAGCCCAAAAGGCTGCACGTGCAATACACGGGAAATGAAAAGTTCAGAAAAATCAAACATGTGAAAAATGGAGTAAACAGAGAGTTGATCAAGTGGCATGAATCTCGAGGCAAATGCCTCGAGATCAACCAGCGAAACAGGCAATAAGCCTGGCGCCGACGGTCAAGATGGGGCTGTTTCTCCCAATCAGAGCAAAGCTCTGTTTTGAAATTCAAAGTTCGAAAATTGAAGCAATGCTTCAGATCCAGCGCTAGGCGCGCTGCGCGCCACGTGTCAAACACGGATGCGCTAGCGCCAGATGCGCTGCGCCCTAGGCAGCGCACCCCCAATCAGAGCAAAACTCTGTTTTAAAATTTCAAAACTCAAAAGTTGAAGCAACGTTTCAGATCCAGCGCTCTGCGCTGCACGCCACGTGTCAAACACGAGTGCGCCAGCGCAGTTGCGCTGCGCTCTGCGTGTCGAACGTAGGTGCGCCAGCGCTGGAATTAAAAATTCCTCACCGTTAGATCAAAAGAACTAATAATGATAAATTATTAATTGATCAGAATAAAATTCTGTTATGGAAAGATCTTTCCAATCTTGTTAAAAACAAGAAAATTGCCTTCTGTAAAACAGAAGCCCTAGGATCAAAGATCCAACGGTGGGGAAACATCTCCAAATCAATCAGAGAAAGATCTCTTTAACTGATTTAACAAATCAATTTGCCCTATATAAAGGCCCCAAGGCTTAAAGTCTGACATAGAGAAACCCCCCAACAAACTTTGAGAAAACTCAAAGAGAGAAAAGCAAGCTTCTAGCAAAAGAAGATCATTTCTTCAAGGTAAAGAACATGATTCTTGAACACAGAGATGAAATCATCTCATGAAAAGAAGAACTATCTTCTAAAAAAAAGATTATAGATCTATAAAAAGACCTAGGTCTTTGATAAAAAAGAGATCAAAAGATCCTATCATAAAAACAAAAGAAGTATTTACTTCATTTACAGATCATTGATCTATAGAGGCAGTGCCTTTTTATAAATAAGAACTTTTGTTCTTAAACCTTGAGGCAAGGCCTCCTTTAAAAGGAGAACATAAACTTGTTCTCTGATCATAAATTTGATCAAATGCGCTTTGCGCTACTGAAAAGTGCCTTGCACTCATGAACTGCACTTTTGCGCTCATTGGACCGACGCTCAGCACCAAAGCATGCCACGTGTCAACCATAGACATAGCTTGCGCTTTGCGCTTATAAGACGGCGCACTGCGCCCATGGACCGGCGCTCAGCGCCAAGCACGCCACGTGTCGCTCACTGGTGCGCTATTAAATCAGCGCAAAGCGCTCATAAATTAAAAAGCGCAATGCGCTAATAAACTAGCGCTTAGTGCTAAGCGCGACACATGTTATCTTCGCGTGCGCTACCCGACAGAAGCGCTATGCAGTCTTTGATTGGCGCAAAGCGCTTGGCGCGCCACGTGGCGCACTGTCAGAACATACTTTGTTCTGATGAATGTTATGCATTCAATACAAGACAAAAGATGTCAGAACCCAATGCTTAGCATTATTAAAAGGGCCAAGCCCAAATAAAGGCTCAACAGCCAGAACAATAAAAATGTTAAACATTTTAATTGGACTTAGCCCTTGGCCGTAAGTCCTCAACATTATATTCAATTGAGCCCATCTGCTCACGAATATTCAACAAATCTTAGTCCTAAACTGGGCTATAGATTTTCCAATCAATCTACATCCAGTTCGAGGGTACATCTCTTTATTCCTCTGATATCCGTCGTTGTAATCCTTCAACGTCTTCAGAGAGGTGACAGTTCCCGACAACCACACATTTCTACGGACTGTGGGGTCCTTAAACTCATGGACTACGATATCCTTAAACCTTATAGACTATGATGTCTCTAAACCGGACTGTGGGGTCCTTAAACTCATGGACTACGATGTCCTTAAACCTTATACACTACGATGTCTCTAAACCGGACTGTGGGGTCCTTAAACTCATGGACTACGATGTCCTTAACCTGGACTGAGATGTCCTTAAACTAACATTAGACCGAGATGTCCTTAAACTAACATTGAACCGAGATGTCCTTAAACTAATCGACCGCAATGTCCCTAAACTAAACAATTGAGCCCAAATGCTCTCTTGTTGGATCTAAAGGATCCCGTTAAGTTGATCTTAGTCTAAAATTAGACTAACGTATCCTTAACAAACGTTTAAGTTGATCTTAATCTCTAATGAGACTAACGTATCCTTAAACCAACCCCCAAACCCAAATCTAAGAAAATACAAATTTGGACTAATCCACGCCCTACGGGCGACGACATAAATTAGTCTCCGTATACAATCCACGGGCAACCAAAAACAAAACAAACACACACGACACGAAGTGACCATCTGGAATAGGAGAAAGTGGTTACCGCGATGCGGTAACGTAATTAACCACAGGGGTTTGCGTCTGCAGGGAAGAGCGTCCCCACAATCAAAAATCCCTCACCATGAGGGGGAATCTGACGAAGTCTGCTACATCGGCCGCATCCGTTTAAACCTTCGATACATGGTGCCATAAATCAGCTTGGCATCTTCGGAGAGGTGGACGGATAGCACCAATTAGCATCTGCCTCCGAATTTCAGGCCCCGACGTCCCAACGTCCCGGCCGTGTCTTCTGGAGGGGAACAGATTCTGGCACGCCCGGTGGGACCTTTTCTTCTTTCCACTCCACACTTCGTGTGTCGTGTTTTTCCCGTGATCAGATAATCGCGGTGTGTATGTTTCTAGTTGCCCTTAGGGGAGTGGATACTGAAGCCGGCATTTCGTCTTTTCCGAGAATGGCGTTTGCTTTTACTCACCCCAACTCAGGCTCTGTCACATGTGGTGGAGTCAAGTATGGGTCACTTGCAGCTTCAAATCTCTGCAATCCGGCTCTTCAAGAAATCAACGGGCTTCTCTTTGGATCGGTGCTCCCACCTCCCACCCTCGGTGCCTCAACGCCGATAGAGGAAGCCCAGAGGAAGTCTGTCTTCCGCAAGCTGGTTTCCCAAGCTGCAGCTTTCCTAACGCAGGGGGCAGGATATTCAAGATCTCAAAGGAAACACAGGGCGGGCTCGGCTAAATCCTGAAGCTAATCAAATCCCGGCCGTAAGAAACGGTCGACGTCGATATCAGCGTCATACAAAATGAGCTGGGGGCAGTTCTCCGTATGGTCATGTTTCAACCACAGTGGTGAATGTTGTTGTTCCAACCGGGAACAGCTTCAAATTGATTGTGAAGGGTCAGACAAAATTCTTCTACCGCAATATTGAAGAAGTCTCCGCAGCCCATGGAGATCCCACGAGAGCAGAAACCAGTTCGCTTCCTGAGACAACTTTCCTCATCTATATATAAGGTGTGGAAGCAGGTGAGGGGGACTCACCCCAAGACGGATCATGATACAGTGGTTCCTCCCAAAACCAAAGCGGCTTTTCACAACAAGAGGCCTAATAAAGCTCAAATGCCCGGAGCAAAACTCCAAAGGCCAAAACTCCAAACATCCCAAGCCTGGGGGCATGGTAGTTCACATTGTCTATGTGGTGAATTCCAAAGACGAAGTTCGAGTTTCTACTAGTCACCGACCTTAAACTCGGTCCTTGACAAGAGTTCAACTGCAACGTGAAAATCTGCAGGAGAAGCTTGCTCAGGCAGCATCACTCGCTAATCCATCGTCTAAGGCAAATCCCGAAGACGCAAAATACTTCTTACCAGATTTCGAAGACACGGAAAGAGGTCACAAACCGAAGAACAAAACTATTACCACTATTCCGGTCTTTGGGAGCGATACCGAAGAGGGAGAAGAGATAGTTTATTCGGGGCCGCCCCAGTGCAGCAAAGCGGGACCGTCCACTCCCATGTTGATCTTCGGCAGTGACTCGAAAGATGAGATCAATGCTGTATTCTCTGCTCGGCCATCAATACAAGCCTTCGCTGATGAAGATCAAAGTTTGCAAGCTGCCATGGTTTCGCCCAAGCATCATAAAGAACTAGACACACTTGATACCTACAGTGTGGAAGAACTGCAGACATTCTACGTCCCTCCCACGCGAAAAGGTGAAAAGGCGATCCTATTCTACCGATCCGGGGAAACCAAAGTGGAGAAAGAAATCTGGCATGGCGCGAATTCTACACTTGACAGGCTCTAGCCCATCCGTCTGCCCAGATATTACACGGACGGATTAAAGAGACTCTTGAGACGCCAAGGTGTACCCTTTAAGCAAACTGCGCGACAAGCACGGTTCTATAACAGGATCTGAAACGTTCCCGAAACTCAACGAAAATTGCCCAACGGAAGAATGGAAACGACCGGGCTTGGGTATGTTCAATCCAAGAATCAGGAACTACTCCGCGACTGCTACGTCATACATGACTTCGATGAGGAAGGAGACGCTCTGTGGGAAAATGCTAACCTTGAACCAGAAAGAGCCCCCGCCGTGAAAATGCCCAGTCCGTCGTTCGAAGAACAAATGGACAAGTTTATAAGGGAAGCAGGTCAAAAGGTTCGAAACGACCATAATCGCGAAATGGCCATCTTCGAGAAAGCCAAGACGCAGCGCCTCCTTCAGCAGGCCGCGGAGAATGAAAATGCTCTTCCTTATCAACCCGTCATACAAAAGACCCGACGCAGAGGCAAAAGTAAATCAAAGAACGAGAAAAGTGTTCGACGGCGACAAAGCGGGACCAAGAAGCCACGCGATCGAGAATCGAGCAATCCGGATCCGTCCCTTATAAAGAAATGGGTCGAGCATATTCTTTTCCCCAAGACAAGACAAAGAAAATATTCAATCTTGTCATAAAACATCAGATGATGACACTCCCGGAGTCCAAGCACCCCGAGAAAGCAAACGAAGTCTCTCATCCAGACTATTGCTCCTATCATCGAGCAATAGGACACCCTCTTGAAGATTGCTTCACTTTCAAGAACTGGGTCGAAGATCAATACCAACTCGGCAAATTCGCTTTGTCCAGCAGCTGGAGGGTAACCCCGCCGCAGAAACATGAACCTAAAGCCACGAAAGTAGAACCAGATCAACATCGGTCTTGGAAGCGATCTCGTACTTGTCATATGATAATGTTGTCAGAAGAAGAGCCCGAGAATATAGATGACCTCCCCCGGTGCTTCGAAAACGATGATAACGAGGTAATCTCAGAATTTCCACCGGCGCCAAAAGAGCTGGAAGATGGAATACATATTACTGCAGATAACCTCAAGAAAATTGACTTGGGGACGGCAAGTGACCTGCGGCCCACATTCGTCAGTGAGCTATTGTCTGAAGAAAGGGTGGATACGCTCAAGGACGTACTCATGCAGTATAAAGACTGTTTTGCATGGAACTATTCCGAAATGCCAAGACTAGATCCAGAAATTGCTGTGCACAGATTGGCGATATCTCCGGACATCAAGCCAGTCAAACAAGCGCCGAGACGAATGCGGCTCGAGCTTGAGATGAGTATCAACGCCGAAGTCAAGAAGCTAATCGACTCCGGCTTTATCCAAGAAGTTTAGTACCCTGATTGGATCGCCAACGTCGTCCCAGTGATGAAGAAAAATGGGACGGTTCGCATATGCGTGGACTTTCGGGATCTCAATAAAGCCTGCCCGAAGGACGACTTCCCAGTACCGGTCACCGAGCTGATGATAGATAACACGTCCACTCACGAAGTCTTCTCCTTCATGGACAGCTCATCAGGATACACTCAGATAAAGAAGCATCCCGAGGACCAGAAGCATACCGCTTTCCGGACTCCTTTGGGCATATTCTGCTACAAGGTGATGCCTTTCGGTCTGAAGAACGCCGGCGCTACCTATCAGAGGGCCATGACGAAGATTTTCGATGACTTCATACATGAAATCGTCAAATGCTATATCAAAGACCTCGTAGTTAAAAGAAAATCATACGAGGAACATCTAGAGCATCTGAAGATCGTATTTCAACGCCTTCGGCAATACAACTTGAAGATGAACCCTCTCAAATGCGCGTTCGGAGTTTCCTCGGGCAAATTCCTAGGATTCATCGTCCGACATCGGGGCATTGAGATAGATTCGTCAAAGATCAAGGCGATCATGGAAATGTCACCGCCAAGGACTCTCAAGCAACTGTGGTCTCTCCAAGGAAAGCTCGCGTATATCCGGCGATTTATAGCCAATCTCTCAGGAAAATGCCGCCCTTACAGTCACCTGATGAAGAAGGGAACCCCGTTCATCTGGGATCATAAATGCCAAAGCGCACTGGACGAAATCAAGCAATACCTGCAGAATCCACCAGTACTGGCCGCTCCCGTTAAAGGAAAGCCTCTTATTCTATATACAACCGCCCTTGAAGGTTCCTTAGGTGCGTTATGGGCACAAGAGAACGACCAAGGGAAGGAGAGAGCCCTCTACTTTCTGAGTTGGGTTCTCCTGGGGGCAGAAAGCAATTACTCTCCCATCGAAAAACACTGCCTGGCGTTAATCTTCGCAATAACGAAGCTCAGACACTATGCATTGGCACATGAGGTCCATCTCATATCAAAAGTGGATCCCCTCAAATATTTGATGTCGAAGGCAATACTAACGGGGCGGCTCGCTAAATGGGCCTTGCTCTTGATGGAATTCTCGATAACTTATCGGCCTCTTAAGGCAGTGAAAGGCCAGGCCATCGCCGACTTCCTCGCTGAGCATCCGATATCTGCCGATTCTCCTTTGAATTGCGAACTGCCAGACGAACATGCGTTTGACACGATCGACAGGGGTGATACCCAGTGGGAACTTTATTTTGATGGAGCGTCTTCCATGAAGAAGCGCAAACAAAACACCCTTATAATCAAATCGGGGGTAGGCCTCATCTTCGTAACTCCACAAGGAGGGATAATGCGTTTCGCCTTCTCCTTAACAGAGCCAAGGACGAACAATGAAGCCGAGTACGAAGCTTTGATAGCAGGTCTTGAGATCGCTATCGACATGGGAATCGAAAGCCTCCTCATATACGGAGACTCCCAACTGCTTGTTAGTCAAGTAAATGGCGACTACCAAACGTGCAAACCAGAGTTGGTGAAGTACGGCGAGAGAGTACAGCGACTGCTGACTCAAATTCCTTCCTACACCTTGGAAAGCATACCGCGTGCGGAAAATAGCAAAGCGGATGCATTAGCCAAGCTCGCTAAAGAACTGGCTGATGAAAACCTCGATGACGTGAGGATCGTTGTGCAAAACCATCGGGTTCTCGCACCGGCAGAAATATCTCCGGAGTCGCCTGAAGAAAAGGCAGCGACCGAGCAAACGGCCCTATAAATAAAGGACCAGGACAAGGTTACGGATTGGAGAGAAGTCTTTATAGACTACTTCAAATCCCGTCGAACACCTGAAGATGCGTTCTCAAGACATCAGCTCATGAAACGAGCTCTATCTTTCGCCTTCATCAATGATACTCTGTACAAGAGATCGTTCGACTCTCTATGGCTAAGATGCCTGGGACCTGAAGAAGCAAGGATAGTCTTCCAAGAAACTCATGACGGACTCTGCGGTTCTCATCAAGCTGGGCCGAAGATGAAACTGAAGATCAAAAGGATGGGCTACTATTGGCCCACGATGATCCAAGACTGCCTCGAATACGCGAAGCAGTGTCACTCGTGCCAAATCCACGGGGACTTCATCCATCAGTATCCAAATCCACTACATCCAACGGTGGATAGCTGGCCGTTCGAAATGTGGGGAACCGACATAATCGGCCCCATCGAACCGTCATCGTCCAGAGAACATCGGTTCATTTTGGCGACAACTGATTACTTCTCCAAGTGGACAGAAGCAGTACCGCTAAGAGAAGTGAAGATGGAGAATATCCTCCATTTCTTCAAGACGCATGTCATTTATCGGTTTGGCACTCCACGACGGATTATCTCCGATAACGGGCCAGCCTACAGGAGCCACAAGATCAGCCACTTCGCACAACAGCATAACATAGACTGGAGATACTCTTCAGTCTATAATCCTCAAGCTAACGGTCTAGCTGAGGCTTTCAACAAGACCCTGACGAAGATCATAAAAAAGATGGTGTCCCGAAATAAGAAGGACTGGAATGAGAGACTGCATGAAGCTCTCTGGGCATATCAAATTACATTCAAAACGGCCACGAACACAACGCCGTACGCATTGGTATTCGGTACAGAGACGGTACTCCCCCTTGAGATAGAGTTACCCTCTATACGAGTGGCAGTTCACTACGAGCTAACGAACGAAGAGAATGCTCACCTTCGGCTTGAGGAGCTCGATGCCTTTGATGAAACCAGGCTCATGGCGCAACAAAATCTGGAGGCTTATAAAGCGAAGAAGACGCGCTCGTATGAAAAATTGACTAGGCCGAGAACATTCCGCTAAGGCGAACTCGTGCTAGTGGTCAAAAGACCTATGATCCCCAATCGTGCTAAATGGGGGAAATTCGAGCCGAACTATGAAGGCCCGTATATCATAGACAAGGTTTACCAAGATGGGGCCTATCTACTCATGGACATGCATGGTGAAAGACTTTTCAGGCCAATAAACGGTCGCTTCTTGAAGAAGTACTACGCCTGACGAGTCACGGCCTAGGTCAATGATAGACGATGACGACTATGTCCGCTCGCAATCTTCCTAAGCCCAAACTCTATAAGTAGTAACCGAACAACGGACCGAAACGTCCTTAAAACTAACAACGGACCGAAACGTTCTTAAACTAACAATGGACCACTATGTCCTAAAACGGGCTGTTGACCGAAACGTCGATAAACTACTGTGGGTTACAGCATCCCAAAGCTGATAAAAAAAAGAAAGAATAAAAAAAAGAGAAAACGGTATGTCCATAAGCAAAATGGGCACGGATGAAAACCCGAAAGGGCTCCGTAAGTAAAAACAACAGCACTACCGGCGAGTTTTGTGAAAACCCGAAAGGGCGCAATCTCGTTAAAAGACACTTGCAAGGTCCTCTCGACTTTGTAAGGAGAAACCACCTGCGTGAGATCCTTACGACTCACAAGGGAGCAACACACTTAGGGATCCCCACGATCCCTAGGGAGAAATTACACTTGCGAGATCCCCACGACTCGTAAGAAGAACCCTCTTATGAGACCCTCATGGCTCATAAGATTTGAAAGTCTTAAGCTACAGGGATCTGAACCTGTTCTTAAGCAGCCACCACAACCTCCAATGCTGCCCTACAAGCAGCTCAATGCTGACTCTTATATACAATCCACGGGCATGAATAAATATTTCCCTAACAAAGTCCCATCCGTGACTAGTGAAATGTCTACACGGTGAACAACCCTTGTAAGTCCTCTCGACTTGTAAGAAGAAAACACTCTTGTAAGATCCTTACGACTTATAAGAGACCATACACTTAGGAATCCTCACGATTCCTAAGGAGAAAACGCACCTACGAGATCCTCACGACTCGTAGGGAGAAAAACCTTTATGAGACCCTTACGGCTCATGAAGTCAAAAGCCTTAGTCGACATGATCCTAGCCCTGTCTACTAAGCCACCTTTGTTCGACATCAACAGAGGCAAATGGTGATTCGCTCCTGGAAATATCCCAGTTGTAGCGGTGCTGATGCCGAAATCGGTGTCTAATTCCGAGCTTGCAGCAAGAAGCTAGCGAGCCACAAATGTATATTAAATAGCCAAAATGATGGGGCAACTTGCAACAAAATCAGCAAGTAAAAATGTATGCATCCAAAATAGCCGAAATGATTGGGCAACTCGCAATAAAAAGAAGCGAGTAAAAATAAAATAAATAGCCGAAATGATTGGGCACAGCGAAAAATAGCCGAAATGATTCGGCAATCGCGACCTTCGCGATATAAAAGCTGAAATGATAGAGCATCGCGGAAAGAAATAAAGAAAAATGAAATTTAGGCCCTACAGGTGAAATCACATCGATCCCTGTATACAATCCAGGGGCGTAAACAAAGGGGGAACCATACCTTCCCACCAGGCTTCATCGAAACGAAGCCAAATCTCGACGGTTCACGGACAGCCTAGAGATCATCAACAGCGTTCCTCCTCATTCCAACAGGATTCAGACGCTGCAATCAACCTTGGAGTCATGGCAAAGTCCCTACTCCGAATCTCGACGGTTCACGGACAACCAAGAGACCACTTTGATATTCGTCTCATTACAACAGACGCTACGTCATCTACATGACCCCGTCTCGGAAATACGTCATCCGCATGACCCCATCTCGGAAATACGTCATCCATATGACCCCGTCTCGGAAATATGTCATCCATATGACCCCATCTCGGAAATACGTCATCCACATGACCCCGTCTCGAAAATACGTCATCCAAATGACCCCTTCGCGGAAATACGTCATCTATATGACCCCGTCTCGGAAATACGTCATCCACATGACCCCGTCGTGGAAATACGTCATCGACATGACCCCGTCTCGGAAATACGTCATCCACATGACCCCGTTCGGAAATACGTCATCAACATGACCCCGTTTCGGAAATACGTCATCCACATGACCCCGTCTCGGAAATACGTCATCCACATGACCCCGTCTCGGAAATACGTCATCCAAATGACCCCGTCGCGGAAATACGTCATCTACATGACCCCGTTCAGGAATACTGTTCGGAAATACGTCATCCACATGACCCCGTTCGGAAATACGTCATCCATATGACCCCCGTTCGGAAATACGTCATCCATATGACCCCGTCATGGAAATACGTCATCCATATGACCCCGTCACGGAAATACGTCATCCATATGACCCCCTTTCAGAAATACGTCATCTACATGTCTATCCCACTAAACACTTACGGGTCCTCTCGATTCGTAAGGAAGAAAACTCTCTTATAAGATCTTTACGACTTATAAGGGAAAACACACTTAGGAATCCTCACGATTCCTAAGGAGAAAATACACCTACGAGATCCTCTCGACTCGTAGGGAGAAAAGTCTTTATGAGACCCTCACGGCTCATAAAGTTGAAAAGTCTTAGGTAACAGATCTGAACCTGCTTCCTAAGCCATCACTACCCCTCGAAGGAGCCAAGACAAGATGCTCGCTCTATCATCTGCCGGCTATGTTTGCAAAGGTGACATGCTGATAACAAAAGAAAGAAGAAACCAGAGAGATGACACAAGACATTGCAAAAAAAATGTGGATCTTTTATTCATGAATTCAATTAGGTACAAAATACATCATATGAAAGAATAAAAGAACGAATACATTTTATTCAAAATTACAAATGGTACAAAAAAAATTATTGAGAGGAAAGCTCTTTCAATAATCCAATCAGCCGCTCGCGCACTTCCCTCAGCCATTCTTCTTGATCAGCTGCCGCGGCCAACTCTGCTTTGACCTGGGCTCGCTGCTGCAAGTAAGACGAAAGTTGTTCCTCGACGGCCCGCTGAGCTGCTTCACTATCTTGTGCATCCCGCTCGACGACGTCGAGCTTCTGCCTCAATGTTAACCCATCAGAAATGCATCGCAGAAGGCCTTCGAAGATAACTTTCAACTGGACAGCATCGCATCAACCTGAGCATGCAGTCGAGCAGATTCGCTTGAAGTTTCTTTACATTCCTTCTGCTTTAAAGCCACTTCTTGTTCAAGATGGCGGAAGTAAGAAGTGCTCTGCTCGATCCACGCAGCCCGTTGAGTGCTCACAGCCAGAATCTCAGGTGCAGGACGCCTAAGCTCAAGCTCATGCAGGCAAGCCTCGATTTCCCTGCAGTGATTAACCCAAGACTCAACGACGCCCTCACCATGAAAGTTCACGAGCGTCTCCAGCACAGGGTTAACCTCCGTGGCAAAATCCGCAGCAGATGTGGGAGTTTCCACGTCGAGCTCCTCAATATAGTCGCTCAGCATGCGCAGACTATTCGCGGCGCCTTTTGAGGACGGACGTCTGGAAAAGGGCCCTGCCGGCATCATAATGCGAGACTCGAAAGAGGCTGGAGTCGATGAGATTGCTGCAAAATAAATCATAGTCAGATTTTGGCTCAGGAAATAAAGAGAATACACAAAAAAATAAAGTCTGCTATACCGGCTGCAACAGGGGGCAGAGCTGGGAGTACTGGTGGCGCAACGACAGCCTCGTCCCCTCCTTCAATTGGTAAGGCTACAAGCAATATAAAGAAGAGTTACCAGTAATGCGACTGCCCGTTAAAGAAAGGACGTCGTTTAGAAAAGATACTCACCGACACCAGCAGGCAGACTAATCTCTGACAGGAAGGAGAAGTGTGGGTGCAGCACTTGATACAGGTGGTCAAAAAGGACGCCTGCAAGGACGCAGTAATGCAACGTCAGTACATAAGTTATACAGCTTAAAAATAAGACTGATGGGTCACGAATCCGCACCTTCCAACATCTGAGATGGTATGAGAGAGGGTAGAGGAGGTGTCACCGTCAAGGCGGTAGCTGATGGCATTGCCTCGGGTAGCACGACCTCAGCGCTCACCGTACCTGCATTAGAAACAAGATAAACCCTGTCAGGAAAGATTGAAAAAGATTGCAGAATAAAAAGAAAAGCAATGATCCAAAATCTACCTAGTGAGTCGCCAGTCGGAACCGTGACAAGGGCGTCACTTGACACATCAACTGCTCCATCCTCTTCCATCGGGAAGGTCTCACCTCCTGTCGCCTCATCCCCTGACTCTACCAAAGCCGTCGTAACGCTCGCGACTCCAGGAGATGGCAAAGGGTCGCAGGTAGAAAGAGCAATGATTGGGGCGGTGCCCGACTCTTGAGATAGAGCAGCCACCTTGGGTTCAGCAATTGTAGCCGTCTCACCCATCAACACCTCGGGCTCAGCGGCTGTAGCCATCTCACCTACAGCTATCTCAGGCTCGGCAATCATGACTGACTTACCAGTCACTACCTCGAGCCTGGCAATTGCAGCCACCTCGTCTACCGCCGCCCCGGGTTCGGCAATCATAGCTACCTCCTCCACCACTACCTCAGGCTCAGCGGTCGCCGGCACCTCTTCGGGAAGACTCGGCCCTGCAAGATAAGATATATGAGAATTGATACTTAAAACTTTGACAACGGAACCCCATGTCACATTACCTTGGGTTGGTCTTCCGATCGCTTCCCGAGCCGCACGTGCTGCTCATCTATAGGCAGTAGATAAGGCAGCCGGGAACTCCTCTGAAGGAGTAGCGGCAGGGGTAGCGGCGCTCGAACCCGCACCCGTGGCTAAGGCAGCACTACGCTCCCTTGCTTCACGCGTTCTGCGCTTCCTTTCCGTCCGGGCCGTGAGAGCCGATCTTCTCAAGACCTCCGTCAATGGGACGTCATCATCCACGCCAGGAGCTACCTCTGGAGCCGTTACGGCGTCCGTCATCGGTTGCTTGAGTAAAGCCTCTTTTGGCAACCCTGAGGAGGCCGAGACTTTGATGCCTGGCCCGGGAAGAATCTCCGCATCAGCTTGCGGGATCGGCATTGTGGTCCCTGCGATAAGACAAAGAAAGGGTCAGATTACTCATAAGAAACGGGAGTGGGAACATGGTGAACCGAAATGTACCGATGCCTAAGGATGCTAGAAGTCTTTCCTCTTCCTCAAAAGTCTTAAGAGAAGCTGCGAGAGCTTCTTTAGTGGAAGAGCCTGTTAACGAAGGAAAAGCGTCAGTCAAAACACGATAATAGAAATACGATGCAATGGCGAAAAATACAGCTAATGATTACCTGATCGCGCGAGGATAGCCAACCCCTCTTCGTGGCTGGCCAATTGCTCAGAAGCTGCAATGCCAGCCGCCAGATCAGTATCATCTGGCGGCATGAATAAGCCCTCGTTTGTCCCATACTCGCTCAGGCCCTCGCCGTAAGGAGCGTGAGGCTCCTGGCCAAGTACAACGTCGACAGAAAGGATCGACTTTTTTTTCTTCTTCTGTGAGCGAGCTCCGGTCGCAGCCAGCACTAGCTTGCGCTTGGTGGGCACTTTGGGATGGCGAGTCCCGATATCCAAGCCCATGCCAGATTTGGGTGAAGCTACATTTACCGTCTCCGTGGGAGCACGGGGCACCGATGGCACATCCACCGTCTCCACAGAAGGGGGCAATCCATGCGTGGGGCTTAGCACACGTGGAGGCTCAACTGCAGCAACCTCTCTTAGCGGAGGGGGGACAGCAATCCGTCGCTTTAAAGGGACGTTGCGATCACCGGCAAGGGGCGCACTCTTTCGATCGAGCAGCAGCCGCCTCTCTTCCCTGATAACAGCACCCATCGCGTGTTGATACCAGTCCACGTGTATGTTAAGGACCCTCTGTAACAACCGAGTCCAGATATACAAATTCCTGTTACCGTATGTGTGGTGTGTGGTATTTATTTCATTGATCATGTTTTGACAGTTACTAGTTATAATTTACCCCGACGTTACATATGTTTGCATATAACAATTTAATTCGTTTAAAATAAATTAAAAATACTTGTCATGGCCTGCTCGATATCCCTAACCATGTGGTAGTGTCCTTGTATCGTGTTATCGTCCCGTTCAGTGAAACGAGCGTGTTTGGACGACTACGCGTACATACGTGTGTCCGTTCTTGGGGGTATGCTCTTTCAGTACAAAATCCTTCATTTTAATTTTTGGAACCTGCCAATAATTTTCGTGTTTCAAATCCAAGTTTTGGACCCGATCCAGGCGCATTTCTGAATTGTTTTATATCCCGCAAAATTTTAATAATCTAATATTTTAAATTATACCTAACTTAAATTTTACTAGCTTGAGAAAAATATTTAGCGTAGAAATCTTTTTTTTCCATCTAAGGATCTCCTATGAATAATAGAAAATCTTTATAAAAATCTTCATATTTTTCAAGCCTAGTTTTTCCCCAGCTTACAGAACATTTCCTTCTTTAAAAATCTTTATCAAATTTCCAAACAAATTCCCCTAACTCCCTTAGCCAATCGCAGCCTCCTATTCTTCTCCCCTGGGCCCCACGTTCTCTCTCTCTCTCTCTTTCCCTCGTTGGCCTTCCCTTTCTCTTCCCTTTCTCTTTCTCTCTCCTCTCGATCTCTCTCTTCCTCTCTATCTCTCTCCTCTTCTCTCTCCTCTCGCACACGAGAATCTCTCTCTCTCTCACTCCTCTCACAAATCTTTCTCTCTCCCTCCTTAATATATTTCTTCGTCCCGTTTCCTCTCTCACAAAAGAAAACTCATATTCAAACTTAACCTAACCTTCGCCGCCCCATCTCCGCCGACCTTACCTCGTCGTCGCCACCTTCGTCTCACCCTTGTGACCGCCCTCTCCACATCCTTCCTCTCCCCTCTTCCTTCCAACGATCCCCGAGGACCCACTGCACCCGACGAGGCCGCCTGCTGCAACCTCCCGCGAGCCCAACTTCACCGGTGACTCGCCGTCATCACCCTCGTCACCTCCTCACCTCCCTCTCCACATCCTGGCCCTACAAACCACCACCACCACCTTCTGCCGAACCCCACGACCACAGCTGCACCCTTTTAACCCACTGCCCTTCGCCGGAAAATCACCACGTCGGCAACCCTCGTCGTCGTCGCCCTGTGTCGACTCCCCTGAAAACCCAGAACACCCTACCACGGTACGGTCTTCTTCTTTTTCTCTTTTTCCACTTTCTTTATGAAATCTTTTCTTAACTGTTCACTGTTTTCTCGGTGGCCGGAATCTGACCGTGCCGGCTATGATCCCAGACGATCCAGCCAGGACCCCTGACCCGTGTGACTCCACTGTTCGTCGTTTGGGCTCATTCCGTGTACCGTGCACGCGTTACGACTTTTTCCCGCCGACGCGTAACGTTCCGTTTTCTGTATCGCGAACCGTCGAGGCAAGTTAATCTTGCTACATGCTAGTCATACTATTCATATATCAAGCTATCTATTTTTCCTATTAAAATCTATAGAAAAATCTAAAGTTTTGAATTCCAGATTAACAGTACAATGTTCCGTTTATTTATTTCAGATCTAAACTTGAAACCTGATTGTTGCATTTAGTTAAATATACTTAGTAATCACATTTATATGTTAGATCACATAATCACAATTGTTTTATAGCCATATTACCCATTTTGTAATTTTACCCTATCGGACGACCGATTGCACACATTTTGCCTTATTCACATTCAATTGCATCTTTAGATTGTTTAATACATATTAATATGATTTGATCATCCATATGTGTAATACTGCATTCCGGCAATGTTAGAACTATCCCTTAAACCAAACTGATAACCGTACAACTAAATAGTTTAATATGCACCTATTGCTATCGTGTTACTGTGCCTGTTTATTGTTCTGATAGTACCATGCTTGTTTATTCATAACCACGATTATGCTAGTCGATTATGAGCATCCACATGTTATCTTTTACACCCCGACATAACTTGCTACACACATATTACTTGACCCGACATGGTACTGTACACTACTTGACTTGACCTGATGTACCATGGCTTGACCTGTTACCTAATCTTGTGTCTAATGCCAACAAACCTAACATGTAGTCCTCACGGACCGTTCCTGTTGTCTATCCAGACAAACCTGCTCCTACCTAATCCTGTGTTGGCATTGGTTCTTGATTACTGAATACCTGACTTGACATACATAACTTGGGGCAATGGGGAAATCAATGATGAAATCCTGACTTGTAACTCGACAGTTGCTTGCTTTTACTGATCAGTTTTAGAGGCTAGGCCCGCCTCGCGACGATGCTGCTGACATCGTTGGTCTGTACCTTTTTCCTTTTAGTGCCTAGCGGCACGTCTCGGTTTCAGCCCGAGAGTCTTAGACCGTGGTCCCGGGCATGCACGGGATACTATTGAGTTATATCGATAATTCATCAAATTGATTTCAAAGACTTGAGAGTAGATAACCCAATAGACTAGTTTAGTTTACTCACTGCACACTACCCTTCACTGCCCTGATTTATATTGCTATTATACCTGTTGATTATTCATGATTATATTTGCATTGCCTGTTACCCTGTTATACTTTATTACTTGATGACATGACGCGCTGACGTCTGGGTTTTGCATGGCCCAGATTCCGTACTTTTGCTGTAGTCCGAGCAGGAGTACTTCAGCCAGCAGGCTTGTTGGGGTAAAAATTTACACCCCGGTTGACCAAGTCAAAATCCAAGTCAACCCCAAGCCAAGTGGGCCCAAGCCCAGACCCAGTGGGCCCATGCCCGAGTCGAGCCCGAACATGAAGCGGCCGGCCTCCTCCACGCCAAGATAAAAATTTTTGTAATAAATAATCTTGTTGCATTTTCTTTTATATTATTTTATGGATAAATATAAGAAAATGGGCATAAAGCCAAATTTTTGTAAAGCCCATGGCTTATGTGCAAAAAGAAATGGCACATGAGCCATGAAATAGGCAAAATGCCATTTTGTGAAGCCCAAGGGGCTATGTGTAAAATGTATGGCCTATAAAGGCAAAGATAATGAAATATCTCAACAACTTTTTTCTCTCTCCAGAAATTTCTAGATCTGAGATCTCTTTCTCCTTCTTCAAGGTTCCAAAACCTTCTTCTTTCTCTTGAATTAAATCAAGAGTTTTACTCTTCCTTTTTCAAAACTAAATAGTTTTCCACCACAAAACCCATAAAGGGGAACTTGGATCTGCCATCAGATCTTAAAAAGGAGAGATTTTGAGATTTTACATCTCTTGATCTTCAAGATCCAGCAAGCAACAGGAGGAAGAAGAAGAACCCTTCCATTAACCCAACAAAAAAAAAAACACACACTCAGGAGTCTAACTCCTCTTTGATTTCTCTTCAGAGAAATCTTTTTAGGCTAAAAGCCTGTTGTGTGCGCAAGGCGCCCGCGTGCCGACACGTGGCGCGCGCGCTTGCGCAACTGCGCAAGTGCGCAAGTCGCCCGCGTGCCGACACGTGGCGCGCGCGCTTGCGCAACTGCGCAAGTGCGCAAGTCGCCCGCGTGCCGACACGTGGCGCGCGCGCTTGCGCAACTGCGCAAGTGCGCAAGTCGCCCGCGTGCCGACACGTGGCGCGCGCGCTTGCGCAACAGCGCATGTGCGCAAGTCGCCCGCGTGCCGACACGTGGCGCGCGTGCTTGCGCACCTGCGCATCCCTTGGATGTCTTTTCCCCCTCTTTTGTGTACATATATACACATATACATATGTATACAAATTTATACATACACGTACTCCACGACACTGTCCCTGTTAGAAAAAAATTTCTAACGGGGCGCTGCCCCGCACCCCGCAAGGGGGCTGCTAGCCCCCTTGACCCCCAGCCCGCTATCCGGGTAGCGGGACCCCCGTAAAAACTCTGCGTGGCTCCCGATATATCCAAACCTCCCTTTCAGAATTGAACACATGTATACTGCACATTGAGTTCGCATGACCAGTTTAACCCGTTAATCGGAGGTTCCCTCGCCCCAAAGGCGATGGGTAATTAACGGCAGCTTAGTCCGCGGCTGCCGGAGATTCGGATCCCCACCATCATTAAACCCCGGCCTACCCTAGGCCTGGGGAATCTGTAGTACGCCCGACAAGCGCGCGCGTATTCCCATCTCAATGGGGTGACGAAAAAACACCCTACAGATTCTGGCACGCCCGGTGGGACCAATCTCTCCTTCCATATTTCGGGTTAAACGTTCATACAAACTCAATCAATATACATATCGATTGCCTATACTGAAATGATGTTTTTTTTCGTGCAGCAATCAACCTTCAACGACAATGTCTTCCCAGACGAATTCAACTTCCAAAGCGACCCCGATTCCGTACGTGGTCAAGATCAACGCTCGTGTGGTTCTCCCCGCAAGCCTCAGTCGACAATGGGAGGAACCGCCCCGCCAGTTTGGCTCCGTCATCATCTACCCTGCCGGGAGCGCTCATCTGGCAGAGATCCCAGCGGAACAGGTGGCCAAGCCGGTCTCGAGGGGCAAGAGGCCGAATGTCGTGATCGCCAAGGCACCACAACCGAAACTCAAGACGGTGTGTGAACGATTCTCTGGTGCTCCAGCGGGGGGCAAGAACTCCGGTACAAAGGGCAACATCCAATGTTGCGGACGAGCTCACGCGATTACTCCAACAAATGCACAATCGAGCGTATCTCCAAGGCCTTCCATCGCCCGGTCTGCGACGTCTTCCCAAAGAGTTGAAGTCTGCCAGGTGCTTAGAACAGAAAAGTTAAGGCAGAAGCGGCTCAGGTATCGAGCCAACAAGAGGGCCAGGGCTTCGGCCAAATGGAATCATGTGAAATTCCAAGTGCAGAGTTGCCCCGCGACGACGGCTGAGTCGGACGTAAGAATCAGCAATTCCTTCGAGCCTCTGAAGTGGGTTCAGAAAAACGCTATGACCGCCAGAATCAAGAAGACAGCGGTCCGAACAGTGCCACAAAGAGACGTGTCCCCGCCCCAACAGAAAAAGTACGACACTATCTCTTCAAGAGTCTATCAAGCGCTCTGTGCCGCACGAAAGCAGCGGGGAAAACCCAGAAAAGATGCGCCATCACCATTCAAGAAACTGGTTAAGCCAGCCGCCTTCAATCGACTGCCAACAACCGAAACAAGGGGGTCAAGACA
This sequence comes from Agapanthus africanus, assembly GCA_030015575.1. NCBI lineage: Eukaryota > Viridiplantae > Streptophyta > Magnoliopsida > Asparagales > Amaryllidaceae > Agapanthus > Agapanthus africanus. The sequence goes on from CM057344.1 coordinate 17,512,592, forward strand.
GCGATCCGTGAAATCAGCCACCAATGATCGAAAATCGGCCGGATATATCATCCATACGGTCTATATGGCGGGCGGGCGCCCCAGCGACAACCTTCGCAGCAAAAGCAAGGATGGGGCTACCACATCCCAAGCCCAATCTAGCCTGAATGTGGTCGCCGCCGCTCAAGAACAGCCGCCCCCGCTGGATGAAGAAAACCCTCTCGATGAGGATGATAGGCAGAAAGACCCCTCGGTCCATGAAGAGTCAAGCTCGGACAGCGAGGAAGAGCCGACTTTCCGCCCCAGGACTGCGGAGCAAGAGCTGCTTCAAGAGCTTCGAAAACAGCTCAGGAGCAAAGATAAAGAGATGGCCAAGCTCTATTCGAAGATTGACGACTTAACGAATGTGGTGATGCAGCTTACGGCTCAAATTGCTCGAGCGCCTCCTAATCAAGCACAAGCCGCTACTAATCAGCCGGGTGATGACAATCCGAGGCAGCCAATGCCTGTTCCTTTGGGACCAAGACTGGTCGAGCCAAATGAAAGCCGGCTACATTCCGCTTCTGGGGACGCCTTGGCCCCAGATAGCACCATCCCGCTAACACAGGATCGGATAATGGATTTGGTCACCAGCAAGGTTAAAACATTGGTGGCCGAGGCTGAAGCTCAGAAAGAAATCGGCAGTAGTGGGCGGCCATATCCCGCGCAGTACGATCTGATTGAGTTCCCAAGCGGCTACGTCATTCCTAAGTTCGGAAGATTTGATGGAACGGGGAATGCAAACCAGCACGTCGCCCACTTCAAAGCATCGTGCGGAAATACAGGGGGCAATGACGCGCTCCTTCTTCGTCAGTTTGTCAACAGCCTGACCGGCGTCGCCTTCGACTGGTATGCGAGTATACCGGACGGGTCCGTCATTACCTTTGCCCAAATGGAGTCCCTGTTTCGGCAAAGGTTCATGAGTGTCAGTGATAAAATCTCCATTGCCGACCTTGTGAGGACTAAGCCGGGGAAGAATGAAAGTAACACTGACTTTATCGCCCGATGGCGTAATCTCACGGTCAAGTGCGAACCGCCGCTGGAGCAGGACCAGTCCGTTAGCCTTCTCATTGGGAACCTCAGCAATTGGATGGTCCCATTCTTGTGTACAGCAGGCCTCAAAACATTCCAGGAGCTAACCAAGAAAGTCCAAATGCTGGAACGCTCGAAGCAAGAGTCCCCGCCAGACTCTCAGAGAGACAAAACTTGGAAAAGCAAGCGGGACGACAACCGTAGAAGCGGGAGTTCCAGCAGTACCAATGTCTTCAATGCCTCCGATAATGAAGAAAAGCGAAGGGCGGGCGAATCCAAAACTAACCGGTCTCGAAAGCCATTGCTGGGAGGAGATGGGCCCACCCTAGAGGAGAAAAAGAACAAGGTTTACTCTTTCAGAAGGGACAAGGTTCGCAAGATATTTAAAGATGCCTTGAACAACGGCCTACAATTGCCGGAGTCGAAAAGACCCCAAGAAGCAAAAATGACCGACAATCCTCTGTATTGCCCGTACCACCGAGTAGTGAGCCATGCGATCGAGGATTGCTATATCTTCAAAGACTGGGTCGAGAAGCAGTACAAGGCTGGAGAGATCGAGCTGTCTAAAAGCGTGTTGGTGAACAACCAAGTTGCAACCACCAACTTTATACAGACAGAAGCTGAAGCCTTCTGGGAGCAGATAGCCGAACCCGCTGCCCCGAGAAATGAGATGGACTCATCGCGGCCTCCGTGGAGTACACACATATCTAATAAGACGAAGAAGATGCTAAAGCTGCTTCAGAAAGAGCCCAGGATGAAATGGGAAGGACAGAAGAAGCCTACCAGTCCAGCTTCCAATGCGGCTCCATCAGGCTCAAAATCCAAGAAGCTTAAGAAGAAGAAAAGTGCAGCTCGGCGCGAAAAAGAGTCTGCAGGGAGATCGACCATTCAAAAATATATCGATTCCCTTGAAGAATATGAACAAAAGGAAAGAACATTGATTCAATTGAAGGAGTTCTTCCCTGTACAAGCGGCTGAAATTCTGGAGGAGTTAGAAGAAGACTCCAATAAAGAGATCCCAGTAGTGACCTGCTACGCCATCCATCTTGGCAGCGACTCGGAAGAGGAGCTTTGTTTTCCCGAAGAGGACGAGGAGCTCGCCACAACGACCAATCAAATCCAGCTCAGAAGCGGCAGGGCTCTACCGCCAAATCAGGGCAACGCCCCAAAAGGGAAGGAAAAACAAGTCGTTAATGAAGACGATGGCAGAGAACCGGCTGATGGAAACATAAGTCCTTCCTCGGTGGACTATAATGTCTTGGCACATCTCCGGAAGCTTCCGTCTCTCCTGAGCATCTACGACGCCTTGGTCCTATCTAAGGAGCTTAGAGATGTTCTCATCCATGCTCTACAAAACCCCGAGCGGTATCAGGCTCACTTTGCGGAAATTAATATGAAAGAAGCCCAGCACGCTTTGCATGCCGCCGCAGTCACATTTAAGGATGAAGACTTGCTGCTGGGAACGGCTGAGCATAATCGGCCGCTTTACGTGACCGGGTATAGCGACGGAGATAGAATTAATCGCATATTGATTGATCCGGGGTCCTCAGTGAACATCATGAACTTGCGAACTCTGAAGAGTTTGTCAATGGACGTCCGACACCTGTCAAGGGAAAGGATTGTCATTCAAGGCTTCAACCAAAATTGCCAGCAAGTTCTGGGGTCTATAGCTCTGCCAATCAAATTCGGGGATCTGCAAACTGAAGCTAAAATATACGTGATCGACGCCGACACGTCTTATAAGATTCTCTTGGGGCGGCCGTGGCTCCACGATTATGGCATCATTCCATCAACTCTCCATCAATGCATGAAGTATACTAAAAATGGCGAAGAAAGACGCATTGACGGAGACATCCAACCGTTCGGTGTGCATGAAGTCCGCTATGAAGATTCTCGGTACTTTACGAACCACCAAAATGCTAAGCCACAACTGACTGAGGATAGAACGGCCCCAAGACTCAAAAGCAAATCTGCGCCGGCTATCACTTTCAAAAGCAAAAATACCCAAGTACGCCCGCATTTCGGCAGCGACACTGATGAGTCCGACGCTGGAAGCCCGTCCTTCCGCCAAACTCGCCCTCATTTCGGCAGCGATACGGACGAATCTGTTACTGAAGGCCCATCTAGCAGCAAAGTCCGCCCTCATCTTGGCAGTGACACTGAAGGGTCAGAGGAGGAGGACCTGTCGTGCAATAGCGGTGCAGATTGGACCCCCACTCAACAAGAGAAACTACGAGAGACCTTCGAAGTTGCAGAAGGGTCCCTAGCCGTGACAAGGGTACCAGAGCAAATGTGCAAAGAGCTCGATGCATTATCAATCTCTACCGTGGACCAGCTGAAAACTTTCTACGTTCCCGGGAAGAAAAGTGGACAGAAGGGCATCTTGTTTTATGGGTCAAACCCCGTTGCGCACCCGGACGATTTGTCTGTCGCGTGCCTTCCATATGAGAGAGGCATAAGAGCCGTCCTCAATCCCAGATACTATGCGCCCGAGATGCGGGAATACTTTAAGAAGTGCGGATGCCGGTTATATCAAACGGAGTCCGAAGCAAAGTTTTACGAAGGGCTATGGCATCCGCCCCAGGTCCGAGCACTCATCGATGGACGAATTCCAGATAGACGGGGCATAGGCTACATTCAACCTGATTCCAAAGCATGCTACATGATCCATGTTGGTGAGGCCATCGAAAGATCAAATGATGACGACGAGATAGCCGAGCCAGAAGAAGCTCCTCAAGAGCTCGAAGATGGCGGACAAGCAACCTTTGACGAGCTAACCGAGATTGACTTAGGAACGCCCGATAATCCAAGGCCGACCTACATCAGCTCGCTCTTGTCGGAGGAAATGAAAGAGCAGATAATTGCCCTGCTGCGCGAATTCGTCGACTGCTTCGCGTGGACGTATAAAGAAATGCCTGGCCTTTCCCCTGAGGTGGCCGTACATAAGTTGGCCATATCTCCTGATGCTAAGCCAGTCAAACAAGCTCCTCGAAGAATGAGAAGGGAACTAGAAGAAAAAGTCATCGAGGAAACCAAGAAGCTCATCGATGCCGGCTTCATCAGGGAAGAGAAATATGCGGACTGGATCGCATGCATAGTCCCAGTGAAGAAGAAAAATGGGCAGATCCGAGTTTGTGTCGATTTCAGGGACCTCAACAAGGCATGTCCTAAAGACGACTTCCCGCTACCGGTCATGGAAATGATGGTTGATGACACCTCAAATTACGAGCTGTTCACCTTTATGGATGGCTCGTCTGGATACAATCAGATCAAGATGTCGCCTGAGGATGAGAAGCACACAGCATTTCGAACCCCGATCGGAATATATTGCTACAAGGTAATGCCATTCGGACTGAAGAACGCAGGTGCTACATATCAAAGGGCAATGACTAATATCTTTGATGACCTAATCCATAAAGTCGTCGAATGCTATGTTGATGATCTGGTCGTCAAGACTAAAGCCAAGGCCGATCATATCCAAGATCTCAGGACCGTTCTCACCAGACTGAGGGAATACGAGCTGAAGATGAATCCTCTGAAGTGCGCTTTCGGCGTGTCATCGGGAAAATTCCTGGGCTTCATAGTCCGACATCGAGGGATCGAAGTTGACCCATCAAAGATAAAGGCCATCATGGAGATGCCCCCTCCAAAGAGTCTGACGCAGCTAAGATCTTTTCAAGGTAAGCTTGCTTATATACGGAGGTTTATCTCAAATTTATCGGGGAGATGTAGGCCCCTCTCAAAGCTCATGAAGAAAGGAGCTCCTTTTATCTGGGATGCCGAATGTCAAGCAGCTTTCGAAAGCATCAAACAGTACTTGTTGCACCCTCCAGTGCTGGCCGCTCCCATTCCAAATAAACCGCTGATTCTCTACACTGCCGCGCTGGACGAGTCACTCGGTGCGCTCCTTGCCCAGAATAACGAGGAGGGAAAAGAAAATGCCCTCTACTACCTCAGTCGAACTCTAGTCGGGGCGGAACACAACTACTCCCCAATCGAAAAGCAATGCCTGGCTCTGATATTTGCTGTGAAGAAGCTGAGGCACTATCTGCTCGCTCATCGGGTTATGCTGATCTCCAAGGTCGACCCGCTCAAACACTTGATGACCAAAGCAAGCCTAGCCGGCAGAATGGCAAGATGGGCTGTCATGCTACTTGAGTTTGACGTAGTTTACACTCCTCAGAAAGCAGTAAAAGGGCAAGCTCTTGCAGACTTTCTCGCTGCTCATCCCATACCAGAAGGGTCGCCACTAAATTGTGAGTTACCCGACGAACAAGTGCTGCATCTCGAGAATGACGAGCCATGTTGGGAGCTCTACTTCGATGGGGCCTCATCGATAAGAACCTCCAGTAAATCAAGCGTCCCGGAGATAAAAGCAGGGATAGGATTGGTGTTTATCACACCATCAATGGGAACCCTGCGGCGTTCTTTTGCTCTCACCGAGCCTCGCACAAACAATGAGGCCGAGTATGAAGCTCTGATAGCTGGTTTGGAGCTCGCCATAGAAATGGAAATCCTTCGGCTACGGGTTTACGGTGATTCCCAGCTTGTCGTCAACCAAGTAAGCGGCGACTATAAGATATACAAACCCGAGTTGGCTCGATACAGAAGCCGGGTGGTGGAACTCATGAAACGGTTCACTCATATCGAACTAACAAGAGTCCCTAGAGCATTGAACGGAAAGGCCGATATACTCGCTCGCCTAGCCAAGGAGCTGGCTGATCCTGACATGGACGAAATTCTGATCACAGTCAGGAGCCGACAAATTCTACCCCCAGTCTCTCTACGAGAAGAGGAAAGCGCGGAACAGAAGAGCAGTCCTGCGGAAGAAGCTTCGATCATCCAAGACGCGCCCGATTGGAGAGAACCCTTCATAGAGTACCTCCGATACGACAAGCTGCCCGAAGAAAAATCTGCGAGGATTCAGCTTAAGTAAAGAGCTCTCCGATACGTGTTTGTAAATGACACGTTATACCGCAGGTCATACGACCAACTATGGCTCAGGTGTCTGTCATTGGCCGAAGCCCAAAAGGTCATGAAAGATGTCCACTCGGGCGTTTGCGGTGCTCACCAATCTGGCCCCAAGATGCGACTTCAAATCAAACGGCTTGGGTATTACTGGCCCACCATGATACGGGATTGCGGAGAGCATGCAAAGAAATGTTATATCTGCCAAATTCACGGTGATTTTATTCACAAGCATCCCAATCCATTGCATCCTACAGTGGCGTCGTGGCCCTTCGAAGTCTGGGGCACCGACATTGTTGGCCCAATTGATCCTCCGTCATCCAAAGGCCATCGGTTTATACTGGCCGCGACAGACTACTTCTCCAGATGGGCTGAAGCTGTCCCGCTAAAAGAAGTCAAGACAAAAGATATTCTAATATTCTTCCAGCATAACATTCTATACCGCTTCGGTACACCAAGAAGAATCATTTCTGACAATGGGCCTTCTTTCAAGAGCTTCGATGTCTCAAGGTTCGCTACTCAGCACAAGATAGACTGGAGATATTCCTCTATCTATAATCCAAGAGCCAATGGGCTAGCCGAAGCCTTCAATAAGACTCTATGCAAGCTCCTGAGGAAAAATGCTTCAGCCAACAAGAGAGACTGGAATCTCAAGCTTCACGAGGCATTGTGGGCATATCGTACCACGCACCGTACTCCAACTCAGTCCACTCCATACTCATTGCTCTTCGGAGTGGAGGCGGTCCTCCCCCTCGAAGTCGAAGTTCCAAGCTTAAGAATGGCCGTCCAGCATGAGTTGACAGAAGAGGAAAACGTGCTCCTTCGACTTGAAGAACTCGATGCCCTCGAAGAAAAGAGGCTCGCGGTGCAGCAAAATCTGGAGCTATACCGAGCCCAAATGTCACGGGCCTATGACAAGATAACTCGTCTCCGTGCTTTCAAGAAAGGTGAATTGGTGTTGGTCCTCAAAAGACCGATCATCCTCAATCGACATGCCAAAGGAAAATTCGAGCCAAACTGGGAAGGACCATACGTCATTGAGAAAGTGTTCGACGGAGGATCCTACCAACTAATAAGTGCAGAGGGAGAAAGGCCCATGCCGCCCATTAATGGCCGATATCTCAAGAAATACTACACATGAATGCTCCAAGTCGCAGGCGAATTGAGCACATCAGCCCTACGGTCTGGATCAGACATCCTGCAAAACCGTATACAATCCACGGGCGTAAATGACCCCTATTTCTCCCAAATCCTTCCGGTGGGACTACTTTTAAAGTCCCACCAGCGGCAAAAAACAAAAAAAAAAAACAAAAAAAAAAAAAAGAACAAAAAAAAAAACGGTATGTCCACAAGCGAAACGGGCACGGATGAAAACCCGAAAGGGCTCCGTGAGTAAAAACAGCAGGACTACCGGCGAGTCTGTGAAAACCCGAAAGGGCGCAAACTCGTGAGAAGAGATGAAAAACACTCGCAAAGTCCTCTCGACCTTGTGAGGAGAAAACACCTGCGTGAGATCCTTACGACTCACAATGGAGCAACACACTTAGGAATCCTCACGATTCCTAAGGAGAAAATACACCTGCGGGATCCTTACGACTCGTAGGGAGAAAATGCTTTATGGGACCCTCACGGCCCATAAAATTGAAAAGCCTTAGGTGGTAGGCACCCAAACCTATCTCCTAAGCCATCATTCCCCGACGGGCAACGGCAAATGATGAGTCGCTCCTGGCATTTCGGTTCAGTGTTAGCGGTGCTGATGCCGACCAAAAACCCAAATCCCCAGTCCTCCCAAGACAAATGATGAGTTGCTCCTGGCATTATTCCAGTGCAGCAATGCTGATGCCAAACAAGATCCAAATTCCAAGTCCCCAAATGGCGAATGATGAGTCGCTCCTGGTACCATATTCCAGTGTAGCGATGCAGACGCCAACCAAATTCCAAATCCCATACCCCAGCGGCGAATGATGAGTCGCTCCTGGTACCACATTCCAGTGCAGCGATGCAGACGCCAACAAATCCCTGAAATCTTTCTGGCCCTACGGTCTGGATCATACATCCTGCAAAACCGTATACAATCCACGGGCGTAAAACAATCCCAATCTCTCCTAAGTCCTACCGGTGAGACCACATTCAAAGTCCCACTAAAAAAAAAAAAAAAAAAAAAAAAAAAAAAAAAAGGGTATGTCCACAAGCAAAATGGGCACGGAGGAAAACCCGAAAGGGCTCCGTGAGTAAAAACAGCAGGACTGCCGACGAGTTTGTGAAAACCTGAAAGGGCACAAACTGGTGAAAAGAAGATGAAATGCACTCTCAAAGTCCTCTCGACTTTGAGAGGAGGAAATTCCCGCGTGAGATCCTTACGACTCACAAAGGAGCAACACACTTAGGAGTCCCCACGACTCCTATGGAGAAAATACGCCTACGAGATCCTTTCGACTCGTAGGGAGAAAATGCTTTTATGGGACCCTCACGGCCCATAAAATTGAAAAGTCTTAGGTGATAGGGATCTAAACCTGCCTCCTAAGCCATCAATTCTCAAATTCTCTCGGGGCAAATGATGAGTTGCTCCTGGCATTATTCCAGTGCAGCAATGCAGATGCCAAACAAAAACCAAAATCCCAAAATCCTCTCCATGACAGATGATGATTCGCTCCTGGTACCATATTCCAGTATAGCGATGCTGATGTCAACCCAAATCAAAATCAACAAGTCGACTTCCACTCCGACGCCACAGAAAGCGGAGCAAGTCAGAATCCAATCTCGACACCGCAAGAAGCGGAGCAAGTCAAGTCTACCCCTGACACTGCAAGAAGCAGAGCAAGTCAAATCAAGCACCGACCGTCCACGTCGTTAAAATGGCAGCACCGACCGTCCACGTCGCTAAAATGGCAGCACCGACCGTCCACGTCGTTAAAATGGCAGCACCGACCGTCCATGTCGCTAAAAGGGCAGCACCGACCGTCCACGTCGCTAAAATGGCAGCACCGACCGTCCACGTCGCTAAAATGGCAGCACCGACCGTCCAAGTCGCAAAAAGGGCAGAACCGACCGTCCAAGTCGCAAAAAGGGCAGCACCGACCGTCCAAGTCGCTAAAAGGGCAGCACCGACCGTCCACGTCGCTAAAATGGCAGCACCGACCGTCCAAGTCGCAAAAAGGGCAGAACCGACCGTCCACGTCGCTAAAAGGGCAGCATCGACCGTCCAAGTCGCAAAAATGGCAGCATCGACCGTCCACGTCGCTAAAAGGGCAGCAACGACCGTCCACGTCGTAAAAAGGGCAGCACAGGATTCCTACAAAGCGGGAACCAGATCACTCCGGGCCAGGGAAACGTCTATCACGGACACTCCGTCTCAGAGACATGTCAAGCAACGACCGTCCATGTCGTAAAAAGGGCAGTGCCAGCTTCCCAAAAGGCGGGAACCAAATCAAGCCGCCTCCACGTGAAAGAAAATCCATCAATTTCATGCACACGACCTACATATGTGGTGTGCATTTATTGATGGGGGGCAATTTGTTGGGGTAAAAATTTACACCCCGGTTGACCAAGTCAAAATCCAAGTCAACCCCAAGCCAAGTGGGCCCAAGCCCAGACCCAGTGGGCCCATGCCCGAGTCGAGCCCGAACATGAAGCGGCCGGCCTCCTCCACGCCAAGATAAAAATTTTTGTAATAAATAATCTTGTTGCATTTTCTTTTATATTATTTTATGGATAAATATAAGAAAATGGGCATAAAGCCAAATTTTTGTAAAGCCCATGGCTTATGTGCAAAAAGAAATGGCACATGAGCCATGAAATAGGCAAAATGCCATTTTGTGAAGCCCAAGGGGCTATGTGTAAAATGTATGGCCTATAAAGGCAAAGATAATGAAATATCTCAACAACTTTTTTCTCTCTCCAGAAATTTCTAGATCTGAGATCTCTTTCTCCTTCTTCAAGGTTCCAAAACCTTCTTCTTTCTCTTGAATTAAATCAAGAGTTTTACTCTTCCTTTTTCAAAACTAAATAGTTTTCCACCACAAAACCCATAAAGGGGAACTTGGATCTGCCATCAGATCTTAAAAAGGAGAGATTTTGAGATTTTACATCTCTTGATCTTCAAGATCCAGCAAGCAACAGGAGGAAGAAGAAGAACCCTTCCATTAACCCAACAAAAAAAAAAACACACACTCAGGAGTCTAACTCCTCTTTGATTTCTCTTCAGAGAAATCTTTTTAGGCTAAAAGCCTGTTGTGTGCGCAAGTCGCCCGCGTGCCGACACGTGGCGCGCGCGCTTGCGCAACTGCGCAAGTGCGCAAGTCGCCCGCGTGCCGACACGTGGCGCGCGCGCTTGCGCAACTGCGCAAGTGCGCAAGTCGCCCGCGTGCCGACACGTGGCGCGCGCGCTTGCGCAACTGCGCAAGTGCGCAAGTCGCCCGCGTGTCGACACGTGGCGCGCGCGCTTGCGCAACAGCGCATGTGCGCAAGTCGCCCGCGTGCCGACACGTGGCGCGCGTGCTTGCGCACCTGCGCATCCCTTGGATGTCTTTTCCCCCTCTTTTGTGTACATATATACACATATACATATGTATACAAATTTATACATACACGTACTCCACGACACTGTCCCTGTTAGAAAAAAATTTCTAACGGGGCGCTGCCCCGCACCCCGCAAGGGGGCTGCTAGCCCCCTTGACCCCCAGCCCGCTATCCGGGTAGCGGGACCCCCGTAAAAACTCTGCGTGGCTCCCGATATATCCAAACCTCCCTTTCAGAATTGAACACATGTATACTGCACATTGAGTTCGCATGACCAGTTTAACCCGTTAATCGGAGGTTCCCTCGCCCCAAAGGCGATGGGTAATTAACGGCAGCTTAGTCCGCGGCTGCCGGAGATTCGGATCCCCACCATCATTAAACCCCGGCCTACCCTAGGCCTGGGGAATCTGTAGTACGCCCGACAAGCGCGCGCGTATTCCCATCTCAATGGGGTGACGAAAAAACACCCTACAAGGCTGAGCAGTGAGGATTCTGTAGTAGCTAGTTCCTTTACTTTCAGCATTTTATTCCTGATGTGAGCCCGCATTATGGGACATACATTCCAGTTATTTTGTATTGGATCTCTTGCTTCCGCACTTTTATTATTCTTGACTCATGTTATCTTGGTTTATGGACATGTATTAGATAGTTATATTTTATTCTTGATATCTCTACAGCCGTAATGTGACTGTGGATGGATACTTCCTACCCACAGGTAGCATGGTTGGTTATTTCACGTGCCCATCTTAGCGTACTCTGGGAAGCGGGGCGTGACACCCTCGGGACGCAACTCGGCTCGCTAATGAAGAAGTGAGAGCCCGTATTCAAGCGCATGAAGTGATGCAGCGCACCCCGTATTCCCTCTCTGGTGGCAGCGGGTTCTACCAAGAAAGCCTCCAGCGGGACCCCCTGGTTATAGCTCAGCTGCTGGGCAAAATGATGGGGATTGTATCTCATAAATAGCGCTGCACCATTTAGCCTGAATACAAGAATGCCCGGCCTGATGGAGTATAAATGGATAATCTCCCGGGCTTTCAACACGGAGGCCCCGTCCTTAAAAACGTCGCGCAATGCCAACACCGTCTTGGAAGTTTCCTGGCCGATCGTCAGGGCTTTGTCCATGAAAGACATACCATCTCCGACCGTGCGCGGATGAAGGAGCAAGCCCCTAGCTTCTCGCTGTGACAGATTCACGATGGAGGCGTCAACCAGCCGCATAATTCGCGGGAACTTGCATTTCTAGTAAAACGAAGGTCTCTTATGAATGCCAAAGACCCCGAGCATGTGCATTTCCATCCATGAAGTGAAGTAATGCATCGGGAAGTTGACAGCATGCACCCCCGGTTCAGTGGTATCCGCAGCCACGCTAAGACCATGGTATAAATGGGCTAACCTGGCGATCCCGATGGCCACTTGTATTACAGCCACCATGCGATGCACGGGGTAGAAAACGGAAGGCCTCATGTAACGAGGATGCATAGGGAGCGCGAACCAGCACAACCATAGCCCAAGAAACCCAAGAAAGAAAGCCTCCTCGTCAATGCCTGGGGCGGCGATTTCTGCCAGAGGAATGGTCGTAGCATCAGGAAGAAAAAAGCCCTTCTGATCATCTTCCAGTACTGGTCGACAGTCCAAGACAAAGCCGAAGGGATCATCGAGCTTGGCAAACTTTTCCCCTCGTTGCGACAAAATCTCCGGACGAAGAAATCAGGCAATGAAGTCCGCGAAACTGACCCCCCGACCTCCGGATTCCAAGAAGAGGCTCTCATACATGTTCAGCACCTTTATCAGACTAGGGAACTGGTGCTGAATGGCGTTCTCTGGCGTGAGGCCTGTTCCCCTCCGAACGGCGGCCAAGACATGGACGTCTTGCCTGAGATTCGGGGCAGATGCTAATTGGTGCTATCCGTCTACCTCTCCGAAGATGCCAAGTTGATTTATGGCACCATGTATCGAAGGTTTAAACGGATGCGTCCGATGTAGCAGACTTCGTCAGATTCCCCCTCGCTTGAGGGGTTTTTTGATTGTGGGGACGCTCTTCCCTGCAGGCGCAAGCCCCTGCAGTTAATTACGCTACCGCATTGCGGTAACAACTTTCTCCTTCTCCAGATGATCACTTCGTGTCGTGGGTGTTTGTTTTGTGTTCGGTTGCCCGTGGATTGTATACGGAGACCAATTTATGTCGTCGCCCGTAGGACGTGGATTAGTCCAAATCCGTGTTTTCTTAGATTTGGGTTTGGGGTTTTGGTTTGAGGATACGTTAGCCATATTTGAGGCTAAGATCAACTCAAACGTTTGTTAAGGATACGTTAATCCAGTTTGAGACTAAGATCAACTTAACGAGATCGTTTAGATCCGACAAAAGAGCAATGGGCTCTATTGTTCCAGTTTAGGGACATAGTGGTCCGTAGCATGTATGGCCGTCGGGACCCGTCACCTCTCTAACGTTGTTGAAGGATTACAACAATAGGTGTCAGAGGAGTTCAGAGATGTACCCTTGAATCAAGATTGATTGGGGGATTTGTAGTCCAATTTGGGACTAAAGATTGTTTGAAGGTTTAAGGATACGTTAGCCATATTTGAGGCTAAGATCAACTTAAACGGGATCGTTTAGATCCGACAAAAGAGCATTTGGGGGCTCTATTGTTCCAGTTTAGGGACATAGTGGTCCATTGCCAGTTTAGGGACGTGGTGGTCCAAGTTCCAGTTTAAGGACGTGGTGGTCCATTGCCAGTTTAGGGACATGGTGGTCCAAATTCCAGTTTAGGGACATGGTGGTCCATTGCCAGTTTAAGAACATGGTGGTCCATTGCCAGTTTAGGGACATGGTGGTCCAATATTCCCGTTTTGGGGACAAATGTTAGTTTAAGGACGCATTAGTCCATGAGTTTAAGGACCCCACAGTCCGTATTAATGTATGGTTGTCGGGACCCGTCACCTCTCTGAAGACGTTGAAGGATTACAACGACAAATATCAGAGGAGTTCAGAGATGTACCCTTGAACCAATGAGTTGGTTGAAAGAGCAGATGTGCTCAGTTCAAGATGATTTGAGGACTTATGGCCAGTTTGGGCTAAGTCCAATTGTGTTTGAAATATTGACTCTCTGTTGGCTTATTGAAGGAGAGGCTTTGCCTCTAGAAACTTAGCCAATTGGGCTAAAGCTAGTGTTAAACACTAAAGACCAACAGTGTTGAACACTGGAATTAAGATTAGCAAGTTAGTGTTTAACACTAAAAGATAATCAGTGTTAAACACTAGCAACAAGGCTTTCAAATTAGTGTTAAACACTAAAGCAAATCAGTGTTAAACACTGGTAGCATAGATTTCAAATTAGTGTTAAACACTAAAGCAAATCAGTGTTAAACACTGGGAACAGAGTTTTCACATTAGTGTTAATCACTAAGAAAATCAGTGTTAAACACTGCAAATAGAGTTTTCCAAATTAGTGTTAAACACTAAGAAAATCAGTGTTAAACACTGCAGATAGAGTTTTCCAATTAGTGTTAAACACTAAGGAAATCAGTGTTAATCACTGAGGACAAAGTCTTCAGATTAGTGTTAAACACTAAGGAGAGAGGGGTTACATGTGGACACGTGAGAACGCCCTGATTCCCCTTATTTTATTCTGCAGGTAAGTGTTTAACACTTTAGTTCTGACGGCCATCTCGTGCGAGCACGTGATGAAAGCCCATGCTCTGTGCGTTATAATGCTCACTGGGGGTCACGTGGTGACACGTGAGGGCGCCCTAGAGCTCTTTTCTATTCCTTGTGCTTCAGAGGTCACGTGGGGGCACGTGAGGTGCCTGAGATTGGGCCGAAACTCCTTTTTTCGTTCTGCCATTAAGTGTTAAACACTTTCATTTTTATTTTAGAGCATCACGTGTTGGCACGTGATGGGGATCTGTGCGCTAATTGTTAAAGCATTTGCTGAGGGGTCACGTGATAACACGTGAGAGCGCCCAAAGCTTTCATTTCCTTTGCTTTTTCTTTCTGCGTTTTGGGAGTCACGTGGGAACACGTGAGGTGATGCTTCAAAGTTCTTTGCAGGGGATCTTTTCAAGGGTCACGTGGGGGCACGCGACCCTAGTTCTTTTCATGAACATAGATCTTTTAAGAATTGAATTCTTTGTAGGGTTAAACCCTAATTATGATTTTGGAGGAATTAAATTCCTATCGTGAAAGAATTAAATTCTTATTTAGGATGAAACCCTGATTTCTTTTTAAAGGAATTAAATTCCCAAATCTGTAAAAGAATTAAATTCTTGATTAGGGTTAAACCCTAGTTTTGTTTTAGGAGGAATTAAATTCCTGGAAGTTTGGGAGAATTAAATTCTCAAAACTCAATTCCTCCTCTGTGTTTTAGATCTGCATGGCAGGATCTCAACCCAATGAGAATTAAATTCTCAGTTCATGGGGAGATGTGCACTTTGCAGATTCTCAACCAGAGAAAGAACTAAGTTCTTTTCTTTATGTAAGAGTTAAACTCTTTTGAGAATTAAATTCTCTTTTGAAGCCTCTTTTTTCTTACCTAGGGTTTTTCTTTTGCAGAGAATTAAATTCTCCTCTCTCTATTTTTCTCTCCAAAAAGGTAGATCCCTTCTCTTCTCTTCTTGGCTTCTATTTATAGGAGAAGGAAAAGAATCAATTTGTTTAGCAAATCTCTCATTGAAAGATTTGATTTGATTGTTAAGAGATTTGATTTATATTTATCACTAATCTGGGCCTTTAGATCATTCGGTGAATTTTATTCACCGTGGATTTTAAATCCAAAAGATATTCTATTTGTTATTCTGGTGAGATTTTCAGGGAAATCTTTCCTTGTCCAAGATTTTTCCATAAATTGGTGATTTTTAATCACCCTTGGATTTTTAATCCAACGGTCCCCATAATCCTTTTCCATTTGGAAAGATTTAGAAGCTTTTAGAATTTTAATTCTATTTCGAAAGATTTAAATGATCTTTTTTTTTTAGAATTTAATTCTGTTGAACAGCAAGGCTTTTACAGCCAGTCACGTGTTGCCACGTGACCCCCAATTGAGTCCTTTTCTCAGTGTTTGCTTACGCTTCAGTTGTAATCATCACGTGTCAACACGTGACCATTGGTCACGTGTGAACACGTGACACCTCATTGAGGTATTTCCTTCAGCCGTTTGTTTACGCTTCAGTTTTAACCATCACGTGTCAACACGTGACCATTGGTCACGTGTGAGCACGTGATTCCTGATTTTTAATCAGGGAACAGATTTTAGAATTTAATTCTATTCATTATTTTAGAGGCCTTAAAAGCCCATCACGTGTCCGCACGTGACCCATGGTCAGGTGTGAGCACGTGATGCCCCATTGTGGTCTTTTCTGAGTTTTTATTATATTTTTTAACTCCTCCATCGGGTTCTTAAAAGTCCATCACGTGTGGACACGTAATTCCTCATAACTTTTGATCCCGGATGAATTACGAGGCCCATAATATATCAAATCGAAGGGTTTTTCGAGCCTCTTTCGATAACATCAGAATTTATCTGTTTCTCATTCGGGAGTTTGTCAAAAAACAGCCCGGAAGATACTGGTTCGCATTTCCTTAAGCATATCGCTGCCATTTGATACCTTGAACTCTTTTGCGCAGAAATTTTTGGCGGGAACAAGGCCCATCACCACCGGCTTGGTGGAAAAAACGTATTCATCCGGAGGAAGCAGCTCCTCGTAGTGCTCTTCCCTAACCGGCAAACCGGAAACCTCAGCAAATTCTTCCAAAGAGATGGAGACTTCTCTGTCCAGTAGAAGAAAGGTATGGGTCGGGATGTTCCACTGCTCCAAGAACGCCTTAATCCACCATGTAGGAGGAGCAGAATATTGGAACAACGAAGCGTAAACCGCAGGGTATAGGCCGAGCTTTAGCAGCTGCGTTTTCTTCACCGACAAGATGTACCTGGCCCATTGCAAATACCCGGCCGGATCACGGGGAGTTAGCCCGATGTTGTAGGGTTGTCCCCAAGGGCGCGACTCGCCCTGACATATGCGCCGCCCCAGGGTATCCAAAGCCGCCGGCAGCTGCATGGGTACGGCGGCAATCGAAGGTTGAAGAAGACCCTCCGAAGTCCAATTGACAACCTCCACGGCATAGTTCACCGGGAGTGCATCTGCATACGGAATCGCCGAGATCGGCTCCGACGGCGTCGCACAGAGAAGCTTTGACGACCTCTGATAATCTGGTCATACCATCTGCCCCACAAGTGGAGATTTTTGTGTTCCGGGTCACGATCTTTGATGAGCGCGAGAACCTCTCGGTCCACAGGTGCCTCAGGGAATCCTCCCTCTGAACGGACAAATGGAAATGTGGTATCGAAAGACATGTCGCCTGCAAAAAGGAGGAACAGAAGTCAATTGTCAGTGCTATAATTTAATTTTCTGACACTCGGTACTTTAAAAGTTGCACCACACTGCAATGCAGTGGAAAGGGGACCCACAAAATCTAGATGATAATTCATCAATTGATAATTAATAAAACAGCCTCATCATTAGATGAGACTGCTAATTAATGAGGAAATCCTCATGAAAATTCTCATTGAATGAGAAATCCCTCGGGAAAAAGAGAGAATCCCCCTTTGAGAGCAAAGCTCTATGACAGAGTGACACTTGTCAAACTCTGATCATGAAGGAATAAAATTGCTTAAAGAGCCTGGCTCTGTAATGATGATGAAAAATCCATCAGAAAAGAATTAATTAAAATTAATTTTTATGAATTAAAAAATTCTGGGATCTTCAAGATCCATGAACAAACTCTTAAGAGTTCTTCACAAGAGATTAAGAAATCTAAATGTTACCAAAAGAGCAGAGCTCTGTTCATGGGCTAAGAAACCTCAAGAAAAGATCTCTTTAAGATCTATGGGTTCAAGCGAGCAAGACTCTATTAATGAAACCCTAAAAGGGTTTTCTTTAGATCAAAGATGTATGAAGAGCAAGGCTCTGTTAATGGGTAAAACCCTAATTTATTAAAAAAAATAATTAAACTTTACCTAAGTTTTGATAGAGTTCTGACTCTTGAAAAGTTCTTAAACTGAAGAGCAAGGCTCTGAGTGAAAATTCTTAAGAAGAAGATGGAAATCATCTGAGGGACCAAAGGTCCTATTTATAGGCATTGAACCGCCTCTTCAATTTCTGAGTTGATACAAGGGCTCAGATGCTGCCACCGCTGCAGTCACGTATGCGCCACATGAGCGCAATGGTGGGGGGGGCATTTGTTTCCCCCAATCAGAGCAAAACTCTGTTTTGAAATTCAAAGTTCGAAAATTGAAGCAACGCTTCAGATCCAGCGCTAGGCGCGCTGCGCGCCACGTGTCAAACACGGATGCGTTAGCGCCAGGTGCGCTGCGCCCTAGGCAGCGCACCCCCAATCAGAGCAAAGCTCTGTTTTAAAATTTCAAAACTCAAAAGTTGAAGCAACGCTTCAGATCCAGCGCTCTGCGCTGCGCGCCACGTGTCAAACACGAGTGCGCCAGCGCAGTTGCGCTGCGCTCTGCGCGCTACGTGTCGAACGTAGGTGCGCTAGCGCAAGGTGCGCCAGCGCTGGAATTAAAAATTCTCCACCGTTAGATCAAAAGATCTAATAATGATAAATCATTAATTGACCAAAATAAAATTCTGTTATGGAAAGATCTTTCCAATCTTGTTAAAAACAAGAAAATTGCCTTCTGTAAAACAGAAGCCCTAGGATCAAAGATCCAACGGTGGGGAAATATCCCCAAATCAATCAGAGAAAGATCTCTTTAACTGATTTAACAAATCAATTTGCCCTATATAAAGGCCCCAAGACCTAAAGTCTGACATAGAGAAACTCCCCTACAAACTTTGAGAAAACTCAAAGAGAGAAAAGCAAGCTTCTAGCAAAAGAAGATCATTTCTTCAAGGTAAAGAACATGATTCTTGAACACAGAGATGAAATCATCTCATGAAAAGAAGAACTATCTTCTATAAAAAAAAGATTATAGATCTATAAAAAGACTAAGGTCTTTGATAAAAAAGAGATCAAAAGATCCTATCATAAAAACAAAAGAAGTATTTACTTCATTTACAGATCATTGATCTACAGAGGCAGTGTCTTTTTATAAATAAGAACTTTGTTCTTAAACCTTGAGGCAAGGTCTCCTTTAAAAGGAGAACATAAACTTGTTCACTGATCATAAATTTGATCAAATGCGCTTTGCGCTACTGAAAAGTGCCTTGCACTCATGAACTGCGCTTTTACGCTCATTGGACCGGCGCTCAGCACCAAAGCATGCCACGTGTCAACCATAAACACAGCTTGCGCTTTGCGCTTATGAGACAGCGCATTGCGCCCATGGACCGGCGCTCAGCGCCAAGCACGCCATGTGTCGCTCACTGGTGCGCTATTAAATCAGCGCAAAGCGCTCATAAATTAAAAGCGCAATGCACTAATAAACTAGCGCTTAGCGCTAAGCGCGACACGTGTTATCTTCGCGTGCGCTACCCGACAGAAGCGCTATGCGCTCTTTGATTGGCGCAAAGCGCTTGGCGCGCCACGTGGCGCACTGTCAGAACATACTTTGTTCTGATGAATGCTATGCATTCAATACAAGACAAAAGATATTAGAACCCAATACTTAGCATTATTAAAAGGGCCAAGCCCAAATAAAAGCTCAACAGCCAGAACAATAAAAATGTTAAACATTTTAATTGGACTTAGCCCAACATTGGCCGTAAGTCCTCAACATTATATTCAATTGAGCCCATCTGCTCACAAATATTCAACAAATCTTAGTCCTAAACTGGGCTATAGATTTTCCAATCAATCTACATCCGGTTCAAGGGTACATCTCTTTATTCCTCTGATATCAGTCGTTGTAATCCTTCAACGTCTTCAGAGAGGTGACAGGTCCCGACAACCACACATTTCTACGGACTGTGGGGTCCTTAAACTCATGGACTACGATATCCTTAAACCTTATAGACTACGATATCTCTAAACCGGACTGTGGGGTCCTTAAACTCATGGACTACGATGTCCTTAAACCTTATAGACTACGATGTCTCTAAATCGGACTGTGGGGTCCTTAAACTCATGGACTACGATCTCCTTAACCTGGACTGAGATGTCCTTAAACTAACATTGGACCGAGATGTCCTTAAACTAACATTAGGACCGTAATGTCCTTAAACTAATCGACCGCAATGTCCCTAAACTAAACAATTGAGCCCAAATGCTCTCTTGTTGGATCTAAACGATCCCGTTAAGTTGATCTTAGTCTAAAATTAGACTAACATATCTTTAACAAACGTTTAAGTTGATCTTAATCTCTAATGAGACTAACGTATCCTTAAACCAACCCCCAAACCCAAATCTAAGAAAATACGGATTTAGACTAATCCACGCCCTACGGACGACAACATAAATTAGTCTCCGTATACAATCCACGGGCAACCAAAAACAAAACAAACACACACGACACGAAGTGACCATCTGGAGAAGGAGAAAGTGGTTACCGCGATGCGGTAACGTAATTAACTGCAGGGGCTTGCGCCTGCAGGGAAGAGCGTCCCCACAATAAAAAAACCCTTACCATGAGGGGTAATCTGACGAAGTCTGCTACATTGGCCGCATCCGTTTAAACCTTCGATACATAGTGCCATAAATCAGCTTGGCATCTTCAGAGAGGTGGACGGATAGCACCAATTAGCATCTGCCCCCGAATTTCAGGCCCCGACGTCCCAACGTCCCAGCCGCATCTTCCAGCGGGGAACAGGGGCCAAATTGCCCCGTGCTCTGGACACATGTCTCTTCAGCTACCCCTAACCCATCTGCACTGTTTGATTTCTCTGCAATCAAACAGAGACCTTTTGTTTCACAATTAAACACAATTTTAATGCTTTTAATTCACATTTTAAATTCTCAAACCCTAATTCCCCGCTATAAATACCATCCCCTACCTTGGCTCGGCACCATTCTAAAAATTCTAGCCAAAACTCTCTAAAAAGTTCCTAGTGCAAGTGAAGTAAAGTGGAGTTAGCGAGCAAGTTGGTTCCAGCGAAGATCGAAGCAAATTCCGGAGCTCCCGCGACACCACGAAGCTCACCCTCTTTTCTTAACCCTCTCTTTGAACTTCCTAAACCGTAATTCCCTCCCAAACTCTCTTCATCTTCAATAAAATTTAAGCTTAAAACTTATATCGGTAAGTGGAGTTATTACCGATATTCTTTTTCTAAATCCTAGAAACTCCTCCTCCTTTATATTTTGTTCAGCCTAATTTTTACACAGCACTTGTAATCCTAAATACTAATGTTTAGAATCAAATTTAATCAAAATTATCATGTGAAACAACCATAGTAGAACTTTTTCATTAAAATACCTTGAACTTTATAAACACCCCTTTTAGTACTTGTTAAAACAATACCTCTGGGGAAAAACTTCACGGGGTAACGACCTACCCCACACGCATACTTGGTTTCATAGCACGATACTCATTGTATGTATTTTCGTTTCGAAGAATAGTATTACAATAAAATACCACATAGTTCTAAAACCGGGTTTCATTTTAAACGGTATTTCATTTCCTTTGCAATTATGCATTTACAACCATCTTTAGGGGACTCCCTAACCCTAATGGATGATGCGGATTATCGCACGTCCTGGGGATAGTAGAGCGAGATGCAGACATCTTCACGGAGCATTCGATCTCGAAAGGATTTAAATACGGTTTTTAAGAAATACGATTTTTTCTACATAAAATAAAATTTATTTTTAGAAAAATTATATAAAATTATAAATCCATATTTTCAAAATATAATAAACCTATATTTTTCTAAACAAGTGAAAGATTAACAAATGTCAATAAAATACCATCAAGATACCAAAAAGAACAAGTTTTTCAATAAAATATCATGAACTTTCCAAGCTAAGTAATTATCACTAAAATACCCAATACTTAAAAATCCATGCTCATGAAAACCCTAAATAATATAATCACCCTCGAGATTTACTTTTTAACTATATTAAAAATATTTTTTCATAAAACTCCCTCGAGTTATACAAAACAACATTTAAGAATTTTAATAAATATAAGTTTATGCGGGATCAATTCTTTTGAGCCCCAGGGAGCCGGAGAAAGTAAGTGCTTGCCTATTTAAGATAGACAACTTAACGAAGCTATCAATGATAATTGTCTTGGAAAAAGACATAAATCCTACCGTACATGTGCAGCAGTTACCGATAACTGTCGAATCTAATTCAAGAGCTAAATCTGTTTTACAAATGTCTGACTCAATATGAGTCCAACTCAAACCTGAATCTAAATCAAACAAGAACATGAATGCTTGAATTCAAACATCAATATCAAATATGTATACTTGACTTGACTTGACCGAACCATGGTTGTAATTTGACATGACTATTTGAATACATGATTACATTCTGAACATGATTACTTGAACATTTTGTATTCATGGTCTCGGCAAGACTTGTAAACATAACCTATACAATACATTACGTGGGGATAAAGGGGTAGATTGGTATGGAACGTATATCGTGGCACGAGGTCACTTAAAAGACACCTACATGAATTCGTATGCCATTGTCTCGTGGGTTATGACGGGGCCTTATACTATATGTTACCATAGTCTACGGGGTAAGATGGACACCTCTCGTATACATGAATACATTCTGTATCAAACTACAAACAACCACGTTAGAATAACTATCATATACCAGTAATTGATCATATAAACTTACCTGTTCATTTCACATTACTTGTTACATTCTCTTTCTTCTTTTGGGACTTACCGAGCGTTAGTTCGCTGACGACATTCATTCTATTTCTTTTTTTGGTATGTTCGTCAGAAAGACCGGACTCTGAGGAGATCGAGCCTAGCCAAGAGGATTTGGACCAGCTCACCGCTCAACCGGACTACTAGATCACCTGCACTTTCATTTTGTACATCATTGTTAGGCACCGCTTTATATCATTGTATCTTTTACTTCAAACAGTTGTATGTAATGATGAATGTAAATAAAGTTGTTGTTTTATTTTAATTCTCTTGTCATTCTTGTTCAATTTTATATATTGCTTAATTACGCTTAACTTATTTATTTCTTAGTAAATACGTTGCGGCCTGCCACGTCACCGTTTCCGTATACTGAGAACCGGGGCATGACAAATGCCTCTATGCATTCATGCGTCTCCTGCAAGGAACTAAGGCACAACTGGGGTGAGTTGCCAACTCAGCGAATAAACTAATATCCAACAGTTGAAATTGTATGCATAAACAAAATAGCGACTAAAACTATGCATCAAATAGTCATGATATGTGATAGCAATGAACATGAATATATAAGTATAGTGCCTGTATAGAAGAAAACAGAAATCTCATCAAGTGTTCCAAAATCTTGGTCATTTTCATAAACGATCCTCAAATCCAGTGTCAAATATCGACACAAATCTTCAGTTTTAGCAGGCATCGTTCCCCGAACGATCCTGACAGCCAACAACATCGGTCAGTATTCTCCAGATAACCGCCGTGTTTCCCAAACTATCTCTTGTATCGAGTGTCCTTGCTAGGCTCCCTGCCTCTAATGCGGCTTTTCTGTCCCTCAGTCTTGACTGGGTCCACCATATATCCGACTGTATACTCCCCCACTTAGTACGGATAACGTAAAAATCCGCAACTGTATAGCTCCCCCACTCGGTTCGGAATAAAACCAAATCATAAAAACAACAACTCATGGTGGACGCATCATATAAATCACGAAGACCCGTAAAATTATAACATGTAGTGAATAAAAACTCAAAATAAGGAAAATCTCATAATTCAACATTTCATAATACAAGTAATAATAATGAAAATGAGATATGATATGTCAAAACAATAGAAATACTGCGTAACAACAGTTATTAATGATAGTAGCAGTGCGCAATAGATTATAGGTGACATGGTAAGTTCTATGTGTATACGTGACATGTTAATTACCGATGGGGTGTAGTGTAGCATGTAAGCATGTGCAAGTGCAACATAACTCATCGGTAATAGTGCAAGTGTCCTAGTAAGTGTTAAGCAATAGCGATTAATAGGTATGAATGCATACAATGCAATACTAAGTCTAATTATGCAAACAACATGAATGGAAAACAAGTATAACAAAATTTCTGGTTTCGGGCGCTATACGCCATCCATACAATGTCCCCGGTAGATGTTTAGTCTACTCACCGGAATAAGTCGTGATCTACTCGGATCTCGTCACTCCTTTTCCCTTCCTCGCTGCCTCCGAAGTCCCTGCGGTCAAACCTAACATCGAAATGCAACTTTCGTATATAAACGGCTAAATTCCGATATGGCGAATACGTAAATTCTAAGTGAACTAACTTACGTAATGTGATACGTTTGAATATCGTGTGTTATACAGACCCAAAGCTAACTAAAGCTACCCCGAATCGTCGTATTTTGAGAAAACACAAAAACGTGATATGAAATGTCCGTATCATACGTTAAAATATTATAAAAAGCAAAGCAATTAGCTTCCAAATTTTGTTTACAGACTATCTAGGAAAATCAAAGTATACCAAAGACCTTATATAACTTACAGAGTTATACCCACAAAAATTCAAAAGCCAATTCCTCAAGAAAACCGGCGGTAGCGGGGATTTCAGTGATTCCGGCGGTTGAACTGTAGAGGATTGGGTCCGGATTTCTAGGGGGCACTTTAGGTTCTAATAACATTCTACTGTACTGTTAGATTTACATGGAGACTAATATAACAATAGCAGATACTAACAGAGCTAAAACTCTAAACTAAAACACGGTTTTTTTCCCGATATCGTAAACGTTAATTTTTACAGAACTCTTAACAAAACCAGAAAAGTTGGATGTTATACCTATGTGAAGAATTCCACGGAACTCAATCATCTAGATGTGCACAAAGAGATGAGAAGTCCTTACTTGAGTGGTTTGAACCAAGGTATATGAAAACTCTAATCTTTTTCATGAATTGCTGAAGAACTTAGAAGAAAAAGATGAGGATTTTTTGTGAGGGATGTTTTTGTTCAGTTTGAAATACTGGAAATAGTTTAAGTATAGAGTTTTTGTTGGAAGGGTGAGATGTCATGAGAGAAGGGTGAAGTGTAGGCTCAAGGTGCGCTCAAGGTGTGGTGTATGTGAGGTATAAGGTAAGTTTAACCCTACTTGCTCATCTCTTTTGCATAAAAACCCTCACACAAAAGAACTTCCCACCATAAAACTTTCTTTACAATCTAAAGTCACCTAAATTAATTTCCATAATACTTAAAACACTATAATCATTTATAAAAAGTCTTTTTATCAAATTATAAAATTTAAAATAACAATTTTTTTTAAAAATAAAATAATTAATTATCTAATATTTTTTTGAAATATTACAACGACAAAAGGGGAAAGGTGGGCCTCACCGTCGGGCGGCAAAAGGGAAAGGAAGGAATGGAAGGAAGGGATCCGGCAAGGGGGATAGAGGAAGCGGTGGTGGTGGATTAAGATGAAGATGAAGATGAAGATGATGATGATGATGAGTTGTTGATGATGGTGATAGGGGAGGGGTCGGAGTGGGGAGGCGTCGGTGGCGGCGGTCGGAGAAGGAAGGCGTCGACGACATTGAGGAGTAAGGAGGGAGAAGGGGATGATTTTTTTAATAATTATTTTGTTTATTTTTTAAAATTACGGTTAGGGTTTGAATAGGGGTATTTTGGGGTTTTAAAATTTTTTTACTGACGTGGCCCAGACAGTGCTGACGTGTCACCGTTAAATTTGGTAATTTCTTGATAGTTTCAAAGCTAATTATAGTCTTGTTAAAATGATCCAAAATTGTTGGGAATTTTCAGTAAATAAGCCTAAACTTTATTACGATGATATGAAAGATTAGGTGTTCTTTTGTCTTTTTTTAGGGTGACGTGTGTGTGTGTGAAAGAGAGAAAGAAAGATGAATTAAGTATTATTGTGTCCTTTTTTTAGGAAGGTGTGAGAGAGAGTTGGGTTAGATATTCTTCGTCTTTTTCTATATATGATATGGGTAAACTTATGGTGAAGCATGAGACAATAGATTTTTCTTATTTTTTTGAATTTAATTTTTTATGAAAAATAATGCAATAATGACATTATCGGGCTTGAGTTATAATAGTGTCTGTGAATATACATATGCTGCTTTCCTCTTTTTTCCCCCTCGCTCCAATTTCTGTTTGCCTCTGCGCTCCTTGTCTTCTTCTCATTGCCACGAAAAATTTCAACGTGCCGCAGCATCCAATTTGGAGTGAAAGTGATTTTGAGATGATGGTGGTGGTCACCATCATCATCTCAAAATCACTTTCACTCCAAATTGGATGCTGCGGCAAGTTGAAATTTTTCGTGGCAATGAAAAAGGTGACGAGGAGTCCAGAGACAAACAGAAATTGGAGCGAGGGGAAAAAAAGAAAAACTGCATATATATCCCTATAATTAAGGATAATGATATTTAACTTCCATACAAAAAGAATTTATTAAGTTGTATTAATCTTAATCGTTGAAAGCAAACATAAGATCTGATGATTATCATTCAAGTTCGTGTTTTTAAAAACACGAACATGCCCTATAGAATTTATTTTATATATATACTGTGGTGGGCACAGGAATTTTTCCTGAACCCGTTAGCCAAAAAATCCTTTATTCTTTCTCTCTTTCCTGGATCCTTAATTTCAATGGAGAAAAATCCCCAAATTGCCTCATCACCACCACCATCCCTAAATTGCCTCCCTCGTCTTCTCGAACGCCTCCTCAACCATCCTCGTCCTCACTGCGCCTTTGCCTCGCCTCGTCCTCGCCGCGCCTTTCTCCAGTGACGAGTTCCCTCCACCAATGCCGGTCTCCCTCCTTCCCTGTCCTTCTTCGTCGGGCACATGTATTTTTCCTGTGCCTGAGCTCGGGACCATTAAGCGCATGCACGCGTGTATATATATATGACATGCTTATAAGTTGGAATGATATACCATAGTATTCCTCAGCTTATACTTTTAAGTATCTAATACCGCTTTTATTTCGGTTTCATATACCCAGCGAACATAACTAAAGGAGGAAATAGGAAATTTGGAAACATAATAAAAGAGGACAACATAGAATAAAGGGTAAATTGTCAAAAAGCCTGTCCCGTTGCAAACTTATATAAAGACCCTGGGCTTTTTTGTCTTGTTAAAAAATACGTGCCAATCAAAAACCTTTATATACCTGTAATATCTAAACAAATGAGTGTAATATCTAAGCAGTTGCACTTGCTGTTGCCTATAATATATAAACAGTTGTGTATAATATCTAAGCTGTTGCGTGTAATATTCGAACAGTTGGGTGAATATAAGGCCTAAAAGAAATAAAGCCCAGGTTTTTTTTCCGCAAAGATTTTGAAAACTAGGTCCTGCCTAACAATTTTGAAAATTATAGTGGGTTTTTGACAACTTCCGTGTGAGCCAAGGGACTTTTTTACAGTTTACCCTAGAATAAATAGTTAATTCCCAAACATAAATAAAGTAATACAAATCTCCCTCTACATTGGTGTTTAGAATTTCAACACTTAAATAAATAAAGTAATACAAGATAAGTTTTCACTTTCATCTGCGAGTGTCGGTATAGACTACCGGTAAAACCTTCTGGAATTCGGTAGCTTCAGAAAAGAAAGGGAAAGTCTATTTTCTTGCACGTGCACCTCATGTGACGTGACTTGAAAAAACTATCCCCCTAAAATACCCCCAAATTTCATCTCTTTCCTTTAATTTCTAGGGGTTTTTTTTCGCGCTTTCTCTTGGAATCAATGGCGAAGGGGACGCATCCCGCATGGAAGAAGAAAGCCATTAATGTAAGTTCAAAGATGCCTCCTTTTTCGAGTTTCGATTATGATTTTTCGTTTCGTCTCCGTTCCTTGATGCGATGCTGATTTGAATTTAGCTTCTGGAATCGTGAAATCTCGTCGCTTTAAAGCATTCTCCTTTCAAAGTTGCGATTTTTAATCGAATTGCAATGTTCTAACTTCGAGGTAATGAATTTCCAGAAAGGATTGAAGGCTGTACCTACCAAATTGAAGAATTCTACTGAGCATGGAGGTACTTTTAAATCAACAATTATTTTATTATATTTTAAAAAATCAGCATACTTTCCAATCTCAACTGAATCTGTACTGAGTTTGATATTATCCTAACCTGAACTGTGATATTTTACACTCATTGTTTATTGAGCAGATGTTTTATTTGGAATCACCATATCTTTATTCATTCATTTATTTGTCTTTGATTTCTATTCTTATTCATATCCTTTGTCTTAGCAGTAGTCCTACATGTTCTTCAACATGATCCAAATGCATTTCATCTACTCTTGATGTGTAGCTCTATTTTTCCCCCTAGATGTAGAATATCGGATCAACAAATGTAACGCTACCTTGTTATTAAAAAAGATAAATCATGAAGTTTGAAATCTGTGCTCAAACGATAAAGTTAATAAAATTTCAAGATTCTATAGTCCTACTGATTAGTTCTTATAATTATGGCTAACCATTCACCAAATTTGATAAAGCATGTATCTTTCTATTTAACCATACATCCAATGATCCAAATGCACCCTTTTTGCATTCATGTCACTAGCTCTGTATTGCAAATTCCGCAAAGTCTTAGTCGAGGATGATTTAATAACTACGATACATTTAGTATTTTTTTCATTGATGACATGATGACTCCAATATAGTAAATCAAACAAGTTTTAATTCTCAAATTGAGCCATGCATGGAGTTGGAGTAACTGTACCCTACTTGATAGACATGAAAAACCCAAAACCACGTGTCTTTATAATTTCATTGACCAGAAAACCCTCCTAAATCCTAACAGTGGTAAGTTTCCATCCATAGGACTTTTTGTAATAAAAATGTAATTTAATTGACTAGCTAATTAGTCTCTTTTCTTCATCATCTTTTAAAGAAAAAAGAAAAAAGAATTGGAGGGGAAATTTATAGAAAAGGGAAAGAATTTGGGGAAGAAGGGCATTTTGGGAATAATTACGTATAGAAACTAACTTTGTTAAATTTATGGGGAAGCAAACACGAGAGGGGTTTCTTGCATTTTAGCCAAAACTCTTGGTGCATGTTGTACCCTTATGTTTGTGGATATAGCTTTCTTGGTCATGTGTCTATGTCAAATGCATTAACCTTTAGATATGATAGAAAAAATTCAAAGCAAGAAGCTCAATGCCATGGCCTACAATTCAATGTAAAACGATATGTATATTATACTATTTACAATTAAATGTCTATGGTATATATCGATTTTCTTTTTTGGATTAATAGGCTGTAACTTGGTTCAAGGGGGTTCAAACCCTTGATCTTCCGCTTAGCCGCAGGATGGTTTTACCATTTGGCTACAAGGACACTTGCAGTAATATAAAACCCATATCCTCTATTCCCCCCGCTCACATTAAAATTAGAACTAAGGTCTCTCTTTCTGTCTCGCTCTCTCTCCACGCGATCTTTGAGCATCAATTCAGGCCCGAAGAAGGGCAAAACCCTAGACCCTAACCATGGATCCCTAATTTGAATCGGTCGAGTGGTGAAGGGCGACAGGCTGACAACGATCATCCATCACCCAAAACCACCACCTCGCCATTGAATTTGACAATTCCTGGTTCTCTCTTGATGTTTCCTTAGCGGGTGACATCATTTGAACCGGCCCTCGTCTCTGACTTCAAGATCGGTGCGTATGCCTCCATTTCCGGCCGGGGGTTTCGGCAATCGAGGAGAATGCACCAAATACAACCATAACAGTAGCCTCGGAATTTGAAGAAGAGCTGCCCCTGCCAGTCTCTGACATTGAGGTGGTGATTACTTTCTATTTCTCCTTTTCAAATGGTAGAGTATTTATTTGAGTTTCCCTTCAATTTGATCTGTTCTCTTACCCGAAATCCCTAATGTTATGATTAGATATATTCATAGAGAAATGAGAACAAGACTAATGCATAGTAAGTTAGGGCAAAACATGAATTTTTGTATGACAATTTCTCTTCTCTCTCATTGCATAACCTAAGTACTTGTCGAGATCTCTTAGGACTCATCGAGAGAACCGGGAATCGAATTCGATGGCGAGGCGGTTTTAAGAGATGGATGGGTCCTTGATTGCTAGTGTGTTGCCCTTCATTGGGCCAATTCGGATTAGCGATCCACAATTGCCAGTTAGGGTTTCTCTCTTCTTCGGGCCTAAATCGATGCTCGGATGAATCGAGGATTGCAACGTTAAGGGGAGATAGAAACCCTAATTCTAATGAGAGAGAGAGAAGGGGATGTCGAGTCACTAGTTATTTTTGAAAAATGAAAATAATAATAGTAAATAAATTGTTTTTTAACTGGACATTGCATTATCTATTTCTTTTTGCTAATAGCCCATAAAAAATGTGTTAGGTTATTTTTTTATGGAAAATACTTTTAAAACCCGATAATTTTTCATACATAAACACTTTAAAATTAAAAAAAATTAAGACGTATGATTTAAAATTGTAATACTTTGAAATAGGTTAATGTGGGTCAGGTTGTTCAAAGCCAGCCAGTTGTGACCATCAGACCATGTAAGTGTAAATTCGAAGTGGGTGGGTCTCCCTTAGGTTAAGTTGTGAGGGGGACCCATCATGGTGACGTGCCTATGTTCACAACCCTATTTTTCTCATTTTGAAATAGTAAGTTCAAGGTTTATTTTGTTGTCCTTGGCTAGGTGTGCAAGTCGGGTCGGGTTAGGCCTGAGCCTGACCCTAACCCACCTAAATATTACAGGGTTATCCGATATCCTATACCCACCCTAACCTGGTCTGGCCGGTATAAGTTTGGGACAAAATTTCCAGGTTAGGTACGGTTTATGTAAAACCCATACGTCCGGACCCTAAGCCTGGTATATTCGATCAATGCGATATATACCCATCTGATTGTAAATATTGTATTATACATATCATTTTATATTGAATTGTAAGTAATGGCGTTGAGCTTTTTGCTATAAAGTTTTATGTCCTATCTTGTGGATCATAGGTTTGACATGAACACTTCCCCTATGTTGGTAAATTGAAGTCGCAGCCTTGCTTATTATGCTTGTCTAACTCCATTAAGGTAGAAATTTTTCTAGGAACAAGATCGCATCGCCACGACCTCATAGTCATGGCAAATAATCATCTATAAGCAATGTGCCTTGGTCATCTAAAAGTTTATAAACTTGCGAACGGTTTTCAATCCATCAGTTGGAACAATAATAGGTCATGGAATTTAATAACAAATTTGGTATTAAACCTAGCATTAATCCTTTCAAAAAATTTATACATGTAATAAATGCTTGTATTAGTCTGTGCTGTACAAAAAGAACAGGACAATCAACTAATTCAACAAAAAAATTATCAATAATATGGTGTTTTGGACAAAAAACAGTGGCAGACACCGGAATAGAACTTGTTTGCTTTTAAGAAATCCAGGTTTTCCTTCGTTTCGAGAGATGCATTTTTGGTTAGACGTAAAAACCTTTTGTGGAAAAAGTTGTTTCTGAATTGGCCCCACTAGATTGGATACCATCATATGGATTGACTAATGTCAAATCTAATTTGAGGAACCTTTAATCCATGTAGGCAAACCGGTAAGGTTGGATTTTCACGGCTCAAAAGATATAAAAGTTTTTCATATTCTGCAAACTTCATTCATGATAACTTAAATGTCTCCTCTTGTTCATCTTGTTTTCGTTGTAAATTTTCATGCTGTTGTGTTAGGTGTATACCGTTACCTCAATATAGCTGAACGGAAAAGAAAAGAAAAGAATTAATTTTGTGCAAATTATATTGATATTGAATTGCTGCGATTTTATAGTTGAATGTGCAATTGCTGCGATTCAAGCTATTCAGGCAGCAGAAGTCGAAAGGTTGCTCTCGCGGTTGCGCTTGATTCGCTTCAACCTTAGCAAGGAACAGCTGTGTGAACTCGCATTAAAGTTTTTCAAGGAAAATATGCCAAATGTATCCCCTAAAAAAATTGAGAAATACAAAGCAATTGAATTGGATTGGAAAGTTGCAAGATGTGTGGGGATCGATGTCTCTGCAACCATGCCAGTTGTGGGTGGTAATCCACTTTCAGTGAGATCAGGTTGTGATGCAATCTCAAGGTACAATTTGATGATCGTTATCTTTTTCTTTAAAGATTTTGAAACGGTCTAGTATTTTTTCTGCGCAGTGAAAAGCAACTTCTTTGACATTGCAAATCTTCAGATTCCTGACTTTGTAAGTTCGCTGTTCTCTTAAATCTGATAGTGTTTTTTTTTAATACCTTATGAAAGTGTTGATCATCTGATATGGAAACGCTTGTTGTGCTCCTATGTTTTGGATAATCCTTCAGAGAATCAAATTGCAGGAGTGAGAGATGCTTTCCAAACTCCTGGGGTTTATAATCTCATCTTCATCTCCATTAAATTAAGGCTAAATTACGCTAAAATACCCTAAACTGTCGCTGTTTACACGAAACCACCTCAAAGTTTTTTCCTCTCAAAATATTACAGTAAGCTCGCTCGCAGTGCTGCAAAAACACTTTAGAATTAACGTTCAAGGGAGTTGAGTGTAGCGAAAAACTTTAAGGTAATTTTAGTGAGAAGCGGTGATGGTTAAAATTGGAACCATCTGTCTTTGCAAGTCTTTGGTGTTAAAAAAAGGTGGTATATATCTCCATGATTTTTACAGGAGAGCAGTAGTAGGCCATCTTTCGGCATGACACGGAAAACATTAAGGCTGCCTAAACAAGGTGAATTGCTCATGTCTGTGCGAGGCTCGCCGTTGGGGCTATACAAAGAAGAAAACCTGGAAGCGATACACGGTTTGTTGCTTGCTTTCATTCTCATCTCATTAAATATCTGTTTGGTCTTTGTTTTCTTTTTTCTCATTTCCACATGTAATTTGCAGAGTCTGGAGATCGGCGGGCATGAAGGTACCAGCTAGTGACACTATTATTCTGAGGATTAATTGTTGTAAACCTTCTGATTTATATTCTTCTTGAATGAGGAATTTCATCTTGAGTTCGGTTTCTTTTTGGGCGTGAGCACCCGAGGATTGTTTATCAGACCGTGGTTCTGATTTGATTTTGAACTATGTTATGTGAATTCTTCATTTTTTGTAATGATGTGCTGGGCTACCTTAGAGGAGGTTATGTGTGTGGTGTTTTAGTTTGGAAACTTTGGGGACTTGTATTGGTTTATAGTGTGTTGGTGGTGGTTTCTTTGTATGATTTTTGTCCAATTTGTATCCTGTGTTTAATGTGGAATTAGAAAGCTCATTCATGTCTTCATCATCAAACAATTCAATTATTTTGTTCATTTAAAATTTTATTAGTCGATCTGTGATATCGAGAGGACCTGTTCATCAAAGTGCTTTTCATACTAATAAATTTTGTTTCTCTCTCCTTGTAGTTTAGGAAATAATTCTTAAATTTATATTTATAGTCTCACATAATACTATGCTTAGCAACAGGATTCTTAAATTAAAAAATCATTAGCTTAATATGTAACTTATTTAATTTCCCACACTCAACATAGGCCCAGCATGGCAAACCCTAATTATGGGCATCAAACCAACAAGCATGGACTTCAATTCAGGAAAAAAAAAATTATCTCATTACTCATGCACCTCAAACTGCAAGCACCAATCCAAACACAAAAATCACTATAAATACTTATGCATCAAACTACAATATTCCCAAATACTTCAGAAGAGGGCAAAGTTCATTTTAGCCTTGGCTTCTTTTCTTCTCCTAGGAAGCCTAGTTCTCTCTTCCGCAGGCTCTAGGCTGCCAAGTCCGGTCGTCGAGGTTACCGGGACATCCTCTCCTGCCCACCACCACCTTAACAGCTCTTCACCGCCACCTCCTCAGAGTAAGACTGGACAGTCTCCTCCTCCTACTTGGCCTCCTGGGAGTAACACTACACCTCCACCTCCACCTCCACCTCCACCTGCAGTTTAAGGTGGCGGTGGAGGGGGAGGTTGTGGCGGTGGCGGTGGAGGAAGCGGAGACGGAGACGGTGGAGGGGGAGGTGGAGGTGGCTCGAGGTCGGGATTTGGAGAAGGAGGTGGTTATGGACTTGGAGGTGGAGGTGGAGGTGCAAAGGGGCCTTAGAAAAGAAGAATACTTATCTAGTGCCTTATATAATTATCACGTATGTGATACCTGCATGCAGAAAAGAGAATTAACGACAGCAGTACTGCTTGAAAAAGCTTCTGCAATATTTCTCCATCTATTACTCACTCCGTCCCATTTTAATAGTTTTCGTCCCATAATTTTAGTCGTTTTATATAATTGAGATACTTTATTAATTGATTATCGAATTTACCCTTTATTAAAACCCCATGCATGCATGTCGCTCGTTGGATTTTGGTTCTTTTGATTGAGCTTAATTTAATTAGGGTTATTGTGGTAAATTGAACCGGCCATAATTTAATACCTTATTAAGTGTGAGAAATGTCAAAACGACTATTGAAATGGGAGGGAGGAAGTATATGTCATGTAGTATTTGCAAGGCACCAGACGGAGATGGAGATGTTAAAGATTAATATAATAAATGTAAAAAATGTAACCTTAATTACTTGCTGTGGTGGCTGTTGATTATCCCATCATAATTAATGAAGTGGAATGAGCTTCATAAGTTAAGCTATATATCTTCTTGTTGCTTTGTATTTTGGGTTGAAACAGAATTTCCTAATTTCCCTCTCTCTCTCTCTTGTTGTTACTATTAAATCTGAAATAAAATTAGAAGACATGAAAAAACGAATTTAGGGGTTAATAAAATATTTGTTTGAGCTACGGAACATGAAGGGACATACTTTCTTTACTGTTGGACTTTGTCCTCCGATCCAGTCCAATGCCACCCAATTAAGTGGATGGTGAGTCAGGATCGGAGGCAAGACTTGACCCCAAGCCCATGGCTGACTAGATCCGACCCGACCTGACCCCAAGCCCTAAGGCTTGGTTTGGTTGAACCGTTTGCGCCCAAAGGGGAGTATGTCCAAGTTGGGCTACGGGCTGAACCCTAGTTTGTCAAGGGTTAAGGCTCAGCCAATCCTAATCGTCCATCTCCATTTCAGCTAAGTTATTTTGTGAGGAACAATTCAAGGTGTTAAAGATATGATATATCAGTCTAGGGTTTGTATCTTCCATTGAACCAAGGCCTTTTTGTTCTCTCACTCAATCTCGGTTTTGCTATCTAGTTGTCATGCATTCGAGTCCTTCTGTTAGTTTGTGATTTATCGACCAAAGGCAGTGATATTTCATATTCCTTAGTGACGCGACATAGATCGTGCAAAGATGTTACCTTCCGTTAATTTGCTGATGGCGGCGATGGGTGGCTGAGATTGGATCTGGAGGCTGTCGCTCCTGAAGCGTGTGGATCTCAATGGGTTTGAGGTTGTGGTTGCCGAGCTACCAGCAAGGAAGTCCCGGGGTAGTTTGTTCCCTGATTAAAAATCAGGAAAAAGTTTCAGAGGAAGCATCACGTGCTCACACGTGACCAGTGGTCACGTGTTGGCACGTGATGGTTAAAACAGCGGCAAAGGACAGAGCGCAGAAGAGGGGCCCATTCCGGGGGTCGCGTGCTTGCACGTGACCGGCTTTAAAAGCCTTGCTGTTTAACAGAATTAAATTCTGAAAAGGATCATTTAAATCTTTCCAAAATGTAAAACTGTTGGATTAAGAATCTGAGAGTGATTAAACATCTCCAATTTATGGAAAAATCTTGGACAAACAAAGATTTCCCCTAAATCTCACCGAAATAACAAAGAGATATCTTTGGATTTAAAATCCAACGGTGAATAAAATTCACTTAATAATCTAAAGGCCCGGATCAATAATGAAAACAAATCA
Organism: Agapanthus africanus; assembly: GCA_030015575.1. NCBI lineage: Eukaryota > Viridiplantae > Streptophyta > Magnoliopsida > Asparagales > Amaryllidaceae > Agapanthus > Agapanthus africanus. Next base: position 17,548,008 of record CM057344.1, read on the forward strand.
AAACTTTCAATAAAAGACTTACTAAACAGATTGATTCTTTTCCTTCTCCTATAAATAGGAGCCAAGGGAGAGAGTTTTGGAGATATAGAGCTTTGTAATCTTGAAAATTCAGAGAGAAAAGAAAGAAGAATTTGATTCTCTACAAAGAAAAACCCTAGGTAAGAAAAGAAAAAGGGTAAAGGCTTCAAAAAGAGAATTTAATTCTCAATCCAAGAGTTTAACTCTTATATAAAAAGAAAAGAACTTAGTTTTTTCTCTGGTGGAAGACCTGCAAAGTGCACATCTCCCCATAGGTTGAGAATTTAATTCTCATCGGGTTGAGATCCTGCCATACAGATCTAAAATATAGAGGAGGAATTGAGTTTTGAGAATTTAATTCTCATAAAATTATAGGAATTTAATTTCTCCAAGATAAAATTAGGGTTTAAACCTATATGAGAATTTAATTCTCCAAAATTATAGGAATTTAATTCCTTCAAAATGGACAGAACTAGAGTTTAACCCTAATTGAGAATTTGATTCTCTCAAACTCACAGGGGTTTAATTCACCTTAAAATAAAAATAGGGTTTCACCCTATATCAGAACTTGTTTCTTTATATATATGAGAATCTAATTCCTACAGAAATAAAATTAGGGTTTAACCCTACCTAAGAATATAATTCTTCGAAAATAGGAATTTAATTCCTCCAAAGTTATGGCTAGGGTTTAACCCTATGAAGAATTTAATTCTTAAAAAGAATTTAATCTTTAAACAGGAAAGAACCAGGGTCACGTGTCCCCACGTGACCCCTGTTAAAGATCCACAGAACAGAAGCTCTGGGCGCCCTCACGTGTCATCACGTGATCCCTAATGAATATTCTAATAAATCAGGGCATGAGCGCCCATCACGTGCCCACACGTGATGGCTGTAAAGTGTTAAACACTTATCTGCAGAACAAAATGAAGGGGATCTGGCCCCACTTTTTGATGTCATCACGTGCTCCCACGTGATCCCTCCCTCTGTTAATGTTTAACACTAATCTGATAATTTTGTTGCCAGTGTTTAACACTGTTATCTGTTAGTGTTTAACACTAATTTGATAATCTTATTTCCAGTGTTCAACACTGTTGGTCTTTAGTGTTTAACACCAGTTTTAGCCCAATTGGCTAATTTTCTAGAGGTAAAGCCTCCCCTACAATTGAATATGTTTAATGTACCAATGGAGGGCCAATATTCCAGACTTGATTGGACTTAGCCCAAGAAGGCCATAAGTCCTCAATTCAGACTTAACTGAGCCAATGAGCTCATAATATAATTAATTGGTCTTGGTTCCAAATTGGACTACAGATCACTTAATCTACCTTGGTTCAAGGGTACATCTCTTCACTCCTTTGATATTTGTCTTTGTAATTCCTCAACGTCTTCAAAGAGGTGACGGGTCCCAACAACCATACATTTCACGGACTGTGGGGTCCTTAAACTCATGGACTATGATGTCCTTAACCTTGACCGGGATGTCTTAAAACTAACAACGGACTGTGGGGTCCTTAAACTCTTGGACTATGATGTCCTTAATCTTGACCGGGATGTCTTAAAACTAACAATGGACTGTGGGGTCCTTAAACTCATGGACTATAATGTCCTTAACCTTGACCGTGATGTCTTAAAACTAACAACGGATTGTGGGGTCCTTAAACTCATGGACTATGATGTCCTTAACCTTGACCGTGATGTCTTAAAACTAACATCGGACTGTGGGGTCCTTAAATCCACGGACTATGATGTCTTTAACCTTGACCGCAATGTCTTAAAACTAACATTGGACCGCAATGTCCTTAAACTATCTATCGACCGCAATGTCACTAAACTAAACAATAGAGCCCACAATTGCTCTCTTGTTGGATCTAAATGATCCCGTTAAGTCGATCTTAGTCCAAAACTAGACTAACGTATCCTTAACAAACGTTTAACTTGATCTTAGTCTCAAATGAGGCTAACGTACCCTTAAACCCAAACCCCCAAACCCAAATCTAAGATAATACGGATTTGGACTAGTCCACGCCCTACGGGCGACAACATAACTTGGTCTCCGTATACAATCCACGGGCAACCAAATACAAAACAAACACCCACTACACGAAGTGACCATCTGGAGAAGGAGAATGTTTTACCGCGATGCGGTAGCGTAATTAACTGCAGGGGCTTGCGCCTGCAGGGAAGAGCGTCCCCACAATCAAAAACCCCTCAAGCGAGGGGGAATCTGACGAAGTCTGCTACATCGGACGCATCCGTTTAAACCTTCGATACACGGTGCCATAAATCAACTTGGCATTTTCGGAGAGGTGGACGGATAGCACCAATTAGCATCTGCCCCGAATTTCAGGCAAGACGTTCCTGTCGCGCCGTCTTTCGGAGGGGAACATAGTTGTACCACTGAGGACCCTCTGACGGTCAAGTTAGACTAGAGATCCGAGCAGAGTAACGGCTTAGTTGAGTAAAAATGGCTTAATTGAACCGTCTGAAGAAGGGGTTTATATAGCGGTGGCAGCAGGCGAGGCAGGCGCGAGAATCACGCCAGCCATTACGCTCCCGACATCACGCCCGCGTGATGAGCGAGACCTCCCATTAATGGCGAGACAGGCTCGTTAATGGGGGATCGTGGTGGCGTGGAACGTGGGATGTGGCCGGCGGAGATCTCGCGCATGGCGAGATTCGCGGGATGGCGATTACACCTGCAAGCGGTGTTGTTGGTCGGTCGATAAGACCGAGGAAGATGACCTCGGCGGGAGAGCTCGCAGAGGAGCGGGAGAGCCGAGGTATCTTGGTTTTACTCGAGCCCGGAGGCAAGCTGAGAGGGCCGAGGAGGCTCGGGCCTGTGATAGCTCGGAGACGAGCAGTGGGGCCGAGGAGGCCAATTGTGCAGGGAGCTCGGAGGTGAGCCAGCGTTTGCTTGTAGGACAGGCACATGAGTGGTCTGGTCGGCCACTGTAAGTCCTTTCTTGTGATCCCTGGGTCACGCCATCTGCCACATGTCCTAATCTGGAAGATCACCGATATCGAGCGTCATCATTAGCCCCCCACTCTCGTCCCGACCAGCTGACGGGTTGGGTCGAGAGTGGTTTGCCGGATCACCCGAGGTGAGCTCCTGTCCAAAGATATCGTCGGGGCGTGTCTATGGGCAATTGGTTATCTTTTCTAGATGAGGCCAGCGAATCAGGGCGAGATCCTTTGCATTAAAGAGGGTGTGCCGGATCGTGTGCACTTTTGCTGAAATGACAGACCACGTGTCGGGTGCCGGTTGGCTGATGTGACGTGCCATAGGCTTCTGGCATCTGATGGGCCGCCGCCAATGTGCTTGCGATAGGTGGGACGATCGTGGCTGTTGAGAGCACTGAATCGTTTTGGCGGGAGTCGATCGTCGCCGCTGGATGAGGACACCGGCTGTATAAATCGAGGGGAGGCCTGATTCGGGGTCTCTCTCTCTTCCCACTTTCCTCATTCTCAGTCTTGTTAGCTCGGCGCTCTCCCCTTTAGGTCGGATCTCAGTGTTTTCTCTTCTCGAGGATTTCCTCCCATCAGGTTAGATGTCCTGCTTCTTCTTCCTTCTGCTTCTTCTCCTTCTGAGTCGAGCCTCTTCTCCCTTTTGGCAGGACGGATGGTTCGATCCCAGACTCTTGGTGCCTTCGACGTTCAGTCCTGGAGGGGGGCTGGTGGTGCGGCCGTGCCTCCGGCTGATTCGAGCCCTGCGCCGGATGTACCTCCGACGGCGGGGCCACCTGCCCCGCCACGAGCTCCTGACGATTGTTCCGGCGGCGGCCGAAGGCGTACACGGGTTCCTGAATCTCAGACGAGGGATGCAGGAGAGCGCGAAGACGGGGTTCCTCTTAAGCGGAAGAGGACGGTCTCTCGTGTGCCACCGACGGAGGTTCCGGAGGGTACTCCCGCGCAGGAGGGGGACTTCCAGTTCGTGGTCCCGTCGGGGCTTTCCATTGCCGCTAGCCTTCTTGCCGATATGGAGGAGTCGGCCGGGGGCCAGATGCCGCGGAGGACCTTGAGGGCCCAAATGGCGGCTATCGCACAGGAGGCTGTTCAAGTATGTACTCCCTTATGTGTTACTTCGAGCGACCTTTTCTTAGTTCGGGTGTCCTTAAGTTTCTCTACCATTTTTCGCTAGGTCCTTCAGCGCTGCGCCTTTGTTACTCGTATGGAAGCCGAGGGGGCTATTCGGACTGCGAGGTTAGCAGAAGAATCTTCTTTGGAGGTTGAGGGTCTGCGACTCGAGCTGCGTCGGGAGAGGGAGAGGTCGATCATCCTCAAAGCCCGGTCAGAAGCTGCGGATCTCACCGTTTCAAAGTGCCAGGAGTTCTATCGCCGCCTGAGCGAGTCCTACCGGGTCGCCGAGGCAAAGTTGGTGGAACTGGCTGATCGATTTGCGGCCATGAAGAGGGAGAGGGACGCAAGCAGGCGGGATGCCGAGGCGGCGCTTCAGGCGGCGGAAATCGCCGAGATCCGAGCTAGAAAGGCGATGGCTGATTACAAGGGGTCGGACCAGTTTTATGTCGACCTCGGCGAGGCCTCCGCCGTTGCATGGAACAAAGCTCTTGATGCCGTCGAGGAGCAGCTTCCACAGTATGCCGACGGTGAGCTTCGAGCTCGGGTCCTACTTTCAGTGGTCATGCCCCCGGTCGACAGTGATGAGGGAAGCGAGGTCTAGGCCGTGCTTGCGGACGGAACTTCCCTTTTCTAATCCTTCGGGTAATTTGATAAAACTGGGGAGCCCATAATACCCTTGTAAAGATTCTTGGTTTTGTGAATAAAAAATTTTGTTTTTGCCGTAGTGTTTGTGCTTGTACTTCCTTTTGTTGGTAGACAATTGTATTCGCACAGCGCTGCTTTTATGTTCGGCATGTTCCTCGTCTAGCGATTACTCGTCGACTTGAATCTGATCACTTGCCGAGTGTGCGAGGACCGGCGGGAAGACGGTATGTCCATGGCCCCGAAGTCGATGTGGAGATCGCTAAGACGTTGACAGACCGGATGCCTTTTGTTGAGTTGATGTTCCTTAGTTGTTGGAGGGGCCGTAAGTGGCCTACTAAGGATGGCGCCGAGCAGGGTAGCTGCTCGGTGCCTCATAGTGAGGGCATAGATCCTTAGCGCGGGAGGGGCCGTGAGTGTCCTACTAAGGATTGGGCTGAGCAGGATAGCTGCTCGGTGCCTCTTGGCGAGGGCTTTGATCCTTAGCGCGGGTAGGGCCGTAAGTGGCCTACTAAGGATGCGGCCTAGCAGGGTTGCTGCTCGGTGCCTCTTGGCGAGGGTTTTGATCCCTGGTTTGTTGGGGTAGGGAGCTACCAGCCAGGGATAACCGAGCAAGGGCGGGCCCGGTTGCCTCTTGGCGAGGGCTTTGACCCCTGGTTTAGTAGGGAGCTACCAGCCAGGGATAACCGAACAAGGGTGGGTCCGGTTTCCTCTGTGAGGACTTTGATCCCTGGTTTATTAGGGTAGGGAGCTACCAGCCAGGGATAACCGAAAAAGGGTGGGTTCGGTTGCCTCTTGCGAGGGCTTTTCATCCTTAGCGCGGGAGGGGCCGTAAGTGGCCTGCTAAGGATGGCCGAGCAGGGTTACTGCCCGGTGCCTCTTGGCGAGGGCTTTTTGTCCTTAAGGATGGCCGAACAGGGTTGCTGCCCGGTGCCTCTTGGCGAAGGCTTTGATCCCTGGCGTCGTGGGGTAGAGAAGCTACCAGCCAGGGATAGCCGAGTAGGGTAGCTGCTGGGCTGCCTCTTGGTGAGGACTTTGATCCCTGGCGTTGTGAGGCAGGGAATCTACCAGCCAGGGATAGCTGAGCAGGGTAGCTGCTGGGCTGCCTCTTGGCGAGGGCTTTGATCCCTGGCATTATGGGGTAGGGAAGCTACCAGCCAGGGATAGCCGAGCAGGGTAGCTGCTGGGCTGCTTCTTGGTGAGGGCTTCGATCCATGGCGCTGGAAGGGCCGTGGGAGGTCTGCCAAGGATGAACCAAGCAGTGAAGCTATTCGGTCGCCTCTTAGTGAGAGCTTAGATACCTGACGTTGTGTGGTAGGCGAGCTACCGGCCAGGGATTGCCAAGAAGGATAGCTGCTGGGCTGCCTCCTCGTGAGGGCTTTGATCCTTGGCGCTGGAGGGGCCATGGGAGGCCTGCCAAGGATGAATCAAGCTGTGAAGCTGTTCGGTCGCCTCTTTGAAAGGGCTTAGATCCCTGGCATTGTGGGGTAGGAGAGCTACCGGCCAGGGATAGCCGAGCAGGGTAGCTGCTAGGCTGCCTCCTCGTGAGGGCTTTAATCCTTGGCGCTGGAGGGGCCGTGGGAGGCTGCCAAGGATGAACCAACCAGTGAAGCTGCTCGGTCGCCTCTTTGAGAGGGTTTAGATCCCTGGTATTGTGGAGTAAGCGAGCTACCTGCCAGGGATAGCCGAGCAGGATAGCTGCTGAGCTGCCTCTTGGCAAGGGCTTTGATCCATGGCGTTGTGGGGTAGGGAAACTATCAGCCAGGGATAGCCGAGCAGGGTAGCTGCTGGGCTGCCTCCTCGTGAGAGCTTTGATCCTTGGCGCTGGAGGGGCCGTGGGATGCCTGCCAAGGATGAACCAAGCAGTGAAGCTGCTCGGTCGCCTCTTTAAGAGGGCTTAGATCCCTAGCGTTGTGGGGTAGGCGAGCAACCGGCCAGGGATAGCCAAGCAGGGTAGCCGCTTGGCAGCCTCTTGGCGAGGGCTTTGACCTTGATAGCCAGTCAGTGCACCGGGAAGAGGTACGTTCGCTGGAGACACGTGTCGTGATTGTGTGGAGAACGCGAAGCGACGGAGCGCCGTTTCGGTTTCGTATCGAGCGGCGCGACTTCTGCTACGTGGCGACACTGTCGTGGGTGAAACGGGTGACCGTTGAACTCCGGGGGGCGTTTGGGGGCTATAAAACTGAGGGGGTGTTGTTTACAGGCCCCTCATACCTCAAACGCAAAAATGCAGGACTTCCCTTTCTGTCACGCCCCGCTTCCCAGAGTACGCTAAGATAGGCACGTGACATAACCAACCATGCTACCTGTGGATAGAAAAAATCCTTCCACAGTCACATTACGGCTGTAGAGATATCAAAAACAGGAAAGTAAACTAAACTATCTAGTACATGTCCATAAGCCAGAATAAACGAGTCAAGAAATAATAATATGCGGAAATAAAAGATCCAATAAATAAAACACCTGGAAAGTAAAACTGCATACCAACAGGATCCTCACCACTCGGTCTAACAGCGGCAATACTCCTAATCAGACTGCAACAAGGTAGAGGATCTGGGCCATGCAAAACCCAGACGTCAGTGCGTCATAACATCAAGCAATAATATATAAACAGGGTAGCAAGACATGCAAGTATGATTATAAAAGGTAAAGCAGGTGTAACAGCAATATAAATCAGGGCAGTGAAAGATAGCGTGCAGTGAGTAATCTAAACTGGTCTATTGGGTTAACTACTCTCAAGTCTTTGAAATCAATTTGATGAATCATCGATGTAACTCAATGGTATCCCGTGCGTGCCCGGGATCACGGTGAAGATTCTCGGGCTGAAACCGAGACATGCCGCTAGGCACTAAAGGAAAAGGGGTAATGATGAATGATGTCTGCAGCAGCATCCCAAGGCTGGCCTAGCCTCTAAAAGGTAGCGGATAACGATGGATGATGTCAGCATCATCATCCCAAGGCTGGCCTAGCCTCTAAAACTGATCAGTAAAGGTAGCGAACTGTCGAGTTACAAGTCAGGTTTCATCATTGATTTCCCCATACCCCCAGGTTGTGTATTCAAGTCAAGTATTTAAATAATCTGGAGCTAATGCCAATACAGGATCAGGCAGGTACAAGTTTGTCTGGATAGACAACAGGAACTGTCCGTAAGGACAACAGGTCAGGTCTGTTGGCATTAATCACAAGATCAGGTAATAGGTAAAGCATGGTACATCAGGTCGAGTCAAGTAATGTATATAGGTGTCATGTCATGTCAAGAGTTGCACGGTACCATGTCGTGTCAAGTAAAAGGAGCAACAAGTCATGTCAGGGTGCACAAGATGTCATATGGGTGCTCATAATCAACTAATGTAAGTATTGGTATACAGAACAAGTATGGGTACTAATAAAACAATAAACTGGAACATGTAATATGATATGCAAATAAGTACAGATTAAACTATATGGATGTACGGTTATCGATTAGGGTTAGGGTTATAGTTCCAACATTAAGTATCATACACTTAAATGAATATGGAATATTAAAATCTCGTTATTATGGATTAAATGATCTGGGGATGCAATTATATCTACAAATAGGTTACATGAATGCAAACGGGTGTCCGGTGGGGTAAAACTATTTAAAGGTACTATGGGCTATGCAGATAATTATTAAGTAATTTAAACACGGATGTGGGAACTATGTATAGTAAACTAAAATGCAACGGGTATGTTTCAAGTTCTAAATCTAAATGATATAAACGGAACATCGAACTGTTAAATTGGAACACGTGACTTTAGATTCGATCTATAGGTTTAATATTCAAATAAATAGTTATAAAATCATATAGATAGCATGTAGCAAGTTTTACTTGCCTGATCGGATCTCAAAGCGGTACGTGCGACACGTCGGATGTCGGGAAAGTATCGCGATGTGTCCACGCGAGCACAGAACAGAACCAGGTAAGGCAAGAAAGTAACCATGCTGGCTGGGGACGTCTTCTGGGTCGCCCGGATCGTCGATGACGTGCATGACTTCGGTGAGACGGCCAGAACCGAGAAAGAACACAAGAAATCAAGAAAAGAGAAGAAAGAAAGAAAAGAGAAAAAAGAGAAAAGAGGAATGAGTTGTGGCTTGGCTGTGGGTTCAGAGGACAGGGGAGACAACGACGACGATTGCTGCCGTCGACGACGAAGCTTTCCGACGATGGGCAGAGGGGTTTTTGCTGGAAATTTGTCGGGGGTGGCGGTTATGGTGGCCTGGAGTTGGAGAGAGGTGAGGAGAAGGAGGAGGTTCCGGTGAGTCTCCGGCGATGAGGGTTGAAGGCATTGGGCGGTGAGGAGGGGGCTAGGGTCTCTGTGCGTCGGGGTTTAGGTTGCAGGGTCGGTTGTCGGGTGCAGGGATTTCGAGGGGAGGAAAAGGAAGAGGAGGTGGTTAAGATGACGAGGTCGAGATGGTGAGATGATCGACGGTGAGGTTGCAGGCGTTGGGTTGCGGGTTGCGGGTTTGCAGTTCCGGGTTGCAGGGTGGCGTGGGGTGGAGAATGGCTGTTGGGTTGTGGGTTCTCTGGAAGAAGGAGGAGAGGGATGAAAGGAGGTGTCGGGGTGGTGGTGACGAGGTTGGGATGGTCGTGGGAAGGTCGGCGATGGAGGCGGCGACGGAGGCTCTGGGTTAGGGTTTCTCGCGACGGGAAAAATATCGCGAGCGAAGAAGAAAGAGGACGTCCACAGGTAAAGGAAAAAATAATAATTGATTAATTATTATATAGAATAGAAAGAGGGGTAGCGAGAGGAGAGAGAGGAGAGAGAGAGAGAAGAGAGAGAGAGAGAGATCTGTTGATTTATATTTAAGTTATAAATATATTTTTAGTTAAAGAAAACATTAAGAGTAAATAAAAATTATAATATTATAATATTAGTCCGTTTTGAGATTTGGCAAAATACAAACCTACTTCAAAACACGTCCGGGTCGGGTCTAAAAATCCGGTTTTAAAATATGAAAAATATATGTAACGTCCAAATTTCAAAATGAAAACCAAGTTAAAGAAAATGCATACCCCTAAGAATGGATGCACGTACGTACGCGTAGCCATCCAACCACGTCCGTTTCACTGAACGGGACGAGAACAAGATGCGCGGACGCTACCACGGGGTTAGGGGTATCATGCAGGCTATGAAATGCAATTTCAAATTAGTTTACATGACCTAAAATGTTATATGATAAAATATGCAATACTAGATAAAATACCAGTATGTACTAAATATGAGATGCACGTGTCCATGCAACAAGTCACGGTAATCTCTAAATGAGAATTAAACAGGTTCAAGCAAGCGGGTCAGGTCGAATACAATGTAAAATGTAAAATGTTATTTGCACCCAAAATACGATAAATCAAGAAAATACCACGAATAAAGAAATACGAGAACTGGAATTGGTATAAATGAACTAGGGTGTTACATTATACCCAACTACAAAAATAATTTCGTCCTCGAAATTCCCAGAATAAGAAAGGATAAACAATCAAGAAACTACAAGAATAGATGTAGAAACTTCTGCCGGATTTCATCTTCTCATTCCCAAGTCGATTCTCCATGTGAGCGATTACCCCAAGAATAAGTACAAGAGGGATAACTTTGTTCTTAAGAACCTTTTCTCTCCGATCCACAATCGACCACAATCGACATCGGTCGCTCCCCAAAAGTCAAGTCTTCTCGTACGGTCAGCTCCGAATGATCCAACACATGTGTTTCGTCTCGAACATACTTACGGAGTTGAGATACATGAAACATATCATGAACATTCGCCAAGGATTGTGGTAACGCCAATCGATACGCCACTTCTCCAACACGCTCCAAAATCTCAAAAGGTCCAACGAATCGAGAACTAAGCTTTCCTCGACTTCCGAAACGGATCACCCATCTAGTCGGTGATATCTTCAAGAATATCAAATCACCAACGGCGAACTCTAGAGGCCTTCTCAACGTATCTGCCCAACTCTTCGTCGGTCTCGTGCTGCTTTAATATGATTCCGGATAGTATTAATTTTCTCCACTGTTTGCACGATCAAATCCGGTCCCAATAGTTTTCGTTCTCCAATATCGTCCCAATAAACATGTGAGCGACACTTGCTACCATATAAAGCTTCGAATGGAACCATCTGAATAGTCGCCTGAAAACTGTCATTGTAAGAAAACTCCATTAAGTGTAGATGATCCTCCCATGAACCCTTGAAGTCCAACATGCGAGCTCTCAACATGTCTTCAAGAGTTTGGATCGTTCTCTCCGACTGGCTATCTGTTTGAGGATGATAAGCTGTGATAAACTCAATCGCGTCCCCAAACCTTCCTGTAAGCTCCTCCAAAAGTGTGATAAGAAACGAGTGTCACGGTCAGACACGATGCTCACCGGTACTCCATGCAATCTTATAATCTCCTGCATGTACCATTCTGCCAAAGCTTCCGTTGAATGACCAAGAATCATCAATCACCCAACTGCATTATTGCCCTTTGGACTCCGCGGTAAAGCCGTCACGAAATTCATGGTTATATGTTTCTATTTCCATTGAGGAATCAGAAGTGGTTGCAATAAACCAGCAACTCTTGTTGTTCAGCCTAGACTTGTTGACTGTCATGCCCCGCTTCCCAAAATACGGAATACGAGGGGTTGACAAGGCCAGCCATGCTCCTACGGTCAAGGAAATGTCCTGCCGTAGTCACACATCGGCTTCTAGCTTTACGTGGTAATCAGTAAACAATGCGCAGGCAATGAGAAATGCAGTAACTGAAACAAAACAAATACCAAGAACTGACCTGATGGAGGTAAAAAGAGTATAACCCTGGATAGCTGATCAAGATATCCGCGATGTACGTCTGGTCCTGGTATAGGCTAGATCCACTCCTCACTCTGAGCATGCATACTCAGGTCGTCAGAGCGACACAATAGCAAAATATATATATAGATGCAAGTGTCAACACGAACAATGATAATAGTTATATAACAGTAAATCAAGACGGTACAGATATGAACATAAGTAGCCAATGAAGTGTCTAATAGATCAGGTGAACAGTAAAGCAGTAAAATAGTATGCCAGGTATGTCAACACAGTAAGTGATGTATATCAATGCCATTATCCCTATCAGTCTCTAAGTCTCACTGCACGGGTCACTAAGCCTATCATCGGTCCAAGTATGAGAGTCAACCACTCGTGAATGTCCACCCAAGGGTAGGACCCAAGGGCAAGGGACCACGGGCCCAAAATATAACTCATGGTAATAATCATGTACCCTGTAAATCTCCATATATCTCCATATATATAAGCCGGCATGGGACTCCCGAGATTCTGTTGAACTCACACTCAAACTACCCCACACCCCGTGGTCTACATCAAACGCCAAACATAACCTCAAATACCGGTCGGTCCATGACAAGTCTGCGCGAGGACTGGAGACAGGATCTCCATCAAGCACGTCCCGACTAATACCCAAGATAAATGGGCAGTGTCTGGTGCCTTATCTGTGACACCCATGCAAGAGCTTCCATAAATGTCCCATACCATTTATAGTCACACTTACACGCGTCCCACAGACATCGACAATGCAACAGAATTATAGGGTTCACTGATTGTGTACAAGTACGTGTCACTTTCACTTATCCACTCATGCACGAACACTAACGTACTTGCCACAATCACCGCTAATACCTAACACTGGATAATGCACATGATCACTAGGTTATCAATGCAGTGACATATGTATGATATGATGAGAAAACAGTATGTAAAGCATGATTAAGATATTATAAATCGGTATTCTACCACTTGCATAATTTATCATAAATAATATATGCCAAAATTTAGCGAAGCAATGAACAGGGGATAAGTAGTATATTTGATTATCTATCCAGCGAATTTAGTTTCACGTCAATCGGGTTTCAGGATTACTAGATATGGTCATTTCATTTTAAGCGTTCACAGCTGGAAGTCCGGTTTCAGAATCGGAAGTCCGTTTCGCAACGCATTTTAACCCCAGTAGGGATCAGAATTTAGCGACGCTACAGTTGAATGATATCTAGGGTTTTCAGTAGGGTATTCAACGCAATAGACGGATCCTAAATCGTGTCTGTACGTCGAAAGTTATACACTATTTAACACTAGTATGTCACTTCTGAATCTGTTCTGGACTGTTATACGTCCTACCCTTTTAATTTACAATTTAAATAACAAACGATGATGAAACGGAATGAAACCACTTGTGTTATCTATCTAACAGATTCACCTTCATTAATATGTGGAGTTCCGCAACATACGAGTTCATAAAACAAGGTGGCACGCATTACGGGACAGTAAACAGTAACCAGAGTCGCTCTGGACTGCAGTCCAGAGTCGCACTACGATCCAAATATTGTCACAATTTAAGTACAGAAACCATTAGAAACTTGCATAGGGTTATAGTTCGTCGAGTCGGCTTCGATTTAATCCCTCTAACGCATCATTCCAGTATGTACATAATTTATGGTGATTTTAACGGTTTTCAAATACGGGGAAAGTTCCAGTTTTACAGATATATTTGGGGGTATTCGTTTTAGTCATTAACGGTCATATTTTTCAATGAAATCTGTACACAGTATTCATCACTACATGGGTCAACGTAGACAATTCAATTCCGTCAGATTAGATGAATATTTTCATTGGGGTCATGCATCGAACAGGTATATCATATAGTTATCATGAATTGTAAAATTGCAATTTATACGATTTGAGTTTATAACATGAATAGGTTAGCATGTAGCAAGTAAGAATACTTGCCTGGAGACGTTTGGCGATGCACGGCAGCGGCAATGGCACGATCACGTGACGAACGGCACGGCTAGGGTTCGCGGCCTCGGCTCGCGTCTCGGATTCAACGTCGAAGTGTCTGGGTGACTCGTGTCCTTTGGAAGCGGAGTGGGATGCTCTGTCGATCTTCTGGACTGTGCCGGGATCGGCGATGGTCGGCGGCGTAGCTCCGGTGATGTGCACAGCGGGGTCCAAGCTTGGGTTATGGTATTTTTCCTTTGGGGTTTTGAGAAAGAAAGTGAGAGAGAGAGGTAGAGAGAATTTGAGAGAGAGAGAGACAGAGAGAGGGAATTAGAGAGAGAGAAACATATATATATATATATATATATATATATATATATATATATATATATATAGGGAACCAGAGAGAGAAAGAGAGAGCCAGAGAGAGAGAGGGAAAGAGAGAAATGTAGAGATTGAGAGAGAGAGAATCAGTTGCAGAGAGAGGGAGAAAAAGGAGTCGCGGTGGGGTAACACCGGCGATGGTGGCGGAGGTGATGGGACGAGCGCGGTCGTGGGCTCGAGGGAGGGATCGGTGTTGATGAAGTTGGCGGTCGACGATGGTGGTCGTCGGGAAGAAGAGGGGCGTCGGTGGTGGTTGAGCTCGGGTGCAGCGGTTTGGGAGTGCAGGGGACTCGGTTGGTGGGTGCAGGGGAGTGAGTCGGGGAAGTAGGCGGAGGAGAGAGAAGGTGGAGAGAATGAAGGCGAGGAGGCGCTGGTCGATGGGAGAGGGGAGCGACGGTGAGGGGACGAGGTGGAGGCGAGCGACGATGAGGCATGCGAGGGCGCGGCGTGGGTTCTAGAGAAGGAGCGGGAAGAGAAGAAGAATGGGAGAAAGCGAGAGAGAGAGAATGTGAGGGGGAGAGAGATAGGGAAGACGAGGGGATCGCGAGGGTTGCGCGTCGTGGGGGTAACGGCGCACGAGCGTGGGCGTGGGTGTGGGCGTGGGGTGCGGCGAAGTGAGCGGGAAAAGAAACTAGCCGTTGAAGAAGAAGGAGAAGGGTAGTTGGGCCGGGTCGGGTTGGGGTGAGCGGCGCAGGCTGTTGGGCTGAGGAGGAAAATAAAGGAAATTCGATGAGAAGAGAGGGAGTGGGCCAGGCTCGTGGGTTGCAAAATAAATAAAAATAAATAAAAGAAACAATAGGAGAATGGGAAAAGGGGCCGGCTGCTGGGCTTAGGGATTTAATAATAAAAAGGGAAAATTGGGTGGTTGGGATTTTAATGTTAACAATTTTATTTGGATTGGCTGAGGAATGAGACGAGCTGGGCTGGAAAGAAATTAATTTTAATTTTAAAAAAACGGGCTGAAGGAATAAAATATGGTTTGGGTTTGTGGCTTTAAAAAAAACTGATTTACTTGGTTTGGTGTTTAAAAGGGGTTTTAAAATAAATAAATAATTATAAGTAACTAAATAAATTTTATAAATGAAAGAGGAATACAGATATTGGTATAAAAAGGGGCTGGGTATTACACTGACACACTAAGCACTTGCTACAAAGCGGGCAATCTCCCTTTTCATGCCTTCCCACCAGAAGTGCTGTCGTAGATCACGGTACATCTTCGTGCCTCCTGGATGTACGGAATACGCGGAACTGTGTGCCTCCTTCATAACTTCTTCACGGATATCTCCCCTTGGCACACACAAACGGCTACCATAATGCAACGTATCACCTTCATAAATCAATAAGTCCGTTCGAATTTCAGCTTCAACCTGTTCTCGAAAGCTTTGCAATCTTAAGTCCTTCAATTGTGCTGCTTTAATGTTCTCGATCAACGACGATTGTACTTGCAGCTGCATCACTGTCCCGAAGAATGCGGTAGCATGACCTCCAAATCAAATCTTCGAGAGTCTTCAATGAGTTCCTTCTATGCAGTCAACATTTGAATTGCTGGTAACCGACTGAGCGCATCCGGCACGACATTAACTTTCCCCGGATGGTTCTTAAGATCAAGATCGTAGTCAGCCATCAGCTCTAACCCTCTACGCTGTCTCATAATTAGCTCCTTCTGAGTGAACACGTACTTTAGGCTTTGGTGATCGGTGAATACTTCGACCCTTTCGCCCAATAGGTAGTGTCTCCAAATCTTAAAAGCGAACATCACAGCTGCTAGCTCCAAGTCATGAGTTGGGTAATTCTTCTCATGGGTTGTCAACTGTCTCGATACGTACGCTATAACCTTCCCATGCTGCATCAAACACCTTCCAATCCTTTCCCAGATACGTCGCTATGAATCACCAATTCTCTGAAACCGTCTAGTACGGTCAAAATAAGAGCGGTTATCCATTCTTGCCTCAACGCCTCAAAAGCTGACGCACACTTATCCGTCCACATAAATGGTACTTCCTTGCGCGTAAGCTCGGTCAGAGGCTCAGCCAAATGAGCACAATTCTCCACGAACCTTGTATAATACCCGGCAAGTCCAAGAAAGCTCCTTATTTCCGCAACATTCTTTGGAATCGGCCAATCTCGAACTGCTGTAATCTTTCGGGATCAACGGGGATTCCATCTCCAGCCACAACATGTCCAAACTTCATTTCTTCAAGCCAAAACTTGCACTTGCTCATCTTTGCATACAATCTTTCTTGCCTCAATGTCTGCAGTGCGATCTTCAAGTGTTCTACATGCTCTTCCTTGCTCCCTGAGTAGACCAGAATATCATTGATGAACACCATTATAAACTGGTCCAAGAACAGTGAAAGATTCGGTTCATCAAGTCCATAAATATTGCCGGCGCATTTGTTACTCCGAAGGGCATCACCAAATACTCGTAATGTCCATACCGAGTTCTGAACGCAGTCTTGCAAATATCCTTTGACTTAACTCGGACCTGATGATATCCGGATCGCAAATCCGGCTTCGAGAATACCCTCGCGCCACTAAGCTGCTCAAATAATTTACCAATGTGAGGGATCGGGTACTTGTTCTTAATAGTCACCCGGTTTAATTCTCGATAATCGATGCACATCCTCCTTGTGACATCCTCTTCTTTACTAAAAGAACTGGAGCTCCCCAAAGCGAGCTACTGCTGCGAATCCAACCCTTCTCAAGTAATTCAATAACATATTTCTCGACTTCTTCCAACTCCACTGGTGCCATTGGATAATATGCCTTAGAAACTGGCGCTGCACCAGGAACAAGATCAATCGCGAACTCCACGTCTCGCTTCGGCGGTAAACCTGATATGTCTTCAAACACGTCCATGAAATTTCGAACAACAGCTGGCGTTTCAACTTGAGCAACCTCCGTCGACGAAAGAACATTAGCTGTCGGCCTAGCCCTAAACTCGACTGGCCCGACAGAACTGCTTCCTCTAGCAAAACAAACTCCGGATGTCCGGGAATCTGGAGAATCACTTTCCTTTCCTTACAATCAATATGAGCGTGGAAAGTGCCGAGAAAATCCATTACCAAGACAACAACAAACAAAGGGATGCACCAGAATTGAATAATCCTAATGCGGGGAAAAACAAGAACAAGTAAGATACCGTGATGACTCCATCCGAAGTCAAGATACTAGAGAGGATTAAGCACGGTGTTCCCTGATTAAAAATCAGGAAAAAGCTTCAGAAGAGGCATCACGTGCCCACACGTGACCAGCGGTCACGTGTTGGCACGTGACGTTTAAAGCAGCGGCAAAGAGCAAGCACAGAAGAGAAGCCCATTCCAGGGGTCACGTGCTTACACGTGACCAGGGGTCACGTGCTCACACATGACCAACGGTCACGTGGCCACACGTGACCGGTTTTAAAAGCCTTATTCTTTAACAGAATTAAATTCTGAGGAGAGATCATTCAAATCTTTCCAAAATGGAGAAGAATTATCTGAAACCGTTGGATCAAGAATCTGAAGGTGATTAAATATCACCAATTTATGGAAAAATCTTGGACATGGAAAAATTTCCCCTATATCTCACCGGAATAACAAAGAAAAATCTTTGAATTTAAAATCCAACGGTGAATAAAATTCACCTAATAATTTAAAGGTCCGGATCAATGATGAAAGTAAATCAAATCTCTCAATAAACAAATTAAATCTTTCAATGAAAAATTCACTAAACAGATTGATTTTTTTCCTTCTCCTATAAATAGGTGCCAAGGGAGAGAGTTAAAAAAAAGATAGAAAATAACAAAGAGAGAAAAGAAGGAAGAATTTGATCATCTGCATAGAAAAACCCTAGGTAAGAAAAGAGAGGCTTCAAAAAGAGAATTTAATTCTCAAAAGAGTTTAACTCTTCTATAAAGAAAAGAACTTAGTTCTTTCTCTGGTTGAGGATCTGTAAAGTGCACATCTTCCCATAAATTGAGAATTTAATTCTCATTGGGTTGAGATCCTGCCATGCAGATCTAAAACATAGAGAAAGAATTGAGTTTTGGGAATTTAATTCTCACAAAATTATAGGAATTTAATTCCTTTGAGATAAAATTAGGGTTTAACCCTATAGGAATTTAATTCCTTCAAAATGGATAGAACTAGGGTTTAACCCTAATTGAGAACTTAATTCTCTCAAACTCACAGGAATTTAATTCCCTAAAAAAAGAAATTAGGGTTTCACCCTATGCCTGAACTTTAATTCTTTACATATATGGGGAATTTAATTCCTACAGAAAAGAAATTAGGGTTTAACCTTATCTAAGAATATAATTCTTCAGAAGAAAATATGAATTTAATTCCTCTAAAATTATTGCTAGGGTTTAACCCTATGAAGAATTTAATTCTTAAAAGATGAACAAATCTTTAAAACATGCAAAGAACCATAGTCACGTGCTACCACGTGACCCCTGTAAAGATCCACAGAAAAGGACTTTGAGGCAACGCCTCACGTGCCCTACGTGACCCCTGAAACACACAAAGAAAAAGCAAAAGAAACAGAGATTATAGGCGCCCTCACGTGCTACCACGTGACCCCTTGGCAAAAGCTTTAACAGTCAAATACCCACATTCCCATCACGTGACAGCACGTGATGCTCCAAAAGCAATTATAGAAAGTATTCAATACTTTTGGCAGAATAAAATAAGGGGAATCAGGACGCTCTCACGTGTCCACACGTGACCCCTCTCTCCTTAGTGTTTAACACTAATCTGAGATCTTTGTTCCCAGTGTTTAACACTGATTTTCTTAGTGTTTAACACTAATTTGAAAACCCTATTTGCAGTGTTTAACACTGATTTTCTTAGTGTTTAACACTAATTTGAAAACCCTGTTTCCAGTGTTTAACACTGATTTGCTTTAGTGTTTAACACTAATTTGAAAGCCCTGTTGCTAGCGTTTAACACTGAATTTTTTTTTTGTAGTGTTTTACACTAATTTGCTAACCTTATTCCCAGTGTTCAACACTGTTGGTCTTTAGTGTTTAACACTAGCTTTAGCCCAATTGGCCAAGTTTCTAGAGGCAAATCCTCTCCTTCAATGGACCAACATAGAGCCAATACTCCAAACATGATTGGACTTAGCCCAAGCTGGCCATAAGTCCTCAATTCAAACTTAACTGAGCTAATGGGCTCATAATATAATTAATTGGTCTTGGTTCCAAGTCTGCTACATCGGACGCATCCGATTAAACCTTCGATACACGGTGCCATAAATCAACTTGGCATCATCGGAGAGGTGGACGGATAGCACCAATTAGCATCTGCCCTGAATTTCAGGCAAGACGTCCCCACGTCGTCTCGGCCGTCTTTCGGAGGGGAACATATTATGGCACGCCCGGTGGGACCTTTTCCTCTTTCTACTCCACACTTCGTGTGTTGTCTTCGCGAACGAATCGCGGTTTGTTAATGGTTGCCTTTGGGTTTCAAGTTACTAAGATTTGGACTTTTGCCTGGCGCAGAAATCAAGCATCAATGGCATCCAACTGCTCGAGCTGCTCGAAATGCAAGTGCAACCGACACTCCGCCTCACCTGGAGGTGTAGCCTATGGGCCTCAAGCGGCCTCCATCCTTGCTATGCCGGTGGAACAAGTGACTCAGGCTACTACCGGTCTGTTTTTTGGGACCATGCTCCCGCCAGCAAGCTTCACTATTCCAGTGCCCGCACCGGAAGCGCAAAAGAAGTCGGTCTTCGATCGGCTCACTGCTACAACGGCCCCTTTCAACAGGTCGTCCAATATCAAGCCGGCAGCCTCTGTCTTTACCAGGCTGAACCAGAACTCCGATGGGCCCGCCAAGAAGCCCATGAACCCTGAAGTGGCCGTCCTGAGGAAGATAGCCAACTCTGCTCCTGAAGTCGTCAAGGCGGCTTCTCCTGTTAAAGAGTCGGTCTTTTCAAGGCTGACTATTCCGGCTCCTCTTCCTGCTCGAGGGTTTGTCTTTGACAGATTGAACATCGCCACTCAAAAGACATCAGCCTTCAAGAGGCTGGCACCAGCGGTGCTTCATCCGGACATGGGGCAAGACGAAACTATCCCCATCGTCGGATCAGCCCCAACAGCTCAACACGCTCGACGACGCCACTGGTGCCGAGTAAGGAAGGCCGGGGTCAACTCCCCCTCAGGGCTAACTCCACCGGGTCCAATGGTGGAAGTTAATGATGCTGTTCCAACTGGGAACAGGTTTGAACCGCTAAGAAGGGTACGCAAGAACTCTCCGACTACCACGCTAAAAAGATCTCCTCCACCTGCGGAGAGTGTTACAGATGCAAAGCCGGAGCAGCTCCCTCAACGGCTGTCTACCAAGATTTATAAGGTCTGGCGACGGGTCCAAGACTCAGTAATCGACCAAGATCACTCTCGCCGGTAGAAGAGGGTGAAGGTTCGGGAAGAAAAGAACTGTCCTGTCAAACAACAAAGGACGACAAACACTTGGGTACCCGCTGCAACGGCTCCCTCAACGTCGACTACTCAAAAGAGAGGAAGGCCGGAGAAGGTCCCCACGCCTACAGCTAATGTCAAAGACAGTAAGCCTAAACGCCCTAAGTCTGGGGGCATGGTGGTGCATACCATTTACATGGCGTCCGGGAAGGAGGACAGCCGTACATCTACAGGTCATCGATCGCTCACGCGATCGGTGACTAAAGCTCAGGAGGAGCAGCAAAAGCTCCAAGAAATAATGAATGCGATGGTCGCACTCACTGGGCCAAAAGAAAGTCCCGAAGCATCCTCGGATCAACGCCAGGAGCAGGAAACTGACGTTGAGTTCCTTCGCAGGATACTGGAAAAGAAGGATAAAGAGGCTGCGGAACAAGTAGCCAATATAAAGCGAATGGCCCTCCTGTTCCAGGACATGGTGGGTATGATGATCCAATAAGATTCTCCTGCTGAAGACCCTCCGATCGTCCTTGAAGATGACAGGGGAGAAACGTCTAATCCTCCACCGGCTCTGTCAACAGCCAAGGAGGAGACAATCTCCAAAGCTGACTTGGACGAATATATAGCTCAGCAGATACGGGTTCACCAGGCGACTGAGACGGCCAGTCAAATTGTCAAAACAGGGCGACCATATCCGAGCCGGTATGATTAGATCAAGTACCCGCCGGGCTACACATTACCGAAATTTCATGTCTATAAGGGGACGGGCAATCCCCACCAGCATGTTGCCCAGTTCAGGGTGCTTTGTGGGAACACTAGCGGCGATGATAAGCTCTTGCTTCACCAATTCGTCGGCAGCTTATCAAAAACAGCGTTCGAATTGTATTCTGAACTCCCGAACGATTCCGTCAAGACGTTCGCTGAAATGGAGTTGCTATTCACTCAGCGATTCGCGAGCGCCAGCGAACGCACCCCGATAATGGCGTTGATTAATGCCAGGGTGAAACCAGGCGAGACGTGGGTCCAGTACGCTATACGCTGGCGAAACTTGTGGTCGAAATGCGAACAACGCATTGAGGAAGCGTCCGCGGTGGGCATGTTCGTGGGTACCCTAGATCCTTATGCAACTATCTCACAGTTCATGATGTTTTTTAAGCCAACCACGTTCCAGGATTTGATCGACAAGCTGGCCCAGATAGACCAGATGGGTCACAGACCATCTCCCCCGAAGCCGGAACCTCGGAATGACAAGGGTAAAGGGAAGGCAACCTTCGTTGCGAACGCTCAGCAGCAACCCAGTGCCCCAAAGCTGGCGGATCAACTGGAACAAAGACGGCGGTATTATAATGAGAAAATGAAGCGCCCCTACTCATTCCCGCGGGATAAGACGAAGAGGCTATTCGAGCTGACGGTACGCAACAGGCTTATCAACTTGCCAAATCCAAGACGACCGCCGCAACCCAGTGAGATGAATAACCACAATTACTGTCCTTACCATCAAACGGTAAGCCATCCGATTGAGGATTGCTTCGTCTTCAAAGGATGAATTGAAGATCAATACCTACAGGGCAAGTTTGCGCTGTCCGAGAAGTGGAAGGTGAACCCGCCACAACCGCACACTCCTAAGAAGACGGACACACCAGGGGCAACTTGTTCTTTCATTGAAGAAGCTCCATGGGAAATCGTGCTTTCAGCAAAAACCAAAAGAATGCTGAATGAGCTCCAGATGTGCCCGGCGATCAGGTGGAAGAACCCGCTGGAACCCCAGATCATTGAAGGGATGCTGAAGCCGCGCCCAACTTCGAAGATCGGTGGTGATGGCCCGAGCACTCACAACCAGCCGTCAAAATCTTCAAAGAAAAAGAAGAAGAAATCCAAGAAGCCCGTGAAGTCTGGCAACAAGCGTACGGACTTGCAGAAACAGATTGACGCGCTGGAGGAGTACAATCAAAAGGCGCGAACTCCCATCACACTCCAAGAGTTCCTCAACCACGTCTTTCAGGAGGAAGATAACGGAGAGAGCTCGTCAGATGAATCCGAGGGATACATGGCGAGTTGTCATGTGATCTCCCACTCATTTACGGACAATGAAAAAACTCCTGGCACTGAGAAACTAGGGGCAGAGCCTGAACCGGAGCTTGTATGGCCATCAGACGGAATGATCGACGCTTTTCTGGATGAGATTCGTCTGAAAAGTAAAGCCGATCGGGAGCGTGAGATGGCCGCATCAGAAGGAGCCAAACGCAGGCGACTAAACGAAAGAGTCGAAGCACACCCGCCAGATCAAAAGACATCCGATGCAGATAAAAATAGATTCAAGACGAGGAAAATGTTTGCCAAAGCCATATCAATGGGAATGGAGCTACCACCCTCGGAAGAAAACACGCTCGGTGGAGCAAAAATGCATCCTGATTACTGCTCATATCATCGGAAGATTTCACACCCTACTGAGGAGTGCGACGCTTTTAAGATATGGTGGCAGGGATATGTCGCTCACCGGCAACATTTTAAGCGAATGAAACGCAGAACTCGTCGGGAGCGGAGAAGTACGACCGAAGGGCACAAAAGAACTACCGGTAACTGTTACATGGTCAACGCCGGAGGATCACAAGTTCTCACCTTTAGGAGCGATTCTGATGAGGAAATGGCTCTGGGCCCTCTCTTTAAAGAATCCATCTTAGGGAAAGAGGAAGAACCAGAGGCCCGCGAAAACATTCAGCTGCGCAATCGCACGCTCCCAGAAAAGAATCTCGGACCCGCAACTAGAAAAGATAAGGGAAAGGAAAAGGTCGCTGAGGATATCGCCTTAGACGACCAAGTCGTGAAAGAGCTGACTGCCAAGGACCCGCCCAAGAAGAGTAAGGTGGACTACAACATCCTAGCGCACCTGAGGAAGCTACCTTCGCAGCTCAGCATTCTCGACGCCCTCTTATTATCAAAAGAAGCGAGAGATTCATTAATCAAGGCGCTACAAGAGCCCGAGCAATTCCAAGCCTTCCTCGCCGAAGAAAGGATGAAGGATGAACTGGAAGAAGTGCACACGGCCGATATCACTTTCGGCGATGAAGACCTTCTCCTTGGGACGTGCGACCACAACCGTCCCCTATATGTCTCTGGATACTGCCACGATACCAAGATAGGCAAAATCCTAGTTGATAATGGATTCTCCGTCAACCTCCTTAATGTTCGGGTGTTGAAGGAAATCTGTATGAGCGTTCAGCACCTCGCTCGTGATAAAATTACCATCTCCGGTTTCGACTCCCAGTCGTCACGGACTCTCGGATCTGTAATACTAATGTTACGTTTTGGACTACTCGTCACGGATATTAAGTTTCACGTCATTGACGCCAAGACCTGCTACAATGCTCTACTCGGTCGTCCATGGTTACACGAGTACAACATCATCCCTTCTACACAACATCAGTGTATGAAGTATTTCAAGGATGGTCTTGAGTATACCGTAACAGGAGAGCTGGACCCGTTCTCCGTAAACGAAGTCCGCAAGTACGAAGATGCAAAGTACTTTTTGCCAGATTTCAAGGTCACAGAGAGGTGTCGCAAACCGGAGAACAAAGCCGCCGCCACCATTCATGTTTTCGGGAGTGATACCGAAGAAGAAGAAGAGATAGTTTACGCTGAGCCGTCTCGACGCAACAACCCGGGACCGTCCGCCCCCACATTGATCTTCGGAAGTGACTCGGAAGATGAGGTGAATGTTGTGTTCTCCAGTCGGACGCCAATACAAGAATTCCCTGGTGATGATCAGAGTTTGCAAATTACCATGATTCCACGGGAGCACTACAAAGATCTTGACGCACTTGAAGCTTACAATGTGCAAGACCTGCAGACGTTTTACGTCCCTCCCAGGCGAAAAGGTGAAAATGCGATCCTATTTTACCGATCCACGGAAACAAGAGTGGAGAAAGAAATCTGGCATGGCGCGGATTCTACACTCGACAAGCTCCAACCCATCCGTTTGCCCAGATATTACACAAACGGACTAAAAAGGCTATTGAAGTGCCAAGGGGTACCCTTAAAACAGACTATTCGACAAGCTCGGTTCTACAACAGGATTTGGGATGTCCCTGGAACTCAGCGCAAATTGCCCAACGGGAGAATAGAAACGCTTGGGCTTGGATATGTGAGATCCGGGAAATGGGATCGAGTCCACAGTAGCTACGCCATATATAACTTCGATGAAGAAGAGGATGTCCTGTCAGAAAACGCTGATCCTTTATCAAAACTAGATCCCGCAATCAAAGTGCTGAGTCCGTCATTTGAAGAGCGAATGGACAAGCTTATCAGGAAAGCGGGTCAAAAAGCTCGGGACGACCATAATCGCGAAATGGCCATCTGCAAGAAAGCCAGGACGCAACGTCTTCTTCAACAGGCTGCAAAAGACGAAAATGCTCCTCCCTGTCAACCTGCTGTGCAAAAGGCCCGACGCAGAGGCAGAAATAAGTTAAAAAGCAAAAAAGGGATTCGACAACGACAACGCGGGGTCAAAGAGTCATGTGATTGGGGATTGCGCGGTCCGGATTTGTCCCTCATAAAGAAGATGAGTCAAGCGTATTCTTTCCCTCAAGACAAGACGAAGAAGATACTTGATCTCGCTTTAAAACATCGAATGATTACACTTCCGGAGTCTAAGCACCCTAAGCAAGCTAACGAGGTCTCTCATTCGAATTATTGCTCTTATCACCAAGCCATAGGACACCCTATCGAAGACTGCTTCACCTTCAAGAACTGGGTCGAAGACCAGTACCAGCAAAGCAGGTTTGCTCTATCCAGCAGCTGGAGGGTAACGCCGCCACAAAAGCATGAACCCAAAGCCAGAAGAGCAGAACCAGATCTACATCGGTCTTGGAAGCGAGTTCGTACTTGTCATATGATAACAATATCAAAAGGAGAGCCCGAGAATATGGATGACCTTCCTTGGTGCTTCAAAAACAATGACGACGAGGTAATCTCAGAATTTCCACCAGTGCCAAAAGAGCTGGAAGATGGCATACATACTACTGCAGATAACCTCAAGAAGATTGAGTTGGGGACGGCGGACGACCCGCAACCAACGTTCGTCAGCAAGCTGCTATCTGAAGAAAGGGTGGCTGCATTAAAAGACGTGCTTATGCAGCATAGAGATTGCTTCGCATGGAACTATTCCGAAATGCCAGGACTAGATTCAGAAATTGCTGTGCATAAATTGGCGATATCCCCGGACGTTAAGCCAGTCAAACAGGCGCCGAGAAGAATGCGGCTCGAGCTTGAGATGAGCATCAACGCTGAAGTCAAGAAGTTAATCGACTCTGGCTTCTTCCAAGAGGTTCAGTATCCTGACTGGATCGCCAACATCGTCCCAGTGATGAAGAAAAATGGGACAGTGCGCATATGCGTGGACTTCCGGGATCTCAATAAAGCTAGCCCGAAGGACGATTTCCCAGTACCGGTCACCGAGCTGATGATAGATAACACGTCCACTCACGAGGTTTTCTCTTTCATGGACGGCTCATCAGGATACAATCAGATAAAGATGCACCCCGAAGACCAGAAGCACACCGCTTTCCGGACTCCTCTGGGCATATTCTGCTACAAAGTTATGCCCTTCGGTTTAAAGAACGCCAGTGCCACCTATCAGAGGGCCATGACGAAGATCTTCGATGACCTCATACATGAAATCGTCGAATGCTATATCGACGACTTCGTGGTTAAGAGCATGTCATACGAGGAGCATTTAAAGCATCTGAAGACCATATTTCAATGCCTTCGACAATACAACTTGAAGATGAACCCTCTTAAATGCGCGTTCGGGGAATCCTCAGGCAAATTCCTAGGGTTCATTATCCGGTGTTCCCCTCCGAAAGACGGCCAAGACTGAACGTCTTGCCTGAGATTCGGGACAGATGCTATTTGGTTTTATCCGTCTACCTCTTCGAAGATGCCAAGTTGATTTATGGCACCGTGTCTCGGAGGTTTAGACGGATGCGGCCGATGTATCAGACTTCGTCAGATTCCCCCTCGCTTGAGGGGTTTTTGATTGTGGGGACGCTTTTCCCTGCAGGCGCAAGCTCCTGCGGTTAATTACGCTACCGCATCGCGGTAACCACTTTCTCCTTCTCCAGAAATTTCACTTCGTGTCGTGTGTGTTTGTTTGTTTGTGGATGTCCGTGGATTGTATACGGAGACTAAGTTATGCCGTCGCCCGTAGGACGTGGATTAGTCCAAATCCGTATTTACTTAGATTTGGGTTTGGTGTTTTAGTTTAAGGATACGTTAGCCATGTTGAGGCTAAGATCAACTTAAACGCTCGTTAAGGATACGTTAGTCCTATTTGAGACTAAGATCAACTTAACGAAAAGAGCATTTAGGGGCTCTATTGTTCCAGTTTAGGGACGTAGTGGTCCGTTTAATGTATATGGCCGTCGGGACCCGTCACCTCTCTGACGACGTTGAAGGATTACAACGACAGGTGTCAGAGGAGTTCGGAGATGTACCCTTGAACCAAAGTTGATTAGGGAATATGAAGTCTATTTGAATGTTTAAGGATACGTTAGCCATGGTTGAGGCTAAGATCAACTTAAACGGGATCGTTTAGATCCGACAAAAGAGCGTTTGGGGGCTCTATTGTTCCAGTTTAGGGACGTAGTGGTCCATAGGTAGTTTAAGGACATTACGGTCCATTGCCAGTTTAGGGACATGGTGGTCCATTGCCAGTTTAGGGACACGGTGGTCCATCGTTCCCGTTTTAGGGACGGATATTAGTTTAAGGACGCATTAGTCCATGGGTTTAAGGACCCCACAGTCCATATGGATGTGTTTAAGGACGCATTAGTCCATTAGTTTAAGGACGCATAAGTCTATGGGTTTAAGGACCCCACAGTCCGTATCTTGGTTTAAGGACGCATAAGTCCATGAGTTTAAGGACCCCACAGTTCGTATCGATGTGTGGTTGTCGGGACCCATCACCTCTCTGACGTCATTGAAGGATTACAACGATAGGTGTCAGAGGAGTTCAGAAATGTACCCTTGACCCGGATGTAAATTGATTTAAGAGAGCGATCTTGCTCAGTCAATTTAGTTTGAGGACTTACGGCCATGATTGGGCTAAGTCCAGTTGAGAATATTCAACGTTTTTATCTTTGGCCTATTAGGCCTGTGCTAGGGCTTTGCCCCTATTTAATAATGCACTGCATTTTCTTTTGGCCTGCTAGGCTTTTTTGATTTGGGCTATGTCCTTTTATAAATGATGCAGAGCATCTGTTTGGGCTCTGCCCTTCTTTAAAATAATGCATTGTATTTAATTTGGCCTGTTAGGCCTTTTTTAATTGGGCTTGGCCCTTCTGTAAATAATGCAGTGCATTAATTGTCTGACATTGGCTTGTCAGGCGCTTTGCGCCAATTATTAAGCGCAAGCGCATATGGAGGTGACACGTGTCACGCTAGCGCAGTGCGCTGTGCCAGTGCGCTGCGCTGTTGCGCTGTGACACGTGGCGCACTCTGGTGAGTTGCGCCAACTTTAAAGAGCAATGCTCTATTTTTAAAAGCGCATAGCGCAAGTGGTTATAGTGCTGACACGTGGCGCTCTCTGGTGGCTTGCGCAAACCCAGGAGCGCAACAGTGCAGTTTTTGCAAGTGCAAGGCACTGTTTCAATAACTTGATCCAACTTTGGATTCAAGGAAAGAATCTTTAAGATTCCAGAACCAATGGTTCATAAAAAAAAATGCAAGGCACTGTTATTATTTATTTTTTATTGAAGATTATTGATCTTGTTCTTAGATCAATGATCTATTCAGAAGAAATTCTTCTTTTTTATAAAGGTTTTTACCTTTTTTCTCTTCTTGAGTTCTTCTCACAATCTTCAGAGTTCTCTCTGTTTTGTTGTTTTTGAAGTTCTTGATGATGTTGTCGATGTGTTTTGAATTGGGGTCTAGGGGCCTTTATATAGTGCCCATTAATTTATTAAATTTGTTAAGGAGATGCTTCTCTGAGTGATTTGGGAAATTTTCCCCACCGTTGGATCTTTGATCCAAGGGCTTCTGTTTTACAGAAAACAATCTTCTTGTTTTAACAAGAACAGAAAGATCTTACTGGAATTTTAATTCTGTTTGGCGCAAACGCCCAGTGCTTGACACGTGTCGCGCAGCGCACAGCGCATCGCAACTGCGCTGACACGTGTCGCGCAGCGCAGCGCTTGCGCAACTGAAGCGTTGCTTCCTTTAATTTTGTTTTAAATAGAGCCTTATTCTGATTGGGCGCGCTGCCTTGGGCGCTGCGCTGACGTATCAGCTTCTGACACGTGGCGCGTTGCGCGCAGCGTAAGAGATTTGAAGCGTTGCTTCAATTTTTTTGAATTTTTGAAATTCAAACAGAGCTTTGCTCTGATTGGGGGAAACAAATGTCCCCCACCGTTGCGCTCACGTGGCGCACACGTGAGTGCAGCGGTGGCAAGATTTTGGCCGTTGGATCAACGGGTGAGTTGAAGGGGCGCAGGCGCCTATAAATAGGACCCTTGGTCCTTAGTAAATATTTTACCATTTTTCAAGAACTTGAGTTTTCAGAGCCTTGCTCTTATTTAAGAATTTTAGAGCCTTGCTCTCGTTTCTTCCCAAGAACTTCAGAGTTCAAAATCTAGAATCATCTTAGGTAAAATTTAAATTAAATTAAATTTAATTTAATTAACAGAGCCTTGCTCTCATAGATCTTTGATCTAAAGGAAACCCCTTTGGGGTTTCATCAACAGAGCCTTGCTCTGAAAAGTCCATAGATCTACAGAGATCTTGTTCATGGGTTTTAACCCATGAACAGAGCTTTGCTCATGGATCAAATGTAGATCTTTTTTGATCTGAAAATGAAGAACTCCTAAGAGTTTTCATGGATCTTTAAGATCCCAAAATTTTAATTCTTTCAAGAGTTAAATTTTCTTTTGATGGATCTTTCCATTATTACCACAGAGCTAGGCTGTTTTTAGAAAATTTTATTCCCTTGAGACCAGAGTTTGACAAATGTCACTCTGTGACAAAGGTTTGCTCTGAAAGAGGAGATTTTCTCCTTGTCTCTAGGGACTTCCCATTAATGAGAATATTCTCTTGGGGATCTCTTCATGGGTCGACAGAGCTTTTCATGCGCAGTACCATCAGAGCCTATCACGGCGATTCACTATGCTAGCCCACCCCCGGTGAAGTATGCCGTGGAGATGGTCGATTGGACTTCAAAGGGCCTTCTTCATCCTGCCACAGATGCAATTCCGGTTCAGCCTCCTATGGTTTTGGATATCTTGGGACGCCGTATTTGTCAAGGCGAGGCGCGACCTTGGGAGCAATCATATAACATAGGTCTGATCCCCCGCCACCCGATCGGTTATCTGCCATGGGCTCGCTACATTTTGTCAGCGAAGAAGTCGCAATTAATGAGGCTCGGGTTGTACACTGCAGTTTACGTTTACCTCTTCCAATATCCTACACTTCCCACCTGGTGGTTTAAGGCCTTTTTGGAGCAGTGGAACATCCCTACTCACACTTTCCTTGTAATGGACCGGGAAGTGTCGATTTCTTTGGAGGAATTCACAGAGGTCTCCGGCTTACCGGTTATAGGGGAGCACTATGAGGAGCTGCTTCCTACAGACGAATATGTCTTCGGTGCTAAGCCGGCAATAAGGGGCCTCACTCCGGAGAATGCTGTTCAACATCAATTTCCAAGTTTGATCAAAGTGTTGAACATCTATGAGGCCCTTTTTATCGAACATGGGATCCGCGGAGTCAGTTTCGAGGATTTCATCGCTCGATTCCTTCACCCAAACGTCCTCTCGGCAGAAGCTGCTAAGTTCGCCACGCTTGATGACCCTTTCGGTTTAGGTTTGGACAACCTGCCGGCGAAGGAGATAGATCAAAAGGGTTTTTTACTTCCTAACTCCCCGGTTGTCTCTTTTGCGGAGGTTGCAGCCCCTGGGATGGACGAGGAAGCGTTCTTCTTAGGATTTCTTGGGCTATGGCTGAGTTGGTTTGCGCTCCCGATGCATTCTCGCCATATGAGGCCCTCTGTCTTTTACCCAGCTCACCGGATGACCATTGGGGTAAAAATGGCCGTTAGGATCGCCGGCTTGGCACACCTGTATCACAGCCTTAGTCAAGCGGCGGATGCTAATGAACCTGGAGTACTGCACGTGATCTTCCCGATGCATTACTTCATATCATGGCTTGAGCTACATACACTGGGCGTCTTCGGTATGCACAAAAGGCTCTCGTTCTATGACAGGTGCAGCTTCCCTCGAATTATACGACTAATCAGCGCCTCAATTGTGACTCCATCACCACGGAATCCAGGGGTTTGCTCCTTCGTCCCCGTACAGTTGGAGACGGGATGTCTTTCACTGACAAAGTGCTGACCATTGGAAATGCGTCTACTACCACAGTGCGGCCATTGCAAGACACTTTCAAAGATGGAGCCTCAGTTCTGACGGCCCGGGAGACCCTTCATCTATATTCCATCAGACCGGGTTTCCTGGTGTTTAGGCAAAATGGTGCGGCGCTTTTCATGAGATACAACCCGCATCGTTTTGCCCAGCAACTGAGCTACAATCAAAGGGTGCCGTTGGAGGCTTTCCTGCTGGATCCTGCTGCTATTGAAGAAGGGATGCGGAGCGCACTGCATTACTTCATGTGTCTTAATACGGACTCTCATTTTTTTATTAGCGAACCGTCTTGCAAACCACGCATCCTTAATACATATACAGCGTGGTACAATCATTCGACGGGCGCCGTTATAAAGGAAGAAAAGCGATTGTTGGTCGACCGTAAGGGTGTGCCTCCCGGCAGCGACCGCAAAGCTCCCTTGGTGCTAAAGACCCCCGTAGTCCTTCCACTGAAAGATGCTAGAGCCGAACCACCGCGTGTGCTGAGCCCTCCACGCGGATTGCCGCTTCCTGATACTGCGGATTTGCCACCAGCGCCCCGTGCTCCAGTGGAGACGGTAAATGTGGCTTCGCCGGAGTCCGGTGTGGGCGCGGATATCGGGACCCGCCGCCCTAAGGTGCCTGCAAAGCGCAAGTCAATCTCGGGTGTGCCCAGGGCTGGCGGGCAGAAAAGGAAGAAGAAGTCGCTCCTCTCTCTCGATGCTATCCTCGGTTTAGAGCCACAGGCCCCTCTTACCGAAGGTATAAGCGAGTATGGCAGCAATGAAGGCTTCTCGGTAGACCCCGCAGACACTGATCTAGCGGCCGCCATTGCGTCTTCTGAGCGATCAGCGAGACTCGAAGCGATGATGAATTAACTCGCTCAGTCAGGTAATCATTAGCTGCATCCTTCGTCATTTTGTCGCATTTTTATCATTATTTTTGACTAATGCTTTCCCCCCATTTTTAAACAGGTGTCACTACCGAAGAAGCCATCGCTGCTTCTTTGAAAACCTTCCAGGAGGAGGAAAATAAATGCGCTTTAATGGGCGTTGGTACGTCTCGCTTTATTAAGTTTTTTGTCCTCTTTTCTGATGGCTAACCTAAACTTCTTCCTTTGTTTCTTTGCAGGGGCTGCGCCAGCTAATGCGGGGACTCTCCCCGGGCCCGCTACTGAAGTCCCAGTCTCTTCGGGGCTGCCGCGAGAGCCTCAACTCGACAGGTCGACGAGGGATGCCTTGAAGGATTTGGAGGCATCCCTGTTCACGGAAGAGGACGTCTCAATGAAGGAGGCTTTCGAGAGGTCTGTCTCAACGGCTCGGGAGGAGAGAAAGCGGCTAAGGTGCGAGGCGAAGGCACGCAGGGCTGCTTTGGCCGTGGGAGCTGGCCCAAACACCGTCTCTCGTGCTGATACTCCCTCAGAAGAGCCCCTGGTCACCCTGTCTACAGCTCGCAGACAAGTGGCGCGTGCAGCTCGCGGGGCTAATGATAAGTCCACCTCAGGTAATGTATCTTTCAGGATTTTGTTGTAAGAATTGTAAATTTGTCGGTTCTTATATATCTTGTCCTGCAGGGCCAAGTCCAACCGAAGGGGAGGCGGAAACCGTCGAACCTAAGGGGACAGAGGAAGAGGCACCGGCCGAACCCGAGCCGACGGTGGGCAACGTCGCCGGGGTTGCTGAGCCTGAGCTGGGGGCTGAGGGAGCTGCACCAGAGAAGGTCATTGATGCCGAGCCTGAGGTGGCGGCAAATGAGACGACCGCTATAACTGAGCCTGGGGCAGCGGCGGGCGGAGCATCTGAGACTGGTGACCCTATAGTAATGGCGGACGAAACAATGGCGACTGCCGAGCCCGAAGAAGTAGCGGGTGAGATGGGCACGACTCTTGGGGAAAAGCCAGCCGCTCTTTCTCAAGAGTCTGGCAATACTCCAATTATTGCTCTCCCTATCTACGGTCCTCCGCCGTCTTCTGGTCGGGCGAGCACGACGACAGCCCCTGTCGAGTCCAATGATGAGGCCACGGGAGGTGGACTCGTATCGATGGAGGAGGGAGACGCCTCCGTTTCGGCTGGCGGCTCATCAGGTAAATTTCGAGTTACTGTCCCTTTTTTTATCTTGCAATCCTTTCTGACAAGTTTATCCTTGTTTTTAACGCAGGTGCGGCTAGTGCCGATGCTCCATTGCTCGAGGGAGCGCCGTCAACTACTGCCTTGGCGGTGGTCACCTCTCAGCCTTCCTTTGTACCATCGCAGATGTTGGAAGGTATGGATTTGCAACCCATTAGTTTTATCTTTCAGCCGTATAATTTATGTACTAATGTCGTACTATTGCATCTTTTCAGGAGTGCTTTTTGATCATCTCTATCAGGTGTTGCACCCGCACTTCTCCTTCCCATCTGAACTCGCTTCTTCCTCCGGTGGCGTTGGTGAGTATAGTTTCCAATTGATGTCTTTCTTCTTTTTTCTAGTAATGGAATTATTTCCGACTCTTCTTTGTCCTGATTGCAGTGCTACAAATCGAAAAAGGAGATGAAAGATCGGTCGCGCCACCGGCCCTTCCGGCCTTGCCACTTGCTGCAGCTGGTATAGTAAACTATCGCATCGATGACTTTTTTCGTATTTCTTGAATCATCATCTAATCGTATTTTGTTTTTTCAGCTGTCGTTCCGATCCCGGCGCCCTTTGAGTCTTGCGTTACAATGCCAGCAGGCCCCTTCCTGAGACGTCCATCTTCAAAGGGTGCCGTAATGAGCTTGGGCAAGCTGAGCGGATACGTCGAGGAGCTTGACGCAGATGCTCTCCCATCTGCTGTGGATTTCGCTGCGGAGGTTAACCCAATGTTGGCGGCGCTTGTGAATTTTCATGATGGAGGCATCGTCGAGCTTTGGGTCAATCACTGCAAGGAAATCGAGGTGCGCCTGCATCAATCGGAGTTTATGCGCCCTGCTCCCGAGACCTTAGCCGCAAGCAATCAAAGAGCAGCATGGATTGAGCAAAGCGCTTCTTACTTCCGTCACTTGGAACAAGAAGCGGCTTTAAGGCTAAGGGAATGCCAAGAGACCTCAAGCGAGACGGCTCATCTGCGTGCTGAGGTTGAGGCGAACACTGCCCAGGTGAAGGCTATCTTCGAGGGCCTTCTGGATCGCATCTCCAATGGGCTAAACTTGAAGCGGAAGCTTGATGCCGCCGAGCGTGACGCCCAAGGCCATGAAGCGGCTCAGCAGGCCGCCGGGGAGCAGCTTGCATCCTTCTTGCAGCAGCGAGCTCAAGTGGAAGCAGAACTGGCGGTGGCGGCCGATCAGGAGAAGGCATGGAAGGAAGTACGCGAGCAACTGATAGGGCTATTTAAGACGCTTCCTTCCCAGTAGCTGCCTTTGTATCAATATACTTGTAAAATTTTTCTTTTTCGAATAAGATGTATCCATTCTTTATTCTTTTGTACGATTCACCTTGTACTTGATTGAATTTATAAATAAAGATACACATTTTTTCTTTGCAATGTCTTGTATGCTCTTTTGCTTTCTCCCTTTCTCTTATTATCAGCATGCTGTCTTGATAAACATGGTTGATAGATAATAGAGTAAGCATCTTGGTTTCTTCAAGAGATAGCGATGGCTTAGGCTGCAGGTTCAGATCTGCTGCCTAAGACTTTTGAACTCTATGAGCCGTGAGAGTCTCATAGAGACTTTTCTCCCTACGGATCGAGAGGATCTCGTAAGTGGATTTTCTCCTTAGGAATCGTGAGGATTCCTAAGTGCGTTTTCTCTTATAAGTCGTAAGGATCTTATAAGAGAATTTTCCCTCTTACGAGTCGAGAGGACTTGTAAGCGGTTGTTTCCCTCCTTGTTGAGATTCGACTTTGGAGAGTGAGACCCGTGGATAGTATCCAAGAGACCGTTTTAGACCGACTTGCAGGATCCCAGTGCTTAGGAAACAAGTTTTTTAATCCCTGCTGCCTAAGGCTTTATCTTCCAAGTCGAAACGAATCGGGATGTCCTCGCAAAGACACTAATTTCCTCACGGGTCGAGACGAATCGAGCAGTTCTCGTCAAGGACACTAATTTCCCTGAGTTGAAGTATTTTGCCGAGGACGCTGGTTTCTTCGAGGTTGAAACGAATCGGAGTATTCCTGCGGAGACATTGGTTTCTCTGCGGGCCGACGCGAATCAGGAGTCTCTCATCAAGGACGCTAGTTTCCCTGAATTGAGTTATTTGCCAAGGACACTGGTTTTCCTGGGGTTGAAACGAATCGATGTATTCCTGCAAAGACGCTAGTTTCTTTGCGGGTCGACGCGAATCAAGAAGTTCTCGTCAAGGACACTGGTTTCCCTGAGTCGAAGGATTTTGCCGAAGAAACTGGTTTCTTCGGGGTTGAAACGAATCGGAGTATTCCTGCGGAGACACTGGTTTCTCTGCGGGCCGACGCGAATCAGGAGGCTCTCATCAAGGACGCTAGTTTCCCTGAATTGAGGTATTTTCCAAGGACACTGGTTTCCATGGGGTTGAAACGAGTCAAGGTGTTCCTGCAAAGACGCTAGTTTCTCTGCGGGTCGACGCGAATCAGGATGTTCTCGTCAAGGACACTGGTTTCCCTGAGTCGAAGGATTTTGCCGAAGACACTGGTTTCTTCGGGGTTGAAACGAATCGGAGTATTCCTGCGGAGATACTGGTTTCTCTGCGGGCCGACGTGAATCAGGAGGCTCTCATCAAGGACGCTAGTTTCCCTGAATTGAGGTATTTGCCAAGGACACTAGTTTCCCTGGGGTTGAAACGAGTCGAGGTGTTCCTGCAAAGACGCTAGTTTCTCTGCGGGTCGACGCGAATCAGGATGTTCTCGTCAAGGACACTGGTTTCCCTGAGTCGAAGGATTTTGCCGAAGACACTGGTTTCTTCGGGGTTGAAACGAATCGGAGTATTCCTGCGGAGACACTGGTTTCTCTGCGGGCCGATGTGAATCAGGAGGCTCTCATCAAGGACGCTAGTTTCCCTGAATTGAGGGATTTTGCCGAAGACACTGGTTTCTTCGGGGTTGAATTGATCTGTGGCGGTCTTTCAGGTTTTATATAAGTTACCGTCAAAACCGTGAAGCTAGGAATTTGATCTTCGCTTCGTTTGCTGGCACTGCGTCTGCTGTATCGAGACGAATGTCATGGTTGTCTCTAGGTTGTTGGTGAACCGTCGAGATTTGGCTTTGCTTTCTGACGGAGCCTGTTGCGAAGGTATGGTTCCGTCTTTGTTTGTGCCCTTGGATTATATACAGGGATCGATGTGATCTTAACTGTAGGGCAAAATTTTCATTCATTTTTTTTATTGTTTTATTTCCGCGATGCTCTATCATTTCAGCTTTAATATCACGAAAGTCGCGATTGCCCAATCATTTCGGCTATTTTTCGCGGTGCCCAATCATTTCGGCTGTTTATTTTATTTTTATTCGCTGCTTTTATTGCGAGTTGCCCCATCATTTCGGCTATTTCGTATGCATACGTTTTTACTTGCTGCTTTTTACTGCAAGTTGCCCCATCATTTCGGCTATTTCGTATGCATATGTTTTTACTTGCTGCTTTTTATTGCAAGTTGTCCCATCATTTCGGCTATTTCGTATGCATATGCGGCCTACTGGCTTTTCGCCGTAAACCTGAAATTAGACACCGATTTCGGCATCAGCACCGCTACAACTGGGATATTGCCAGGAGCGAATCATCATTTGCCTCTGTCGATGTCGAACAAAGTTGGCTTAGCGAACAGGGTTAAGGTCCTGTCGGCTAAGGCTTTTGACTTCATGAGCCGTAAGGGTCTCACAAAGGTATTTCTCCCTACAAGTCGTGAGGATCTTGTAGGTGTATTTTCTCCTTAGGAATCGTGAGGATTCCTAAGTGTATGTTCCTCTGTAAGTCGTAAGGATCCTACAAGAGGATTTTCTCCTTGTAAGTCGAGAGGACTTATAAGGGTTGTTCATCATGCGTACATATCCCCAGTCACGGATGGGACTTGGTTAGGGAAATGTTTATTCGCGCCCATGGATTGTATACAAGGGTCAGTATTGAACCACTTGTAGGGCAATATCGAAGGTTGTGGGGGTTGCTTAAGCACAGGTTTAGGTCTCTGTAACTTAAGACTTTCAAATCTTATGAGCCGTGAGGGTCCCACAAGAGAGTTCTCCTTACGAGTTGTGAGGATCTCGCAAGTGTATTTTCTCCTTAGGAATCGTGGGGATTCCTAAGTGTGTTGCTCCCTTGTGAGTCGTAAGGATCTCACGCGGGTGGTTTCTCCTTACAAGGTCGAGAGGACCATGTAAGTGTCCTTTAACGAGGTTGCGCCCTTTCGGGTTTTCACAAACACTCGCCGGTAGTCCTGCTATTTTTACTCACGGAGCCCTTTCGGGTTTTCATCCGTGCCCATTTTTCTTATAAACATACCGTTTATTTTTTTATTCTTTTTATTCTTTTTTTTTACGAGGTCGCGCCCTTTCGGGTTTTCACGAACACTCGCCGGTAGCCCTGCCGTTTTTACTCACGGAGCCCTTTCGGGTTTTCATCCGTGCCCATTTTGCTTATGGACGTACCGTTTATTTTTTTTATTTTTTTTATATCGACTTTATGATGTTTCAATTCACCGTAGTTTATCGACATCTCGGTCAACAGCTGGTTTTAGGACGTAATGGTCCGTCATTAGTTTAAGAACGTTTCGGTCCGGTATTAGTTTAAGGACGTTTCGGTCCGCCGATGGAGAAGGCCGGCTACTACTTATAGAGTTTGAGCTTAGGAAGATAGCGAGCGGACATAGTCGTCGTCATCTATCATTGACCTGGGCTGTGGCTCATTAAGCGTAGTATTTCTTTAGGAAGCGGCCGTTTATTGGCCTGAAAGGCCTTTCACCGTGCATATCCATAGTAGATATGCTCCACCCTGGTAGCCTTGTCTATGATGTACGGGCCTTCATAGTTCGGGTCTAATTTTCCCCGCTTGGCGTGGTTGGGGATCATAGGTCTTTTGACCACTAGCACGAGCTCGCCTTGGCGGAATGTTCTCGGTCGGGTCAATCTTTCATATGAGCGCGTCATCTTTGCTTTATAAGCCTCCAGATTTTGTTGTGCTATGAGCCGGGTTTCATCAAGGGCATCAAGCTCCTCAAGCCGAAGGTGAGCATTTTCTTCGTCCGTCAGCTCGTAGTGGACTGCCACTCGTAGAGAGGGTAACTCTATCTCGAGGGGGAGTACTGCTTCTGTACCGAATACCAACGCGTACGGCGTTGTGTTTGTGGCCGTCTTGAACGTAGTTCGATACGCCCAGAGAGCTTCTTGCAGTCTCTCGTGCCAGTCCTTCTTATTTCGGGACACCGTCTTCTTCATGATCTTTGTCAAGGTCTTATTGTAGGCCTCAGCTAGATTGTTAGCTCGTGGATTATAAACTGAGGAATATCTCCAGTCTATATTATGCTGCTGCGCGAAGCGACTAATCTTGTGGCTTCTGTAGGCTGGCCCATTATCGGAGATGATCCGTCGCGGAGTTCCAAACCGGTAAATGACGTGCGTCTTGAAAAAATGGAGGATATTCTC
Organism: Agapanthus africanus; assembly: GCA_030015575.1. Taxonomy (NCBI): domain Eukaryota; kingdom Viridiplantae; phylum Streptophyta; class Magnoliopsida; order Asparagales; family Amaryllidaceae; genus Agapanthus; species Agapanthus africanus. Next base: position 17,586,242 of record CM057344.1, read on the forward strand.
CGTCTTCACTTCCCTCAACGGTACTGCTTCTGCCCATTTAGAGAAGTAATCAGTCGTCGCCAGGATGAAACGATGTCCTCTAGACAATGCCGGTTCGATGGGACCGACTATGTCAGTTCCCCACATTTCAAACGGCCAGCTAGCCACCGTTGGATGTAGTGGATTTGGATGCTGGTGGATGAAGTCCCCATGGATTTGGCATGAGTGACATTGCTTCGCATATTCGAGGCAGTCCTGAATCATCGTGGGCCAATAGTAGCCCATCCATTTAATCTTCAACTTCATCTTCGGGCCCGCTTGGTGAGAACCGCAGAGTCCGTCATGAACTTCCTGAACGACTCTTTTCGCCTCTTCAGGTCCCAGACATCTCAACCACAGAGAATCAAATGACCTCTTGTACAGAGTATCATTGACGAAGGCGAAATACAGAGCTCGTTTCATAAGCTGATGTCTTAAGGATGCATTTTCAGGCGCTCCACGGTATTTGAAGTAGTCTATAAAGACTTCTCTCCAATCCTCAGCCTTTTCCCGGTCTTTTACTTGCAGGGTCGTCTGCTCAGTCGCTCCCTTTTCTTCGGATGTTTCCGGAGATATTTCTGCTGGGGTAAGCACCCGACGGCTTTGTACCACAATTCTGACGTCATCGAGATTCTCGTCAGCCAGTTCTTTAGCGAGCTTGGCTAATGCGTCCGCTTTGCTGTTTTCCGCACGCGGTATATTTTCCAAAGTGTAGGAAGGAATTTGGGTCAACAGTTGTTGCACCTTTTCGCCGTACTTCACCAGCTCTGGTTTGCACGTTTGGTAGTCGCCATTTACTTGACTGATGACCAGTTGGGAGTCTCCATATATGAGGAGGTTTTCAATTCCCATGTCAATGGAGATCTCGAGGCCTGCTATCAAAGCTTCATATTCGGCTTCATTGTTCATCCTCGGCTCTGTTAAGGAGAAAGCAAAGCGCATTATCCCTCCTTGTGGAGTCACGAAGATAAGGCCTACCCCTGATTTGATTATAGGGGTGCTTTGTTTGCGCTTCTTCATGGAGGACGCTCCATCGAAATAGAGTTTCCATCGGATATCACTACCGTCGATTGCATCAAACGCATGTTCGTCTGGCAACTCGCAATTCAGAGGAGAATCGGCCGGTATCGGATGCTCAGCGAGGAAGTCGGCGATGGCCTGGCCTTTCACTGCCTTGAGAGGTTGATAGGTTATCGAGAACTCCATCAAGTGTAGGGCCCATTTAGCGAGTCGTCCCGTCAATATGGCCTTTGACATCAAATACTTAAGGGGGTCCACCTTCGAAATGAGACGGACTTCGTGCGCCAACGCATAGTGCCTGAGCTTTGTTACCGCAAAGATCAATGCCAGGCAGTGTTTTTCAATGGGGGAATAGTTGCTTTCTGCCCCCAGCAGAACTTGACTTAAATAGTAGAGTGCTCTTTCTTTCCCTTGGTTGTTCTCTTGCACCCATAATGCACCTAAAGAACCTTCGAGGGCGGTTGTATAAAGAATGAGTGGCTTTCCCTTGACCGGAGTAGCCAACACTGGCGGATTCTGGAGGTACTGCTTGATTTCATCCAGCGCGTCTTGGCATTTATGATCCCAGACGAACGGAGTTCTCTTCTTCATCAGGTGGCTGTAAGGACGGCACTTGCCTGAAAGGTTGGCTATAAATCGCCGTATATACGCGAGCTTCCCTTGGAGAGACCGCAACTGCTTAAGAGTCTTTGGCGGAGGCATTTCCATGATCGCCTTAATCTTCGACGGATCTATCTCGATGCCTCGGTGTCGGACGATGAATCCCAGGAATTTACCCGAGGAAACTCCGAATGCACACTTGAGAGGGTTCATCTTCAAGTTGTATTGTCGAAGGCGTTGAAATACGGTCTTTAGATGCTCGAGATGTTCCTCGTATGATTTGCTCTTAACCACGAGGTCGTCGATATAGCATTCAACGATTTCATGTATAAGGTCATCGAAGATCTTCGTCATGGCCCTCTGATAGGTGGCACCGGCGTTCTTTAGACCGAAGGACATCACCTTGTAGCAGAATATACCCAAAGGGGTCCTGAAAGCGGTGTGCTTCTGGTCTTCGGGATGCATCTTTATCTGATTATACCCTGATGAGCCGTCCATGAAGGAGAAAACCTCGTGAGTGGACGTGTTATCTATCATCAGCTCGGTGACTGGCACTGGGAAATCATCCTTCGGGCAGGCTTTATTGAGATCCCGGAAATCCACACATATGCGCACCGTCCCATTTTTCTTCATCACCGGGACGATTTTGGCGATCCATTCGGGATATTGAACTTCTTGGATGAAGCCAGAGTCGATTAACTTCTTGACTTCGGCGTTGATGCTCATCTCAAGCTCGAGCCACATTCTTCTTGGCGCCTGTTTGACGGGCTTGACGTCCGGGGATATCGCCAATTTGTGCACAGCAATTTCTGGATCTAGTCCCGGCATTTCGGAATAGTTCCATGCGAAGCAATCTCTATGCTGTACAAACACATCTTTTAACGCAGCCACCCTTTCTTCATATAGCAGCTCGCCGACAAATGTCGGTCGCGGGTCGTTCGCCGTCCCCAACTCAATTTTCTTGAGGTTATCTGCAGTGGTATGTATTCCATCTTCCGGTTCTTTCGGTGCTGGTGGAAATTCTGAGATCACCTCATCGTTGCTGTTTCTGAAGCACCAGGGAAGGTCATCCATGTTCTCGGGCTCTTCCTTTGATATCGTTATCATGTGACAAGTACGAATTCGCTTCCAAGACCAATGTGGAGCCGGTTCTGCTCTCGTGGCTTCGGGTTCGTGCTTCTATGGCGGCGTTACCCTCCAGTTGTCAGACAGAGCGAACTTGCCGAGCTGATACTGATCTTCGACCCAATTCTTAAAGGTGAAGCAGTCTTCAAGAGGGTGCCCTATTACTCGGTGATAGGAGCAATAGTTTGGGTGTGAGACTTCGCCTGCTTGCTCAGGGTGCTTGGACTCCGGCAGTGTAAGCATCTGGTATTTTATAGCCCGGTCAAGTATCTTCTTTGTCTTGTCCCGAGGAAAAGAGTACGCTCGACTCATTTTCTTCACAAGGGATAGATCGGAACCGCTCGATTCCCGCTTGCGTGGCTTCTTAGTCCCGCTTTGTTGCTGTTGAGAGCCTTTTTCGCGTTTCGACTTATTTCTGCCTCTACGTCGAGCCTCTTTTATAATAAGTTGACAGGGAGTGGCATTTTCATCTTTCACGGCCTGTTGGAGGAGGCGTTGCATTTTGGCTTTCTCGTAGATTGCCATTTCGCGATTGTGGTCGTCTCGGACTTTTTGACCAGCTTCCCTTATAAGCTTGTCCATTTGTTCTTCGAACGATGGACTGGGCACCTTTGCATCAGGAACTTTTACTGGTTCAGTATTAACGTCCTCCCATTGAGCATCCGCTTCTTCATTGAAGTCATGTACGACGTAACAGTCGCGGAGCAGCTCTCGTTTCTTGGACCGAATGTATCCGAGCCCGATTGTTTCCATCCTCCCACTAGACAGCTTGTGCTGAGTTCCGGGAACGTTCCAGACCCTTGTTAGTGTATATGCCCTAGAGGCCATTACTGTATCATACTAGTTTGTATATTACTTGATGGAAGCTTGGGATATTCACAGTTGTATATACAATCTTGCTCGAAATGGTAATATGCTACTTGGTTTGTCTCTGCTTTAATATGTGCATGTGTTTCTTTTAGCATATCGCTGTTATACATATTAGTAGAGCCCTTAGGATCTTTGCTTGATTACCGGCGTTGTGATGGCGCTCACACTCGTGGGAGCTGGGTGATCTATAAGCACATCCTTATACAGGTCCCTAGTCGTTGACTATCGAGACAGGGCATCGATACTCCGGAGTAGACTAGCGTATGCGCTTCTCATCCCAGCGTGGGAGACGGTCTGTCCCACAGCCGTCAGTACGTCGTACTTGAGATAGTATGCGGGTGCTCGTTAGGTTACGAGTACACTGGACAGGACTCGTCGGGAACTGTTGGTTGGTATTATACCTATCGTCAGTTATCAGTTCCCAGGTGACATGAGTACAGCTTAGTCCGTTGACTTGACACTGTCACTTCGCCTCGAGTGTGTTCCCACTGCACTTTGATTACTACCCTACCACGGCTCAAAGGAGTCGTGCAAACAGGTAGTTTTTGGGTGCAGTCTCGAAGCACTTGGAGGCAGTGACGGTTAGACAGGATTCGTCTCTCCCGGTATTGGGGGTTGACATCGCGCTGTGTCCAGGAGAGCCATTACACGAGTAGTCCCTGGCCAGGGCAAGCGAGATATACTGGTAGGTTTCCAGTGTTATCTCAGGGTGTTCTGGGCTACACTCCGACACGACTTGTACCGCTATTAGGGGACTGACGTTCACCGCCCCCCTAGGCCCGCCATGCGATGTATCAGACGAACAGACCGGACTGTACGGAGATTGTCACATACAGGCTCAGTAGGAGTTCAGATGGGGTTCACCTCGTCAGTCTTCTTATCGACATCTACCTGGGGACCGTTACGTACAGCTAGTGCCGCTTGCGGTCTGTGGTTAAACCCACTGCCAGCGTAGTGTCGAGTCTTTAGAGTCCCACACAGAGAGCTATTCGCCTTTAGGTAAAATGAGTAGAGGTCGCATGGTTTTGCGACAGGGTTCGTTCACATTCGCGCACTTGTGCACGTTTGCTGTCCGGACAGTTTATACTAGCGGGCTTTGGTTTAAGCCGGATCCTAGTATATGATTTGGGATTGGTTTTTCTCATTGTATTCGTGTTCCTCGGATCACGAATGCGGGTGCGTATGCACAGTTGCTTGAGATTGAGGGAGAGGACCTTGATTAGGGTTAATGACTATTGTCATTTTATTAACCCTAATGCTTATGTGTGTATTATTGTTAATTGATATTAGTTTAATAATTGTGCATGGTTATGGTTGTTGACCATTTGACCCATCTTGACTTGTTGACCATGTTGACACTTTGACCATCATCATTTCTTTTGGAAGATGCTTTTTGATCCTTGCAAATTAAAATGATAATGGTCATGTCATGATAAGCCATGACAATTATCTAGCTAATTATTCAATTAAAATAATATACACATATTAGTGAGAATGGTTCACATTTTTCTCATTCTATCATTTCATTTCTCTCTCTTGTTCTTCCTCTCCCTCAAGCTCTCTCCCTCTCATGTGTTGAGAAACACTTGAGCTTGAGAAAAACCCTCTCTTGATCATCTTTACTCTCATCTAGGGTTCAAGAACTAGCACTTCTTGCACCCTAGTTACTTCTAGCTTGGAGTTGAAGCCAAAGGTTGAGGCTTTCGGGTGGATCTTTCTTTGACGGGAGAAGACGACAAGGTGACCTCCTTCCACTACTCCAAGGAGCAAGGAGAGAAGGACATAAAGACCAAAGGTATAACCTTTCTAGCACTTAGCTAGTTTCTAGTTAGCTTTAGCAAGTTTTTGTTTAGCAAAGATCCTTTAAAGTCTAGTCCATGTTGCCTAAGCTCATAAAAATTCGATTTTTATTCCGTTTTCCGCCTCCCCGAAAGTACCGGGGTGGGCAACGTGGACTTACAGTGGTATCAGAGCCTAACTAAACATAAACTAGCTAGGTAGTGAAGTGTAACGAAGTTCGAAACCGAAAAATCCAAAAACCGAGTTTTCAAAAACCCTAGTTTCTGTTAAAACATTTTCTGGTCAAAACAAAATTTGTTATACACCTAAAATCGTCTCAGGGTTTTTTAAAGAACACCACCAAACTCGGTCCAGTGATTCGTCAAAACCGCCGCGTTTCCGCGGCAATAGCAGGCTATTGCCGCGGAACCACCGCCGTTTGGACTCTTCACTGAGTCGAGTTTGGTGCAGTTTTCTTAAGGCTTGGTTTTAGGATTTTTAAGATGGTTTATATGTGCCCAGGTTTTCCAGAATAGAAATTTATTTTTGGGGGCCTATAAATCCGTATTTTTTCCGAACTTCACTACACTTTGACTATGACGGTTATATCTGTGATGTTTGGATGTATTGAACGTCGGCTAATCGCTATATGTCGATTAGTCGGGGTTATACATATCTGTGATCTGTGTTTGATATTGGTATGTGTATATGAATGGGTTGGATTGTTGCGGGTGAATAGCCGGGGTGGATGTGAGATGAGTGTTGCTTTTTCTTTCATTCATTGTAATATGTAAATTGATGTAATATTATTATTTGTATGGCCGCGCAACCGGGTCGGGGTTGTAGCCGTCATTGTATAATTCTTTTTACTGTTTTTGCTTCTAGGATAGACCCATGGAGGGGGTGCACAAACTACCGGGTATCTCGAAGTGCCGAGTGGCCTACTCACGGTGGTGAGGGAGGTTGCCTCGCTTCGGGTACTTGGCGGGTAGTTTGCCGCACCCGTAGGGGTCTTGGGAAGGGTATTTGGCTATTCACCGCGACCGTGTAATCCGCTTTTCGTTGCAGGCTCGAACGGATTGCGGATTCCTAGTATATCCAATGTATTCATCTGTGATCTGTAATGTTTATCATTGCTATATGTTTATATATGATAACTATTAGGCGTTGCTTATGTTTTACAGCCGCGCTAGCCCAGCCCCCGCTCTGTCGTTAGTTAAGTAACCTAACGGGTGATGACGGGGCCCCGTGGCGAATGCGAATGGCATAAGCGTACGTCATATTTTGGTTGTTTTCTGCAATGGTAGGATTAAATGATGGGACGCATTAAAAGAACTAATGCAAGAAAATAAACCAAGTAAAAGTCGATTGGAACACTTTGAAAACCACTCGGTTCTTTTCAAAACCAAACTTTTAAACGCGGAGCTTGAACCACTCCTTTTAAAAGCTATCTCGTTCCATCGATTATATCAAGTTCACTACGTTCACGGTTTCGCCAAAACCATCCGTAGCCCTCCATCATTTCAGTTAAATATTCGGTAGTATTCAAGCTATGTATTTTGACCTCACGCCAAGGCATAGTGATTGGTAGCTGCCGGATATTTATCTGTTGCATAGATAGAATGCGTTGGTTTGAGACAGTCGTACTGCCATTTTGGCCTACGTCAAGGGTAGGTACGGGTGGGTTCAAATTAACCAGGATAATGATGGGAAGAACTTGACATGTGACTTATGACATTTTGACCTCATGCCAAGGTCATAAGAGCATGGGGCAAAAATCCACATCGGGAGTTTCATAAGTACTGAAACTTGCTAGCGCTGCATACCATTTGGAGTGTGATAATTCTGGTAGGATTCCTTCAGTTTTATCACGCAATGATATTTGGATCCCGATCCTACTGTGAGTATATGCTACTCCTCGGGAAAACTCTCACTTAACGATCAATGCTATAAACTTAGTAGGTGTCAAGAAAGGTGTTACCGGGGCTACGCCCCCAGGGAAAAGAGGTTACTTAATTAAGGAACTTCGCGAAAGCGTTGGAAAACCTCCCTCGAAGTACCGACACTGGCCTGGCTGAACGGTTAAGCAAGTATTGTACGGTGAGAGTGATCCTGACTAATCCTTTCTTTACGGTTTGAGAAGGGATTCGAGAGACAGTGGGAGCCATCCAGTTTAGACAAACTAAAAACCACTCTAAACCTGCAAGAGCATCATGCTAAAGTGTTTCTTTTCTCTCTCCTAATTCCAGCGACCATTCAACATGACCGGACTTAAGTTATTACTAGATAAAAACATATTGACAGGGCCAAACTACAAAGATTGGCTCAGGAATGTCAAGATGGCAATCACTTACGACAAGCTGGGGTATCTCCTTACCACCAAAGCTCCCCCTGTCCCAGGTCCCAAAACCAGTGTCGTAGATAGGGAAATCTACAAGACCTGGGAAATAGATTGCGCGAAGGCCAAATGCCTCGTACTTGCCTCGATGGACAACGAACATCAGAGGAGGCACGAGAATATGGACCTAGAGTCCATATTTCTTCATACAAAAGAACTGTATGGAGAGCAGTCTCGTATCGCAAGATACGAAGTGTCGAAGAAGTTGTTTTTGGCAAGGTTGGCCGTCGGATCATCGGTAGCGGAACACGTGCTTAAGATGATTGGCTACATTGAGGAGCTCGCGGACCTTGGGACCACGTTAGAGAATGAACTCTATACTGATTTGATTCTCCAGTCCCTTCCTTCCACTTACGCCCAGTTTATTCTTAACTTCAACATGCAAGGAAAGGGGTTGAACTTTCCGAGCTTCTGAACATGTTGAGGAGTGCAGAGGGCACCCTACAGAAGGGTAGGGAGACATCCACTTTGTTTGTAGGAGGATCTTCCTCTTCTAGGTCCAGGGCGAAAGCCAAGGGCAAGAAGAAGAAAGACCCCGCCAAACCAAGAGGCGGTGTCGGTAAAGTGGATACGAAGGGAAAAGGAAAAGCAACAAAGATAGCGGGGAAGCTAGTGGGAAAGGAAGAATGCTTCTATTGTCACAAAAGTGGTCACTGGAAACAGGATTGCAAGGCTTGGAAGGCCAGAACACAGGATTTGAAGCGAGTTGCAGCTTCAGCTTCAGGTGTGTATGTTATTGAAAACTGTCTATCAATAAACTCTACATCCTGGGTATTGGATACCGGATCAGGATCTCATATCTGTAATTCTTTGCAGGCGTTGAGAAAGCGTAGAGTTTTGAAGGCAGGTGACATGACCCTCAGAGTTGCAAACGGTGCTAGCATGGATGCTGAGGCCGTGGGGGACTATCACCTGGGACTGTCAGATGGACATTTTTTGGTTTTGCGTAGTTGTTATTATGTACCAAATGCAACCTGTAATATCATTTCTGTATCTTTATTATCTAAAGAAGGTTATGAATTTGCATTTGTAAGTAATGTAGTGAACATTCACCTTAATCAAGTTTTGATTGGGTCAGGTACATTGAACAACGGTATATACGTATTAAACCAGCCACAGATTTTCAATGTCCAGAATACACACAAAAGAAAGTCTCCAGAAATCGATAAAACTTTCTTATGGCATTGTAGACTGGGTCACATCAATGAGAGAAGGTTGACTAAGTTACATGCAGAAGGATATTTGGATTCGTTCGAATATCAATCGCATGCAACTTGTCAATCCTGTCTCAAGGGAAAGATGACAAAGACTCCGTTCACTGGATACGGAGTAAGAGCGAGCGAGCTCTTGGGACTCATACACAGCGACGTGTGCGGTCCAATGTTTACACATGCGCGAAGCGGTTATTCTTACTTCATTACTTTTACGGATGATTTCTCAAGGTTCGGACATGTCTTCTTAATGAAGCATAAATCCAAAGCTTTTGATAAGTTCCAGGAATATAAGAATGAAGTAGAAAAACAAACAGGCAAAAGTATCAAGGCACTGAGATCTGATCGAGGTGGTGAATACTTGAGTGCCGAGTTCCTGGGTTATTTAAAAGAGAATGGAATTCTCTCTCAGCTTACTCCTCCATACACTCCGCAACATAATGGTGTATCGGAGAGACGGAACCGAACCCTATTGGATATGGTACGGTCCATGATGAGTAACGCTGAGTTGCCGCGATCGTTCTGGGGATATGCGCTAGAAACAGCTGCATACCTTTTGAACCGTGTTCCCACTAAGACTGTGCCCACCACACCATATGAGTTATGGAGTGGGAAGAAACCCTATCTTCAATACTTGAAGATTTGGGGATGTCCAGCTTATGTCAAAAAGCAGCATGCGGACAAACTAGAGGCACGCTCAGTACTGTGCAAGTTTGTGGGATACCCAAAGAACTCCAGGGGGTATCTTTTCTATTACGCAGAGGAACAAAAAGTCCTTGTTTCTCGTAATGCCCATTTTCTGGAACATCAGTTCTTAGAAAAAGAAATAAGTGGGAGCGCAATAGAACTGGAAGAAATTCCAGAACCACAAGCTATTACTGAAAGCTTAGTAGAACCAGAGGGTTCGAAAGATCAAGACATTCCCACGCCACTCCGCAGGAGTAGTAGGCAGTCTCATCCGCCCGAGAGATACTACGGTTTTCTCATTGACGGGGATAGAGAGGATTGCATCATAGACTTTGATGAGCCTACTAGCTTCCAGCAAGCCATTCAGAGCGTCGACTCGGTAAAATGGCTGGATGCAATGCGGACCGAAATGGAGTCCATGTACACCAACAAAGTATGGACGTTAGACATTGCTCCAGATGGGGTAAAACCCGTAGGATGCAAGTGGATCTTCAAAAGGAAGATTGGTGTAGATGGACAGGTTGAGACCTATAAAGCTAGACTGGTAGCAAAGGGTTTTCGTCAACGACCTGGTTTGGACTATGACGAAACCTTTTCTCCAGTAGCTATGCTGAAATCCATTCGGATCCTTCTTTCCATTGCTGCCTTCCACGATTATGAGATTTGGCAGATGGACGTAAAGACAGTTTTTCTAAATGGTCATTTAGAGGAGTGTGTCTATATGGATCAGCCAGAGGGTTTCATTCAGAGTGGGAGCAGCGGAAAGGTGTGCAAGTTGCTTAAGTCCATTTATGGACTGAAGCAGGCATCGCGGAGTTGGAACATCTGTTTTGATGAGACGGTCAAGGAATTTGGCTTTATCAAAAATCCAGATGAACCTTGCATCTATTGTAGATTTGTAGCGAGAACTGTAGTATTTCTCGTTTTATACGTGGATGGCATTCTCTTAATAGGAAATGACATTCCTATGCTACAATCTGTCAAGGGGTTCTTGTCACACAGGTTCTCCATGAAAGACCTGGGTGATGCCTCATACATTCTGGGTATCCGGATCTACCGTGACAGATCCAAGAGGATATTAGGACTTTCGCAGTCCAGGTACATCGACACCATACTGAAGAGATTCAGTATGGAAGATTCCAAGCGCGGCAATCTACCAGCTTGTCACGGGATCACTCTCTCCAAAGAGATGTCTCCCAAGACTGATTTGGAGAGGGATCGCATGTCTATTATACCCTACGCTTCTGCGGTAGGCTCTATTATGTATGCGATGTTGTGTACCAGACCGGACGTGGCTTATGCACTGAGTGTGGTAAGCAGGTATCAGTCAAACCCTGGGGAGAAACATTGGATAGCAGTAAAGAACATTCTCAAGTACCTGAGAAGGACTAAGGAGATGTTCTTGGTGTATGGCGGAAAAGACCTGCAGATTGAGGCCTTTGCTGACTCCAGCTTCCAGAGTGACAAGGATGATTCCAAGTCCATGTCGGGTTTTGTCTTTACCCTCAATGGAGGGGCGGTGTGTTGGAAGAGCTCCAAACAGGAAACCGTTGCTGACTCGACTATGGAAGCAGAATACATCGCTGCATCTGATGCCGCAAAAGAAGCTGTCTGGATGAGGAAGTTCTTGAGAGAACTTCAGGTGGTTCCGTCCATTGTTGACCCAATACCTCTGTATTGCGACAACAACGGGGCTATAGCTTTAGCGAAGGAACCCAGGTCCCATCAGAAATCCAGACACATCTTGAGGCGGTATCACCTGATCAGGGAGATCGTAGATCACCAGGAGATCGAGGTCCGGAGGGTTGCATCAGAGGATAACACAGTAGATCCATTCACCAAGGCCTTGCCCCAGACTCAGTTCGAGCGGCTGATCGAGATGATAGGTCTTCGATACGCCAGTACATGGCCTTAGTGCAAGTGGGAGATTGCTAGTGTATATGCCCTAGAGGCCATTACTGTATCATACTAGTTTGTATATTACTTGATGGAAGCTTGGGATATTCACAGTTGTATATACAATCTTGCTCGAAATGGTAGTATGCTACTTGGTTTGTCTCTGCTTTAATATGTGCATGTGTTTCTTTTAGCATATCGCTGTTATACATATTAGTAGAGCCCTTAGGATCTTTGCTTGATTACCGGCATTGTGATGGCGCTCACACTCGTGGGAGCTGGGTGATCTATAAGCACATCCTTATACAGGTCCCTAGTCGTTGGACTATCGAGACAGGGCATCGATACTCCGGAATAGACTAGCGTATGCGCTTCTCATCCCAGCGTGGGAGGCGGTCTGTCCCACAGCCGTCAGTACGTCGTACTTGAGATAGTATGCGGGTGCTCGTTAGGTTACGAGTACACTGGACAGGACTCGTCGGGAACTGTTGGTTGGTATTATACCTATCGTCAGTTATCAGTTCCCAGGTGACATGAGTACAGCTTAGTCCGTTGACTTGACACTGTCACTTCGCCTCGAGTGTGTTCCCACTGCACTTTGATTACTACCCTACCACGGCTCAAAGGAGTCGTGCAAACAGGTAGTTTTTGGGTGCAGTCCCGAAGCACTTGGAGGCAGTGACGGTTAGACAGGATTCGTCTCTCCCGGTATTGGGGGTTGACATCGCGCTGTGTCCAGGAGAGCCATTACACGAGTAGTCCCTGGCCAGGGCAAGCGAGATATACTGGTAGGTTTCCAGTGTTATCTCAGGGTGTTCTGGGCTACACTCCGACACGACTTGTACCGCTATTAGGGGACTGACGTTCACCGCCCCCCTAGGCCCGCCATGCGATGTATCAGACGAACAGACCGGACTGTACGGAGATTGTCACATACAGGCTCAGTAGGAGTTCAGATGGGGTTCACCTCGTCAGTCTTCTTATCGACATCTACCTGGGGACCGTTACGTACAGCTAGTGCCGCTTGCGGTCTGTGGTTAAACCCACTGCCAGCGTAGTGTCGAGTCTTTAGAGCCCCACACAGAGAGCTATTCGCCTTTAGGCAAAATGAGTAGAGGTCGCATGGTTTTGCGACAGGGTTCGTTCACATTCGCGCACTTGTGCACGTTTGCCGTCCGGACAGTTTATACTATCGGGCTTTGGTTTAAGCCGGATCCTAGTATATGATTTGGGATTGGTTTTTCTCATTGTATTCATGTTCCTCGGATCATGAATGCGGGTGCGTATGCACAGTTGCTTGAGATTGAGGGAGAGGACCTTGATTAGGGTTAATGACTATTGTCATTTTATTAACCTTAATTCTTATGTGTGTATTATTGTTAATTGATATTAGTTTAATAATTGTGCATGGTTATGGTTGTTGACCATTTGACCCATCTTGACTTGTTGACCATGTTGACACTTTGGCCATCATCATTTCTTTTGGAAGATGCTTTTTGATCCTTGCAAATTGAAATGATAATGGTCATGTCATGATAAGCCATGACAATTATCTAGCTAATTATTCAATTAAAATAATATACACATATTAGTGAGAATGGTTCACATTTTTCTCATTCTATCATTTCATTTCTCTCTCTTGTTCTTCCTCTCCCTCAAGCTCTCTCCCTCTCATGTGTTGAGAAACACTTGAGCTTGAGAAAAACCCTCTCTTGATCATCTTTACTCTCATCTAGGGTTCAAGAACTAGCACTTCTTGCACCCTAGTTACTTCTAGCTTGGAGTTGAAGCCAAAGGTTGAGGCTTTCGGGTGGATCTTTCTTTGACGGGAGAAGACGACAAGGTGACCTCCTTCTACTACTCCAAGGAGCAAGGAGAGAAGGACATAAAGACCAAAGGTATAACCTTTCTAGCACTTAGCTAGTTTCTAGTTAGCTTTAGCAAGTTTTTGTTTAGCAAAGATCCTTTAAAGTCTAGTCCATGTTGCCTAAGCTCATAAAAATTCGATTTTTATTCCGTTTTCCGCCTCCCCGAAAGTACCGGGGTGGGCAACGTGGACTTACAACCCTGTCATAGAATTTGGCTTTTTGAGCGGTCTGTTTGAAATGATCCCTTGGCGCTTTAGCAGTCTCTTCAAGTCTTCTGTATAATATCGGGGTAGACGGATAGGCTGAAACCTGTCAAGCGTAGGATCCGCACCGTGCCAGATTTCTTTCTCCACTTTGGTCTCTTCAGAGCGGTAGAATAGAATTGCCTTTTCGCCCCTTCGCCTAGGAGGGACATAGAACGTCCGCAGCTCCTCTACACTGTAGGTATCGAGCGCATCCAGTTCTTTATAATGTTTAAGCGGCACTATGGCGACTTGCAGACTTTGCTCTTCATCAGCGGATATTTGTATTGAAGGCCGAGCAGAGAATATAGCATGGACCTCATCTTCCGAGTCACTACCAAAGATCAACGTAGGAGCGGATGGTCCCGGCTTGTTGTATTGGGGCGGACTCGAATAAACTATCTCCTCTTCCTCCTCGGTATCACTGCCGAAGACAGGGATGGTGGCGTTAGCTTTGTTCTCCGGCTTGTGACATCTCTCTGTGTCCTCGAAATCCGGTAAGAAGTATTTGGCATCTTCATATTTGCGGACTTCGATCACGGAAAACGGATTCAGTTCTTCCGTCACGGTATACTCGAGACCATCCCTAAAATATTTCATACACCGGTGCTGTGTAGAAGGGATGATGTTGTACTCGTGTAACCATGGTCGGCCGAGCAGAGCATTATAGCACGTCTTGGCGTCTATGATGTGGAACTTAATGTCTGTGACGAGTAGCCCAAAGCATAGCGTCAGTATTACAGACCCAAGAGTTCTTGATGATTGGGAGTCGAACCCAGAGATGGTGATCTTTTCTCGAGCGAGGTGCTAGACGCTCATGCAGATTTCCTTTAACACCCGCACGTTAAGGAGATTAACGGAAGATCCATTGTCAACTAAAATTTTGCCTATCTTTATATCATGGCAGTATTCTGAGACATAGAGGGGGCGATTGTGTTCGCACATCCCTAGGAGAAGGTCTTCATTGCCAAAAGTGACATCGGCCGTGTGCACTTCTTCGAGCTCATCCTTCATTTTTCTTCGGCAAGAAAAGCTTGGAATTGCTCCGGCTCCTGTAGTGCCTTGATTAACGAATCTCTTGCCTCTCTTGATAGTAAAAGGGCGTCAAGAATGCTGAGCTGCGAGGGTAGCTTCCTCAAATGTGCTAGAACGTTATAATCCACCTTATTTTTCTTCGGCGGGTCCTTAGTGGCTAGCTCTTCCACGACTTGGTCATCTAGGGCAATATCCTCAGAGACCTTCTCTTTCCCTTTATCTTTCTTGTTTGAGGGTCCGAGATTCTTTTTGGGTAGCGTCCGATTACGCGGCCGGATATTTTCACAGACCTTCTGCTCTTCTTCTTTTCCCGAGGTGGACTCTTTAAAAAGGGGGCTAAGAGCCAGCTCCTCGTCAGAATCGCTCCCGAATGTGAGCACTTGCGATCCCCCGGCGTTAACCATGCGACAATCGCTGGTAGTTCTGTTAAGCCCCTCGGTCGTATTTTTCCGCTCCCGACAGTTTTGCGCTTCTCCCGCTTAAAATGTTGTCGGTGAGCAACATGTCCCCGCCACCATCCATTGAAATTTTTGCACTCTTCGGTGGGGTGCGAAATCTTCCGATGATACAAGCAGTAGGAGGGGTGCATTTCCGCATCACCAGTAATGCTTCCTTCAGAGGATGGTAGCTTCATACCCATTGACATGGCTTTAGCAAACCTTTTCCTCATCTTGAATTTGCTTTTATCCGCAGTGGGTGTATTTCGCTCCAGCGGGAGTATCCCAACTCTTTCGTCAAGTCGCTGGCGTTTGGCCCTTTCAAATATGACCGCCTCGCGTTCCCGATCAGCTTTACTTTTCTGACGGACCTCGTTTAGGAATGCATCAATCACTTCGTCTGATGGTCCAAGAAGTTCCGGTTCAGGATCTGCCCCCAGCTTTTCAGTGCAAGGAGTTTCCTCATCGTCTGTAAACGAATGGGAAATCATATGACAGCTCGCCACGTATTCCTCAGATTCATCCGACGAACTGTCTCCCTCATCTTCCTCTTGAAAGACGTGGTTGAGGAACTCTTGGAGTGTAATGGGAGTCCGTGCTTTCTGGTTGTATTCCTCCAGCGCGTCAATTTGTTTTTGTAAGTCCGTGCGCTTGTCGCCAGGCTTCACGGGCTTCTTGGATTTCTTCTTCTTCTTCTTTGAAGATTTTGATGGCTGGTTGTGAGTGCTTGGGCCACCACCATCGATCTTTGAAATTGGACGCGGCTTCAGCATCTCTTCAATGATCTGAGGTTCCAACGGGTTCTTCCACCTAATCGCCGGGCATGTGTGAAGATCATTTAGCATCCTCTTTGTCTTGGCTGATAGTACAACCTCCCATGGAGCTTCTTCAACGAGGAAGCATGTTGCCCCCGGCGTATTCATCCTTTTAGGGGTGTGAGGCTGCGGCGGATTCACCTTCCATCTGTCGGACAATGCGAACTTGCCCTGTTGGTACTGGTCCTCAATCCAATTTTTAAAGATGTAGCAATCTTCGATCGGATGACCCAGTACTCGATGATAGGGACAGTAGTTGGGATCATTGATATCATTTGGCTGTGACGGACGTCTTAGATCCGACAGATTTATGAGTCGGTTGCGCAATGCTAGCTCAAACAGTCTCCTCGTTTTATCTCAGGGAAACGAATAAGAACGTCCTAGCCTCTCCTCAAGGGGCGTGCGCGGACGCATATTATTTTGACGGACAGCCGGTTTCAAGTTGCTCGGCTGTTGTTGAGCATTAGCAACAACGATCGCTTTTCCCTTCCCCTTCTTGTTTTGAGAGTCCGGCTTTGGAGGGGGCGGTCTATGACCCATCTGGTCCATTTGGGCCAGTTTGTCGATCAGGGCCTGGAAGATAGTCGGCTTGAAGAACGTCATGAATTGGGATATGGTCGCCTGCGGATCGAGAGTTCCCACAAACATCCCTACTGCCTGTCGGGACCCGGTTCTTGCTCACGGAGCAAAGTGCCACACGGAACAAAGTGCCACGCCAAGTGTCGTGTTAAGTGGGCGAGGGCCACCTCTTGAATCCGTGGGGGCCACCTCTTGAGTCCGTGGGACCCACTGTAGAACAATGGGGACTCTTCGGAATACATTCCGAAAGGGGGCAGATCTGTACTATAAATGGAATGATACCACTCTTCAATACAGAGGTGCCTTTTAAGTGAACCGGCACTACAAGAGCTTGAGAACTCCGTAGTTAAGCGTGCTCGAGCCAGGGAAGTTCTGGGATGGGTGACCTCCTGGGAAGTGGCCCCTGGTCGGGTCCGGTTCGCCCCGAAGGACAAAACCGTGCGGCTTCGGCTAGAGCGGACAATACTTTCTGTATTGGGGGTGGGGCGTGACAGAATGGTATCAGAGCTGGTTCCTCAAAAGTAGGTCTGTGGTTCGAGGACGAACCATTGTTCAAAGGTGGGGAGAATGTCAGGACCCGGTTCTTGCTCACGGAGCAAAGTGCCACACGGAACAAAGTGCCACGCCAAGTGTCGTGTTAAGTGGGCGGGGGCCACCTCTTGAATCCATGGGGGCCACCTCTTGAGTCCGTGGGACCCACTGTAGAACAATGGGGACTCTTCGGAATACATTCCGAAAGGGGGCAGATCTGTACTATAAATGGAATGATACCACTCTTCAATACAAAGGCGCCTTTTAAGTGAACCGGCACTACAAGAGCTTGAGAACTCCGTAGTTAAGCATGCTCGAGCCAGGGAAGTTCTGGGATGGGTGACCTCCTGGGAAGTGGCCCCTGGTCGGGTCCGGTTCGCCCCGAAGGACAAAACCGTGCGGCTTCGGCCAGAGCGGACAATACTTTTTGTATTGGGGGTGGGGCGTGACACTGCCGGAGCCTCTTCAATGGGTTGCTCGCATTTTGACCATAAGTTCCGCCACCGTATAGCATACTGAACCCATGTTTCGCCTGGCTTCACCCTGGCATTAATCAACGCCGTTATCGGGGTGCGTTCGCTGGAGCTTGCGAAACGCTGGGTAAACAGCAGCTCCATCTCCGCAAAGGTCTTGATAGAGTCGTTTGGGAGCTCGGAGTACCATTCGAATGCTGTATCCGATAAGCTACCAACGAACTGGCGAAGCAACAATTTATCATCACCGCCAGTGTTGCCGCAAAGCGCCCTGAACTGGGCAACATGCTGGTGGGGATTGCCCGTCCCCTTATAAACATGGAATTTCGGTATTGTATAGCCCGGCGGGTACTTGATCTGATCGTACCAGCTTGGATACGGTCGCCCCGTCTTGACAACTTGGTCGGCTGCCTCAGTCGCCTGATGAACCCGGATCTGCTGAGCTATAGATTCGTCCAAATCAGTTTTGGAGATTGTCTCCTCCTTGGCTGTTGACAGAGCCGGTGGAGGATTTGACGTTTCTCCCCTATCATCTTCAAGGACGATCGGAGGATCTTCAGCAGGAGGATCTTGTTGAATCATCATTCCCACCATGTCCTGGAACAGGAGGGCCATTCGCTTTATTTTGGCTGTTTATTCAGCAGCCTCTTATCCTTCTTCTCCAATATCCGACGAAGGAATTCAGCGTTAGTTTCTTGCTCCAGGCGTTGATCAGATGACGCTTCGGGGCTTTCTTTTGGCCCAGTGAGTGCGGCCATCGTGTTCATCATTTCCTGGAGCTTTTGCTGTTGCTCCTGAGCTTTGGTCACTGACCGTGTAAGTAGTCTATGACCTGTAGATGCACGGATGTCTTCCTTCCCCGACGCCATGTATACAGTATGGACTACAATGCCCCCGGACTTAGGGCGTTTGGGCTTACCGTCTTTGGTATTTGCCGCAGGCGTGGGGACCTTCTCCGGCCTTCTTCTCTTATGGGTCGTTGAAGTTGAGGGGGCCGTTACAGCGGGCACCCTGGTGGTGGTCGTCCTTTGCTGTTTGTCCGGATGGTTCTTTTCTCCTTGCACTTTCGCCCTTTTCTGCCGACGAGAGTGATCTTGGTCGATTACCGAGCCTTGAACTTTCTGCCAGACTTTATAAATCTTGGAGGACAGCCATTGAGGGGGCTGCTCCAGCTTAGTTTCTGTAACTCTCTCCGCAGGTGGAGGAGATCTTTTTAGTATAGCAATTGGAGAGTTCTTACGTACCCTCCTCAGCGGTCCAAAGCTGTTCCCAGTTGGAACAGCAGCATTAACTTCCACCATTGGAGCGGGTGGAGTTAGCTCTGAGGGGGAGTTGCCCCCGGCCTTCCTTACTCGGTGCCAGTGGCGACGTCGAGCATGACGAGCCGTTGGGACTGGCTCGGCGATAGAGACAGCTTCTTCTTGCCCCCTGTCCGAATGAGGTGCTGCTGGTGTCAGCCTCTTAAAGACCGATGTTGTCCTTTGAGTGGCGATATTCAATCTGTCGAAGACAGATCCTCGAATAGGAGCAGGAGCCGGAATAGTCAGCCTTGAAAAGACTGACTCTTTAACAGGAGAAGCCGCCTTGACGACTTCAGGAGTAGGGGTGGCTGTCTTCTTCGGGACGGCTATTTCAGGGTTCATAGGCTTCTTGGCTGGCCCATCAGGGTTCTGGCTCAGCCTGGAAAAGACAGAGGCTGCCGGTTTGATATTGGACGACCCGTTGAAAGGGGCCGTTGTAGCAGTGAGCCGATCGAAGACCGACTTCTTATGCGCTTCTGGTGCGGGCACTAGCATAGTGAAGCTTGCAGGCGGGAGCATGGTCCCGAAAAACAGGCCGGTGGTGGCCTGGGTCACCTGTTCTACCGGCATGACAAGGATGGAGGCCGCTTGAGACCCATAGGCTACACCTCCAGGTGAGGCGGAGCGTTGATTGCACTTGCATTTTGAGCAGCTCGAGCAGTTGGATGCCATTGATGCTTGATTTCTGCGCCAGGCAAAAGACCAAATCTTAGTAACTTGAAACCCAAAGGCAACCATTAACAAACCGCGATTGGTTCGCGAAGACGACACACGAAGTGTGGAGTGGAAAGAGGAAAAGGTCCCACCGGGCGTGCCAGAATCTGTTCCCCTCCGAAAGATGGCCAAGACTGAACGTCTTGCCTGAGATTCGGGGCAGATGCTATTTGGTTTTATCCGTCTACCTCTCCGAAGATGCCAAGTTGATTTATGGCATCGTGTCTCGGAGGTTTAGACGGATGCGGCCGATGTATCAGACTTCGTCAGATTCCCCCTCGCTTGAAGGGTTTTTGATTGTAGGGATGCTCTTCCCTGCAGGCGCAAGCCCCTGCAGTTAATTACGCTACCGCATCACGGTAACCACTTTCTCCTTCTCCAGAAATTTCACTTCGTGTCGTGTGTGTTTGTTTGTTTGTGGATGCCCGTGGATTGTATATGGAGACTAAGTTATGCCGTCGCCCGTAGGACGTGGATTAGTCCAAATCCGTATTTACTTAGATTTGGGTTTGGTGTTTTAGTTTAAGGATACGTTAGCCATGTTGAGGCTAAGATCAACTTAAACGCTCGTTAAGGATACGTTAGTCCTATTTGAGACTAAGATCAACTTAACGGAAAGAGCATTTAGGGGCTCTATTGTTCCAGTTTAGGGACGTAGTGGTCCGTTTAATGTATATGGCCGTCGGGACCCGTCACCTCTCTGACGACGTTGAAGGATTACAACGACAGGTGTCAGAGGAGTTCGGAGATGTACCCTTGAACCAAAGTTGATTAGGGAATATGAAGTCTGTTTGAATGTTTAAGAATACGTTAGCCATGTTTGAGGCTAAGATCAACTTAAACGGGATCGTTTAGATCCGACAAAAGAGCGTTTGGGGGCTCTATTGTTCCAGTTTAGGGACGTAGTGGTCCATAGGTAGTTTAAGGACATTACGGTCCATTGCCAGTTTAGGGACATGGTGGTCCATTTCCAGTTTAGGGACATGGTGGTCCATCGTTCCCGTTTTAGGGACGGATATTAGTTTAAGGACACATTAGTCCATGGGTTTAAGGACCCCACAGTCTATATGGATGTGTTTAAGGACGCATTAGTCCATTAGTTTAAGGACGCATAAGTCCGTGGGTTTAAGGACCCCACAGTCCGTATCTTGGTTTAAGGACGCATAAGTCCATGAGTTTAAGGACCCCACAGTCCGTATCGATGTGTGGTTGTCGGGACCCATCACCTCTCTGACGTCGTTGAAGGATTATAACGATAGGTGTCAGAGGAGTTCAGAGATGTACCCTTGACCCGGATGTAAATTGATTTAAGAGAGCGATCTTGCTCAGTCAATTTAGTTTGAGAACTTACGGCCATGATTGGGCTAAGTCCAGTTGAGAATATTCAACGTTTTTATCTTTGGCCTATTAGGCTTGTGCTAGGGCTTTGCCCCTGTTTAATAATGCACTGCATTTTCTTTTGGCCTGCTAGGCTTTTTTGATTTGGGCTATGTCCCTTTATAAATGATGCAGAGCATCTGTTTGGGCTCTGCCCTTCTTTAAAATAATGCATTGCATTTAATTTGGCCTGTTAGGCCTTTTTTAATTGGGCTTGGCCCTTCTGTAAATAATGCAGTGCATTAATTGTCTGACATTGGCTTATCAGGCGCTTTGCGCCAATTATTGAGCTCAAGCGCATATGGAGGTGACACGTGTCACGCTAGCGCAGTGTGCTGTGCCAGTGCGCTGCGCTGTTGCGCTGTGACACGTGGCGCGCTCTGGTGAGTTGCGCCAACTTTAAAGAGCAATGCTCTATTTTTAAAAGCCCATAGCGCAAGTGGTTATGGTGCTGACACGTGGCGCTCTCTGGTGGCTTGCGCCAACCCAGGAGTGCAACAGTGCAGTTTTTGCAAGTGCAAGGCACTGTTTCAATAACTTGATCCAACTTTGGATTCAAGAAAAGAATCTTTAAGATTCCAGAACCAATGGTTCATAAAAAAAAATGCAAGGCACTGTTATTATTTATTTTTTATTGAAGATCATTGATCTTGTTCTTAGATCAATGATCTATTCAGAAGAAATTCTTCTTTTTTATAAAGGTTTTTACCTTTTTTCTCTTCTTGAGTTCTTCTCACAATCTTCAGAGTTCTCTCTGTTTTGTTGTTTTTGAAGTTCTTGATGATGTTGTCGATGTGTTTTGAATTGGGGTCTAGGGGCCTTTATATAATGCCCATTAATTTGTTAAATTTGTTAAAGAGATCCTTCTCTGAGTGATTTGGTGAATTTTCCCCACCGTTGAATTTTTGATCCAAGGGCTTCTGTTTTACAGAAGACAATCTTCTTGTTTTAACAAGAACAGAAAGATCTTACTGGAATTTTAATTCTATTTGGCGCAAACGCCCCAGCGCCTGACACGTGTCGCGCAGCGCACAGCGTAGCGCAACTGCGATGACACATGTCGCGCAGCGCAGCGCTTGCGCAACTGAAGCGTTGCTTCCTTTAATTTTGTTTTAAATAGAGCCTTGCTCTGATTGGGCACGCTGCCTTGGGCGCTGCGCTGACGTATCAGTTTTTGACACGTGGCGCGTTGTGCGCAGCGCAAGGGATTTGAAGCGTTGCTTCAATTTTTTTGAATTTTTGAAATTCAAACAGAGCTTTGCTCTGATTGGGGGAAACATCCGGCACCGGGGTATCGAGATAGATCCGTCGAAGATCAAGGTGATCATGGAAATGCCACCGCCAAGGACTCTCAAACAGTTGCGGTCTTTCCAAGGGAAGCTTGCGTACATCCGGCGATTTATAGCTAATCTTTCAGGCAAGTGCCGCCCTTACAGTCACCTGATGATGAAGGGAACCCCGTTCATCTGGGATCACAAATGCGAAGGCGCACTGGACGAGATCAAGCAATACCTGCAAAATCCGCCAGTGTTGGCTGCTCCGGTCAAGGGAAAGCCTCTCATTCTCTATACGACAGCCCTCGAAGGTTCCTTAGGCGTATTATGGGCACAAGAGAACGACCAAGGGAAGGAGAGAGCGCTCTACTATTTAAGTCGAGTTCTGCTGGGGGCAGAAAGCAACTACTCTCCCATCGAAAAACAGTGCCTGGCGTTGATCTTCGCGATAACAAAGCTCAGGCACTATGCGTTGGTGCACGAAGTCCGTCTCATTTCGAAGGTGGACCCTCTCAAATATTTGATGTCAAGAGCCATATTGACGGGACGACTCGCTAAATGGGCCTTGCTCTTAATGGAGTTTTCGATAACCTATCAGCCTCTTAAGGCGGTGAAAGGTCAGGCCATCGCCGACTTCCTCGCTGAGCATCCAATACCTGCCGACTCTCCTTTGAATTGGGAGCTGCCAGATGAACATGCGTTTGACGCGATCGACGGAAGGGGTACCCGGTGGGAACTTTACTTCGATGGAGCATCTTCCATGAAGAAGCGCAAACAAAACACGCCTATAATCAAATCGGGGGTAGGCCTCATCTTCGTAACCCCACAAGGAGGGATAATGCGCTTTGCTTTCTCCTTGACAGAGCCGAGGACGAACAATGAAGCCGAGGACGAAGCTTTGATAGCAGGCTTCGAGATCGCCATCGACATGGGAATTGAAAATCTCCTCATATACGGAGACTCCCAAATGGTCGTTGGCCAAGTAAACGGCGACTACCAGACGTGCAAGCCAGAGCTGGTGAAGTATGGCGACAGAGTACAGCGATTGCTAACTCAAATTCCCTACTACATGCTGGAAAGCATACCGCGTGCGGAAAATAGCAAGGCGGACGCGTTAGCCAAGCTCGCTAAGGAACTGGCCGACGAGAACCTCGATGACGTAAGGTACAAAACCGTCGAGTGCTTACCCCAGCAGAAATATCTCTGGAATCATCCGAAGAAAAGGAAGCAATCGAGCAAATGGCTGTGCAAATAAAGGACCAAGAGAAGGCTGAAGACTGGAGAGAAGTCTTTATAGACTACTTCAAATCCCGTCGAACGCCTGAAGATGCGTCCTCAAGACATCAGCTTATGAAACGAGCTCTGTCTTTCGCCTTCGTCAATAATACTCTGTACAAGAGGTCATTTGATTATCTGTGGTTGAGATGCCTGGGACCTGTCGAAGCGAAAAGAGTCGTTCAGGAAGTTCACGACGGACTCTGCGGTTCTCACCAGGCAGGCCTGAAGATGAAGTTGAAGATTAAACGAATGAGCTACTATTGGCCCACGATGATTCAGGACTGCCTCGAATATGCGAAGCAATGCCACTCATGTCAGATTCATGGGGACTTTATCCATCAGCACCCAAATCCTTTACACCCAACAGTGGCTAGCTGGCCATTTGAAATGTGGGGAACTGACATAGTCGGCCCTATCGAACCAGCATCGTCCAGGGGACATCGTTTCATCCTAGCGACCACTGATTACTTCTCTAAATGGACAGAAGCAGTACCGCTGAGCGAAGTGAAGACGGAGAATGTCCTCCATTTCTTCAAGACGCACGTCATTTATCGGTTTGGAACGCCAAGACGGATCATCTCCGATAATGGGCCAGCCTACAGAAGCCACAAGATCAGTCGCTTCATGCAACAACACAACATAGATTGGAGGTATTCTTCGGTCTATAATCCCTGAGCTAACGGTCTAGCTGAGGCCTTCAACAAGACCTTGACGAAGATCGTGAAGAAGACGGTATCCCGAAATAAGAAGGACTGGCACGAGAGACTACAAGAAGCTCTCTGGGCATATCGAACTACATTCAAAACGGCCACAAACACGACGCCGTACGCATTGGTATTCGGTACAGAAGCAGTACTCCCTCTCGAGATAGAGTTACCCTCTCTACGAGTGGCAGTCCACTACGAGCTGACGGACGAAGAAAATGCTCACCTTCGGCTTGAGGAGCTTGATGCCCTTGATGAAACCCGGCTCATGGCGCAACAAAATCTGGAGGCTTACAAAGCAAAGATGACGCTCTCATACGAAAGATTGACTAGGCCAAGGACATTCCGCCAAGGCGAACTCATGCTAGTGGTCAAAAACCTATGATCCCCAATCGCGCCAAACGGGGAAAATTCGAGCCAACTATGAGGGCCCGTACATCATAGACAAGGTCTACCAAGGTGGAGCATATCTACTCATGGACATGCACGGTGAAAGACCTTTCAGGCCAATAAACGGTCGCTTCTTGAAGAAACACTACGCTTAACGGGTCAAGGCCTAGGTCAATGATAGATGACGGTGACTATGTCCGCTCGCTATCTTCCTAAGCCCGAACTCTATAAGTAGTAACCGACCTTCTTCAACAACGGACCGAAATGTCCTTAAACTAACAGCGGACCGAAACGTCCTTAAACTAATGACGGACCGAAACGTCCTTAAACTAATAATGGACCACTACGTCCTAAAACCAGCTGTTGACCGAGATGTCGATAAACTACGGTGGATTGCAGCATCTCAAAGCCGATACAAAAAATATATTAAAAAATATAAAAATAAAAACGGTATGTCCGTAAGCGAAATGGACACGGATGAAAACCCGAAAGGGCTCCGTGAGTAAAAACAGCAGGGCTACCGGCGAGTGTTTGTGAAAACCCGAAAGGGCGCAACCTCGTTAAAGGACACTTGCAGGGTCCTCACGACCTTGTAAGGAGAAACCACCCGCGTGAGATCCTTATGACTCACAAGGGAGCAACACACTTAGGAGTCCTCATGATTCCTAAGGAGAAATTACACTTGCGAGATCCTCACGACTCATAAGGAGAACTCTCTTATGGGACCCTCGTGGCTCATAATATTTGAAAGTCTTAAATTACTGAAACATGAACCTGTTCTTAAGCAACCCTCCCCCACAACCTTCGATATTGCCCTATAAGCGGCTCATACTGACCCTTATATACAATCCATGGGCGCAAATAAACATTTCCCTAACCAAGTCCCATCCGTGACTAGGGATATGTTCATATGGTGAACAACCCTTGTAAGTCATCTCGACTTATAAGGAGAAAACCCTTTTGTAAGATCCTTATGACTTACAAGAAAACATGCACTTAGGAATCCTCACGATTCCCAAGGAGAAAACACACCTACAAGATCCTCATGATTTGTAGGGAGAAATACCTTTGTGAGACCCTTACGGCTCATGAAGTCAAAAGCCTTAGTCGACAGGACCCTTAACCCTGTTTACTAAGCCACCTTTGTTCGACATCAACAGAGGCAAATCATGATTCGCTCCTGGCAATATCCCAGTTGTAGCGGTGCTGATGCCGAAATCGGTGCCTAAATCCAAGCTTGCAGCGAAAGGCCAGCAAGCCACACATGCATACGAAATAGCCGAAATGATGGGGCAACTTGCGACAAAATCAGCAAGTAAAAATGTATGCATGAAAAATAGCCGAAATGATTGGGCAACTCGCAATAAAAAGCAGCGAGTAAAAGATAAAATAAATAGCTAAAATGATTGGGCACCGCGAAAAATAGCCGAAATGATGGGGCAATCGCGACCTTCGCGATATAAAAGCTGAAATGATAGAGCATCGCGGAAAAAGAAATAAAATAAAAATGAAATTTATGCCCTACAGGTGATGTTACATCAATCCCTGTATACAATCCAGGGGCCCAAACAAAGAAGGGATTATACTCTTCCCCCCTAGGTTTCATCAAAAGAAGAAGCCAAATCTCGACGGGCCACAAGTGACCTAGAGATCGTCTCAACACTCGTCTCGTCACAATGGACACAACATCAAACGAAGCGGAACAACGGCAACTTCCAGTTCCATGGCTCGGCGATATACAGATCACCAAGAGTCAAACCCCCATTCCGTGAAATGTGGATATAATCAGCAAAATTCCTGGTCATGTGGAACGCGGATAATGTCACTCTTTGGCCCCGTGGACAACGTCCAGAGCGGAGCCTGGTCCTCGCAGAACACGGCAGTGAACCCGTGGGAAGCATCCAGAGCAAAATTCCTGGTCACGTGGAACGCGGATAACGTCACTCTTTGACCCCGTGGAAAACGTCCAGAGCGGAGCCTGGTCCTCGCAGAACACGGCAGTGAACCCGTGGGAAGCATCCAGAGCAAAATTCCTGGTCACGTGGAACGCGGATAACGTCACTCTTTGATCCTGTGGAAAACGTCCAGAGCGGATCCTGGTCCTCGCAGAGCACGGCAGTGAACCCGTGTGAAGCATCCAGAGCGGAGCCTGGTCCTCGCAGAATACGGCAGTGAACCCGTGGGAAGCATCCAGAGCAAAATTCCTGATCATGTGGAACGCGGATAACGTCACTCTTTGACCCCGTGGAAAACGTCCAGAGTGGAGCCTGGTCCTCGCAGAACACGGCAGTGAACCCGTGGGAAGCATCCAGAGCAAAATTCCTGGTCACGTGGAACACGGATAACGTCACTCTTTGACCCCATGGAAAACGTCCAGAGCGGATCCTGGTCCTCGCAGAGCACGGCAGTGAACCCGTGTGAAACATCCAGAGCGGAGCCTGGTCCTCACAGAATACGGCAGTGAACCCGTGGGAAGCATCCAGAGCAAAATTCCTGGTCACGCGGAATGCGGATAACGTCACTCTTTGACCACGTGGAAAACGTCCAGAGCGGATCCCGGTTCTCGCAGAGCACGGCAGTGAACCCGTGTGAAGCATCCAGAGCGGAGCCTGGTCCTCGCCGAACACGGCAGTGAACCCGTGTGAAGCATCTAGTGCAAAATTCCTGGTCACGTGGAACGCGGATAACGTCACTCTTTGACCCCACGGAAAACGCCCAGAGCGGAGCCTGGTCCTCGCCGAACACGGCAGTGAACCCGTGTGAAGCATCCAGAGCAAACATCGGACTGTGGAGTCCTTAAAATCCACAGACTATGATGTCCTTAACCTTGACCGTAATGTCTTAAAACTAACGATCAACCATGATGATTCTAGACTGATTTTACCTTGGTTTAAGGGTACATCACTTCACTCCTTTGATATTTGTCGTTGTAATTCCTCAACGTCTTCAAAGAGGTGACGCGTCCCAGTAACCAAACATTGGACTGTGGAGTCCTTAAATCCACGGACTATGATGTCCTTAACCTTGACCGTGATGTCTTAAAACTAACACTGGACTGTGGAGTCCTTAAATCCACGGACTATGATGTCCTTAACCTTGACTGGGATGTCTTAAAACTAACATCGGACTGTGGAGTCCTTAAATCCACGGACTATGATGTCCTTAACCTTGACCGTGATGTCTTAAAACTAACACTGGACTGTGGAGTCCTTAAATCCACGGACTATGATGTCCTTAACCTTGACCGGGATGTCTTAAAACTAACATCGGACTGTGGAGTCCTTAAACCCACGGACTATGATGTCCTTAGCCTTGACCGTGATGTCTTAAAACTAATCTTGGACTGTGGAGTCCTTAAACCCACGGACTATGAGGTCCTTAACCTTGACCGCGATGTCTTTAAACTACGGTACCCTGGAAAACATCCCAAACCAACCCCTGACCCCGTGAAATACGGATAAGGGCGACCGCACCCAGCACTTGCGGGCCCTCACGACCTGTAAGGAAGAAAACTCTCATGTGAGATCCTTACGACTCCCAAGGGAAAACCCGCTTAAGAATCCTCACGATTCTTAAGAAGAACTTACACCTACGGGATCCTCTCGACCTATAGGGAGAAAAACTCTTTATGAAACCCTCACGACCCATAAAGCTCAAAAGTCTTAGGAGGCAGATCTTAACCCTGAATCCTAAGCCATCGCTACCCTGTAAGAAGACCAAGATAAATTGTCCGCAGAACACATTCAATAAAAAGAGACACACCATTAAGAAGAAAAATATGTCTTTATTCATAAACCAAAATGGATACAAAATACAATTCATGAAAGAACAAAAAAATACTCTCATTCAGGAGTATGTACAAAAAGAAAGGAAAAGATACAAGTTTTCAAGCCGGCAGACGATTTAGCAATTTTGCTAGCTCATCCTTCTTTTGCTGGGCCACGGCTTCATGATTCAGTATCGCCCGAAGACGGGCCCCCGCCTGAGCCTGTTGGGCCTGATACGAGGCGAGCTGGCCTTCGAGCTCTTTCTCAGTAGCCTTGTGAGCCTCGACCCTTTCGCGAGTGAACACGACAGCTTTATCAAGAGCCACCACCTCTTTGATAGAATCTTGAAGTACCCGCCAGAGTTCATACGCTTTATTGGCTTTGGCTGTAAGGCTGGTTTGAAGCTCGCTCAATGCCTTAGAGGCCAGCTCCCTTTCCGAGAATTTGCGGCCGAGCCTTTTCTCGCATGATGCCATGTTCGCTACACATCGCTCCATCAGATCACGCAAGCCCGCTGTCACGGCCGCAGCTTCTGAAACAGGATAGGTACGCTCGGGACTGTATAAACAAGCTCCCGGTTGATAGCAATAGTCGATCTAAAACACGCGCACATCATCGGGTATGGAAAGCAACAAGAAAATTTCCGATGTATATCCTATCAAGCATGCATTCGCAACTATATGAATATCCGAAAAGAAATAATACACGAAGCTCTGATGTACATGCAACATGGTGATAGTGTTCGTAATTAAAGAAAGTTCTCATGGGAAGAACACAAAGTTCATTTATGCAAGCAAAAAACATACATACGAGTACCCAGCATACATAAAAGTTCAACATAAAGCATGCGAAAACTAATTTGAATATACTACGCTAGTGGGAAAAGGTCGCCAAACAAAGGATCGGTAGCGCAAGGGTTAACAAAACAAAGAACAAAATTCTCCATCTCTCTCTCTGCTCTCTCCAACACATCAAAGCGACGGTTCTCGCGAGGAGTCGCTCCCCACCGATTGGCGCCATGTTCGTCTGCAAAAGCAGACATAACAGCCCACCGGGCTCTTATTTCGCTCAAAAGGTGAACTGAGCGATCTTTCAAAGCCTGAGTAATCAGGCACGCCACGTGAAAACCCTCGAGCTTTTCTTCATCCGCGTCGAGCATCGCCAGGGTCATCTCCGCCGGGTGAGGAGGGACGTCGGCAAGCACGGCAGCAAGAATCATCCGGAGCCAGAGGGAGCCCATTGGGAGGGGGAACCCCCTACGGGTCGAGAGTTCATATACCGCTGAATCGTATTCGTCTTCGGTAAGGAGGGGATCCACCAATCGTGCGGCGAAGCGTAGGATCATCTCCTCGATAGGCACTTCCCATGGCTGTCGACGAGTATGAGGGCGGTTGCAGGCCATGGCACTCAGTTGTCTCTCAAGACAAATCACACCAAAGTGAGAATAGATTTCTCTGTGAAGAGAAAATAGGCTATGGCCTCAAGACTATAAAGAGGAGCATTAAATGCTACGCGCGGAGAACATTGCGTAATGGAACTATTTCCATGGCCCAAAAAGGGGAAGGCATTGGAAATCAAAGAAAGGGAACTATTTCCAAGGCTCTTTTTTTGCGTCTAATGGCATACACAGAAAAGGTAGCATGAAAAATTAAATGGCTCCATAAAAAGGCCCCACGTGTGGAGCACGTGAGCACCATGCCTGGTGAGTGCTGGAAAGTAAAATAATGCCATGCACGCTAAACACATCAGCAGCAACAATAGCAAAAAAAATGACAAAATCCCACAGAAAGGCATGCAAACACAGAAGGGCATGATGAAACTTATCACTCATACTTTAAAAGTTCATACAAAATAAAAGAGAAAACGACTACAACGGTACGACCTCAGACGCGGGGCATGGATTGAGAAACTCAAACGTGACTTTTTCCAAAATCTTCCAGGCATTTCGAACCGCCCTAGTATGTTTTCTCTCATGATCACAAGCGTCGGGGTCCTCACAGATGTCCTCCACCCTCCGATAGGCAGCAAGTATGGCTGATTGCTGAAAAGCCTGATGCAGGAGATCAATAAGATTGTCTCGCCTTCTCTTTGAGATTAGGTTCATCAGATTCACCGAGTGTACTTTATCCTCCGCGGCGTCCAATGCCCTGAGTGGTACGCCAGTACAAAATAGAGGGAGCGCTTCCCAGATCGTCTTCACGATGAGTTTCAAAAGAGAAGAGCGACGAGGGAGTAACTGGCCATTGTACTCGTAGAAGTGGCCCATGATCTCGGCACACTGAGCGTTAGTGAATTCCCGGTTCTGGCTGCAGCCCAATGCACGAATGTTTCCGTAAGAAATGATCTCGTCAAGATCATACCAATGGTCAGCCATAGTATCTGAAATAAAAATCATGAGAATTTAGTGGACAAGCCAATCAAAAAGAATGCTTGTCTAGATGGACAGTGGACTCTACACATTCCCTAGAGGAAAACACCATTGCAAGCTTCTTCTTCATTGGTTACAGAAAGACAACCCAGGGCAAGAAAACCTCAAGAAGTCCCCATGGGAAGAACTTAGTTCTTCATAGGAATTAAATTCCTTGTTAAAAGAGGAGAATTAAATTCCCGAGACACCCTTCAGAATCCTTGTTTTTTTTAGATGGAATTAAATTCCAGGGAAAGGACAACCGACACCATCATCTCTCTCTAAAGATCAGAGAAACTTTAAAAGATCTAGTATTTGAAGTTTAAATGGTTTTCTGTCCTTGTTGAAGAAACTTGAAGAAAAATGAGTTCTTATTAAAAAGGGGAAAGCCCTTGGTATGGATTTAAAATCCAGAAAGTTCTATGAAAGTTCTTCGATCATCCAAAGATCATTACCTGAGGAAAAGGAATCCTTCAACAGAGTTAAACTCTGGAAAATGTTTGAGACAGAGAACTAAGCTCTGAGAAACGAGAATTAAATTCTCAAAAGAAAAGATAGCCAAAGGAGGAAGATGGAAAGAGTGGAGGCGCTTCTAAAGAGACCTCTACATTTATAGGATGTGATGGAAACGCTTCATCTCCCCGATTTCCTAGATGGATCCAACGGTCACAAAAGTGACAGCGTTGCACTCACGTGCAGACACGTGAGAGCAACGCTGTGGGGGCATTTGTTCCCTGATTAAAAATCAGGAAAAAGCTTCAGAAGAGGCATCACGTGCCCACACGTGACCAGCGGTCACGTGTTGGCACGTGACGTTTAAAGCAGCGGCAAAGAGCAAGCGCAGAAGAGAAGCCCATTCCAGGGGTCACGTGCTCACACGTGACCGGGGGTCACGTGGCCACACGTGACCGGCTTTAAAAGCCTTATTCTTTAACAGAATTAAATTCTGAGGAGATATCATTCAAATCTTTCCAAAATGGAGAAGAATTATCTGAAACCGTTGGATCAAGAATCTGAAGGTGATTAGATATCACCAATTTATGGAAAAATCTTGGATATGGAAAGATTTCCCCTAAATCTCACCGGAATAACAAAGAAATATCTTTGGATTTAAAATCCAACGGTGAATAAAATTCACCTAATAATTTAAAGGCCCGGATCAATGATGAAAGTAAATCAAATCTCTCAATAAACAAATCAAATCTTTCAATGAAAGATTCACTAAACAAATTGATTCTTTTCCTTCTCCTATAAATAGGTGCTAAGGGAGAGAGTTAAAAAAAAGAGAGAAAATAACAGAGAGAGAAAAGAAGGAAGAATTTGATTATCTGCAAAGAAAAACCCTAGGTAAGAAAAGAGAGACTTCAAAAAGAGAATTTAATTCTCAAAAGAGTTTAACTCTTCTATAAAGAAAAGAACTTAGTTCTTTCTCTGGTTGAGGATCTGCAAAGTGCACATCTCCCCATAAATTGAGAATTTAATTCTCATTGGGTTGAGATCCTGCCATGCAGATCTAAAACATAGAGGAAGAATTGAGTTTTGGGAATTTAATTCTCACAAAATTATAGGAATTTAATTCCTTTGAAATAAAATTAGGGTTTAACCCTATAGGAATTTAATTCCTTCAAAATGGAAAGAACTAGGGTTTAACCCTAATTGAGAACTTAATTCTCTCAAACTCACAGGAATTTAATTCCTTTAAAAAAGAAATTAGGGTTTCACCCTATGCCTGAACTTTAATTCTTTACATATATGGGGAATTTAATTCCTATAGAAAAGAAATTAGGGTTTAACCCTATCTAAGAATATAATTCTTCAGAAGAAAATAGGAATTTAATTCCTCTAAAGTTATTACTAGGGTTTAACCCTATGAAGAATTTAATTCTTAAAAGATGAACAAATCTTTAAAACATGCAAAGAACCAGAGTCACGTGCTACCACGTGACCCCTGTAAAGATCCACAGAAAAGGACTTTGAGGCAACGCCTCACGTGACCCCTGAAGCACACAAAGAAAAAGCAAAAGAAACAGAGGCTATAGGCGCCCTCACGTGCTGCCACGTGACCCCTTGGCAAAAGCTTTAACAGTCAAATACCCACATTCCCATCACGTGACAGCACGTGATGCTCCAAAAGCAATTATAGAAAGTATTCAATACTTTTAGCAGAATAAAATAAGGGGAATCAGAGCGCTCTCACGTGTCCACACGTGACCCCTCTCTCCTTAGTGTTTAACACTAATCTGAGATCTTTGTTCCCAGTGTTTAACACTGATTTTCTTAGTGTTTAACACTAATTTGAAAACCCTATTTGCAGTGTTTAACACTGATTTTCTTAGTGTTTAACACTAATTTGAAAACCCTGTTTCCAGTGTTTAACACTGATTTGCTTTAGTGTTTAACACTAATTTGAAAGCCCTGTTGCTAGCGTTTAACACTGATTTTTTTTGTAGTGTTTTACACTAATTTGCTAACCTTATTCCCAGTGTTCAACACTGTTGGTATTTAGTGTTTAACACTAGCTTTAGCCCAATTGGCTAAGTTTCTAGAGGCAAAGCCTCTCCTTCAATGGACCAACAGAGGGCCAATACTCCAAACATGATTGGACTTAGCCCAAGCTGGCCATAAGTCCTAAATTCAAACTTAACTGAGCTAATGGGCTCATAATATAATTAATTGGTCTTGATTCCAAATTGGGCCAAAGAACATTTAATCTACTTTGGCTCAAGGGTACATCTCTTCACTCCTTTGATATTTATCGTTGTAATTCCTCAACGTCTTCAAAGAGGTGATGGGTCCCGACAACCACACATTGATACGGACTGTGGAGTCCTTAAATCCATGGACTATGAGGTCCTTAACCTTGACCGGGATGTCTTAAAACTAACAACGGACTGTGGGGTCCTTAAACTCATGGACTATGATGTCCTTAACCTTGACCGTGATGTCTTAAAACTAACGCCGGACTGTGGAGTCCTTAAATCCTCAAACTATGATGTCCTTAACCTTGACCGGGATGTCTTAAAACTAACAACGGACTATGAGGTCCTTAACCTTGACCGTGATGTCTTAAAACTAACGCCGGACTGTGGAGTCCTTAAATCCTCGGACTATGATGTCCTTAACCTTGACCGGGATGTCTTAAAACTAACATTGGACCGCAAAGTCCTTAAACTACCTATTGACCGCAATGTTACTAAACTAAACAACAGGGCTCCCTTAATTGCTCTCTTGTTGGATCTAAACGATCTCGTTAAGTTGATCTTAGTCTAAAAACTAGACTAACGTATCCTTAACAAACGTTTAAGTTGATCTTAGTCTCAAATGAGGCTAACGTATCCTTAAACCCAAACCCCCAAACCCAAATCTAAGATAATACGGATTTGGACTAATCCACGCCCTACGGGCGACGACATAACTCAGTCTCCGTATACAATCCACGGGCAACCAAACATAAAACAAACACACACGACACGAAATGACCATCTGGAGAAGGAGAAAGTTGTTACCGCAATGCGGTAGCGTAATTAACTGCAGGGGTTTGCGCCTACAGGGAAGAGCGTCCCCACAATCAAAAACCCCTCAAGCGAAGGGGAATCTGACGAAGTCTGCTACATCGGACGCATCCGTTTAAACCTTCGATACACGGTGCCATAAATCAACTTGGCATCTTCGGAGAGGTGGACGGATAGCACCAATTAGCATCTGCCCCGAATTTCAGGCAAGACGTCCCCGCGTCGTCTTGGTCGTCTTTCGGAGGGGAACACACGGTAAACATGATTCAAGCTGGTGATAAAACAATAATTGGTAAGCAATGAAACCGAGAGAAAGAAGGTAATATAACGATCATAAAACAAGGAAATGAATCAAAACTAGAATTCCAAGTTATTTAAATAGAGTACTGCATTGTAACCATGCTGCAATTCATGGGTACAATTACATAACTCCACTCAAGTCGCCCAAATCCTAGTATCAGAATCAAGAAACAGGGAGAAGCAATAGGGAACCAAAAATCTTTCAAGTCGAGATGCAAAGTGGTTTGCATATCGTCAAGGCAAAGGATACGAGAATGATATGATTCAAGAATCACGATAACAAGGTGGCAGAACATGTTCCTAATCACGAGTATTCTGATTCGTGTATTGGGTCCAATACCCAACTACAAAAGAATCAAACTCGATTAACCTATATCATATGTCTCTGATACCAAACAAGCCATGTCACGCCCCGCTTCCCAGAGTACGCTAAAATAGGCACGTGACATAGCCAACCATGCTACCTATGAATAGGAAAAATCCTTCTACAGTCACATTACGGCTGAAGAGATATCAAGAACAGGAAAGTAAACTAAACTATCTAGTACATGTCCATAAGCCAAAATAAACGAGTCAAGAAATAATAATATGCGGAAGCAAAAGATCCAATAAATAAAACACCTGGAAAGTAAAACTGCATACCAACAGGATCCTCACCGCTCGGTCTAACAGCGGCAATACTCCTAATCAGACTGCAACAAGGTAGAGGATCTGGGCCATGCAAAACCCAGACGTCAGCGCGTCATAACCTCAAGCAATAATATATAAACAGGGTAGCAAGATATGCAAGTATGATTATAAAAGGTAAAGCAGGTGTAACAGCAATATAAATCAGGGCAGTGAAAGATAGCGTGCAGTGAGTAATCTAAACTGGTATATTGGGTTAACTACTCTCAAGTCTTTGAAATCAATTTGATGAATCATCGATGTAACTCAATAGTATCCCGTGCGTGCTGTTCATACCAGAATATTGCATTTTATACCACCCATTCTTACGCTCGTGTGTTTATAGGTAGGTGTTTTTGATCAGTGTTTGCTACATATTTGCAGAATACAGGTTCTCGGCTCTGAACAGTGAAATCCATGGAAAGTACGACAAAGTCTGGATTACTGCCAACAACAGATAAAACACGGGTCTCCGCTCTCTATCCGTGTGTTGCCACATACCAGTTAAGGGACAAAATGGCAAATCGATTGTCATGTCATGCACAAAGCTCAATGTCAACACAAGATCCAAGAAATCTACGCGGAGCTCGAGGAAATCATGGCAAAAGATCCACATCACATCACCTTTTGTTCTACTAAAATTCTGGAATAATTGTGAAGAGTTTCTGAGAAAAGTCATATACCACATAGCAGACAACTACAAACCAGGGAAGCACCCAAAAGACGACCACCCAACTCCACTAAAGGGCCGCGGAACCGCGGCCAATAGGGGGTCTAGGCCGCGGTTCCGCGGCCGTATAGGGTCCTCATTCTGTCGTTTTTCATGGGCAGTTTGGGGACTTCATATTATGCCAGATTGTTGCCCTAGGTTTTCAGTTCACCTCCTATAAATATCCCAGAACTTGCCAAGCTTTTGGTGTCCATTCTTTGTGCCTCTTTTGTAGGTTTTAGTGTAGTTTTGTTCTTCTTCTTCTTCTTCTTCATTCTTCCTCCATGGAAATGTAGTGAGAGCATTGAGTGGATGTTAATGAAGATGAGGGTTTTTGTATCTTTCTTGTTAGTTTAAATTCCCCTTGAGATTTTTGCTTCCTCTTGATCTTTCAACCTCTTCATTGAGCTTGAAAGGTTAAGGGTTAGTTATTGATCTCAAGGGTCGTATTTTCTTATGGAATTAGCGCTTCATTTCACATGCGTTCTCTACCCTTCTCTTGATCTTGCAACCTCTTGATTGAGCTTGCAAGTTTAAGGGTTGGCTATTGATCCCATGCTCGTCTTGAGTTCTAGTTTCTAATTCTTTTTATTGCTTATTTATTACTTGCTTTTTATTATCTTGCTTTACTTATTTGCAATTTAAATTCATGCACTTATTTACTTGTAATCTTTTCTTTTCTTTGTTCTTTTCTTTTGCTCTTCTTGGTTCTCTTTGTGAATGGTTGTAATTATTGTTGTTGTTAAGAATAAATACGGTATTGTAAGTTAAGATTTTCCTTGCTCATTTCCTTTTCCCGTTATTTTCCATTGAACTCCGCCCAAACGATACGCAAGCGCTCCGTTAGGCACCCTACCCTAACAAGGTAACGGTGATTCCTAACCGCGACCGGTTGCGTTCGGTTTGGCCGGAGGCGAAAGCAAGAGACAAGAACGGAAGGACAAGGGTAAATAAGCCGGATTCCACGAATACCGCGCTTACATCCCCTAATCCACGTTGTTGCCGATTGCTCTAGCTTCAATTGGTCAAGACTCGGCTCAAAGGTTTTGAATACGGATTTCTTTAGCTTACATTAGCGTATCTTTTCTTAACAACTTTGCACTTGCAAATAATACACATAGGTTAGATTGAACAAACTCATACATATTCTTTATTGACTCGTCTAAAACAAGAAAGGACATACAACCATCTCCCTGTGGATCGACCCGTGCTCAACCGGCTAGCTGCATAGCGACACCGTCTTGATTGCGGTTAACTTTAATTCTTTCAATCAAATGGCGCCGTTGCCGGGGAGACGGTAACGTATTTCTTTTCTTGTTATTCGGGTTAATATTCTTTTTGTATATATATATATAAAATAAAAAAATATATCTTTTTGTTTTTTTTTTGATCATTTTTGTGGGCAAGAGTGCAGATTTTTGCAGATTTGCAAACTGCGATTGTGGGGAGCAAAGTGTACATTCAAGGCTAAGGTGATTGCAAAGTACAGTGCCAAAGATCCGGGTAGTTTGACCAGTGCAAGCGAACTTTTCAAGCTTACCGGATTTGATTCAACGGGGGGTTTCCTAACCCAAAAACTTAACGGTACGTACTTTACTAACACCTTCTTCTCAAATCCGACGCATCCAATATACTATTCTTTGCAGGATTCTTTGCAAGTTCGCTAACAAACACTAAAAATTGACTAACCCGTATTTGTTGCAGTGCCGCGCTTAAACTAAAAAACGATTTTTTGATTCTTTATAGAATTTTTATTGAATTGCGCATTGCATACATTAATACGGACTTAAGGGCAAGCGAACCCCACAATATACGGTAAAGGATTTCATCACCTTTTCCGTGGCCCACAAATCACGAACTTGAGCATAACGTTTACCCGCACAAAATTTAAAAGAAAATAGACTTTAAGCCTTAAGGACTTCACGCTCACTAGGAGAAGTCAACTGTGTTTAGAACCTCGCTTAACGGTATATTGTTTACGGGGTGTCTAGGAAAGTGTTAACGGCGAAACCGCCAAAAGAGAAAGGGTTATTTAATTAAGGAACTTCGCGAAAGCGTTGGAAAACCTCCCCTTATCTCTGCAATTACCTGGCCTCGTGATCAGTGTATCTTGAGCCCGTTTCTCGACACAGTTTTACTTCGACAATCAAGTTCTGGAGCAGGTCTAGTTGACCTAGGTGAACCCTAGAACGATTAGGTGTGTGGTATTTTTGTGTCGTGATTGTTTTTGTCCAGATTCTTTTTGTGTGTATATTTCATTCTTTTGTTAATATCTAAAAAAAAATAAAAAAAATCACATTTTTTCCCCTCCTTTTCTCTGCCTTTTCATATCATGGGTACCCACCTCGCAAAACTCTTGCCGAACTTTGGTACCCACAACCAGACATTACTTCTTACGGTTCTTGCTTTGGCCGAACGTCGAACGATCCCTCCATGCCCAAAATCTCTTTGAAAGATCGGATAGACGCGTCTAGGACAAACACTTGCCCTTCGCAATCCACTTTGTATCAACCTTTTCAACCTCCCCCACCCTCTTATGTTGATACCCCTTTTGCAAGTCGTCCTTTGTCCATCGCTGAACATATTGAACAATCCTGTAGCCGATCTTTCACTCCTTTCACCACTACAGATTCCTGGGATCAACAATTCCATTCACCTTCTTATCCAAATGTTGATCCTGTTCCTGTCCGGCCATTCAATTCCTACCAGTCCTACCCGACTTTTGCACCTTCCCTAGACATTGCTTCTGAACCGCCATTTGGGAATTTTCAGTATCCAAACAACTTTGAATCTTTTACTGAAACCCCTTCACAACCCATGTCTAGTCTGGAACAGTCTTTGGAAGATTTTAGGGTAGCGTCGTACCAACAGATGATGGATTTGAATCCGTCCATGGCCGCCCTCATACAACCTAGTGACCCGGTAGCTAGTTTTCAACTAGCTCCAAATTTTCCGATGTATGAAGAGGCGGTAGGACAGGCTGTGAATTTGAGTGGTGAGAGTGAGCTGTACCCCCTTCCGAATCAAGCCTACCCATTTCAACTTGAATCCCACAACTCCAGTTTTGAATGTCTATCTAGTGTTCCCAACGATTCACCG
This sequence comes from Agapanthus africanus, assembly GCA_030015575.1. Lineage (NCBI taxonomy): Eukaryota > Viridiplantae > Streptophyta > Magnoliopsida > Asparagales > Amaryllidaceae > Agapanthus > Agapanthus africanus. The sequence continues at coordinate 17,625,324 of CM057344.1, forward strand.
ATTGAAGCTAGAATGATTAATGAGTTGTGCGACTTTGTAGTGTTTGATTTACCCGATTGTGAAGGGACCTTGCCAAGTGAAACCACACCCAATCCTTTTGACCTCTACACATCCACTCTAGAACCTGAATTGATTGATATCCATGCTTTTGTTGAGGTGTCTGAGAATATAGATTTTCACTTGATTGAGGATATTGACGCTGGGAATATTTTGGATGATGAACCCGCAGATTTGGCTGAGTTTTTCTCTCCAATTCATCATCCCGAGTCTTTAATTGTTTTTCCCGAACTTCATATGCGTCTTGATTTTGATGAAATTTGCATGGATAAGCTGAACTTTAAGGAAAATTTTGAGGATAGTATTGAGGATGAACCAGTTTTGCTTGATGAGTCGGATTTTCCAATTCATCCTGTTCCTTTCATTGACTATGTACACCCTCCTCAACCTTTAACTAATAACCTTCTTCAATCACCTACCTCCATCCTTTCCATCGTTCCGACCTTGCAAGAAACCGTCTCACTTTCATTTCATATGTCTGGTTTACCAAGTTCGGCGTACCCATGGTTTCTCACGAATCTTGAGGGATTTGACCCAATTTCTCGCCATATTGATAGATTAGTACAATCCATCTTTTCACATCGATCATTACAGATTGTACTAATTTATTCAATCTATTTCCACCCTCAAGTTCGTATTCCACTTCTCTCTCCCTTCCGACATTCTTCTTCTCATATACCGAGACCGTATCCCGCTTCTATCTCCATACGGTCTCGCGTATTCTCCATTTCTTACCTCTCCACGTTCTTTCACCAACCAGCACATTATAGAGATAAAATCTTTGAATGGTTGGTGCTCTCTTTTGGCCTGTGTAAGGCCTTGTATAGCTTGATACCATTCTCTTTCCCCCCTAATCCTGAACTTCAACGCTTAACAGTGGAAACACTGTTTTACTTAAGTTTGGGGGGGACTCTTTTTTTTTTGTATATAATTTGTTTCTAGGGAGCGCCGACAATTTTGACCCTCTTGGTATAGCCTGACAGTGAGGGCACTGTCAAGTTTAAGTTTGGGGGTGTGCTCGGTAAGCTTTCTTCCTTCGCATTCATTTGTATATTTTGCATTTGCATACCTTATTAAAAACCCACAAAAATTGAAAATTTTCCAAAAAAATATAAAAATTTTGTCGTCAAGTTAGCTAATAGGGTAACTTAGATCTTTATTCCGAAAGTTTAGTTGATATGATAGAAATAACTAAATTCTAGGCTTAGGGATTGAAAACCCTAAAAATAACCCTCATTCTGTCTAACTTTGGTAAGTATACGTCCTTACAGTTTTTTTTGAGAAATAGGTAATCTTGAGTTCAGTTCTTGAGTTATGTCAAGATGAAGGGAAAGTATTGAAGCTTTACTGAAGAATAAGTCTGAAAAATAGTTTCTTTTCTTGAGTTCAAATTTAGAAAGTATATACCCTACAAATTGCACTTACACGCACCTTGAAACTTGGGATAGTAGAGGATACCTAGAAATACTCTTGCCTGAAAACCTAGTATGAAAGAAAAAACGGTATTTAAAGCTAAACACCAAAAGAGCATATTGAAAAATATATCCGGTCTTGAAAAAGAAAAAGAAAAATAAAAAATAAAAAATAAAAAAATAGAATAAAGTCAAGACCTGGAAACTGCTATTTACGCTTTAAAGTTCACACATTCAGTAATCGGTCGTTAGTGCCTCAAGAAGCATTAATAGTCGCATGAAAAGTGTGTGAGCAAATCCGTCCATCCTTAATGAAAAGAAGTAGTATTAGGTATTAGGGCAAGGGTATTATAGCTTGAATTGAATTCTCAAGTGTAGGGGTGCAAAGATACACACACGTAGGGGTATACAATTGATGTTTGGATAAGAGATAGAAATAAAGAATAAGACTTGTGTTTTCTGTAAAGTTGATATAAATCCCTGATTTAAGACCACACTTTAGAAGGAAAACTCAGGAGAACCAGCATCTTTCTAAACTTTTTCGGAACGTATAGGATCTAAAGTTAAACAGATAGGAGGTGTGAAAAATAAGGGTTGAATATTTCTAACTTAGGATGATAGAGTTTCTAACGTAAATACTAAACTGTAGGAATAGAATCAATGTTAACTTATGACACTAGCTTGACGGGATTTTGTGGGTGTAATCCGCTGAAAACCCTCAGGAGACAACACTCCTCCTACTAGGGACACCTAGAGGTTTAACGGCTTGTAGCACGTGCTCAGTGCAATCGCGTTCCCTGCGAAAGTGCGGTTAGGACTTTTTTGTGAATAATTGGTTTTGCTCGGGACGAGCAAAAGTTAAGTTTGGGGGTATTTGTTCATACCAGAATATTGCATTTTATACCACCCATTCTTACGCTCGTGTGTTTATAGGTAGGTGTTTTTGATCAGTGTTTGCTACATATTTGCAGAATACAGGTTCTCGGCTCTGAACAGTGAAATCCATGGAAAGTACGACAAAGTCTGGATTACTGCCAACAACAGATAAAACACGGGTCTCCGCTCTCTATCCGTGTGTTGCCACATACCAGTTAAGGGACAAAATGGCAAATCGATTGTCATGTCATGCACAAAGCTCAATGTCAACACAAGATCCAAGAAATCTACACGGAGCTCGAGGAAATCATGGCAAAAGATCCACATCACATCACCTTTTGTTCTACTAAAATTCTGGAATAATTGTGAAGAGTTTCTGAGAAAAGTCATATACCACATAGCAGACAACTACAAACCAGGGAAGCACCCAAAAGACGACCACCCAACTCCACTAAAGGGCCGCGGAACCGCGGCCAATAGGGGGTCTAGGCCGCGGTTCCGCGGCCGTATAGGGTCCTCATTCTGTCGTTTTTCATGGGCAGTTTGGGGACTTCATATTATGCCAGATTGTTGCCCTAGGTTTTCAGTTCACCTCCTATAAATATCCCAGAACTTGCCAAGCTTTTGGTGTCCATTCTTTGTGCCTCTTTTGTAGGTTTTAGTGTAGTTTTGTTCTTCTTCTTCTTCTTCTTCATTCTTCCTCCATGGAAATGTAGTGAGAGCATTGAGTGGATGTTAATGAAGATGAGGGTTTTTGTATCTTTCTTGTTAGTTTAACTTCCCCTTGAGATTTTTGCTTCCTCTTGATCTTTCAACCTCTTCATTGAGCTTGAAAGGTTAAGGGTTAGTTATTGATCTCAAGGGTCGTATTTTCTTATGGAATTAGCGCTTCATTTCACATGCGTTCTCTACCCTTCTCTTGATCTTGCAACCTCTTGATTGAGCTTGCAAGTTTAAGGGTTGGCTATTGATCCCATGCTCGTCTTGAGTTCTAGTTTCTAATTCTTTTTATTGCTTATTTATTACTTGCTTTTTATTATCTTGCTTTACTTATTTGCAATTTAAATTCATGCACTTATTTACTTGTAATCTTTTCTTTTCTTTGTTCTTTTCTTTTGCTCTTCTTGGTTCTCTTTGTGAATGGTTGTAATTATTGTTGTTGTTAAGAATAAATACGGTATTGTAAGTTAAGATTTTCCTTGCTCATTTCCTTTTCCCGTTATTTTCCATTGAACTCCGCCCAAACGATACGCAAGCGCTCCGTTAGGCACCCTACCCTAACAAGGTAACGGTGATTCCTAACCGCGACCGGTTGCGTTCGGTTTGGCCGGAGGCGAAAGCAAGAGACAAGAACGGAAGGACAAGGGTAAATAAGCCGGATTCCACGAATACCGCGCTTACATCCCCTAATCCACGTTGTTGCCGATTGCTCTAGCTTCAATTGGTCAAGACTCGGCTCAAAGGTTTTGAATACGGATTTCTTTAGCTTACATTAGCGTATCTTTTCTTAACAACTTTGCACTTGCAAATAATACACATAGGTTAGATTGAACAAACTCATACATATTCTTTATTGACTCGTCTAAAACAAGAAAGGACATACAACCATCTCCCTGTGGATCGACCCGTGCTCAACCGGCTAGCTGCATAGCGACACCGTCTTGATTGCGGTTAACTTTAATTCTTTCAATCACATGCCCGGGATCACGGTGAAGATTCTCGGGCTGAAACCGAGACATGCCGCTAGGCACTAAAGGAAAAGGGGTAATGATGAATGATGTCTGCAGCATCATCCCAATGCTGGTCTACCCTCTAAAAGGTAGTGGATAACGATGGATGATGTCAGCAGCAGCATCCCAAGGCTGGCCTAGCCTCTAAAACTGATCAGTAATGGTAGAGAACTATCGAGTTACAAGTCAGGTTTCATCATTGATTTCCCCATACCCCCAGGTTGTGTATTCAAGTCAAGTATTTAAATAATCTGGAGCTAATGCCAACAAAGGATCAAGCAGGTACAAGTTTGTCTGGATAGACAACAGGAACTGTCCGTAAGGACAACATGTCAGGTTTGTTGGCATTAATCACAAGATCAGGTAATAGGTAAAGCATGGTACATCAGGTCGAGTCAAGTAATGTATATAGGTGTCATGTCATGTCAAGAGTTGCACGGTACCATGTCGTGTCAAGTAAAAGGTGCAACAAGTCATGTCAGGGTGCACAAGATGTCATATGGGTGCTCATAATCAACTAATGTAAGCATGGGTATACAGAACAAGTATGGGTACTAATAGAACAATAAACTGGAACATATAATATGATATGCAAATAGGTACAGATTAAACTATATGGATGTACGGTTATCGATTAGGGTTAGGGTTATGGTTCCAACATTAAGTATCATACACTTAAATGAATATGGAATATTAAAATCTCTTTATTATGGATTAAATGATCTGGGGATGCAATTATATCTACAAATAGGTTACATGAATGCAAACGGGTGTCCGGTGGGGTAAAACTATTTAAAGGTACTATGGGCTATGCAGATAATTATTAAGTAATTTAAACACGGATGTGGGAACTATGTATGGTAAACTAAAATGCAACGGGTATGTTTCAAGTTCTGAATCTAAAAGATATAAACGGAATATCGAACTGTTAAATTGGAACACGTGACTTTAGATTCAATCTATAGGTTTAATATTCAAATAAATAGTTATAAAATCATATAGATAGCATGTAGCAAGTTTTACTTGCCTGATCGGATCTCAAAGCGGTACGTGCGACACGTACGATGTCGGGAAAACGTCGCGATGTGTCCACGCGAGCACAGAACAAAACCAGGTAAGGCAAGAAAGTAACCACGTTGGCTGGGGACGTCTTCTGGGTCGCCCGGATCGTCGACGACGTGCACGACTTCGGTGAGACGGCCAAAACCGAGAAAGAACACAAGAAATCAAGAAAAGAGAAGAAAGAAAGAAAAGAGAAAAAAGAGAAAAGAGGAATGAGTTGTGGCTTGGCTGTGGGTTCAGAGGACAGGGGAGACAACGACGACGATGGCTGCTGTCGACGACGAAGCTTTCCGACGATGGGCAGAGGGGTTTTTGCAGGAAATTTGGTGGCCTGGAGTAGGAGAGAGGTGAGGAGAAGGAGGAGGTTCCGGTGAGTCTCCGGCGATGAGGGTTGAAGGCGTTGGGCGGTGAGGACGGGGCTAAGGTTTCTGTGCGTCGGGGTTTAGGTTGCAGGGTCGGTCGTCGGGTGCAGGGATCTCGAGGGGAGGAGAAGGAAGAGGAGGTGGTTAAGATGACGAGGTCGAGATGGTGAGATGATCGACGGTGAGGTTGCAGGCGTTGGGTCGTGGGTTGCAGGTTTGCAGTTCGGGGTTGCAGGGTGGCGTGGGGTGGAGAAAGGCTGCTGGGTTGTGGGTTCTCAGGAAGAAGGAGGAGAGGGATGAAAGGAGGTGTCGGGGTGGTGGTGACGAGGTTGGGATAGTCGTGGGAAGGTCAGCGACGGAGGCGCTGGGTTAGGGTTTCTCACGACGGGAAAAAATATCGCGAGCGAAGAAGAAAGAGGACTTACACAGGTAAAGGAAAAAATAATAATTGATTAATTATTATATAGAATAGAGAGAAGGGTAGCGAGAGGAGAGAGAGAGAGATCTGTTGATTTATATTTAAGTTAAAAATATATTTTTAGTTAAAGAAAACGTTAAGAGTAAATAAAGATTATAATATTATAATATTAGTCCGTTTTGAGATTTGGCAAAATACAAACCTACTCCAAAACACGTCCGGGTCGACTCTAAAAATCCGGTTTTAAAATATGAAAAATATATGCAACGTCCAAATTTCAAAATGAAAACCCAGTTAAAGAAAATGCATACCCCCAAGAATGGATGCACGTACGTGCGCGTAGCCATCCAACCGCGTCCGTTTCACTGAACGGGACGAGAACAAGATGCGCGGACACTACCACGGGGTTAGGGGTATCATGCAGGCTATGAAATGCAATTTCAAATTATTTTACATGACCTAAAATATTATATGATAAAAGATACGATACTAGATAAAATACCAGTATGTACTAAACATGAGATGCATGTGTCCATGCAATAAGTCACGGTAATCTCTAAATGAGAATCAAACAGGTTCAAGCAAGCGGGTCGGGTCGAATGCAATGTAAAATGTAAAATACCATTCGCACCCAAAATACGATAAATCAAGAAAATACCACGAATAAAGAAATACGAGAACTGGAATTGGTATAAATGAACTAGAGTGTTACACCTTCATCATCGAAGACATCATAAACTTTGAGGACGTCTACCTCTATGACCCGTATTGCACCGAGGACACGGTGCAGTTGGTTATAGGCAGGATCGAGGACCACTTCGGCCGATTGCTCCCCCGGCGGTCCTCCCTCCTTCAGCTGCTGATGTACTTCATCTGGAGGGCGTCGCCGGGGCTTTACAACCCCTTATCCCAAATGTTGTTCGACGAGGCCATAGGCAAGCTAAGGTCTCTGAGGCGCTTCAGTCTGATCTCTGCGAGACGGCTAGACCGCTCGAAAGCGCTCGTCCTAAGTGCTACCAATTGAGGTGCGATGCCGACGCTCGCGGGGGGGATCGAAGGCAGAGGCTGGATGCTGCGATGGCTCGGCTGGTGGAAATATCATCAGAGTACCATGAGCAGTGTTCTCTGCACCCTGTTCCCCCGCTATTGTAATTTTCTTTCTTTTTTATGTACGGCTGGGGAGCCTATAGTACCTCTTGAATGAATAAAATTCTTTTTTTCTTTTCTGCAATGCTCTATTGATCCTTTTATTATATAAGCAAAAGATCTCAAGAAAGATGTACATTGCTCTGAAAAGAAAATACATGCTAGTAGATATTCTTATTCGTGCAGCTCGAGCCTCCCGGATGTCCGTTGGTATCTATGCCTGGCACAGGGTACCGAGCTTCGTGGGTACCATGTGTATCCTCCGCTGACATTATCATGATCTGGCCGATGGTCAGCTCAGCGGGAGGGGGACGCTGCTCCTGCTCGTGGTCAGCTTGACGCGTGTCCTTTAAGTACGCTGCGAGGTGCCCCGAACGGATGAGCTCTTCAATATAGTCTCGGAGTTGTTTGCAACTCTCCGTTGAGTGGCCCAGCGACCTATGAAAGCCGCAGTAGGGGCCCCGGGTTCGCTTTGAGGCCATTCGCAGGACCGGGGGAAGCTTGAAGAACCCCTCACCCTTGGCCTCCTCTAGTAGCACCGCCTGGGAGACGTTGAGCGGGGTATACTCCTGGAACTTTGGGAGATAGGGCTTTTGCCGCTCAGGTCCCCTTCTCTCTTCTATTGCCCTCTTCTTTTGGTCAGTTTGCTCTGCCCAAGGGAGATTTTCATTTACCTCGGATTAGAGCTGGACCTCGCGCTCGGTCCAGGCCTTTACCTCGGCCATGGTCTGAGGTTGCGCTAATGCAAAGGAGCGCAACAACTCCTTGTGCCTAAGACCAGACCTCAGAGTCCTGATGACCGTCTCGTCCCGGTGCTCTGGGACTTTGAGAAGGGCATTGTAGAAGCGGGTGACGTATGCTTTGAACGTCTCCTTGTCCCCGCTCTTGATCGTGAAAAGATGGTCGACTGTGCGCTTCTGCCGTCTGTTCCCGACTGTTGGATATAGTGCTCTCAGAGTCAATTATTGGATCACAGGAACGTGATTGTAATGATTGAGGGAGGATCTATGTCGGTAGGACAGTCTTACTCGAGATGATAGTATGCTATCTGGTTTACCTTTATCATCGTGTACATGCTTTAGGTGACATTACAGATCACTATTGCACGTTCATAGAGCCCATAGGATTCTTGCTTGACGGACAGCAGTATGATGGCGATCATATACGTTGGAGCTGGGGTCTATAAGCACATCCTTAAAGTGGTCCCTAGTCGTGGGAGTTTCGAGACTGGGCATCGATACTCCATTAGTAGACTAGTGTATACAGTCGAGACCCCGACGAGGGGCGGTGGCCGGTCTCACAACCCATTGGTGTCAGTTGGATCACCTAAGAAGTATACAGGTGCTCATTGGGTTATGAGTACACCGGACAGGACTCGCCGGGAACATGCTAGTTGGTATTATACCTGACGTCAGATAGCAGTTCCCTGGTGACATGTGTACAGGTTAGTTCATCGACCTGAGATCGTCATTTGTCTCGTGTGAGTTCCTACTGTACTTTGATTACTACCCTAACACGGCTCAAAGGAGTCATGCAAACAGGTTTTAGTTGGGTACAGTCCCGAGCCACATGGAGGCAGTGAGCGGATCGGCAGGGGTTTCGTCTCTCCCGGTATTGGAGGTGAGATCGCGCTGTGTTTAGGAGAGCCATTACACGAAGTCCTTGGCCAAGGCAAGAGATTTACTGGTAGGTATTCCAGTAGTATCTCAGGGTGTTCTGGGCTACACTTCGACACGACTTGTACCGCTTTTAGGGGTCTAACTTTTACCAACCCCCTAGGCCCGACATGCGATGCTCATAGACGAACGGACCGGACTGTACAGATATTTTCACTGACAGGCTCAGTAGGGTGTCAGGATGAGTTCGCTCATCGACCTCCCTTTTGGTCAATACCTGGTGTTCCCCCAATCAGAGCAAGGCTCTGTTTGAATTTTAAAATTCAAATTTTTGAAGCAACGCTTCAAATTCCGTGCGTTGCGCGCAACGCGCCACGTGTCAGAAGCTGATACGTCAACGCAACGCCCGAGGCACTGTGTCCAATCAGAGGGCTCTCTTAAAAACAAAAAGTAAAAAGATGCAACGTTCAGTTGCGCAAGCGCTGCACTGCGCGACACGTGTCTGCGCTGTTGCGCAAGCGTTGCTGCGCCAGCAGCTGCGCGACACGTGTCTGCGCAGTTGCGCAAGCGCCGTGCTGCGCGACACGTGTCTGCGCAGTTGCGCAAGCGCTGCTTGTCTGCACAACTGCGCAAGCGCAATTACACAAGCGCTGCGCGACACGTGTCTGCGCAGCTGCGCAAGCGTTGCTACGCAAGCGCTGCGCTGCGCGACACGTGTCTGCGCAGCTGCGCAAGCACAGATGCGCAAGCGCTGCGCTGCGCGACACGTGTCACGCGCTGGGGAGTTGCGCAAAAACAGAATGAAGATTTAAACAAATCCTTTCTGTTCTTGTTAAAACAAGAAGATTTTCTTCTGTAAAACAGGGGCCTTTGGATCAAAAATTCAACGGTGGGGAAAATTCCCCGAAATCACTCAGAAAAAGATCTTTTTAACAAATTTAACTAATTTATGGGCACTATAAAAAGGACCCCAGACCCCATTTCAAAAGGAGGAACATCTTGCAAAAAAAAAGAGAAAAGAGAACTCTTGAGAACTCTTGAAGAATACAAAAAAAAAGGTAAAACCTTTAAAAGAAGAGGAAATTCTCTTATGAACAGATAAATAAATAAATAAGATAAATAAAAAAAATAGTGCCTTGCACTTGTTATGAACCCTTGGTTCTCTGAAATAAGGAAAAATAAGAAAAGAAGAAAAAACTTGTTTTTCTTTAGATCAGGAGATTAGAAAGTGCTTTGCACTTCTGTTCTTGAATCTAAAAGATTCTCAGTGCTTTGCACAAATGCAATACATTACTTGAAGGGCCAGGCCCAAATAAAAAAGACCTAACAGGCCAAAGTAAATTGCAAAGCAATAAAAGGGCAGAGCCCAAATGAAATTGATGCTCTGCATCATTTATAAAGGGCAGAGCCCAAAACAAAATTGATGCTCTGCATCCTTTCTGGGCAAGGCCCAAATAAAAATAAAAATAAATGCAATGCAAAAACAAATAAAATGTTGGATATTTTCAACTGGACTTAGCCCGATCGTGGCCATAAGTCCTTAAATTAAATTGACTGAGCAAAATGGCTCTCCTAAATCAATCTACATCCGGTTCGAGGGTACATCTCCCAACTCCTTTGACATCCATCGTTGTAATTCCTCAACGACGTCAAAGAGGTGACGGGTCCCAACGACCATACATCAATATGGACTGTGGGGTCCTTAAACTCGTGGACCGAAACGTCCCTAAACTAATGTCGGACCGAAACGTCCTTAAACTAATGATGGACCACCACGTCCCTAAACTGGAATATGGACCGAAACGTCCCTTAAACTAATGATGGACCACCAAGTCCCTAAACTGGCGATGGACCACCACGTCCCTAAACTGGAACAATAGAGCCTCCAAATGCTCTTTCGCCGGATCTAAAAGGTCCTGTTTAAGTGGATCTTAGCCCCAAACATGGCTAACGTATCCTTAAACACTCAAATGAACGATAAAATTCCAAATCAACCTTGGTTCAAGGGTACATCTCTGAACTCCTCTGACATCCGCCGTTGTAATCCTTCAATGACGTCAGAGAGGTGACGAGTCCCGACGGCCATATATTAAATGGATCACCACGTTAAGTTGATCTTAGTCTCAAACAGGACTATTGTATCCTTAACGAACGTTTAAGTTGATCTTAGCCGCAACGCGACTAATGCATCCTTAAACTAAAAACACCAAACCCAAATCTAAGTAAATACGGATTTGGACTAATCCACGTCCTACGGGCGACGGTATTACTCAGTCTCCGTATACAATCTACGGGCAACCACAAACAAAACAAACACACACGACACGAAGTGAAATTCTGGAGAAGGAGAAAGTGGCTACCGCGATGCGGTAGCGTAATTAACTGCAGGGGCTTACGCCTGCAGGGAAGAGCGTCCCCACAATAAAAAAAACCCTCTAGCGAGGGGGAATCTGACGAAGTCTGCTACATCGGCCGCATCCGTCTAAACCTCCGATACACGGTGTCATAAATCAACTTGGCATCTTCGGAGAGGTAGACGGATAAAACCAAATAGCATCTGCCCCGAATCTCAGCGTCAGGACACATCGCAGTCTCGTGCGCTGTCTTTCGGAGGGGAACAGATTCTGGCACGCCCGGTGGGACCTTTTCCTCTTTCCACTCCACGCTTCGTGTGTCGTCTTCGCGAACCAATCGCGGTTTGTTAATGGTTGCCTTCGGATTTCAAGTTACTAAGATTTGGTCTTTTGCCTGGCGCAGAACTCAAGATTCAATGGCATTTAACTGCACCAACTGCTCGAAATGCCACTGCAACGGACGCTCCACCTCACCGGGAGGTGTAGCATATGGGCCCCAAGCGGCTTCCTTCCTCACTCTGCCGGTAGATCAGGTGACCCAAGCCACCACTGGTCTGTTCTTTGGGACCATGATCCCACCTACAAGCTTCCCTATGCCAATACCTGCACCGAAAGTGAACAAGAAGTCGGTCTTCGACCGGCTCACTGCTACGACGACCCCTATCAACAGGTCGCCCACTACCAAACCAACAGCCTCTGTTTTCACCAGGCTAAATCAGAACTCTAAATTGGCTGTCCCGAGGAAGGCAACAGCTGCTGCTTCAAAAGTTGTAAAGGCGACTTCCCCTGTCAAAGAGTCCGTCTTTTCAAGACTGACGATTCCTGCTCCTGCCCCCGCTCAAGGATCCGTCTTCGACAGGTTGAATATCACCCCTCAAAAGACAACCTCAGTCTTTAAGAGGTTAACAACGGTGGCGCCTCATTCAGACATGGGGAAAAAAGAAGATGTCTCAATCTCCGAGCCAGTCCCAACGGCTCGTCATGCTCGACGTCGCCATTGGCAACGAGTGGGGAAGGCAGGGGGCAACTCCCCCTCAGGGCTAACTCCACCGGCTCCAGTGGTGGAAGTCGATGATGCTGTTCCAACCGAGAACAGCTTTGAACTGCTGAGAAGGGTATGGAAGAACTCTACAACCGCTACACTGAAGAGATCTCCTCCACCTGCAGAGAGAGCTCCAGAAACGAAGCAAGAACAGCCCCCTCAACGACTGTCCTCAAGAATTTATAAGGTTTGGCAAAGGGTTCAAGACTCAGTGATCGACCCAGATCACTCTCGTCGGCAAAAGAAGGCAAATGTGCAAAAAGAAAAAGACCATCCTATTAAACAGCAGGGGACAGCAGCTGCAAGGCCGCCCCCTTCAACGGTTCCTTCAACTTCAACGGCCCACAAAAGAAGGAGGCCAGAGAAAACTCCCGCGTCAGCGGCAAAAGTTAAAAATGGTGAACCTAAACGCCCCAAGTCAGGGGGCATGACAGTTCATACGGTTTACATGGCATCGGGAAAAGAAGATAGCCGCATATCAACAGGTCATAGACCGCACACGAGATCAGTGACCAAAGCTCAGGAGCAGCAGCAGAAGCTCCAAGAAATGATGAACGCTATGGCCGCGCTTACAGGGCCAAAAGAAACCACTGAAACATCCTCGGACGAGCGTCAAGAACAAGAAACGGACGCCGAATTCCTTCGACGCGTACTAGAGAAGAAAGATAAAGAAGCTGCGGAGCAGGCAGCCAACATAAAAAAGATGGCCCTCCTGTTCCAGGATATGGTGGGTATGATGATTCAACAAGATCCACCTGCTGAAGATTCCCCCATCATTCTTGAAGACGATAGGGGAGAGACGTCGAATCCTCCACCAGTTCTGTCCACAGCTAAAGAGGATACAATCTCCAAAGCTGATTTGGATGAGTACATCGCCCAACAAATACGGGTTCATCATGCAACCGAAACAGCCGGCCAGGTCATGAAAACGGGGAGGCCATATCCGAGTTGGTACGATCAAATCAAGTACCCACCAGGTTATACGATTCCCAAGTTCCATGTCTACAAGAGGACGGGCAATCCTCATCAGCATGTTGCCCAGTTCAGGGCACTCTGCGGCAACACCGGCGGTGACGACAAGCTGTTGCTTCGCCAGTTTGTTGGAAGCTTATCAGATACGGCGTTTGAATGGTACTCTGAGCTCCCGAACGACTCTATTAAAACCTTCGCGGAGATGGAGCTGTTGTTTACTCAGCGTTTTGCAAGCGCCAGTGAACGTACCCCGATGACAGCACTGATTAACGCCAGGGTAAAACCCGGCGAGACGTGGGTTCAGTACGCTATACGATGGCGGAACTTATGGTCAAAGTGTGAACAGCGCATTGAAGAAGCTCCCGCGGTGGGTATGTTTGTGGGAACCCTCGATACACAAGCAACCATCTCGCAGTTTATGATGTTTTTCAAGCCGACTACCTTCCAGGCCTTGATTGACAAACTAGCGCAAATGGATCAAATGGACCATAAACCCCCTCTTCCAAGGCCAGATTCCCGAAATGACAAAGGGAAGGGAAAAGCGATCGTCGTCGCTAATGCTCAACAACAACCGAGCGAATCGAAGCCGGTTGCTCGTCAAAATAATATGCGACCGTACGTGCCCCTTGAAGATAGGATGGGACGTCCTTATTCCTTTCCCCGCGATAAAACGAGGAGGTTATTCGAGCTGGCGTTGCGCAACAGACTCATAAATCTGCCAGATCCAAAACGTCCGTTGCAACCAAGTGATGTCAACGAGCCCAACTACTGTCTTTATCATCGAGTACTAGGCCATCCGATTGAAGATTGCTACGTTTTCAAGAATTGGCTTGAAAACCAGTACCGACAGGGCAAGTTCGCGTTATCTGACAAATGGAAGGTGAATCCCCCGCAGCCCCACACCTCTAAGGGGACGAATACGCCGGGGGCAACATGCTCCGTCATTGAAGAAGCTCCTTGGGAGGTTGTATTATCAGCCAAGACAAAGAGGATGCTAAACGATCTTCAGACATATCCAGCGATCAAGTGGAAGAACCCGTTGGAACCGCAGGTCATTGAAGGGATGTTGAAGCCACGTCCAACTCCAAAGACCGATGGTGGTGGCTCAAACACTTGCAGCCAACCGTCAAAATCTTAAAAAAAGAAGAAGAAGAAATCTAAGAAGCCCGTGAAGCCTGACGATAGGCGCACGGACTTACAAAGGCAAATTGACGCGTTGGAGGAATATAATCAAAAGGCACGGACTCCCATTACGCTCCAAGAATTCCTCAATCACGTTTTTCAAGAAGAAGATGAGGAAGGAAGTTCATCGGATGAATCCGAGGGATATGTGGCGAGTTGTCATATGATTTCCCATTCGGTCACAAATGAGGAGGAGACTCCTTGCACTGAAAAGCCGGGGGCAGATCCTGAACCAAAAGTTCTGGGGCCACCAGAGGAAATAATCGACGCATTCCTTAATGAAGCTCGGTTGAAAAGTAAAGCTAATCGGGAGCGCGAGGCGGCTATATTTGGAAGGGCCAAGCGCCAGCGACTTGATGAAGGAGCTGAGACGATCCCGGTGGAGCTAAACACCTCCGCTACCGACAAAAGCCAATTCAAGATGAGAAAGAAGTTTGCTAAGGCCATATCAATGGGCATGAAGCTGCCATCCTCCAAAGAAGAAATTACCGGTGAAGCGAAAATGCACCCGTCTTATTGCTTATATCATCAAAAGATTTCGCACCCCACTCAAGAGTGCAAAGCTTTCGATAGATGGTGGCAAGGATACGTTGCTCACCGACAACACTTTAAGCGGGAAAAGCGTAAAGCTCGTCGAGAGCAAAGAAATATGACCGAAAGGCTTAAAAGAACTGCTGGCGATTGTTGCATGGTTAACACCGGTAGATCACAAGTGCCCATATTCGGGAGTAATTCTGATGAAGAACTGGAACTTCCCCTTCTCTTTAAAGAGTCCGATTCGAGAAAAGAAGAAGAACCGAAGGTCTGCGAAAATATCCGGCTACGTAATCGCACGCTGCCCGAAAAGAACCTCGGGCCCTCGAACAGGAAAGATAGAGGGAAAGAAAAGGTCTCTGAAGATATCATCTTAGATGACCAAGTGGTGGGAGAGCTAGCTGCCAAAGACCCACCAAAGAAGAATAAGGTGGATTACAACGTCTTGGCACATCTGAGGAAGCTGCCCTCACAGCTCAGCATTCTTGACGCCCTTTTGCTATCAAAGGAGGCGAGAGATTCGTTGATTAAGGCGCTCCAAGACCCAAAACAATTCCAAGCATGCCTGGCCGAGGAAAAGATGAAGAATGAATTGGAGGAGGTGCACACGGCCGATGTTACTTTTGGTGATGAAGACCTTCTACTTGGGACGTGCGAACACAATCGCCCTCTCTATATCTCGGGATACTGCCATGATATAAAGATAGGCAAAATCCTGATCGATAACGGGTCGTCTGTTAACCTACTCAACGTGCGGGTGTTGAAGGAAATCTGCATGAGCGTCCAGCACCTTGCTCGGGACAAGATCACCATCTCCGGGTTCGACTCCCAATCGTAAAAGACTCTTGGATCTGTGATACTGACACTACGCTTCGGGCTACTCGTCACGGACATTAAGTTCCACGTCATAGACGCCAAGACATGCTACAACGCTTTGCTCGGCCGACCATGGTTACACGAGTACAACATCATCTTTTCTACACAACATCGGTGTATGAAGTATTTTAAGGATGGTTTCGAGTATACCGTGACGGGAGAACTGAACCCTTTCTCTGTGAACGAGGTCCGAAAATACGAAGATGTCAAATACTTCTTACCGGATTTCGAAGACACGGAGAAGTGTCACAAGCCGGAGAATAAAACTAACGCTACCATCCCTGTCTTCGGCAGTGATACTGAGGAGGAAGAGGAGATAGTTTATTCGGGTCCGCCCCAACACAACAAGCCGGGACCACCGGCTCCTACATTGATCTTTGGCAGCGACTCGGAAGATGAAGTCCATGCTGTATGCTCTGCTCGACCTTCAATACAAACGTCCGCTGACGAAGAGCAAAATCTACAAGTCGCCATAGTGCCGCTTAAACACCATAAAGAACTAGATGCACTTAATATCTACAGTGTAAAAGAGTTGCGGACATTCTATATCCCTCCCAGGCGAGAGAACGAGAAAGCAATTCTGTTTTACCGCTCTGAAGAAACCAAGGTGAAAAAAGAAATCTGGCATGGCGCGGATCCTGCGCTCGACAGGCTTCAGCCTATCCGTCTTCCCAGATACTATACAGAGGGTTTGAAGAAGCTGCTGAAACGCCAGGGGATATCCTTCAAACAGACCGTTAGAGAGGCCAAATTCTATGACAGGGTCTGGAACGTTCCCGGGACTCAACGCAAACTGCCTAATGGGAGAATGGAAACAAAAGGGCTTGGATACATCCGGTCAAAGAAACGAGAGTTACTGCCCAGCTGCTACGTCGTGTATGACCTTGATAAAGAGGCGGATACTCAATGGGAGGACGCTAATCCTAAGCCAGTGAAAGTTCCAGATGCAAAGGAACCCAGTCCGTCGTTCGAGGAACAAATGGACAAACTTATAAAGAAAGCTGGTCAAAAAGTCCGAGATGATCACAACCGTGAGACGGCCATCTACGAGAAAGCCAAGACGCAACGCCTTCTCCAACATGCCGTAAAGGATGAAAATGCCGCTCCTTGTCAACCTGTTATAAAGAAGGCTCAGCTCAAAAGCAGAAATAAGTCGAAAGGCCAAAAAGGCGCTCAACAACAACAAAGCAGGGCTAAGAAGCCACGCAAACGGGAGTCGAGCGTTATTGATCTATCCCTCATGAAGAAAATGGGTCGAGCGTACTCGTTCCCTCGGGAAAAGACGAAGAAGATACTTGATCTTGCCCTAAAGCATCAAATACTTACACTGCCGGAGTCCAAAAACCCCGAACAGGCAGGCGAAGTCTCTGACCCAAACTATTGCTCTTACCATCGAGTAATAGGGCACCCGCTCGAAGACTGCTTCACCTTTAAGAATTGGGTCGAAGATCAGTACCAACTCGGCAAGTTCGCTCTGTCTGACAACTGGAAGGTAACGCCGCCTCAGAAGCACGAGCCTAAGGCCACGAAACAAAAACCGGTTCCACATTGGGATTGGAAGCGAATTCGCACCTGTCACATGATTACAATATCAAAAGAAGAGCCCGAGGACATAGATGAGCTTCCTTGGTGCTTCGAAAACAGCAGCGACGAGATAATCTCAGAATTCCCACCAGCGCCAAAAGAGCTGGAGGATGGAATCCATACCACTGCAGATAACCTTAAGAAAATTGAGTTGGGGACGGTAAACGATCCGCGACCGACATTTGTCAGCGAGCTGTTGTCTGAAGAGAAGGTGGCTGCGTTAAAGGACGTCCTTGTACAGCATAAAGATTGCTTCGCATGGAACTATTCCGAGATGCCAGGACTTGATCCAGAAGTTGCTGTACATAGACTGGCGATATCCCCGGGTGTCAAGCCAGTTAAACAAGCGCCGAGAAGAATGCGGCTTGAGCTCGAGATGAGCATCAACGCTGAAGTCAAAAAGCTGATAGACTCTGGCTTTATCCAGGAGGTTCAATACCCTGAATGGATTGCTAATATCGTCCCAGTGATGAAGAAAAATGGAACGGTGCGCATATGCGTAGACTTTCGGGATCTCAACAAAGCCTACCCGAATGATGATTTCCCAGTACCAGTCACCGAACTGATGATAGACAATACGTCCACGCATGAGATTTTCTCATTCATGGACGGCTCATCAGGGTATAATCAAATAAAAATACATCCTTAAGACCAGAAACATACGGCTTTCCGGACTCCTTTAGGAATATTCTGTTACAAGGTGATGCCCTTCGGTTTAAAGAACGCCGGTGCCACCTACCAAAGGGCCATGACGAAGATCTTCGATGACCTTATACACGAGATCGTCGAATGCTATATCGACGACCTCGTTGTTAAAAGCAAATCATACGAGGAACATCTCGAGCATCTAAAGACTGTATTTCGACGCCTTCGACAATACAATTTGAAGATGAACCCTCTTAAGTGTGCATTCGGGGTTTCCTCGGGCAAATTCCTGGGATTCATCGTTCGACACCGAGGTATTGAAATAGATCCGTCAAAGATTAAAGCGATCATGGAAATGCCTCCGCCGAGAACTCTCAAACAGCTGCGGTCTCTCCAAGGGAAGCTCGCGTACATACGGCGATTTATAGCCAACCTTTCAGGAAAGTGCCGTCCTTACAGTCACCTGATGAAGAAGGGAACCCCATTCGTCTGGGATCAAAGATGCCAAAACGCGCTAGACGAGATCAAGCAATACCTGCAGAACCCGCCGGTGTTGGCTGCTCCGGTTAAGGGAAAGCCTCTCATTCTTTATACAACTGCTCTCGAAGGTTCTTTAGGCGCGTTATGGGCGCAGGAGAATGACCAGGGAAAAGAAAGAGCACTCTACTACTTAAGTCGAGTTCTGCTGGGGGCAGAAAGCTACTCCCCCATTGAAAAACACTGCTTAGCGTTGATCTTCGCAATAACAAAGCTTAGACATTACGCATTAGCACATGAAGTCCATCTCATTTCAAAGGTGGACCCTCTTAAATATCTAATGTCAAAGGCCATATTGACGGGACGACTCGCTAAATGGGCCCTGCTCTTAATGGAGTTCTCGATAACGTACCGACCTCTCAAGGCAGTGAAAGGCCAGGCCATCGCCGACTTCCTTGCTGAGCACCCGATACCTGCCGATTCTCCCCTAAAGTGCGATTTGCCAGACAAACATGCGTTTGACGCAATCGACAGTGGTGATACCCGTTGGGAGCTTTATTTCGATGGAGCATCTTCCATGAAAAAGCACAAACAAAGTACGCCAATGATCAAATCGGGAGTAGGCCTTATCTTCGTGACCCCACAAGGAGGAATAATGCGCTTCGCTTTCTCCTTGACAGAGCCGAGAACGAATAATGAAGCTGAATATGAAGCTTTGATAGCAGGTCTCGAGATCGCCATTGACATGGGAATTGAAAGCCTCCTCATATATGGGGACTCTCAGCTAGTCGTTAGTCAAGTGAATGGCGATTACCAAACATGCAAACCGGAATTGGTAAAATACGGGGGAAAGGTGCAACAACTGCTGACCCAAATTCCCTCCTATACTTTGGAAAGTATACCACGCGCAGAAAATAGCAAAGCGGACGCGTTAGCTAAGCTTGCTAAAGAACTGGCTGACGAGAACCTCGATGAGGTTAGAATCATGGTACAAAGTCGTCGGGTGCTCGCCCCCGCAGAAATACCTCCGGGATCACCCGAAGAGAAGGGAGTGACTGAGCAAGCGACCTTACAAATAAAAGACCATGAAAAGGTTGAGGATTGGAGAGAGGTCTTCATAGATTACTTCAAGTCCCACCGAATGCCTAAAGAAGCGTCTATAAGACATCAGCTCATGAAACGAGCTCTGTATTTCGCCTTCGTCAACGATACTCTGTACAAGAGGTCATTTGATTCTCTGTGGCTGAGATGCTTAGGACCTGACGAAACGAAAAGGATCGTCCAGGAAGTTCACGACGGACTCTGCGGTTCTCATCAAGCAGGCCCTAAGATGAAGTTGAAGATAAAACGGATGGGCTACTACTGGCCTACGATGATTCAGGACTGCATCGAATATGCGAAGCACTGCCACTCATGCCAAATTCATGGGGACTTCATCCACCAGCATCCAAATCCACTACATCCAACGGTGGCTAGCTGGCCATTCGAAATGTGGGGGACTGACATAGTTGGCCCTATCGAACCAGCATCGTCTAGGGGACATCGTTTCATCCTGGCGACGACTGACTACTTCTCTAAATGGGCAGAAGCAGTACCGTTAAGAGAGGTGAAGACGGAAAATATCCTCCACTTCTTCAAGACGCATGTCATATATCGATTTGGAACTCCGCGACGGATCATCTCCGATAACGGGCCAGCTTACAGAAGCCACAAGATCAGTCGCTTCGCGCAACAGCATAATATAGACTGGAGATATTCCTCGGTTTATAACCCGCGAGCCAATGGACTAGCTGAAGCCTTCAACAAGACATTGACAAAAATCATAAAGAAAACGGTGTCCCGTAATAAGAAAGATTGGCACGAAAGACTGCAAGAAGCTCTTTGGGCATATCGAACTACATTCAAGACGGCCACGAACACAACGCTGTACGCGTTGGTATTCGGTACGGAAGCAGTACTCCCCCTCGAGATAGAGTTACCCTCTCTACGAGTGGCAGTTCACCACGAGCTAACGGACGAAGAAAATGCTCACCTTCGGCTTGAGGAGCTTGACGCCCTTGACGAAACCCGGCTCATAGCACAGCAAAATCTGGAAGCTTATAAAGCAAAGATGACACGCTCATATGAAAGATTGACCCGACCAAGGACATTCCGCCAAGGCGAACTCGTGCTAGTGGTCAAAAGGCCTATGATTCCCAATCGCGCCAAGCGGGGAAAATTCGAGCCAAACTATGAAGGCCCGTACATCATAGATAAAGTTTATCAGGGTGGGGCCTATCTACTCATGGACATGCACGGTGAAAAGCCTTTCAGGCCAATAAACGGTCGCTTCCTAAAGAGATACTACGCTTAATGAGCCATGGCCTAGGTCAATGATAGATGACGACGACTATGTCCACTCGCTATCTTCCTAAGCTCAAGCTTTATAAGCAGTAGCCGGCCTGCTCAATGACGGACCGAAATGTCCTTAAACTAATAGCAGACCGAAACGTCTTTAAACTACTACCGCAGCATCTTTAGACTGATAAGATAAAAAAAAAACATAAAAAAATATAATAAAAAAAACGGTATATCCATAAGCAAAATGGGCACGGATGAAAACCCGAGAGGGCTCCGTGAGTAAAAACAGCAGGACTACCGGCGAGTGTTTGTGAAAACCCGCAAGGGCGCAACCTCGTTAAAAGACACTTACAAGGTCCTCTCGACCCTGTAAGGAGAAACCACCCACGTGAGATCCTTACGACTCACAAGGGAACAACACACTTAGGAATCCCCACGATTCCTAAGGAGAAAATACACTTGCGTGATCCTCACGACTCGTAAGGAGAACTCTCTTATGGGACCCTCACGGCTCGTAAGATTTGAAAGTCTTAAGTTACAGAGGCCTAAACCTGTGCTTAAGCAACCCCCACAACTTTCGACATTGCCCTACAAGTGGTCCGATATTGGCCTTTGTATACAATCCACGGGCGCGAATAAACATTTCCCTAACTAAGTCCTATCTGAGACCAGGATATGTTTGCATGGTAAACAACCCTTGTAAATCCTCTCGACTTACAAGGAGAAAACCCTCCTGTAGGATCCTTACGACTTACAGAGGAACAATACACTTAGGAACCCTCACGATTCCTAAGGAGAAAATACATCTACAAGATCCTCACGACTTGTAGGGAGAAATACCTTTGTGAGACCCTTACGGCTCATGAAGTTAAAAGTCTTAGTCGACAGGACCTTAACCCTGGTCGCTAAGCCTCCTTTGTTCGGCAACGACAGAAGCAAATGATGATTCGCTCCTGGCAATATCCCAGTTGTAGCGGTGCTGATGCCGAAATCGGTGTCCGATTTCAGGATTACGACAGAAAGCCAGTAGGCCGCACATGTATATGAAATAGCCGAAATGATGGGGCAACTTGCAATAAAAAAAAGAGCAGCAAGTAAAATGTATGCATGCGAAATAGCCAAAATGATGAGGCAACTCGCAATAAAAAGCAGCGAGTAAAGATAAAATAAATAGCCGAAATGATTGGGCACCGCGAAGAATAGCCGAAATGATTGGGCAATCGCGACCTTCGCGATATAAAAGCTGAAATGATAGAGCATCGCGGAAATAAAATAAAAAAATGATGATAAGACTTTGGCCCTACAGTTAAGATCACATCGATCCCTGTATACAATCCAAGGGCGTAAACAAAGAGAGAACCGTACTTTCCTAACAGACTCCGTCAGACAACGAAGCCAAACTTCAACGGTTCATTCCAACCGAAGAAGCCAGTGTCTTCAGCAAAACTCCTCGACTCACGGATACAAACACTCCTTGACGAGAGCCTCCTGATTCGCGTCGACTCGCAGAGCCACCAGTGCCTCCGTGGGAACCCTCGACTCGTTTCAAACCCCAAGGAAATAAATAATCCTTGGCGCTTGGGAAACAAATAATCCCTAGCAAACTCCCCGACTCACGGATACAAACACTCCTTGACGAGAGCCTCCTGATTCGCATCGACTCGCAGAGCCACCAGTGCCTCCGTGAGAACCCTCGACTCGTTTCAAACCCCAAGGAAACAAATAATCCTTGGCGCTTGGGAAACAAATAATCCCTAGCAAACTCCTCGACTCACGGATACAAACACTCCTTGACGAGAGCCTCCTGATTCGCGTCGACTCGCAGAGCCACCAGTGCCTCCGTGGGAATCCTCGATTCGTTTCAAACCCCAAGGAAACAAATAATCCTTGGCGCTCGGGAAACAAATAATCCCTAGCAAATTCCTCGACTCACGGATACAAACACTCCTTGACGAGAGCCTCCTGATCCGCGTCGACTCGCAGAGCCACCAGTGCCTCCGTGGGAATCCTCGACTCGTTTCAAACCCCAAGTAAACAAATAATCCTTGGCGCTCGGGAAACAAATAATCCCTAGCAAATTCCTCGACTCACGGATACAAACACTCCGTGACGAGAGCCTCCCGACCCATGTCAACTCGCAGAGCCACCACTGTCTCCGCGGGGGGGAATTCCCGGTTCGTCCCAACTTGCAAGATGAAGTCTCGGGCAGCAAGGATTGAAAAACTTGCTTCCTGAACAATGGGGCCCTGCAAGTCAATCCAAAATGGTCTCTTGCATACTATTCACGGGTCTCACTCTCCGAAGTCGATTTTTCGACAAGGAGGGAAACAACCGCTTACGAATCCTCTCGACTCGTAAGAGGGAAAATTCTCTTATAGGATCCTTACGACTTATAAGAGAAAACCACACTTAGAAATCCTCACGATCCCTAAGGAGAAAATCCACCTATGAGATCCTCTCGATCCGTAGGGAGAAAAGTCTCTATGAGACCCTCACGGCTCATAGAGTTGAAAAGTCTTAGGCGGCAGATCTGAACCTGCGGCCTAAGCCATCGCTATCTATCGGAGAAGTTAAGTTATCCGCCAATCAGATTCATCGAAAACATCATAATGAAAAGGGAGAAAGCAAAGAAATAGTACCAGACATTGCAAGAAGGAATGTGTACCTTTATTCATAAATTCAATCAAAATACAAGGCGGATCGTATAAAGAACAGAGAATGTGTATACACTATATACAAATTACAAGTGTGTGAATGATACAAGATATTCAGGGAGAAGGAAGTTTCTTGAACAGCTCTATCAACTGCTCGCGTACTTCCTTCCACGCCTTCTCCTGGTCAGCTACCACCGCCAGTTCGGCCTCTACTTGAGCCCGCTGCTGCGTGAAGGATGCGAGCTGTTCCCCAACAACCTGCTGAGCTGCTTCTTGGCCTCGGGCATCACGCTCAGCGGCATCAAGCTTCCGCTTCAGTGCTAGCCCATTAGAGATACGCTCCAGAAGGCCTTCGAAGACGGCTTTCACTTCAGTAGCATTCGTCCTAACTTCAGCGCGCAGGCGAGCGGTTGTGCTTGAAGATTCCCGACACTCCTTCAACTGTAAAGCTGCTTCCTGCTCCAAATGGCGGAGATAAGAAGCGCTTTGCTCGAGCCAGGCTGTCCGTTAGGTGCTCATGGCCAAAACTTCAGGAGAAGGGCGCGTCGACTCCAACCGACGCAAGCAGGCCTCAATCTCTCTGCAGTGGTTAACCCAAGATTCGACGACGCCTTCATTGTGAAAGTTTACGAGCGCCGCCAACATCGGGTTAACCTCCATAGAGAAATCCACGGCGGAAGGGAGAGCGTCCATGTTAAGCTCTTCGATATACCCGCTCAGCATACCCAAACTCATCACGGCACCTTTTGAAGATGGACGTTTCAAGAAAGGGCCTGCCGGTGAAAGGACACGAGACTCAAGAGGGACCAGAGCCGGAACAAAAGCTACAGAATGAAACATGGTTAAACAATGATTCAAGAGATGTTGAAGGGTCATATAAAAAATGGGGGGAATATACTATACCAGCTGCGACGGATGGCAAAGCCGGAAGGGCCGGTAGCATGGCTGGCCTTGTGTCCCCTCCTTCGATTCGTGGCACTACAATCAGGAAGAGGAAAAGTCAGAAATAATCCTATTGCTAAAAAAAAAGGGAGGGAAAAGGAAAGACATCGAAATAACACTCACCAGCACCACTAGAAGGAGAAGCGAGTTCGGATGGGAGGGAGAAGTGTGGGAGCAACACTTGGTATAGATGATCAAAGAGCACTCCTAAAAGGACACAGTGGTATAACGTTAGTACAGAAGCTACACGTTTAAAAGATTAACTCATGAGTCGTAAATCCATACCTTCCAACATCCGCGATGGCACAAGGGAAGGCGGGGAGGTGACCACCGCCAAAGCAGTAGTTGACGGTGCTCCTTCGAGCAATGGAGCGTCGGCACTGGCCGCACCTGCGAGGACAAACTTGTTAGAAGAGATCGCAAGATATATAAAAAGAAAAACGCTGGTAACTCGAAATTTACCCGACGAGCTGCCAGCCGAAACTGAGGCAATCCCCTCCTCCACTGACATGAGGCCACCGCCCATAGCCTCATCACCCGACTCAATGCGAACCGTTGTTATGCTCGCAAGCCCTGGAGACGGCAGGGGACCATACGCGGGGAGGGCTATGATTGGGGTATTGCCAGATTCCTGGGAAAGAGCGGTTAGCTCCTCTTCAGGAATCGTGGCCGCCTCACCCGATACTCCCTCGGGTTCTGCGGTCACGGTTGTCTCGTCCATCGGCGCCGCGAGGTCTCCAACCCCAAGCGCCTTGCCCTCTACTACCTTCGGCTCGGTTAAGACAATCATCTCATCTGCCGCCACTTCAGGTTCGGCATCAATGACCCTCTCGGCTGCAGATCCCCCAACCTCTGTTTCGGGCCCGGTGACCCCAACAACGTTGCTCACGGTCAGCTCGGGTTCGGCAAGCACCGCTTCCTTCGCTCCCCTGTGTTTGACGGTCTCCGCCTCCCCCTCGGTCGCACTTGGCCCTGCAAGACGGGATCTATAAGAAACAATGGCTTTATAATTCTTATAACAGGGTCCTAAAAAAATGCTACCTGAAGAGGATTTATCATTTGCACTTCGGACCGCGCGCGCCACTCGCCTATGAGCAGTAGAAAGGACGACAGGGGCCTCTTCAGAAGGAGCATCAGTTTGAGGGATGGTGCTAGGGCCCGCTCCCGTGGCCAAAGCAGCTCTGCGCGTCTTCGCTTCGCGTCTCAACCGCTTCCTCTCCTCACGAGCTGTTGAAATGGATGCCACTAGGGCTTCTTTGATTGAGGCGTCTTCGTCCATGAAAAGGGATGCCTCCAGATTTTTCAGGGCATCCCTCGTCGTTTTGTCAAGCCGAGGCTCTTGCGGCAGCCCCGACGAGACTGGGACTTCATTAACAGGCTTGGGGAGGATCCCCGCATCCTCTGATGTAGCCCCTGCGAAGAGACAAAAGAATGTTACTATCAGAAAAGATAACAAATTTTTCTTATAAAAGAGAAAGGTGGCAGGGCATACCAACGCCTGCTAGAGCACATTTCTCCTCCTCCTCTTGGAAGGTCTTCAAAGAGGCAGAAATGGCCTCTTCAGTAGAGACACCTGTTGAGAATGGGGCAAATATTAGTTAAAGATAATAATAAAAAGTGCAATAAAACGACGAAGAAACCGGCTGATGGTTACCTGACTCAGCGAGTTTACTTAACCTCGCTTCGAGCCTCGCCGATCGCTCCGAAGCTGCGATGGCTGCAGCCAAATTGGTGTCTGCAGGGTCTACCAAGAAGCCCTCGTTGCTGCCATATTCACTTATGCCTTCGTTGGGAGGAGCCGCAGGCTCTAAGCTAAGGATCGCATCAAGGGAAAGGGTGGACTTTTTCTTCTTCTGCCCGCCGGCTTTAGATCCACCCGGGATAGATTTGCGCTTGGCAGTTACTTTGGGGCGGCGGGTCCCAATATCTGCTCCTACGCCTGACTCTGGCGATACTACATTAGCCGCCTTCGTGGGAGCACGGGGCGCCGGTGGTGCATCCACCGTAGCGGGCAGTGGCAATCCCCGCGGGGGGCTCAACACGCGCGGTCGATCGACTCCAGCATCTTTTAGCGGAGGGATGACCGGGATCCTTGGCTGCAAGGGGGCCTTGCGATCGCCGCCAGGAGGCGCACCCCTACGGTCAACCAGCATATGCTTCTCCGTTAAGATAATTGGGCCCATCGCGTGCGCATACCAGGCCACATATGAATTAAGCATCTTAGGGGCACAGCTGGGTTCACTAATGAAAAAATAGGAACCTGTGTTAAGCCGTATAAAATGATGCATCGCATTCTTTATCCCCACTGGGCCGACCATGGGCGTTTCCAAAAAGGCTTCCATCGGGATCCCTTGGTTGTAGCTTGATTGCCGAGCAAATCGATGTGGGTTATATCTCATAAACAGAGCTGTCTCATTCTGCCTAAACACTAGATAGCCCGGCCGAATGGAGTAGAGATGGAGGATTTCCCGAGCTTTCAATACAGAAGCCCCATCTTTGAAGTCATCACGCAGGGGCACCACTGACTTGGTGGTCTCTGAGCCTATGGTTATGACCTTATCCACAAAAGAAACCGTCGCTCCGACCAGATGTGGATGAAGGAGCAGCCCTCTAGACTCCCGCGGGGCTGGAACCACAATTGAAGCCCCGACCAACCGCATGACTTTCGGGAATCTGTATTTCTCAAAGAACGAAGGAGTCTTGTGGGCGCCAAACACCCCTCGCACATGCATCTCCATCCAAGAAGTGAAGTAGTGCATCGGGAAGTTAGCAGGCTGTACCCCAGGCTCACTGGCGTCCGCCGCTACGCTAAGTCCATGGTAAAGGTAAGCCAGCCCGGCGATTCCTACCGATAACTGCAAACCAGCCACCATCCGATGCGCTGGGTAAAAGACAGAAGGCCGCATGAGGCGAGGGTGCATGGGGAGTGCAAAGTTGCATAGCCACAAGCCCAAGAACCCAATAAAAAAGGTTTCCTCATCCATGCCTGGGACGGCAATTTCCGAGAAAGCAGAGATGGCAGCGTTGGGGAGATAGAAATCCTTCTGGTCATTTTCCGATACGGGTCGGCGGTCCAAGCCGAAACCAAAAGGGTCATCAAGCCGAGCGAACTTCTCGCTCTGCTCTGATAGGAACTCCGGGCGAATGAAGCGAGCAATAAAATCTGCGAAACTGACGCCCCGGTCGCCCGATTCCAGATGGAGTTCCTCATAGATCTCCAATACCTTCACCAAGCCCGGATACTGATGCTGAATGGCGTTCTCCGGAGTTAAGTCAAACACCAGCGGCTTGGTGGCAAAGATGTATTCATCAGGAGGAAGCAACTCCTCGTAGTGCTCCCCCCTCATTGGTAGACCCGAAAGTTCAGCAAACTCCTCTAAGGAGATGGAGACCTTCCTATCTGTCATCAGGAAGGTGTGGGTGGGGATATTCCATTGTTCAATAAAGGCCTTGATCCACCACGTTGGAGGAAAGGGATACTCGAAAAGCGAAACGTAGATGGCCAAATATAAACCGATCTTCGTTAGATGAGTCCTTTTCGCCGATAAGATGTACCGGTCCCATTGCAAATATCCTGCGGGCGGTCGCGGGATCAGTCCAATATTGTAGGCCTGTCCCCAAGGGCGTGCTTCACCCTGACAGATTCGCCTCCCCAGAATGTCTATCGCAGGCGGCGGCTGCACGGGGATGGCACCGATTGCAGGCTGAAGGAGATCATCAGAATTCCAATTTTTAACCTCCACGGCATACTTCACCGGGGTTTCGTCCGCATAAGGGATCGTAACTATGGGCTCAGAAGGCGAGGCGGAACTGAAGCTGCGACGGCCTTGGATGATCTGGCTGTACCACCTTCCCCACAAGTGGAGCTTTTTGCACTCAGGGTCATGATCTTTAATGAGAGCGAACGCCACCCGGTCCACTGGCGAGTGGGGGAACCCTCCTTCCGAACGAACAAAGGGGAAAGACAAGTCGTCAGACATGTTTCCTGTAGAAGGGCAAAAATAACCATTAGTGTTCTAGCGCTTGGCATTTTAAATCTTATTCCGCACTATGATGTAGTGGGTAGGAAACCAAAGGGGGACCCACAAAATCTGAATGACGGTACATCATTTAATAAGACAACCCCATCATTAGATAAGACTGTCAATTAATGAAAAGGATTCCCCAAGAGAATACTCTCAGTAGTGGGAGATCCCTAGAGAAAAGGAGAAAATCTCCTCTTTTTGAGCAAAGCTCTGTCACAGAGTGACATTTGTCAAACTCTGGTCTCAAGGGAATAAAAATTTCCTTAAAAAGAGCCTAGCTCTATAATAATGATGAAAAAGAAATCCATCAAAAAGGAAACCTTAACTTCTAAAAAGATTAAAATTTGGGATCTTAAAGATCCATGAAAACTTCTGAGAGTTCTCCATTTTCAGATCAGAAAAAAAAAATCTACATTTGATCCATGAGCAAAGCTCTGTTCATAGGTTAAAACCCATGAACAAGATCTCTGTAGATCTATGAAATTTAAGAGCAAGGCTCTGTTGAGGAAACCCCAAAAGGGTTTTAGATCAAAGATCTATGAGAGCAGGGCTCTATTAATCAACTTTAATTTAATTTAATTTAATTTTATTAAATACCTAAGATGGTTCTGAACTCTGGAGTTCTTGGGAAGAATCAAGAGCAAGGCTCTGAAAGTTCTTAAGCAAGAGCAAGGCTCTGAGAATTAAAGTTCTTGAAATGGTAAAGAATTACCAAGGACCAAGGGTCCTATTTATAGGCGCCTGCACCCCTTCAATTGACCCCCTTGATCCAACGGTTAGGATCTTACCACCGCTGCACTCACGTACGCGCCACGTGAGCGCAACGGTGGGGGGGCATTTGTTCCCCCAATCAGAGCAAGGCTCTGTTTGAATTTTAAAATTCAAATTTTTGAAGCAACGCTTCAAATTCCGTGCGTTGTGCGCAACGCGCCACGTGTCAGAAGCTGATACGTCAACGCAACGCCCGAGGCACTGTGTCAAATCAGAGCAAGGCTCTCTTAAAAACAAAAAGTAAAAAGATGCAACGTTCAGCTGCGCAAGCGCCGCGCTGCGCGACACGTGTCTGCGCAGTTGCGCGAACGCTGCTGCGCAACCGCCGCGCTGCGCGACACGTGTCTGCGCAGTTGCACAAGCATTGCTGCGCAAGCGCTGCGTGTCTGCGCAACTGCGCAAGCGCAATTGCGCAAGCGCTGCGCTGCGCGACACGTGTCTGCGTAGTTGCGCAAGCGTTGCTACGCAAGCGCTGCGCTGCGCGACACGTGTCTGCGCAGCTGCGCAAGCACAGTTGCGCAAACGCTGCCTTACGCGACATGTGTCTGCGCAGCTGCGCAAGCACAGATGCGCAAGCGCTGCGTTGCGCGTCACGTGTCACGCGCTGGGGAGTTGCGTAAAAACAGAATGAAGATTTAAAGAAATCCTTTCTGTTCTTGTTAAAACAAGAAAATTTTCTTCTGTAAAACAGGGGCCTTTGGATCAAAGATCCAACGGTGGGGAAAATTCCCCGAAATCACTCAGAAAAAGATCTTTTTAACAAATTTAACTAATTTATGGGCACTATAAAAGGGACCCCAGACCCCATTTCAAAAGGAGGAACATCTTGCAAAAAAAGAGAGAAAAGAGAACTCTTGAGAACTCTTGAAGAATACAAAAAAAAAGGTAAAACCTTTAAAAGAAGAGGAAATTCTCTTATGAACAGATAAATAAATAAATAAGATAAATAAAAAAAATAGTGTCTTGCACTTGTTATGAACCCTTGGTTCTCTGAAATAAGGAAAAACAAGAAAAGAAGAAAAAACTTGTTTTTCTTTAGATCAGGAGATTAGAAAGTGCTTTGCACTTCTGTTCTTGAATCTAAAAGATTCTCAGTGCTTTGCACAAATACAATACATTACTTGAAGGGCCAGGCCCAAATCAAAAAGACCTAACAGGCCAAAGTAAATTGCAAAGCAATAAAAGGGCAGAGCCCAAATGAAATTGATGCTCTGCATCATTTATAAAGGGCAGAGCCCAAAACAAAATTGATGCTCTGCATCCTTTCTGGGCAAGGCCCAAATAAAAATAAAAATAAATGCAATGCAAAAACAAATAAAATGTTGGACATTTTCAACTGGACTTAGCCCGATCGTGGCCATAAGTCCTTAAATTAAATTGACTGAGCAAAATGGCTCTCCTAAATCAATCTACATCCGGTTCGAGGGTACATCTCCCAACTCCTTTGACATCCATCGTTGTAATTCCTCAACGACGTCAAAGAGGTGACGGGTCCCAACGACCATACATCAATATGGACTGTGGGGTCTTTAAACTCGTGGACCGAAACGTCCCTAAACTAATGTCGGACCGAAACGTCCTTAAACTAATGATGGACCACCACGTCCCTAAACTGGAACATGGACCGAAACGTCCCTTAAACTAATGATGGACCACCAAGTCCCTAAACTGGCGATGGACCACCACGTCCCTAAACTGGAACAATAGAGCCTCCAAATGCTCTTTCGCCGGATCTAAACGGTCCTGTTTAAGTGGATCTTAGCCCCAAACATGGCTAACGTATCCTTAAACACTCAAATGAACGATAAAATTCCAAATCAACCTTGGTTCAAGGGTACATCTCTGAACTCCTCTGACATCCGCCGTTGTAATCCTTCAACAACGTCAGAGAGGTGACGAGTCCCGACGGCCATATATTAAATGGATCACCACGTTAAGTTGATCTTAGTCTCAAACAGGACTATTGTATCCTTAACGAACGTTTAAGTTGATCTTAGCCGCAACGCGACTAATGCATCCTTAAACTAAAAACACCAAACCCAAATCTAAGTAAATACGGATTTGGACTAATTCACGTCCTACGGGCGACGGTATTACTCAGTCTCCGTATACAATCCACGGGCAACCACAAACAAAACAAACACACACGACACGAAGTGAAATTCTGGAGAAGGAGAAAGTGGCTACCGCGATGCGGTAGCGTAATTAACTGCAGGGGCTTGCGCCTGCAGGGAAGAGCGTCCCCACAATAAAAAAAACCCCTCTAGCGAGGGGGAATCTGACGAAGTCTGCTACATCGGCCGCATCCGTCTAAACCTCCGATACACGGTGTCATAAATCAACTTGGCATCTTCGGAGAGGTAGACGGATAAAACCAAATAGCATCTGCCCCGAATCTCAGCGTCAGGACACATCGCAGTCTCGTGCACTGTCTTTCGGAGGGGAACACCTGGTAGCCCGTTACGTACGGCTAGTACCAATGACGTGCTAGTGGTTAAATCCACAGCCAAAGTATTGACGAGTCTTTAGAGTCCCCCACAGACAGTTTCTCAAGTTTCGGGCGAAACGTTGTAGAGGTCGTATGATATATGGCAGGGTCCGATCATATACGTGCAGTAGTGCACGGATCATGATCGGGTGGATCATACTAGTGGGCTTTGGTTTAAGCCGGATCCTAGTATTAGATTTGTTGGATTATTTTAGTCTCATTGCATTCGCATTCGGTCGGAATGCGGATGCAGATATGTATATACAGGTGAGGGGTACTCTTGTGATCCGTCACGAGTTTACTTTAGTAGATGTCATTCTCTTTTTATTTTTGCAAATATTTGAATTAATATTTGCATATGGAAATAATGAGCCCAAAATCATGATTAGGAGCATTTATTGTGACACATGCACAAGTGATGAGTCATGGTCTCTTTACTTGTGCATATGTTACATTATTTGATTGATTTATGGATGAAATGAGAGGGAGAGAGAGAAAGGGCAGCCATAATATGGTGGTTAGCTCTTGTATTTCTTTCTAACTCTCACTCTCATTATCATCACAACACATAAGAAAAAGAAAGAGAAAACTTCTTCTTCTTCCTCTTCTTTCTTGAGCTCACTATCTCCTCACTAATGGCATCCTCTAAATCCTCAAGAGACAAAGTGATCACACACATTCTCTACTTCACCTTGGACACGTCGGTTGGCGAACTTTCTGTCCGAGTTGCTTCAGACGAAGCGGGAGCCCGTAGAAAGACTCAAAGATGTGGTGCCCTTTCCGATGAGGAGGCCGGAGATCGGAGATGCCGCGAAGAGCTTGGGTTGGTGGCCAAAGACCGAAGGACACGGATCGATCGGTATAGCTTTTCTAACCCTTCTCTAGTTAGCTAGTTATAGGTTAATGGTTCGATCCGGTTTAAAGTCTGTGATAGCGCCGGTTTCTAGTTTAGAAAAGTTTTCGTTTCCGCATTTTAGTCTCGGACAGACGGCCGGGGCACTACCGTATACTTACATGGTATCAGAGTCACGCCATTAACCTTTACTAGCTTGTTCTAACGTATTTAAAATATCGATCGAACGAAATTTCCAAAACCGCGATTCCAATTTTACAGTTTCTGTCGAATTTTTTTTGTCATCGAAAAATTATTTTGAGTATTGCAGAAAAACAGGCAGGCTTTTCTAAGAGATCTGAGAAAATTTGGTACACTGATATCACTATAGCACCGCGGAACAGCGGCCGTACCCTCGTTTTGGCCGCGGTTCCGCCGCAGTACTGTAGCAACATTGCACCAAATTTTCTGCAGTGGTCTCTGACTTGGGATTGGGGTTTCTGGAATATTTATTTTTTGGCCCAGATTATTTTGAGTGCTGCAGTTGTACTTGGGGCCCACTTCGGGAAATTTTGTCGATCGAAAATTTTAAATATGTTAGTTCACAGTGCTTACTTTATATCTGCGACCGTGAATGTCATTCGAGCGGTAAATCTTGTCTAATTGCTTTAGTTTTTTTATACGGATTTGCGAACGTGACATTCACGTTGATATTCTATGTTGTGCTGTGATATTGCGGATTTGTCGTGGTGGATAGCTTGGTGCAATGTTAGTACAGTTTGGTTATATTTGTACATTTGATATTGCGGGACGAGCGTCCGACATGTGGACTGCCGTCACTGTCTGTTTGTATATTATTCTTTTGGGGCACGACCAGGCTGAGGTCGATGTACCCGTTGTATATATTTTATTTTCTGTACCAGGATTACCCCGCGATGGGGTGCACGGATAGCCGGGTTCTAGAGGGCAACGGGCCCGCATCTCATGGCTTTGAGATGGAGGGGGCTTCACTCTAGAATTGACGGGCTATTCGCCGCACTCGTAAGGGGTATAGGCTGACCCAAGGAAGGGTGCTCAAGTTACCGGATTCCGTGAAGTGCTAGGTGGTCCATTCACTTTGTTGAAGGGGGCTGCCTCGCTTCAGGTTTTGGCGGGTAATTTGCCGCGCCCGTAGGGGTCTAGGATTTTATTGCACAGGCTATCCACACGACCAGGGGAACGTCGGGTTTCAGTAGCGGCTCTATGAAACCCGGGGCTCCCAGATTATCTGTATTGTTCTGTGATGCTTATTACATTTCTGTGATGTTGCATTTTTTATCACGCCTTGAGCGATTATTATATATTGATATATATATACTAGTAGATGTTGTATATGTTTTACATCCGCGCTAGTCCAGTCCCCGCTCTGTCGTTAGTTAAGTAACCTAACGGGTGATGACGGGACCCAGTGGCGAATGCGGATGGCTTATACGTACATCGTATTTTCTTTCTTTATTGGAGTGATCAATTGATGGGACTGTATTGATTCGGATCAATGCAACCTAAACAAACATGTTTGATGTTGTTGGAACATTTTTCAAAAAGCTGTTATTGCAAGGACGTTCTCTTTTGTTTTGCACAGTGGTATTCGGTTATGAATATCCAGCACCTCAGTCGACAAGGCAAGGGCCGAGATCCTTTCACCGGGAGTGACCCCTTGAACAGAAGTTTGCATCAGGGTAATAACTTCACTATAGTCGATTACTTTTTGCTTTGCATCGTGGTATTCATTTGGAATATCCTGCACCTCATTCTACGGGGAAAGAGCCGAGATCCCTTCACCGGGAGTGACCTCTTTAGCAAAGATTTTCGCCACTATATTTTTATAAAAAGCTATCCGGTTTCTTCAACGATATCAAGTTCATTACGTTAAAGGTTTTTCGCCAAAAACCATTCGTAGCCCTCCGTCATTTCAGACGGGTAGCACTTAGTATTCATGCTATGTTTGTTGGCCTTCGTCAAGGCATAGTGTATGGTAGCTGCTTGTTACCTTTCTGCTGCATAGATAGATGCATTGGTTTGGGACAGTCATACAGCCTTGTTGGCCTTCGTCAAGGGCTTGTACGGGTGGGTTCAAATTAACCTAGACAATGACGGGTAGAACTTGACATGTGACTTATGATTTATTGGCCTTCGTCAAGATCATAAGAGCATCGGGTAAAAATCACATCGGGAGTTTCTAAAGAAACTGAAACTTGCCAGATATGTGCATACCTTCTGGAGTGTGATAACGTGAGTGGATTCCATCACGTTATCATGCGATGATAGTTGGATCCCGATTCCCACTGATGAGTTGGTTTACTCCTCGGGTGATCCCGACTAATTCTTCTTTCAGGTTTAGAGGAGAATTTGAGGTTACAGTGGGAGGTTTCCTGATTAGATAAATTGATAATCATTCTGATCTGGGTTAGAGTGCACGCAGAGTGTTTCTTTTCTCTCTCTCTTTGGCAGCGACCATGACCCGACCCTTGACTATGACTCAGTGACCAAGTTGAACGAACCTTCTTATAGCACTGGCTTTTAGATTGTCTGAGTTGCATACCTCATTACCACTCCTACTTTTACCCTTTTCTCCAGGACATCCCATATTATTACGAACATCCACTTCCATTGGATAAAACCATCGTATGGTTATATACAAACTCGAAGGAACTTGTTCCAGATTCGAGGATGGTTTCCGGTTCTGGAGAAAATGAATAGGACTATTCAGTTGTCTTTTCCTTTTACTTTCTCTCAGGTTGCGAGTGCTCCTTGGATTAGAACAGTACACCTATTACGCTAATTGGATAGTCTTCTTCCAAACCATAGGCAGGTGCCGAACGGTGGGGAATGAAGAAAACCAATTGGCCTAACGATGGTGTACAGAAGGAATTAAGTAAAGACAAATAAAGGGATTAGAAAGAAGGCAAAGTAAATTGCGACTGCTATTCACGACCAAACCGAGTATTTCATTACCACTCCCACTTCACTTTTGTATTTCTCCAGAACACTCCGTATCACTACGAAGATCCACAGTTATTTGGATACTCCATCGTATGGTTATATACGAACTCGAAGGAACTTGTTCCAGTTCGGGGATGGATTCTGGTTCAGGAGAAATAGGAATAAGGTTTATTCAGTTGTCTTTTATCTTTACCTTCTCTCGCATTGCGAGTGCTCCTAGGATTAGGACAGTACACCTATTATGCTTATTGGATAGTCTTCTTCCAAACAATAGGCTGGTGCCGAACGGTAGGGAAGGAAGAAAACCATTTAGCCTAACGATGGTGTGCAGAAGGTAGCGACTAAAGACAAATAAAGGGATTTGGAGAGATGACAAAGAAATATACGGTTGCAGTCATGAATCTGAATAATGGAAGAGACATTACTAAGAATACCAGGATACCCCTTCGAAACATTTTCATGTTTCAGTTTCACTGTGTATTGTTAATAGAAAACTGATTTCCCAATTAATCCTTGCTCCAAGGTATGTATTTACCAGGTATGATTCTCACACCTGTATGGTTTTATAGATGATGAGTGGGAGTAAGTTATTGGGAATTAGGTGATTGTCCTCATTATATCGGGATTCGTTGTAATTGGTGATATTTGAGGAAATCGCCTGGGTTGTTTGCCAGACGGCAAATATTTGGTTTTGAATATCCGTTATTATGCACCAATTTCAAATTGATATATCTGTACGTTTATTTTTATAAAGTGAGATATAACCTTTTGAAATTATGTCTATGACATTTACCTATATCAGTGGATGGTTAGGTAAGGAGTATTAAACAGCGGTGTAATTCTTCTTAACCATAAGTACAGTTTTCAACCTACGGCACACAGAGAATGAGTTATTAGACTCAAGGGACTTATACAGAGTATTGTATGTTGTCCAGTGTCCATTAGGACAGAGGGGTTGGTACTCGTACTATATTCTGTTTACTTGTGACTTCTCTAGTTCTTAGACATGTGTTTCGTAGAAATACAAGATCCGAGTTTTAAGAAGTTATAGGTATAAGAGTAAAGTACAGAACCAGGTGTTGCAAGTGTCGGGATTCTTCAAGGTGGTTGAAGATGTAGATACTTATGTATGGTATTCAGCTGATGGTAATGGTTTTGAGAAACTTGTTTCTTTTTCAGGTTACTCATAATTGGATGCACTCCTAAGTTGAGTAATACTGATCAGCCTCTCTCCATTTAGTTGACATTCACTGGAGACAGCTGCATGATTTGAATCTGGTTCCAATTAAATCAGTGCCTCTGTTTCTATATTGGATATAGAACGGTTCATATCTTAAAGATGTTAAGGTACGGGGAGTTGTCCGGCTTATGCTTAAAACCAGACTCTGGATAACTTAAGGCACGTTTCTGTAATGGCTATTTGTAGGTTGACCCGGGTTATGACGAGGGTTGACTTTCTACCATCTGGAAGATCAATAGTGATATTGTTCTTGACTCGCCACAGTTTTAATAAAAATGGATTTTTTCAGAAAACAGTAGTGTGAGTATGGTAGAACTGGAAGTGATTCCAGAACCGCAAACGATTACTAAAAATTTGATAAGAACCTAAAGATTCAATCTGGTTTGACATTCCATTGGCCACTCCGCAGATATGGTAGGTAACCTCAGGCACTCGAGAGGTACTTCGGTATGCTCAAGGACGGTGACAGGGAGGTTCTTGTTTACCCAGACTTGCCATTGCTGTTGTTTCAGACTGTGAGACCCGGCAGGAGGATGAGTATAGCGTCGTTCTAAACTAGCTTTAGAAGTGTACACGTATATTATTCTGCCAGAGGGTTGTCGTAGTCAGTGGGAGCAGCGGAAGCATAGTGGACAAGTAGCTTATGTCTATTTATAGACTAAAGCAGATATAGCGGAGATAGATCATCTATTTCTGATGTGACAGTCATAGGTTTGACTTCATCAGAATAGGGGATGGATCTGTTAAGAAGGTAGTAGGATGTGATGTCCTGGTATTTGGATGACATACACAGAGTAGGAACTGAAATTCCTATACTACGATCGGTTATACTTTGGTTATCACACAGTGGTTTCTCCACATAAGGCTTGGATATTATATCAGACATTCTTGTTACTAGATCTTTGGTTTTAGATCTAGATTTAGATAGTTTCCCAATCTGGGTGCTTAGACAGCATTCTACAGGTGTTTTAGAATGGACGACTCCTGTCACGGTAGTATACCTGCAGGTGATGGAGTCACCCTCTCTAAAGGTATCTTACAGACTAAAGGGGAGAGGGATGTGCATGATTGACATATCACTTGCTTAGGCAATTGAGTCAATCATGAGATGTCAAGTACCACACCAGATGCTGATCAGTTTTAGAACATGAGTGGATGTTCTAGGGATATGATAACAA
The DNA here is from genome assembly GCA_030015575.1 of Agapanthus africanus. NCBI lineage: Eukaryota > Viridiplantae > Streptophyta > Magnoliopsida > Asparagales > Amaryllidaceae > Agapanthus > Agapanthus africanus. Next base: position 17,663,121 of record CM057344.1, read on the forward strand.
CCGCCTCTTTTAGGAGACGGTTATCATTCTAGGCTTCCAAGGTGACCTGAATGACAGAGTGACTGTCAGAGTTGTAGTTTTCCCTCCGACGAGGGGCAGTGTTTTGGACAGGTGATCCAAGCGGACACTGAGGTAGGCATGGCGCAGGATATCGATTAAGTTCAGTTGACGATACAGTCTAAGAAGTTTGGATTTGGAGTTCATTTATGAGCTAGGTCCCATCAGATATCCAGACATATTCTAAGACAGGTATTGCTCATTTCGGGAGATGGCTTTCTCCGCGAACTTGAGATAAAGAAAGACATAGAAAGAAACATCAGGTCGGATCCACTCACTGAGGCTATTCCTCGAACGCAATAGGTTCGCAAACGGGATTTGTGAGACTGATTAGTAAAGGAGTTGGGTGTTCGGTATCACACGGGCTGTGAGTATGCGACATCGCAATAATTAGCCTTGAGTGCAAGTGGGAGACTGTTGGATATGGTGCCCTCAGAGTCAATTATTGGATCACAGGCATGTGATTGCAATGATTGAGGGAGGACCTATGCCGGTAGGACAGTCTTACTCAAGATGATAGTATGCTATCTGGTTTACCTTTATCATCGTGTACATGCTTTAGGTGACATTACAGATCGCTATTGCACGTTGATAGAGCCCATAGGATTCTTGCTTGACGGCCAGCAGTATGATGGCGATCATATACGTGGGAGATGGGGTCTATAAGCATATCCTTAAAGTGGTCCCTAGTCATGGGAGTTTCGAGACTGGGCATCGATACTTCATTAGTAGACTAGTATATACAGTCGAGACCCCGACGAGGGGCGGTGGCCGGTCTCACAACCCATTAGTGTCAGTTGGATCACCTAAGATGTATACAGGTGCTCATTGGGTTATGAGTACACCGGACAGGACTCGCCGGGAACATGCTGGTTGGTATTATACCTGACGTCAGATAGCAGTTCCCTGGTGACATGTGTACAGGTTAGTTCATCGACCTGAGATCGTCATTTTTCTCGTGTGAGTTTCCACCGTACTTTGATTACTACCCTACCACGGCTCAAAGGAGTCGTGCAAACAGGTTTTAGTTGGGTACAGTCCCGAGCCACATGGAGGCAGTGAGCGGATCGGCAGGGGTTTCGTCTCTCCCGGTATTGGGGGTGAGATCGCGCTATGTCTAGGAGAGACATTATACGAAGTCCTTGGCCAAGGCAGGAGATTTACTGGTAGGTATTCCAGTAGTATTTCAGGGTGTTCTGGGCTACACTCCGACACGACTTGTACCGCTTTTGAGGGTCTGACTTTTACCAACCCCCTAGGCCCGACATGCGATGTTCATAGACGAACGGACTGGACTGTACGGATATTGTTACTGACAAGCTCAGTAGGGTGTCGGGATGAGTTCGCTCATCGACCTCCCTTTTGGTCAATACCTGATAGCCCGTTACGTACGGCTAGTACCACTGACGTGCTAGTGGTTAAATCCACAGCCAAAATATTGACGAGTCTTTAGAGTCCCCCACAGACAGTTTCTCAAGTTTCGGGCGAAACGTTGTAGAGGCCGTATGATATATGGAAGGGTCCGATCATATACGTGCAGTAATGCACGGATCATGATCGGGTGGATCATACTAGTGGGCTTTGGTTTAAGCCGGATCCTAGTATTAGATTTGTTGGATTACTTTAGTCTCATTACATTCGCATTCGGTCGGAATGCGAATGCAGGTATGTATATACAGGTGAGGGGTACTCTTGTGATCCATCACGAGTTTACTTTAGTAGATGCCATTCTCTTTTTATTGTTGCAAACATTTGGATTAATGTTTGCATATGGAAATAATGAGCCCAAAATCATGATTAGGAGCATTTATTGTGACACATGCACAAGTGATGAGTCATGGTCTCTTTACTTGTGCATATGTTACATTATTTGATTGATTTGTGGATGAAATGAGAGGGGGAGAGAGAAAGGGCAGCCATAATATGATGGTTAGCTCTTGTATTTCTTTCTAACTCTCACTCTCATTATCATCACAACACATAAGAAAAAGAAAGAGAAAACTTCTTCTTCCTCCTCTTCTTTCTTAGCTCACTATCTCCTCACTAATGGCATCTACTAAATCCTCAAGAGACAAAGTGATCACACACATTCTCTACTTCACCTTGGACACGTCGGCTAGTGAACTTCGTGTCCGAGTTGCTTCGGACGAAGCGGGAGCCCGTAAAAAGACTCGAAGATGTGGTGCCCTTTCCGACGAGGAGGCCGGAGATCGGAGATGCCGCGAAGAGCTTGGGTTGGTGGCCAAAGACCCAAGGACACGAATCGATCAGTATAGCTTTTCTAGCACTTCTCTAGTTAGCTAGTTATAGGTTAATGGTTCGATCCGGTTTAAAGTCTGCGATAGCACCGGTTTCTAGTTTAGAAAAAGTTTTCGTTTCCGTATTTTGGCCTCGGACAGACGGTCGGGGCGCTACCGTAGACTTACACCGACAAAGTGGCCGAGGAATTGTGTGGCCAGCTCGTCGAAGGTTGAGATCGAGCGCGGCTCGAGTCCTCGGAACCAGTCTCGCCCGGAGCGGATGAGAGTGGCCGGGAAAGCTCGACACTGGGCAGCATCGGAGTGGTCTTAGAAGCTCATTCCTGCGGTGAATGCATCCAAGTGGTCTTTCGGGTCAGATTTGCCGTCGAAGAGGGAGACCTTTGGGGGATTGTTGTGGGAGGAGACGTGGACGGCGAGCAGCTCCTCGGTGAACGGTTTTGTGAGCAAGTTGGCGGCATACTTAGCCCCGTTGCTCTAACCGTGACCTTCTCGATGCAGACTCTCGATCTTCTTCTCGAGGGCGTCGAGTCGGTACCCCGACGACTCGGCGCATTCTGATCCCAGGCCTCTGCTGTTGGAGGCCTGCATCTGGTCGAGGCTCCGGTTCCTCTCAATGAGGTTCCTTAGATCCTCCGGTGAGGTGGCCCTCGATCCGCCGTGGCGAGTTCCGTCCACGCGACCCCGTCGAGGGAGGGGGTGTCGTTCATGCCTGGGAACAGGCGAGCTGACAGACATCTCCTCCGGAGGTATAGGCGTGCGGAGGATCTCGGGGCGAGGTGCTTTGGCGACGGACCTTGGGGTCGAACTGTAGGGCGCCAAGCGGTTCTCGGAACGTATTGGCCCGGGAGATTTGCGGCCGTGGGAGGTAGCGACGCGGTGGTCGGCAGTGCCGACGCGAACGGAGTCTTCTCTCCCCGTGTAGGGGTCCTGGTCCCTGTTTACCCCAATCAGAGTAAAGCTCTGCTCAAATTCCAAGGCGGGAAACGAAGCAACGCTTCTGTTTCCCCCAATCAGAGCAAGGCTCTGTTCTGAAAATTAAAATGAAAATTAAAAAATTAAAGAAGCAACGCTTCAGCTGACTTGCGCTCTGCGCTGCGCGCCATGTGGCAGCGCAGTCGCGCTATCGCAGTCGCGCTGCGCTCTGCGCTGCGCGCCACGTGGCAAGCGCAGGAGCGTTTGCGCCAAACAGAATTAAAATTTCAGTAAAATCTTTCTGTTCTTGTTAAAACAAGAAGATTGTCTTCTGTAAAACAGAAGCCTTTGGATCAAAGATCCAACGGTGGGGAAAAATCCCCAAATCACTCAGAGAATGATCTCTTTAACAAATTTAACAAATTAATAGGCACTATATAAAGGCCCCTAGACCCCAATTCCAAAACACAACGGAGAGAAATAAAAAAAAACACAGAGAGAACTCAGAAAAGTCTTTTGAAAACTTTGAGAGAATTCAGAAAAAGAAAAAAGGTAAAAATCTCTGAATAAAGAAGAATTTCTTCTAAAAAGATCATTGATCTAAGAACAAGATCAATGATCTTCAATAAAAAAAATATAATAAAAATAAAGGCATTGCCTTTTGATGAACCACTGGTTCTTTGAAGACAAGAAAATTTGTTTTCTTTGATCTAAAATTGATCAAAATAATAAAACAGTGCCCTGCACTTGAAAAATCTGCACTGTTGCGCTCTTGGGTTGGCGCAAGCCACCAGAGAGCGCAACGTGTCAGCTCTAGAATGATCTGCGCTATGCGCTGTTAAAATAGAGCACTGCTCTCATGAATTGGCGCAACTCACCAGAGCGCGCCACGTATCAGCAGTGCAACAGCGCAGCGCACTGCGCTTGCGCTCACCAGAGCGTGACACGTGTTACCTCCATATGGACTTGCGCCTTGCGCTCCTCAATCAGCGCAAAGCGCCTGACAAGTCATGTGGCACTCTGTCAGACTAATTAATGCAATGCATTATCAAGAGCAGAGCCCAATAAAGAAAGGTCTATCAGACCAAACAAAGTGCTATGCACTATTAAAAGGGATAAAGCCCAAACGAAGGTCTGTCAGGCTCAAAATAGATGATGTGCATTATTTAAAAAGGGAAGAGCCCAATTAAAAGGGGGCCTAATAGGCCAAACAAAATGCACTGCAATATTAAACAAAGGGCAAAGCCCAAGCCAAAGCTTAACAGGCCAACCACAAATAAAAACGTTGAACATCTTCAACTGGACTTAGCCCAATCATGGCCGTAAGTCCTCAAATTAAATTGACTGAGCACGGCTGCTTTCTTAAATCAATTTACACCTGGTTCAAGGGTACATCTCTGAACTCCTCTGACATCTGTCGTTGTAATCCTTCAATGTCGTCAGAGAGGTGATGGGTCCCAACGGCCATACATCAAATGGACCCCTATGTCCCTAAACTGGAAATGGACAACCACATCCCTAAACTGGAACATGGGCCACTACGTCCCTAAACTGGAATAATAGAGCCTCCAAATGCTCTTTTGTCGGATCTAAACGATCCCGTTTAAGTTAATCTTAGCCTTAAATATGGCTAACGTATCCTTAAACCTTCAAACCGACTTTAGTCCCAAATTGGACTGCAAATCCCCCAATCAACCTTGGTTCAAGGGCACATCCTTAAACTCCTTTGACATCTGTCGTTGTAATCCTTCAACGTCGTCAGAGAGGTGACGGGTCCCGACGGCCATATATTAAATGGACCACTACGTCCCTAAACTGGAACAACAGAGCCCCTAAATGCTCTTCTCGTTAAGTCGATTTTAGTCTCAAATCAGACTTACGTATCCTTAACGAACGTTTAAGTTGATATTAGCCTCAATATGGCTAACGTATCCTTAAACTAAAACACCAAACCCAAATCTAAGTAAATATGGATTTGGACTAATCCACGTCCTACGGGCGACGGCATAACTTAGTCTCCGTATACAATCCACGGGCATCCACAAACAAAAAAAACACGACACGAAGTGAAATTTCTGGAGAAGGAGAAAGTTGTTACCGCGATGCGGTAGCGTAATTAACTGTAGGGGCTTGCGCCTGCAGGGAAGAGCGTCCCCACAATCAAAAACCCCTCAAGTGAGGGGGAATCTGACGAAGTCTGCTACATCGGCCGCATCCGTCTAAACCTCCGATACACGGTGCCATAAATCAACTTGACATCTTCGGAGAGGTGGACGGATAAAAACCAAATAGCATCTGCCCCGAATCTCAGGCAAGACGTCTTCACGTCGTCGCCGTCTTTCGGAGGGGAACAGATTTTGGCACGCCCGATGGGACCTTTTCCTCTTTCCACTCCACACTTCGTGTGTCGTGTTCGCGAACAAATCGCGGTTTGCTGTGGTTGCCTGTGGATTCGAGGTACTAAGATTTAGTGTCTTGCTCCGTGCAGAAAACTGAAGATCAATGGCTTCAAAATGCACTACCTGCAACTGCAACTCTCGCTCCGTCCCTGCTGGAGGAGTGACTTACGGGCCCCAAGTGGCCTCTCTTTTCAAGATGCCAGTGGAACAGGTAACTCAAGCCACCACTGGACTATTCTTTAGGACCATGCTCCCGCCGATAAGCTTCAATGCCCCAATGACGTTGCAAGAAGCCCCAAAGAAGTCGGTCTTTGATTGACTTACCACTGCCGCGGTCCTTCTCAACGGGTCGCCCAACTCCACTGCCTCGGGTTTTAACAGGCTAGGTCAGAGCTCCAACGGGCCCATGAAAAAGCCAGCAATACCAGAAGATGTTATCCCGAAGCGGATAGCTAGCCCTACTCCAGTTTCAGGCGAAATCACCAAGGTTGCTTCCCCTGCTCGGAAGTCTGCTTTTGACAAGTTAGCCGTCCCCATTCAACGGACGTCGATCTTTAAAAGGCTGGTACCAGCAGATTCTGACCAACACATGGGGCATGAGGAGGTCACCCCTACGGCTAAACCAACTCCATCCGCACGACACGCTCGACGTCGCCATTGGCGCCGAGTGAGGAAGGTTGGGGGCAACTCCCCCTCAGGGATATCTTCGCCAGCTCCGATGGTAGGGATCGATGCTGCTGTTCCAACCGAGAACAGCTTTGGACTGCTTAACAAGGTGCGCAGAAACTCTCCTACTGCAGTGCTGAAGAGAACTCCTTCACCTGTGAAGAATGCTACAGAGAAGAAGCCGGAGCAACCTCCTCAACGGCTATCCTCTGAAATTTACAAATTTTGGCAGCGTGTCCAAGAGTCAGTGGTCGATCAAGACTATCTCCGCCGACAGAAAAAGATGAAGGTTCAGCAGGAGAGGGACTACTCAAAGTCACAAAAAGTGACAGCCAGATAGGTGCCTGCTGCAACGGCTCCCTCAACGTCAATTACTCAAAAGAAAAGGAGGCTGCAAAGAGCCCCTGTGAACATGGCGAACCGTAAAAGCGTTGAACACAAACACCCTAAGTCTGGGGGCATTGTGGTGCACACTGTTTATATGGCTTCTGGAAAGGAGGAAGGCCGTGCTTCGACGGGTCACCGACCGCTCACCCGATCCGTGACAAAAGCCCAAGAGCAGCAACAGAAGCTTTAGGAAATGATGACTGCAATGGCTGCACTTACTGGGCCAAAAGAAAGCTCGGAGGCGTCATCAGAACAGTGTCACGAACAAGAGACTGATACTGATTTCTTACGCAGAGTCCTCGAAAAGAAGGACAAAGAAACCGCAGAGCAGGCGGCTAACATAAAACAAATGGCACTCCTCTTCCAAGATATGGTAGGGATGATATTACATCCGGACCCTCCAGCTGATGACCTTCCAATCATTGTTGAAGACGACAGAAGGGAGACATCTAATCCTCCGCCGGCTCTTTCAGCAGCCAAAGATGAAACCATTTCTAAAGCCGCGCTGGATGACTATATAGCTCAGCAAATACGGGTTCATCAGGCGAATGAAGCGGCTGCGCAAATTGTTAGAACCGGACGACCCTATCCAAGCTGGTATGACCAAATCAGTTACTCGCCGGGATATATGATCCCTAAGTTCCACGTATATAAAGGGACAGGGAATCCGCATCAGCATGTCGCTCAATTCAGGGCCTTATGCGGCAATACTAGAGGCGATGACAAATTGTTGCTTCGCCAATTCGTCGGCAGCTTAGCAGAAACAGCCTTTGAATGGTATTCGGAGCTACCTAACGACTCTGTCAAAACATTTGCGGAGATGGAGCTACTATTTACACAAAGATTCGTGAGTGCTAGTGGACGCACCCCGATAACATCACCGATTAACGCCAGGATAAGGCCAGGCGAAACGTGGGTCCAATACGCAACACGATGGCGGAACCTATGGTCGAAATGCGAACAACGCATAGAAGAGGCACCTGCGGTAGGCATGTTCGTAGGAACCCTCGATCCGCAGGCGACCATATCCCAATTCATGATGTTCTTCAGGCCGACCACCTTCCAGACCTTGATCGACAAATTAGCCCAAATGGACCAGATGGGCCATGGACCGTCTCCTCCAAAACCAGACTCTCGAAATGAGAAAGGAAAAGGGAAAGCGATCGTCGTCGCCAATGCTCAACAACAGCCGAGCAACTCAAAGCCGGTCGTTCGCCAAAATAACGTGCGTCCACGCCCATCTCTCGAGGAGTGACTGGAACGTCCTTACTCGTTTCCTCGGGATAAAACGAGAAGACTGTTCGAGCTGGCAGTGCGCAACGGACTCATCAATCTGCCGAGTCCAAAACGTCTGTCGCAGCCAGGCGATCTCAATAATCCTAATTATTGCCCTTACCACCAAACGGTAAGTCACCCGATCGAGGATTGCTTCGTATTTAAGGGATGGATCGAGGACCAGTACCTACAAGGCAAGTTTGCGCTGTCTGAAAAGTGGAAGGTAAACCCACCACAGACACACACTCCAAAGAAGACGGACGCACCGGGGGCAACTTGTCATGTGATCTCTCACTCATTGGCGGATGATAAAGAGGCTCCTTGCGCCGAGAAACCGAGGGCGGGCCCTGAACCAGAAATTCTGCGGCCGTCAGACGAGTTGATCGATGCCTTCCTGAATGAGATTCGTCTGAAAGTTAAAACCAATCAAGAGCGTGAGATGGCCATACTGGAAGGAGCCAAACACCCACTACTAGACCAAAGAGTCGAGGCACTTCCGTCAAATCAAAAGTCATCCGCTGCGGATAAAAACAAATTCAGGACGAGGAAAAGGTTCGCCAAAGCCCTATCAGTGGGAATGAAGCTACCACCCTCTGAAGAAAATACTCTCGATGGAGTAGAGATGCATCCTAACTTCTGCTTATATCATCAGAAGATCATACATCCTACCGAAGACTGCGACTCCTTTAAGTGTCGGTGGCAAGGATATGTCGCTCAAAAGCAACACTTCAACAGGACAAAGTGTGAAGCTCCTAGACATCGGAAAAATGTGATAGATGAGCGCAAAAGAGCCGCCGACGACTGTCATATAGCCGACTCCAAGGGATCGCAAATTATCACCTTTGGAAACGACTCTGACGAAGAAGTTGCCCTCAACCCTCTTCTCAAGGAATCCATTTCAAAAATGAAAGAATTGAGGAGTTGCGAGAACATTCAGCCATGCAATCGCCCGCTACTCGGAAAAAATCTCGGCCCCGCAATCAAAGGATCGAGCAAAAAGGATAAAGGAAAGGGGAAAATGACCTTCGTCGCCAACACTCAACAACAGTCGAGTGGCCCTAGACCGGTTGTTCGTCAAACAATATGCGTCCACGCATATCCCTCGAGGAGAGGCTAAGACGTCCTTACTCATTTCCCCAGGATGAAACAAGGAGGCTGTTCGAAGTGGCAGTGCATAACAGGCTTATCACTCTACCGGAGCCGAAACACCAACTACAACTGGATGATGTCAACAGTTCTAATTATTACCCTTACCACCAAGTATTGGGCCACCTAATCGAGGATTGCTACGTCTTCAAAACCTGGGTTGAAGACCAATACCAACAGGGCAAGTTCGCGCTGTCTGAAAACTGGAAGGTGAGCCCGCCACAACCGCACGCTTCGAGAAAGATGGATACGCCGGGGGCATCATGCTCATTCATAGGGAAAGCCCCATAGACCGAAAAGTCAGTAAACTAAAGATTCGCCTCAAATACAGCGACGGCGGACCGAGACGTCCTTAAACTAACGGCGGACCGAAACGTCCTTAAACTAATGATGGACCGCAACGTTCTAAAACTAGCCGCGGACCGAAACGTCCTTAAATTACTACCGCAGCATCTTCAGACTGACGAGATAAATAAAAAAAAATAAAAAATATATATATATATAAAATATATTAAAAAAAAACGGTATGTCCATAAGCAAAACGGGCACGGATGAAAACCCGAAAGGGCTCCGTGAGTAAAAACAGCAGGGCTACCGGCGAGTGTTCGTGAAAACCCGAGATGGCGCGACCTCGTTAGAAAAAATAATAAAAAAATAAAAAAAATAAGACGGTATGTAAATAAGCAAAAGGGGCACGGATGAGAACCCGAAAGGGCTCCGTGAGTAAAAACAGCAAGGCTACCGGCGAGTGTTTGTGAAAACCTGAAAGGGCGCAACCTCGTTAAAAGACACTTACAAGGTCCTCTCAACCTTGTAAGGAGAAACCACCCGCGTGAGATCCTTACGGCTCACATGGAAGCAACACACTTAGGGATCCTCACAATTCCTAAAGAGAAATTACACTTGCGAGATCCTCACGACTCGTAAGGAGAACTCTCTTATGGGACCCTCACGGCTCATAAGATTTGAAAGTCTTAAGTTACAGAAACCTGAACCTGTACTTAAGCAAACCCCCACAACCTTCGATATTGCCCTACAGGCGGCTCGATACTGACCCTTGTATACAATCCACGGGCACGAATAAACATTTCCCTAACCAAGTCCCACCCGTGACTGGGGATATGTCCATACGGTGAACAACCCTTATAAGTCCTCTCGACTTATAAGGAGAAAACCCTTTTGTAAGATCCTTACGACTTACAGGGGAACATACACTTAGGAATCTTCTCGATCCCTAAGGAGAAAACACACCTACGAGATCCTCACGACTTGTAGGGAGAAGTACCTTTGTGAGACCCTTACGGCTCATGAAGTCAAAACCCTGTTCGCTAAGCCACCTTTGTTCGACATCGACAGAGGCAAATAATGATTATCTCCTGGCAATATTCTAGTTGTAGCGATGCTGATGCTTAAACCGGTATCAAATTCCAAGCCCTTTCATGGCAAATGATGATTCGCTCCTGGCAATATTCCAGTTGTAGCGATGCTGATGCTAGGATGAGCATCAAGATTCCAAGTTCTACACTCGCGATAAAAAATCAGCGAGCCAAAAATGCATATGAAAAATAGCCGAAATGATTGGGCAACTCGCAATAAAAAACAGCGAGTGAAAATAAAATAAATGCCGAAATGATTGGGCAACTCACAATAAAAAGCAGCGAGTAAAAATAAAAAAAACAGCCGAAATGATTGGGCACCGCGAAAAATAGCCGAAATGATTGGGCAATCGCGACCTTCGCGATATAAAGCTGAAATGATAGAGCATCGCGGAAATAAAATAATAAAAAAAAATGAATGAAACTTTTGCCCTACAGGCGATAGCACAGCAATCTCTGTATACAATCCAAGGGCACAAACAAAGAAGGAAGCACCCTTTCCCTCCCAATGCTCCATCAGAAAACGGAGCCAAATCTTAACGGCAATATCTACGGCCTAAGAATCAACAAAGGCGTTCCTTCGCAGTCCATCAAGATGCAGATACAACGCCAACAAAAGACCTCGCGGTCGAAACAAAGCAAAGCGACGGCAAAATCCCAGCTTCATCTCAACAATCGTCTCGATACAGCAGACGAGATGTTAACAACGGCATTCCTTCGCAGTCCATCAAGATGCAGATACAACGCCAACGAAAGACCCCATGGTCAAACAAGCGGAGTAACGGCAAAATCCCAGCTCCACCTCAGCATTCGTCTCGATACAGCAGACGAGATGTCACGACAGCATTCTTCCTCCAACAGGGTTAGGACGTGACAAAGCAAACGAAGCGAAGGCCAAATTCCTACCTTCAAGGTCTTAACGGCGAGTCATATAAAGCCTGAAAGACAACTGGAGATCATCTAACACCAGTGCGGAATGGTCACAACTTCGACGTTCGTCTCGACACAGCATACGCAACATCATCAAATAAACGGAGCCACGGCAAAATCCCTAGTTCCAAACCTCGACGGTTCACAAGCAACCTAGAGACAACCGCGACGTTCATCTCGATACAGCAGACGAGTTGTCACCCCAGTGATTGATCTCAAAAACTATCTATAACCGCAATCAAGAACGGCGTCGCATGAAGCTAGCCGGTGAGTACGGGTCGGTCCACAGGGATGTTGTGAATTTCCTAATCGCGCTAACGAGTTAATTCCGAAGGGTGTTCGGATTAATTATTAAATCTAAAAACCTAATTAGTCTATACTACGATTATCTAGATCTAGTCTTGCTAGGGTTAGGTTTAGGGATGGTTTGGAAATGCAAGTAAATCTCAACGCTTTTTATACCCGAATGAAGATCTATGAGGAGTTATGGTAATTATCAATAAAGGGGATTAGATCCATTCGGGAAGGTGTTCCTTCCTCTAGGTTCTTGTCCTTCCTTTAGAAATTCTTACCCTAACCTCCATGGAAAACGCGCGCAACCGGGCCTTTACACTACGGTATCACCGCTACCTCGAGAGATAGGGTGCCGTAGGGCGCGGTGTGTGCGTGTATGCATGGAGTCCTATTGAAAATATTTTATGGGCAAGAAAGGGATGAGAGATCTCATCTCTCAAAAGCCTTCCCCAAAGCTAACTCTAAACAATTTATCTACGGCAAAGAATTGAATCTACCTAGGGCAAGAATTGAATTTAAACTAGAGCAATTAAATAAAACTATTTACAGATGGCTCTCTCCAAACATCAACGCAGGGTTGTCAGATCTGAATTCATGAATTGAAAAGAGGCACCGATGCTCTCCATAAAAAATTCTTGAATTTATTATTAAAAGGAGGCATAGGGAGGCATAGCCTTTACAATGATTTAGAGTTCCTATTTATAGAGGATAGGAAACCCTAGGTTACAATTGATTCGCACGTCTACATTTACCAAAATATCCTTAGGAAGACCTAGTCAAAGTAGACTCCAAGCTTTGGTAAAATTTTATGTCTCTGTCTCTTTAAAAAGAAGTATTGGGCCTTGAAATTTCCTTTGTTGGCTCTTCTGTTTTTGGGCTTCCTTATTATTTGGTTCTTTTATTAAAATAGCTTCTATGTTTCTTCCAGATCTCCTGTGAACAATTGCGGTGGACTTTTAACCGTTCGCTTTGTAATCTTGGACCTTGCATTGCCTTGTACTTTGTGAATTATATCTTTGATGTAGGCTTGATCAAGAGTCTTCTGTTTGTTGGTCAAAGTCCACTTTTGCTTCGTCTTTTCATCGTTTTCACTGTTTTCTGTCCAAGAACCTGTAACCTGTAATATGTAGCAGACATGCGTCAAAAGCACCTGTTTATTTATAAAAAGAATAAGAATGGGGAATATAATAATACAATATTATGATGTGAACAAATACCCCCAAACTTATCTTTTGCTCGTCCTCGAGCAAACTTATTTTTTTTTATTCTCTACAAAAACCTAACCTCACTTTCGCAGGGAAACGCGATTGCACTGAGCTCGTGCAACAAGCCGTTAAACCTCTAGGTGTCCCTAGTAGGAGGAGTGTTGTCTCCTGAGGGTTTTCAGCGGATACTACCCACAAAATCCTATCAATTTGGCTTTTTTCGACTTTTGTTCTCCAATTAGGTTTTCTAACAGGGAATTCTATTATCTTCGACTCGTAAACTATCCACCCATATTCTTCACACTTCCTCATCATTTAACTTAAGATTATATATGTTCTGCAGACCTACTTAGCTTTCGGCATTTCTTAAATTTTCCTTCTAGGGTTCCATCTCCACTTAGGAATTTTTATCAACTCTATTAAAGATACAAGTTCTATTCTTCACTCCTTTCTCTCATCTAAATCCCAATCACATACCCCTACGTGTGTGTATATGTAACCCCTACACTTGGAAATTCAAATCAAGCAATCATACCCTTGTCCGTTATCCAAAGTACTTATTAGTAGGTGAATTTAAATGAATTTTGCTTACGCATCCTTCATGCGACCGTTAATACTTCTTGAGGTACCAACGACCGATTACAAGATGTGTTTACACATTAAAGCGTAATTCCTAGTCTTGCAACATCCAAGGCTTTAGCAGTGACTCCCAAACCAGTTGGTCTAAGGCACTAGGTGATGAAGCACCCTCGCTAAATATTTTTCTATTTTTTAGCCTTAAGTAATCACAAAAACCAGTGTTCATTTTTTTTTTCTCTTTATTCACTTTTTTTTCTTTTATTTTCATTGTACTAAGGACTTTAGACAAGAGCATTTCAAGGTCTCCTCTACTATTCCAAGTTTCAAGGTGTGTGATTGTGCAATTTGTAAGGTATACATTTTCAGAATTTACACTTAAGCTAGGAATTATTTTTCAAACTTATACTCTAATAAAATATCAATACTTTTCCTTTGTTTTGACTTAGCCCAAGAAATGAACTCAAAATTTGCCTATTTCTAAATAAACTACAAAGACATATACTTTCTACCGCTAAACTTTAAGGAAGGTTATTTTTAGGGTTTTTAATTTACCAAGTCTAAGATCTAGTTTTTCTTAGCTATTCAACCTTTTTGTCGAACTCAAGTCAAATAAGGCCAAAATTGAATACAATAATTTTTATAATTTTTAAAAAATTTCAAATTTTTATGGGTTTTCAAATAAGTATGCAAATGCAAAAAATGTACACATGAATGCGAAGGAAGAAGACGTACCGATCATACCCCCAAACTTAAACTTGACAGTGTCCTCACTGTCATGCTACACCAAGAGGGTTGAGATGTCGACACTCCTCTGTTTATTTATTTATAATTTTTTTTATTTTTTATTTTTTTTTGAATTTTTTTTGAATTTTTTTATAGAAAAAGAAAACAAAAATATATACATATATACAACACGGTTCTCCCCAAACTTAAGCTTGGCCTTACACAAACCAAAGGTTAGCACCAACCATTCAAAAATCTTATCGTGGTAATGATCGAGTTGGTGAAAGAATGGAGTGGAAAGAAAAGAGATGAGAAACACACGAGACCGTGTGGAAAGAAGAGTGGAATATGGTCTCGGCGGAGGAGAAGAATGACGAAAGAGAGAAAGAAATGTAGCACGAACTTGAGGGTGTAAATCGAGTGAATAAATTAGCGCAATTTGTGATGACCGATGTGTTAAAAGCGATTGCGCTAACCTATCAACCCGTCGAGAAATGGGGTCAAATCCCTCAAGATTCGCAAGAAAGCATGGGTACGCCGAACTTGGTATTGGAGATGAAAGCGTAACAGTCTCTTGCACGGTCGGAACGATAGGAAGGACGAAAGGGAGTGATTTAGGGATAGTCTCATTCTCACCATAGTAAATTGTCTCGAACTTAAAAGATTTCATCAATGGTTCGAAACTACTGTAAGCCACCGAGTCTGATGGTTCAACTAACTCATCTGAAAATGTAAAGGACTCAAACTCGGGAGGTGAGTCATCAACATCGTCCGAAAAAGTGAAACACTCGTAAGTGGTAACGACTGTGAAAACTGTGTCAGATTCGAAGGAAAATTTTTCAAGCTCACAGTCTTCAAGCGTGATATTAGGCGTGGTCGGAACGATGGAAAGGAGGGAGGGTGATTTAGGTAAAGGTTCACGAGGATGAATTGAAAAATCCGACACATCAAAGAAAAATGGTTCAACCTCAATATTATCCTCAATACTCTCCTCATTACTATCCTCATAATTTTCCTCAATATTTAACTCATCCATGCCATTATCATCAAAATCAAGAAGCATATGAAGTTCGGGAGAAACATTTAATAACTCGGGATGATGAATTGGACACAAAATTTCAATCAAATCTACGGGTTCATCATCCAAAATTTTCCCGGCGTCTATATCCCCAATCAAGTGAAAGTCAATTTCTTTAGACACCTCCTCAAAATCATGGATGTTTATCAATGTAGGTTCTAGAGTTGAGGTGTAAAGGTCAAACGGATTAGGTGTAGTTTCACTCGAAAGGGTTTTTTCACAATTTGGCAAATCAAGCACTACAAAATCACACAACTCTTTTTATTTTCAACTTGTGAGTCAGTTAGGACAATCGATGGAAAACCGGAGTTGTGGGCTTCAATTGGCTAAGGGTAGGTTTGATTTGTAAATCCTCTCATATTCCCACTCTGTCCAACCGCCTCCTTATACATTGAAAAATTTGGAGCTAGCGGGACACTAGCTACCGGTTCAGTAGGTTGCATAAGGACGGCCATGGACGTTTCCACATTCCTAACCATTTTGTTTGTTGCTGCGATATAAGCCTCCAACGACTCTTCCAAACTAGACTTAGGTTGTGGAGGGGTTTCGGTAAAAGATTCGAAATTATTTGGATATGTGAAACTCCCTAATGGTTGTGTAGAAGCAGTGTCTAGTGAAGGTGGGAAGGTCGGGTAGGACTGGTAGGAAGTGGATGGTTGGGCAAGGGTAGGATCAACATGTGGATAAAAAGGTGAATAATCATGCGGATCCCTAGAACTAGATGAGTGGAGAGGGATGAAAGATCGGCTGCGAGATTGAGCAATATGCTCAGCAATAGGCATCGGCTTAGGAGTGACAGAAGGACTTGAAAAAGTGGTATCAACATATGGAGGTGGTAAAGGTTGACTTGGTTGACACAAAGTGGGTTGCAAAGTCAAACTGTTTCTCCTAAACGCTTCTATTTGATCTTTCAAAGATATTTTAGGCATGGAAGGATCGTCTTTAAATTGACCGAACAAATTGACGTACGAGGCAAAATTAGGTTCGGGATACCAAAGTTCGGCAAGTGATTTATTATGTGGGGTACCCATGTTAGAAGAAAGGGGAAAAAGAAAAAAGGTTGGGTGGTGCAAGGATTTATTTGCGACAAAAGTTTGCAAGTTTTCAAATAAAAAATTTCCCTTTTTTTTATTCTTTTTCTTTTTATTTGGAAGAATTTGTTGCAAAAAGATTTTCGAGAAAAGATATGCAACAGCAAAAATTACTTGCAATCTAATTTAAGCGTCTCTACAAAAATCCTGCACAAGATTGTTATATGGAAAGGAATATATTTTTAAAGCGCAAAGAAATCCTGCAGGCAAATTTACAGAAGATATATCAAAATTTACAGAGAAGAAACAGAGGAGCTTACAGAAAAATTTTCACCAGATGATGCCACGAGATAGCAGCGATTCCGCGGCAAATTCGATCTACCACCGCGGTTCCGCGGTCCCCTGAACTCCTTGGATCCCCAGAAAAATTTTCACGTTCTGAATCGACAAGGCGGCCGCGGTTCCGCGTCCTAAGGTAGGTTATGGCCGTGGAAGGGTGGTGCGGTGGGCAGTTCGAGGCTCCAAAGTTTTTCTGCTGTTCTGTTTTGAAAATCCCCCTCTGTTCTGATCTGTTGTTTTCTATTTTGATTTTTAGAAATTTCCAGATCCGAATTTGTGTAGATCCTGCAAGATTCAAACAACAAAGTACCCTTTCCAAAAATAACAGATGATATATTTTTATATTTTTTATGATTTTCAGATTTTTATGATTTTTTTTTTATTTTGATTAACCCGAAATTGCAAAAAGGAAATAACACGCCATCCCCGGCAACAGCGCCATTTGATTGATCTTAAAAACTATCTATAACCGCAATCAAGAACGGCGTCGCATGAAGCTAGCCGGTGAGTACGGGTCGGTCCACAGGGATGTTGTGAATTTCCTAATCGCGCTTACGAGTTAATTCCGAAGGGTGTTCGGATTAATTATTAAATCTAAAAACCTAATTAGTCTATACTACGATTATCTAGATCTAGTCTTGTTAGGGTTAGGTTTAGGGATGGTTTGGAAATGCAAGTAAATCTCAACGCTTTTTATACCCGAATGAAGATCTATGAGGAGTTATGGTAATTATCAATAAAGGGGATTAGATCCATTCGGGAAGGTGTTCCTTCCTCTAGGTTCTTATCTTTCCTTTAGAGATCCTTATCCTAACCTCCATGGAAAACGCGCGCAACCGGGCCTTTACACTACGGTATCACCGCTACCTCGAGAGATAGGGTGCCGTAGGGCGCGGTGTGTGCGTGTATGCATGGAGTCCTATTGAAAATATTTTATGGGCAAGAAAGGGATGAGAGATCTCATCTCTCAAAAGCCTTCCCCAAAGCTAACTCTAAACAATTTATCTACGGCAAGGAATTGAATCTACCTAGGGCAAGAATTGAATTTAAACTAGAGCAATTAAATAAAACTACTTACAGATGGCTCTCTCCAAACATCAACGCAGGGTTGTCAGATCTGAATTCATGAATTGAAAAGAGGCACTGATGCTCTCCATAAAGAATTCTGGAATTTATTATTAAAAGGAGGCATAGGGAGGTATAGCTTTTACAATGATTTAGAGTTCCTATTTATAGTGGATAAGAAACCCTAGGTTACAATTGATTCGCACGTCTACATTTACCAAAATATCCTTAGGAAGACCTAGTCAAAGTAGACTCCAAGTTTTGGTAAAATTTTATGTCTCTGTCTCTTTAAAAAGAAGTATTGGGCCTTGAAATTTCTTTTGTTGGCTCTTCTGTTTTTGGGCTTCCTTATTATTTGGTTCTTTTATTAAAATAGCTTCTATGTTTCTTCCAGATCTCCAGTGAACAATTGCGGTGGACTTTTAACCGTTCGCTTTGTAATCTTGGACCTTGCATTGCCTTGTACTTTGTGAATTTTATCTTTGATGTAGGCTTGATCAAGAGTCTTCTGTTTGTTGGTCAAAGTCCACTTTTGCTTCGTCTTTTCATCGTTTTCACTGTTTTCTGTCCAAGAACCTGTAACCTGTAATATGTAGCAGACATGCGTCAAAAGCACATGTTTATTTATAAAAAGAATAAGAATGGGGAATATAATAATGCAATATTATGATGTGAACACCCAGCGTTCTTCCTCCAACCGGATTCGGACGTGACAAAGGAAACGAAGCGAAGGCCAAATTCCTAGCTTCAAGGTCTTAACGGCGAGTCATATAAAGCCTGAAAGACAACTGGAGATCATCTCACACCAGTGCGAAATGGTCACCACTTCGACGTTTGTCTCGACACAGCAGACGCAACATCATCAAACAAACGGAGCCACGGAAAAATCCCTAGTTCCAAACCTTGACGGTTCACAAGCAACCTAGAGACAACCGCGACGTTCGTCTCGATACAGCAGACGAGATATCACCTCAGCGTTCTTCCTCCAGCAAGGGTTCAGACGCGACAATCAAACTAACGGAGCCATGGCAAAATTCCTAGTTCCAAACCTCGACGGTTCACAAGCAACCTAGAGACAACCGCGACATTCGTCTCGATACAGCAGACGCGATGCCAGCAAACGAAGCAAAGGCCAAATTCCTAGCTTCAGGGTCTTGACGGCAACTTACATAAAACCTGAAAGACTATCGGAGATCATCCCATACCAGCGCGGAGTGGTTATGACTCATCGGGGCTCTCCAAAATGAGCCTAACCTCAAGTAAAAAGCGGCATGGCAAAATTCCTAACGCTTGCTCTTCCGACGGTCAAACTGCCAAGGAGGATTGCTTGAAGACGTCTTGTCCAGCCCCCGAAGGGATCAAAGACACGGCAGTCGCAGGGCTACTCGAACAGCACGATTGCATATTGAGGAATATATCAGCTGATGCGACGGTACGACGGCCAAAATCTTAAGTACCACAGACCCTAACGGACTTCTGTCGTAAAGAGCAGAGGTTAACTGTGACGTTAGGATATTCTTGCGAGAAATGCTCGATTCGTCTCGACTCGTGAGGAAATTAATGTCTTTTCGAGAACTGCTCGATTCGTTTCGACTCGTGAGGAAAAGCCTTAGGCAGCCGGGATTGAAAAAAAAAAACCTATTTCCTAAGCACTGGGATCCTGCAAGTCGGCCCAAAACGGTCTCTTGCATACTATCCACGGGTCTCACTCTCCGAAGTCGAATCTCGACAAGGAGGGAAACAACCGCTTACGGGTCCTCTCGACTCATAAGAGGGAAAATTCTTTTATAAGATTCTTACGACTTATAAGAGAAAACGCACTTAGGAATCCTCACGATTCCTAAGGAGAAAATACACCTGCGAGATCCTCTCGACACGTAGGGAGAAAAGTCTTTATGAGACCCTCACGGCTCATGAAGTTGAAAAGTCTTAGGCAGCAGATCTGAACCTGCGGCCTAAGCCATCGCTATCTCTTGAAGAAACCAAGATGCTTACTCTATTATCTGTCAACCATGTTCACTAAGGTAACATGCGGATAATAAAAGAAAGAAGAAAACGACAGAAAGAACATCTGATTGGCATTTAATCAAGCACTCGAGACACGCTCATTCATGCATGTGCAAAAGACTCAGAACGAGAAATAAGACAAGCTGAAAGGAGAAATTTTCCATTACAAAGGGTTCTTACAATCATAAAGAAATAAACAAAAACATTATTCAAATTATTACAATGGTATAACCTCAGATCCAGGGCACGGATTGAGGAATTCAAAAGTGAGGCCATCTAGAGTTCTTCTGGCCTTTCTGATTATTCTTGTGCGCAGCCTCTCGCGCTCACGTATGTCAAGATCTTCGGTAAGGCCCCCTATCCTCCGATAAGCAGCGATTATTGTCGTCTGCTGAAAAACTTGGTGAAGAATGTCGATAAGGCTATCCCGTCGTTTCTTCGAGATTAGCCCCGACAGGTGCACTGAATGCACCTTGTCTTCGGCGTCATCCAGTGCATTGAGCGGCATGGCCTCGTGGAACCCCGGGAGTGTTCTCCAAATTGCTCCCAGCACGACTTTCAAGAGAGCAGAATGGCGAGGTAGCAGCCAACCAACGCGCGCGTTCAGACGACCCATAACCTCCGCACACTGGGCATCTGTAAACTCCTGGTTTTGATGACGACCTTGTGCGCGGATATCCTCGTAGGTGATGAACTCGTGCAGACTGTATAGACGCACCGCCATAATGCCTGAAGGAAACATCACAGGAAGATTAGCGATAAAAAAAGACACAGAGAGTTAAACTCCTCGAGAGCAATGCTCTGCAAACAGGAGTGACTGTCAAAATCCAATAATGAGGGGAATTTAAAGAAATTCCCCGAGAACTCTGAGAAATTCCCCGAGAACTCTGAGATCCTTACTATTAAAAGATGATATAATCCATTAAAGACAAAACTCCATTTTTAATCTTCATTATCCATATTCAAACTCTTAAGAGTTCATCATTTTTTTTAGATCAAAGAGATCTATATTTTTCCAAAGATGCAAAGCTCTGTTCATGGGTTAAGAAACCCTGAAACAGATTTTTGAGAGCAAGGCTCTATTGGTAAAACCCCAAAGGGGTTTTCTTTAGATCAAAGATCTATGAAAGTAAGGCTCTATTAATTAAAATTGATTTAATTCAAGATTAATTCTTACCTAAAAAAGATTCTTTTAAAGAAAATCTAACTCAGGGAGTTCTTAAAGGCAAGAGCAGAGCTCTGAAGTTTTTGAAAGTAAAAATCTTAAAGCTGATAATCATCTGTTAAGAACCAAAGGTCCTATTTATAGGCATCAAATGCCCTTTCAACTTCCAAAAGTTATCGCAACGGTTGGAATTCTGCCACCGTTGCGCTCACGTTTGGGGCCACGTAAGCGCAACGGTGGGGGTCCATTTATTTACCCCAATCAGAGCAAAGCTCTGTTCAAATTCTAAGGCGGGAAACGAAGCAACGCTTTTGTTTCCCCCAATCAGAGCAAGGCTTTGTTCTGAAAATTAAAATGAAAATTAAAAAATTAAAGAAGCAACGCTTCAGCTGACTTGCGCTCTGCACTGTGCGCTACGTGGCAGCGCAGTTGCGCTAGCGCAGTCGCGCTGCGCTCTGCGCTGCGCGACACGTGTCAAGCGCAGGAGCGTTTGTGCCAAACAGAATTAAAATTCCAGTAAAATCTTTCTGTTCTTATTAAAACAAGAAGATTGTCTTCTGTAATACAGAAGCCCTTGGATCAAAAATCCAACGGTGGAGAAAAATCCCCAAATCACTCAGAGAATGATCTCTTTAACAAATTTAACAAATTAATGGGCACTATATAAAGGCCCCTAGACCCCAATTCCAAAACACAACGGAGAGAAATAAAAAAAACACAGAGAGAACTCAGAAAAGTCTTCTGAAAACTTTGAGAGAATTCAGAAAAAGAAAAAAGGTAAAAACCTCTGAATAAAGAAGAATTTCTTCTAAAAAGTTCATTGATCTAAGAACAAGATCAATGATCTTCAATAAAAAAAAATATAATAAAAATAAAGGCATTGCCTTTTGATGAACCACTGGTTCTTTGAAGACAAGAAAATTTGTTTTCTTTGATCTAAAATTGATCAAAATAATAAAACAGTGCCCTGCACTTGAAAAATCTGCACTGTTGCGCTCTTGGGTTGGCGCAAGCCACCAGAGAGCGCCACGTGTCAGCTCCAGAATGATCTGCGCTATGCGCTGTTAAAATAGAGCACTGCTCTCATGAATTGGCGCAACTCACCAGAGCGCGCCACGTGTCAGCAGCGCACTGGCGTAGCGCACTGCGCTTGCGCTCACCAGAGCGTGACACGTGTCACTTCCATATGGACTTGCACCTTGCGCTCCTCAATCAACGTAAAGCGCCTGACAAGTCATGTGGCACTCTGTCAGACTAATTAATGCAATGCATTATCAAGGGCAGAGCCCAATAAAGAAAGGTCTATCAGACCAAACAAAGTGTTATGCACTATTAAAAGGGATAAAGCCCAAATGAAGGTCTGTCAGGCTCAAAATAGATGCTGTGCATCATTAAAAAAGGGCAGAGCCCAATTAAAAGGGGGCCTAATAGGCCAGACAAAATGCACTGCATTATTAAACAAAGGGCAAAGCCCAAGCCAAGGCTTAACAGGCCAACCACAAATAAAAACGTTGAACATTTTCAACTGGACTTAGCCCAATCATGGCCGTAAGTCCTCAAATTAAATTGACTGAGCACGGCTGCTCTCTTAAATCAATTTACACCTGCTTCAAGGGTACATCTCTGAACTCCTCTGACATCTGTCGTTGTAATCCTTCAACGTCGTCAGAGAGGTGATGGGTCCCAACGGCCATACATCAAATGGACCCCTATGTCTTTAAACTGGAAATGGACCACCACGTCCCTAAACTGGAACATGGACCACTACGTCCCTAAACTGGAATAATAGAGCCTCCAAATGCTCTTTTGTCGGATCTAAACGATCCCGTTTAAGTTGATCTTAGCCTTAAATATAGCTAACGTATCCTTAAACCTTCAAACTGACTTTAGTCCCAAATTGGACTGCAAATCCCCCCAATTAACCTTGGTTCAAGGGTACATCCCTGAACTCCTTTGACATCTGTCGTTGTAATCCTTCAACGTCGTCAGAGAGGTAACGGGTCCCGACGGCCATATATTAAATGGACCACTACGTCCCTAAACTGGAACAACAGAGCCCCTAAATGATCTTCCCGTTAAGTCGATCTTAGTCTCAAATCAGACTAACGTATCCTTAACGAACGTTTAAGTTGATCTTAGCCTCAATATGGCTAACGTATTCTTAAACTAAAACACCAAACCCAAATCTAAGTAAATATGGATTTGGACTAATCCACGTCCTACGGGCAACGGCATAACTTAGTCTCCGTATACAATCCACGGGCATCCACAAACAAAACAAACACGACACGAAGTGAAATTTCTGGAGAAAGCGAAAGTTGTTACCGCGATACAGTAGCGTAATTAACTGTAGGGGCTTGCGCCTGCAGGGAAGAGCGTCCCCACAATCAAAAACCCCTCAAACGAGGGGGAATCTGACGAAGTCTGCTACATCGGCCGCATCCGTCTAAACCTCCGATACACGGTGCCATAAATCAACTTAGCATCTTCGGAGAGGTGGACGGATAAAAACCAAATAGCATCTGCCCCGAATCTCAGGCAAGACGTCTTCACGTCGTCGCCGTCTTTCGGAGGAGAACAGTCCCGAGACGGGGGAGCGGCGACTTGGTGATCTTGCCCCGCCGTTTGGACGCGGACGAGTGTTTCCACGATGGACGCGAGTCGGTCTATCCGGCCGGCGAGGGCG
Organism: Agapanthus africanus; assembly: GCA_030015575.1. NCBI lineage: Eukaryota > Viridiplantae > Streptophyta > Magnoliopsida > Asparagales > Amaryllidaceae > Agapanthus > Agapanthus africanus. The sequence goes on from CM057344.1 coordinate 17,686,702, forward strand.
TTGATGGAATTCGACGGAGGAGGCTCATCCGCGCCTCCATTGAGGGGGAGGCGGCGGCTGGTGCTTGGATCGTCGTGATGATCGCTCGCCATTGGATTGAGATCGAAAAGTGAACTTTTATTTTTGTGGAATCAAGGATTTCCCACAGACGGCGCCAGCTGACATGACCCGGATCGCGCCAAGATGTTACCTTCCGTTGATCTGCTGATGGTGGCGATGGGTGGCTGAGATTGGATCTGGAGGCTGTCGCTCCTGGAGCGTGTGGATCTCAATGGGTTTGAGGTTGTGGTTGTCGAGCTATCTGCAAGGAAGTCCCTGGGTGGTTGTACCACCGAGGACCCTCCGACTGTCAAGTTAGACTAGAGATCGGAGCAGAGTAATGGTTTAGTTGAGTAAAAATGGCTTACTTGAACCGTCTGAAGAAGGGGTTTATATAGCGGTGGCAGCAGGCGAGGCAGGCGCGAGAATCACGCCAGCCGTTACGCTCCCGACGTCACGCCCGCGTGATGAGCGGGACCTCCCATTAATGGCGAGATAGGCTCGTTAATGGGGGATCGTGGTGACATGGAACGTGGGATGTGGCCGGCGGAGATCTCGTGCATGGCGAGATTCGCGGGATGGCGGTTACACCTGCGAGCAGTGCTATTGGTCGGTCGATGAGACCGAGGAAGATGACCTCGGCGGGAGAGCTCGCGGAGGAGCGGGAGAGCCGAGGTATTTTGGTTCTGCTCGAGCCCGGAAGCGAGCTGAGAGGGTCGAGGAGGCTTGGGCCTGTAATAGCTCGGAGACGAGCTGTGAGGCCGAGCAGGCCAATTGTGCTGGGGGCTCGAAGGTGAGCCAGTGTTTGCTTATAGGACGAGCACAGGAGTGGTCTGGTCGGCCACTGTAAGTCCTTTCTTGTGAGCCCTGGGTCACGTCATCTGCCACGTGTCCTGATTTGGGAGATCACTGATATCGAGCATCATCACTTAGAGTTACAGTATTCAACAATCTTTTTAAATTACAATGTCCAAATTTATTTTGATGAAAAAAAGAATTCACTTATTTAAATCATGTATTCCAACAAAACCCTTATCCTATCATGTCCCATCAAAGTCCAGGCCATAGTCACAAATTCGTGATTCGGCAATAATTCGACGAGGTCAAAAATTCGGATTCGGAGAACTATTCGGAAAAAATCGGCAGGTATTCGGGAAAGATTTGGTAAGTGTTCGGGAAATGTTCGGGAAGGATTTCGAGCAAAAAATTAATATAAAATTAATATATGAGACACTAGATTTTGATTTCATGAATTATTTGTTGTTTTTTGAATAATTCGTTTTTTTGAATAATTCGGGAATTATTCGCGAATAATTCGGCAATAATTCGGCGCGTTCGGTGATGGCGAATAATTCGCAGATTTAATCGGCAGTCATATAGTTCGTGAATTATTCGTGAATTGCTGAATAATTCGCGAATTATATAACTATGGTGCAGACATTCCGACTTCAAGGGCAAACCCGTCCATCGCAATTTTCTGCACCTCCTTGTGGAACGCATCCACTGCTTCGCGAGGTAATGAAACTAATGCCAACAACCCCTCAACGTCATCCCTCTCCCTACTATACCCCCCACCACTGACGTCACCATACCAGGCACTTTCTCGGTCCCAACCCTAGTGGGCCCACCATAGATTGTTGAGCCCCAACCGAAGTCCACGTCAGCAAACCTGAGCCTGCTCATGTCCGAAACCACAAACACTTCCATCCACCACAAATCCCTCTCCTTCCAATTCACCTCTATGTAATCCAACGGTGTACTCGTGGTCGTATGTGGCGGTTTTGACGGCCGAGATTAGTTCGGCCACGTATTTTAGCGGGCGGCCAAGGAGGTCGTTGGCGCACGTCGTTGCGCACGGGAACATGGCTGCGGCACCGTAGTATGTCTTGGGGAGGGGAGGACGGTGTCGGAACCTAGTGTCGATAGGAAAGAGGAGGCGGGTGGGGCCCACAAGCGCGAGGGAGCGGGTCCTGGCACACCAGAGGAGGCAGGACGCCACGGTGTTGAAGGTGGCCCCCAGAGATCAGGCGTTTAAGGGACGACACGTCAGAGCGGGAGAAGAAGACGGAAGTTTTGATGAGCTGACAGAAGTCGAGTTCGGTTCGAGCAATCGGAGTTGCGGTTTTCAGATGATCGTATTCCATATGTGGGTAAGAGATTTTAGGAGGAGATCGAGAAGTGAGGATATCGTGTGACCATGCTGGGAGGACGGACGGGGGCTGATAGGGCAGCGTACTTGGCAAATTCAACGACGGCGGTTATGAATTGGTGTGCACCGAAGCCGTCGCAGATGCAATGGTTAAATGTGTAGACAAGGATGAAGCCACCACATGTAAGTCTAGTTACTTGAAAGGATTAGCACTTAAGATCACCTTTTCTCGCTGAGTCAATCTTAAATTTCATAAAAATACATTAAGCTTTAACCATTCTATATATGTTTTTCGGCTAAAAGAACACTATGAACTTAGTAATTTGCAAATAAATATCTTAAGCCTTTAATTGGTTTTTTAATTTAAACTATAAGCGATTTTGATGTCGCTGTTTCACAAAGAACATTGTAAGGTGCCAAAAAGAGTTTTAGATATTTATTTTTCAATTTACTTATTTATAGCAAAGAAAGAAAAGGTATTTATTTGAGAAATGCTAAAAGTTTAATGGTGAAATCTAGTCTTGAGTCTGCTTGACGACCTAATATTTAATGAAAGCCCATATAAATATTACCCGGACTCTAAGCACCGGAGAGTTGGTAACCAAGTTGGCCCCAAACATTATCCACTAAAAATTGGTCCAGATGGCGAAACAGCTGTCGGACGCCCTCGTTTATTTCCCTCAATCATGCAATCGTAAAATTTGCATTTGTTTCACGGTACACAATACCTTCTCCGGTGCATTCCACCACTAGCTTTTCCTTCTCTTCATTTCTCAGACGACATACTAGTGAATAATAGTACATCAGAACCTGAGACAGCTCCCGACGAATGATTGACCCAAGGTGTCACGACCCGTTTCCCAAAATACGAAATACGGGAGGTGACAAAACCAGCCATGCTCTTACGGTCAAGAAAATATCCTGCCGTAGTCACACTTCATCTTCTAGCATTACGTGGTAATTAGTAATCAATGCACATGTAATGAGAAATGCAGTCACTAAATATTACCAAAATAAATACAAAACTAACCAGATAGAAATCAAGGAAAAGACAGTGCTGACGCGGCTGATCTAGATGTCCGCAATATTCTCGAGGTACGACAGATCCTGATCCGAGCTAAGTCCACTTCTCACTCTGAGCATGCATACTCAGGTCATCAGAGCGACACAATAGCAATATATACAAATACATATGTAAATACGTGCAATAATGATGCACATGAAACAGTAAATATGGAGTGATGACATGAGCATGAAGTAACCGGTACATGTAAACAATAAAGCAGGTATATCGAATCGGTGATCAATACAATGTCCACGTCACTAAACCTACCAGTCTCTAGTCTCACTGTCCAGGTCGCTAAACCTATCGTCAGTCCAAATGTGAGAGTCAACCACCGCAGGAGTATCCCTAACCCAAGGGTAGGCCCTAGGGGCAAGGGAACACGGGCCCGAATCACGCTCGCTAATAATCAGTAATACCATCCATACGACTCCCAAAATCGCTATATATGCCGGCAGTGGGACTCCTGAGATTCCGTTGATTGAACTCACACTCAAACTATCCCACACCCCCGTGGTCTATATCAAACACCAACCATGAATCCAAATACTAGTCGCTCCATGGCAAGTCTACGCAAGAACTGGAGACAGGGTCTTCATCAAGCATGTCTCGACTAGTATCCAAGATAAATGAACATTGTTCGACGTCTTACCTATGGCACTAGTATAAGTGTTTCCATAACTGTCTCATTCCAGTTATAGTTACACTTATATATATCCTATAGATGTCGACGATGCAATAACTATTTGGTTCCGCTGATTGTGTACAAGTACGCTTCACCTCACTTGTTCATTCACGCTTTAACACTAACGTACTTGCCACAATCCAATCACTAATATTTATCACTGGGTAATGTAACACGGTCACTAGGTTATCAATGTATATGACCACTATTCGAATGAGGGTATAACCGCTAAATGATATGAGGAGAATGCAATTAATTACGATACAAATAAAAATATAGCAACCAGTGTCCTACCACTTGCAAAATTTAATATAAATCACACGTGCAGAATAAGCAAAACAATATAAATGGGATAAGCAGTATATTTAATTATCTGTACAGAAAAATTGGTTTCGTGTCAATCGGGTTTCAAGTTTGCTAGTTACGATCATTTCATTTTAAGTGTTTACTGCTGGAAATCCAATTTCTGAACTGGAAGTCCGTTTCGTAACACGTTTTACTCCCTCTTGAGAGCATAATTAGGCGACGCTACAATTGGATAATATTTAGGTTTATCAGTCAGGTTTCCAACGCACCATAAGGATTGATAATATCCGCTGTGTGCTGGGAGTTATGCATTATCTAAGATCAGGATCTGCATTTTGTCCCTGCTTGGGACAGCAGTATGTACTGGTGGTTTAAAATGTGATTAAAATAGCAAACGATGGTAAAAACGAATGAAACCACTTTCAAGATTAGCTAACAGATTTATCTTCACTACGGTATATGGTTCCGCATAATACCATTTTCACACAGAGATGTAAAAGCATTTCAAATCAAGTGTTGGCAAGCGGTGCTTCTCTGGACTGCAGTCCAGAGAAGCACTCCCGACCAGTTTCCGTCACCTTTTTAAAATAGAAACAGATTATAAATTATATAGAGTTCTAGGTTGTTGAGTCGGGTTCGATATGAGCCCTCGAACACAACATTCTAGTGTGTAACCAATTTACTATGATTTTCACAAAATTCAGGTACGGAAATTTTCAGATTCGACAGATCTAAATGGGGATGATATTTCACGGTGTTAAAGTCCGTATTTTCAAGTCAACTCTTAATACAGTATTTTTTATCACTAGGGTAAACCGTTATGCTTAAGTTCTGTCATTTTAGGAGGGTTTTTAGATTATTATTTGCATCAAGAACTTATATTAACATTTGATTCGCAACCGAAAAGAATATACGATAGCATGTAGCAAGTATTTAACTTGCCTGAAGATGATCGAAGACACGACCGCGATGATGACGAGAGCAACTGCAGGACCACGGCGCAACACAGCTTGGTCACAGCAGCAGCAGCAACAAAGGTTTGGTCTCGACTAGATCCAAAGCTTAGGCTTGGCGACGGTGGTTGCACGGGTACGATCACAGGTACGGGCTCGGCAACAGCGGCTAGAGCGACGATCACAAGTGCCCGATGAGATGCCTAGAGGCCCGGCCAGGCGGGGAGCTGCACTGCCACGTAGTGGCGGCGGCGATGGGCGATCGCCGGCAAGGAAGGGCTTGTGGCGGTGATGGGTTGCAGTGGAGGAAGAGCTTGGTGACGGCAACGATGAGATCGGGGCCAGTGGCGGTCAGGGGAGCTCCGGCGGTGTGGAGAGGTTGGTGGAAGCGGGGGATCGTCGGCGATGGGGTTTGGTTGGTGACAAGGTAGAGTTGATGGAGTAGGGCTCGGTGCAGTGGGGGTTGCGGCGACGAGACAGCGAAGGAGGCAGCGATGGTGATGGTGGTGGTGGTGGTGTGTTAGTGACGAGGAGGAGATCGACCGCGTGGTTGGAGGCCGATGGTGTAGTTCCTCGCGGTCGGAAGATGGGACGAGCTGCTGGGGTTGAAATGAGGAGAGAAAGCGGGTTTGTAGGTGAGGGGACTCGGTGCAGTGGGGGTTGCGGCGAGGAGGTCGGCGGAGGAGGAAATGGGCGGCTATGGGTGTTCGGATGCGGGTTGGTGGAGGCGACGAGGTGGAGCGGTGGGGTTGAGTTAGGGCTGCTGGTGAGCTCGCGCTCATCGGCGGAGGTGAGAAGCTCGAGAGGTGAGGAGTTGGGGAAGCTTGGTTGGTTGGGGCTAGACGAGGAGATGAAAGGTCGGGGGAGATGACGATGGTGGAAGAAGGCTCGTAGAGGGTTGAGGGCTCGGTTGTTGAGGTGACGGGGAGCTAGCGAGGAGATCATGGGGTTGGGCAGGAGAATCGGGACGGTTGCGGCAAAGGAGGAGAGCAGGCGAAGGGATCGCGGAGCGGTTGTTGGTGAAGGAGGAGGGGTCGTGGGTTTGTGCGAATCGTGGGAGGGACGTGGGCGCGGTTGTCGCAGCACAGGCGCGAGGAAGGAGGGATGCAAGGTGAGAAGGAACAGGTCATGGGATAAGAAGGAGGCGGGAAAGAAGGAGGAGGAGAAGAAGAAAGGGAGAGGGGTGAGTGTTCGGGTCGGGTTGGGTTTGGGATGAAGGGTGAGAGAAAGGGTTCGTGGACTGGGTCCAGAAAGGAAAAAGGAGAGTTTGGTTTGTGGGCTGGACTGGGGTAGATTAGGAAAATAATTTGGGAGAAATAGGAAGGATTAGGGCTCGGGTGGATTAGAAAAATAATTTGGGAGAAATAGAATGATTTAATTTAATAAAAGTTAGTAAATTAATATTAGAAAGTATTGGAAATTATTTATAGGAATTTTCTAATAGAAAAATTTTGGGGAAACTTTTATTTATAAATACGGGAAATATATTCAAAGAAAACTGGGTATTACACAGGGTCACGACCGAATCCATTTCGAGATCCATGATAGACATGGATGAACGGAATGTGGTTTCAAAGTCTCATCCGATCGTCAATATTGGATAAGTACTTGAACTCGTGAGGGTGTCAAGGTTTCTGGCCGAACTAGCTCGGCTTCTTCGACGGTAACACTAACGGACAAGTCTACGACAACCATGGAATATTAATTTTTCCCTATACTTCCTATTGTCATTGAATAGCTTGAAGTGACGTTATATACATTTGGAGTTGAGGAAATGTGGGAAGAAGTATCCACGAGTTATTCCGTTTAAGGGTGTTTTTGTCACTTTAAAAGCTAATTGCTGCTATGAGCATAGCAACATAATTCGTGAATTATTCGTAAATTTTTGACCAGCCGACTTAATCGCCGAATTAATCGGCGGACCGAATAATTCACGCATTATTCCAGAATAATTCACGAATTATTCCCGAATTATGTGAAAAAGCATCGAATAATTAAAAAAAAACAGCAAATAATTCACAAAATCAAAACCTAGCTTCTCATATATTAATTTCTTGCTCGAAATCCTTCCCGAACATTTCCCGAACGCTTACCGAAGCTTTCCCGAATACCTGCCGATTTTTTCCGAATAATTCGCCGAATCCGAATTTTCGACCTCGCCGAATTATTCCCGAACGACGAATTTGTAACTATGGCTATGAGCTCCATCCTTAGGTGTCGGTTTGAAACTAAGAACCCATTCCCAAATTTGGGCAAGTTTTGGACTAAAATGCCCATAGGGGAATGAGCTGCAAGGGAAAAACTTTCCGTTTTCGGTCGAAAGTGTCAAAGGAAGAAAAACAGAAAAAGAATGCAACGGTTGGAAAATGGTGATGCTTCTAAGTTTAGGAGATCAATAATGCAGAGCATATATTACTTCCTTTTTCCTTTTTCCTTTTCATAAAATGATTCAATATAGGCGGAAAAATTAAGCTTTGTTTTGATATATATAACAATGAACATAAATCGCTATATATATGTCGTGTTTTGCAGCACAACCTACCAACAAATATAGATGTGAGAATATATTAACGAATAATTTTACATATTTATTACCCTATTACGTATATCTTGAAATAAAAATTGTAAAATAACATGTAAAATAATATTTTAGATGTATAATTTTTAATACGTATAAAATAAACAAACTAATATATTATTTAATTTTAATATAAAATTATTAATTAATTAAACATTAAAATATTAGAAATTTAATTCCAAATGCTATATTTAACTTAATACGTCTATAGATATCTCTATCCGAATCCATATCCATGCCGAATTCATATCCATGCCGGCATTCAGATTCCAGATGCCTGACTCCGTATACGAAAATTTTGAAAAGATTAGTATACATATTCGTATCCGATAAGATCCGAAAATATATATCAGTAACCATATCCGAAATTGCATATTCGTATTCGAAAATATCCGGATCCGAATTTGGTTAAATATCTAAATGTTCAAATCTGAATGCGGCCCTACGCTCAAACATCATCCACCAAAAATTGTTCAAAATGCCAAAACGGTGGTGAGATGCCCCCCTTCCCTTCCCTTCCCTCATATGTTCCCTTCCCTTCCCTTCCCTCATATGTGCGATCGCAAAATTTGCATCTAATATACGAAAAGCAACATCTTATTCAGCGCATTTCACCAACTTTTCCTTTAATCCGTTACTCAAACGGCCAACAAACGAGTAGTTCCGTAATAGGATACCAAAGTTCCTGACAAAGCGCGACATAATATGGGCCCTGACTCGTGGTTGGATCCACTTTGAGGCCCATGATAGACTTTAGACGAAAGAAAGATAATACCAAACTTTAGACGAAAGAAAGATAATACCAAAGGCCCCTTTGGTCATCAATATCGAATAAGTACTTGAATTCATGAGACGCCAGATAAGTACTTGAATTCATGAGACGTCGGAGGCGGTCATCAATATCAGATAAGTACATGAATTCATGAGGCGTTTGGATGGTCATCAATATCGGATAAGTACTTAAATTCATGAAGTGTCAAGGACTTAGGCCAAACAGTTACCGGCTTTTGATAGATGCCACATAGGCCAGAAGATTGGTGATTGGATATATAAATGAATAACATATCAAGTCCCAGAAAGCCTCACATGCCAATCCGGTAATATATGTGAAATCTACCGGACTGGTACGAAAAAGAACTAATCTAATCCGGCAAAATACAGTGAAAAACCAAGGCTTAACGAATACATACAAGATCAAGGAATCTGAAATTCAATATATAGGATGCAAACTGAAAACATGTACAACAACAACAGATGCAAACCGGAAAAACTTAAAATGAGCTCTGCATGTTTTGAATATGAGAGATCATGCAACGTCCAAACCTGAATAACGATTAATGCAAACCAAATCATAATCAAAATTTGATGATATACATCCAAAAGTAAGCAAGATATATAGAACTGGAAGCACTCAAAATGCTTTGCTCAAGCAATGTCTGGTGGTTTAAACACTTGGAGAGCTGATTAAAGCTTGGTTACTTCATCATTACTCGGACAAACCAATCATAGAAGCACCCGCTATATGAAGCATCTGACCGATACAATTCCGAAACTTAAAACCATGAAAACTCTATGCCCAATCTTATTATCATACTAAAGGTCGAAGAAAACGGATCAACGGCATACTGCTTTCTTTCGCCTGAGCTCGTTCATATTCCACGGAGTTGCCTTCAATCCAACACCAAATGTGTTGATGTTGTTGTACCCCTTCTAGTGAAAATGTGATTAAATGTTTGTGCAATTGCAATATTTGAGTGCATGTATAATGTATGTGCAAGTTCCAACTTCCAAGTGACCGTGTAAAACTAAGAAAATTATTATGCCTTTTTTTGGTGAACTGGCCCGTAAACCTAAACCACAAACCCACACACTTAGGAGACACGAATGCCTTGAAAGCGTTAAATTATGGCCACTTCCCTTCTGGGGATTGAACCTCGCACTCTTCAAGGAGGGAAAGTGTCATACCAACTGTGCTATTACGTAATATGATCCCCACCTATTATCAAAACCCTTGGATAAGAAATATAAATTAACAATCATACAGTTTTCATGATCATTTATTGCAATTTTTCCTGCAAAAAATAACTTCTTGCAACCATAAACTTGGTTTTAGGAACACAATGGAAAATTTGTTATCGACGGATTAATACATGAAGTAAAAAACTTGACATTGATTTTAAATAACTAAATTGATGATAAATTAGGTAACATTTAGAGGAATTCTTAAATCAAACATGCTCTAGGGTTCAAAATTTAACTAAAATTCAAACAATTTTCATGATCATTTATTGGTTTTGTTGCTAAACCACTTCAAACTATACCACTAACTGCAGGATGGTTTTAATAAAATAAGCTTTACTCCTTCCTTGTACGACCCACCGGGAAAAAAAAACGTAATTTGATTTGGTGGTATCAAATCGTCCCCCGTGTCTGCATTAACACCGAATCCGATAATTTTAACACGAGTTGGATATATAGCGGCACAATTTTGATACCATCCGATGTAATACGTTGTTGTTTTGATTTTAGAGAGTTCCATACATCAACCACCCCCCACAAAATTACTCATAAATTAAATAAAATTTTATAGAATGTAATTCTTTTTTAAACATTGTTGTTCTTTACCGCTCTAATTAATTTATTAAAATTTTTTAAACATTGATGTAATAACTTATTAATTTTTTGTTTTGAATGTGATATAAATAAACCAAGAATTTAACCAAAATAACTAAATTTTAAATAACAATCTTTCTCAACTCTATGATACTCCCATCCAAATCAACTTAAGCCATGTTTGTTTGACATAAAATAGTATGAAAGTACCGGATGTAAACCTGATTCCGGTACTTCAAATGTTTGTTTTGATGGAAGAAAAGCTTGGAAATTACTTCCAATTGATGAGATAAATCCGACATGGCATGCCTACTTTCAAAATTTTCTTCAATACAGGATCCGTTTGGTTATCAGGAAGTAAGAGCCGAAAGTAATGTTGAAGTAGCTTCCAAAAAAATTATCATGGAAATAGACCTATATCTCACTTCTAGTGTTTATTTGTATATTTTTTGAAGAAAGTAAAAAATAAAACAACTTCCTATATTTTTTTTCCAGAAGCATAAAAATCAATCAAAATTACCTTTCTAATAGTTATAAATTATTACTTTTTAAAATAAATAAATAAATATAATTAAATAATTGATCTTTTTCTTGTTCTTTGTGCTCTATGGTTATTTCTGATCCAAAATAAACCATGCCACATAGGATCCACGGCATCATTTTGAAGTAATTTTCAAGTTCTGCTTTCATGCAAACAAACATCTAAAATACTTGAAATAGGTCTCGGTATTTCCATGTTACTTCCATGCAAACAGACATGTCGTCATTTTGGATTGAAAATAACCAGAGCACAAGAAATAAGAAAAAATATTAATTGCTTATTATTTCTCTTTGATACTTCCAAAATGTAATAATTCGTTACTATTAAAAAGTAGTTTATTTTGTTTTTCTTAATAGAAGACCGTACGAATTTACTTTATTATTTACATCTTTCAAAAAATATTACAAACAAACATTAGAAATAAGTTTTAGGTCAACTTTCATGACAAATTTTTGAAAGCTACTTCATAATTAATTACTGCACTTCCTGTCATCCAAACATCCACAGTTAATCGATAGTTCTTGATCCATTGTTTATATTTTTCTCACAAATATTGACTAAAAGGGCAACAAATAGCAATATGAAATAAACGGTAAATTACCCTAAAATACCATCCACAATCACGTTTTTTCACTAAATTTCCTTTATAGTTTTTTAATAAGGTAAAATGCCTTAAATTATGGTTTTGTATTTTTTCACTAAAATACCTTCAAAAGTCACCCATAATGTATTTTAGGATTGTTAAGGATATTCTAGTGTAAATTACCCTAATAATATACATGTTTTCAAAATTATGTATAATTTTATTAAACATCATCAAGAGTTTTGATACATATTATCAAAATTATGTATAATTTTATTAAACACCATCCATGTTTTGAGATTGAGATAATACCATTGAACTTTAAAAATGCGATAAAACCCCCACTGATCTACCAAGGCTATCTGAAATCATTGGTTTAATTACCTCATGCAAACCATAATTGGACAAAATAATACTTAGATGTTTTATACTTAGATTAAATACACTCAAAATAAGAACATTGCATTTTTTTGGGTTAAAAATACCTTTCACTCTTTTAATGAGAATGTTCTTCAGAGGGTTTTATGGCATTTTTAAAAGTCAATGTGGTTATCTCAAAAATCATGAAAAGTCGACAGGGTTTTCCAACACTCGCAAAACTCCCAGATCCATAAGGAAACTAATCCAAAAATTAACAATTATATTATAAAGAAATAAAAACAGAAAATATGTGATGGCCATTGGAGGCGGACTTGTGAGAATTACTGTGTAGAAAATTTAGGGCATAATGAGATTAAATTTTTTTTACAAAAAAATAAATCTCATAGAATTGCCTTACAAATCCAGCACAAAAGCACAGAGCCCGTACTATGAGACCAAATGGAATTTATCTGGGGCTCGATTCGGAAAAAGGGCACCACACAGAGAACCTGTGTGTATTTCAGAGCCATTAAAAATTTGAGCTCTCCCCCTATATCAATGAGCCCTCAAAACTAAATACGAAGCAAAACAAGGTCTGAGTTGCATAAAATAGAAAATTAAATTAAATGAAAGCAAAGTACTTAGCTGAATTTTGGGGGCGGAGATGGATCGCTGAGAACCCTAGAAGATGCTGGGAGGTTTATATAGAGATGGACAGGAGGGTAAAATGACGAGAAAGGACTCCAGTATAATGTGAAATTGCGAAAATGGCATTACCCGAGTACCCGCACGTGGACTTCACGTGATCTCAAAACCCCAAATTTACTCTTCTTCTAATCGCTAGGGTTTTGTTCGCGATTTCTAGGGTTTTGGAACCAATGGCGTCGAGCAAGAAGGGGACGCGTCTCGCATCGGAGAAGAAGGCCATCGCTGTAAGTTGAATGCCCTAAATCCCTTTCAAAGCTTCATCCTTTATCGAATTTCGACTGTAATTTCTCGTTTCGTCTTCGTTCCCTGATGCGATGATGCTGATTAGGAATAGCTTATGGAATCGTGAAAGCGACGAGATTTCACGTCGCTTTGAAGCATTCGCCTTTCAAGGTTGCGATCTTTAACCGAATCGCAATGTTCTAACTAACTTGAACTAATGAATTTCAGAAAGGATTGAAGGTTGTACCTGCCAAATTGGAGAAATCTCATGAGCACGAAGGTACTTTCAAATCTACCAATTTTTGGCCCCCAAAAATTCACATTTTTCGCCCCCAAAAATTCACATTTTTCGATATTATTATGTTGCAGAGAATAACAAACTCATAGAGAACAAAGAGAAGCGTAAGTTGGATTCGAAGAAAAAGAGGAGAAGGGGGAAGGGGATTGAAATTGAATCTAATGATGATGATCAGCTGGCTAATAAGGATGAGCATACAGTGGACGAAATTGATCACGAGGACTTGGTTCAAGAGCATAAGAGCCGAGAGAAGAAGAATGACAGCAAGTTGGGTTTGAAGAAGAAAAGGAGAAAGAAAAATGAAATCAATTCTACGGACGATGTTCAACTATATGATAAGGATGAGCATGCGATGGATGAAATTGATCATGAGGAGTCGGGTCAAGAGCGTAAGAGCCTTCAGAAGAAGAACAAGAGTAAGTCGGGTTTGAAGAAGAAATGGAGAAAGGAGAAGGGGCATGAAGTTGATGCTCGCAATGATGACCAAAATCATGCAGATGACGCAATGATGCATAGTGAGTTGTTTGGAATTTCTCATGTAGGATTCACCTTAATTTTTCTGTGGATGTGAATAATTTATTTAGTTGTATATAATGTTTATTCCGACTGCTCGAGATTTCTCTAATCGTCAAATCCACTACACCTTAGGTAACCAAATGCAACTTATGGTAACTATTACATGACAACAGGTTGTTCATATGTGCCAAAATTAGAGAATAATTAGACATAGAAATTTTGGAAGATTATATCACCTCAGAATCTTTCATTATATGGAGTGCAACTATGGTCTTGTTGGTCTACCTGCCACGGGTATGGACATTGGTTTGACGGGAATTGGATTTTATTTGAATTTTGCCAACCTTAGTGCAAGATGCTTTTAAATTTGCTATCGATTAGGGTTGACCCCCTATAGTATCCAATCTCGACTGAATCGGGACTGAGTTTGCTCTTTATCCTAACCTGACCCCTGACGTTATTTAATCTTTTTACATTAGAACAATTCTAGATTATAATTATTTCATTATTTTTTATATGCTTGTTTTCAGTTGTGACGTCACATAAGCTGTAAATTTCATTTAGATTTAACTTTGACTGATCACCTTCTAAAATAGTATAATGTTATTTGGATGAACCATATCACACTCATTGTCTTCAGTAGTGCTGGTTTTATTCTGTAAATGTTTTATTTGGTAGATGTTGCAATAGAGCTGGTTTTATTCTGTAGATGTTTTATTTGGTAGATGTCACTATGTCAGTGACGGTTATGTATCATTTTTATGCCACAAAGTTAATATCCCTTCAAGGATAACAAAGCCTTCATCCGAAAATATTGGTGCACTGGAGATGGACTAATCTTCATTCGGCTCTAGCTCTTCTAAGGGTAGCCTCCTATGTTAAATTTGGAATCACCTTTTTTTGTCTGCTATTTCTATCGTTGTTCCTTTTTGTCTTATCTGTCATCCTACATGTTCTTCAACATGATCCTATGCATTTCATCCATCTCTCTTGCTGTGTCTAGACCATGTCAAGTGGCTCTCTCCTTTCTTCTCATGCATTGGTGCTACTAAATTTCTTCGAAGTCATTGTTAACAATACAAAATGGCCTTTTGAAGGCTATAGTTTCCAATGTGGTTCTAGTGCATAGTCATGTAATTACATCATTCCTAAAACTTATTTTTTGTTTTCCCTATATTCGGTAGCTCTAAGTTTTTCTTCTAGATATGTATAATCTCAGCTCAATAAATGCTATGCTACCATGTTAATAAAATCAAATAATTCATGAAGTATGAAATTTATACTCAAATATTAAAGTTAATAAAATTTCAAGAATCAATTGTCCTATTCCAATTGTTCTTAACTTCTTATAATTATGGATATAACAATTCTCTAGAACCTGATAAAACCTATCTTTGCTATCTAACCATACACCCAACGATCCAAATGCACCCTTTTGCATTCCTGCCGCTGGTTTTATACAGTAAATTCTGCAAAGTCATATTCGAGGGCAATTTATTAACCATAATACATTTAATATGTTTTTTTAATCGGTGAGATGAAGAGTTCAATATAGAGATCAAACTGAACTTAATTCTCAAATTGAGCTATCTATGGAGTTTGGAGCAAGGTTTGAAATTGTGGGATCGGTATCGGATCCTTATTTTTCGGATCGGAATTGGCAATATCTGACATCTCGAATTGAAAATATCGGATTGTTTCAACTTTCGACTGATTTTGTTAATTTTTTTTAAAAAATCATCAAAATCTGAAAAAAAAAAATAGTAAAACTAGTTACAAGTATCATATTTTTATTTATTTATTAATGTGTCTAGAGACCCTGTTGCAGCTATTTAGAGGTATTTTAACTTAAATGTAGCTAGAGTTATAATTAGTTATAAGGATTATGAACATAAATAAGTAATTTAATCTATAGAAATGTTGAAAACTTATTATATAGGGATATAAAATGAATTTAAATATATTACAGCCGTGAATCAAAATCATAAAGTTTAGTTTTATTAATAATCTAATGTTTTTTTAATTATGCTATAGGTTACTATCTTAATTTAAATACTAAGTTAGCTTTTTAAGCTATGTCATATCCTTTCTATATCCGCTGTTATTAATTATGTTTATTTGTAAGGAAAAGAGATTGATTAAAATCGATATTGCATCAAAATTTCGTTTAATAACACCAATTTTGGTTTCTTCAAATTAGGAAAGCTGTAATTCTAAACTCTAGCAATAAAAGAATGCTAGTTATGTATTATAGATTCTTTCACCTTCATAAAATTTATACACTAAATATTAATATGAAATCATTTTTTTGGAGAGAATATGAAATTATATTATTCTACCAAGACAAACAAATAATTTTCTTGACAGTACCAAGAGAAAGTTATAACAAATCAATTCTAATTAATCTAGAATCTAAATGAAATCAAAATAAAAATGTTGTTTTATAATGTCTCTTACAGAAAAATTTTCTTCATAAGAATGTTAAGTTCAATGTTGTTTCACTCTCATTTCCTATTTGCAGAGAAAGCAAAGAAACATATGAAGCATAAAAAGAAAGATTCCCATATTGCTAAGGAAAGGGAAATCAAAGATACACCTCTTGATGCTGAGGAAAAGGACGATGAGATCTCATCAATTGATGAAGATTGTGCAAGAGGAATGAAAAGTACTGCACCACAACTTTTGGTTTACATTTTGCTCATGTTACTTACGTGGCATTTATCCTTGTCTATTTCGTTACCGTTATTTTTGTGCACGTTAAATTTAGGCGTTTGATTTGATTGTATAGTAGCATGCCTTTTATAGAACTACATGAACTTAGGTATGTGATCTTCCTCAAGTTTAACAAATGAAAATGCACCAACAACATCATGTCTGTATGTGCTGTCTATTTGTGATTGGTTTGCAGCTTTCTACCATATTTAACAATGTATTTCTTAAAACACAGCAGCTTCTCATAAGATTAGCTACAAATTTACTCATAATGTTTTTCTTACCATTATTAATTTTAATGTCTCTCTATGCTCTTTCATCACATTTTATGCCTAATGACCGAACCTTCTATTTGTTCAATATGATATGATATATCTATCCTTTTTCGATATTTTCATGATCTCATATTTGTGGTTGAAGCGGTCAACTTACTACAACTTGCAACTCCTTTATATATTTTTCACGCATCTTTGCTATTTTTCCATTTACACAGCTCATTTTCATTCATTTAGGGTTATCTCATCACCTTCTATCTTTTTACAGAATGGCTTCTTAAATACGAGGAAAGTAGACCAGTCTTGAAGATTTTGCAACAAAACATCGATGACTTCATAACTTCTTATGAGGAGCAACAGGAACAGGTACACAAACTACTTACTTCCTATTAATCATTTGCACTCTAGTTTTTGCCAAGCATCTTCATTATTAAAATAGTTTTAATGAGCATTCTGCTCTCGTATGACCCTCGATGATTGAATAGCTAAGTCTTCACATTTCATGGGTATAAAAATCAAAGCCTTGCAATAACTCATGATTATGGTGATTTTTAGTGAGCATTCAGTGATTCCATGATAATGGTAGAGCTACTTGAGAGAAGTGATTAGAGAAGAAGGCTGCTGTTTCTCGTATTATAAAATTATAAAGATACGAGACTATATGTTGAAGACATTTACCTGCTTTGGATCATATTGGAATAGATAGTCCCAAACTTATTATAAAATTGAATCCGTGCATCAATTGCATATGAAAAGCCAATGGACAGGCAATTTGAAGTCCCATCCAATTGTTCTGAACTTTCATTCCCTACCTCCTTGTAATTTGTCGATAGACATATGAATATGCTCTTGCTTAGACCTTCTATGTAAATTTGCAGGAAAGGAAAGAAAGGGAAGCTCGTGCCGCAGAAGGTGGATGGACAGTTGTTGTGCATCATAAAGGCAGAAAGAAGACAACAGATACAGAAAGTGGTGTTACTGTGGGTTCTGTTGCTCAGGCTGCTGCCTTGGATAATATGGGCAAAAAGAAAAGTAAAGACGTTCCTATAGATTTTTACAGGTTTCAGAAACGCGAAGCCCAGAGGAACGGTAAGTGCAATTATTGTAGGTTGAGACTTGAGATTAAGCTTTTTCCGGAGTGGTGAAGTTTCTTGCTTGGGTTTATTTGTGTTTTAGAATTGAAAAAAATTTCATACACTGTTGTCAAAATCCCCATAGAACCAGGTTTTGATGTAAACCGGTTACAAGGCACTGATGATGCTGAGTTTTTTTTGCTTGAAGCCCCCTTAAATCTGCTTTTTAGCAAGTCAAAATGGGCTGGAGCCCTTATTCCATTATAACATCATCTTCTTAGACCTTTTATTGATGACATTTATTAATGGTGTTTTAAGATACTTCAATATATTTCTATTATTGCATTGAAAATATATAAAAAAAATTGTTTCTGAAGAAGTTTTTATTTATTTTGATTCTATCATTTTCATTAATTTAATTATTTAGAAGCTTTGGCTTTTTTGCCGCTAAAGCGCTGCTATAGCCTATACCCCTTGACTCCTTGTTTAGGCTTTCCCCAAACTAGCTGAATCTTGACGAAAGAATTTTGCCAGGCCTCTCTCTTCTCTGTATACTTTTTGAGTTTAAGAATTTTGTACTCCGTTTTTCAATTTTCTTCTCCTTTTGGCCATTTTGTTTTGTTTCAGGTTACTTGTCCTCTTAGAATATCTAGAAGAATATGGGTTTTTTTTTGAAATAGGTTGTTTTGAATTTTTAATTATAAAAATAGGGTATTAAGATTTATAATTATGAAAATAGGGCGGTTTGGTGGACCCCCTCCCCCACCCCAGTGTAGAGGGCGGGTTCCTAGAACCCGCCCTCTACCTATTATAGGGGAGGGCGGGTTCCTAGAACCCGCCCTCCCCTCATTTGTGAAGAGGGCGGGTTCCCGCCCTCTTCTTTCTAAAGGAGAGGGGAACCCGCCCTCTCCTTTATAAAGGAGAGGGCGGGTTCCGCCCTCTGTAAAAGTAAAAAAAAATACGGGGGGCCCACAAACCGTCCTATTTACATAATTATAAATCTTAATACCCTATTTTTATAATTAAAAATTCAAAACAACCTATTTCAAAAAAAAACCCGAAGAATATTTCAGAAATCTATTACTATAAATGCGATATAAATGTAAATTGTGAAAACTAACCTGGAAATCTCTACTACGTTTTCAGTGTTTCAGAATGTACAATTACGTTTCATTTTTCATTTTTCTTTGTTCACCGGCGGGGGTGGGGTAGGGTGGGGGGGGGGGGGGGGGTTGTTACCAATTAAGAGAGGACCAATGCCGTAAAACTGTGTGATAACTTTAATGGAGCCTTGATTTACAGCTCATCCCGTATAGCGCGGATGTGTATAGAGAACCCAATGGCTGTTGTATACTTGTTGCTTTCTGGATTTTATGTTCAAATACATGATAACCTGCTGGTTAAAATCTGTTGAAGTTGTTCATCTGCAACATATGTATAAGCTGTAAGTTCTTAAAGATTTTTATGTCTCCATTTTTTTGGCAATAATATCGACTATTTTTTGCAGAGGTTTTGACGTTGCGGAGTAAATTCGAGCAGGATAAGAAAAGAATACAGGGGTTGAGGGCTGCAAGGAAATTCCGGCCTTGCTGAAAAGTTGCTGAAATTCCACTGATCATACTTCTAAGTGATGAAGCATCATTTTCTCCCATAATCTAATTCCTAAGTTTGCTGCCATTTAAGAATTTTAGAAAAGATGAAATTTTATAATGTTCTACTTCTTTTTACATCATTTTTGAAGCCCTCACGAGTAATGTATGAATGCAGTGATATATTTACTGAATTTTTCAATGAAACATTTTATTTTTCAGATGCCTCCTGCATTAGTGCTTGGATAATAACTCGAGCCGAGCATTGTATTTTAGCTGCCTATAAATGCATTCATGTTTCATTAATTTGTGTTGTGATACTTTCTGTCAGCCGACTGGTATTCTGTCGTGAAATTATATTATTAAATGCAGTAAAAGAATAACATTTTATGGACAATTGTATTCTATTTGTACTAGATGTTTGCACTTGCCATGCTTGTGTATAGCGATTAGGTGAAAAAGGTGGCAAACTATTTTTATTAATAGAACTTGTGAAATCCAATATTCTTATTGCCTATAAAATGAATGCAAATATTATGATTTATAGGGGTGTCTAATCCCCCACCCCACCCTCCGATATAAAGCAGTTAAAAAAAATAAAGCAGAGAAACTTATATGCATAAATAACAAAGATTAAGAGGGTTATGTAAAAGACGTGTCTAAACATCTTTTAAGTATGGAATTTGGATTTACAGTCGTATCTACTGTTTTTCTAAATATTTTATTAAATAAACGGTGGTTCATATAGAATTTTATAAGGTGTGCACAAATGAGATCTTTGGAGTTATCTAAACCATGCTTTTAAATCCTGGCCAAACCGAAGCCCAAATGGAGGATTCCGATACAACGAATGACCATCCGAATTATAGTTGGTTTGCAGTTTGGTTAGTAGGATTCTAATGTTAAGTTTATTAATGAGCGAGTTAGTTAAATAATCGGTTATTGAATTATATGATAGACTACATAATAATTATAAGGGTTTTTTACTAAAATGCCTTATCATTGTTCGCTAATTAATAAAAAGACCCTCTATATTTCATATTTACTTAAAAGACCGCCAATACATTTAAATTGCACTAAAAGGGTTCCAACATGCAAAAAAGAGAATTTTTTTGCCATCTTCCATCACTCCGTTAGGATGTTAACGTATCGATTGGAGTTTTAAAATCTTCCTAACCTCTCTTCTTTTCCCAAAATCCTCAAATTTTTCCCAAATTGGTTTTAACATTAGGGTTTTAATCAAAGATCTTTCAAGCTGGGTATGGAAACCGGCTCGTTTTTCTCAACTTTTTCCAACAACGAGCTTGTTAAGTGCCGATGTCCTTTCAAATGCAGGTTTTGAGTTCATGGGCAAGCTCATTTGAAAGGAGAGCGACATTTTGGTTGTGCTAAATCTCAATCTTCAACTAAACGAGAATTTGAGATTTTTTTATGGGAGAAACGCATATCTAGATGTTAGTTGTATGTATGCCCTAGAGGCCAGTATTGTACAGATGTTGTATATTATATTGGATGCTTGGACATATACAGAGCTGACTTTCTTGCTCGATATGATAGTATGCTATCTGGTTGCTCTTTATCTTAACATGTACACTAGTCTCTTTATACTGTCTTATAGTTACATGTTGGTAAAGCCCTTAGGATGTGTACTTGACTACCTGGACTATGATGCGGATCATACTAGTGGGGACATGGTAGTCCATAAGTACATCCTTCAAGGTCCCTAGTCGTGGGTGTATCGAGACGGGGCATCGATATACCAGTGTAGACTAGCGTATACGCTTCTCGACCCATGTGATGGGCGATGGATGATCCCATATCCATTGGTGTTTGACATCAGAGATGGTATACGGGTGCTCAGTGGAGACTGGGTACACTGGACGGACTCGCCGAGAACTCCCAGATGGTATTATACCTCACGTCAGATGGCAGTTCTCAGGTGACACTTGTACAGGTTAGTCTGTAGACCCGAGATCGTCATAGAGTCTTGTGTGATTCCCACTGTGCTTTGATCTCCACCTTACCACGTCCATGAGGGCGTGCAAAACGGTGGTCTTTGGGCACAGTCCCGAGTCACATGGAGGCAATGAGCGATAGGAGGGGTTTCGTCTCTCCCGGTATTGGGGGTTGATGTTGCGCAGTGCTCGATTGGCCGTAGCAGGGAAGTCCCTGGCCAGGGCTGATCAGAGATTTGCTGGTAAGTGTTACCAGTAGTTTCTCGACCCGTTATGAGCCTCACATCGGCACGACTTATCGGGTTATTGGGGTCTGACGTTTACCACCCCTAGACTTGATATGCGACATATCAGACGAAGAGACCGGACTGTACGGTAAGTGTTACTGGTCGGATTCGCAGGAGTGTGAGCGGGCTAGCTCGTCGATCTTCTGATCGCTCAATACCCGGGTGGCCGTTACGTTTAGCAGACCGCTTGCGGCTTGTGGGTGTTTGATATGATCATCATCTGCTACCGGCGTATTGACGAGTCTTTAGAGTCCTACACAGAGGTTTCCTGGCTCAAGCGAAACGAAATAGGAGCGCATATGAGATATGTGCAGGACCGAGAATAATGCGTGTATGTGATACCGTATTCCATTCTCGCGATATATGTATCGAATGGTTATATTCGATATAACCTAGTTATCGAATCGAAGATCGATTCGATAAGCCGATACATTGGATACTTGTCGGTCATGTGCGACATGACCGGATCATTGAATCAAGTGTTGATTTAATGATTTAATGTATAATTATATATTTGATATATTACTTTGCATTAACTAGTATTGGTTCACTTTAAACGGATTTTTCTCACTTGGATTGCACATTGTATATGTGATATACTTTTGTGCACTTTTTTTGTATCATGTTTGATGATACTTGATCATATGGTTAAGTGAATAGAATTAAACCATGGTTATTATGATAATTAGGGTTTTGCATATTTATTTATTCATTTATTTGTTTATTCATTTATTTGGATAAGTTTAAAGAGAATGGTGGCTTTCTTTTGTCATTAGTTGAAGCTTCATGAAGCTTTGACTTCTTTAACCATTCTTGTCTTCTTGCTTAACCCTAACCCACTTAATTCACCATGGTTTATTCTCTACACTTAACCATAGTTTAAGTTATGATAAGTATTGGTTTTCTATTTCTTTTTAATAGAACTTATCATAACTATCTTCATCTTCTTCTTCTTCAAGCTTGCTACTTTAATGGCAACTTGAGATCTAGTGAGAGAAATCCAAATCTAAAGTGAACCCACCTCCTATTTCTTCATCCTCTACCTCTTGCCAAGTGGTTTTGGGTGTTTTCTTTACAAGTTTCACTACTTTGTGAAGTCGGAGCTTGAGCTTGTGCAACCTCGACGTAGATCGTCTTTGACACGAAGCCGACGACCTATTCCGCACGTTTCTCCGATGAAGCCGTCACGAGAGTCCAAGGTTCAAGATGGACAGCGAGAGGATGCCCTCGTGGAGCTAAGGAAGTGGAAATCCGGATCTACAAAGGTTGTAGCATCTAACTTCTAGTTAAATAGTTAACTAGTTTCTTGTTTCGCCTAAACATCTAGTCTAAGATCCGTAGTCTAGGGTTTCTCGGCACCATTTTTTTAAATTGGCATGTTCGATGCCTTGTGAGACCTTACTAGAGTGCCTAGGAACCTTTCACTGGTATCAGAGCCTAGCTAGAGCCTTAGGCGAAGTCTAGACGGAGTTTGAAGTCCGAACAAACCCGAAACCATAATTCCAAAGTGCTCTCTGGAAAATTTCTGAAATTTTGGATTTTTGTCAATTAAAAATATGCAGAAAATCATGCAGGGTCTTATATGAAATACTGTGAAATTCGAGGGCCTGATTCAACTTTTCCACCGCGGAACCGCGGCATGAGCCATGCACACGCGGCGGTTCCGCGGCCGTACTGTCCCCTTGTCTGGTTATGTTTTCACAGTAATTCATGAATTCAGATATTATATTTTCTGGGTATTTTTATTGTGACTCTACAGAAGAGTATTTTGGGGTTGCTTTGGGGATTCAATTATTCGTTCGGGTTATCAGATTTTGTCTATGTAGATTTCCGGATAACTTTAGAATATGTTAAAAAGTTCGACCGGATATAAATACCCAATTTTTCCCCTGTCGGGAAATTTCCAAGTGTTGGATTTTTCCGTAGTTTAACGACGTTCTAAGTAGTGCAAGTAACGCGATGGACCCTCTAGAAGACAACAAACCTTAACTCGATTATGTGACCGTCTTGAACTGCCCTTTAAACCTTCGGGTTTGGGGCAGTACGGCGTGCCACATGTGAGGCGTTGGCTTGACCCTTCTACGGCTGGACCGTCGGTACTGAGGCACGAACTGAATGTTGTTAGACTTATTTCATGTGTTGAGCTGTATCGGGAAAACTTGGGTATTCGACTGTTCGATCGGAAAGTTTAACATTTTCTGTTTATCTGGAATGTGATACAATAATTGGAATTCACAAACAGTTATGTGATAACTGAATGAATGTTGTAAATTTAGCAGTTTAGTCCCATATGATATTGAAAAGAGTTTTCGATAATGAGACTAAAATGCGGGATTTATATCTGTTAGGCATGTGATGTCTAAGTATTTCATTTAATTAGGCATGCGATGTCTAAAGAAGTTGCGGATTCCAATTGTTGTAGTTTTACACTTTCTTTTCTGTGACCGTAAGTGTAGTATGCAGATATCGCCGGTTTCGTTGCTATACGTCAACGACAATTGGGGTATGCATACTTACTTACGTTGATGACATGTGATGTTATGTGTTGCTGGATATGTTATATTGGATCGTCGTATTCGAATAGCCGGGGGTTTTATGTGAGATGAGTGTTTTTCATTTTCATTCATGTAAAAACTTGTATGTAATATTCTTTTATTTGGGGCACTTCCAGGTAGCGGAAGATGTCACCTTTTGTATATTATTTACTTTTCCGCATTAGGATAGACCCAAGGAGGGGAGCACAAGTAACCGGGTTCTGGGGTCCAGTGGGAGACCAACTCGAGGAGTCGAGTCCGGGTCTCCTAACCCTAGAATTGGCAGGGTTGCTTGCCGCTCTCGTAGGGGTCTAGGGGTGTGGGATTGGCTATTCATCACGACCGTGGAATCCGTGTTTTATACTGGCTCGTATTGAAAACACGGACGTCCTAGTATATCCAATATTTCATATGTTTATTCTGCTGCGATATCTGTGTTGTGATTCTGTGATGGATATAGTATATGGTATATATGATATATTATATAGACGTTACTTATGTTTTACACCCGCGCTAGCCCTGCCCTGCTCTGTCGTTAGTTACCTAACCTAACGGTGCACGAGGGGACATCGAGGTGTATGCGGATGGCATAAGTGTACGTCATATCTATCTGTGATGTTTAGGTATTTAAATGATGGGACTTCATTAATGTGATTAATGAAAGAAAAGAAACCTAAGATGTTGTGGAATCAGATTTTAAACAAAACAGGTAGCTACAGTTCTTGCTTTGCATAGCGGTATATATGATATACCCTGCACCTTATTCGATGAAGAAAGGACCGAGATCCCTTCACCGGGAGTGACTCCTTTAGCAATAACTGGCAGATGCTACACACTCGGTTTGGCTTTGATTGCTTTTAAGAGTTTTTGCTTTGCACAGTGATATATATGATATATCCCGCACCTCATTCGACGAGGAAAGGGCCGACGATCCCTTCACCGGGAGTGACCCCTTTAGCAAAACTGGAAAAGCCTCAAAATCACTCCATTTCAAAACTTCATTTGATTCTACAACGATATCAAGTTCATTACGCTCATGGTTTTTATGAAAAACCTGCGTAGCCCTCCGTCATTTCAGATAAGTATTAGTTAGTATTCGTGCTGCGGTAGTTTGGCCTCCGTCAAGGCGCAGTGTACGGTAGCTAACTAGTGCTTATCTGCTAGCATATGATGCGATTGGATTAGGGTATTCGTACGGCGTTGTTTGGCCTCCGTCAAGGGTCGTGCGGGTGGGTTTAATTCAATCAGGAAATGACGGGTTGAACTTGACTAGCGGACTATGGGTTGTTTGGCCTCCGTCAAGGTCATAGGACGCTAGGGGCAAAACATTATCGGGAATTTCAAGTGTTGAAATTTGCAATGAGATTGCATACCTTCTATGAGATAGTTGGATCCCGATACCCACTGCGAGTAAGAGTTACTCCTGGGAGAGTTTTACACATTGCAATTAGCTGATCAAGTAGGTGTTAACGAGGTTACGCCTCTGGGAAAACGAGATTTACATTAATTAGGTTCGTGCGAAAGCACGGGGGACCTCCCTCAAAGTACCGACACTGGCCTGGCTGAAAGATTGGCGAACTTGTAGTGTGTAATTAATCCCGGCTAGTCTTTCCTTTTAGGGTTTGGAGGAAGATTTGATAAAAAGCAGTGGGAGCCATCCTGATTAGATAAGATAATTACCAATCTGATCTTGCACGAGCATACGCTAAAGTGTTTTCTTCTCTCTCTCTCCAGGTAGCGACCATTTCATGCCCTAATGAAGATAATAATATGGATGTATTGACCGAACCCGCATGTTATACTGTGCTGGGGAACGTTGGTTCCGTTCTTTCCTATAAGAGTTATAGGAATGAACAGGATATAGGGGAATACCAGGATTCCCATACCACCCGAATGAAGAAAGTACATGTTGATGCATTTTCTTCGGGTGTGTTCGTTACTGAGAACTGTTTCTCCATTTGCTCTACGTCCTGGGTATTGGATACCGGGTCAGGATCCCATATATGTAATCAGTTACATGGGCTCAGGAAAGGTAGAGAACTTGGAGAAGGTGATAAAGACATTAGAGTTGGAAATGGTGTAATTGTTGCAGCTAAGACTGTCGGGGAATATCACCTTGTATTACCAACTGGTGATACATTGGTTCTGAACGAATGCTATTACATGCCGAACCTGATATGCAACATTATATCGGTTTCTTTATTAAGTAAAGAGGGATATAATTTTGTATTACAGGACAACGTTATGAACATTTTCCATAACCAAAAGTTGGTTGGATCAGGCACGTTATGCAATGGCATTTATGTTCTAAATCAATCAACAGTTCTGAGCATAACAAACACACACAAGAGGAAGAGTTCAGAACTGAACGAATCCTTCTTGTGGCATTGTAGACTGGGTCATATCAATGTGACACGACTAGCTAAGTTGCATAAAGATGGATATTTAAATCCGTTTGAATTTTCATCTTATGACACTTGCCAGTCATGTCTCAAAGGCAAGATGACCAAAACTCCGTTTACGGGACACGGAGAAAGAGTTACCGAACTCTTGGGACTGATACATAGTGATGTATGCGGTCCCATGTCTACACATGCCAGGGATGGTTCTTCGTACTTCATTACATTCATTGACGATCTCTCTAGATTCGGATATGTGTTCCTGATGAAACACAAATCAGAAGCTTTTGAGAAATTTAGAGAATATAAACAAGAAGTCGAGAACCAAACCGGAAAAAGTATTAAAATCCTTCGATCAGATCGAGGAGGTGAATACTTGAGCAATGAATTCCTGGACTTCCTAAAAGAGAATGGGATTCTCTCTCAGCTAACTCCTCCATATACACCACAGCACAACGGTGTATCGGAGCGGAGAAACCGCACCCTATTAGATATGGTGCGCTCTATGATGAGTGTAGCTGAGTTACCTGTTTCCTTCTGGGGATATGCACTGGAAACAGCAGCATACCTACTGAACAGGGTTCCCACCAAATCTGTGCCTACCACACCATATGAGATATGGGAAGGGAAGAGACCATATCTTAATTTTATAAAGATATGGGGTTGCCCGGCCTATGTCAAAAGACAAAAACCGGACAAACTCGAGGCAAGATCTGTTTTGTGTAAGTTTGTTGGATATCCCAAACATTCGCGAGGGTATATCTTCTACCACAGCGAGGAACAAAAAGTGTTTGTTTCTCGACATGCCACTTTCTTAGAAAAAAGTTTTCTTATGAAACAGATAAGTGGCATTGAGGTAGAACTGGAAGAGGTTCCAGCAATACAGACTACAACAGAAGATTTGGTTGAACCAGAGGATTCCGTAGTTCCCGATGAACCCCAGCCTCTCCGCCGATCTAGTAGGGTTCCCCGCCCACCTGAGAGATACTACGGTTTTCTCATGGATGGTGGGAGCGAGGATTGCATCATGGAGGATGATGACCCAACTAGTTTCGAGCAGGCCATCACGAGTAGGGACTCAGTGAAATGGCTGGATGCTATGCGGTCTGAGATGGAATCCATGTACACCAACAAAGTATGGACTTTGGAAGTTGCTCCTGAAGGGGTAAAACCCATTGGGAGCAAGTGGATCTTCAAGAAGAAACTTGGTGTAGATGGGAAAGTGGAGACTTTTAAAACTAGACTTGTAGCAAAGGGTTTTCGTCAAAGACCAGGTGTGGACTATGACGAAACCTTTTCTCCAGTGGCTATGCTTAAATCTATCCGAATCATGCTTGCCATTGCTGCCTTTCATGACTACGAAATCTGGCAAATGGATGTTAAGACCGCCTTTCTAAATGGTGATTTAGAAGAGTGCGTGTACATGACTCAGCCATAGGGCTTCGTAGACAGTGGGAGCAGCGGGAAGGTGTGCAAGCTGCTTAAATCCATTTATGGATTAAAGCAAGCATCGCGGAGTTGGAACATCTGCTTTGACGTCGTTATCAAAGAGTTTGATTTCGTCAAAAATCCAGATGAACCTTGTATCTACAAGAAGGTGGCAGAGAGTAAGGTTGTCTTCCTCGTATTGTACGTGGACGACATACTCTTGATAGGAAATGATATTCCTATGCTGCAAGCGGTCAAGCTCTTCTTATCACAAAGATTCTCAATGAAAGATCTTGGTGATGCCTCCTGCATATTGGGAATTAGGATCTATAGAGATAGATCCAAACGGATTTTGGGATTGTCCCAATCCAGGTACATTGACACCATACTAAAGAGGTTTAGTATGGAAGAGTCCAAGCGTGGGAACTTGCCCACGATCTTTGGAGTCACTCTCTCCAAAGAGATGTCTCCCAAGACTGATTTGGAGAGAGCTCGCATGCAAGGGATACCCTATGCTTCGGCAGTAGGCTCTATCATGTATGCGATGCTATGTACTAGACCCGATGTTGCATACTCACTAAGTATAGTGAGCAGGTATCAAGCTGATCCTGGAGAGAGTCACTGGACAGCTGTGAAGAGCATTCTCAAGTACTTGCGAAGGACTAGAGATATGTTCTTGGTGTATGGTAACGGAGAACTCCAAGTGGAGTCCTTTACCGATTCGAGCTTCCAGAGTGATAAGGACGACTCTAAGTCGCAGTCGGGCTTTGTCTTTACCCTTTACGGAGGGGCGGTTAGCTGGAAGAGTTCCAAGCAGGAAACCGTGGCAGACTCGACGATGGAGGCTGAATACATCGCTGCCAACGATGCTGCCAAAGAGGCTGTCTGGATCAAGAAGTTCATTACTGAACTTGGAGTGGTTCCATCCATTGAGCGTCCAATACCTTTGTATTGTGATAATAATGGAGCGATGGTTTTGGCCAAGGAACCCAGGTCCCATCAGCGGTCCAGGCATATTCTGAGGCGGTATCACCTGATCCGGGAGATAGTTGATCGCCGGGAGATCGAGGTCAGGAGAGTTGACACGAAGAACAACACGGCGGATCCACTCACGAAGGCCATTCCCCAGACACAGTTTGAGAGACTCTTCGGGATGCTCGGTATGCGATACTACAGCAGCTGGCCCTAGTGCAAGTGGGAGATTGTTAGTTGTATGTATGCCTTAGAGGCCAGTATTGTACAGATGTTGTATATTATATTGGATGCTTGGACATATATAGAGATGACTTTCTTGCTCGATATGATAGTATGCTATCTGGTTGCTCTTTATCTTAACATGTACACTAGTCTCTTTATACTGTCTTATAGTTACATGTTGGTAAAGCCCTTAGGATGTGTACTTGACTACCTGGACTATGATGCGGATCATACTAGTGGGGACATGGTAGTCCATAAGTACATCCTTCAAGGTCCCTAGTCGTGGGTGTATCGAGACGGGGCATCGATATACCAGTGTAGACTAGCGTATACGCTTCTCGACCCATGTGATGGGCGATGGATGATCCCATATCCATTGGTGTTTGACATCAGAGATGGTATACGGGTGCTCAGTGGAGACTGGGTACACTGGACGGACTCGCCGAGAACTCCCAGATGGTATTATACCTCACGTCAGATGGCAGTTCTCAGGTGACACTTGTACAGGTTAGTCTGTAGACCCGAGATCGTCATAGAGTCTTGTGTGATTCCCACTGTGCTTTGATCTCCACCTTACCACGTCCATGAGGGCGTGCAAAACGGTGGTCTTTGGGCACAGTCCCGAGTCACATGGAGGCAATGAGCGATAGGAGGGGTTTCGTCTCTCCCGGTATTGGGGGTTGATGTTGCGCAGTGCTCGATTGGCCGTAGCAGGGAAGTCCCTGGCCAGGGCTGATCAGCGATTTGCTGGTAAGTGTTACCAGTAGTTTCTCGACCCGTTATGAGCCTCACATCGGCACGACTTATCGGGTTATTGGGGTCTGACGTTTACCACCCCTAGACTTGATATGCGACATATCAGACGAAGAGACCGGACTGTACGGTAAGTGTTACTGGTCGGATTCGCAGGAGTGTGAGCGGGCTAGCTCGTCGATCTTCTGATCGCTCAATACCCGGGTGGCCGTTACGTTTAGCAGACCGCTTGCGGCTTGTGGGTGTTTGATATGATCATCATCTACTACCGGCGTATTGACGAGTCTTTAGAGTCCTACATAGAGGTTTCCTGGCTCAAGCGAAACGAAATAGGAGTGCATATGAGATATGTGCAGGACCGAGAATAATGCGTGTATATGATACCGTATTCCATTCTCGCGATATATGTATCGAATGGTTATATTCGATATAACCTAGTTATCGAATCGAAGATCGATTCGATAGGCCGATACATTGGATACTAGTCGGTCATGTGCGACATGACCGGATCATTGAATCAAGTGTTGATTTAATGATTTAATGTATAATTATATATTTGATATATTACTTTGCATTAACTAGTATTGGTTCACTTTAAACGGATTTTTCTCACTTGGATTGCACATTGTATATGTGATATACTTTTGTGCACTTTTTTTGTATCATGTTTGATGATACTTGATCATATGGTTAAGTGAATAGAATTAAACCATGGTTATTATGATAATTAGGGTTTTGCATATTTATTTATTCATTTATTTGTTTATTCATTTATTTGGATAAGTTTAAAGAGAATGGTGGCTTTCTTTTGTCATTAGTTGAAGCTTCATGAAGCTTTGACTTCTTTAACCATTCTTGTCTTCTTGCTTAACCCTAACCCACTTAATTCACCATGGTTTATTCTCTACACTTAACCATAGTTTAAGTTATGATAAGTATTGGTTTTCTATTTCTTTTTAATAGAACTTATCATAACTATCTTCATCTTCTTCTTCTTCAAGCTTGCTACTTTAATGGCAACTTGAGATCTAGTGAGAGAAATCCAAATCTAAAGTGAACCCACCTCCTATTTCTTCATCCTCTACCTCTTGCCAAGTGGTTTTGGGTGTTTTCTTCACAAGTTTCACTACTTTGTGAAGTCGGAGCTTGAGCTTGTGCAACCTCGACGTAGATCGTCTTTGACACGAAGCCGACGACCTATTCCGCACGTTTCTCCGATGAAGCCGTCACGAGAGTCCAAGGTTCAAGATGGACAGCGAGAGGACGCCCTCGTGGAGCTAAGGAAGTGGAAATCCGGATCTACAAAGGTTGTAGCATCTAACTTCTAGTTAAATAGTTAACTAGTTTCTTGTTTCGCCTAAACATCTAGTCTAAGATCCGTAGTCTAGGGTTTCTCGGCACCATTTTTTTAAATTGGCATGTTCGATGCCTTGTGAGACCTTACTAGAGTGCCTAGGAACCTTTCACTAGATACTTAAAATGTAAGAGAATAACTCAAACACAATCTTTAGTTTCATATTTCTAATGAGACGCCACCTTTTGATTAAAAAAAACCTATTGAGAGAGACTTTTTAGTACAATTTAAATGTATGAGGTTTTTTTTAAGTAAATATAAAGTATGGAAAGCCTTTTTAGTAATCAGTGAAGTTTAAGGTGGCTTTTTAGTAAAAAGCCCTAACTCTCTCTACTATTATAATGCTAAAAGTATAAAGTTTCAAAATTGAGAATCCAATTTTAACTGCCGACCAATACAGGGTTATAAAATTTTCCCCTTCTTTCAAGCAAATTTTTTGAAAAAAAAAATTGCTGGCTGCACCCCATCGCCAATAACTACTTCCTCACTCCTTCCCTCACTTCTCTCTCAGACCTGGCCTGGCGTTCCAATAAAAAATCAACTGAAAATTAATCTTTACTAACAAAATGATAACCATGTGATGCTTTCTCTCTCCCCGTCCCATAATTTGGAGGTGTTAATTTGAAACATAGAATTTTTTACTTTCAGTACATGTATCGATGCAAAACGCTCGTAATTGTAATCATAAATCCCATAATTATTATATAACATTTTGGTAAAAGCCTCACGGTTGATCAAGATATTTGGGATTCAAATACCATTTGCAGCATGTTATTATAAAAAAACTAAATTGTAAATTCCACAGGGTTTGAACAGGGATCCTATAGCACTCACATTTAATATTGCTAAGCAGAAATAAGTTATCGATGATTGGTCTAATGAATTGTAATATTATGCGGCGGACAGATCCGGACAGATCCCGGGTTGGGTCCGATCCCAACCGTGCCAGTGAGCCTCCAACAAAGGAGATTGTCGCGCCACGTGTACATTTATCCACGTGGCAAAATGCCATTGGCCGCGTTGCATCTTGTAGTTTCTTCATTTTTCCTTGTCCAATATAAAACAAAACAAATTGTCTCCCACTGTCTCTCGATTTCCCTCTCGTTCTCACTACAAGAAGCTCTCCCTCAAAAAATTTCAAAACCCTAATTTTTAATGCCAAGATCCCAGATTTGATCCTTCTCATCTTCTGCGATTTGTGGCGACATTTCGCTACTAGGGCTTCAGATCTTAGCTCCAAAGATGAGATCTGGGACCCTCTTTCTCCTCTCCGTCTTCGCCTTCGCCTTGATCGCGATCCCGATCCCCATCGATGCTGCCGTGTCGAGCGTCGATCTCGGCTCGGAATGGCTGAAGGTCGCCGTCGTCAACCTCAAGACCGGCCAGGCCCCCATCGCCGTCGCCATCAACGAGATGTCCAAGCGCAAGTCCCCCGCCCTTGTCGGCCTCGCCTCCGGCGCCCGCCTCGTCGGCGAGGAGGCCGCCGGGATCGCCGCTCGCTACCCCAACAAGGTCTACTCGTCGCTCCGCGACATGATCGCCAAGCCCTATTGGTATGTCAAGGAAAAGATCGATTCTTTGTACCTCCCCTTCGATATCGTGGAGGATTCGAGAGGCTCGGTCGGGGTCAAGATCGATGACGGTGTCACCGTCTATTCGGTGGAGGAGCTCGTCGCAATGATCTTGAACTATGGGACGAATCTTGCGGAGATGCACGCTGGGGTTTCGGTGAAGGACTGCGTGATTACGGTCCCGCCCTTCTTTGGGCAAGGGGAGAGGAAGGGGCTGATACAGGCGGCGCAGCTGGCGGGGATCAATGTGCTTGCGCTGATTAATGAGCACGTGGGAGCTGCGCTGCAGTATGGGATTGATAAGGATTTCTCGAACGAGTCGAGGCATGTGATCTTTTATGATATGGGGGCTGGTAGTACTTATGCGGCACTGGTGTATTTCTCGGCTTATAATGCCAAGGAGTTTGGGAAGACGGTCTCTGTCAATCAGTTTCAGGTGAGTCTTTGTGTTTTTGACATGGGTATTATGTTTATATGTGAAATGTGGTGCATTTCTGGTTTGTGAGGTGAAAATCGAGGTTGCAAATGACATGAGTTTTAACACACTTGAAAATGATACACCCCATTGACATCAGAGGAATGTATAGTTCTTGTATGAAAATGATTGTTCATGTTGGCCTTTCACCTATATCCGAATTACAAAAAGGCCATTATTAATTTGATATGGAATTATGGATACTTAATTTGCGAAACTTTGCTCAATTCGATTTTCCTTTAAATAGTGAAGAATCCATTATTCCATTAATTGAAATATCTAGTCTTACTTGGAATTAGATTTATGCATATTCTACCTTGGAAACTTATTATCTAATCCGTTATGTTATTTGGCAAAATCATTTGGTTAATTTGGATGGCTCGAGCAACCAAAATTGTTTCGACTGCAATCAGTTTATGGCTATGGTAAACATGCAACAAACTGAGATGAACATTACATGTAGAATTACATTTTTAGGAGCGCATATTGTTAGAGCCAAAGTAGAATGCGTAAAACCTGGACACTCTTTGCGGGTAACTAGCCATGCTTAACAAATATATGAGGTGATCCTGCTAGATATTTGTTTGTATTTGTGCAAAAAGGCTTAAGTTAGATGAGGGAGCCTTCTTATTTATGTTTAGAGATTATGGATTGATGTTTGTATTGCTACAGCATATTTTTTAGTTTTAATGAAATCATGAGTCGGGCTGGCTATAACCCTGCTTTTTCTCACAAAAATGATAAGAAAAAAGATGAGGAAGCCTATGGTGACATGGATGTATGTTGTGTGAGAATATATAAACTATTAGTGGCCTTTATAGCGGTTATTAATAGAATCATTGGCGAAGAAAGGTGCACAAAGCAGCAAAGCCAACCCTTCTAGCTGTGGCTGAGATTGATGCTTGTATTCTATTTTATTAAAAATTACAGATAGAATATTTTATAACTATGTTGATGTGTTTAAACTTTGTATTGCTTTCTTAATTACTGAACTCTCATCATAGACCATAAAACCTTTTCCCCCTGATCTATTGTGTATTATAATCATTTAAAGAATATGGTAACTAACTCATTTTTCCCTTCTTGAGTAGTGATTGTATATCTGACACTCTGTTTTCTTTTTGTTAATCTGTTGTCTATCATCTTCCTCTTATACTTTCACTGACCTATGACATATATGGGAATAGTCTGTTACACTCTAGTAGAAGTGGTATCCGCTCCTCAGAGTTGAGAATAATTCAGTTTGTGGCATTTGTGTGGATTTATTCTCGTTTAGCTGATGTATTCTTACTATAATTCATAATTCACCTGTAATGCATAGTAAACAGGAGTAAGGGTCAACCTGCATGCTATCTATGTTACCATTTTTTCGTCGAAGGCATTCACTGAGTTGTTTCTCTGTGTACTTTCTGATTGAAGTCATAACGGTTTTAGTCCACCTTTTTATCTTGTTCTGCACCAAATTGTAATACCCAGTATTTCCTTATAAGCAAATTTTTACAGGTCAAAGATGTCAGATGGAATTCCGAACTTGGAGGTCATAAGATGGAATCAACTTTGGTGGAATATTTCGCTGATGAATTTAACCAGAAATTGGGAAATGGTGTTGATGTAAGAAAATCTCCAAAGGCAATGGCTAAATTGAAAAAACAAGTCAAACGCACCAAAGAAATTTTAAGTGCAAACACAGCAGCACCAATTTCAGTTGAAGCATTATACGACGATATAGATTTCAGGTAGAAAGAATATTAACCACCTCCAAATTTATGACAAGGAGTTAATTTATATTCAAACCAGATTGGTTTCAAAGTAGTCTTTCTCGATGCTGTGTTGTATTCTCAATTTTTAATGGCTATAGTGCTATACTGGTTTAGCAATTTATGATCAGGAGTTTAGTTATAACCTTGAAGCTTTGTGGTTTTATGTATTTTTTATTATCATGCCCTGATATTGCACCTTCGTCTTATATTTTAGTTATATTTATATTTATTTTCTGTTTGAAGCCATTGCAGCGCAAAATTGTAATATTTTTTACAATTCTGATGGTGTTCTTTTTTATCTGCTTCTTTTTTCCAGGAGCACAATAACTCGTGAGAAATTTGAGGAACTTTGTGGGGATTTGTGGGACCAAGCCCTTGTTCCAATTAAGGAAGTTCTTAAGCACTCTGGTTTAAAGGTTGAAGATATCTATGCAGTTGAGCTTATTGGTGGAGCAACTCGTGTTCCAAAGTTACAGGTCATTGTTCTTTTACATTTTATTATTAGATATTTGCCTATATCGTTTAGCCCTGTATGATGTTTGAATACTGTTCTCACCTTCTTTATTTAGCCAAATATGCCGACACTATTTTCATACCATCTTCTTGTTCTTCAGCTTTTGTTGATCTCTTACTAAATGTTTCATTGCTTACGATCCTTGTAATCATCAGTCAGGAACCAACATCTATTGCACATAGTTAGTTTGTGATACCTGAACTAAATATGCAATGCCAAGGAATATTTATGTATACGCACGACTCAGGGATTGTATCTTTTATTCAGCCATCATTTATTTGGTAAATTTTAGTATCTTGTAGATTTTTTGGTACAAAGCTTATTTCAGGTGAAGCTGTTTTATTCGTACTCGAATCTAAAGTTAAAATGTAGTGGTTTATGCTAGATATAGTTTTCTTATTAGATGCACATACATATATCCAGCAGTCCATGTTAAGGTTGACTGGATATCATCTACTTTAGGGACACAGCACTCATTCTCTTGTCACTTCTTGCAGGCTAAACTGCAGGAATTTCTTGGAAAGAAAGATCTAGGCAAACATCTCGACGCTGATGAAGCAATAGTTCTTGGTGTTTCATTGCATGCTGCTAATTTAAGTGATGGAATTAAATTGAACCGTAAGCTGGGGATGATTGATGGTTCCTCTTATGGATTTATGCTTAAATTAGATGGCCTAGATCTTGTGAAAGACGACAGTACAGAAATGTTACTTGTTCCACGAATGAAGAAAATGCCCATTAAGGTTAATGTTTATTTTTAGACTTTTCTATGACACGTTTTGCCTCAATTTTAGAGCGGTTTAGGCATTAAACTTTTACCTCGTTTTGCTCTTTGTTCTCCAGCTGTATAGATCTTTCATGCATAACAAAGACTTCGAAGTTACGCTTAGCTATGAAAGTACGAATGAATTACCGCCAGGGTTTCCTGCTGATAAGTTTGGACAGTATACAGTATCTGGCCTATCAGAAGCCAGTGAAAAGTAAGAGAGAGTTTTTCATAATATTTATATATGTGAAATTCGATGCTTGTGCCTTGATTAATTGTTCTTCTCCGGTGAGATATCTATCCTGTGTAAGGTAATAATGTTGCTTTTCTTTTTTACCTTTTAGGTATGCAGCCCGCAATCTCTCTGCTCCCATAAAAGCAAATTTGCATTTTTCGCTTAGCAGAAGTGGAATACTTTCCTTTGATCGAGCTGAAGCAGTGATTGAGATGACCGAGTGGGTGGAAGTTCCTAAGAAAAATAAGACTTTGGAGAGTAATGTTACTAGTACTCTTAACATTTCAACTGAAGCAACCCCTGAAAATAACTCACAAGACAAGCAGGAAAGCTTAAACATTGAAAATGAGACAAATAACTCATCAAACCCTAACATCGAGGGGCAAGACAATGTGGATGTCAGTACAGAAAAGATATTGAAGAAGAGAACCTTTCGAGTTCCATTGAAGGTGAATTTTGAATCATCATATTCATGTGCAGTAGTCATTTTAAGCATTTAATAGTTTTTGTGGATTAATTGAAAGCAAGATGGAATTAGTTTATGCAATGTGGATAACTGCTCACTATTCTTTAATCTTTCTTTACTGTGACGTAGATCGTAGATAAAACAACAGGCCCTGGTACAATTCTTTTAAAAGATTCATTTTCTGAAGCAAAAGCTAGGCTAGAAGCGCTTGACAAAACGGATGCTGAAAGACGGAAAACCGCAGAGCTAAAAAACAACCTGGAGGGATATATATATTCTACAAAAGAAAAGGTTTGTAGCTATCTGTGTTTTGGACTATAGTGTGGTTTATATACTACCACCAATATTAGTCTACAGTAGACAGTAAAACAGCTAAAATCCCGCATGTATATTTTTACCTTAGTAGTCATTTTTCATATTTTAAAGTTGTCTATTGTTGATGAATCTATACTCTATATACCATCCATTCGTCATAGCCTTATTGCATTGACAACTAAAATTGATTCTATCAGAAAGTTGCACTCAAATTGTTGACTTTCTTTCTGGAAAATATATCCTGGTTCTACTGTGTTGTTTATCATATAACTTGCAAGTTTCAGCATGGTTTATATGCATCTTCTTGGACATGTTTATGACAGCTCGAAGATAATGAAGAGATTGCGAGTGTATTGACTGAACAGGAGCGGCAGTCCTTTTTGGAGAAACTTAACGAGGTTAGTTTTTATTATCATGTCAAGGGTTTTTGGTGAGATTTAGTGAAAAATATTGTACGTTAATAGAATGAATTATTACAGAACCTGATTTTAGGTCTAGTTAGCGAGGGAGCTCTGTGTAAAACTGGTTATGAGGTTACATAGTATGGAGGGAACGAACTCGATTGTTTTTAAATGTCATAAAGAGGAAAGTAGTATTGTGTATTAATTGAACCTCCATCAGATTCACTATTTCATTGCTACAGGTGCAAGAATGGTTGTATACTGACGGCGAGGATGCGACAGCAAGGGAATTCAAAGAACAGCTAGACACCCTCAAAGCAATTGGAGATCCAATATTTTTCAGGTTATCTTTTATTATTTATATTGCAGGGGAAGATGAATTGACTGGAAACATAATCTGATTTGTCTATACTTGTTTCCCCAGATGGAATGAGTTAACTGCCCGCCCGGCTGCTGTTGAACATGCTCGAACCTACTTGGGTGAGCTGCAGAAGGTATCATATTATATGTTATCTTAAGCTCTATCCTATTATTTTATATGTATCCAAAGTCAGTGGTGATCCAATCTATTTATGTCCCATACGCGTATGTACTTGTGCCCCCCCCCCCCCCCAAATATAAAAAATAAAAAATAAAAAATAAAAAATAAATAGAGGCGAAAGAAAATCTAAAGAAACGAAAAGGGAAAACCCTCCCTGTCAGGCCAGGTCAAAATTGTGACACTTACTAGTTGCATTAACTTTTGCCTTCTATGAGCTCTTGCAGATAGTAAGCAACTGGCAGACGAACAATCCCTGGCTTCCCAAAGCTAGGATAGATGAGGTGTGTTCCTTTATTATTACCAGAACTTATTAAATTTATCCCTGCTATTATAACCGGAACCCAAGGCGTGCATGTGCCGTCTTCTACTTATTTCCAAAACAAAATAAAAAACAATGAGGCAAAATCCTCAATCTCTCAAGCAGTCCACATCCTCTCTCTCTCTCTCTCTAAATTAGTTGTATTTAAACTTTATGCGCGCGCAGAGAGAGAGAGAGAGAGATGCATATATATGACACATACATTTACAAATTTATGCGCAAGTGTATGTGAATGTATGTATCTATGTACATATATATATAGATACATACATATGTATATGCGCGCGCGCGCACACACACATATATAGAGAGAGATCCGCTAGGGCGGGGTCTGTGCGAACTTTTTTGTGGGACTTCCTATCGACAATCTGTACCGATCAAAGCTGATCAACATGTCGTGTATGTTTACAAAATCACATTGTTTGAAAGTATTTTACATATGCTACAACTAGTCTTGAAGATAAAAATTTACGGATGAAATAAGTTCAAATATTTATGCACATGTATACACTTCCAAACAACATGATTATGCAAACATAGTCTATCTAGAGTGTGTTGATCAACTTGATCAAAACGGATCATCGATCGGACGTCCCACAAAAAATCATGAATTTGTAAAACACCAACCCTTTCCTAATGGATCTATTCCGATCTCTCTCTCTCTCTTTCTCATTCATCACGTGCGACTAAAAGTTGATTTTCAGGTTCTGAGTGAGGCAGACAAGGCCAAAAGTTGGTTGGAAGAGAAGGAGGCCGAACAGAAAAAGTAAGTTTTCTGATATTTGGTATAAGTGCAATTTTTTTTCTCTTAATTGTGTACAGTCGTATGCGTATGCATATCTAACTGATGGATTCCATTGCTGTCTGCATGTTCCTTTTTCTCTCTAAAAGTTTGTAGGATGTATATTTCACAGGCATCTCATAAAAATTATATCTTGAGAGGCTACTATAACTTAAAAGAATTACCTTATAATAATAACAAGCTAAATGATCATGTAACAACTAAGAAAGTCGCATTGTGCATATGACTCAGCGAATCATATGGATATCTCCATAAAAGACTGAATTGGAGCTGAGTGTCTTGGAAGTCAGATGTGTTGGGGAAAGTTTAATAAATGATAGCTTCAGTATCTTTCTTTTCCAGTTGTCATCATAAACTTTGAACCAGTAAAGGTTTAATAAATGATGAAAACAAGATAAAAATTATTGATTTATCATTGTGGAAGATACACAAAACTATGAAGCATAGAAATACTAAATATTAGGATCGGAAGACAAGGCGATGTGACAATTTCAGTTTACACACATACTAGCAAGGTGCCCCATGCATATGCATGGGGTCGTCGTGCAAAATAAACGTTTTAAGCAAAAATGCTATCGTACAATTTGCATTGATATTCATCTTGAGGAAAAAATGTTAATAAATAAGATTTATAGAAAATATTATGTTTATTCATGGTATAAAAAAGTTAGAACAACACAATAAATTAAAGATTGAAAGCGTCTAAAATTGAAAAATATCCATAATATATAACTTTTAGTGACAATTTTCTATCTGCAACACCCAAACACAAGACAGAGACACATGACTTACATGGTATTAATAATAAAATTATTGTTTTAAATAACCCGATATTTTAAACCCGTTGTAGTAAAGTGTGCAACATATTGACCGTTTATTTTCAAAGTTAATCACGCGATGTTTAACTCACAATTATATCATTATTTCAATATTTCATAGCCGCATTGTTAGCCGATTATTACAAAATACGGAACCGATTTTCATTTTTGATAACTATCCATATCCGTATTTGCATCCGCCAACGACCATCGGATACAGACATGGTGACATCTACACCTACCCATAACCGATTGATAAGAATGTATACAAAATAATAGTGGTGTTGATTGTAATTTTTCAAAATATATCAAGAGCCTCATCTAATTTCCATCCATGTATAGAAAGTAATGGAGGGGCCGATTGCAATTTTCAAATGATATCAAGGGCTATCAAGGGTCTCATGTGATTTCCCATGCATGCATGCAAAGTAATGGTGAAGGGGTTGATTGCAATTTTCATATGATATGAAGGGTGTCATCTAATTTTCCACGTGACATGCATCCAATTTCAAGACAAAAGCTTCCCAAGCATGCATATAAAGTAATGATGAAGGGTCTGATTGCAATTTTCATATGATATCAAGGGCCACATCTAATTTTCCACATCACATGCATCCAACTTCATGACAAAAGCTTGTAGCTCGAATATTATTTGATATGGCTTATATATATATATTGTAAAAATAGAACTATTACCATAATATGCATACATATACAAAATCTAACAAGTAAACTTTATTTTAAAAAGTAGGGCTGGACTTTTATGCTACATGCAGAGTAAGAAAAAACAGCCTTGTGTTTATCCAATGAAAAGATAGAAACGTTATGAATTAAGTTGGTAATAATAACGAACTAAAACATAATGTAAAAAAATCAAGTTATCAATTAAATATAATGAATAAAGTAAGAATCATCAGTTAGTTTTGATACATGATTCAAGTTTAAAGTTTTAACAGAGTATAAAGACATAGCAAATTCCTAAAAATAGGGATATGGCGAGTTTTGGGCAAGGGTTCTATCTCCGATCAAGCTTGTAAAAAGCGTTAGGCAGAGCTGAGCGTTTGGGGGTAGCGCCTAGCAGCCACTTAAGCGCCGTCCGTCTAGACGTTTTTTTTTAACTCTAGGTAAAATTATATTTAATATGTATACATATTGAAATTTCAACAATATATCGACATTTCAATATAGAAAATTTCAATATATTGAAATTTTAGCAGTAGAAACATAAATATATTGATAATTCAGCATGATAATTTGCAAC
The DNA here is from genome assembly GCA_030015575.1 of Agapanthus africanus. Classification (NCBI taxonomy): domain Eukaryota; kingdom Viridiplantae; phylum Streptophyta; class Magnoliopsida; order Asparagales; family Amaryllidaceae; genus Agapanthus; species Agapanthus africanus. The sequence goes on from CM057344.1 coordinate 17,728,116, forward strand.
ATATTGACGTTTGAACAGTAAAAGTCGGCAAAAAATAAATTTTGAGCGATATAATACAAAAATTATTCACAAAAAGGAACAAAATTAACTAAGTTTTATTTCATTAAGTATGGGTTTGGATCAGGTATTGTGATGAGAACAAACCCGACCCATAATCCTTCAAAAAAGACTAATTTTTATTCTATTAAGTGGGCTGGGTCTATCCAGACGCCCGTTTAAGCGCTTAAACCGCTTAATTAAACCGTCTAGGGCTAAAGCGGAACGGTTTCGCACCGCTTCCGCCAAGGCGGCTGCCTAATCGGCATCCTAGACCACTTTTTAGAACACCGTCTCCGAGAGTGTTCAGTCACGGATAGGCACGGATAGGCGCCCCCGCTGATAGTGTCCATGCTTCATAGGCACAAAGGAATTAGTGATGTTTTTTTCGATGTTGGAATACTCTTAGGATGTGGAAATTTCTGAAATGACTGCTCCTATCTGTTCTTTTTATGTTCATTAACCACAGAAGTTTTGCTCTTGAATTCCAATTACAGATTTCAATAATCTTTTGTGTTTGACTGCCATTCTAGATTTTACATTTTACTTTTTTCTTTCTCATATTTCAAACCCCTATTTTTTGCAGGATTTCCAACACACATACGCCAGCCTTCACATCCGAGGAAATATACAATAAAATCTCCAGACTTCAAGATAAGGTAACAGTAACCTTCTCAAAAGCATACCCTCTCTTTCGGTGATGTTTTCTACCAAATGCTAAAACATTTTCCTCATTAGCTATTAACATTTTCCCTCATCTAGATCTCAAGCGTGAACAGGATCCCAAAACCGAAACCCAAAGTTGAGAAACCACCAGAGGAAGAATCACCAAGCCAGGACAATACCGCCGCCGCCGCCAACAACAACAATGATGACGATAACTCAGACACTACTCAAACTGAACAGTCTTCAGATGAAGATTCTAGCAAAAAGGCCACAGAAACTGAGTCTCATGATGAATTGTGAGTCTCATGAGCATACTAGTTCGAATTCATTGTCTCGAAAACCAAGGGGGTTCTCTTTAAACCTATGGTATAATCTGAGCAGTAATTTTTCGGGGTTAAGGATGAGAGAGGGCTTATTGAGTGAGCAATTTTGTTAGCAATTGATAGTAGTAAAAGGATAGCTTGTGCTTCTGAAGCACTAAAAGGGATTGGTAGTTCTTAATGATCTTATAATTACTGTGGAGCAAAGGATTGAGCATATATTTTTCCTTTTTACTCCCCTCTTCTTTTTACATGGTTTATTACGTGCCCAATTTATCAAGGGGCTTGTTACTTACGTACGTACTGCTATTATAAATCATTTCAAGCATACAAAGTTCAGAGACAATCTCGTCTTTTGTTGTTACTGATGGTTGTCAACTGATTGCACAGATCATTGCGTTTTGTTAATTGCTAACTGCACAACCTATCATCCTCGATTTGTCTATTCTTCGTGTGGAGAACTGCAATTGCTTTCTTCTCTACTATTATAATGCCAACGCTAACTCCATGGGTGTATGCATAGGCCCTTGATCAATCGTTTTGGTTAAATAATTCAAAAAATGAGTAATTCATGCTTCGGTATGTATTGTATGTGGCTAATGTAATCAGGCTAACAAGTACAAACAATATGTTACTATCTTTTCTCAATAAACAAAGATTGGCCCATCCGATTAAGGGATCGTGATATGGAGCTGTGTGGTACGAATAAACCGGGTTCAATTTTCCTTTTGTGTTCTTTTTTGGGCCGGTCCAAAACATTGAAATATTAGATATTGCTGTGTTATTTTGTCTATCAAAAACATAATGATCATCTTTTTTCTTGATATACACGTAATTCCAAATGGTTAAAAAAAATACCGTTCAACAACGATTTTACATTACGGAAATTTCTGAATCATAAATAAGTAAATAATCAAACATTTTATTTTTCACAGGCATAAATTAAGATTGAAAATTAATTAAAATTATTCTTCAATCCAAAAATAAAATATAATTTTGATTAGAAAAACACCATCCCTCAACTCTATATAAAATGATAATACATAAATTTCCAGCTCTACTCAAATTTTGGAATGTCAAAAGGTAATTGTTCATTAATGTAGTTAAGGTAATGCTAATTTCCATGATTATTATTTGATACTCAATATTTTTTATAGCCAATTTTTTAGACATTAAGGTATACTTCTACAATGGTGCCCCCACGAGTCAAAATTTTTTAGTCCATCTCTGCTAAGACAAAAAACTCTCAAAATTTCTGTTTTCTTCAGTTTTTCAAATATTTGGTTGCTATAGCATAACAAACTTATGAACTTTTCAAAATAAAATATATTTTCTTCGGTTTTGCTTGCTATAGCACACGAAAATTGCAAAATTTTCTATTTTCTATATCTTATTTCAACATTTTGCAAACACATGAGAATCATGAAATTTTCAAAAATCTTAATTTTTTCGGTTTAATATATTGCATGCTATAGCACATGACAATCAAAAGAAATTTACCAAAATTATAAAATTATTTTTTATTAAAATTTACAATATTTTGCATGTAACACACAAAAGAACATTTTCAAAAATCTAAAATATTTCGTGCAATTTGGTTTTTCAGTATTTTGCTTGCTACGCACGAAAATTGCGATATTTTCAAAAATTCCAAAATCCCAATTTTCAACATTTTGCATCTTATAGCACATGAATATGGCGAAATTTTAAAGGTCGTAAAATTTCCGTTTTCTTTGGTTTTTTCCAATATTTTGTTTGTTATATAGCACAAAAATTCATTAAACTTTCAAAACCTAAAAAAGAAATTGGTTTTAAAATTGTAAAATTTATGTTCATGGAATATCACACAAGAATCATGAAATTTGCAAAAATTTAATTTTTGTTTTCTTCGATTTAATATTTTGTTTTGCATGTTATATAACACATCACAGTCAAATGAAATATACAAAAACCTCATAATTAATATTTTCTTCAAATTTATAATATTTTGCATTTTATAACACATAAATTGCATTATTTTTACAAATCTCAAATCTTTCCATTCTCTTCAGTATTTTGCATGCTAAGCATATCAAAATTTCTAAAATCCAATTTCTTTTTTGTTTTCTTTAAATTTTCAACATTTTGCACGCTATATATAGCACACAAATATAGCGAAATTTTAAAAGCCTCAAAATTTCTGCTCTCTTCGGTTTTTCCAATATCTTGTTTGCTATATAGCACAGGAAATTCATAAAATTTTCAAAAATAAAATATTTTTTCTTCGATTTGTTTGCCATAACACATGAAACTCGGAAATTTTTGCGCTCGTGCTATATCATACAAGACTAATGAAATTTTCAAAAATCTTTAGTTCTTTTTTCAGTATATTATTTTGCATTCTATAGAACATGACCAAGAAACTTACACAAATCCTAATATTCATCATTTGTTCAAATTTATAATATTTAGCATTCTGCCACACGAAATATTGCAAAATTTTCATAAATCTCAAAACATTTCGGTTTTTCAATATATTGTTCAATAGACACGAAAATAACGATATTTTCAAAAATGACTAATTCCCAATTTTTTCTTCGAATTTTCAAAATTTTACACGTATAATCCACGAATATGGTAAAATTTTAGACGTCTCAAAATTTATATTTACTTCGGTTTTCTAATATTTAGTTTGCTATAACAGAACAGACTCATGAAATTTTTAAAAATCTTAATTTTTTCTTTTCCTTTTCGGTTTAAAATTTGGCATGCATAATACATGACAATCAAAGGAAATTTGTGAAAATCTCAAAATTATTTTTTCTTCAAATTCACAATAATTTGCATGTTCTACCAAATTGCAAAATTTTCAAAACATTCCGTGCTTTTTGGTTTTTCAATATTTTGCTTGCTAATATGAAAATTATGATATTTTCAAAAATGTCAAAATCCGCTTTTTTTTTCTTCAAATTCAACATTTCGCATGCAATAGCACACGAATATAGTAAAATTTTAAAAGTTTCAAATTTTATGTTTTCTTCAGTTTTTCCAACATTTTGTTTGCTATATAGCATAAGAAATTCATGAAACTTTTAAAATAAAAAAATTCTTTGGTTTTATTTGCCATAACAAATGAAAATCGCAAAATTTTCTTTTCATGCTATATCACACGAGACTCATGAAATTTTCAAAAATCTTAAATTTTTCCATTTAATATTTTTGCATGCAACCGCATGAAATTTTACAATATTTTGCATGAAATATTACAAAATTTCTAAAAACCTCAAATATTTTCGCGGTCTTTGGTTTTTTTATATTTTGCTTGTTAAACACACGAAGATTATGATTTTTTTTGAAAATGCAATAATTATTTTTTTATGTTTTATTTAAATTTTCAACATTTTGCACGTAATACAAGAATATTGCGAAATTTTAAAAGTCTCAAAATTATTGTTTGCTTCATTTTTTCCAATATATTATTTGCTATAACAAAAGATTTTCATGAAATTTTTAAAATAAAATAGTTTTTCTTCAGCTTTGTTTGCTATAACACAAAAAAATTGCAAAAAATTATGTCCATGCTATATCACAGGAGACTCATGAAATTTTCTAAAATCATAAATTTTTCTGTTTTTTCGGTTTAATATTTTGTATGATATAGCGCATGAGAATCAAAAGAAATTTATGAAAGTTCTAAAATTATTTTTTCTTCAGATTTACAATATTTTACACGTTACCACGCGAAAATTGCTATATTTACAAAAATATGAAAATCCTAGTTTTTTTTTGTTTTCTTCAAATTTTCTACATTTTGCACGTAGTATACGGATATGGCGAATTTTTGAAAATCTCAAAATTTATTTTGTCTTCTGTTTTTCTAATATTTTTTATGTTCACATGAAATTCAAGAAATTTTCAAAAAAAATAATTCTTCACTTTGTTCGTAAAATTTTTTGTTTTCTGCATTTCTTCCAATATCATGCATACTATAGCATATGAGAATCATAAATTTTCATAAATCTTAAATTTGTATGTTTTCTTCGGTTTAAATATTTTGCATGCACATGACAATTAAAAGAAATATACGAAAATCCAAAAATTAATTATCCTTCTGATTTACAATATTTTGCACGCTGCCGCACGTAAATTGCAAAAATTTCAAAAACCTCAAAACTTACCGTACTCATTTGTTTCTTAAAAAATACCAAAATACCATTATTTGGTTTTCTTCAAATTTTCAACATTATGCACTCTATATTATGCACTCTATAGCTTATGAATATAGCGAAATTTTAAAAATCTCGAAATTTCTGTTTTCCTCATTTTTTCCCATAATTAAAGAAAAAAAATCTTCAATAAAAATAGAAATTTATGAAAATTTCAAAAATAATATATTTTTCTTTGGTTCTATTTGTTCATGAAAATTGCAAAATTTTCTGTTTTCTGCCTATTTCAATATTATGTATACTAGCACAATCATAGAATTAAAAAATCTTAAATTTTTTGTTTTCTTTGGCTTAATATTTTGCATGTTATATAACACACGGCAACCAAAAGATATTTACACAAATCCCAAAAATTATTTTTTTCTTTAAATTTACAATATTTTATTCACTACCACATGAAAATTTCAACAATTTCAAAACTTTCCGTGCTCTCCGCTTTTTTCAATACTATGCTTGGTCTAGCACATGAAAATTGCGATATCCTCAAAAATATTGAAATCCTAAAAATAATCAGATTTTCAAAATATTGTATATTATACAGTACACGAATATGGTGAAATTTTAAAAGTCTTGCACTTTTTGTTTTCTTTGATTTTTTAAAAATTTGGTTTGTTACAATTACATAGAAAATCATGAAATTTTAAAAAATAAAATATTTTTTCTTCGGTTTTGTTTGCCAGCAAAAATTCAAATCAAGTAAAATTTTCAGTTTTCTACTTTTTCCTTAATATTATGCATGCTTATAGCATACAAGAATCATGAAATTTTCTACTTTTCTTAGGTTTAATACTTTTGTAGGGATAGCACATGAAAATAGCTGTTTAATTTTCATGTTTTCTATTCACTCAGAGTTAATTGATCTTTTTACATATTAATTAATATTCTCGAACAGACTATATAATATATATTAAGTTATATAAGAGAATATTCTTTTATCTATCTTGGACTTTAGTGAAAGATTGTTATCCAGCCCTTAATAAATTTTCTTACTACATTCGAGTCAAGATATTTTTTTATTGGCTCCCTAATTAATATTTATCACTCTTTTATCCCATATAATTAGGCTTATATGAGAGAGAAATTCTGATCGGCCCACTTTAAAAGCACCTTTTATTTTCCACTTACCACTTATACTTATATTTAAAATTTTTACGATTTTTGTGTGCTATATACCTTGCAAATTATTAAAAATAAAAAAGGAATTTTTGACAATTTTCGTTTAGTTATGCAAAAAAATATAGATAAACCACAGAAAACTAAAAAGTAGATATTTTTGAAAAAACGTTATTTCCATGTACATAGCATGTAAAATATCAAAATTTTGAAGAAACCCGAAAATTTATGATTTTCGAAAATTTCGTGATTGTTATGTGCTATGTCAAGCATAATATTGAAGAAATGGAACAAAACGGAAATTTTGAGATTATGGTAAATTTTGTGGTCTTTTTTGTGTTATAAATATAGGAAAAAGGGAGGAAAAAAGAATGTTTTGAGATTTTTTGTGATTTTCTTGAACTATAACATTAAAATATAAAATAAGGACTAAAACAGATAATGATGAGACTTTTGAAAATTTCACTATTTTTGTGTGCTATGAAAAATATTGAAAAACCGAAAAAAACCAAAAGATTCTAGATATTTTTGAAGATTTTACGTTTTTCTTAAGCAAAAAATTTAAAAACCAAATAAATAAATAAAATTTACGATTTTTTTAAATTTTCTTATGCTACGGTCTGCAAAATATTCAAAATTGAATGATAACAAAAAATTTTAGGAATTGTTTAAAATTTTGTGATTTTCAAAATTGGATGATAACAAAAAATTTTAGGAATTGTTTAAAATTTTGTGATTTTCATTGTTGCGAAGGGTTTCTAACTCGCTTGAAGTCTCAGTCATTTGGACCAGATTTTTTGGTTATGTTAGGTTTTTAGCAGTAATCAATGACCTTTTTCTTTTCTTACTTCACATAACTATTTGTTTCTTAATATCGGGAAGTTTTTCAAAAGTATGAGTAAGTAAAATATTGATAAACCAAATAAAAATAAAAATTATAAGATTTTTAACATTTCATAAATTTTAGCATGCAAAATAATGAAAAAGGTTAATCAATCTGATCTTTTAGAGGTCGTTGAAAAATTTGCGATTTTCATATGTTATATCTTGCAAATTATTGAAAAATCGAAGAAAACAGAAAAAAAAATCGATTTTTGTTGTTATTATAAAAGAAAAATGTTGGAAAATCGAAATTTTTTTTTTAAAATATTGCAATTTTCTTGTTCTATATTGCAACACATTAATAAAAATCAAAATAAACAGAAAAAAGGATTTTTGAAATTTTCCCGATTTTCATATGCTATATAACATATTAAAATTGTAAAATCGAAGAAAACAAAATTTGAGATTTTTTAAATTTTGCGATTTATAACAGAAAAATATTGAAAAATCGATTAAACAGACAATATTAAATTTTTTGAAAATGTGCCATGCACACAAAATATTGAAAATTTGAAGAAATTAGAAATTTTTTGAATTTGTAAAAAATCCACGATTTAATCATGCTAGAACAATATAACATACAAATTATTGAAAATTAAAGGAAATGGATTTATGAAAACATCGTGATTTTCTTGTGCTATTAGCAAACAAAAAATTGAAAAACGGAAGCACGCGGAAAATTTTAAGTCATTATAGCAAACAAAAAGCTGAAAAGCAGAAGAGCACATATGAAATATTGAAAAGATTGAAGAAAACAGAATAATTTTTAAATTTTTTAAAATTAAGCGTTTTTAAGATATAGAAAATATTGAAAAATCGAAGAGAACTGAATATTTTTAGATTTTCGTGCGCTGCATACAAAATATTGAAAATAAAAATAAATCTAAAATTTTTGAAAATTTCGCGATTTTCGCGTGCTATATATAGAAAACAAAATATTGAAAAACCGAAGAAAATAAAAAATTTAAGAATCTCAAAAATTACGCAATTTCTTGTGGCACCGTACGAAATATTATAAATTTGAAAAGACATAATTTTGGCGTTTTTGTGAATTCGGCGATTTTCATATGTTATAGAATACAAAATATTTGAAATTTTTGAATATTGTTATGTGTTATAACAAGCAAAATATTGGAAAAGGGAAGAAAACATAAAATTTTAATATTTTTGAAAATTTTGTAATTTGTATGTGATAGATCATGGAAAATATCAAAAAATCGAACAAATTTTTTTTTTAAATAAAATTTATGCTTTTTTTGTGCTATATAAAGCAAAATATTGTAAAACAGACAATAACAAAATATTGAGATTTCTAAAATTTCGCCATGTTCTGTGATAACGTGCAAAATTCTGAAAATTTGAGGCAAACAAAAAAATTGTGATTTTTGTACATTTCGAGATTCTTGTGTCCTATAACAATCAAAATACTAGAAAAACCGAAAAAAATATTAAATTTTATGGTGTTTCGTATCTGTAGCAAGTAAAATGTTGAAAAACTGAAGAAAAATACAGAAGTAGTTGCAAGTTGATATTACCACTTGTAGATTATGTAATAATTAACTTTTAGATTAATATGATTATTTTGACTTAGATTTCATACCAATGCTTTGCCTGGGCTCTAACAAAACTGCCTCCATCTATCATTTTTCTTTCTTTCTTTGGAACTGATCCGTAAGTCTCATCTAAATACACATCACACTTACGCATACATCACTCACAAGCACACAACACACACGCATCCAGCGGACTCACAAATTTGTCTCGATTTATGGCCGCTTCCCCTGACGGTGCGCTTTTCCTCGGAGGCCAAAGCGTCATCCCAACTGCTGTTCATCTCTCGTTTCCTCTCACGAGAAGACTTGCTGGGAAACATCCAGCATCAGATAGTTTCACAATCATTAATGCCAAAAATTTTACATTGACCAAATTTAGAGCCACCTCTTTTAACCATCCTACGTGTCAAATCTTGAACTTAAAAAGGAACCAAATGGGGCCCATTTCAGTTTAGAGGAGGAGTTCGAGGCCAAGCAGTTACTCCTAATTAAGTTTGGATGATTAATTTGGGTTGTCATTTACTTCATTTCCACATTTGGGTATAAGAACCAAACACTACCAACTCTCGGCCTTTTCACTATTTTTGTGTGCTATGAAAAATATTGAAAAACCGAAAAAAACCAAAAGACTCTAGATATTTTTGAAGATTTTACGTTTTTCTTAAGCAAAAAATTTAAAAACCAAATAAATAAATAAAATTTACGATTTTTGAAATTTTCTTATGCTACGGTCTGCAAAATATTCAAAATTGGATGATAACAAAAAAATTTAGGAATTGTTTAAAATTTTGTGATTTTCAAAATTGGATGATAACAAAAATTTTAGGAATTGTTTAAAATTTTGTGATTTTCGTTGTTGAGAATGGTTTCTAACTCGCTTGAAGTCTCAGTCATTTGGACCAGATATTTTGGTTCTGTTAGGTTTTTAGCAGCAATCGATGACCTTTTTCTTTTCTTACTTCACATAACCATTTGTTTCTTAATATCGGGAAGTTTTTCAAAAGTATGAGCAAGTAAAATATTGATAAACCAAATAAAAATAAAAATTATAAGATTTTTAACATTTCATAAATTTTAGCATGCAAAATAATGAAAAAGGTTAAGCAATCTGATTTTTTAGAGGTCGTTGAAAAATTTGCGATTTTCATATGTTATATCATGCAAATTATTGAAAAATTGAAGAAAACAGAAAAAAAAATTGATTTTTGTTGTTATTATAAAAGAAAAATGTTGGAAAATCGAAAAAAAAACATTTTTTTTTGAAAATATTGCAATTTTCTTGTTCTATATTGCAACACATTAATAAAAATCAAAGTAAACGGAAAAAAGGTTTTTTGAAATTTTCCCGATTTTCATATGCTATATAATATATTAAAATTGTAAAATCGAAGAAAGCAAAAATTGAGATTTTTTAAATTTTGCGATTTATAACAGAAAAATATTGAAAAATCGATTAAACAGACAATATTAAATTTTTTGAAAATGTGCCATGCATACAAAATATTGAAAATTTGAAGAAATTAGAAATTTTTTGAATTTGTAAAAAATCCACGATTTAATCATGCTAGAACAATATAACATACAAATTATTGAAAATTAAAGGAAACGGAATTATGAAAACCTCATGATTTTCTTGTGCTATTAGCAAACAAAAAATTGAAAAACGGAAGTACGCGGAAAATTTTAAGTCATTATAGCAAACAAAAAGCTGAAAAGCAGAAGAGCGCATATGAAATATTGAAAAGATTGAAGAAAACAGAATAATTTTTAAATTTTTTAAAATTAAGAGTTTTTTAAGATATAGAAAATATTGAAAATCGAAGAGAACTGAATATTTTTATATTTTCGTGTGCTGCATACAAAATATTGAAAATAAAAGAAATCTAAAATTTTTGAAAATTTCGCGATTTTCGCGTGTTATATATATAGAAAACAAAATATTGAAAAACCGAAGAAAATAAAAAAATTTAAGAATCTCAAAAATTACGCAATTTTCTTGTGGCAGCGTACGAAATATTATAAATTTGAAAAAGACATAATTTTGGTGTTTTTGTGAATTCGGCGATTTTCATATGTTATAGAATATAAAATATTTGAAATTTTTGAATATTGTCGTGTTATAACAAGCAAAATATTGGAAAAGGGAAGAAAACATAAAATTTTAATATTTTTGAAAATTTTGTAATTTGTATGCGATAGATCATGGAAAATATCGAAAAATCGAACAAAATTTTTCTTTTAAATAAAATTTATGCTTTTTTTGTGCTATATAAAGCAAAATATTGTAAAACAGACAATAACAAAATATTGAGATTTCTAAAATTTCGCCATGTTCGTGTGTGATAACGTGCAAAATTCTGAAAATTTGAGGCAAACAAAAAAATTGTGATTTTTGTACATTTCGAGATTCTTGTGTCCTATAACAATCAAAATACTAGAAAAACCGAAAAAAATATTAAATTTTATGGTGTTTCGTATCTGTAGCAAGTAAAATGTTGAAAAACAGAAGAAAAATACAGAAGTAGTTGCAAGTTGATATTACCACTTGTAGATTATGTAATAATTAACTTTTAGATTAATATGATTATTTTGACTTAGATTTCATACCAATGCTTTGCCTGGGCTCTAACAAAACTGCCTCCATCTATCATTTTTCTTTCTTTCTTTGGAACTGATCCGTAAGTCTCATCTAAATACACATCACTCACAAGCACACAACACACACGCGTCCAGCGGACTCACAAATCGTCTCGATTTATGGCCGCTTCCCCTGATGGTGCGCTTTTCCTAGGAGGCCAAAGCGCCATCCCAGCTGCTGTTCATCTCTCGTTTCTTCTCACGAGGAGACTTGCTGGGAAACATCCAGCATCAGATAGTTTCACAATCATTAATGCCAAAAATTTTACATTGACCAAATTTAGAGCCACCTCTTTTAACCATCCTACGTGTCAAATCTTGAACTTAAAAAGGAACCAAATGGGGCCCATTTCAGTTTAGAGGAGGAGTTCGAGGCCAAGCAGTTACTCCTAATTAAGTTTGGATGATTAATTTGGGTTGTCATTTACTTCATTTCCACATTTGGGTATAAGAACCAAACACTACCAACTCTCGGCCTTTTCATCTTCTTCTTCCTCCGCCTCCTCATTTGGAAGCTGAGTTGATGGGGACTTTGGAGAGCTTAGAGCTCACAATGGCCGTTCCTGGATTGACCTCTTCCTCTACTCAAGGTGAGAATTTTCTTCTTCTAATAATTTTCTTTCTGAAATTTGGATATCTCAATGTTAACCCAAACACGGAAAGTTTTGATAGGCAGAATGAAAAACACAAACATGGAATGTGGTACGATATGAATAATCTTCTTTGATACACTTATACAGAACAGAAAGCGTAGCTCCTGGAGCACCGTGCATGTGCATTGTGATTTAATTTATTTAATTTGTGATCTATAAGTGGAATTAAATTACTATACTTCAACACAAACCCGAATTTCTATCCATTTAACATAAGTACTTAACGGATAGATTGGAAAGATTGACTCTTTCGAGCCGGAATGGTAGTGTTTATCTGATTTGGAATGATCGTTCTAAATCGCAAGTGGCTAATGGTTTAGCGATTTATGATAATATTGGTTTTTATATATTCACAAGTAGATCCTATTTTTTTTAGGTATCTTTCCTTTTGGAGCATGCATTTACAAATCATTGGGTTGGTGGGGGGTGGGGGGATTGGGCAAATTTTAGGCTTTGACATGATTCATTAGAAGAACCTTTTGAATATGAGTAAGATTTTATAGCATCTTTAATTTTTATTATTATTTTTCATTATAGATGAGATGGCCATCTATTTGTAGTTCTATATATTCCACATTATAGATCTTCAATCCTATGTTTTAAAGAAATTCTTTCGGATGATGTTGAGGAATATCTGAGTGTTGGGGGGAAAACGGAAAGAAGTAAGAACTATGCTAAACGGCCAAACACGCAAAACACAATATACAACGAAAAATAAAACAACGCAAGAATAAGAGAATCAAACCAGAGAGAGAAACATTATTTGTTTACGAGGTTCACCCGCCGTATGGTTGACGGAATCTGCAAAACTTTTACCAGATCTTTAGTCAAGAATATACCAAGAGCAAACCCTAGAAGATTTCTTTTAAATCTCTCTAATCTCTCTTGACCGTCACCCTCTCTCCATACAATTTAATAGCCTTTCTCAATAGCATCGTATTTAATCTCTAATGAGAAACCCTATTTATAACCAAACCCTAATTCTAGCTATTTAAATTAGGATTAAACAGTATTACCAAAATATTTGGTTCGCACAGAAAACCCGCGTCTGATGACTTTGAGCCGGCTTAACATTTCTATGAGCCGTCTCATACGAACAGAGGAGAATTGGTAATTTCAGGTATGTTGTGAGCTGGTTCAAGATAACTATGAGCCGTCTCAATATGAAAAAACTCTACAATATCAACACTGAGGGCAGGAGAATTATGGTTTTTTTCTTTGGAAAGTAACCTTTGAGATATATATGGAATGTCATCGAGAATGAATGTTTAGGAGTGCGTACTGTGCAAAATCAAAAAGGGAAAAAGAAATATTGTTTACACAAAAAGGTCCCAAGGATGCTCAATCCGAGTATTTGAGCCGTTTCTGACAAATATTTTCAAAATATTATCTTTAGAACAGCGGCAAAACTAGGAATGTTGATGAGAGGGCCACCATTGACGAAGTATAGATTAATGCTTAATAGAACAAAAATTCATTATAAAAATATATTGCGTCTTAAATTGTAATTTTGGAAACTAGTGTTTCCTTAATTACTGCAATGAACAGTTACATCTTAACCACCGGAAATTCTTCAAGAGCTGAAAATTTAGAGAAAACTATACTTCTGATCATTAAATAAAGTGTCGAGGGATGATGGATTTTCTAATCAACACTCTAGTTATTTTTTTGGAATCTATTTATTTTTGGATTGAAAATATAGTTTTAGATCAATACTCAACTTTAATTCATATTTGTGAAAAAACTATACTTCAGAGTTATGAAGTAAAATGGTGTTAAATTGTATCCCATACTCGCAACCACTTAGCATTACATGTACAAAAGGAAAAAGAAAAATGAAAAGTGCGATTCTTTTATAACTTTATCTTATATTTTCAATGTTTGGGAGCCAAAAAAAAAAAAACAAAAGAAAAAATGTGAACAAAAGAAAAAAATGTTAGGAAGGGGAATTGAAACTAGGACATCCTGCTTTTGCCTTCATATCTGAAGGGGTTGAATCAACTGGGCAAACATTCTCAATGAATTCTTTATTAAATAACTTTAAAAAGAATGTTAGCATTTGTCTCATTCCAAGGGTGTTAGCATTCCCCCCCTCTATTTCTAGTTTCTTATTTGCATTATAGGATAAAACATGCATCACTTTCAAAGGATAAACATATTTGGTACATTCTCTTTAATATTAAACATGAGCAATCTTCATTGATGGCATCTTCAAATAATTATATTACCCCTTTTGAGTCCCTCTAAAATTTATCTATTATTCTCAATCTTGAAATCAAATTTGAACACTCAAACTGGTTCCTTTTCTCTTTCCTTGAACTTTTGCTCTCATTAATCTTATAGTCTTTTGTTATGAGTTCTACTTTTGTGCCTCTTGAACACTTCAACACGGTTTCTTTCGTTCTTTTTGTCATCTCTGGTTCTCATTTATACATTAATTCGTGAAAGATGTATTAGAATATAAAATTATATCTTTCAACCTAAATCAAAACTTAGGAGCTCTCTCGTTTCGATTTTTTAATACATTGATAACTTCTCTTTATGCTTATTTTACTGCTTGAATAATTAAGGTGGAGATGTGTGAGGATTTGCAACATGAGAGACTTCGACATAAACCAGTCAGCTTGGGGGCCAGAGGAAGAAGATTTCTCATCGAGAAGCGTTGAAGCCGGCGAAGCGTTGAAGGAAGAGGAAGAAGAAGCAGGAAACCGTCGGCGGAAGAAGCTCCAACTGTCCAAAGATCAATGCATAATGCAAGAAGAGAGCTTTAATAAAAACCAAACCCCTAACTTTGTGAGTATATATGTTATACATCCTATATATGAGATCTCTTATATTGATTGATGAGAAATGCACATGCAATAAATAAGCAGTTGTCATCCTTCAAATTTTTACAGGTTATATGAGAAGTTTAAATGAAGGAGAAAAATGAGATATTTGTTATAGGGATTTAACGTTTAACTCTATGTCACATATACAGGCAAGAGCTAGCTAGAGAACGGTTTCACATTAACTTCTCTGTATATTGCACTAAAATACCTTTTTTTCAATCATTTGCTATTGTAATGCATATTCTAAAGTCTTAAATGCAACAAACTCCCTTATGGTTTCAATTCGTGAGAGATAACTATCCTATACTTTAATAATTGTATATAACGATCCTATTTGACATATTCAAGTCAACACCGTTATCCCATGAGTAAAAAGATAATTTTACCCTTAATAATATTTCCTCAGAAAATAATAAAAACTTTAAAAACTAAGAGGGTAATGATGATGATGAAGGGAGGGTGTTGAGGATGATGATGGAGATGGTGGTGAAAGGGGGGTGGCGATTTTAGGGAATGTCAAGGAAGGGGGTGATGATGATGATGATGATGATGATGATGAAGGCAGTGCAGTGGTGGCGGCGATTTGAAGAAGGTCATGAATGAAAGTGGGGATGATGATGATGATGGAGGCGGTGGTAAAGGTGATTTTGAGGAAGGTCGAGTCAAGGAAAGGGGTGATGAATGGGTTGATGATGGTGGTGGTGGAGGAGACGGCGGAGGCAGTGAAAGGTGGTGGCAGGGCTAATGATGGGGATGGTGGAGACGGCGGCGACGGCGATTTTGAGGGATGTTAAGGAAAGGACAGTGGAGATGATTGTAGCGGCGATTTTAGGGGAGGTTGAGGAAGGGGTGGTGGAGGGGTTGACAATGATGGTAGTGGCGGCGGCGGCGGCGTGGGAAGTCGAGAAAGGGAACGATGATAGTGGTAGTGGAGGGGATTGATGAAGACGAAGGTATTTTGGGAATCATTGGATTTTTGTGATGATGTGGCAGCTAATGCTGATGTGACGATGATGTGGACCGTTAATACTAACGGGACACTGTTAAATAGAGTAGTTATTTATCAACCATATGGGAGTTTATTGCATTTAAGCTTATACTAAATGACCTGCCATGCTTCATATTCCTATAGACCGAATAAAACACTCACATTAACTTCTCCGTTTGTTGCACTAAAATACCATTTTTCACCAGGTTTGCACTTTTTAAAATAGATTATTATCATTGTTTGTAAAATTTTAATCTCATTTCATTATCTTCAGAATCAAAAGGAGGCCTTGGGGTCAAAACTGAAGCTGAAGCCAAGGCAAGTGGAGGTCTGGTTTCAGAGAATCGTAGTGCGAGGTATTTGCGTAAATATTTTTGATGAATACTTTACCTGCCATTTTGAAATCCTACCACATTAATCTACCCAAAAAAATAAATGGCGAGACCTACAAAAACCTATATACTAGTGGCAAACAAATGGGCCATGATGTTTGTCTCTTGATAGATTTTGATAGATATTTCAAGTGGGCAGGTTAAAGCATTTTTCAATATTTTTAGCCCTCTTCTTTTTTTCCCTGCCTCTTATTCCTTGTTGCCAACACAAATTATGCCTAATGAAAGGAATATATTTACGTTTATTGGGTAAATCTTATGAACATATTCAAATCATTTTATTTGGATTTTGTAGCAAAAAGAATAAATATTTCTTTTATTTTTTGTGTATTGGTACTAATTCTCTAGATAATTATTATGCATTGATCAACATGTGTGGCAGAACAAAACTTTAAGCAAACGGAGAGGGAGTGTCACTACCTTAAGAGGTTCTTCAACTCTCTGAGGGTGGAGAACCATCGGCTGAATCGAGAGGTCGAGGAGCTCCGTGCACTTCGTGGCGCTCCTCCGACCATGCTTTTACCGAACATCAACCAGCCTGTGTCTGTGTCCTTGCTCACAATGTGCCCCCTTAGCCAGCAAATCACTGCCGGACGCTAACAATGCCGTCGCTGGGGAGTTTAAAGCACCTCCTAGTTAAAGGTTTTTCCAAAATACCAATATGAAATGTCGATCATCGGTTAAGCGTTGATGTAATTTCTATTTTTGGTTCTGATAACATAAACCCTGTCTTTGAGCTATTCAAAATTCCGCTTAGAAATAAGCGTCAATTTTCACTATTTATGCCTTAAATGAATTATTGAATCACAATACCATAAATAAAACATGATGGTATCATTTAATCGAACCTTTTAGTACTAGTTAAAAGTGTAATGTTAAAATGATTTTTTTCTTATAGTTAAATTACACTTAAATACTCTAAATTATTTTGCTTTCCAACTAAAATATCATAAGTTCTTTTATTACAATAAACACTTTACGTCCTATTCTTAAGGGTATTTTAATGCGAAAAAATTCCTTAAATCCATAGTTTTAAGGCATTATAGTGTAAATGATAAACTTAATTTAAGCATTTTATTTAAAAACCATGATAGTTGAGAGTATTTTAGGGCAAGAGTATTTTAGTGTAACTTACCCCTAATAATATCATGCCCAATTATAAACATATCGATTTAGAATAACATGATATGATCTCCTAGTAATACTAATAAATAAAAAAGGAGAGAAAATACGGAATTCCAATAAACTGAAACAATTTTAGAGGTTCAAACAAAATGAAAAAGGCTCCAGTTTATATGAAGCCCTTCATATTAGTTCTTGTTCCCTTCATGACAAATACAAAATTTGTAGACTAGGATATAACTTAAAAAATCTCATTATCGATACCAATTGATATGCACTAAAAGAAAGAAAGCCAATAATCGCCTGTTCTAAGGCATGGTTTAAATTAACTGATAATACATTTTGTTCTATAGATTGTAAACCAATAATCAGCTGTTCTAAGGCATAGTTTAAATTAACTGATAATACATTTTGTTCTAAGCCAATAATCACCTGTTCTAAGGCATAGTTTAAATTGACTGATAATGCATTTTGTTCTATAGATGTTACATGGGAGAAAACTGAACCTCCCAACTTAACACTAATTTACAGTAAAACCATCGATACATAAGGAAATCGACGGTGCCAAAAACTATGCAAAATTTTGAATGAACTTTGTCGGTTCAGCAGAAAGCAAAGATCTTCTGATCAGAGGACACCATTCTCTTTGCGTACGAAGTTCCCACGATTCTTTCCAGCTGTAAATAGTCCCACATGTTAACATCATCATTCTCAGATAAAAGCTACGAGCGGTCGAGCACTAGATAAGTGAGAACGTGCATAAGCTATTTAATATGAGAAACACCACTTTAACCACATTCTAAAACGTGACCCTCTTTCATAAATTAGATTATTTTGTTAAGCTTGTTGCATGACATATTCTTGTTTCATAATTCGATAAAAATATTATAAATGAAATGATTGTCAAGGACAGTGAATTGTCACCCAAAATTTACCCCTAAAAGGAGGGTATACTGCTCAACTGAGATGAAGGGTAAGCAGGCAAAAACTACAAACCAGGAAGGGTTAATATATAATAGGTCAATTGAATACATCTTTCATCATTCCCACGTTTACCAGCATTTACTAATCCTTAATTGGCTTATTAGCACTCGACTCCATGCAAGTCATCAAATGGGCCAAAACTGCTACTTTAGCTCAGGCAGGGGGACCTGATTTTTCAGGGTTTTTTCTTCTTTTTGCCTCGTATACTCATCCATAGCCATATGGACTAAGTTCAATTATTTTTTGGGTTGGATTTGGGTTAGGGTCAAAAGCCACACAGAAGAACCAGTATTTAAACCTTCCAATGCCACCGTCTAATCCAAACCTGCTACAGCTTAACCATAGAATTGTTGCCTCAACCGTTCAATCAAGAGATGAACGACTAAGATATCATTGAATCTCCTATTTAAACAACCTAACCCATATCCTGCCTTAAACTTCACGCACAGGAGCATGCCATTCTTCTTTTTCGTCTTTTCTATAACGGTTTTTTTACTTAAAGCCCCCCAAAACTAAGCTAATTACCAAACCCCCAAAAAAACTTTATAATTACTTATTACCCTCCCTCCAAAAAAAAACATTAAAGTTGCATCATTTTACCTCCCACTAACCCTTTCACTTCATTCCATCAGTCAATTAACGAAAGAAATATGGCAAGGGTTATCAACTCCCCAACACACTCGCATTCACTCTTTTACATCTAAAATTTCAAATTAGAGCTCATGTTCGGAATTAGGACTTCAAATATCAAATTGGTAATGGAATGTGTCATCTTCCTTAACCAGGGATTATGATTTGGAATTTTAGTTGAAGAATGAATACGAGTGGGTTGGCGGGTTTGATAATCCTAACCCGACTTCTTTCGTTAATTGACTAACGTAGTGAAGTGAGAGAGCTAGTAGGGGGTAAAATGATGCAACTTAAATGTTTTGGGAGTAATAAATAATTATCAAGTTTTGGACAGTTTTAATAATTAGCTCAGTGTTGGGCCGCTCAAGTAAAAAAAACCTTCTTTAAATATTTTTCTCATCAATTCTTGAAGAGAAGACCTCTCCTTCAAAGCTCCATTAATCTTCTTTAAAAAAATTTATACTTGTCTTAATTTCTTTCAAGGAATTAAGGGCTCATCAAATTTTTATACTTTTCTCATCAGATCCTCTCTAAATGTTTTATTATTTGAGCATTATATGTATTCGTAATTTCATCATTATATTTTTCTATTTTTAAAATAGTTAAACTCGATAAACCCATTAAAACATGAACTATCCTTTGAACCCAAACATATGCAAAAACAGCCCAAGCCTACAGGAGTTTTAAGTATATAAACATTATATACTCTATGGGTGTATATGCAAGGTTCGGATTTCATTCTAAATTTGAGGTCAAGTATAAAATTGGTCAAATACATGTCCCATACTCCCATCCGATCTGATTGCACTGTGTAATTGACCAAAAATTTAATATATGCTATCTATTTAATGTAATAGATTTAAAATCAATATGTTTACTTCTATTAAGATACGGTTGGATTACTAAACCATAACTCCCAATTAGTATTAAAAGAGAGATGGAAGATCTATGTGCAAACATCATCATCATCTAAGCTTTTTCCCAACAAAATAGGATCAGCCAAATATCTGACAAAGTTTTATGCCACTGACGTCAACCCTCTCCAAATAAGAGATAAATGCACGGTTCATAAAACTATGACAAATCAATGAGCAATAACTCGACTAGTATGGGCACTACCTCTCTTGAGGAGAGTGCGGGTTCGAACCTCAGAAACCCCGGAAAGGGAAGTGGCAATAAATTAACGCTTTCGGAGCAAATTCGTGGGTCCCCTAAATGCTCGTGTTGTGAATGGATGTGTTGTGAGTGTTGTGTGCATAGATTAGGACTTACGAGCCAGTGCCCAAAAAAACAAAAAAAAACTATAAGGGATTGTCGGCCCAAAATGATCAGTTGGCATCCATGTACAAACATACAATCTTAAAAAATTAATGTTATGAATATATCTTCTTACCCTTTTATTTTCTTGTTAAGCATTTTATTTTATATAATGACCATTTCCATAAAATAATTATTAGTGAGGTTTGAAACATTGCTCGTAAACTGTTGGATTGTAATGTAATTGGAATCGCGTCTGCTTTTAGAATGTGGACACTTGTTTTTTTAAATATGAATGCTTATTTCAATAGAATATAACCACGTGTTTCCTTTATATAAATATACTACAGACAAATTGTTGCTATTTGTTTTTTCCAATCCTTTGCTTGGTAAATGGTCCTAATACTAGGTATTTAGTGTGGATTATTTTGTGTTTAATTGAATAAAATTACCTTTAAAAGTTATGTATGAATTTTGAAATTTTGATTTACGGTCATCAATTTATGCAAAATGAAAATATGATTTAATTATATCTAGAATTTTTTAGCGAAAAACATAAAAATGAATTGACTAGATAAGAAAATTCTTCATTTTGTTAACAGTAAGGATATTTGTTTAGAAATGAGCAGCAAATCGATCGTTGAATGGACAACGAAGATAGGGACAAGGGGAACAGAAAACACATATATGCAGAGAAGGGAAGATAATATGTTCCACGTATAAAGCGTGTGTGGGCTGCTTAGCAAGTATGCAAAAGCCTAAATATTTTGGAAGAAAAATAATTCATTTCCTATATTTTAGTTTCAAAAATTATTAAATTTAAATAATTTTTTTAAAACACACCACCTATAAAGAAGCGGGAAGATAACATGTTCCATGTATAAACATGTATGGGTTGCTTAGCAACTAAGCAAAAGCCCAAATGTTTAAAATAAAATTTATCCATTTTTATGCATATCAACATTTAACAAAATTCACATAAAAAGGCAACAAGCCTTTTCTTTCTTTCTATTGGCTTTGTTCTCTTCCCTCCCTTATGACAATTTAAATCAAAATTACTCAATTTGCATTCATTAATTAGTCAATGCTTGCAGTTGAGTCAAAACCGGTTTATATTCATGCAAATAGATCAACTCATGATTCTTTCACAACTGCTCATGAATTAATCATTGCTTGCACCTTTGTCAAATCTAAATCCATTTACTCAAGCTGAACTTTCATAAAGCTTTTGATTCTATCAATTGGGAATAGATCATTGACCTTCTTAAAGGATGGGGATTTGAACCTAATTGGATTGGTTGAATAACAAGTATTCTTCATTCTTCTAGTTCACAGGTCATTATTAACGGCAGCTTAGAAAAAAACAATCAAATGCAAGAGAGGGGCATAAACAAGCAATTCATGTTCTCTTTATTTAATATAGCAGTGGATATATTGTCAAGAATGCTATTATTAGCAAGGCAACCATGTATACGATCTACTCCTAACCTAATATGTGAACTCAAGACCTTCCATACAATCTGCAGATGACTCGGTTCATTTCTGTAAGGCTAACAAAGATGAAGTGTTGAAGGGTAAAGAGCACGTGTATAACACCATTACAGTCAATGGAAATAATAACGCCATTACAATCAGAAGGATAAAAAGCACGCGTAAAACTAGGTGTGGCTTTGTGCTAATCAAGGGGAAATGAGGGGTCTCATACAATTAAGCCTTTATTTTAATAGACTATTATTATATGTATAGTCATAATTTGTATTAGTATGATTAGTCATTATTTGCAGGTTTAGTCCTGAAGGCACAAGTCCTGCTGCCTTGCGCCTCGGAAGTTGGAACCTCAGGCATGATGAGAACTGCATGTCTCACAATGCACCTTGTGCCTTAACAACACTGCCTTCAATCGGTTCATTAACTCAATTGTATGCCTTGGGATAGAAACAAACATTTTCATCCATTTATGCAACCAAAAATAAGAATTTTCCAGCTTTCAGAGGTTCAAGATCAAGCAGAAAGATAAAGGAAGAAAATTTTATTAAACACCATCGACCTTTCGGCATTTTTGAGTTAACACCATTGAACTCTAAAAACGCCACGACCCCCCCCCCCCCCGAACCACCGATGTAACCTGACACCGATCGATTCAGGTATAATTCAAAAGGAATTATAGTTGATTTTAGGACAATTCATTAGGTATAACACATGAAAATGATTAGTATGGAAAATAAAACACAAAACCTATATCAATCCCTAAACACTCTCAAATTAATCTCAAACCAAACACTTCCAAACAACATTGATAGTTCAGGGGGGATTTCATGGTGTTTTTAAAGTTTAGTGGAGTTATCTCAAAAATGCCGAAAGGTCGATGGTGTTTAATAAAATTTAGCCTTTTTATTATTTTGATGACTGTTTTAACAATTAAAGTGATAATTTTGTACCTTCTTTCTACCTTTTTTCAATTTCATAACATATAATTCTCAAACAAATACCGAATAGCAGGGATCAAAACCAAAGAATATCGGGATCAAAATGTTAACGGTGTTCTATCAGATTGAAGGGCATTATATAGGAATAATAGAATTATGTAAATATGTCATAGTTGTAAATATATCATACAGGAGCATAGAGGACGGTATAGCATACCCGAAGGTGACCAAGCGTGAACATAGAAATAATTAATTTTGTGTTTTTAATCCATATATGACATTTGTTTTTAACTTTTGCACCATAAAATTCTCATACAAATGCCCACTAGTGATTTCCAAGTAGGATCCAGAAGCAAACCCTCAGGAAAACCAATATTAGAATATTTTAAGTGTTCACTAGGATTGAAAGGCATATAATATGAATACTTATAAACTAATGCAAATATATCTTAAGGAGAACAATGGCCAGTGTAACATACCCGAAGGTGATCGAAGCGTGAAAAGAGCACATTGCACGTCATGTTATTTGATTCCTCAAGCATATTAATTATCTGAAAGCATCGAAACCCTCAATTTACAGCCTATATTATGAAAACAATAGCTTGGTTGCTTAACAAGTTTAGCAGATAACCTCAGGGTAGAATTCCTTTCTCTCTGGTAAAGAGTAGATGACTAGGTTTTTTACTCCACGAATCTGCATTCAGTATCAGAAAACTCAGCAACGCTTGTAAATATTTAAATATAATATAGGACATAATAAAGAAACAAAATAACAAGACATCACAATCATGTAATCGCCGTTTTTTAACCTCTTACTGGCCTCCACTACACTTCCACACAGCAATGAACTGAAATATATTAGTTTATTTATAGTCTTCACCATTCCCAAACCAACTAGAACAGGAACCTATACCCAGATAGTTTTTTCTCTTGTCCTTTTAAGATTATAAAATAAGACATATTCTTTTAACTTTTCAATAATAGGTGGCCTTAGTAATTAGTTCCACTATACAGGTTCAGGATCATTAAATTCAATGTGGTTCGTCATTAGATTCAATGTGTGGGCTTCTTAAGACACAAGAAACTCATAATCCTATTTTTAAGGGGAAAATGGTATAATATTGAAGCATCAGCAAGCTGCATAACCTTGTAGCGTTTATAAAAATGAGCTCTTTCAGTGTAAAGCATGATCTTCCGCTCGCCCGTGAAAAACCACACACGTGCACGAGATATATCTCTTGCATCTGTGTACCTACAATGAGGAAATGAAAATATTAAACAAACAAAAACACAAGGATAGATAGCTGTTGCATGCAATGCACTGATCAGGCATCACAAAATTAGTAGAATTTTTGTTGCTGTTTATTACTAAATACAGATAGGAGGGAGAATTTGTCTTACTCTCCTAACATGCAGAAGGAAGCATCCTGAGATTTTAAGAAATTTCGAATCCTCACAAATTCAAAGTAGGAACTGATAAATAACATAGTGCCACCCTGAAAGATAAAATAATAAAATGTCGCATAAAATAAAATGTAGCAGCAGAAAATATGCACACATTTGAAAGCAATATGCAGTTGTAACTTCTAGTAAATAGTGTAAGCTCAAGAATATAACTTGTCCCATCAATATGACTACCAGAAACATCATGATGTACCCATGCAACCAAGAGAGGAATATAAGATGTCCAGAGTGTATACCATAGCTTTGTCTCCTTAAAGCATGGAGGTGATACCCCCCCCCCCCCCTCAACTATGGAAATGAGTACTCATACACCCATCCTCTATCAACTCGGTTTTGTTTTATTTCTTTAATACCAAAACTACTTTTCAAACCAATTGGGCATAGCTCATGTGGTAATAATTTCCTCTCCAAAGGAAGAGGTTGCTAGTTCGATTCCCGAAGGTGCCCATGAAAGGGGGGGCTGCCCTTCACAACATTTTTATTCCCACACAACAGAATGCACTCTAAAATCACTCCGCAACATGAATTTAATCCACATTAGCACTTGGAAATATATTGAGGTGACTCACGCACTTTTTTAAGCATAAGCAACCACCTCATTTCTTGAAACCATAAATAGTTGTGAAAAAGACTACATAGAGATGTGGGTATCTTAAAAACAAACAGATTCGAGAACCCCTTAGAAATCAAAATAAATAGGCAATATATATATATATATATATATATATATATATATATATATAGTGAGAGAGAGAGAGAGAACAAGAAAATTGTGAAAGAGATAAGATGAAGAATTACATAACAAGAGGTGGAGAAAAGAGGAAAATGCAGTAATCAGAAATGGGGCTTTGAATTAACATGGTGTTAAAAGAGAGGGGGGCAATTAGGTCATTATTAAAAAGGGTTTGCAATACCCGAACAGAGTTAGGGAGGAAGTTCTCATTTCAATAGTTGAGATGACCTAAGTGCCCAACCCACCATAGCATAAGAGATTATTTGGAAAAAGAAAATGTAAAATATAATTTCTAGATGAATGATGATAATTCTCTTAGCCACTATAACCCAAAGCTTAAGTTGTTGGGTTGTGGGAAATAATGTATATCAAGTTAACATAAACACTACAGCATGTATGGCATGCTCTCCCTTAAAAATACACATCCATGAATTGCATAATTGTATGCATGACTGAGTGTTTTAAAAGCAAAAAAGCGATGTCAAGGCGAGGAAGCCTGCCTATCGCCTGAGGCGAGAGGCGCTAAAAAGGCGACCGCCTTAGTGAAGTGGGACATCAAATATTTAAACCGCCTACAGGATTTTGCTAGGTCGGTTTGGGGATCAGGGAAGAAATGTGAAATAAAGGAGTAAAAGACTTTTCATATTTGGAATTAAAAACCTAGTTTTTTTTGTTCAATTATGTTATCATAGAAGACTTTCTCTATACTTAACGAGAAAGAGAGAAAGTATAAACAAAAAGAAAAGTGAAATAACATGAAATTTGATTTATTTTTACTTTTTAAATAAAAATCACTCAGACCTCGCATCAAAGCCTCGCCTTGGACGCCTGAGGCGAGCGCCAAGGCACCTGAGATGATAGCAGCTCAGATCACCTCACCTGAGCACCTGAGGCACTAAAGCGCTTTGCCTTTAAAACACTCTACGAAATGTCTGCTGAATAACAATCAGAAAGTACACAAGACATACTCTGAGCTTTTATTTTACATGATAAGCAGCATACAATGATTAACCATTGAAGATACAGCTTATTATTGACTTCTGGATTGCAAGGGGCTGTCAAAACATGAATGATGTTTCAAGCAATCACATATTTCTATAAGGGGCACCATCAAATTGAGTGCTTGCTTAGAATTTAGTATGGTTAAAATATATTCCTGGGTTTAATGAATATCATTGTATTCCACAGATCCTAAGATGCATACGTTTGGTCTCTCTGTGGAGCATACTCATGCACAATCATCTGCGTGTATGCAAGATATATTATATGCTTCACATGATACGCAACAAGCTTTGAATAACCATTGATCCAGCTCCATATTATCTCTTAACATAACAAGAAATTGTACCCAAAAAAAAAGTTCATGATCTTTCAATGATCCATATATTTCTGAAAGCTGATGTGCTATAAGGACTGTCAATAAAAAAGGCAAAAACAAATAATACCTCATCTAAATCCTTTATCTTAGGGAACACCTGCAAAAGTTAATTTCGTAATAATATCAATCATTATCAGTAAAAAAGGATGAATAAAGACAGAAGGTTGAACTTGAACAAATATCAAATGCGAAAACTGAAAAGTATAGCAAAAAAGCATCCTCCCAACCAGATTATAACCATTTAACCTGGGGTCAGTTGTTCAAGATGAGAAGTTGAGAAAGCTCAACAAAAGAAAGAATTCCGAATACGTGTGAAACTGATATCAAACATGCATTAGTTGGTGCCAAATTTCTTGAAGAAACTATGGAGCATGAGAAAGTCGTGCTTTAAACCTTGATGACCAGCTTGGCAGGTGTGTAAACCTATGTTCTCCGGCCATGCAATACCTTATGCAACTACGAAAGAGCGATCTAAGTTTCCTGATACTAAGGATATCTAGATGGAGCAAGTGATAACATTCACTATAGGGAGAGGCATTCATCTATAATAAAACAAAGCCAAAGAGACAAAAGGAATCAGCATTCCCATCAAGGTCAGATGGCCATGGCTCCATTAATCTGACTAAATACTAAACAGACAGGGAATACATAAACAAGAATATCTCAAATCAGACAAAATGATATTTCATAGATATTATGCCCAAGTATCCGTGAATTAATGACATCAAAAATTGGATGTTGTTTAAAGTACTTCAAATAAGACAATTACAGCGTGGCTTCGTAACGCTGGCTCTTAGTATGCATACCAAGTCCATACCCAACCACTTTGGATTCTTGATCGGTTAGGTCAGTACTTTGTGAATTTAAATGTTTTTCATTTAAAGTGTTTTTCAGTTCAAAACAATGGAACCTTTAGAATTGTATGATGAGAAATTTTTTTCAAAAAATACCGTGTACGCAACAACTTTTTTGTGAAGGACCTATACATTAAAATCACGACCTTTTATGAGGTCAGTGTATGATGTAGAGTTATGTGCTACTTAACGTTTATTCAGGGCAGATACAGGTCAAATTGTATTAGCTTTAGTCTTTCAAAATTTCGATGATGTCGCTGGATCAGTTTGGTCTGATTCGGGCCAAGGACTGGTTTGAGCAATATTCAGGTCTCAGTATTGGAACGATTATGCTCTGGTTCAAAATTGCAAGCTTTCATGTTCGATCTGGGTCAAGTTTCCAAAACCATCAAGCCAACCACACACAAAAAGACAAAAGAAGAATAATGTAATTCTTAACCCAAGTCGAGCCCAAACTAGATATAGGGCCATAGGCTTGCTCGATATTGGTCTAAATTGGGATTGGGTAACTTGATTTGTTTTAATATAAATGACGCTAATGAATTTTAATAAACCAAGAAAAATTTAGAATTGTTTTTTTTATCAATTAAAAATAGAGAAATAAGAAACTATTCATGGGTCATCGAAAAATATGAAAATCTGGATTTTAATGATGTCTACACTCATGGATCCTTATAAGAATAAATTGTCAAGAATTAGAAATAAACTAAGACAATATATGAAAATTAACCTTTTTACAGAAGTAATCAAGGCGTGCGTCATCAATGTCAGAAATTGCAGAAGCATCAAAACGGTCATAGACCTGTTAACATATACAGAGTAATAAATTTATAATGTATAATTACAAGAATATTATGGTCTAGGGTAAATTGTCAAAAAAAACAAGCATTTTTTTCTGCTGTCAAAAACCCCCTGGCCTCAAAACAATAGTCAAAAAAACCCCGGGAATTTCCAACGGTATCTACATAGTCGCCTTCCATATCTAACCAATTCATACAATCTATTTAGATATCGCAGGTATCGGTTTAGATATCACAGGCAACTGCTTAGAAATTGCTGGATACCGCTTAGATATCGCAGGAAACTAGATATGGCAGGTAAGGGGTTTCTTGACAACTAAAAACTTTTCTAGAGGGGTTTTGACTAACATTTCGAGGCCCGCGTTTTTTTGACAACAGAAAAAAATGCTTGGGTTGTTTGACAATTTACCATGATCTATTATGATCATATAGTCTATGGATTGAAAATGATTGCATTAATGATGAGTCAAATGAGAATGCAATGCAACTCGAAATACTACTGATTTTATAAATGCCAAGGGACTATAACAAGCTCATCCACTACTGAAATTTTTCATGGGTAACCATGTGCTTCCATCAAGGTATCACCATATATAATGAGCATGCTTTTTTTTATAAAAAATATTAGTTAACCATAATAAACTAATTTTAAATAATTTTTAATAGTAACATCACAGTGAAGTTTATGAACAAAACTGAAATAACTTACCTGCCTTACTTGAAGCCGCACTTTTGGAAGAACACCTTTATACTTACTTGTTGATTTAACCTGACATAAAAAAGACGTGTCAGTAATAATCATAGTAAATATAAAAGTCAAAGTTTGCTCACGTACCTTCCCCTCGTAATTCATACAAGTTCGATTAAACAGTGCATTCATATCTGTGAAAAAGATGAGGTAATTAAAAAAAAATATATCCGCAGCAAAGAAGATCAATACTTAGTTATATAACTATGGCACTAAATTTATGCACAAAGAGTCCACACAAAAACCATGAAGCAGACCAAGAAAGGCTGGAATAATGGGAACATATATGATATATCCATCTTCTAGGAACAGTAAAGTGCAAAAGAGAGGCAATAACACAGTATCAATTTTCTATAATTACCTATATCTATACAATTAGAGAAATCCACATGGATGCATACCTGGGTTAAGAAAGGAACTTAAGAGTATTGTTTGTCGATAAAAGCGTGCATGCCCATCTAGATACCTAAACAAAAAACGAAAAGGGAGAATTATGTGAGATAGTTTACATAATTGAAGACAAATATCAATTTTAAAGTACACTATCAGTGCTTCATTTTATTTGACGATGGTCAAAATTAAAAATATTATTGTATGTGCATCGAGTTCCAGTGCATTATACTTCTCCTAAAAATGGGTCAAGAACGGAGGGGATTAAGGTAGCCAAAGAGATGTGACAGAAGTTGCTGCCTCATGACTTACAATGAGAATGTTAAGAGTATATTGATATTAACAAATCAGAACATACCACTGCCTAATGCGCATGACATCAGTTCCATGTTGTTTAGAAGGCGTACGATTCAGTTGCTTAACAACAGTATTCACATGAGACCAATTCTGCGTATTTATAATAAAGTAATAAATTTGTGATGTTTGTATCGCTACAAGTATAAGGATGCATTAGGGGGGGATCTACCAGAAAATTATTTGAGTTACCTGCATTGCTATCACATCTGCATGATCAATAATCAAAAGCTGCACATTGCAAATTAATTAAAAAGGTTATTTGTGGTGTAAAGTAACATTACAACACATAGAATAAGAAAACAACTTTAAAGAAAGTTTGCCTATCATCAAAATGAGAGATACCCACCTCTATTGAAGATAGATAGTCAACATCCTTTCCGTTTCCAGCTTCTGTTTCATCAATTTTCTGAAAAGCGTAAATATAAAAACAATCAATGCTGATAGTGCAATCTATTCGAAAAGTTGGTGCAGATTACATAGCATATAATTCATCCTAATCGTTACACAACTTTTGTGCCAAAGATTACTTCACAACTTTACTGATACGAAAAATCGGTCTACACAACAAAAGCAACAGAACAGAAGTAATCAAGCATTCCTGGTTATATAATCTTTGCTATAGAGGACAATGCAGAAAACTCTACACTAAAAGATGGTGCATCTCCCAACCCACAAGAAGGAAAACACAAAAAAGGGAAAATTACATGTAGATATTACAAGTGGAGCAATTATTTTTACATCCTCTCGTAAAGCTACTAATTCAACTGCCCTGATGGAAAAGAAAAGGATTCTACCCAGGTACTCACCTACAAGGATTATAATAGCACCTCCGCTGAATAATAGAAAACTAGAGAATAAATAAAGAAAACGGTATCATGTGCACATTAATCTCTTAGACCAAGTCCTTCAGATTCAAAAAGAGAATTCACAGAAAGTCGTTTATGGGAAACCAAAAGCACCAAGTTCCTAAAGGAAAGAATTGTCTTGTAAGAAGAATGGTGCAATACTGCAATGTTTCTCATAGGAAATTTACTTCTGCAAATTTATGAAATAAAGCCTGCACATAGCATTATAGGTCCAAATTGGTAACTACCCTCTAATAAGCATAAAACGAACATGAAAAGTAGACATAAGTTATGGCGGCTATTATAATTATGAGTATCTTAGCACCTCCCCACTAATCTGATATAATATTTACATAGCATCATAACTTTGTGTTCTGATCTGGAATTCAATTTACTTTATACCTATTCAGGGCTTCACATCATATTGCGATCACGGGCATGGAACTATCTGATGGCAAGATGTAAAGCTTCAGCTAGTGGCAAATATTTTGTATTGAGCATTTAAATAAATATTGGACCACTAAAATTAATAACTGAACCCAATGCTCATCTCTACCGCATAGGTGTTTTAGATTAATATCGCAACAGGAGCATGTTCTAAACGGCTAACTTATATAATTTTTTTTGCAAGAACAATGCTCATTCCAGAAACTTCTGCGTTGATTCACTGATTCAACTGCCAGAGGCCCATTCAGGGAACAGAGCTGTAAATAACTTTAAAAAAACAAATCTCTAGGAAATGTGTACAAGTTTTTGAAGCAGAGAGGTTTAGGAGAACTTACAGTGCCCAATCCAACAGGAGATGCTACAATGATGTCTGACGTATAAAAATCGTTGTACATTTTTATGCTTCTCCTACAAAAGGAAAAAGGCATTCACCACTTAAACTATGGCACAGTGTCCATGTAAACGCTTTCATACAACAAAAGGCTGGACCTTGGCACCTAAAATCTGACTCCATGATGACCAGTGACAACAAGGGAAATAATTGGTCTGTAAATCCAGAATTTGTAATCCCGTATACTTCCCATATAGGGTGAAATACCAATGTCGAAAATAAGGCTGCATTGGTCTAAGCACTTCGGTGCTTCACTCTCTGATAGGTTAGGAATATTTTAGTGGCATTCGCTGAATAGCAGTGGTCTGAACACTTTGTGTTAGTTTCTATAAGGAGGACCCTACCGATATAATTCTCTCTTCTTTTCTTCATGTTAATTCTAAGGTACAGACAGCATAAATGATATGATTTCGGTCTGAAACTGGCCAAACCGATACATGCCACAGCCAATTTTAATGAAAGCATCCAAATCAATAAAATAGAGTGTTTCGAATCAGGTAGTTCAAACTCCAACCAAAATGGTTGATCTGGAATCTAGATAGAAACTAATACACAGAGCAATAAAATGGAGACATCACCAAATCATGTAGAGAAGCTAATTATAAGTAATTGGTTTAATAATCCATAGAAAAATTGCTATGTACTATCCCAATACCCAATCATGGCACTCATGACGACCATAAGGTACCCAGTGCAGGCATTCAGAAACAACAATGATGCTCATATTATATTTCAGGAAAGGATAAGTACCCACAGCATGCTCATATTATATTTCAGGAAAGGATAAGTACCCACAGCATATAGGTCATGATATTATGCTAATGCTTAAACCTTGTTTCCACTAAGAAAAGATGCTTACTTTGTGACTTTTATGCCTATCATAAAGTCATCATTGTTGTTTCCACCAAATAGGCGTTGAAATTCTTTAGGCTTTGGAGGTTTTGTACTTTTTGAACTCTCATCATCTTCTTCCTCCTCACTGGTTCCGAACTCTTGAGCGAAGCGATTCATGTGCTCCACATTGGCCTGAAAAGGCATCAAACAGTGAGACAAACAAGTAATAGCATTATGAGCATGTTGTCCCTGATCAAGAAATAAATATCCAACAGTATATGCCTCACCTTGATACTGAACAAGTCATTCAAATGGGGAAGACCAGGACAAGTTGCAGGATGAACTAAGCTTATTGTTTAGATGGTAGAGGAATATCTAGACCGATGTATATGGTGTATGAAACATCTTGATATTGCTGTCTGCATTTACGAATAGGTTAAGTAGGTTTAAAATATGAAGCATGACCCAAAGTCCTCCACAGAAGTATGGGCGTTCTTATTGATGGCTCTCGACCTGACATCAACTTTCTAGAACTGATGCCTTGAGTGTTGGATATAGGTATGGAACTTAAAATACCAGTTGGCTAATAGATAAAGTATCTTTGTAGTCACAGAAGGCAAGCTAAAACGTAGACACTAACCTCATTTTATCAAGAAGCTTAAGCTCATTACACAAAGGAGCAGCATACAACATTATCCAGACACAGTTCACAGTAACCAATCAGCATATAACATTTAAGCATTTTACCATTCAAAAAGTTTTATGGCCAGTTATAAACATGACGTCTACACTGCAAATAGGTACCAAATTAATAGCTAAAATAACTATGAAGGGGCCTGCCCAGTTGACAGGCAAAGGAACCTAACTTGTTGATATGCTCCCGCAAACAAGGAGAACCACCCAAAAATTCACCAAGACAAAGGATTTGGAAGATGGCACATATAATGCACAAAAACCTACTATGAACTAAAATAGATTATTAAATTAGTGCAATGCTGAGTTGGCACTAAGAAATATATAATCACAAGATGAGAAATAATAACTAATAGTTTTTTGCACGTGCCGTGCATCTGAATGTATAAAAGACATTGTGGTTAAACTATACCTATGTGATTTATATATCGTGATTATCGAATAAAGTTCTAGAGTTTGCTCGATAGATAGGAAGGAATGGCTTGGATATTGGTGCCTCGGTGTGTGTGTGTGTGTGTGTGTGTGTGGAGAGAGAGGGGGGGTTAGAATTATATAAGATCTGTTATAAATATATTTAGCACATCTGAATTTGCAACAAGAAATATTAAAGTTTGTTTCGAAAAAAAAACATACTTTATTAGATGCTGGAATAAGTTGAATTAGCCTTTTCACGACACGTAAAGCAATGCTTCTATATGGCAGTAAGAACAACACCTGTTTGCATCCAAATTCAAGAGTTAACATAAATAATCAAATTTAAATGAAGACAGCACGATCGACAATAAAATTTCTGATCAGAAAACATTTGAGTGCAAGGTGACAGATCATGTACAAACAAAATTATTAACTTCAGTGTGCTATGTAAAACAAAAGAAAAGCAGTCTAGTGCATATCACAGATAACACTTAAAGCCTCTGAAAATTTGATCTTGAAGACTTCAGCTTGTTCTAAATGCATCACAACAAAATCGTTTAAAGCATCATTCTACAGTGTGTATTTTTTGGATGATCTACACATGAAAGAGGCTGACCCAACTCTTAAAATCAAAGCTTTGTCCAGTTCACTTAGCATTCGAAAAGACAATCCCTACAAAGCTTCCCATTGAGATGGTATTTAAAAATGCATATAATCATCCTCCTTGATAAGTCGCAAAAAGAATGGAAAGAGAGATTATCAATCTATACCAAAATGAATGTATTTCTGTTCAGCATAAAAGATCGCTGGTAGAAATGAACAATGGTCCTTTTACTGCATCTTTCTTCAATAAGGTTGCACTTATATTGCATGTACATTCAATACGGTTAGGAGATCAGTAAAAATGGTTGGGGAGATCACAAAAATTTAATGCAATACCTATTCTATTTAATAAAATGGCTTAATAAATATATGAATCTGAGGCCATTGCAATCCTCAAACTCAATGTGGGTCATCGAACAAAATTGTCACCAAGTTACATGATTTTCCCAAGAAGTTGGCCGAATGTAATGTTTAGGATCCTTAGATTGGTAGAAACATACAGGAAAAAATTTAGACAGCTGCAGGAGGACAACCATATGATTCTATAGGAACACATGATGAATATAGTTATAATAATTGTGACGTGTAAGCAGATGGAGGCGATGAAGCAAGTTGCTCGTAAGCAAGACCATGGGTGATGGTGATATGACCACTACACATTATGCAATTTATGGCATGATGCAATGATTTACAGATGTAAGTGCTCATGATAACAGTTTCACAAGTATGCAGTATATAGTGAAATGGTTTTCTAATTGACTACACATCTATACTGTTCAATAAAGTACAAAATAATTCTACATTTAGTTATGGTGAAGCTTGTGGGTTCAGAAGAAAAGGTTGTGATCAAAACATCAGAAGCATAACCATCATACAGATTACAAAGTTTCGTCACCTTAGGACGTGTAAAACCATGATCAAGGAAACCGCTACCATGAAGATCCTCCTCTGTTTTACCATTTTGTTCCCGAGAAAGCTTTGCATTGTTTTTGCTCACAAGATCTCTTGTGTTAAAAATATGATTTATCTGGTGGGGGGGACATGAATTGTGTGTAAGATAAGAGCATCACACACTTAATCAATAATGCCAGATAACTCTAAATATACGAGACAATGGTGAAGAAAGCTGAACATACAGCATGCATAAGATATGCATCCATGATAATTGAATCCTCTTCGCCTTTAAGGTAAAAAGGCTTCTTGTTACAATGCATTATATCCCGATAACTATTGCCTGCAAGAAGTTAAAAAATTAAAAATTATAAAAAAAAGAAGCAAATATTAGAAAAAGAATGAAACTGAGTAAATAATACTGCTTAATTGAAGAAATATCTATCTTTTATTATAGATAGGTTGGGACATTACAATGAAGGTATTAACAAGCCTCCTCCCCTCTGATATCATTTGATATGAATGGTCCTACTTGACAACTTTCTTAGCAAAGCAAATACATTGAAATCCTCTAAATGCGTCCAATGAACACTCAACCAAATCCTCTAAGCTAAAGGCAACTTCTAAGACTTTGTCCTGTAAGCAGTAAATCTTTCACCCAATTCACATACTTGGTGTGCGTTCATGTAAACGCATGGAGACCAAAATGATTTATTATCAAGCAATAGAAACGGGGACTCATATGTGATAGAATATCTAATAATTCTGTACTAAAAATCCTTGGCTATAGAAACATATAAAGACAGATTAAGCTTATTTTATTTATAACAATGTGTCCTAGGACTTAAAGTATGTCTTATTGTCTTTGCATCTATCATGGAATAGCATATAACTATCTTTTAAGCACACGTAGTAAATAGCATATAAAATATATCACTGTTTCAACAAACGTATCTTAAATAGTATTTGATTTGGACAACCATCCTATCCTGATCTGTTAAGGGTAACACTTTCCTATAGTCTTTGAAGCAAATATACTTCTTTCCAGACTTTACTCTCTTCACCGTTCTATTTTATCATAAAACAGAATTACATTAATTTGTCATTCTTGCTCTCTTCAATCATCTCTTTCATAAATTCTCATTCAATTCTTATAGAAAATCAATTGTTTTGAAACCTAGCTTTTAATTACCATCAAGAAACCTGCACTTAAGCTAAAAGATATGCATAGGCAACACTTGATGTAGCTGTTAACATGGATTCCGGTAAGCATACATGTCCAACAAACATTTGCCTGAATATTCCTCAAAAAAAAATAACAACAATAGGCAATACAAGTGAATAATACAATTTCTTTTGGATATCAAAACCTTTTATATCCCATTGTAAACAATCAATAATGAAGAAATAGTTATTGATGCCCCATCGAAGCACCTACCCAGTGACTGTATGTAATTCCAGAAAAAGAAAATGATAAATAGGTTACTGTGTGCGCAAGAGATTCATCAAAGACTTGGGAAAGAGTGTTTACAAAGTGAAAAGAAGAATCTCAACCGAGGTTTCAAATCTTCAAAACCAGAAGCCTTGTGGATGTCTAGCCAGTGCTTGTACAGTTTTTGCTTGATCCCATATACCATATCACCACTGACCTCCTACAAAGACAAAATAATGGGTCATACTCATAACTAACATATTTAAGTAAATTATTGATGTCCCAAAAATCCAGTAATAAGTAATAATTGCTGCAGGCCTACAGGAAAATGAGACTAACCGGGAAAGAAGAAATCTATAGATATAAAGAATGCAAGTATTAGCCTTCGCAAATATGAAAAGAGGCATAAAATGAGTGTTTACATGTATATAAAATGGGTAAATTTAATAGAGCGCCATCGAACCTTCGGTGTTTATTAGATAGCACCATTGAACTTTAAAATCGCCATAAACCTTTTGTCGATGAATTGAGACAAAAATTTTACTGATGTCCGTGCATTCCTAATATAAAACAAATTGAACTTTAAATGGCATATGGATGACAAAAGAGGTGAAGGAGATGAAAGTTGTTGTGTAGAAAAGACGGTGAGAAAACTGATATACTGTGCATAGTGGTCACTGGTGTCTCAGCAGGAGTGAAAAAATGAAGTTGAAGATGAGTAGTGGAAAATTCCCAATTAGCATGTTGAACTACTACGAAGAAATGAAAACTTCATTTAAAAATGGGCAAATAATAATCAAATGCAAATTTCCCTTCTTAAAGATGCGTAAAAATTATAATTATACAAGAAAGTGCTTGACCATAAGGTATGAGAGAGATGCATTAAGAAGGGGATGGAATAATTTTTGCTATTTAAAAGATCAAGCATAGGAGTTAAATCCAAGGAGAAAAGTCCATTCGTCTTAAAAAGATATGGAGGGGAAAAAGTACAGAGATGATGAAATCGGGTGCAATATCTCAAGTCATAAGATAATAGCATTTCATTTTAACATCTTCTATCTTCAACTAGTTTTATTGCATGTGCATAATCCTCGTGCCCGAAAAAATGGAGTCCTGCCTACCTCTAAATTCTTCTAGAACTGGAAGGGGAAGGTCTAGGACACTAGAAGAAGGGGGGGTGAGGATATATTTGTTATATGGAATTATGTACAACTCGGCAGGGCACGCTTAAGAGTGAAACAAATATACTTTGCACAAAAAAGAAAGCACTGCCCCAAGCTTGAAAACCAATGATGATGAAATTTGTTATCTATACTGTACTAATTAATAAATATTGAGGATTATTCCAATGGGAAAGCCAGACGAAGTACACTAAATGTTGAAGCTTGCTGCAATATCAATGGAAAAGGAACGTGAGAATGACAATAACTTCACAAATGTAATTTAGAATAGCATTATGGCAGATGACTCCATTCCCTAGAAATGCTTAAAGAAATAAGGTAAAGACAAGGCAATCATCCAATATCAAAAAAGTAAAATGTGACAGAAATTTGAGGTAGCATAGCTGCTGCTGCTGGCTACAAATTAATGATCGAATGCAATGTCTGAAGGAAGTTGTGAAAAAACAATAAGAGCATTTTTCATGAGTGCTAGAATAAAATACCATAGATAAATTCTCGCCTGTTCCAACCCACTTTGACATTAGCATCTCAGTTGCGGGCATCTCCCACTTAAATTTCCATTTTGATTCCAATAATTTATCAGCATCTTCATTTGTTAGTATGTGCCCCGTATGACGATGGAAAGAGCTGGATAAAGTGATTTGAAACTAAAGATTTTAGAAAACATTTACAAAGAAAGAAGGAACAGACAGAGAAAGGTATTTTTTTTTAAAAAGTTTCTCGATTATAAATGGACAAAAACATCCATGAAACTGTGGTACACTGTCAGAATGATTCAAATATGTTAATTATTGTACAGGAAACAACAAAAATATCAACAAAGCTTTCTGCATACCTATTTTTAACTAATGGACAAGCTATCGCTAGTCCTAAATGCATATCACAAAGTGTGATTTAGCTAGTGTTGCATATAACAGTAAAGTTGACTATTTGCTAATATATTATAGTGAATTTGAGTTAGCTAGCAGAATGGTTATGCTTTTGGCATTATCATGAATGAAAAATTGAGTTTCTAGAAAGAAAGAAAAAACTCTTTCGCCAAATCATCAATAATATTCTATCAAGAAATAATGACCTTATGGCTCCTAATCATAATGTATATATGCATGCATGCATGTATGTAAGTATAATGTATGCATGTATGTGTGTGCATGTGGGTGTGATTGTTCAAGCCTGTATATAGAATTCAAAGCATCAAGAATGACCAATCTAAACACTTACCAAGAGAACTTTCAAAATAGCCTATATTTCAAAAAGAAAAGGATAGCCTATATTTCTTTACTGGGTAAAAGAAAGTAAACAAAGCTGATAAACGTTAATCCAGATCTAGAAAAAAGTAAAATTGCAGCTAAATTCCTAGTCCCATGAAAACAATTTTTATTTATTGCTAGCTCAGAAGTAAAAGGAGGGTACATTATAAATGCACCAGAAAAATATGGGATAATATCACCTTAAGAAAGCCACACACACACAAGGAAAGTATATGAATAATTAGTTTCTAATGCATATGCTAAATTTTTTGCTAAACACCTACAAAATGTACAACCATCTGTGAAGGGAAAATGAGCTCAAGTAACACAGCATGTATTTCACTATACAAGTCCTGAATCACTCACATGTTTGTGTTTTTTTATTGTATTCTGCATCTTGGATATGTATTCGAAATAAGATAAGCAGGAGGGGGGAAAAGATACCGACATTGTGCTTGTTGTTTCATCAACATTTGACTGGCTGTCACTTTCTAAACCATTCTCATCATCTGAGCTAGAGGCTTCATCCTCATCTCCAATTTCATTTTCGACACTCTGCTCGATGTGAGGACGCTTACGTTGTCTTATATCATCCCCTTCACCATCACCAAAAGCAGAATCACTGCTCATTCCTACAGATGGGAAGAATGAAAGAATTGAAGTGCATATAATTACAAAGCAAAGGATGCAATAGTTTTTCAATTATTCAATCCAGTTTAAATGGTACAGACAAGTTTTTTCTTTTGAATCTCAGTTCTCCTTGATCATGTCCCTGGGTGCAAACTTAAGAAAACAGAGTGGTAAACACATTTGATTCACCTATTGTATATAAAGAAGCGAAAGTACATTTTACTATTTCTTACTGCTAGGGCTTGATCTTTAGAAAAAAATGATGGATGTGTATGACAAGACTATATATATGTCACGCCCCTAAACCATATATACATAAATTAGAAATTTCAAGCGTGGCATGCCACAATCTTCTCCTCAAGAAGACGGCAAGGCCTATCTCAGAAAAAGAACTGTTAGTGATATATATAAAATCTTAAATATCCAAGAAATTATACTTGAAATTCTTAAATTGGTACACACTCCAAAATCTAGCCACAAGTTTACTAACCTTATAACATATATAGCCTCAGGTGGTGTAACCAAGCAAGAGTACACTTGATCTTCTAGATTAACATATAAGAAAAGTACTATAGTTAATACATGTTTACTCAAAGGACATCCTTTATTTATCTCAAACCAACTTAACCTTGAATACTAAACCCCAATTCCAACAAATATCCCACTTACAAGTATCTAGGATAATCATTATATTTACTATGTCCTAATTTATTCAGTGAAAAGGGTCGAATGTTATAAAAGATATGTGTGGGGTCCAATAAGAATTTTCCATTAATTCCAATCCTAGAAGAATTCATCTGCAACGGGTATCGGTTCAAACCTATACCTGTCAATGGATAAAATGATCTGGCCGACAACCTTAAAACCTCACAATCGGAACCGAATATTACTCCTTCTGCAAACTAGATTCCCAACGGCAAAGACATGTCTCTTTCTTTTCTAATGTCATATTTATTGTTATAGTTGTCGTTCACAAAACATACAAATTTAAAGGAATAAGTCTCAGATCTTACCGTTCTCCAAGGATTTTGATGCAATTGAAAGGGTCAAAGGCATCGAGTTTTCGTCGAAATATCTGGATCGGGAGCCGATGCTTTAGGAATGAGTATACTAGAGAGAGAACCGCGTGAGAGAGAGAGAGAGACGTTCGTGAGAGAGAAAGAGGAAGAGAAAAGTTGCGGCTAGGGTTAGGGTGCTAGGACCATGATTTATTAGTAGGCTGAAATTTTGCATAAAACACCCTATGCTTGTCGTATTTACATTTTATGTCTAGAAAACCATATATATATAAGAATAATGGAGGAAAGAGGCCATATGAGGCTTTTTCGTTGGTTGGTGCAAAAAAATACACCTTAAATCTGCCATTTTTTCGACAATCGGCATTCGTCATCATCATCTTTATCATCCAAGATATGGATATACCAAATTTCATGTGATTCTAACATTTTTTCACCGTTGATTTAGTGGGTGCAAATTTAACGGTTTACCGATAATAGAACTTTTTACATTGCTAAATCAACAGTGAAAAGGTATTAGAATCACATGAAATTTGGTGTATCCACGTCTTAGATGATAAAGATGATGATGACGGGTGCCGATCGTCGAATAAAATGGTGAAGGGTATAGTTTTTTGACGCCGCCTAACGAAAAAACCTCCTAGGGCCTCTTTCCTCCATTATTCACACACACATATACACATATATATGATCACAAAAGTATGTCATTCACCAATCAAATTACCCTTCATATACTAATAATCTCAATGTGACTCTGGAAAAAAAGAAACCTAGAAACTCTTCGATTGAATTCACTACCCAAGCATCAAAACTTAGCCATCTAATTAAGATCGATGAGTCACTGCATTTTCAAAAGAATTGAAACTGTAGTGTGATTTAACTAATTAAGTAAAAAAATAGTTAAAAGAGACATGGGAGATATCACGTTATTATTTTATCCATAGAGTCAAAGACAACTAAAATTGACGGTTGTTAGCTTGACAGATGGAGAAAAAGGATAGATGTGATTGACACTAATATTTCCTATAAAGGTATTGTTGATTATACGTGATGGAGCGTGCTTCCTCCAATGTCCAAGCTACTACCAAAACTAAATGTTTGGGGTAAAAGCTTCGTTGTTAATGATAATATCCAAATATTGGGGTAAAGGCTTTGTTGTTGATGGTGATGAAGATAACAAGACCTTCCTCCATGCTAAAACTTCATATTTACTTAAACTGAAACCAAAAGACCAAGAAGCACTGACACTTGCAAAGGGCGTTTGTGACCATGCCTAAGTCCGATACTTGTTGGACACCGATAGTCCAATACACGTCTGCCATGTCTGCGCACGATGTCGGACATGCATGCATGTCTGCCATCACATTGAAGGTCATCTAGCCATCACTAAACTTGTCATCTAACCATCATTAAGCATTTAAGCCCTAGTTCTTTCCTTTAAACTTAGCTACTGCTAAATATAAAAACTGGCTCAGATTAACTCTGATTACATATATGTACCAAAGTAGATCCCAATTATTCGAACTAAGATAGATTGATATATGATTATATATACCGCCTATGAAGCTGAGATGCTTCATAAAGCACTCGTCCGCATACCAGGAATATAAATAATGAGCAATTAAATTTCTGATAACAAAGTGAATTGCAATACAATAACTTGATAACAAACTGCAAAAATGAGGTATATTCTTACAACAGTAGGTTTAGGCAGCAAGATTTAATCTTCCGGTTTTTTAAATTAAGCAACTACAAAAAGGAGGTGAAAAAGTAATATGTAGAAATAAATAATCAACAAATATGTTATCTCGATTTTCCCAATTGTATATACTGCAAGTTTTACCTTTCTCGACTTGATTTTCCTCGTCGTAGCCAGCATTTTCGCCGTCATCCAAATTACCTCTCCCTTCTCGTTCTCTTCGCCTGCAAAAAGCAAATTTTATCACATATTGTCAATGTTGCCATAAAAAAATATTGAAAAATTTCAGGAAATTTTTTTTTTTTAAATCAAATAGCGAAGGAAGAATAGGAAAAATCAAAAAAAAATTATGAACGAATAAATCCTAAATAGTTGAAGGGGGGATAAAAGACCCCCGTCGGCGGCGGAACATCCGGAGCGTGGAGAGCTCGTCGGAGGTCTGCGCCGTCATCGGAAATCGTCGAAGGCAGAGGCTACAGACGTCTAGGGTTTAGAGAGAGAGATTAAACCCTAACTTCGCGTAGAGATGAGAGAAAGAGAGACGCTTTGTTTATTTTTTGGTAAATGGTCAAAAAAAACCGGCCCAGCTCAAACTTGTATAAAAAGACATTTCGCTAATCTAAAAAGTTGCATGTGCTATGACAAGGGTGATAAGGGTGAACACGGTTCACTTCATTTTTTCACAAAAATTTTTGAACCGATCAGATCCGGTTACTTTTATGGATAGAACCGAACTAAAAAACGGAGCAAACCCGATTTCGAACCGAACCAGTCCGGTCGGTTTTTGGGTGGGCCCTACCAAAATGATATTTGGGCTTTTTAAAAAGGCTTAGTTCAAAAAAAACAAATACTTTCGAAACTACAAGAAACTATCATGGTACAAAATTCATGTGCAAAGTTTTTTAGTTTTTTGGTTGTTTTTTGCAATTTAGCATCTTATTTCAGGTGGATTTTTGCGGTCCTTGGAAGTTTTTTGATGGTTTCTCGTGTATTTTGAAGGTTTTATGATAGTTTCTTGTGTATTTCAAAAGTTTTTAGAGATTTCACATGAAGATTTGGGGTTTTTTAGAATCAAGGCTTAAAAAAAACATCTAACAATCAATAATATCCGGTCGCATAACCAATGAAAGGCGGCTCAGTTGGTATGGGCATTTGCCCTCCTAGAGAGTGTGCGGGTTCGAACCCAGGAACCCTAAGAGGAGAAGTGTCCATAAATTAATGCTTTCGGAGCCAAATTCATGGGTCTCCTGGGTG
The DNA here is from genome assembly GCA_030015575.1 of Agapanthus africanus. NCBI lineage: Eukaryota > Viridiplantae > Streptophyta > Magnoliopsida > Asparagales > Amaryllidaceae > Agapanthus > Agapanthus africanus. Next base: position 17,771,115 of record CM057344.1, read on the forward strand.
GGTGTGTACTTGTGTGTCGTGTGTGTTTAGGTTAGGGCTTATATGTCAGTGCCAAAAAAAAGAAAAGATAAAAAGAGTTGCATGTGAAAAAAGTTTGGATTCATGAAGTTATGGTATAGTATCTATCTTCGCTTTCTATCTGTTCTATCGGATGTTTATTAATATCTGATGATTTGCAACTGGTGCAAGCCTAGTTCAAACCATTCAAGGCATTATCGTCAGGGAGAAGGCTTTATTTTTCTTAATCCAAGTTTGATCCAGCAAGTTATCTTTCAATCTCTAGAATCACAAGATAGGCACAAATTAAATGTTCTGCCTTTTTTGAACTGACCATCCTTTGGGATCGAACTTGCAATCTCTCGCGTTGAAGAGGAAATTGATAGCTATGTTGTAACATTGTATGAATTTATCCGGTTTTCCCGTCAGCAGAGAGTGCGTGTCCTGCAAGAAAATTTGACATTGCCACCTTTGATATCGCATGTATGTTATCACTGAAATGCTCAGTCTTCATCGAATACCAGGATCATGTCAAACCTTTTTCATAGTTTTTCTTGTAATTGCAGTTATTAATATGCAAATATTTATTTTTCCAGATTACTTAGCATGTCCGGGCACAAATTTTCCATTGCTAGAAAATCAGTAATGAATAGTAAGAAGAATACTGACTATAAGTTTGCAGAGAAATTATTCGGGCAAAATTATGCAAGATTGCATAAAATATGCATTCTATTTCCATTGCAACAAAATTTCACACTTCTGAACGAAAGATGCACAACTTCATCTAGAAGACAAAAAAACACCATTTTTCTTCAATTGCAAGTGGTACATAAGTTCTTCACAAAAGAATTGAAGGATTCACTTGTCTCAAGGTTCTTTTTACAAATTTGAGATATGGCACAAGAATGATGCACCATCGCCCAAAACTTGGCCTAAAACTTTAAGCCATCTATCTATCTATTTCTACTGGATTTTGGTTTCCGCCCTAATGAGGAAACTTGTTCGAAGACGCTCTGCGTGCCTTATCAAAGATCGGGTGCTCCATTATTTCCTTGGCAGAAGGCCGCTTCGCTGGATCAGGGTCCATCATAGCCTGAAATGAAGAGTATTGTAAGGGGCATAAAAAGGCTAGATTTTACTAAAAAGGTGCAAAGAACACAATCTTGTTTTTTGTTGGCAATTTCCATATGGACTTTTTGGTTTCATGCAAAGAGAGAATGCAGCAAATATTTACATAAATTGCACCGGATCCTTTGCTTGGTTTGTTGCATATGATATTTGTCGCAGAAGTTGATAATATGAATTAGCTTACATGAAGCGTATTTAATATAAGACAACAGCTTTATGCATTATGAACAGTGTTGGAATGATGTTAACTAATTGATGATGAGGCATATAGCATGACTTTAATCATTGCAGAAAATCCCAAAAAAGAAAAGAGAGAATTATTCTTTAATCTTAGTTTATTTGTACTCAAGTGTTGAGTAAACAAAGGAGAACAGATCATGGATGCATAACCTTTCAACTTTCGAGCGAAACAATATCAAAGCTATAAGAAGGATCATATATGCAGGTTAACTTTCAGTAAATTACAATGAAACTTTCATCCCGTTAAAGATAAATGTCATGAACATGGCCATTTTCTTTTTTAATGTTGGCTAGAACTTTTATTGGACCCCAGCCAGCCCATATTCATTTTATTTATAGAAACAGCAATTACAACCAAAAGTAGTACTCCTTACTTTGCAGAAAAGTCCCAAAAAGAATACATGATAAATAGAACAAGAACAAGCTTTTAGGGTTTTCAAATTTACTACCATATGCCATTTTCAACTTGAAGCTCAATTAACTACCATATGAACATTCAAAATTGAAAAACGGTGTATTGGAATTCTATCGAAAACATTAAAGCTCATGCGATTTATTTGCAATGTACCAAGAACATGGTATTCTTTCCAATAAATTAGTTTAAGATAGGTAACTGAGAAACACTATATTGATGGCGTTTTAGTGAAATTCAGTCTATAAAGGTAATTACCTTAAGCAAGGACTGAAAGCTCATAGAAATTCCAGGAAGCAAAGCAATCTTTCCCTCTCTGAGATTAGAGAAGTGGGGCCCAGAATCAGGCAACGGCGTCCCTTTCACGAGCTCATAAGTGGTCAATCCTAATGAGAAGATATCGACCTTATCAAGGTGCTCAAATTTGTCATTTAATATTTCTTGAGGCATGTACCGTGAATCTCCTTCCTCAATAGGCAAGCTTTTATCAATGAGAGTTGCGCAACCAAAATCTCCGATTTTATAAACACCGTTTTTTACATAAATATTGTCGGGTTTCACATCCATGTGGGCCATGCCTCTTTCATGCATGAAGCGCAATGCTTTAGCTATCTGTACACCGATTGAGATACAATATACTATTTATTAGTATGCATGTGGTAAGATATATTCTCATAGTCTCAGCAAAAGTACATTTGAAAATTTCTAGCTCCAACTATTCAAATTATATCAAAAGTTCTCGATATATAAAAAATCTCAATTATTTTAGATACACGCCCTAAAAAAAATCTCAAATAATATATGCATCGCATCACATGTGCAAAATACTAGTATGCATAACCAAATTACAGGACATACGAGAACGAGAAGTAGAGTGTGCATAATGTACACAGCTGATGCTCATGCAACTACGGAGCAGAGTCACGCAGCCAACAAAAATCGGAAAAATGATAACAATATTTTATGCTTGTTATTGAGGATTGTGTTAAACTTTTGAGGCGCCATATAAAGCCAAAGAGCTGGGATTGACACGTTTCCTTAAGATAATTCATCAAATAAAAGATGGGTAGTCTTAAAACAGAAAAACACAACAGACCAAAGACAATGTAAATAACCCTAGTTAGGTTACAGCGTTCTTGCTGTAAGTTTTGATCTAGAGTGAATAGGATGAGCATTTGAAAGACAATGCATTATTAATACACGCATTGTGAAGGTGCGACAGAAATTTTGATTAAATTTGCAGTTTTTCCCTCAGAAGGAAATAAATAAATAAAATACATGTTAAAAATGCTTATGATGAATGTTAAACTCGTCTGTAATTTTTAGATGAATCATCCTTGCTACATAATAGACCAAAAGCAAAACCTAAAAATGAAAAAACAGGGGTATAAGACAGTAAAAGATGCGATTGGGAAAAAACCTGATATAGCATTTCAACTACTTCTCCACCCTTGGGTATATGGCCTCTGTCGGTAGATAGGCTGCTATCACAAAGTTCCATTTGAATATACAGTTGCTCATTCTCGAACCATGAGGTGTAGTATCCAACTACATTTTCATGATAACCTAAGGCCGCTAAAGCTTGAACTTCCATCAGGACTTGCCTCCTGTAAAAGGAAGCCAACTTTATAACCATTCCCCATTTTAAGTTTAACACGGCTATATTTAATAAATACCACAACTTTTCAGCATTTTGCAGATGAATATCATGTACTTTTTAAATTGTTAGTTGATACCTTGAACTTAGTGATTTTGGAATTGACCTTCAGAGTTTTTCAATGTAATATTATACATCATTTTCCATGAAATAACAAAAAGGTGGATAGAGGTAAAAGGAAAATGATGTATGATATTAAAATTTGAAAACGCTGTAAGGTCATGATATTTAGTTGGAAATCACTAAGTTCATGGTATCCACTTGCAATATATAAAGTATATGGTACTTATTTTGGAAAACACTACAAGATCATGGTATATTAGTGAAATATAGGCTTTGGAGAAATTATTGCTGCATACTGATTAAATGTAACACAGGCAAAAAAAGTAGACTACCTTTCATTGTCATGACGCAGTTGCCTGATGGTATGCTTGACTGCATACATACAACCATCGATTCTTCTCAAAACTTTGAAAACATGGCTGAAATTACCCCAACCAATTTGCTAGAAGAAAAGATAGATTTTGATATGAAAAGTCAGATGTAGTCTATTTACAATTCAAGGTCCAAATCAATAGGGATTAGGGACAACCTCAATTTCATGGAAATCAGTACGATATCGTGAAAGCCCATCTCCACCAATTGATGGAGAAAAACCTGCATTTTCCCAACATAAATTCATATCACGCAAATTGCTGAACATCTCCAACTAATCAAAGATGTGTTGGTTCCTCCAGCCCAATGCTAATTAAAAGTGCAGGAGATCCAAACAATTTCGCAGTAGTTCTTATCAGAATAAGTTAAAAGCTTACAGCTCACCCTTTGATCTTTCCCTGGAATAATACACGGACTCTGCTAGCATTTTGGGATGGAAAATGAAAGCTTTAACTTCATAAATTATGGAGTGATCACACATACTCTGTTACTACCATAGCATGAAGTAAAAATAATTTTAGGAATATAACACATATATGATATAGCATCTATTATTTGCAACTACTCATTGGTGATAGCGGTAGTTTGAGCCAAATTAGAGCGGTTTATCGGCACCCTAGTACCCTTTATTTGTTAGCCAGGTCATGGAAATCCAGACCTATTTGTGAATTTGGCCATCTCATATATAGAGGAAAGTTCGGCTTGCTAAGCTAAATTTCAACGGTTACCTGAGATTCTAATAATTTACGAAGCTGCAAGACAAAGGGAAGAATCCATTGGTCACATGCTCAAAAAAACTTTAAATTATATTATATCTCACTTAAACCATGCATGTATATTAGAGGCAACATATAATTCAAAGATGGGAAGTATTGCGTGAAACACGAGGAAATACTAAATGATGCCAAGTAAACATCAAGAAGAAGAAACTCAGAGAAAGTTCACCTATGGATCTTGATCTCCTGTCTCCAAAGATATCCATATCAACTGTTGAATCTATATTTAGATACGGATTCTTGATGCATGGAGGCGGCATGACTCGGCGACGTAAAGCTACTGCTGACTGAGAAACGTAGCTATGTTTCTTCTGTGGCCCAGTTAATGACGGCTTGGTAAGTTCCTCTGAGTCAAAAGCATCAACTTGGAGATCATTAGCTTGCACATTGGCAGACAGTGGATTGCTTGGGGAACCCTCTAAGAAACAAGAGACAAGAATAAATAGGACAGTTGTCGTATATCACTGATATTAGCAACAACATATAAGAGGATGTGTTGGTGAGTAAATTCAAACATTGCAAATGCATCTATTCAAAGATGATGGCATTATCATGCTTCATTGTGTTCAAATGTGTTAGCCATTGGGCCTGATATCCGCTCATATGAGTGGGTACCCTATATATTCATATAGGGGGCTAGGGTTTTATATGAGACATATGATAGATGATGCAATATAGAGTTTTCTAAAGAGAAAAACAAGATAGTCGTCGTCTCATTTTCTAATCATCTTCTACTTTGGGTTGGCTTACGGGATGATCAAGAGTGGGATTCTCGCTTTCTACCAAAGTGTGGTTTCCTTCCAGCCGTTGCTTGAAGGCGATAAAAATCATATCTTCTACATGACGTGGGCAAGAAACGATCCAACCAATCGGCTCAGGAATATCATAAACCTTTAGAGTAGATACATAGACTTTCCGTTGCGCTTGGTTGCATATTTTATATCTACGTTACTTAAAGTGAACATTGGTATCAGAGTCATGCATGCCCACGTTCATAGAATTATAGATCTGTGGTTTTTAAAATATTTGCAACTCAAAGATTGCGTTTTTTAATCTAAATTTAGATCAATTTTTATAAAAAAAATATTTTAATGACAGATTTATATTTTTAGAGTTTTTTGTTTCGATGGATCTTCGTAGATCTATCGATTATGCATCATATTGTCACCATAGATTAGATACCTTTTTTTATATTTTGATATAGTTTTTTTTAGTTCGTTGATGTGAAATTGCTCATATAACAAATAGTGAGATAATTTTTTTATAAAAGATTAGATCTTTTATGTAAAAAGGAAAAGATTAATTTTTTTTCTCTATTTTGGTGCTTATGGCGGCTAGGTCGCAATTTTTTTACAAAACCCTAACTCTATCTTTGGATAAACTCATGGGGATTTTTTTAATTTTGGCAGAGCAAAATAATTTTTTTCTGGATGAAAAAGAATCTTCTTGGGATTTTTTTTATTTGGCAAGGCCAACAAGATAAGATTTTTTTTTATCGAGATTTTTTTTATTTGGCAGGGACAAAATATTTTTTTAAAATATATATATATTATTGGATAAAATGGAATTTTCTCGGTTTTTTTTCTTTGCAAGGCCAAATTTTTTTTTAAAGGAAATTTTTTTAAAATCTAGATAAGATTTTTTGTTTTATTGAGATTTTTAATGGATTTTTTCTGGATTTTTTTAAAAATATTTTTAAAAAAAGAAAAAAGGACGAGTCGGGCTCGACGGCTCCAACCCAGCAAAGCCGGGTCCATTTTTTTAATTTTAAAAAAAAATCCAGAAAACTCTTAAAAATTAAGAAAAAATTATTTTTTGAATTTTCTTATTTTTTGGAGTTTCTCACTCAAGTTTTGGGTTAGTTGAGAGTTTTACTATTAACTCTGAGAGTTATATTTTTTTCGAAAATTTTGTTTACTCACCAAAAATATCAAATTTTTTACTCACATAAAATCTTGGAGATTTTATGGATAGTTGTTCTAGTAGGAACGTCTTGGACGCATGTTTATTTCACGAATAAAACGAAAACCCTAATAAAACGGACAAGATTAAATAGGATAGTTTAATGAAAATGAAATTTGTTAGGTTGATTGTTGCATTTATGATATGCATGGCATATTATATATATAAAGACACATACTGCATCAATCTGACAAATTTCAAGTGGGAGATTTCGCTAGGAGGCGGGAGTTTAGATTCAACTACTCAATCTACTCCGTTTCTAGGAAATCTATGATCTGTTGTTCAATCATTTTAACAATATTTTAAATTTAATACTTTTGAAGGATGTGGTTTGGGCCATAGGCTTTCCTTCTCTTTTTCGAGTAGTAAGTTTGTTATTTTTGTTAAGATGGGTTGAAGACGAAGCGTTATTTGGTAAAGAACGGTACTCCATTATGTGCCATGGTCTTAACGCATCAATAATAAAGTAAATTATTGTCGGTTTCACCAGAGGTGAGATGGTAGATGACAATAACAAAATTAAAACATTAGTTCAATATTACATAAACAAGCTGAATGACTTGGACGCTAGTAACAGGATGGCAACGATGTACCAGGGCTACACGACGCAGCATCATCGAGGTGGCAGCGATGTAGCAGGGCTACACGATGCAGCACCATCGAGATACAACGATCTTTAGAGGATTGATGCATCTAGAATTGCCTTACGCGTTGAACATAATGAAGAGCAGGGTCATTAGTGGTCGTATGATTTATTGTCGAACACTCGCAGCTTATGCTAAGCGGAAGTTATAGGATATCTACGCGCCAAGAGATAGATTGTGCAAAGATTACGGGATAATCTATGCGACGTGGCAACGTCACGTTATTTCTTGGTTTGGCCTTATTTTCATATAAGGGGTCGAATTAGGTAATGTGGATATACTTAAGAGTTATATTTTCATTGATCCGGATCTGAAGAGTGTTGCTCCAGTTAGACTGTAGAGCGACAGCAGTAGGCAGTTGCATGTTTTCTATTCGATATATGAAGCAATTAGTTATACGAAAAGCGAATGGGTTGACGTTTGCCAGTACGTTTGAGTAACTGAGACTTAAGGTTTAAACGCCAGGGATGATAGAACCAAAAGCGTTGCGAATATGTTGACGAGCTCAACAATGCGTAAGGGCGGGTGTCCTAATGCAAGAAGAGTTCAATCGAGCTACGAAAACAGAAATAGCGTGTCAACTTAAGTGATCTGACATGGAGAAATGTGCTGGTAATAATGGATATAATAAATCCAGCGTTTGACTGTGGGAATTTGAACCGCTCCATTAGTCAGGGTACTAAGTAGAAATAGGTCTTCTGCTTGGAGCGTAAAAATTTATGAAAGCAAATCATGTATCGAGAACATATGAATCTATTTTGCATCGGGGAGCGGATAGCTATCCATAAATAATCTTCCTGTCAGGGTACTAAGTGGAAGGCCTTCTGCTAGGAGCAGAAAAATTTGTGGAAGCAAATCATATGTTAAGGACATATGAGTCAATTCTACATCGGGAATGCAGATAGCTATCAACAAATCATCTTCTCGTCGGTTAAAGTTTCAGTTTCGGCTTAGGATATTTGGATGGCTTGATGGGACAATCTGCCTTATGGGTTTCTTATGGTTTTAAGGATTTACCCTTCTATAAATGTCGTGAGTGGCATGATAGATTAGGTCAACAGATAGAGGGGTGACTTAACCACCTGGGATGAATGAATTGGCATTTGAACCAAAATCAAAGCATCTACTTATAAGAGTTGCCTTAGAGGCAAAACCACCAAAGGAAAACTATTTGAATTCATTGCAGATAATTCACTCCGATAAATATGGACCAATAAACGTGAAGGCACGTGGTGGATTTTTCTAATTTAACACCTTCATTAATAATTACCCGATATGGCTATTGATCTCACACTGAACTAAAGCGTTGATTTGTATCAAAAATGTTATTGGTGGAGTGAAAAGTCAATTCGCGCAAACAGGGCAGTGCATGTTTCACGAAGTAAGCAAGACATGAGTATTTATTTTAGCAGTTCAGAGAACTGAATGAAGGAAAAAGAATCGTCAGATAGCTGATGATATCGTAAACTCTGCAACAAAATGGTGTTGTAGAGGAGAATTAGAAAACCCTAGATATGATAAAGAACATGAAAAGGGCCAATCTTACATATCGTTTGGGAGATGCGTTGTTGGCAGCGGCTTATGTTCTTGATCATGTGTTTTTTTCAAAGTCGGTACAGTCAACACTCTATATATAGTGGACGAATGGGAAACCTGGAAGGTCACTTGTGTCCATAAGTATGTGATAGGACTGTGATTGATATTTGGTCGTACGACGTTGATTTCCTCAGAGAGGAAACAACGAACGATTTTCTTATGGAGGAAACAACGAACGATTTCCTCATGGAGGAAACATCGAGCGATTTCCTCGATGAGGAATTTTCGCAAAAGGCAAAAGTAGGTCAGGATTTGGGATTTTACGAGTTTGAGAAGACTCTTAGTCGATCAGCGATGCAGAAGGAATTAGTTCCTTCATTGGCTGACGACAGTGGAAGCGACATTTCCGCCGATGGCTCGAAACCAATCACGGATCCTCAAAAGACTTGTAAATAGTGTTGTGGATTAACATCCCGACGATGTTTCGATATCGAAGGAGAGATGTCTATGGTAACTCCGTATTGGTTGCGGAACCCAAGTGACATGAGGACACTACTTATGGGCTTATTGCGAAGGAATGAATAATGACAATGGAAGAAGTGCAAGAGTCGAACGTTAGAGGATCAAGTCTGAGATTTGGTCAAATTATCCTACCAGACGCAGGACTATTGATAAAAACTGGATTTTTTGAAGTCTTGCGAAAGGAGGATATTGTAGAGAGATTACAAGGCGCGCTTATTGATGAAGGGATTCATCTAGCCTAGGTGAACAACGAATAGACACTTTTCATCTGGGGTAATCATTGCATCTATTTCGCCTTCCTTTAAGCATCATTGCACATAAAAATCTTGAGCTAGTTCTGGGAACCTAAATCGTATTGTCATAGGAAATTTGGATAAGGAGATCTGCCTATCGGTTTCAAAGCTAAGGGGACTCGAGTCGACTCAGAGAGTCCATTTAGGTCTTGAAACACTTATCCAAGCAGTTATTGGTTCGATGTCAATCTATATTGGATATGGACTGAAGATGATTGGATACGACAGCTGTAAATTCAGAGATCTTGTTGTGAACGATGTTATAATGACCAAAAGTGACTTGGAGACAATGAATGCCACTTGAAGTGGCTGTGTTCTCGCTATAAAGGACATGTGAGATATTGAGTTTGTGCTTAGGAATTGGATCCATAAGGAACCGTTTCAAGAGTATCCTATGTTTGTTTTCGGAGACTCGCGTGAGCGGTTCAGCCCACACAATCACTCCAATTTATTACTCCAATCACTAATGGACATGGTTTTTAGGCTTAATCTTTTCTATAAGACACTTGACGAAGAAAGACATATTCTGTGGGTTCCGTTTCGCTTAGTCAGGAATCAAATGTATGCACGGTGTGTACTTGAACAGATATATAACCCTTGCCGATTGGACTTAGTATTAGGATATGCTTGTTGGGATGAAGTGAAAAGAATTTTCAGGTATTTATATGGGACGGCCAACAATACCTAATGCTATGAGGAATCGGATTTGCAGTCATGTGGACATACAAATGCCGACTGGGCCGGCAATATGGATATGCATACATCCACATCTACACGTGCTTTCTTACATAATGGTAGGGCCATCACTTAAAATGGAAAGAAGTTGTTTAGATTTTTCACCATGGAGGTGGAATATGCAGCTACCTCAGTAGCACCAAAGAGGTTGCAAGGCTAGGGTGATTTCTCGGTAGTCTGCATGTGATTCCGCACACAAGGGAAGCAGGACTTCTCTTTATCGTGACATCAGGTCAACGATAGCACTCAATCAATCTCATATATATGGGAAGTTGAAGCGCTTAAAAATCTAAAGACACTTCATTAAGGAGTATGTGGCATGAGAAGATGGTCTAAACTATAAGGTCTTCCTTCAGGTCAGACGATCGGGGATCCGATGACAAAGGAGATGGCCGAGTGACGCTGCGTGCATTTATGCTCCGTCCTAAATGACGTATTGGATTTTAGATAGCTTGATAGACTTTACTCTTATATTTTGGCATTATTATTATGGATAGCGACTTTTATAGATGCATATTTTGAGATTGATTGTGTTGCTTTCTTTTTTTATGATCTGGGATGGATATGTCTGTATTTTTGTTTGACTATTTCAGGCATGGAGTACAAGTGTATAGGGTACATGAAGTGTACGAGGTAGACGATTTGTGCAGGGCACATATTTAACAAAGATACGTCAGCAGGTAGGAACTCTCCCTCACATGAGAGATCCTCTTTATGCTAGGGAAGCATACGAAGGTGAGACTAAGTACCAAACGTCATCTACTCGGAGCAATGACTGTTTTTTTGTTGCATACTGGGTATGTCAACAGTGGGAGCACTTAATAAAGTCGCCCTGATCAGGTAAGGATGAGATTGCCATGTGTTGTAAGCCGAATGGCCGAAGTGGTTATCCCATGACCGCTTTTACCTGTTTACACATAGCCGAACTAAGTGTCTGACTCGTCGCACGGAGCACGAGCTTGTCGGGAGATCCCAGGCATATCGCAGGGCGATATGACCGGGCAAGTCAATCACGGGGTGATTGGACTTGGATCCGTACGGTATCACTTTAATGGCGTACGCTCTTGGGAAAAGAATTTTATACCGTAGCACGTTGCCATACGACGTGCATTTGGATCGTGCACATAAGGAGGTTGAGGGATGGATCTCATCTCCCTAACTTTGTGAGCCCTTATGATGACCTTCACGAAAGTACGGACGGTCTATATACCCTAAGTGACACTAAGTTGTATGGGTAAGCATATTATAAGCGTCTGCTACTTTTGCTGTGTTTCTTGTTGCGATGACAATATACCGCACATATGGTGCAATGTCAGAAAAGCGGGTGAATAGCAGAACTATTCAGAGCCGAAGGAAGATCGATTGGAATGTCTCATGATCGTATCGCATGGCCAACTCTTATTGACGCCATGGTGGCAAAGTTCAAGAGTGAGATGAATCGGGAGGTATATCTAGGTGTTCGAATACGATTCTGAGATGAATCTAAAGTACTTGAGCAGACATGTTTAAATAGATCTGGGGTATGAGATTTCGCGAGCCTAACATATTTTTTGTCTGTGTTGTTTTCTTCTAAGGAGATCCTTTGGTCAATCCTAACGGATCTGGCTGCAGGGCTACCCGCTTGCAGGTTCTCAACGGTCCACGCCACACCAACATATATATGTATGAGTAAGAATGAGGAAGAGGTGATTTTCAGGAAGACAATTGATTCCCAGCTCAGGGAGCTATGGACGGCACTCACTCGAATGTGTGAATGGGAGTATGTTAGCCGTTAGACCCGATCCGGCCCGATATCCGCCCATATGAGTGGGTGCCCTATATATTCATATATATATATATATATATATATATATATATATATATGGGGCTAGAGTTTCATATAAGACATATGATAGATGATGCAACATAGAAAGTTTTTCTAAAGAGAAAAACAAAAGTGAGTCGTCTCCTTTTCTCATCCTCTTCTAATTTGGGTCGGCTTGCGGGGTGATCAAGAGAGGGATTCTCACTTTCTACCAAAGTGTGGTTTCCATCTGGCCGTTGCTTGGAGGCGATATAGATCAGATCTTCTACGTGACGTGGACGAGGAACGATTTAAACAATCAGATCAGGTATATCGTAAACCTTTTGAATAGATACATAGACTTTCCGCTGCGCTTGGTTGCATATTTTGTATTTGCGTTACCTAAAGTGAGCAAAATGAAATCCATTGATACCGAACACTAGGTTCAATGAAGCTATTATATAGTTCTTGAAGATCACATACATGTTATAATCTTGAAGATCACAACATTTTATAGTTCTTTCAAAACTAACACTAAGCTTGGCATCATAAACTTGCAATTCTCAGACAAACCAAAACATTTGAATTCGTAGAGAGACTAAGACATGAGGCATCTTAGAATAGGAACTACCGGTGTGTGATCGAATTTTGCATATACACAAAATCCAAAATCTTTTTCTGATTTTATAAGGGCAGGTTCTAGAATACAAAAGGCAACATTTAAACTGGATGAGCTCCCTAACTAAAAACGACAGCATCAATCTAAGAAATGAAGCAGACCTTTCCTGTGCCTTTTGGTCCTGACCGACTTCTCAGGCGATTTAGGGCAAGCAATGTTCTCCTGAACAAACAAAAACCCACAAAGATCAAATTTTTATCAACAAATTACTCAAACCTCCAAAACAAAGATAGAGATTTCCCAAGGTTTTACCTTACTGGATTCAAATACATTCGTCATTTCAGGCGTTATATAATCAGGAGTACTGCACAAACAAACAAAAAACCAGAAAATTCAGCCAAAAAAAACCCCTCCGAAAATTCTAAAACATTTAATCTTACCAAAAGAAATCTTGGCTGAGGATGCAGAAGTCCTCAGATTCAGCAACGGCTGCGATGGTGGCAGCGCGGCTGTGGGCTTCATCAGGAGCTTCTGGAAGCTTCTGGAAGTGGAGGATGCGGTTGCTCGCCGGTGAGATTTGCAACGCCACCGGTGATTTGGTGGATCTTCGAGCTTTAGATTTGGGATTGGGGATTTTGGAGCTCTTCCTCGTTGCTGGTTTCATTTTGATTTGGGGCTTTTTTTCGATTGGGGCTGTGATTTATAATTCCGAGACGATTGGGGATTTTTATGTTGGCCTTTCGTCTTATTTAATAGCTTGCATTGGAAGCCATGAAGAATAAATTAATTGCAGAAAAGTCTAAAATTATATTTTTGGCCGAACAAATATCAATTCAAGGATTAAGCTTACATGCAACTAGTGTTGCATACTCGCATTTTATGTTACAGCAAGCTAAACGCCTCTTTAATGTATCCCCATCTTAGTATTCTAACAATTTGTCGTAATCAAATTTCTTTTGATTCTTCCGTGGCATCAAAACCTACATTGTTTCGGCAAAAAAAAATAGCTATTTCTATGTAACAATCAACAACGTTGCATCAGCAGACTATATATGTATTTGGATCTCATTTTATACCCAAATAATTGCATGTTTCGTGTGCTTGTGTTATCACTCATCAATCTAAGCGATGATGTCCGTATTTGTAGCTTGGCGGTCGTCTTGCCATGCAACGCTGTAACGACCATGGTTTTACCACAATACCTTTTAATAGATAAAATACTTACACAATGACTAGACTTCAAACAAATGAGGGTATCGTATACGCATATCATCTTCTCGTTCCCAAGTTAATTCTCCTGGTGAATCTCTTCTCCACATCATCTGAACTAACTTGACCACCTTGTTCCGCAATATCTTCTCCTTCCAATTTAGTATATCAATTGGTTGTTGCTCGCAGGTCATATCGGTCTGTACACTGAACTTTAAGTGATCAAGTACGTGGCCGGGATCACGCACATAACGATGTAGCTGAGATATACGGAATACGTTATGCACTTCTTCCAATGCTGGCGGCAGTGCTAAACGATACGCCACTTTTCCTACCCGTTCCAATATATCAAATGGACCGATGTTGTCACGACCCGAAGATACGGAACGTGACCGGCACTTAAATTACGAAATGTCTCAAGGCGCAGCGTAATCTAAGTAAGCGAACACTCAGAAATCTAAACCAAATAAAGAAACAGAGTGAAGGAAAATCTTAATTTAAAAAATATTTTTTTTATAAAGCAAGAATCACCTTAAAACATTTAAATACATCAAATTTTCCCGAAAATTTCTGCAGAGTCTCCTTTGTAAAACTGGCCCCGAAACGGGTACAGCACATAAAAATGCATATACATGAATAAAGGCATTCCCGAGCAGGAGCTAACTCTTCGCCAAAGACGGAATCACAGCCACATGCAATGAATATATCATAATAATACGAAATAAGTATAAAAATATCACGTCGGCTCAAGTGAGCATCGACACCAAACCACAAATACAAGTCTTACCATCTAGTCCAATATACAAGGGTAGATGGAGTATACTAGATACAAATAAAATATACGGTGGGAGCAAAAGAAAATCCTCCAAACCCCACCTATGAGCAAGCTGTAAGTCGAAGCAAACGAAGAAATATGCACGCCACTACTGTGCTGACGGGTCAGACCTGCAAGATACTGTGGCACAACGGGGGTGAGTCGCCAACTCGTGGGTAGTAAGTAACATCTAATAAGGCTATCGTAAGCATGCACACAAATGCGTCACACCCTACATATACCAATACTGATGCGTGTAGGGTTACTAGGCACTCTCACAAGGTTCTACAAGGCATCAACCATGCCCGATTTAAATTTTAGACGTGCCGAACAACCCTAACCAAGATCTTAGACTAGAGATTAGGCGAAACAAAAGGCAAGTAAACAACTTTACTTCTAAGAGTTAGGGATTACAACCTTTGTAGTCCGTTCCTTCACTTCTAAAGCTCCGTGTTGAGGTCCCTTCGCTGCGATCATCGAGTATCTGGACTCTAGAGAGGCTCCGTAAAAGAAAGATGCAAGCTTGCTTCCGATCTTCGATAACAAAGATGATCTACCTTGAAGAAACTCAAACCCAAGCTCTTGCTTTGCTAATCAAGTATTAGCAAAGCAAACACCCTAATCTAAATGGCGAGAATAGATGGGGATGATGAAGTAGGAATTTAGCTCTCATTTGTTTTCAATTTCTCACTTATTTTCATCACTTTGCAAAAAGCTAGAAAGCTTTTTCAAGAGGAGGAAGAAGAAGAATCTATTTGTGATGAATAATGAAAAGTGTGTGGGGTTAGAGATGCAACCATGGGTTAAGAATGGAAACTTAACCCATGTAGAGAATTAACCATGGTAAAGGGTTTGGGTTTGGTTAAGAAATATCAACAAAATATCCTTACAAAATATCTTTGGTTAAAAACAAAAACAAAGTTTCAAGAATGCTTAACCCTAATCTAAACCCTAACCATGTTTAAACTCCACAAAACATATTGCATTTGTAACCTTAATTTGTTACAATATTATATATCACATATATAATATATTTTGTAAAAAAATAAAATAATACAGTTAACATGACTGATGATGGCAGTGCTAAACGATACGCCACTCTTCCTACCCATTCTAATATATCGAATGGACCGATATTGTCATGACCCAAAAGTACGGAACGTGACTGGCACTTAAATTACGAAATGTCTTAAGACGCAACGTAATCCAAGTAAGCCAAAACTCAGAAATCTAAACCAAATAAAGAAACAGAGTGAAGTAAAATCTTAATTTAAAAGATAATTTTTTTGTAAAGTTAGAATCACCTTAAAACATTTAAATACATCAAATTTTCCCGAAAAATTAAGCAGAGCCTCCTTTGTAAAAACTGACTCCGAAACGGGTACAACACATAAAAATACATATACATGAATAAAGGCATTCTCGAGCAGGAGCTAGCTCTTCGCCAAACGCGGAATCACAACCACATGCAATGAATATATCATAATAATGCGAAATAAGTATAAAAGCATAAAAACATCACGTCGGCTCAATTGAGCATCGACACCAAACCACAAATACAAGTCTTACCGTCTAGTCCAATATACAAAGGTAGATGGAGTATACTAGATACAAATAAAATATACGGTGGGAGCAAAAGAAAATCCTCCAAAACCCACCTATGAGCAAGCTGTAAGTCGAAGCAAACGAAAAAGTACGCACGCCGCTACTGTGCTGACGGGTCAGACCTGCAAGATACTGTGGCACAACGGGGGTGAGTTGCTAACTCGTGAGTAGTAAGTAACATCTAATAAGGCTATCATAAGCATGCACGTAAATGCGTCACACCCTACATATACCGATATTGATGCGATGCACTGGTATGTATGCAATATGAATGCATAATCAACACGAAATCTGAATATGTTTGGTACGAGAAAATCTGTAATCTCATCTTAGTAAAACTCCTGTGAAATAACTGAAGTATCATCAATGAAATCCATAAAAATCCGTGTCAAGTATCGACACAAAACATATATATCTCAATGTCTCGACATCTCAATGTCACAATATCTCAATATCTCGGGCTCCGTCAGTCCGGATCGGCCCATATCATCAAATCTCAGTATCTCGGGCTCCGTCGGTCCGGATCGGCCCAGATCATCAAATCTCACGACTACGGTCGGTATCCTCCGGATATCCGCCGCGCCAGACATCACCGGTAGGTAGTCTGCTGTAACACCTTAGAATGCGATTGGTGTTAATTAAGCGATAAAGCGTGTTTTCTGTAAAAAAGTTTACAAATTTGGTTTCCTCACATTTTATAATAATTAATTAATATTTTATTATTATTTGTTTTGGCTTGCACACACGTGTGCACGTTAATGTAAGGGTTAGTTTGTGTTAGTCTCGTTAGTGACCATGACAACCTTAACTAAATCCTTTTCTTGCTTAAACTTAAACCCTCGATATTTGTTTGTGTGAGGAAAGATGTTTCTTTTGATGTTTTGGATTGGGAGGAGGTGGCTTGGTGAGTCATGAGAGAGTCATGACTTGCATTAATGAGGAGAGTTAATGCTTGGTACACTTACCCTCTCACCATTACACTCACCTCTCTCTCTAACTCATTCATTTCACTCTCATTCTCTCTCACTCTATCTCTTTCTCATTTCTTTCATCTTTCCCTCAACCCTCAACTGAACACTCACATTTCCATCACTAAACCTTCACTAAACTTCATCAAATCTCACCCAAATCACTTCCCAAGTCTTGTTTTGCCTCTAAGATCCCTTGGAGCTTTGGAAGCTAGGGTCTTTGAGCATATGTGGTTAGGTAATGATCTCTTTCTGTTAAATAAGTCTTTTTAGTGTTGCGTAGCTTATTAGCTTCAGTTTAGAACGCGTAAAGTTTAGTTTCGTGCAAATATCGTATTTTTAATATAGTTTTGGGTCTCGGACGATCTGCTATCAAACCAGGTATTTGCTGGAAAAGTTCCCATCACAGTGACCTAGTGTTGTGACCTAGAAGCTACCCTAAAAACCTGAGCTCATTCCCTTAACTTTTGGCCGTAGATTTATTGGTTCTGGCCGCAAATTGCGGCCAGAGTGGGGGGCTGGGGGTTGTGTTTTGGGCGTAGGGTCTCTGGGTTGTATGTGGTCTCGTGGCACTTACAACTTTTACCAATTGTCTGTGTAGCAAAATCTGGGATCACTTTGTTTGTTTCTAGTGTTTCGATTACGCACGTTACGTTATCCGATACGGTTCGTGTTCTTGTGTTGCTGTTGCTCTTGAGTTGATTTCGTAGTGTCGCTACGCACGTTAGCCACTAGACGAACACTTGAGAGTATGTTTGGAGTTGGTGTGTCGGTCAAACGTAGTTTATACGTGTTTTTGGTCGATTGCTAACATGAACTTGTTATGTTGTTTTATGATCTTAGGGTCGCATACAGGGGCTTCGGACGCTGCGAAGAGGGGAAAGCAAGTGGTTGGCTTTACTTAGCCCAAGATCATCTGTGAGTAGGTTTAACATTTACAGGGGAATCGCCCGCATGGCGTTATGCGTCTGGGCTAGATATGATATGATATTAGCCGCATGTTTATATTGCACATATAGAGATTGTGCATAAAACTTCATTGCATATTATTACTTGTTGTGCTTGGACTTGTGCCCATTGGACAATGCACTATTATTGACGGTTCATGTTATACGAGCACTGATTGTATGCCACCCACATCGTCGATAATTGCCACGACACACACAACACACATACATATGTGATATTGTATGGTTAGTGACATTGAAACATTGATTCCTATTCCATTGTACATATGACATATAGTATACATGTATACCTACATGCTTACACATATGCCTTGCCATGCCTACATGCTAGCTGCCCATATACCTATATGGTATTTTATCATTAGTGACAGATATATACACATATGAGACATAGCTACATGTACATCTTGCATACATACTTACATGTACACACATATACCTGGAGGGTATTACATCATTATTGATAGGTACATACATATACCTTGCTATAGCTACATGTTCACTTTTATATGATGTTGCGTTGGATTTTGGAGAAATTAGGAACCACATGATATATTTAATAACTTGTTGCGGTTAAATAGCGGTTTTTCCTTTATATGCTCACATTATTGTTTTATATTGCATATATTATATTCATGGATTTTCGCATTGAGATATGGATTTCACCTGATATTTTCTGGATTTGTGGACCGTGGTAGTTCATGAAATTATGCATTGTTTGAAAAATCCGGTTTCTCTTGATATGATATTTCGATGCGTCCACCATGAGATTTCTCGGTTCTGAGATTTGTGTTATTGCCCCATGCGAGGAGTGGACGAGGCCGTGTGCGGGTACATGGTGGGGCCCAGAGGTACCCCGGAGCAAGAAGATCGCAGCTGATGGCGATGAGCTCGAAGCAGGGGAGTACTATCTTACCGGTGACAGTATTGAGACGTATGGATACGGAAATTGCGAGTGTCAGAGCTGGGCATTCATATTCTTTGAGACGCATGATACGTGGACATCTGGGCCGATCCGGACTGACGGAGCCCAGGGGCCGATCCGGACTGACGGAGCCCTATATACGAGAATTTACGTGTCGATGTTGGACACGAGTATTTCATGATGTTTTCTAGATGTTTTACTCCTGATGATATATATCAGTGGTATGGGACGCTGTGATATATATATATATATATATATATATATATATATCAGTGGTATGGGACGCTGTTATATATGTATATATACATATAATATATCATCATAATGATCTATGCAAGTATTCTTATTCTTTACTTGATATTTCGATGCTGGACATTGGTTTTCATGATATTTTCGGGTGTCGATGTTGAACACTCAGTTTCTATGAGACTTACAGGTTATGAGGGCAGACCTGAGGGACGATTTGAGGAATTTGGGATTTAGATTGTCTTGATGGACACTGGTCCTACCACGACGAGGATTCCGTGAGGATGACGTGTTTTATCCCATACCCCGCATTTATTTGATATGCATTGCTTCATATATTAGTAGTACCTGATAGAGTACCTTTCATAACTGTTGCATATACATATTGCCATTTATTGATATCAGCTTGCATGCGATAGATTATCGCAGTACGTGCATACCTGCGATTACCTGCATATGTTATTTACTATTCACGAGTTGGCAACTCACCCCCGTTGTGCCACAGTGTTTTGCAGGTAGCCCCTCAGAGTGGTAGCGGCAGAGCTTCTTCTTCCTATCGTATCATCTTTTGCAGCGGATACCGCTACGGCTGACTGTGTGCATTTTTGCTATAGGTGGGTTTTGCGGTTATCCGATGATGCTCGTTTGTATATTCGTTGTACCTAGTGCTCTCCATCTACTACTTCATGTATTGACTTAGAGACGAGTTGTGAGGACGATATTGTATATTATTTTGTGACTTTAGAAGTCTTTTATGCCGTTGTCACTTTATATCGTTTTTTTCTTCACTACGACGTCGTATATCTGTTGTGGTGTTGTTTCTGCCTTTGGGCGTGGATTTGCTCCCGTTGAGAATGCTTTACTTATATCTTTTGTTGTACCTTTTTTGAGGTTTGTTTTACAAAGGAGGTACTGCCAAATTTTAAAGGAAATAAATTTGGACTTTAAAGATTTTTTATTGAGATTTCAAAAGTTTTAACAATGTTCTTATTACTTACTATTTTTGATGGTTTAGATTGCTGGGTTTTCGGTTTGCTTAAATTGCGTTACGCCTGTAGACGTTTCATGGTTTAAGAGCCGTCACGTGCCAATTTCGGGTCGTGACAGAGTCTGCCCCTGCCAGGCTCATCGTCATCCCCATAAAAACACTCTCGCCCCGAGGTACCATACCGAGCCCACCATGTACCCGAAACGGTTCATCCTACTCTTCGAATCGGGTCTCGAAAACCAACAGTAATCATGAAAACTCATGGTGGACGACACAAACATCACGAGAAAACCGCAACTTGCATTTTAAAATGATCATAAGTTTTTTATAAAATTCTTGCGGTTTTCCCCAAAATCCAGAAATCTCATAAGTACTGGAATTCTCGAGAAGAATCACAATATATAATTATGCCGGTGATGATGGAAATCTATGATACGGTAGTATATACCATACTAAATACAGCCAGAAGCTATGCATGAATCATGATGCAATGAGATATGTATACATGATTAACAATCCTACGTATCCATTTGATGAGATGTATATGCAGGTATAAATATACGGATCATATACTATGCAAATGGATAAATATCTATTCTAAGCAAGTTCTATAGTGTTCGTGACATAGCAATTACCAATAGCGTGTATGTTCGCATAAATAGTGCACGTGCGGCATAAACCAATGGTAATGCTGCGAGTGTCTTATGAGATGATATCACACACACACACACACACATAACGATGCGATGCAATAAGATGGCTAACTTGGAAACTACGCATATAATGTAAATACTATAAGTAATACAAAACCGTCGGGCGCCTCGCGCCATCCAGACGATTCCCCCATAGATGTATACATCTACTCACCGGGACGCCTCGGCTAATCTGATCCGATCTCCATTCTGTCTTTCCGCGCCGCGTTTGACACCTCTGCACCCGATCCTAGGATCGCACACAAGCAATTAAAAGAATAAATATACGAATAGTCGCGGGACAAACGACACAAATCAATCACGCGCACTAACTAGACGCGCGCACACTTGGTACACTGAACGCGCCCGCGACAACGCCACAAACTACAACTAGGATCGCTATACATGACCACTACCAAGTCCAGAACCCAATCGCGTATTCACAACACATTAATTATTATAAGAAATATGTTATAACTCATCAAAACTTCAAACTTAATTAGAATCAATTTATTCCAAAAACCAAGTAAGCGACCATTAACCGTTTTCATACAAATCTTGATATTTTAGCAAATCTAGTGGCTTCATTATTCACTTAATATCTTAATCAGGTCACACAAACCTTTACTAAAATTTTATCTCACCAATTTATTTTAATTCTAAAAACCTAGTTTGCAAATTATATAACTTGGAAAATTTTAAATGTCACAGTTAGTAATTTAACCACTAGATTAAATTTTGTATGCCTTAAGGTGTTAAACTACACTTTATAACCATGAACAAATGATAAAAACCCTAACTTAAATTTAACCCTTCTCTTGAATTTCAAACTTG
The DNA here is from genome assembly GCA_030015575.1 of Agapanthus africanus. Classification (NCBI taxonomy): domain Eukaryota; kingdom Viridiplantae; phylum Streptophyta; class Magnoliopsida; order Asparagales; family Amaryllidaceae; genus Agapanthus; species Agapanthus africanus. Next base: position 17,793,103 of record CM057344.1, read on the forward strand.
CAATTTAAAACCATAATTAAACACCTAATTAAGTTGATTCAAGTATTTAACCAACAATTAAACACCAGGGTTAGGATTTATCTCAACAAAACTTGAATCAAGCTTGCAACTTAGCCTCTAAATTGCCTCCTTACTCCTAGAATTCAAGATAGTATTGGCCAAGGAATAATGGATATGGGTTAAATTAGGAATCAGTGACGTTTTGATGAATTTTTGGAGATTTTTGAAATGGGAAATGAAGTGAGAAAATTAGAGAATAGGGGCAGGTTGGGTTCGGCCATGTTCCCCTCCGAACACAGAGACGCGACCGCGTAGGTTCGTCTTGCCTGAGATTCGGGGCAGATGCTATTTGGTTTTATCCGCACACCACTCCGAAGATACCAAGTTGATTTATGGCACCGTGTATCGGAGGTTTAGACGGATGCGGCCGATGTAGCAGACTTCGTCAGATTCCCCCTCGCTTGAGGGATTTTTGATAGTGGGGACGCTCTTCTCTGCAGGCGCAAGCCCCTGCAGTTAATTACGCTACCGCATCGCGGTAGCAATTTTCTACTTCTCCAGATGTTCACTTCGTGTCGTGGGTGTTTGTTTTGTTGTGGTTGCCCGTGGATTGTATACGGAGACTAATTTATGTCGTCGCCCGTAGGACGTGGATTAGTCCAAATCCGTATTTTCTTAGATTTAGATTTGGGGTTTTGGTTTAAGGATACGTTAGCCCTATTTAAGGCTAAGATCAATTTAAACTTTTGTTAAGGATACGTTAGCCTAATCTCTAGACTAAGATCAACTTAACGGGATCGTTTGGATCCAACAAGAGAGAAATTGACTTTATTGTTTAGTTTAATGATATTGCGGTCGATTTTCAGTTTAGGGACATGGTGGTCCATGTTTACCCCAATCAGAGCAAAGCTCTGTTCAAATTCCAAGGCGGGAGATGAAGCAACGCTTCATCTTCCCCCAATAAGAGCAAAGCTCTACTTTGAAAATCTAAATGCTAATAAATGAAGCAACGCTTCAGATCCTCTGCGCTGCACGCAACGCGCCACGTGTCAGGCGCAGATGCATCAGCGCAGCGCCCAAGGCAGCGCACCCAATCAGAGCAAAGCTCTGTTTAAAGCAAAAGTAAAGGAAGTAACGCTTCAGTTGCGCAAGAGCTGCACTGCGCGACACGTGTCTGCGCAGTTGCGCAAGCACAACTGCGCAAGCGCTGTGCTGCGCGACACGTGTCCGCGCAGTTGTGCATGCACAGCTGCGCACGCACAGCCGCGCAAGCGCCGCGCTGTACGACATGTGTCTGCGCAGTTGCGCACGCACAGCCGCGCAAGCGCCGTGCCGCGCGACACGTGTCGAGCGCTGGGGCGTTTGCGCAAAACAGAATTGAAATTTTAAAGAAATCTTTTCTGTTCTTGTTAAAACAAGAAGATTTTAAACTCACCGTTGCTGATCCCATGTCCGGATGAGAAAGGGTGAGGGTTGTGGTAGGCTTGTGACAGCCAACGTAAAACTTTGTCACATTCTATGACATGAACCATAATAAGAATATCGTTGGGGCGTCCCCTATTCAGCGACGCGCTACATCGGATCCCGGGTGTAGTGTTAAGTATGCAAGGGTTTCTAGGTCGTCGTCCAGCTGCGGCGCGCTACATCGGACCCCGGGTGTAGTGACAAATAAGCAAGGGTCGTCGTCCAGAGACGGCGCGCTACATCGGACCCCGGGTGTAGTGACAAATAAGCAAGGGTCGTCGTCCAGAGACGGCGCGCTACATCGGACCCCGGGTGTAGTGACAAATAAGCAAGGGTCGTCGTCCAGAGATGGCGCGCTACATCGGACCCCGGGTGTAGTGACAAATAAGCAAGGGTTTCATAGGATCCGTCTAGCTTCCTGGAACATAGGTTCCCTTACGGGTAGACTAATAGAATTAGTGGAGGTGATGATTAGGAGGAGAGTTGGTATTATGTGTTTGCAAGAAACTAAGTGGGTAGGTGAAAAGAGTAGAGTCATAGAGCCTTGGGGTTATAAGTTTTGGTATACGGGTAGAGATAAAAATCGTAATGGGGTAGGCATAATCATAGATAGACGGTTGCTTGAGGATGTAGTTGAGATTAGGAGAAAAGGTGATAGAATTTTACTGGTTAATCTTATTCTAGGTGGAGAGATCCTTAATGTTATTAGTGCTTATGCACCACAGATAGGTCTTGATGACGCTAGTAAGCGTCTATTCTGGGAGGATTTAGACGAGGTGGTGCAAAATATACCTAGTGGAGAGAAGTTATTTATTGGTGGTGATCTTAATGGACATGTAGGTACTAGTCGTAGTGGGTTTGATACTATCCATGGAGGTTTCGGTTTCGGACAAAGGAATGAAGCAGGTGACTCGATTCTAGATTTTGCTTTATCTTATGACTTGATCTTAGCAAACACCTGGTTTAGGAAAAGAGAGTCCCACCTTATCACTTTTAGGAGCGGATCAAGTGCTAGTCAAATAGACTTTTTTCTGACGAGAAGAATAGATAGAGGTTGTTGTATCGACTGTAAGGTAGTGCCAGGTGAGAGTGTAACCACTCAACATAGGCTTTTAGTTCTAGATTTTCGATTTAGAAGAGAACCTAGGAAGATTAGACGTAAGATAGAGCCTAAAATTAAATGGTGGCGATTGAAAGAAGGTAACCAAAAGGCTTTTATAGATCGTGTAATACAAGAAGCGGATTGGCAGTCAGAAAATGATCCAGACAAAATATGGAACAAAATGGCTAGTTGTATCAAGAAGGTAGCTAGAGACCTACTTGGTGAGTCGAGAGGTGGTGCTCCACCATCTAAGGACATATCATGGTGGAATGAAGATGTAAAGGCTGCTATTAAAATTAAAAGGGATTCTTATAAAGATTTGAAGAAAAGTAGAGATATGGAAAGATTTGAGAAGTACAAAATGGCTAAAAAAGATGTTAAGAAAGCTGTTCGGGAAGCTAAATCTAAGTACAAGGAGGTGTACGAGAAATTAGACACTAAAGAGGCTGCAAATGATATATACCGGATTGCTCGGATGCGGGAAAGGAAGACTAGAGACTTATGTGCGGTGAAATGTGTCAAAAATGAAAATCAGAAGGTTTTAGTTCGAGACGAGGATATCAAGGAAAGATGGAGAGATTATTTTGACAAATTGTTCAATGAGAGCTTTACTAAGAATTTGGATGGACTTGTCATTCAATCTCAAGATATAAACCGTGATTTCATGCATAAAATAAGACTTCCTGAGGTTAAAGAAGCTTTGAACAGAATGAGTTTAAGAAAAGCGGTTGGTCCTGACGGGATTCCTATCGAGATTTGGAGATGCTTAGGAGAAATAGGCGTTAAATGGCTGACAGATCTGTTTAATAAGATTTGGCAGACAAAAAAGATGCTAAATGAATGGAGGAAAAGTATCCTTGTACCTATCTACAAGAACAAGGGTGACATTCAAAGTTGCTCAAACTACCGTGGAATAAAACTGATGTGTCACACCATGAAACTTTGGGAGAGAGTGATTGAACACAGGCTAAGGAAGGATATTAAGATAACAGAGAACCAGTTTGGGTTCATGCCTGGACGATCGACGACAGAGGCTATTCATTTGCTTCGTCAACTTGTCGAGCGTTTTCGAGAGAGGAGAAGAGATTTGCATATGATATTTATTGATTTAGAAAAAGCGTACGACAAGGTACCTAGAGAGGTATTATGGGGGACAATGATGAAGAAGGGGGTCCCCGTCAAGTATATTGACATAATCAAGGATATGTACGATGGAGTAGTGGCAAATGTCAGAACTTGCGGCGGCTTAACGAGTGATTTTCCGATCACTATTGGTTTACATCAAGGATCTGCATTAAATCCATTCCTGTTTACCATCGTGATGGATGAGCTTACTAGAACTATCCAAGATGAGTTACCTTGGTGTATGCTATTCGCTGATGATATTGTTCTAGTAAATGAGACGAAAGCAGGGGTTAATGCCAAATTGGAATTATGGAGGCAAACATTGGAATCTCGGGGATTCAGATTGAGCAGGTCCAAGACAGCATATATGCACTGCAAATTTAGTAGCCAGAGAAGTCAAAACCATATTGGTATAACATTGGAAGGGCAAGAGATATCACCGAGTGACCAGTTTAGATATCTAGGTTCCATCATCCAAAAGAATGGAGAGATCGATAGTGATGTTAATCAAAGGATCCAAGCTAGTTGGTTGAAATGGAGGAGTGCAACAGGGATTTTGTGTGATCGTAACTTTCCGTTAAAATTGAAAGGGAAGTTTTATCGGAGCGCTATTCGGCCTGCCTTATTATATGGTACAGAATGTTAGGCTCCTAAGAAGCATCATACACAGAAGATGCACGTAGCGGAGATGCGCATGCTTCGTTGGATGTGCGGTAACACTAGAAAAGATAAGGTGCGAAATGAGGATATTCGTGCAAAAGTTGGTGTAGCACTTGTGGAGGAGAAGATGCGGGAAAACCGGCTAAGATGGTTTGGTCATGTGCGACGCAGACCTATGGAAGCACCGATTCGACGAATAGATACTCTCGATATGGGCAATGGCAAAAGGGCAAAAGGGAGACCGAAGAAAACATGGATGGAGGTGATACGAAACGATATGGTTGCCAAAGGACTCAATGAAAGTATATTGTTCGATAGAAGTGAGTGGAGACAGAGGATTCATGTGCTGGACCCGGCGTGATTCTCATGTTGGTTCATGTAGCCTACCCCATATGCTTGGGATAAAAGGCTCAGTTGTTGTTGTTGTTGTTGTTGTTGTTAAAACAAGAACATTTTCTTCTGTAAAACAGAGGCATTTGGATCAAAAATCCGACGGTGGGGAAAATTCCCCAAATCACTCAGAGAAAAATCTCTTTAACAAATTTAACTAATTTATGGGCACTATATAAAGGCCTCTGGACTTCAATTCAAAGGAGAGGAACATTCTTGAAAAATCAAGAGCTTCAAACAGAGAGAACTCTGAAAAAGTTTCAAGAAAAAGGTAAATACCTTCACAAAATAGAAGAAATTTCTTCTAATAGATCATTGATCTAAAAACTAGATCAATGATTTTCACATAATAACAGTGCTTTGCATTTCTTATGAACCACTGGTTCTTTAAAAAGTAATAAATAAATAAATAAATAATAAAGAACAGTGCTTTGCACTTTTATGAACCTTTGGTTCCTGAAATAAAAAGAAAAAACTTGTTTTTCTTTGATCTAAATTAGATCAAGGAAACGAATAGTGCTTTGCACTTCTTTTATGAACCATTGGTTCTTGAATCTAAAAGATTCTTAAATCATAGTGCCTTGCACTTGCAAACTGCGCTGTTGCGCTCCTGGATTGGCGCAAGCCATCCGAGCGCGCCACGTGTCAGCAGCGCAGGCGCAGCGCACTGCGCTTGCGCGACACTTGTCAACACCTGTAACGCTTCGAAAATCGTTTAGGCAGTTTTTCGGTAATCGGCAAAATTTGCAGTCTTTTCCGTAAAAAGTCAAAATAAGTATTTTTCATTATAGACCTAATTATGCAAAATTTAGATAAGATATTACTATAAATTGGCCACTAAAATGTCACTTAAAATTTTCTAGTTAATTAAAAAAATTTCCTTAATTATTTATTTTTAATATTATTTTAAGCTTTTAAAAATACATTTAATTAGTGATAAATACAAATTTAATTGGATAATTTATATTATTAGGAACCATTATAACTAAAATTTAGTGTGATAAAAAAAAATTAGCAAACATTTCAAGTTTATTAGTTTATGGTAAAGGGGGGGGTGAAAAATGAAAAGAAAAGGGTTTTTTTTGAAAGATTTTGTTGTGATATGCATTAATACCTTATGAGATTTTTTTTCTTTGGAAATTTCTACACAAGCTCACACTTTTCCCCACCTCCCCTCACCTGGCCGCCCTTGGCTGCTGCTGCTGCTCTTCTTTTTCCCTCACTTCTTTTTGCTTCAATTCTTGCAAAAATTATCAAAATCTACACAAAAATACACTCTTTTCCTTCACAAATTCAAACCAAAACCCTAATCCATCCCTTCCCAAACCCTAATTTGTTTGAAAAGTGAAGAAAAGAGGTGTCTTGGAGGCTAGTGCAAGTTTGGAATCAACTCTTGTAATGTATAAATCCTAATCTAGTTGCTTAATTTGCTAGAATTAATAGTTCAAGTGTGAAATTTAGTTATAAATTCTTGTTTTTGAAATTTCAAGAAAAGGGGTGATGTTGTAGTTAGGGTTTGAAGATGAATAAGTGTGTTTAGGTTAGTATTGTGTCCATCTAGTGTATTAGGTCAGATATTTGTGCGATGTTGCGATCGCGATATCGTTAATTCGCGACGTTTACTTTGAAACCGATATGCTAACGCTTACTAGTTTTTCTAAAATTTTAGGAGGTGATCTAATTGTGTTATTTTGGCGATATAATTAGCATCTTATACGACTATTAGTGTGTGCGAATGCGGGGTTTTTTCTAATCGGGTTTTAGTTTTGACGATTGCCCCGAAACGGCGATTTTAGTTAAGGTTTTAGCGGTTTTCGTGTGTTTTCCGCGCACCGAGTGCACGTTGTGATAAATTCGAGAGCGTCGATCTTTTCATATTGTGAGTCGCGTCATTTCAGGAATCTGTAATCTTATACTGTGTGTTATGCAATTCTAGGATCGGTCGCGGAAATATCGGACGCGGCGCACAAAGGCAGACGGTGGTTGGATCGGATTAGCGAGGCATTCAGGTGAGTAGATGTATTCATCTATGGGGGAATCGTCTGGATGGCGCGAGGCGCCCCCTAGTTAAGATTACTTTATTGTTGCAAGATATGCATTGTTAGTTAGCTACCCCCCTCATGCACATTTCATACATTTATAGCTATTCGTCTGCAAGATTTGAATAGGATATCCATATATACATGTGCGATATCACTTCGTAGGACACGAACACCATTACCATTGGCTCCTGTTGCACGCGCACTATTCATGTGACACACATGCCTTTGGTAATTGCCATGCCACGAGCACTGTAGGACCTGTTTCGTTTAGTATCACCATTTGCATTATACACGATATATGAAATCGCATAGCATGTATATACCTCGCATCATCTTCATACTTACATAGATTCTAGCCACAAATCACATCGCATACCTTGATATCATAGACATTTATCATATAAAACATGTTGGGTATTATGATTTTCTTGAGGATTTCAGTATTGCTGCGATTTCTGGATTTCGGGGGAAACCGCAAGAATTTAACAAAAGCTCATATTTATCATTTTTAAAACAAAGTTGCGGTTTTCTCGTGATGTATGTGTCGTCCACCATGAGTTTTCATGTTTTCTGTTAGATTTCGAGACCCGATTCGAGGAGTGGATGAACCGTCTCGGGTACATGGTGGGCCAGGTATGGTACCCCGGGGCAAGAAAATCGAGTTGTAGACGATGAGCCTGGAAGGGGAAGACTACCTACCGGTGATGTCTGGCGCGGCGGATATCCGGAGGATACCGACCGTTGTCGTGAGATTTGATGATATGGGTCGATCCGGACTGACGGAGCTCGATGTATTGAGACATTGATACAGTGAGACATTGAGACAGATGTGTTTTTCATATTTGGTGTCGATTCTTGACACGGGTTTCAGATGATTTCTTGATGGTATTTAGCTATTATACAGATATTCTTTTTCTAAAGTTAAGAATGCAGAACTCATAGCAATTAAAACACTTAAAGATTTAGTATTGACATTGCATACATGTGCATGCATACTAGAGGTATTACATCACATTTGGACATACATGCTGTGACGCATTTGCGTGCATTCTTACGATAGCCTTACTAGATGTTATATTCTACTCACGAGCTAGCAACTCACCCCCGTTGTGCCACAGTGTCTTGCAGGTCGGACTCATCAGCCTAGTAGCGGCGGCTTATCTTATTAGTGACTTGTTTTGCTCAGACTCGCGACATTGCTCGTAGGTGGGTTGCGAGAGCCCTATTATCTCTTTTTGTACCATTTTTGTATCTAGTATTCTCCATCTACCACTTCTTATTTGTATATTCGACCTAGTGATGAGACTGAGAGATTTGTGTATATGTGGGTTCTTTTGGGTCGAGCTCACTTGAGCCGACGTTGTGTTTTCTTACATTTCGCATTTCTTTATGCTCTTTTTCTTGAGATTACATATATATATTACGTGTGGTTGTGATCCGCCTTGGGCGAACAGCTAGCTCCCGCTTGGGGATGCCATTTTGTGATTACAGGTTGTATATCTTGTTGTACCCATTTTGGGAGATAGAATTTACAAAGGAGACTCTGCCGAAATTTCCGGAAATTTTTGATGTTTTTAAAAAGGGGTTTAATGCCACTTAATTGATTTCAAAATCGTTTTCATGTAAGGTTTCCTTCACTCTTTTGATTTTGGTTTAGATTTTTCTGGGCTTTGGCTGACTTAGGTTACGTTACGCCTTTAGACGTCTCGTAAACTAAGTGCCAGTCACGTTCCGTACTTTCGGGTCGTGACAAAGTTGGTATCAGAGCGTAGGTTTTACCTTTCTGAGTGTAGGACGACCTTGGTAGATGGAGTAGGCGACTTAAGCAGAGTGGCGTAGCGTGGGTATGATCCGCGGCATACTTACAATATGGTACTCCGCCTAAGTGACCTTAGGAAATAATTGCTTGTATTTCCTTTCTTGATTCCTTGCATTCCTTGATTCAATTGCAATGTTCTTATCGGTCCTGTTTCTTATTCCAGCTTCGATGCCGCCAAAGACTACGAGAGCTCAGCGGGCTGCCGCTAGGGATGAGATTCGAGCGGGCTCTTCTGAGGCGAGGGTCGAGCAGGATGATACGCCTACCCCTCAGGGTCATATTGATCCGTCTTATCCAGACCGTATTGCCAGATTAGAGGCCGGCATGCAGGAGTTGCGACAGATGATGGGATCTTTAGTTGAGTCCAGTCGGGCACAGAGATCCGAGGACGTTCCTTCCACCGCACAGACCACGATTGTACCTGCTGCACAGATGGTCACTCCTGCTGCTGCTGCGACTATCCCTGTTTCACTACAGGAGTTTATGAGATTGAGACCTCCAGCTTTTACCGGTACAGATGCGACAGAGGACCCACAGGCATTTCTTGATAGGATGGCTCGGATTTGCCGTTCGTTGAGGTGTTCTGATGATAGATTGGTGGAGTTCGCGAGTTTTCGTCTGGAGGGTCTTGCCCAGACATGGTACGATTCAGTAGAGAGAGGACGAGCTACAGGTCTACCTTCTATGACCTGGGACGAATTTACAGCTGCATTTCTTGCCCGTTTTCTTCCGGAGAGTGTCCGAGATGCTCGATCCCGTAGTTTTGAGTCTCTGTGCAAGACTCCTGGGATGACGGTGTCGGAGTATGATATACAGTTTACCCAGTTGTCTCGATATGCTCCGTACCTAGTAGACACAGTAGAGAAGAGAATAAAGAGGTTTGTGCGAGGGCTTGATACACAGCTATTCCTTGCCATCGGCACCCAACACTTTGATACATACGCAGCCGCGATGGACGCAGCCTTACTTTTGGAGGAGCGTATTTCTGAGACTCCGGTCGTTTCTGGGCCGAAAAGGATCCGTACTGATACGCCAGCTCACCGGCAGATGGGTAGACACCGCGATAGATTATTTCCGGGAGATGGTGGAGGTCGAGGATTGAGACGAGGTCAGTTATTTGGTTTATATCCACAGACCCAGCAGTCGTCTCCAGGATGTTTTCGGTGCGGGAGTCAGTACCACCGTATCAGAGACTGCACCATGGGGCGCCAGGGCACGGCGACAGTCCCACATGTGACCTTACCACCCTCACCACCTCCTCAGAGAGCTCTACTTCCTACCCCTGATAATGCACCACGCCAGCCAGATGCTCCTAGAGGTCGTGGGCGTGGCGGTCCGGTTCGGAGAGGACGAGGCGACAGAGGCAGAGGCAGAGGCAGAGGCCGAGGTAGAGGCAGAGGACAGCCAGCTATTAGTGGTGGACAGGCCCGAGTGTTCACGTTGACTCCTCACGATGCACAGGCATCCAATGCCGTCGTGACAGGTACTCTGCCAATATGTTCTTTTAATGCACGGGTATTATTTGATCCAGGCTCCACACATTCCTATGTATCCACGTACTTTGCACCGAGGTTGGGCCGAGAGTCTTCTCCGTTAGATTAGCCGCTTGTCATTATTACACCGGTAGGCGAGTCGTTTGTTGCTCGTTTTGTGTACCGATCATGTTCCGTTCGTATCGGGGAGAGAGATTCTTCAGTTGATTTGATTCTCCTCGATATGCTAGAGTTTGACGTTCTTCTTTGCATGGAATGGCTAGCCACCTGTTATGCATCCGTGGACTGCCGTGAAAAAGCAGTTAGATTCAGTTTTCCTGGTGAGCCGGTTCTGGTTATTCAGGGAGATCGTAGCGCTACCCTTCCCGGCTTGATTTCTTCCCTTCGCGCTGGTCAGCTCTTGCGGAAAAGGTGTCAGGGATTCTTAGCCTATGTTTGTGATGCTAGCGACACAGAGGTTCCGTTGGATCAGGCCCCTGTTGTGAGAGAGTTTCCTGATGTATTCCCTGACGAGCTGCCTGGTCTGCCACCAGAGCGCGAGATTGAGTTCTGCATCGACTTGATCCCCGGCACGGGGCCTATCTCCATACCGCCTTATCGGATGACCCCGGCGGAGCTGAGAGAGCTGAAAGATCAGTTCCAGGACTTGCTGTACAAAGGGCTTATCCGACCGAGTGTGTCACCTTGGGATGCTCCCGTCCTGTTTGTTAAGAAGAAGGACGGCAGTATGCGCTTATGCATCGATTATCGTCAGCTGAACCAGGTTACTGTGCGGAACAGATATCCCTTACCCCGCATTGATGACTTATTCGATCAGCTCCAGGGTGCAGGGTTTTTCTCGAAGGTTGATTTACGGTCAGGTTATCACCAGTTGCGGGTTCGGAAGGAGGATATTCCGAAGACCGCTTTCCGTACTCGATATGGTCATTATGAGTTCTTGGTGATGTCGTTCGGGCTCACCAATGCCCCGGCAGCATTTATGGACTTGATGAACCGTGTATTCAGGCTGTATCTCGATCAGTTCATCATTGTGTTCATTGACGACATCTTGGTTTATTCTCGGAGCTGGGAGGAGCATGAGCATCACTTACGTATCACATTGCAGACTTTGAGGGAGCATCAGCTGTTCGTCAAATTTTCCAAGTGCGCATTCTGGCTAGATAGTGTCGACTTCTTGGGTTATGTGGTGACGAGAGATGGTATTTGTGTGGACCCGAAGAAGATCGAGGCAGTTCAGCGTTGGCCTAGACCGGTATCAGTTACAGAGGTTCGCAGCTTTCTAGGTCCGGCCGGCTATTATCAACGTTTTGTCCAGGATTTCTCCCGCATTGCTACACCGTTGACCGGGTTGACCCGGAAGGGGGTTCCTTTCGATTGGACCCAGGCATGTGAGGATAGTTTCCAGCAGTTGAAGACTCGTCTGACTACTTCACCAGTGTTAGCATTGCCTTCAGGATCAGGCGGGTTCGTGGTATATTGTGATGCTTCTCGAGTGGGGCTGGGCTGTGTATTGATGCAGCACGACAGAGTTATCGCGTATGCTTCTCGGCAGCTGAGGAAACACGAACAGAACTACCCCACCCATGATTCAGAGATGGTTGCAGTGGTATTTGCACTTAAGATCTGGAGACATTATCTATACGGCGAGTCATGCCAGATATTCACTGACCACAAGAGTTTGAAGTATATCTTTCAGCAGCGAGATCTGAATCTGAGACAGCGCCGTTGGATGGAGTTGGTGAAAGATTATGACTGCGAGATTTTATACCATACGGGCAAGACGAATGTGGTGGCAGATGCTTTGAGTAGGAGGCCCGGAGGTAGTCTATATTGTTTGAGCGCGGTACAGATGCAGTCGACGGCGGATTGGCAGATTTTATGTGACAGCAGAGTGCAGTTCGAGTTTACTCCTACAGGGGGACAGCTGGCCCATTTCAGAGCACGCCCACAGTTACTTGACCGTATCCGCGAGGCACAGTCCGGCGATGCCCGTATTTTAGAGATTATTGAGCAGATTCGGCAGGGCAGAGTTTCTGAGTTCGTGATTGATGATCGGGGGATACTTCGATTTGGGACTCGACTGTGCGTACCAGATTCTGAGGGACTGAGGCGCGATATCCTCGAGGAGGCACATAGATCAGTATACAGTGTGCATCCAGGTTCCACCAAGCTGTACCATGATTTGAGAGAGGTTTACTGGTGGGACGGGATGAAGAAGGATGTTACAGACTTTGTGTCGGGATGCCTGACTTGTCAGTAAGTCAAGACCGAGCACCAGAGGCTAGCCGGCGAGTTACAGCCTTTGCCCATCCCTGAGTGGAAGTGGGAGCAGGTCTCCATGGACTTCATTGTAGGTCTACCCAGGACCAGTCGAGGGTATGACTCTATTTGGGTGATTGTGGATCGGCTGACGAAAGCGGCTCATTTCCTGCCAACGAAGACCACTTTTGGATTTTCTCAGTACGCCCAGGTTTATATTGATGAGATCGTGCGACTGCATGGCATTCCGACTTGCATCGTGTCCGACCGGGGCACCCAGTTTACCAGCGATTATGGCAGAAACTCCAGGAAGTATTGGGCACCCGATTGAGTTTTAGCACAGCCTTTCACCCGCAGACTGACGGTCAGTCGGAGCGTACTATTCAGACTCTTGAGGACATGCTCAGAGCTTGTGTTTTAGATTTCGGTGGTATCTGGGATCGTCATTTGCCCTTGATCGAGTTCTCCTACAATAATAGCTTCCAGGAGACGATTCAGATGGCACCTTTTGAGGCTTTATATGGGAGGTGTAATACCCGGTTCTCTTTTATACGCCAATGTCCGTATTTATATAAATTATCACTTACAAGTTTGTTAGTTTATATTCAAAATTATTTTTAGTTAGTTTAAATACCCTATTACCTATCAAGTATATTCTTTCCCAGATTCTTGTATTTGCTATTTCCTGACCGGCCCCTCTTCCCTAGTTTCCCTATCCTTATTTATTTCCAAACCCAAGCCCATTCTCATCATTTTCCTTACCTTCCTCTAGCCCATTAACAAACCAAGTTTTTTCAAAACTATTTAGTTAAAACCCTTTAAATCTATTCAAACTTCGGCCAATGTTTTCCCTCATCAGCCCATTTTTTCTTTTAAATAAACCTACCTCTTTTTCCAGCGAACCCCCGGCCCAGCCCCAATCCTCTATAATTTTTCCCCTCAATTTTCTCTCCGGCCCGGCCCCTTCGTTTTCTCTTCTTTATTAATTAAACTTTTGATGGCCCGGCCCACTCTCCAAGCCCGCCTCACTCAGCCCGCGACCCCCAACTCGACCCGACCCGCTACTGTTCCTCCTCTTCCCTCCAACGGTAACTTTCCCCATTTCTCCCGCGCGCGTTTCCTCCGCCGCATCCCACGCCTGCGCCGACGTTGCCGCTCCACGCGCCCCGCTTGCGAACGTTTCCACGACGCACGCCCTCCACCTCTCTCCTCTACCCACTACTCCCTCTTCCTCGCTCGCTCTCTCCCTCGTTCTCATTTTCCTCCTCAAACTTTTCTGCAACTAGTTTCCCGACGGCGACGGCAGCCATCACACTACTACGCCGTCTCCGCCTCCGGCCACCTCCCTACGTCACCATCGCCTCGCCTCCACGCAGAATCACCCACCTCGCCGACGCAAAACCCTCACGACCCATCGCCCGCACCTCATCCCCTCACCACCCTTCTCGCTCCGAGCCCCCTCATTTCCGATCTCCCTCTCTCGAGCCCATGCCTCACTCCACCGGCCATCTCGTCGGACCTTCATCACCGCTCTCATCTCCTCACCACCCTCCCTCGTCTTCCTCCTCCTGCTCACCAAGCACCGCTCCCGAACCCCGCCTCCTGCACCTCTCGCCGGCGGGCCCACTGCACCGTCGTCGACCCCATCATCATCATCATCGTCGTCCTCACTCTCTCCGTCTCCATCATCCCCTCTTTTCCCCTCTCTAACTCCCTCTCGCTAATCTCTGTATCCCCATCTCTCTCTCTCTCAGTTCTCTCTCTCTCTCAGTTCTCTCTCTGCATTTCATCTCTCTCTCTCTCTCTCTCTCTCTCTACAACCTCACTCTCTAACTCTCTGGTCTCTTTCACTCATCTCTCACTCATCCCTCTCTCTCTCTAACTCTCTCTATCTCAAAACCCTCTAGCATAACCAACTCAACCGAGCCGTGCCACCCAGTTCAAGCCGAGGCCAAATCTTGACGTTGCCGCTCGCGCGTGTGTCGTTGCCGCTGCCGTGTGCCCCAACGTCTACAGACAAGTCCCCACTTGCTACATGCTATTTATTATTAATTACAAATGATAATCGTATATATATATTCCATGCTTTACCTTCTGTTAAATTATACAACTCAACTGTTCGATGCGTGTTCCCTATGAAAATTCTCGTTTAAATCGACGGCACTCACTTGTATTGTTTGGCCCGTAAGCCTATGATTCTAGTGTGTGAATTTCATTAGAAAATATGACCGTTAACGACTAAAACAACTACCCCCAAGTTTAACCGTAAAACTGCTAGAATGGTGCGTTCGAGGGCTCAAATCGAAGCCGACTCGACGAAATTTAACCTTATACTAGTTTCCAGACATTCCTGTACTTAAACCGTGACGATAATTGGATCGGAGTGCGACTCTGGACCGCAGTCCAGAGCGACTCAAATTGTTGCTTGCTGTTCCGTAATGGGTACCACAGGATTTCCTTAACTCGTAGGTTGCGGAACTTCACTGTTTATTGTAGGTGAACCTGTTATCTAGGCAACACAAGTAGTTTCATTCTGTTTCGTTATCGTTTGTTATTTATTCTGTAAATTAAAAGATCGGGACGCATAACAGTCCCAACAGAATCAGAATTGACATACTAGTACTAAACAGTGTATATCTCCTGACGTACAGATGCGATTAAAGATCCGTCTATTGCGTTGAAAACCTTACTGAAAACCATAGATTTCATCCAACTGTAGCGTCGCTAAAATCTGATCCCAACTGGGATTAAAATGCGTTGCGAAACGGACTTCTTATTCTGAAACCGGATTTCCAGCCGTGAACGCTTAAAATGAAATGGCTATAACTAATGATCCGGGAACCCGATTGGCGTGAAACTAAATTCGACGGATAAATAACTGAACATACTAATTAGTACCTGTTCACTGTTTCACTAAATTGTAACCATATGAATTATGATAAATTATGCAAATAGTAGATTAATGATTCAGGATATCCTAAACATACTTTATATACTGTTTACGCATCATATCATACACATGTCATTGCATTGATAACATAGTGATAACGTGCATTTACCCAGTGTTAGATATTAGTGATAATTTTGGCAAGTACGTCGGTGTTCGTGTATCCGTGAATAAGTGAAAGTGATACGTACTTGTACACAATCAGTGACCCTATTATTCTATTGCATTGTCGACGTTTGTGGGATGCATGTACGTGTGACTAAAGTGGTATGGGACACTTATGGAAGCGCTTGCACGGGTGTCACAGATAAGGCACCAGACACTGCCATTTATCTTAGGTATTAGTTGGGACGTGCTTGATGGAGGTCCTGCCTCCAGTTCTCGCGCAGACTTGTCACGGATCGATTAGTATTTAGGGTTATGGTTAGCGTTTGATGTAGACCACGGGGTATGGGGTAGTTTGAGTATGAGTTCAACAGAATCTCGGGAGTCCCATGCCGGCTTATATATTTAGGGAGATATATGGAGATTTACAGGGTACGTGATTATCACCGTGATATACATGTTGGGCCCGTGGTCCCTTGCCCTTGGGTTCTACCCTTGGGTGGAGGACACTCGCGAGTGGTTGACTCTCACACTTGGACTGACGATAGGCTTAGTGACCTGTACAGTGAGACTTAGAGACTGATAGGGATACTGGCATTGATATATCTTACTTACTGTGTTGACATACGTGGCATATTGTTCTACTGCTTTTACTGTTCCGCTGCATTGATTACTGCATCCATACTGTCATTGATTCACGGTTATACCTATTTATTATCACGGTTAGAATTGTCACATGATTTTATATAAATTATATTGCTATTGTGTCGCTCTGACGACCTGAGTATGCATGCTCAGTGTGAGGAGAAGATTTAGCCTGGACCAGAACTAAACGTGTATCACAGACACCTCGACTTGCTATTTCAGAGTTGCATCCGTTTGTTTTCCCCCCTCAGGTCAGTTCTTTACATTGTTTCTTTCAGTTACTACATTTCTCATTACCTGCGCATCATTTACTGTTTACCATGAAAAACTAGAAGCCGAAGTGTGACTACGGCAGGACATTTCCTTGACCGTAGGAGCATGGCTGGCCTTGTCTACCCCTCGTATTCCGTATTTTGGGAAGCGGGGCGTGACAGGAGGAGATGTCAATCGCCTGTGTGTTGGACAGAGCTCAGGGAGAGCAATATTTTGGGCCCGCAGATCGTACAGGAGACGACCGGGAAGATACAGCTGATTCGGGATAGGATGAGAGCAGCACAGAGTAGGAAGAAATCATATGCTGACAGGCGCCGTCGCCGACTCGAGTTCGCTGTTGGCGATCATGTTTTCCTGAAGATCTCTCCGATGTAGGGTGTGATGAGATTTGGGCGGAAAGGAAAGCTTAGTCCTAGATATGTTGGTCCCTTCGAGATCCTAGAGCGTGTTGGTCCAGTCGCTTATCGGTTAGCTCTTCCGCCCAGTTTCCCCGATGTTCACCCCGTGTTCCATGTTTCGATACTCCGCAAGTACCTTCATGATCCTTCCCATGCGATTCAGCACTAGACGATCCAGCTAGAGCATGATCTTTCATTTACCGAGCAGCCGGTGGTCATTTTGGATCGGCAAGTGAAGAAATTGAGGTCGAAGGTTATACCGTCCGTCAAGGTCCTTAAGCGTGGCCCGAACAGCGAGGAGGTTACCTGGGAGACCGAGGTCGAGATGAGGAAGAGATATCCCCATCTTTTTGAAGGTACGCGTAGTTAAATTTTTAAATTCGGGGACCGAATTTTTTTAAGCGGGGAAGATTGTAACGCTTCGAAAATCGTTTAGGCAGTTTTTCGGTAATCGGCAAAATTTGCAGTCTTTTCCGTAAAAAGTCAAAATAAGTATTTTTCATTATAGACCTAATTATGCAAAATTTAGATAAGATATTACTATAAATTGGCCACTAAAATGTCACTTAAAATTTTCTAGTTAATTAAAAAAAATTCCTTAATTATTTATTTTTAATATTATTTTAAGCTTTTAAAAATACATTTAATTAGTGATAAATACAAATTTAATTGGATAATTTATATTATTAGGAACCATTATAACTAAAATTTAGTGTGATAAAAAAAATTTAGCAAACATTTCAAGTTTATTAGTTTATGGTAAAAGGGGGGGTGAAAAATGAAAAGAAAAAGGGTTTTTTTTGAAAGATTTTGATGTGATATGCATTAATACCTTATGAGATTTTTTTTCTTTGGAAATTTCTACACAAGCTCACACTTTTCCCCACCTCCTCTCACCTGGCCGACCTTGGCTGCTGCTGCTCTTCTTTTTCCCTCACTTCTTTTTGCTTCAATTCTTGCAAAAATTATCAAAATCTACACAAAAATGCACTCTTTTCCTTCACAAATTCAAACCAAAACCCCAATCCATCCCTTCCCAAACCCTAATTTGTTTGAAAAGTGAAGAAAAGAGGTGTCTTAGAGGCCAGTGCAAGTTTGGAATCAACTCTTGTAAGGTATAAATCCTAATCTAGTTGCTTAATTTGCTAGAATTAATAGTTCAAGTGTGAAATTTAGTTATAAATTCTTGTTTTTGAAATTTCAAGAAAAGGGGTGATGTTGTAGTTAGGGTTTGAAGATGAATAAGTGTGTTTAGGTTAGTATTGTGTCCATCTAGTGTATTAGGTCAGATATTTGTGCGATGTTGCGATCGCGATATCGTTAATTCGCGACGTTTACTTTGAAACCGATATGCTAACGCTTACTAGTTTTTCTAAAATTTTAGGAGGTGATCTAATTGTGTTATTTTGGCGATATAATTAGCATCTTATACGACTATTAGTGTGTGCGAATGCGGGATTTTTTCTACTCGGGTTTTAGTTTTGACGATTGCCCCGAAACGGCGATTTTAGTTAAGGTTTTAGCGGTTTTCGTGTGTTTTCCGCGCACCGAGTGCACGTTGTGATAAATTCGAGAGCGTCGATCTTTTCATATTGTGAGTCGCGTCATTTCAGGAATCTGTAATCTTATACTGTGTGTTATGCAATTCTAGGATCGGTCGCGGAAACATCGGACGCGGCGCACAAAGGCAGATGGTGGTTGGATCGGATTAGCAAGGCATTCAGGTGAGTAGATGTATTCATCTATGGGGGGATTGTCTGGATGGCGCGAGGCGCCTCCTAGTTAGGATTACTTTATTGTTGCAAGATATGCATTGTTAGTTAGCTAACCCCCCTCTGCACATTTCATACATTTATAGCTATTCGTCTGCAAGATTTGCATAGGATATCCATATACACATGTGCGATATCACTTCGTAGGATACGAACACTATTACCATTGGTTCCTGTTGCACACGCACTATTCATGTGACACACATGCCTTTGGTAATTGCCATGCCACGAGCACTGTAGGACCTGTTTCGTTTAGTATCACCATTTGCATTATACACGATATATGAAATCGCATAGCATGTATATACCTCGCATCATCTTCATACTTACATAGATTCTAGCCACAAATCACATCGCATACCTTGATATCAAAGACATTTATCATATAAAACATGTTGGGTATTATGATTTTCTTGAGGATTTCAGTATTGCTGCGATTTCTGGATTTCGGGGGAAGCCGCAAGAATTTAACAAAAGCTCATATTTATCATTTTTAAAACAAAGTTGCGGTTTTCTCGTGATGTATGTGTCGTCCACCATGAGTTTTCATGTTTTCTGTTAGATTTCGAGACCCGATTCGAGGAGTGGATGAACCGTCTCGGGTACATGGTGGGCCCGGTATGGTACCCCGGGGCAAGAAGATCGAGTTGTAGACGATGAGCCTGGAAGGGGAAGACTACCTACCGGTGATGTCTGGCGCGGCGGATATCCGGAGGATACCGACCGTTGTCGTGAGATTTGATGATATGGGTCGATCCGGACTGATGGAGCCCGATGTATTGAGACATTGATACAGTGAGACATTGAGACAGATGTGTTTTTCATATTTGGTGTCGATTCTTGACACGGGTTTCAGATGATTTCTTGATGGTATTTAGCTATTATACAGATTTTCTTTTTCTAAAGTTAAGAATGCAGAACTCATAGCAATTAAAACACTTAAAGATTTAGTATTGACATTGCATACATGTGCATGCATACTAGAGGTATTACATCACATTTGGACATATATGCTGTGACGCATTTGCGTGCATTCTTACGATAGCCTTACTAGATGTTATATTCTACTCACGAGCTGGCAACTCACCCCCGTTGTGCCACAGTGTCTTGCAGGTCGGACTCATCAGCCTAGTAGCGGCGGCTTATCTTATTAATGACCTGTTTTGCTCAGACTCGCGACATTGCTCGTAGGTGGGTTACGAGAGCCCTATTATCTCTTTTTGTACCATTTTTGTATCTAGTATTCTCCATCTACCACTTCTTATTTGTATATTCGACCTAGTGATGAGACTGAGAGATTTGTGTATATATGGGTTCTTTTGGGTCGAGCTCACTTGAGCCGACGTTGTGTTTTCTTACATTTCGCATTTCTTTATGCTCTTTTTCTTGAGATTACATATATATATTGCGTGTGGTTGTGATCCGCCTTGGGCGAAGAGCTAGCTCCCGGTTGGGGATGCCATTTTATGATTACAGGTTATATATCTTGTTGTACCCATTTTGGGGGATAGAATTTACAAAGGAGACTCTGCCGAAATTTTCGGAAATTTTTGATGTTTTTAAAAAGGGGTTTAACGCCACTTAATTGATTTCAAAATCGTTTTCATGTAAGGTTTCCTTCACTCTTTTGATTTTGGTTTACATTTTTCTGGGCTTTGGCTGACTTAGGTTACGTTACGCCTTTAGACGTCTCGTAATCTAAGTGCCAGTCACGTTCCGTACTTTCGGGTCGTGACAACACCACAAGCGCTTGCGCTCTCTGATTGGCGCAAAGCGCCTGATAAATGCAAGACATTTCTTAAAGGGCCAGGCCCAGATCAAAAAGACCAAGCAAGCCTAATTAAATTGATGCTCTGTATCATTTATAAATGGGCAGAGCCCAAACAAAGTAGATGCCTTGCATCATTCATTCATGAGCCGAGCCCAGAATAAATTGATGCTCTGCATCTTTTATGGGCAGAGCCCAAACAAAAAAAATAGAAAATAATGCAATGCATTATTTAAAGATGGGCCAAGCCCTAGCACAGGTCTAACAGACCAAAAACAAATAAAAGCGTTGAATATTTTTTCAACTGGACTTAGCCCAATCATGGCCGTCAGTCCTCAAACTAAATTGACTGAGCGAGATTGCTCTCCTAAATCAATTTACGACCGGTTCAAGGGTACATCTCTGAACTCCTCTGACACATGTCGTTGTAATCATTCAACGTCGTCAGAGAGGTGACGGGTCCCGACGACCACACACATCAATATGGATTGCGGGGTCCTTAAACTCGTGGACCGAAACGTCCTTAAACTAATGCTGGACCGAAACGTCCTTAAACTAATGTCGGACCACCACGTCCCTAAACTGGAATATAGACCACCACGTCCCTAAACTGGAATACGGACCATCACGTCCCTAAACTGGAACATAGACCACCACGTCCCTAAACTGGAATACGGACCACCACGTCTCTAAACTGGAATATGGTCCACTACATCCCTAAACTGGAACAATAGAGCCTCCAAATGCTCTTTTGCCGAATCAAAACGGTCCCGTTTAAGTTTATCTTAGCCCCAAACACGGCTAACGTATCCTTAAACATTCAAATGGACTATAAAACTCCAAATCGACTTTGGTTCAAGGGTACATCTCTGAACTCCTCTGACACCTATCGTTGTAATCCTTCAACGACGTCAGAGAGGTGATGAGTCCCGACGACCATATATTAAATGAATCACCACGTTAAGTCGATCTTAGTCTAAAACAGGACTAACGTATCCTTAACAAACGTTTAAGTCGATCTTTGCCTAAATACGGCTAACGTATCCTTAAACCAAAACACCAAACCCAAATCTAAGTAAATACGGATTTGGACTAATCCACGTCCTACGGGCGACGATATCGCTTAGTCTCCGTATACAATCCACGGGCAACCACAAACAAAACAAACACACACGACACGAAGTGAAATTCTGGAGAAGGAGAAAGTGGTTACCGCGATGCGGTAGCGTAATTAACTGCAGGGGCTTGCGCCTGCAGGGAAGAGCGTCCCCCACAATCAAAAACCCCTCGAGCGAGGGGGAATCTGACGAAGTCTGCTACATCGGCCGCATCCGTCTAAATCTCCGATACACGGTGCCATAAATCAACTTGGCATCTTCGGAGAGGTAGACGGATAGCACCAAATAGCATCTGCCCCGAATCTCAGGCAAGACGAACCTACACGGTCGCGTCTCTCTATTCGGAGGGGAACAGATTCTGGCACGCCCGGTGGGACCTTTTCCTCTTTCCACTCCACACTTCGTGTGTCGTCCTCGCGAACCAATCGCGGTTTGTTAAATGGTTGCCTTTGGATTTCAAGTTACTAAGATTTGGTCTTTTGCCTGGCGCAGAACTTAAGCATCAGTGGCCTCTGACTACACCAACTGCTCGAAGTGCCACTGCAACGGACGCTCCACCTCCCCCGGAGGTGTAGCATATAGGCCCCAAGCGGCTTCCTTACTCGCTCTGCCAGTAGACCAGGTGACCCAGGCCACCACCGGCCTGTTTTTTCGGGACCATGATCCCGTCTACAAGCTTCTTTATGCCAATACCTGCACCGGAAGTGAACAAGAAGTCGGTCTTCGACCGGCTCACTGCCATGACGGCCCCTGTCAACGGGTCGCCCACTAGCAAACCAACAGCCTCTGTTTTCGCCAGGCTGGATCAGAACTGTAAATTGGCTGTCCCAAGGAAGGCAATAATTGCTACTCCAGAAATCGTCAAGGCGGCTTTCCCTGTCAAAGAATCAGTCTTTTCAAGACTGACGATTCCCGCTCCTGCCCTTGCTCGAGGATCCGTCTTCGACAGGTTGAATATCACCCCTCAAAAAACAACCTCAGTCTTTAAGAGGTTAACACCGGCAGCGCCTCATTCAGACAGGGGGCAAAAAGAAGCTATCTCTATCTCCGAGCCAGTCCCAACGGCTCGCCGTGCTCGACGTCGCCATTGGCGACGAGTGAGGAAGGCAGGGGGCAACTCCCCCTCAGGGCTAACTCCACCGGCTCCAGTGGTGGAAGTCAACGCTGCTGTTCCAACTGGGAACAGCTTTGAGCTGCTAAGGAGGGTACGTAAGAACTCTCCAACCGCTACACTAAAAAGATCTCCTCCACCCGCGGAGAAAGTTCCGGAAACGAAGCAGGAACAACCCCCTCAACGGCAGTCCTCAAAAATTTATAAAGTTTGGCGGAGAGTTCAAGACTCCGTAATTGACCCAGATCGCTCTCGTCAACAGAAAAAGACGAAAGTGGAAAAAGAAAAGGACCGTCCGATCAAACAGGAAAAGATGACAGTCGCTAGGGTGCCCACTGCAACGGCCCCTCCAACCTCAACGGCCCACAAAAGAAGAAGGCCGGAGAAAACCCCCGCGCCGGCGACAAATATCAGAGGTGGTGAACCCAAACGCCCTAAGTCAGGGGGCATTGTAGTTCATACCGTCTATGTGGCGTCTGGTAAGGAGGACAGTCGCATATCTATGGGTCATCGACCGCTTACGCGATCAGTGACCAAAGCTCAGGAGCAACAGCAAAACCTCCAAGAGATGATAAACTCTATGGCCACACTTACTGGGCCAAAAGAAAACCCTGAAACATCTTCGGATGAACGCCAGGAGGAAGAAACCGACGCCGAATTCCTTCGTCGAATACTAGAGAAGAAGGACAAAGAGGCTGCTGAACAAGCAGCCAACATACAGCGTATGGGCCTCCTCTTCCAAGACATGATAGGGATGATGATACAACAAGATCCTCCGGCTGAAAATCCCCCGATCGTCCTTGGTGACGATAGGGGAGAGACATCAAATCCTCCGCCAGCCCTATCAACAGCTAAGGAGGATACAATCTCCAAAGCTGAGTTGGATGAGTACATAGCCCAACAAATACGGGTTCATCATGCGACCGAAGCAGCCGGCCAGGTCGTAAAAACGTGGTGGCCATATCCAAGTTGGTACGACAGAGGATGCAGGGGTGGTTGTCTTTCTCGGGACGGCTATTTCAGGGTTCATGGGCTTCCTGGCGGGCCCATCAGGGTTCTGGCTCAGCCTGGCAAAGACAGAGGCTGCCGGTTTGATATTGGACAACCCGTTGAAAGGGGCCGTTGTAGCAGTGAGCCGATCGAAGACCGACTTCTTGTGCGCTTTTGGTGCGGGCATTGGAATAGTGAAGCTTGCAGGCGGGAGCATGGTCCAGAAAAACAGACCGGTGGCGGCCTGGGTCACCTGTTCCACCGGCATGGCAAGGATGGAGGCCGCTTGAGGCCCATAAGTTACACCTCCAGGTAAGGTGGAGCGTTGGTTGCACCGGCACTTTGAGCAGCTCGAGCAGTTGGAGGCCATTGATGCTTGATTTCTGCGCTAGGCAAAAGACCAAATTTTAGTAACTTGAAATCCAAAGGCAACCATTAACAAACCGCGATTCGTTCGCGAAGACGACACACGAAGTGTGGAGTGGAAAGAGGAAAAGGTCCCACCGGGCGTGCCAGAATCTGTTCCCCTCCGAACACAGAAACGCGACCGCGTAGGTTCGTCTTGCCTGAGATTCAGGACAGATGCTATTTGGTTTTATCCGTCCACCTCTCCGAAGTTGCCAAGTTGATTTATGGCACCATGTATCGGAGGTTTAGACGGATGCGGCCGATGTAGCAGACTTCGTCAGATTCCCCCTCGCTTGAGGGGTTTTTGATTGTGGGGACGCTCTTCCCTGCAGGCGCAAGCCCCTGCAGTTAATTACGCTACCGCATCGCGGTAGCAATTTTCTCCTTCTCCAGATGTTCACTTCATGTCGTGGGTGTTTGTTTTGTTTGTGGTTGCCCGTGGATTGTATACGGAGACTAATTTATGTCGTCGCCCGTAGGACGTGGATTAGTCCAAATCCGTATTTTCTTAGATTTGGGTTTAAGGATACGTTAGCCCTATTTAAGGCTAAGATCAACTTAAACTTCTGTTAAGGATACGTTAGCCTAATCTCCAGACTAAGATCAACTTAACGGGATCGTTTGGATCCGATAAGAGAGCAATTGGCTCTATTGTTTAGTTTAATGACATTGCGGTCGATTTCCAGTTTAGGGACATGGTGGTCCATGTTCCAATTTAGGGACATAGTGGTCCATGTTCCAGTTTAGGGACATAGTGGTCCATCATTCCCATTTGGGGACGAACATTAGTTTAAGGACATTTCGGTCCATGGTTCCCATTTTGGGACGAATATTAGTTTAAGGACGTTTCGGTCCACGAGTTTAAGGACCCCGCAGTCCGTATCGATGTGTGGTTGTCGGGGCTCGTCACCTCTCTGACGTCGTTGAAGGATTACAACGATAGGTGTCAGAGGAGTTCAGAGATGTACCCTTGAACCGGATGTAAATTGATTTAAGAGAGCAGTCTTGCTCAGTCAATTTAATTTGAGGACTTACGGCCATGATTGGGCTAAGTCCAGTTGAAAAAGGTTCAACATTTTTATTTATCTTTGGCCTATTAGGCCTGTGCTAGGGCTTTGCCCCTGTTTAATAATGCACTGCATTTTATTCTGGCCTACTAGGCCTTTTTGATTTGGGCTCAGTCCCTTTGTAAATGATGCAGAGCATCTGTTTTGGTTTGGGCTCTGCCCATTTTAAAATAATGCATTGCATTTTATTAGGCCTGTTAGGCCTTTTTTAATTGGGCTTGGCCCTTCTGTAAATAATGCAGTGCATTAATCAAACTGACAGTGGCTTGTCAGACGCTTTGCGCCAATTATTGAGCGCAAACGCAAGTGGAAGTGACACGTGTCACGCTCGGGTGAGCGCAAGCGCAGCGCGCTGCGCTGTTGCGCTGCTGACACGTGGCGCGCTCTGATGAGTTGTGCCAATTTCAGAGAGCAATGCTCTATCTTAAAAGCGCATAGCGCAAGTTATTCTGATGCTGACACATGGCGCTCTCTGGTGGTTTGCACCAACCCAGGAGCGCAACAGTGCAGTTTTTGCAAGTGCAAGGCACTGTTTCAATAACTTGATCCCATTTTGGATTCAAGAAGAGAATCTTTAAGATTCAGAACGAATGGTTCATAAAAAAGTGCAAGGCACTGTTATTATTTATTATTGAAGATCATTGATCTTGTTCTTAGATCAATAATCTATTCAGAAGAAGTTCTTCTTTTATAAAGGTTTTTACCTTTTTTCTCTTCTTGAGTTCTTCTCACAATTTTTTTAGAGCTCTCTCTATTCTCTGTGTTGTTTTTGATCTTGATCTTCCTTGATCATGTTTGAATTGGGGTCTAGGGGCCTTTATAAAGTGCCCATTAATTTGTTAAATTTGTTAAAGAGATCATTCTCTGAGTGATTTGGGGAATTTTCCCCACCGTTGGATCTTTGATCCAAGGGCTTCTGTTTTACAGAAGACAATCTTCTTATTTTAACAAGAACAGAAAAGATCTTACTGGAATTTTAATTCTGTTTGGCGCAGATGCACCAGCGCTTGACACGTATCGCGCAGCGCACCGCGCTGCGCAACCGCGCTGCGCAACCGCGCTTGCGCAACCGCGCTTGCGCAACCGCGCTTGCGCAACTGCGCTGACACGTGTCGCGCAGCGCACAGCGCAGCGCAACCGCGCTTGCGCAACTACGCTGACACGTGGCGCGCAGCGCAGCGCTTGCGCAACTGAAACGTTGCTTCCTTTAATTTTGTTTTAAATAGATCCTTGCTCTGATTGGGCGCGCTGCCTTGGACGCTGCGCTGACGTATCAGCTTTTGACACGTGGCGCGTTGCGCACAGCGCAAGGGATTTGAAGCGTTGCTTCAATTTTTGAATTTTTGAAATTCAAACGGAGCTTTGCTCTGATTGGGGGAAACAGGCCAGCAACTAGAGAGGAAAAGGGGAGAGAGAGAAATGTGTAGGTGTGTATAGAAACATCTTCAATAATTATATCTTTTACTTATCTCTTTAATTATATAATTTTCCTTTTCTATAAATTTTTTGAAATGGAAATTGAGATGGAAAAATTGATGAAGAGAGAGGGGGGATTGCCACATTAGGCTCGGCCAATGTGAGGAGGAGAGTGTGATCTTGAGTGTGTGAAAATTTCAAGTCAAGAAAAACCCATCAAAGCTCATTAATGCATTTTACATCATTTTAAATTTTCATTTTATTTTATTTCCATTTCCTTTTAACCTAGAAATCACTAGAAACTTGGAGACAAATTAAGAATAGAAGAGCATGTCACAAACTTAATTCTAAGTTGTCATGGTTCGCATTTGTCCAATTAACCCATTCCAATTTGTAATTTACACTAATTTAATGTATAAATGAAAGCTTAAAATATTATTTAAAATAATTACTTAAGGAAAAATATTTAAGTAAACTAATAATTTATAAGTGGCTAAATAAATACCAAATACTAGCAATTTCATAGTTAAAATAGGTGTATTTAAGTTTATGCTGAAAATTAATTGTATCTTGCTTTTTATGAAAAACACGTATTATTTTACCGAATAACGGAAAATTCGCCTGAACAATTTATTTATTTATTTATTTTTAAAATGTTACATATGTATCTTGCACTAAGCTTTCCTCATCGTCCAAAGCAAATAACTCCTTTGTTCGGAGAGATTTTTAGGAATACGTGATCTCCAGACCGAAACTCCAATTGTCAGTGTTTTGCACCTTCCTGATGTTTTTATCGGTCTTAGGATATGCACATCTTTTTCTTGATTGTGTGAACCATATCAACTGTTGCCACAATATCTCATGCCCAGGGAGTTCTCGATCTCCAATATCGTCCCAACTCATAGGAGAACGATACTTTCGGCCTCAGAGTGCCGCAAACGGTGTCATCCCAATGTTACCTTGGTAACTGTTGTTGTATGCAAACTCTACGAGGTGCAGGCGATCTTCGCACGATCCTCCGAAGTCAAGCATACAAACCCTTGGCATGTCCTTCAAGATCTGAATTGTCCGCTAGGTTTGTCACGCCCCGCTTCCCAGAGTGCGCTAAGATAGGCACGTGACAGAGCCAACCATGTTACCTGTGGCTAGGAAACATCCCTCCACAGTCATATTACGGCTGTCTAGAAGATATCAAGAACAGTAGAAATAAAATAAACTATCTAGTACATGTCCATAAGCCAGAATAAACGAGTCAAGAAATAATATGCGGAAGCAATAGATCCAATAAACAATAATAATCTGGAATGTACGTCCCAAATACGGGCTCACATCAGGAATGAAAATGCTGAAAGAAAACTAAACTAAAATACTAACAGGTCCTCACTGCTCAGACTGTTCACTGAAATACTCCTAATCGGTCAGCTGCAAAGGTAGAGGATCTGTGCTATGCAAAACCCAGATGTCAGTGCGTCATAATATCAACAATAATATAATCAGGGTAGCAAACATGCAAGCACGAGTATGGACATAAATAAAGGTATAACAGTAACACGAATAAGAAACAGTGAAGGGTATAAGCACATGTGACGTGCGGTGAGTAATCAGAACTAAACTACTGGGTAACTACTCTCAATTCTGTGAAATCAATTTAATGAATCGTCGATGTAACTCAATAGTATACCGTGCGTGCCCGGGACCACGGTCCAGATTCTCGCGCTGAATCCGAGACATGTCGCTAGGCATTAAACAATAAACATGTACAGATGAATGATGTTAGCAGCAGCATCCCCGGGCTGGCCTAGCCCGTAAAACTGATCAGTATAAGCATCGAACTGTCGAGTTACAGGTCAGGTTTCATCATTGATTTCCCCATACCCCAAAATTACGTGTTCAAGTCAGGTATTGATAAATCTGGGACTAATGCCAACACAGGATCAAGCAGGAAAAGATTTGTCTATACAGACTACAGGATATGTCCATTGGGACAATATGTCAGGATTGTTGGCATTAGAAACAGGATCAGATAACATATCAAGTAGTGATATATCAGGTCATGTCAGATAGTGTACATGTATCAGGTCATGTTAAGTAGTGCACATGTGCTCATAATCAAACTGTAGCAAGTATTTGTTAGTTATATGTATGCCCTAGAGGCCATTACTGTACATAGGATGTATATTGTAGTGGATGCTGGGACATATATAGGGAGGACTTTCTTGCTCGACATGATAGTATGCTATCTGGTTGATCTTTACCTTAACGTGTATACTGTTTGTCTCTCTGTTACATGTTGGTAAAGCCCTTAGGATGTGTACTTGACTACCTGGACTATGATGCGGATCATACTAGTGGGGACATGGTAGTCCATAAGTACATCCTTCAAAGTCCCTAGTCGAGGGTGTATCGAGACGGGGCATCGATATACCAGAGTAGACTAGCGTGTACCTTCTCGACCCATACAGATGGGCGATGGATGATCCCATATCCATCGGTGTTTGACATCAGAGATGATATACGGGTGCTCAATAGAGACTGGGTACACTGGACGGACTCGCCGAGAACTCCCAGATGGTATTATACCTCACGTCAGATGGCAGTTCTCTGGTGACACTGGTACAGAGTAGTCTGTTGACCCGAGATCGTCATAGAGTCTTGTGTGGTTCCCACTGTGCTTTGATTTCCATCTTACCACGTCCAAGAGGGCGTGCAAAACGGTGGTTTTTGGGTACAGTCCCGAGTCACATGGAGGCAATGAGCGATAGGAGGGGATTCGTCTCTCCCGGTATAGGGAGTTGATGTTGCGCTGTGTTCGATTGGCTATAACAGGAAATCCCTGGCCAGGGTTGCTGAGATTTACTGGTAAGTGTTACCAGTAGTATCTCGAATGGTTATAGACCTTATATCGACACGACTTATTGAGCTATTGGGGTCTGACGTTTACCACCCCTAGGCGAGATATGCGACATATCAGACAATCAGACCGGACTGTACGGTAGTGTTACTGGTCGGATTCACTGGAGTGTGAGCGGGCTTGCTCGTCGATCTTCAGATCGCTCAATACCCGGGTGGCCGTTACGTTTAGCAGACCGCTTGCGGCTTGTGGGTGTTTGATATGATCATCATCTGCTGCCGGCGTATTGACGAGTCTTTAGAGTCCTACACAGAGGTTTCCTGGCTCAAGCGAAACGAAATAGGAGCGCATATGAGATATGTGCGGGACCGAGAATAATGCGTGTATGTGATACCGTATTCCATTCTCGCGATGAATGTATCGATTAGGTTATATACGATATACCCTAGTTATCGAATCAAAGGTTGATTTGATAAGCCGATACATTATATACTAGTCGGTTGTGTGCGACATGACCGGGTCATTGAATCAAGTGTTGATTTAATGATTTAATGCATAATTATATAATTGATATATTACTTTGCATTAGCTAGTATAGGTTCACTTTATATGGATTTTCTCACTCGATGTGCAAGTTGTATATGTGATATACTTTTGTGCATATACATTGTATCATGTTTGATGATACATGTTGACTTGTGCTTGTGTAAAGATTAAACCATGGTTATATGAATGGTTAGGGTTTTATATACTTATTCATTTATTTATATTCATTATTCATTTAAGGAAAAGAAAAGAAAAATGGTGGCATTCTTTTGTTTATTCATGAAGCTTCATGAATACTTTGACTTAGTCACCATTTTTTGTCTTCATTCCTAACCTAACCATTCACTTAACTTGGGTTTAGTCTCTACACATAACCATGGTTATGTTATGATAAAGATAGGATTATTCTTTTCTTTTTAATTAATCTTATTATATCATTTTCTTCTTCTTCTTCCTTGAACTCAAGAAGAAAAGCTTGAGGTCATCAATGGTGGATTGATGATTTGAGTGAGAAATCCAATTCTAAAGTCTACCCACTTCCTATTTCTTCATCCTCTACCTCTTGCCAAGTAGTAGAGTGTGTTTTCTTCACAAGTTTCTTGACTTGGTGAAGTCGGAGCTTGATTTAGCGATGCCTCGACGTAGATCATCTTCGGCATGGATATCGACGACCTAGCTCGCTTATTCTCCGACGAAGTCGACGCTAGAGCCCGGATTCCTTTTGGACAGCGGAGAGGACTTCGTTGCGGAGTTATGGAGGTGGAGCACCGGATCTACAAAGGTTGTATTTCCGTATCTTGTAGTTAAGTGTTAACTAGTTCTTTTTCGCCTAAACTTCTAGCCGACGATCCGTAGTCGGGTTTCTCGGCACCGTTAAAATTTTAATTTGGCATGATCGATGCCTTGTGAGACCTCACTAGAGTGCCTAGGAACCCTACAGTATTGAATCAGGGTGAAAGTACGGATGTACAATAAAAGCATGGATGCACAAATATCGATTATGGGTTACATCATGACTAAGTAGGATGCACAATATCAAGCATGGGGTACTAATGTATTAATAGTATGAGTTAATGTAATATGGGTGCAACTAGTTATGCAGAATTAATGGTATGGGTACACAAATAAATGCGGATGCATAAATAACTATTAGGGTTTACAACTATAGCTTCATGTCTATGTAGGATGCACATTATCTAGCATGGGGTGTTAATGTAGCAGTGATATGAAATAGCGTGACATGGAATGCAAATAGATATATAATTAATGGCATGGATGCACAAATATCGATTAAGGTTACATTTATAGTTCCAAAACTAAGCAGTATGCACATTATTAAGCATGGGGTGTTACTACAATAGTAATATGAATTAATGTGATGTATAAATGCAGTTATATATATTTCAAATGATATGGATGCAAACGGGTATTCGAAAACAGTAAAACTGTAAAAAGGATGCACAACATGATAAACGGGTAACATTTTACTCATATGGATGCACAATACTATACCTAGCATGGAGCCAGATGAATTTGCATGCGTCTAGATACGAAATAAATTGTACGAATGCAAACGGACGTCGTAAAACTGTAAAACTATAACATGGGATGCATGATTTAAAATACAAGTGTTATATTTATTCAAATAGATGTAAATACAGTAACATAGCATGTAGCAAGATAAATTTTTGCCTCGATGGATTACGATACGGATACGCACGACACGTCCGACGTCGGTAAAACGTCGCAAAGCACGCACGGTACACGGGACGGGTCCAAGCAATGCAAGAGAGTGATCACGCAGGTAAGGTACGTCCACTGGGTCGTCTGGAACGACAACGATGGTCACGGCTCCGGCGATTGCTAAAACAAGATTCAAGAAAATAAAGAAAAAGAAAAAAAAAAAGAAGAAGAGGAAGAAGAAGAGAGAAGGGTGAGGCTTACTGGGTTTTAGGTGTTCTGTGGTTTCTGGGAGCAGAAAGAAGGTGATAGTGTCGTGGAGAGGAGGTCGTCGGCGGTGGAGGGAAGCTGAGGAGCTAAGGTTAGGTTAGGGTTTGGGTGCTAGGGTTGGTGCAGGCTGGGGCTCGGATGTGCAGGGATCTGGTGTAGGAGGGAGAAGGGAAGAGGAGAAGGAAAGGAGGAGATGGTGGTGGTGACGGTGAGATCGAGGGACGACGGTGACGGGGTGAGGGTGGCGGTGATGGGTTTTGTTGGGTTGAGGGTGCAGGGTGGTGGTGCTCGGGAAGGAGGAAGGAGAAGAAGAAGGTGACGAGGAGGAGGAGGCTCGGTTGAGGGAGATGGAGTTGAGGGTTGAGGGCAGTGAGGAGGCGGAGGAGTTTTTAGGGTTAGGGATAAGTTTTGGGTTCTCATGAGGGAGCTCGACTTAAATAGAAGAAGGAGAAAAGAAGAGGGAGGTGACGAGATTGCGCGGGCGGTGGCCACAGTCGAGAAGCGAACAGTGTTCGCGTGAGGGGAGAGAGAGGGCGCGAGAGGAGAAAGAAAGGAAGAGAGAGTGAGACTCAGCGAGAAGAGAGGAAAGAGAGAGAGAACGAGAAAGAGAGAGGAGAGAGACTGAGTGGGAGAGAGAGAAAGAGAGAGTTGTTAAAGTCAAGATTTTTAAATTTTAAAAAGATCGGTTAGTTATATAAATTTTAAACTGTTATAGTAATAATTAAAATATTATATTAAATAAAATTGGATTTTCTGGTAAATACAAATTTAGTCCAAAACATACCCGGGTCGGGTCTAAAAATTTAGTTTTAAAATACGAAAAATATATGCGACGACCAAAATTAAAAAATGAATGTCCGGGTAACGAAAATGCATACCCCAAGAACGGACGCACGTATGTGCGCGTAGCCATCCAAACAAGTCCGTTTCATTGAACGGGACGAGATTAAGATGCGCGGATGCTACCATGGGGTTAGGGGTATCATGCAGGCCATGCAATGTATTTTAATAATATTTTACGTGACTTAAAATGTTATATTATAAAAATGCAAATGCCAGATAAAATGCCAGTATGCGGTATTCATGAAAGTGCACAAGTTTACGTAACAAGTCAGGATAAATTATAAACATGAATCAAGACAGGTTTTAAGCAAGCGGGTCTGGTCGGATGCAAATACAGATGTCAAATCTACTATACGCACCCAAAATACACATAAATCAGGAAAATACCATAATAAAGAAATACATGAATTAGAATTGGTATAAATGAACTAGGGTGTTACAAGGATTGTTCGTCGGTTTGGAGATGGTATGCAGTGCTGAAACTCAGATTCGTGCCTAGGCTGGCTTGAATACTTTGCCTAAACTGGGACCGAAATCCGGTGTCCCGATCGGAGATAGCAAACTAGCACTCCATGAAGCCTCGGTCCCCTGCATGATTCATAAGTATCGAGACAGGTGGGGGTACATCTGAAGGTTTAAATCTTACTTTAGATTTGATTTACCTCCACGTACTTCCTTACCAAAACTTATGTTGATTGACCAACTTGAAATG
The DNA here is from genome assembly GCA_030015575.1 of Agapanthus africanus. Taxonomy (NCBI): domain Eukaryota; kingdom Viridiplantae; phylum Streptophyta; class Magnoliopsida; order Asparagales; family Amaryllidaceae; genus Agapanthus; species Agapanthus africanus. The sequence continues at coordinate 17,826,377 of CM057344.1, forward strand.
GAATAAAGTGAGCCGAATTAGTGAGTCGATCCACAATAAGTCAAACTGTGCCGTTACCCTTCGTGCTGCGAGGGAGTGCAGTTACGAAGTCCGTGGCAATATGCTGCTATTTCAATTCTGGGATATGCAACGGTTGAAGTAGACCAGTTGTCCTGTGATACTCAGGTTCACTTGCTGACAGACTAAAGCATTGTGGTACAAACATGGTTGCTACAAACACTCATTAGCGCTGAACAGCTAGATTCTCACGGAACAAAGTTTTCTTATGAAAAAAACTTCAAACTGACTCATTGAAATCGAACAGCTAGATTCTTATAGAACAAAGATCTATACCAGGAAAAAACCTAAAAACCAAACAATTAGACTCTCACGGGAAAAAGCCTCCCCTTAAAAACCCAAAGATGTTTGGGTAAATTGCTATAAAATCTCTCGAAGGTTTCACCCATGCCGCGATTTTAAAACTTATCGATTTTGCATACACATCATGCTGCCAGCTAACCATCTTACCTGACTTCCAAATTAACCGCTGGTCATAAAGCACCATCCTCATTTTTTCCTAACATCATAGGTCTTTTTAACAAGGTATCGGGTGGATAACTGCATCTAGAGTTTATGCATGTAGTTAAATAGAGTTTATACATCCTAGCATTTTTGCACTGCAAATGCATGTTTGTATTTATTTTGATATGCTCATTTTCGAGGATTCTGTATATTACTGGATTGCATAGAATGTTAATGCATAAAAATAGCTTATTATTTTTTTTCGGTCCATGATTTTTTGGTTTGAATTTGAATCTAAAAAGTTGGTAAGAAAGAGAAGCTGCATTTATTATTTTTGTCTTATTATGGTGATATGACATCACCAAATGCACTATAAACGATGACATTTTTCTTTTATTTTTCTAGAATATGAGTGAACTATATGAGTTGCCATTATAAGAGTAGAGATAGTTAAACAGCAACGAGGTGTGTTTTAGGTATTTATGTATTATTTGCATAACCCCTTCCACTTAAAAGTTTCTGGCTTTGCTATGGTTTTTGGCTTTGCAGTTATCCCGACTTTAAAAATGAGCATTTTCTTCTATTTTTCATGGAGCTTCGAAAATTTTGATTTGACAAAGCTCCGAATGCTTAGATTAAGCTTTTGAGTTATATAAACTCCCGATGAAAGCCAAACACAGAGGGTCATATATGCAAAGTTTCACTCCACATGCTATCCTCAAGGGGGCATTATGGGAACAAATATTGATCCTAGGGTTCTAGCTCTCGAGGCTTCGAGCCTCCAGCTGCAACCCATCATCTCAATTCCAATGGCTGAAGTATTCTCTCTCACCTCCTCATCTCCACTCTCCCTTCACCTCTCCATCAACAACAAACTTCTCAAACCCTTCCCAAAATGCCCCTCCTCCTTCTCCCCCTTCTTCTCTTCCCGAAATGCCCCTCTCACCATCACCTGCTCTTCCCGAAATGCCCCTCCCCCCAAAACCCTAGCCCACAAGAAGCCCCCCTCCCTCTTCAGCGAGGGAAGGGACGAGGACGAGTCCCGCCTCGTCTGCCCCGGCTGCGGGATCTTCATGCAGGACTCGAACCCTAACCTCCCTGGATTCTACCAAAAACCCTTAAACCCGTCCAAAAATCCTGATGATTCCGACGTCGAATTCTCGAATTCAGACGAGTTCTTGGATGAAGAGAGTGAATCAGAGAACGGGTCGATGGCAAAATCAAAACCTGGCTCCGAATTCAATGGGTTAGTTTCGGATTCGGAGGATTTTGATGAGTTTTTGTTAGACGACGACCAGTTTGATGAAGAGGAGGAAGAGGAGATCGATGGGTCGAAGCCAAAATCGAAGCTTGGTGCTGAAATGGATGGGTTCTCAGATTGGGATTCGGATTGGGACGAGGAGTTTGAAGCCCAGGATGAGAAATTGAAGAAGGAATTGGACGGATTTACCCCTGCCGGAGTTGGGTATGGTAACATAACTGAAGAGACGTTGAAGAAATTGAAGAAGGAGAAGATTTCGAAAGCCGAAAAGAAAAGGAAGGCGAGGGAGGCTAAGAAGAATGAAGAGGAAGACGCCGTTACAGTTTGTGCGAGGTGCCATTCTTTGAGGAATTATGGACAGGTAAAGAACACAAATGTTGAGAATCTTATACCGGATTTCGATTTCGATAGGCTTATCTCGACTCGATTGATTAAACCAGCAACTAGCGCTCCTTTAGTGGTGATGGTTGTAGATTGTGTAGATTTCGATGGCTCGTTTCCCAAAAGAGCCGCGAAATCTTTGTTTAAAGCTTTGGAAGGAAGTAAGAAGAGTCCGAAAATAGTCAAATTGCCAAAGCTTGTGCTAGTAGCCACCAAGGTTGATCTCTTACCTTCTCAAATTTCACCAACGAGATTAGATCGGTGGGTTCGGAATCGAGCTAAGGCAGCTGGAGCTCCGAAGCTTAGTGGAGTTTATATGGTTAGTGCAAGAAAAGATGTTGGAATTAGGAACTTGCTTAGTTTCATCAAGGATTTGGCGGGTCCAAGAGGCAATGTGTGGGTGATTGGAGCTCAAAATGCGGGGAAATCGACATTGATTAATACTTTTGCGAAGAAAGGAGGGGTGAAAGCAATTAGGCTTACAGAGGCAGCGATTCCTGGGACTACTTTAGGGATTTTGAGGATTCCGGGGATTTTGCCTGCAAAGGCGAAGATGTATGACACTCCAGGTCTTTTGCATCCATATCTATTGTCGATGAGATTGAACCGGGAAGAACAGAAGATGGTGGAAATTCGAAAAGAGTTGCAACCTCGAACTTATAGAATGAAGGTTAGACGCTTTTCACTTTAGCCTACTATTAAGTTTCTCCGATATAATATTAGGAACGGTCACAAAAAATTCTCTAAATTAACTAATAAAAGAAAAAATCTCGTCAGTGCATAAATCACATTGCAATTTACTTAAGGGCCAGTTCGGATGAGCGGTGTGAAACCATGGTTTTGTAATCAAACCATATTTTGAGGTGTGTTCGGGAGAGAGGTTTTGAAACCATGGGAATGCCACCATTATAATTAAAAAAAAGAATTAAAAGGGGCCTGCCATTTAAAAAAAACAAAAAAGAATTAAAAAAATACAACACAGACTCGTACCATTTAATTTTTTTTAAAAAGGATTAAAGTGGGGAGCCCACCCTTTCTTCCCGCTCCCCCATTCAGGGGGAGCGACGAAGCGTTGAGCGCCGTGCAACGCTCGAGGGAGCGGCCCCCCGAACGGGCCTTAAAACAGTTGTGTAGTTTGTAACAGTTACGCAGTTATAAGACCCAAACGATCCCGTTACAATATATTGCGCCTTAGTTACGCCAAGATTGGTTCTATTAGATATGGCTCATGTTCATTCAATAACCTAATACCATAAGCTCGAGTAAATGTAAATCTTAAACTTGCTTCAATAATTGAACAGTCTTGAACAAAACTAAGTTTGGTTTATGTGAGTACGACTTAAGGCTTTCAATAGGAGCTCGATGGCCTTTCGTATATTTCAAATATTTATATTTATGCTACATCTTTATAACCAATTCCCTTTTTTCTTTTCACTTGAACAAAATCTTAAATTGCATTTGTCCCACTAGATCACTTGAGCAAAAGAGCAAGGTTCGAGGTTTCAGCCGAAACCACCGATACGTGGTGGTTTCGGCTCGATTTTGGTGGAGACCGATATAAAACCAACCGAGAGTCCGATGCTGATACGAAATCAACCATACAATATCGTTTCGGCCAAAACCTTTAAAAACTTATTTTATACCATTTTTACTGTGTGATCATTGTAGAAAACTGCAAAAAGTGAACCCAAACTCTATATTAATATTTATCTAAGTACATTTTTCAATATATTTTGCATCATGACTGGATTTTGAAATACTAGGATCACTGTCTTGTAATATAGAAGTATAAATTTAAGTATTTGATATATCTACACTTATGTATATTATATTACCGTCGAAACCGAAACCCGAACCGAGATTTTCGAAACTAGCCGAAACCCACCGAAACTAATAAAATTATAAGAGACCGAAACCGAAGCCTGTTCCCGCCAAATTTTTTGGCTAAGAGCTATTTGTTCTGTTATAAAAAAAGGCGAGAAGAAAGAGGAAAAGAATTTCCACAGTTTGGCATCATGTGTTAAAACACATGAGCGCTTACGCTGAAAGCAAATAACAAAAAGGCCAAGCATACCTCACGTGTTAAACATGTGAGCGCTCATATGCTTTGCATATGAGCGGTGAACATAAATAAACAAAAGCCCAAATAGGCATCGCGTGAAACATGTGAGCGCTCATATGCTTTGGCATCGCGTGAAACATGTGAGCGCTCATATGTAAAGCATATGAGCGCTGAAAATAAACAGGCTAAAACCCACACTAGGGATCATGTGTTAAACACATGAGTTCTCTTGGCGTATTCTTTGCCCAATTTAAAATACTCCCATTTGATAGAATTAAATTCTATTTGATAGAATTAAATTCTATTTAGGAATATTTTCCCTGATCTTTCTATACTTAAAGATTTTTCTCTAATAGAGAATCTTAGATTTAAAATCCAACCGGGATAAAAATATCACCAATTAATCCATCTAACAGAATTAAATTCTATATGGGAAATATTTCTCTGATCTTTCTAAAATAAGAAAGATCTCTGTTAAACAGAATTAAATTCTATGGTTAGGAAAATATCTTCCTAATCTTATTAAACTAACAAGATATTCATATGACAGAATAAAATTCTATCTTAAGAAAATATTTCCTAATCTTGTTAAACTAACAAGATATTCATATGATAGAATAAAATTCTATCTTAGGAAAATATTTCCTAATCTGGTTAAACAAACAAGAAATCTTCTCTGTTTACTGTTAAACAGAGAGCTTTTGGATTAAAATTCCAACAGTGAATAAAATTCACCGATTGATCTAAAAGATCATTTTGATTGATTAGATTTTCTCAACAAAGTGATTTTTTCTCTTCTCTTATAAATAGGGTCAAAGAGATCAATCAGAGAGGAAAAAAAGGAGAGGAAACTTCCTATAAGCTTTTGCAAAAAAGACAGAAGGCTTTAAAAGATGACAGAGAATTTAATTCTCAAAAGAAAGAAGATTTCCCTTCTTCAAGACTCTAAGTAAAGATAAAGAGAGAGATCAAAATATTTCCTTTGTCTAGTACAATGGAAACAAGGGTTTAACCATTCATATAAGAACTTAGTTCTTCCTCTGATTTGAGATTTGCAAAAACAAATCTCCCCACAGGTTGAGAATTTAATTCTCATCGGGGAGATTCTGTTCTTCAAACTCAAAACTTAGGGGAAAAGAAATAGGTTAAAAAGAAAGAAAGAAAAGGAACATATATTCTGGAAATTTAATTTCTCTGAAATTAGGGTTTAACCCTACATAAAGAACTTAGTTCTTACAAAAAAGAAAAGAACTTAGTTCTCCAATAAAAAAAAAACGATTCAAGATCTTTAAAACAGAAATCTTGATGATCATCAATGACTAAAATGTTATTAACAGAGATTAAAATCTCTAAAAAGAAAAAGAATTTGGCGTCTCACGTGAAACACACGTGAGCAAAATTAGTGCTTAGCACTATTATAGCGCCTCACGTGTTTCCCACGTGAGTGCCTGAAACAAAAAGAGCTAAAACGCTTCACGTGCTTCCCACGTGAGCATCCAAAAACAAAGAAAACTCATTTGTGTTGATTGGCAGCCACCAAATAAAGCAACCCAGCACCCCAAAAATAAAGCAATCACTTGAAATACATGTGAAACAAAAAAAGAGAGGTTGAATGCTTCGCGTGTTTCACAGTTTAGCACTTCTGTCTAGAGAAAAAAGGGTGAACAAACAAAACCCGAAATCAATGCTCAGCGCCTCACGTGCTTCCCACGTGAGTGCCATACAAAGTACTTAGCACTTTATATTCAGTCAAAATAACTAAGTGCTTAGCACTGATTGGGCAGCGCACATATCTGAGCGTCTCACATGTTTCACAATTGAGCGTCAGAGAAAATTAGTGCTTAGCACTATGGTAGCACCTCACGTGAAAAGCACGTGAGCGCCAGAAAAGATTAGTGTCTAGCACTATTCCAGCGCCCTACGTAAAACACACGTGAGCGCTGTATATCTTAGTGCTTAGCACTGCTGGGTAGTATGGAAACCCAATCACAGCCCAAATTGGCTAAGTTTCCTGAGATTAAATCTCTTTGATTTTAAATCAACCGAGCCCATATGCTCATGATTTCCAAACCGATCTTAGTCTCAAAGATGACTAATGATCTATCATTGATGATATCTAAAATGATATTCATCTCATATCTCCTAAGGTAATCCGAGTCTTAAATATGAACGATTCTAGGTCCACCACGATCTTTTCTCTTAAATACAGAATTTGGTTTAAGGGTACATCTCTCCACACCTCTGATATATGTCGTAATCTCTTGACGTCTTCAGAGGGGTGGCGGGTCCCGACAACCAACAATTTCTCGTCCCAACTTGATATAAAATTTCATTAAGACATGGAATGATACATCCCATATTAATGCACTTCCAAATTGATGTGCACACCTCAAATCGGATCACACCCCAAATTGAGAGCATTCCATGTCACCATCGTTCACTTCGCCATGTATTAAGTACACGTGTGCGTAAGATGAATGTTGGACCGAAATGTCCTTAAACTAACATTCGTCCCCAAAATGGGAATATTGGACTGAAATGTCCTTAAACTAATCTTCGTCCCAAAATGGGAATGTTGGACCGAAATGTCCTTAAACTAATATTCGTCCCAAACATGATAATAATGGACCGTGATGTTCTTAAACTAAAATAATTGAGCCTATATGCTCATTTGTTTCTAAGTCGATCTTAGTCTCAAATATGACTAACGATCCTTAGATCAAACCCAAATATCCCGTGAATTGATGGACCTCATTTATATGAGATCTGCGTCCTAAGTTCACTCCCGTTGGCAAACCAAGCTACCAAGTGGATCCCGTCAAGTAAATCCTTAACCAAAAATCCAAATCTAAAACATACGGATTTGGACTAATCCGCGTCCTACGGGCGACGACACAAACTAGTCTCCGTATACAATCCACGAGCAACCAAAATAAACAAAAATACACACGATATGAAGTGAACCGCTGGAGAAGGAGAAAGTGGTTATCGCAATGCGATAACGTAATTAACTGCAGGGGCTTGCGCCTGCAGGGAAGAGCATCCCCACAATCAAAAACCCCTTACAAATGAGGGAGAATCTGATAAAGTCTGTTACAACGGTCACATCTATCCAAACCTTCGATATATGGTGCCATAAATTAACTTGGTATCTCTGGAGAGGTGAGTGGATATGTCCAAATAGCATCTGCCCCCAAATTTAGCCTAGACGTCCTCAGCTTCTCGGTCCGGTCTTTCAGCAGTAAACAAAGCCGAAACTGAGTTCTCGAACCTTGCAAAAGAGAGTTCCCTTAACTACAAAGTAAAGGCAACATAATTGTGGACCCTTGTCTCTGTAGTTTCCCAATGTAAATGGGATTGAGAAGCTTGATGCTCAGCTTGAGATCATTCAGTAATTCAAGCGAGCGGAACTTGAAAAGCTGGTTTTACTATCGTGACTCCATGTTATAGAAGGTGGTTTTGCCATGACAAAGTAAAAACTGTGACCCAAGTGTCCCAAACCCTGGCCAGCAATTTTTTTTCTCATTATATGAAATTGGTTTGCTTCATGGTCCGAACTTTTCATCTTTGTCATTTATGACTTCTCTTTGCATGATTCTTTTAGTTTCTCTTAGGTTTGTACAGTGTAATGATGCAAACTTGATGACAATATCCTAACATATTCAGGGATGAGGAATGTGTCAAATTTGGCTCTTTGCTAACTTGTGCCGCGGAGATCAATGTGATTCTCTGTCCATTGGCTATGAAAGAAACAACCGCCTCAACCTGGATGCTGAAACTCTCATATAACTAACAACAGATCATAAATATTTAATCAAACTTCTGTAACTTTCTTTTGGAATGTTGATGCTTGAGGAAACATCATAACAGGATGAGGTTTAACTGATAATGATGATAGATTCTCATTATAGCTTAACTTCTTTGAGATCTCTTACAGTCGCTGTCGTTGTGACAAAACTCTGAATTTATAAAAGCATATCCCACATGTTAATTTTCCTCCTTCATGGGCCGAGAACATGGATGCTTGCAAGACGTTAATTTTTCTAACTCGCTTTTAAAAAGCATATCTGTTGGTATTTGAACATAGGTTGCTCCTATACCATCAAAATTTCCTTGTCACCGCTGCAGAACCCTGAAGCTGTGATAAATTTGAAGGATATATGTTTAAATCCCAACAGAATTACTGGTGATCCCAATTTGTAGTTAATGGGGTAGACAGGACTAGAGCTATATATGCCTAAATGTGCATGGTGGAGAGACTTCAGAAAACGAATGAAATGAAAAATTCAGGTAGCCAACCCTAAAAGATTGGTATAAAGGCTTTTTTATTTGTTATCACCAACCTTTGAGCAAAACAATGTAGTAGTAGATCACATATGTTGTGGTGATCATTATTTGTTTATATCCCTCTATGTACTTGCATTAACTTCAATGATTTTTGTTCATTTACATGGCAGGCTGGGCAAACCGTTCATGTTGGTGGCTTAGCAAGATTAGACCTAACTAGTTCATCAGTGGACACAATTTATATCTCTATATGGGCGTCACCAAATATTTCTCTTCATATGGGGAAGACGGAAAATGCTGATGAGATCAGGGACAAGCATGTCGGCATCAGGCTTCAGGTGATTTTTTTTTTGGTCTCCATGGTCATTTCAAAGTTTGTGTCTCTGAATGTCTTCAAATTGGTAGCCCTGATAACCTAGTATTTTGATTTTTTATTATTTTTACTCTTTTTGTGTGTGTGGCACATACGGCATATAATATAATAGGCATATGTGAAAAGAACAAATATATCATGCATATGTAGTTTTAAGTATATGAAAACTAAATGCACAAAGGCCACATATTGTATCACATATTTACCTGTAGAGAAGAAAAAAAAAAATTCCCGTAGGTATAAGTATATATATGAAAATCCTTGTATTGACTTTTTTAATGAAAAATTAATCCTTTTCCTTAAGCAAGTAATGTATTGTGAAGGACTGCCTGTGAAACCTGTTTATAGCTTAATGGAGGACTTTATTAGCTATGAAAATCCAAGCCTATAACTCCTAATTGATAAAATAGGAAACCCCCCCTTTAAATTATGCATGTGATTGGGAACTTGGGCTACATTATTTAAAGACTTCATAGCATATTGATCCCATCAGCACTAAAGCATCACATCCCATCAGAACTCCATAGTTAAACGTCGTCAAAAATTTGGGATGAAGGCGTCTTCTTCTTCTTGTTGTTGTATAGCATATTGATATAATTTCCCCCCCTTTATTTGTGGTTATAGACCAATTTGAATAATGTAATTGCAATCATCTATTCAGCACATTATTTATGGTTATAGACCAATTTGAATAAAGTAATTGCAATCGCCAAGCGGGTTTGCACCAATATATACTAAAATTTTCTAAAATGAAGTTCGGCTTTGTATTGGGATGTATAGCCACCCATTTCACAGGACCGAGTACCCGAACTTGGCGAATGGAAACCGAGAGAGATCAAAGTATCCGGCATCAGCTGGGACGTAAATAGCGCAGATATCGCAATCTCCGGACTCGGATGGTTCTCTTTGGGTCTTAAAGGAAAGGCCACTGTCATGCTCTGGACCTTTGACGGAGTTGAAGCGACCGAGCGAGAGCCCTTGGTTCTTGATAGAGCTCCGTTCCTCGAAAGGCCTGGGTTTTTATTGCCAAAGGCGATATCGGATTTCATCGGTAACCAGAGTAAGATGGAGGCGAAGGCGAAGAAGATTGAAGAAGAGAGAATGGAGTTGTTGACATGACAGGGATTTTGTGGTTGTGAATTGTAGGGATTTTGGGGATCTATGAGAGATGAAATGGTGAGGAGCATGGCTAGTTGTGTATGTAGCTGTATTCTTTTTATAGCAATATAATTTAAGAATTTTGAGGCCGAGAATATAATTTTTTTTAATGTGCTTAGTTTCTGTAAGGTTATGAACCCCAGTGAGATCTATGTGCTAACTAAAACAGTGCTAGCTTGAATTCAACTTTTTGCAACTGCTTTTCTGTCAGTGTTTCTCGGTTTTTACCGTCTTGATATTTGAATCATAATGTTAAGTCTGTGTGTTGGTTGATGTGCATTATTACCCCTTAACCTAACTAAAGATTCTGGAGAAATATCATTACAAACAACTCAAGCTGCCAAGGTTAGTTACCTTATAAACCTCAAGTATCAATAATTTAGTGTCTTGCAGTCCATGTCTAACTATTCCTTAAAGGGTACGATAGTTCAGTGGATTTTTCTGCCATTTTTATTAGCAGAAATAAACGTTTCTTCCTTTTTTGTAATGAATTCGTGTCGCCTCTCTTTTTTGTGTTTTGTGGTGTGAGCAGAGAGGAAGACAGAAATTGAGAGTTTTCTTGTATGCTTATTTCTCATGTTAATAAAACCTGTATGAGATTACACCATGTAGATGCAGGCCGACTTGGTTGAACAACATAAATCCGATGTTGTTCTTCTTGTGTTGATTGTGATTGTGTTATCTGTCATGCTTGATGATGCTTGACGGTGCAAGGGGGTCGATGACAAAAAGAACTTGTTAAAAGAGCCAAAAAAAACATGTTATTCAACATATAAAAGGGTTACATTCATCCTTCTTTCATACAATTCTTCACACACATGAGAAAAAAATACAGCAGTTAGAGCAAGAACACGAATTATTTTTCGTATACAATGCGTTTTTCCGCTGAGGTTTCCAGTCTTCTTTTAAATGTCTTCTTATGTTTAGGAGCGGAGTGATGCGGTACCACTACTTCACGTAGCATATTTCTTCTAGGATTGAACGCTGAGCTTTTAGTATAAAATCTTGTTTATTTTTCCTCTCAATTTAACCGCCACGGACGCCTCCGGTATTAGTCTCCTAAGGTAGAGAGATCGAGTCGAAGATCTGCCTTCTTTCTTGCTAAAACCATCTCTTGCTCCCATGCTCAATGAGTTTGGTTGTATCAACCCCTTCAATTTATAGCATGAAGCATACTCAAATACGGAAAAAACTTCTTTACAAGAGATTCGTGCAATCTCTCTCTTTCCTTATATGGATCTCAAATCCCATCCGAGAGCTAGTAAAGATTTTTCCCTCAAACACTCTTCACTTGAGCATGTCTTCAATATTGTCCAAATCCTATGGATTCATTTATTACCTAAATATGCATATCCTTGAATGAAAAGTATTAATTGCATGCATTAACCAGTATATTCACCAAAATACAGTACAAAGAATGCAAATATTTGTTAAAGAAAAATTATACATGCATTTTTGGCCGGACATGCATCTTAAAAATAAGTGAATGAATTATATGAAAGAAGCACAATATATTGCTATACAAATAGCATAAGAAACTTCTATAAAATGAGACCAAAATCCCTCAAATACCGAAACTATAAAATAACCAAGAGGAAGTAAATAAATACAAAGCTTAGAGTCTGTGTGCATAATCCTGTAAAAATATCGTTTTATATCCAGGGGTGTGGGTGGAACAATAGGCTCCAAAGGCTCGTTTTGATTTGTATTTTCCTGCAATAGGGTCTAATACGATGCAAACAGGTTTGAATCTCATGTCGCCGGTTTGAACAAAAAAAAGCTTTATAGTCATGCTATTGTTACTCTCATAAGCTCCCTTGGTAAGATGGTTTTGTCACATACAAGAGCCAGCTCAAGCTTTTGGACAAAGTAGTTTTTGACGCATACAAGAAAACCAGTTTGTCTCTTGCTGTTTTCTTCTTTCTCTCGGTTATATTATACTAAATTACCCTAAACTATTTTTTCATTAAAATACCTTAAAATTCATTTATTGCACTAAAATACCTTAAGTGCTGTTTTTTGGGATATTTTAGTGAAAACAAATTCCCTTGAAAATCATATTTTAAGGTATTTTAATATAACAAAAAACCGTGAAGGCGTTTTAGTAAGTAAAAAAAAAACCCATGATATTTGTCGATATTTTAGTGTAATTTACCCTTCTCTTTTTGTTGGTTAGAAAAATTCAATTGATCAGGGAATGCCAAAGCCACTAAATAAATTTGAATTGTTTATTTAGTACTTAATTCCCATGCTATTGTTCCTTGGTTGTGTGTTCTTTAGCAATTTAACAGGCAAATTAATTTATTTAGACTGGTGTCACCCCAAATCCTTATTTGATAAATTCACACAAAAATTTATTTACGGATAAAATTAATCCCAGCTATATTAGCATTTAATCCCCCAAATCACATCCCATCGTTTCTCCTCCGTCTGTGACCCCTCAGCCGCCGCGGCGTCGCCTTCGACCTCTCCCTTTTCAACCTCACCGGCCCCATCCCCTCCCTCCCTCCCTCCCCCCCTCCCCCTCTACTTTCTCTCTCACCTCCGACTTCTCAATCTCTCCAACAACCTCTGTCCTCTCCTCCGACCTGATCCTCTCGCTCTGGCGTTCTTCGATTCTAACGGATATGCAGGCTAAAAATCGGCGGTAAGATAGAAAACGAGATCGGCACCGTCTAGTACCAGCTTCCAAACGAGGACTTCGCTACTCTCATCTCGATCTCGTCGTAGGAGGATCTCAGCAACATGGTGGAGGAGCTCAATCGCATTGCCCATGAGGCTGCGGATCTTCGCGATCTCACTGACGATGGCCATCCGGCGATCGACACGCAGTGCTACATCATTAACGTGATCTGGATCGGGATCAAGAGGAAGGATGACATAAAAGGACAAAAATTAATGGTTGATATAGTTGTGATTAATTTTGTCCATACATAAGTTTTTGTGGGAATTATCAAATAAAAGTTTGGCAATATCGCCACACATCTCTAAGAATTATCATTTTAAGGCATTCAATTGGTCAAGGTTTCATTATGAACATATAGAAATTAAATACTAATCCAGTATCAACTCAATTCACCTTTTTTATGTATTATAAAGAAGCATATTAAGAGGAACAAAAGTATGTCGTCCAACACTAAAAAAATGCTATATTAAACTCTCTTTCACGCATTTTATTTATTTATTTATTTATTTCCCATGCACAGTCTTCCATACAATCCCTTACGAAATGATATTGCTTATAAAAAACCAAAAAACAACAATTACAGGAACATGAAATTTGTTTATATACAATACATTTTTCCATTGTCAATGTTGTTTACAATTGTAGTAAGTTATAATTTTCATGGTATATCACAAGAGAGATGTAAACAAGTATTTATATTACCTTAAAAAGAGATGTGCACCTTTCTATCCCCAAATGTAAATTTCCTATAGGATTGAACTCTAACGTTCAAATATAACCCTCTACCTTTTGTCCCCTCAATTATCCCCCACCATTTCTGCCACCATCGATACCTCCGTTATTAGTCTCCTCCTGTCAAGTCAAAGTTGTCCAAATCTTTGTGGATTCAGTAATTACCTTAATTTGCATATCTTCGTATAGAAAGTATCGACCACATGCATTCATCGTCGGTATATTCACCAAAATACAACACAAAGAGCATGCAAATATATGTGGAAGAGAAACTATACTTGAATCTGACGGCTCACATCAAAAAAAGTGATCTGACCACATGCATTCATCGTCGGTACATTCACCAAAATACAACACAAAGGGCATGCAAATATACAACACAGAGAGCATGCAAATATATGTGAAAGAGAAACTATACTTGAATTTTGACGGGCTCGCATCACAAAAAAGTGATCTGAAATCTCTGATCTTTTTGGCAAAAAGAAATTATGAACAAAATATTACTTACAGTTAGAGATTTCAGATATGATTAGACCATTTCTTAGAATTCTTAAGGATATATTTACTTTTTCTTTCAAAATTCCATTGATCATGGTTCGAGTAAAGAAGGCTATAACGAATTTTGATGCATCACACATAAAATATGCATGTGTGCACAAAATCAAATGTTTTCAACGTGATCCATTCATGCCAAATTGTCATGATCAATCAAATTTACAAATAGTTTATAACTTATTTTCAGGCCAAAATTTGAACATATAGTTACGGAGGCGATGCATTTCTTCTCTCTCTCTTGTTTTAAAGATGAGCAAAATTCCAAAATGGAACCCATCCCATAAAAAAGATTTATTAAAAACAACAAAGTTGTTACAAAACCTAAAGAATTCATACCGTGCGCCTTTTTGTATGCCTGCTACATCTAGAATAGATATAAGAATAAGAGAAAATGATAGATACTAGAAACACCGTGATATTCTGGGTGCATTACGGTTGCAAGGAAGATTTATAGCACATTTATTTAAAAGAAGACCGACACGAACTAGGCCTATAAACAATTGATATACATGCATCTCTCACAAATACCTAAATTTAAAAGATGCCAAGATGAAAGGGGAAAAAAACAAAGCTTATAGTTATAGCTTAATATTTGTATAGAAAAATTAAAAATTACATCGATCTAAATGGCTGGATCACTCAGATATCATTCAAGCTGAACTGTCATATATATTCAAGTTAGACTGATCGTTTCAAAATCTCCACCCAAAATAGTTTCGCAAACCTTGAAAATAATCAGTTTTGTCTCATTTCCTTTATGTTTGCATTGAGAATCTGAGATGGCATCACAGTTACGTGCTCATTTCTCAGCCGTTGGATCCAGCGATCAAAACCTCCCTCAGTTCTTGAAAAATAAAAAATAAAAAAAAACCCTCTTTCGTCAAAACCCTAACATCAAATGAAACCCTAAATCCCTAATTTTTTTTTGTCGTAGAATGGGATCAGCTTTGCAATTTTCGCCCCCATCTCTGATCCCAACCAAGCTCCAGTGCAATTTTCCCTCAATCAGCTCATCGAATCGATCAAGTTCATTTCGAATCTCGAACCGTAGGCAGCTTTGTTCGTTGATTTCGCCGCCAGGACCAAATCTCGAAGCGTCATGGATCCAGACCGAAGGGAGTTCCAATGATGATCTTGGTGGTTGGGCTGGTCGCAAGAAACCCGAGATCGAGAGCCGAAACGGTAGAAATCGTCCCTTTTTAGTCGAAAATTTGTGCTGTATATAACTTAATTGTAGCAACGATGAGGAGAAATAGTTGCATTTTGATATAGATTCCATAGATCGATATGGTTTCCACATTTGCAACATAGGATGTTAAGTTTAGGCCTACATGAACATGATTGTAGTGGAAAAGATAGTTTAGTTGCTTAAATCAAGGAGACGACCCTTGATATAGTTGAATGAGAGAAATCGATTCCTTGTAGCTATGTATCTATGCTGTTGTTTCTTAATCTATTGTATTTTTTCAAGAAAAAACTTTTTGTCTGTTGTTTTATTCTTGCAGGTATTCCAAAGTTTGTGCTTGCTGGTATTGGGGCTTCAGTGGCAGCAGTGTTAGCGGCAGTCACATATTTCTCGTTTTCAAAGAGAGGTTTGGTCTTAATATTCTTTAAAATATAGACATATGAACAAAATGTTAAATGAAACGTTCAAAATTGGATTTAATTTTTCGTATGCACCTCATATTTATATATATTCTGTCTGGCTTCTACAGTTTACTTTAAATATTAATTTTCCATACATCATGAGGAAGTTCACTTTTTTGCTTTGAAAAAAATTATAATGCGTTTAACTCTCCAAGCTTCCTGTCACCTTGTATCTTTAACCCTTTTAGATGGAAATTTGAATTCATAACCTAGCCGACAGAATCATAGTCATTTGGTTGAACAAGGAATATATTAGATCGAGGTAAGAATTTACTGTTTTTCCATAAGTTTTAATTGTAATCTTGTGGTAAGAATGGAGGAATGTAAAGGGGTAATGTAAGCCACATATGGGATTTTTCAACTGATCATTGAATTTAATCACAAAGAAGTTATTGAGCATATGGCGCAAGCTACTATTTCATGGGTGCAACATTTTGTTTGGCAGGTTAATTTTATCTTTTGATTTTGTGGGGCATATGGTTCATTCTTTAGACTTCCTCCTTTAATCTTGGGTCATGTCACTGATTTTTGTTTTTACGTTTATTGTATAGGCGCATGTTGTCAGTTTCTTGATCCATGAGCAACTAAGGTCTACATAGGATATATATAGTTGTAGATATAAGATATACTAGAAACCAGAGATTTCAACGAATGTTATGTACAAACTTGTTCAACCTGAATTTTGTCAGCGTTTATGATGTGGGGGATGATGATTTTCATTGTGTACTTGGGAAAATGGTTTTAGCATACATTGTTAATGGCAACTAAATAGGTGCTTTGTTTTGGGTTTGGGGGAGGCACTTAATTTTGAAGTTTTATACATTATGAAAAATGGTCTTGTTTTCTCTCTTCGCATTACTGCATCAAGGGTACCCCCTTAATCGAGTGATGACTGAGTACAAGAAGCTTTCACATTTGGTTGGTTTTGCTCATGTCGCGTTTGTAGTCTAGGATGTAAAGGCTAGACATCTATGCGACTCAGTGTTCTAGGAGATTTTAGTTTCCGGAACGTTTGCAAGTTGACACGGAGATCACTTGATTGCATATCGACCTCAATGCGCCCCAGAATATTTCATTGATCATACCACTTGTTGGTGCTATTGCAGGGTGGTTGTAAAGTCTCTTTTCTTCATCCATAAATGATAAAAGGTAGCATTTGACACACACACACACACAATCCGTACCTTTTTTTTTGAGATGGTTAGGGGCGGGGATGTGGATTAGTGGCAGTGTTGCCAACCTATGTTGAACAGATTCTTCATCAAGGTGGCAAATCCAGTAGATTCATAATTATATCGAATTTGTATATATTCTAGTTTATAATTACTAACATGACTACTTTGATTATTTTGTACACAATTAAACAATAAAAAATAGTGCATCCAAATTTATCATATCCTAGATTTATGAATTATCATGAATCAGCTAAATATATTAATTATTATGAATCAAGGAATCCAACTCATGCCCATATCTGTATTCATATTTGAATCCAAGCTTCTTAGTTACCAGCCTATCAACAACCATATTTTTCTTGAACATCATGATGAAAATTCTTAATCTTGTATCAGATTTTGCAACTTGTTACTTCATTTACCACAGAAGAACTGAAGAAGAAATAAATAAATAGTAAAACACAGCTTTAAACAATTATTTTCCATTTTTGTCGGTTCTCTCTCTCATGTCTCCAGCGAAAATTCAAATGGGAACTCCACCTTTAGCTGTAAATTTAATAAAAATAGAACGAAAAATAGAATTATCCCATGAGAGAAAGGTTTATAACCTTCTTTATGCGCTTAAGAAATGTGGGATCACTTTAAATATGTACATATATATGCTACTTAAAAGTTTAAATAAAAGAGAGAAGATAATACTTGCATAGTAAAATGCTTTGCAACGTTAAAAGGAAGTTCAAGGAATTGAACTTAGACCAGTTGACTCACAACTCCATATCCTCGGTAATTTGCAAAATTTTCAATTTAGGCAAAAAGTATTTCTAAGATTTGATTTTATCGAAAAAGCTCCCTATCTAGCCCAAGCCGCGACCCTATCTATAAAAGCAAATATAACTAGTTCTTTCCTGACTAGAGAAGTTGACAAATTGAGGGTTCTGACTTGTTGGTCGATTGGTCAAGGCTTGATTTCTTGGACTTTATATCTAAACATCGCTAAGCTTTTAATCTTGCAATCTTCTCCTCTCTCCTATTTAACTTTTTAATTGCCATATATGTATATATTTTATGCAGTACTGCATTTTTTAAGAGCACAAATAGGTTAAAAAATTCATGTTATTTATATTTTAACATTTGCATTAATCATGCATCAAATGCTTTATATAAAAGTTAAATCATCTTTTTATACACTTTTTTGCAAATTAATTTTATTCTAATTATCTATTCATCAACAAGGTTGTAAAATCCGTCATCGATGTTCTAAAAAGTGGTTTAGGCTGCCGTTTAAGCGGAAGCGGCCCCATGCCGCTTCGTTTTTGATCCTAAGCGGTTGCATTAAGTAGTTAAAATGCTTTATAAGTTATTAAGGAAGCCGGCCCGTCCAAACGGGCGTTTAAGTGGGTTATATTTCAAGCTTCATGGATTGGTGTAAGGTGTTCTCTATCAAAACCTAATCTAAAACGCTATCTAAACTACAATACATGTCTTGATCGATTTCAAATTACACGAACAAAGGAATCCTAAATTCTTCCCGTCTTACTCTTGCTCTCCTCTCTTCAATCTTCTTCTGCCGGTATCGCCTCTCCTAACTGCTCATCGGCGGTACTTTCCTCTCGTTATTCTTCTCTTAAGTCTCTACGACAAAAACCAAAGAAATTACTAATTTTGTCAGAATCGGTTAATGTCTCAACTCTGCCTTTCAATTTCATCTCATGAGGTATGCAATTTGCAAGTTGAATTAGAGATTTATGATTTTATCATCATATTTCATCCAATACAACAACTAATTTTTTTAATTGTAGCACTCCATTTAATTTGAGTTATATATATTTACTAATTACATTGTTTATTTTTTTTGGATTTTTAAGAACATTTATGTGGCTGTTGCTACTTTATGTATACATATGAAATATTATTTAAGTAAAAACAGAAAACCCGCTTAGATGGCGAGGCGTTAGGTGGTACTCCAATCGCTCAACTCCGTCTAGTGTTTTTTATAACCTTGTCCAGTATCTATTCGAGTTGTCGGTGGATAAAGGATACTAGAATTATTCGGTGGTTTTTCAGATTATTTGGCCATCAATATTTGAATATAAATATTAAATATATTATATAATATATAGTGTGCGCATGCATAAAATTATACACACATACTGATACTGAGACATTTTCACAAACACTTGGTGGATACGATATAAATTATGAAACTTGAATGTAACATATATAAATTACAGATAATAACGAAAGAAATACCCCACTTGTTTCTCGAGAAGAGATGGGAAACATGCTCAATATCATTTGATTGAATGGTTGCCTCAGCTCCTTGTTGTTTGAAGAAACCCTCCCTTTCAGTTGGTCTTTTTTCACGAAAAACAGACTTGAGATAACAAATCTTTAGAGCAGGTGCCAAAGCCAATGGATTAGATAGGGAAAAGGAAGTTCAGCTCGCTCGACCCGTTAGGTAAATAGAAATATAAAACAGGAAAGGTTCATCGTTTAGGGCGAGCAGCCAATACAGATAGGTGGTATTTAGATAAATCAAAAAAAGACCTGGTTTGAGGGGGAAGAATATGTAGTCCTCAACCCAGTCGAATATAAATGTTGAGACCAGCCCTGTAAGAAATGCTTGCCGATATCTTCGTTCGCTTGCAAAGGGATCTCCGCGCTCTCACTCAGTTTACTTACTCAAAGTGTCAGTTGTTCTTGAAAAAGAAAACTACTCGACTAAAGCTCAACTCGGTAACGAAGGGACATGTAAGAGCTACAGATAACAAGGAGCTATAACTCTTAAGATTTCAGAGAACACTTAGCCGTTCACTACGCTACACTCCTTCCGATTGCGAAGGTCTTAAAAAGACTTCACTCTCTACACGAGCTTCACTCGTTGGTACATTAAAAGCGTCTTCTGAAAGCACAAGGAGGACCTAGTGGGGTGAAGGAACTTACTTGGACCGATCAAGACGAAGAAATAGACAATCATGCTTCCACATACACATAAACATAAAGAAAACTAGAAAAAAATCACTTTTAAAAAAATTAGGGAAAAACCGATTTTGAAATTACTTCTCAAAAAAGGTTAGGTTTGAACTAGAAGTATAGTAGTAGGCGTTGGAGAAGGGAGTCGTGATCGGAGAGTAGGAGGAGAAAGTTGCAATCGAGGAGCTTGAGAAGTCACCTGAGACAAGGACAAGTTCAAAGTAGAACCGAGGAGATCGTGGTTTGATAAGTCGCCAGAGTTGCGGTTCACGGTTGGTCGCCGAAGGTCGCCACTTCGGAGCTCATATGGGTGCCGGTCGAGTGAAAGTACGTGATCGGAGTTCGTCTGGAACGAACTTGACCGAGTGGCAAGGAAGGTTTAACCTAACCGTACGTGTACTGGATCTAAAGGGTTGGGGGTTTGGGAGAGAGGAGGGAAGAGACGTGGAGGGGTTTGGGAAGTGGAAGTCAAGGGTTGAGATGTGGATAACAGGAATTTGAGAAAGAAAAATAATGGGTTTTTGGCTGGATCGTTTTTTTTAAATATTAATTATTCACCATAATTCAGACCGGATATCTGAGTTTCTTCCGGATATCCGATTTGATCGGATAATGAGTTTTCGATTCATTTTTCTAGCGAATCCGGATATATGGCTGGATATTCCTTTTTCGCAACATTGAACCTCGAAATAGCAGATGTTGTAATCTGAAATTCAAACATTGTGCTAATTAAAATTTTGTTTGTCTTTAAACTCTTTGATGATTTTAGTACTTGTTTGTTACAAGTCAATTAACTTTCTTACAGAAGTTTTTACTTGTGAACTGATATGAGAGATTGACCATGATATATCCAAGCCATATACAAGTACTAAAAATGCATACAAATTTTGACTACGATTTAGCACCAACATTGAGTTTGAAAAAGTAATTAAAATAGTAAAATTAAGTATCAGCATCATACCGTACTCAAGATTAACCAGAGCCAAAATAAAGGCAATATCTCGAACTCATTTTTGTATGGTAAGTTGGAAATGAAAGATTTTTGGGAGACCATAGAGTTTTTCTTGTTCTTGTATAATCATTGATAATTTGGTAATGCCCATTACTAAAGAAACCGAATCAGTGAGCTGTTAATCTTAAAACGAACATGGAATGTACACCTGTTAAATTGCAAGTATTTGTGGATATTTTGTGAGTTCAATCATATATGAAGTTTATTATCGTAAAGCAGAATCTTCTCTATTTTTTTGTCTTAAATTATTCTTGCCCTACCTGACATGACATAAAATCCTGGCTCCGCCTCTGGGTCAACATCAGCTTTAATAGGTTTTCGGTTGACTTCTGGGTGTTCTTTTTCTTCCCTCCTTCCATCTTTCTTTCTGGCTGCAGCTGACGAATCAAATAACCATGCAAAGTTTTTAGTTGCATGACTGTTTTAGAAAGGAGTACTTATAATATGCTTTGCCACCTTAACATGTTATATAATTCTTTTATTGACTCCAATAAGAGTTCATTCGTTTTTTTGATGCAGTCTGTATATGTTCTTTAGGGAACTCTTAAGCAGATTATACAATTTGTACTGTCGACTGTCGTACTATTATTTGATTGGTTTGGATCTATAAGATCTCCTTTTATTCAACGCCTAAAAGATAGAAGTGACTTTGACCTAAATAACCTGGTACCTCAAAACGTGTTGATGTTATATGAAGGATAAACAGTGTGATGCTTGACTAATAACATGCTTGACGTTTGGGAAACTAATTCATTTCTATGATCTTTTATTTTGCTTCTTCAGCTTTGATATCAAACTTCGCAATGCTTTGTAGGTTTCAAATTTCAATTAAGTGCTCCATTTCAAAGTTTTAATGAGCTGTTGATGCCATCCAAGTCCATAAAAGTTATGGTTGAAGATACAGCCTCCCCTGTACCAGAAGTTAATCAGTCTCCGGAGACAAATGTTGATGATAAGTTGGACAGAGAATCTGATTTATCAAAACCAAAAGTTAGCGATGCGTCAGGTATGATTTTTGATTTTTCTCAGCAGATTCCGAGCTTTCTGAAAGAAATTGGCGCATGAACAGTTTGTTACTTTGATTATGTTTCTGCCTTTCTGGTGTATTTTTAGAGGCTATCAAAGAACGAGGTATATCGAGTTATCGAATTGAAGCAAATTTAAATAAATAATTAATTAAACGGAATTGGAAGCATATTAATCCATACAAAAAAGGGAGAGGCTCCATCCTCCATCGTTGAATATACAGTATTTTTCTATAGGCTTGTCTTCATATCCTGCTTATTTAAATATATATAGGCGTATCTAGTATGTTCTTTCCAGTCCACACGTATTTATATGACTTGTTTCTTAATTTTTTTTTATAAACTTGTCATCTGTTTAACATTTGGAAGCAGATATGCTTTCTGGATTCTAGTTTAAGCCAGTGGGCTTAAATCGCCCATTAACTATATTTTCTATGGAAATTCAGTTCCCTAGCTGGTAGTATTACAAAATCAAAAGCTACAAGTATTGTTGAATTGATGGGAAAAAGGTCTACGTGAGCAATATGTGTTCTGCTTTGATGCTTGCTTCAAATTAAGGAACTCCATGTTGCTCCTATGTACTTATTATTAGAGCTGTACTATTTATACTATTATCTCACTCATACTATTTTTGTTTCCGATTCCCCGTTTCCTGCTGTCTATAAGGATTTATTCTTCATGTATGGCCTTTGGGGAATCTTCCATTACCATCAGGGTTGATGTGTGTATCACTATTGATGTATGAAACACTATTGATGTATGACTATGTATATCTATCTTTATATTTGATTTTTGTCATTCAGACCTTTACTACATCAATTTATCAGATAGTTCTGACAACTTATTTTTTTTATTTATATTGTCGATAATCGACAGCGGGAGATAACAAACACATTATTGTTCCAATTACTGCTGATCCCATCCAACAAGAAGCTCTAGATGTTCTCAAGAGGCTAAAGGTTTTTCTTTTTCACTCGCACCTTTTGTCAAACTACTTCACATTGTGTGTTTTATTCTTTGCCGGGTTGTTCTTGAGCTGCTTCAAAGTAGTAATGTCATAGACTGCTCGAAACCACCCCAAACACCATATACATACACAGAGATACAAAATAATATAGCAGCAGTTCTTACCGACACACATACTTCCCCCCTTTCTCCTACTGGTGGGTTAGTGCCAGGAATTATGAACATTGACATTTGTGGAATTTATTTTGCAAGTATTTCACTTTTTCTCAGCCAACAGTTTCTAAATCATCATCATCATCATCATCATTGATGCTTCTTCCCACCATGGAGTTACTATGTAACACAATGCATAGAAAGATGAGTAGATTTTATGACTGGCTCTCTACCTTAATAAGGTGCTAAATTCCTTACCAAGCAAACCGTTGGCATAGGAGGTGCTTGCCACCAATCCTAGATGGCCAACCAACACATTCTATTAGGTCGAAGGATAGTGATGTGTAACATGTGCTGTAATCAAGTTTTTTAATTGATGGAACCTTTCCATCTTTCATACCGGGTTTAATAGTTGGCTTAATTCCAAAAAACCCCAAAACCTTTTAGCTAAACTGCGAGAAACCCTCAAAAACTTTTAAAATACACAGGAAACCACCACAAAACTTTCAAAACACACAAGAAACTACACAAAAATTTCAGAAGCTACGAAAATCTACCAGAAATAAGGTGCCACATAGGCAATAAATTGCACGAAACTGCCAAAAAACTAAAAAAAAATTTAAAATTTTTTGATCATGGCAGTTTCTCGTAATTTTGAAAGTTTTTGGGGGTTTCTCGTTGTTTAGCTAGAAGTTTTTTTTGTTTTTTTTGGAATTAAGCCTGAAAAGTTTAATAGGTCGTTATGGAGTGGCATTCATGGCATGATACTTAGGTTCATTATTTTTTTTACTTCTATCGTTCTCTGAGAATTGGTTTACTTTTCTCAAACCACATCTTTCTCTTTGCTTGTAGACGTTCTCTTCTAGTTCTATATATTTCAATAATATAGATAACTAATTGATAATGAAACTAACTAGCTCACGACTATTAGAAAACAGAAAACACGTGGTGCATAAATTAATCATTTCCGAAACCTTTGTTTGAAGTACAATTGCACCGAATTTGGCATAGTCAACCTTTATGAGCTCGGTTTTTGTTGGTTAATTTACATGAAATTTAAAGTTCCAAGCTTGACCATTTGAATGATTTTCATGGTACTCAGATCGTCGAAAATGATGCAAGTGCTGGCGAACTTTGTACTAGAAGGGAATATGCGAGATGGTTTGTTAAAGTAAACTCTATGTTAGAGAGGTATACAAGCACATAACCCCATCTTGAATTTGTGCAGTTTTTCAATTCTAGGAAAGCAGTAACTACACTGTTCATGCAGAAATCCTAAACACAAAATCGTTCCAATGATTTTACTTGCTGGTTCAACGGTTTCAGCATTTGATGATGTGAGTACAAGTGACCCAGATTTTAAGAGTATTCAAGGTGAGATGTATTACAGGATACATGCCATTTATTTTATAACTTATATATATATGAGAACCATTGACTTGTTATCTTACAATTATACGATTGAAGCCCTTGGAGAAGCAGGCATCATTTTCAGCAAGCTATCAGCTGTGAACTCCAATCTTGCAGATATGGGCAACTCAGATAGTCTACAAAAATTTGAATTTTGCCCTGAAAGGTATTTGCTTGAACTTGGTCAATATTATTTCTCTTGTTTTCCGTTCATTTTAGTACAAATATTACAACCCGTCAATGGATTTTATTTTCCAACAATCAGCTTCATATCTCGATTTGACCTGGTAAACTGGAAAGCCATGCTGGAGTATCCATTTAGTTCTGAAGCAAAAGAAAAGGTTAGATGACCTTAGAAACATGTTCACTGAATTATTTGTCAGATCTATTACAACTTTTTGAGTAGAAAAATGTATGCCGGCTTTTAAAAGTCTGATTTTTTTGCAGTCCAGATATTAAGGATGAAAGTGGGTATATTGGATTTGCCTGCAAGTAATTCAGATGCATCGCCACAATTATTGATGGACCTGATGGCTGGTGATAAGAGCATAGTTAGAAGAATTTTCGGTATTCACATCTCTTTATCTGAGTTCCTCATATCTGCTGTATACCTGTCAATTTCAGCAGACTAGCATGTCCTGAAAATATGTTCTCTAAATCATTTAGTGCCAATGTGCCATTATTGACATCGACCATAATGATATACTCCTGGCCAATGTTGTAAAAGATGGGTTTAAAGGCCAATTTATCACCGATCTAATGTTATTGGCTATCAACCGCATCAAATAATATTATACCGCATAATTCGCTCTGTGCGAAAAAGCAGACTAATGATCCTTTGATTTAGTGCATACCTGCCCAAGAAAACATAATATGTGAACTCAGTATCAACTTAATAATCGTCCAGGTCTTTCCTTTTTCTTTCTGATTGACATGTTTTGTTTCAAATCCCCCTCACCTGATCAGGATTTTCCATAGACATAGAGCAAAAATCTATTAAAGTGTCGTTCTGCATAGTCCCTATTATACAGAGTATAGTACAGTCGTGCATTATGTGCCGGTCAACTGAATAGAGAATGAATATGTGCTTTACAAACATGACTCCTGGGTTTTTAGCAGTGTTTATTTGTTCACTATTACTCTTAGATTGTTATCATAGCTTTTGTACTTGAAGATCAGATAACATTCAACTATGTAGGAAGAAGGTTATCCTCGATGATGTAGATTATTTTTAGTTTACACATATTTCTGACCAAGACACTGTTTACAGGCTGTTTGCCAAAATGTGTGAAAGTGAAAAGAAAGCATTAAGAAAAAATGTCCAATAAACATATTTAACTAGTATTTTGCACGTGTGATGCACACGGACATATGGTAAATTTGTCTTTATAATCAATTCATATATCATTCAAACGATAAGCATTTCAAACGAGTTATATTTCATTAGTAGAATGCCTAGTTTAATTAATTGCGTCATTTAGTGGAAATTACTTTTTGTAATGTTATTAAACATTTATACTGGCATATGGTACATAAAAAATGGCATCAAACACCTTTTGCAACTTTTTTAATTATAAATTTTTTGAAGTTGTTTCCAAATTTTCTTTTAATAGTTAGAATTTTTTTTGTCTTGAACAATTAATAAAATGAAAATCAAGAGGAGACATGATTGTGGACAATTAATAAAATGAAAATTTCATTACTATGTTTTGATTCTCTTGAACATGTTGAATGATAGAAACTTCTACAACTACCTTCTCTTTCTTGCTCGGAACCTTCTCTTCTTGCAATGATACAAAAAACTTGCAATTTCGTTTGATATTTTAAAGATTTGTTTATTAAATCGCTTTGGGAGAATTTGTTGAGATTGAGGAGGCAGAACAAGAGGGATTCGATTGAGAAGGGGCAAGATATATTTGAGCATATCTATCACTTTTGTTGATTTAGTTTAGGTTTTTATATCCAACAAAATTAGTTTTGTTATTATCGCCCACAGTAACTATAGAAGGTAATTATGCGAAGTAACTTGGGGTGTATATAAATTAAGTTAGGACTTAGGAGTGAGAATAAATGTGGGAGAAGATTGGTTTACATGCATTTCTTGTCATGAGAGTCACTCGGCCTACCAGTATAGGGGATTAAAGTAGCAGCCATCTACATGGATTATAAGCATACAGTTACTGTTTGTGTTACTCTTGTGCCAGCTAATGTTTGTCACAATCAGATGTCCTAAATGCTTATAACTATTTCTCGTCCTTGAACTTTTGCAAAGATGAATATTAAAACAGCGGCAAATGATTACTTCTTCACATATAGAGTGTTCCTTTTAACCATACTTTTTTTGATATTTTTTCAATATTACCGTGTATTTCTCTTATATTATTTGAAAGACACTACGTGGAACTGTTTCCGCATTCCAGGCACAGTTTCTTCTGCGTCCAAATTTTACCTTTTTAATCAGTAATCGGTATTTTATACAATGATAATCTGTTTGTTCAGCAAATCTTAGTAATATATTAGTATCTAAACACAGATCATTTACACACTTTTTGTTGGTATGATGATATCCTTTTGTTAGTATTTAATTATCTTGTTCGGACCAACTGGTTTCTCTTGATCCTTTAATTTTTAAGATTGGGCTACGATTGATTACGTTTCCTCTCTTCTACATGATAATAGGAAATATTAGGCTCCTTCAACCAAAGAAACCAGTCACAAAAGCACAAGCAGCAGTAGCACTAACCAGCGGCCGGATGGCAGATAAAATTCATTCTGAAATATCAAGGCTTGAAGCAGAAAATCAATCAAGGTTAGTTGAGATGGAAGAGATCAGATCCGAGTTAATACGAAGAGGAGATATACAAAGAATTTGGGAGGAGAGGCTCAACAAAGAAAAGGAACGATCCTTTGAGGCTGAGAGGGCCTTTCAAATTGTGTTGCTTGAACTCAAGAAAGAGAAAATTGTTCGGGACGAGGGCCTAGCTCAATATACGAAGGATAAAACTGCTTTAGACTATCAACAACAGCTGTTAGTCAGACTGAGGAAAGAGGTTGACGGCATG
This sequence comes from Agapanthus africanus, assembly GCA_030015575.1. Lineage (NCBI taxonomy): Eukaryota > Viridiplantae > Streptophyta > Magnoliopsida > Asparagales > Amaryllidaceae > Agapanthus > Agapanthus africanus. The sequence continues at coordinate 17,853,796 of CM057344.1, forward strand.
TATGATAGGCTTGTTGCTGAAAAAGTCAATAATTTTGCAGAGCAACATAGTTTAGAAATGCTGATTGTTGATTTGAGTAGCCAGCAAGATGCAATGGTTGAAGCCAAATTGATATTGGAAGCTGAGAAGGAAGCTCTTCGGATACTGAGGTTAGTGAATCCTGACCTTGATTTAATTTCTAATTTACGAACTGGTATATTTAATTGAAGGGTCAATTGCAGAAAACCATGCAGTTTTACCCTGTATAGCACAGTTTTGTACCCCCCTCAAGTGAAACATGAACACCCCTCTTGTTCATCGAACAAAATCATTGCTAACCCTCAAATTTAACTCAAGGAACTCAAATGATTGTTTAGTTTAACCCTTGAATTTGTTTGTGCTGTTTAGAGTAGAATTTGGGGCTTTGGTCCAATATGGACAGAAGGGGTATTTGTGCTAATACTCATTTGAGGGGTAGTGCTATACGGGGTAAACAGCAGGGTTGCAATTAACCCTCAAGCAAATATTGAGTATTTTTAGAGGCAAACAGCCTCTCCGTGGTCAATGAACTGAATCAACATCAATATTCATTGGTTGCTTATTTTTTGGGACAATATCTTCCACCTTTCCATGCGATTCTGTTGTTTTCTTTTAACCTAGCTTTCGGTGGTTGAATTGTTGCATACTGCAGAAATATCATTCCAAGATATAATTTATTTCTTGGCTCACCTTTCTTTCAAAGTCATGTATACAAATTGAAAAAGATAAGACTCCTTGGAAGTCCTTAATTAAAAATCTCGACTCCTAAACTAATTATTTTTAATAGATTATCCTAATCCAAGAAAATACAAGATAGGAATTCAAAATCAACTCTCTAATTAAGACACCGCTAAATTTTAGCCATACTATCCTTAACAGTCTACTCTACTTGGAAAAAACCCATCTTGGCTTTTAAATTTCTAGATTTGATTCCATGCTCAAAATTAAAACACACGGAAAAAATTTCTTATTAGCAGAAAGCACAGCCCGCACAGCCAAATATTCGTCATGCTTCTCAACCATACTTAGCTTAGCATCACCTTTATTGATAACAACTTCAAAAGAAGATCATATCACGCCTTTAGTGTGCCAATCAAAAACTCTTTATGCGCCAAATCTTTAGGGAGTTATAGCTTCATTAGCAAGATGGATTTTGCTCCTCATCCAAAAACTCAACTTCAATCTTGAAGTAAATATATCTATAATTTAAGTAACTTATATATAAGCCAATTCTCATACAGATATATGTTCACATTTTGATTTCTTTAAGATGGAATTCCGACTACAAACTACTATCACAAAGTGTCTCCAGCATAATTAGTTTAGGCCGCCAATGCACTTGATCAAGCGCAAGGTTGTAAAAAGCACCAGGCTGTGCCAGGCGGATGGGGTACCGCCTGGTGCCTAGGTGGGCTGTTAAGTGCCGTCTTAACGGTTTTAGTATTTGTAGTTAAATGTGTTTAGGAGTGAAAAGACAAGGTTCTCTTATTAGAAAAATGATAGATTTGGGTATTTTCGCCAAAAACCATCCATAGCACTCCGTCATTTCGAATAAGTAGCACATAGTATTCATGCCGTGTTTGTTGGCCAAAGTTAAGGCATTATGAATGGTAGCTGTGTTTGTTTATCCGTAGCATAGATAGATGTGCATTGGTTTAGGACAGCCGTACCATTTTGTTGGCCAAAGTCAAGTGTGTGTACGGGTGAGTCTAAATTAATCTTGATAATGACGGGTAAAACTTGACTTGCGTGTTATGATTTGTTTGGGGATTCAATCGTTGAAGAAATTTTTGAGTACTAGTGTTACCTCTTCCTCAACCCAAACTAATGTTGCCTCTTCCTCGCTCAAGAAATAAAGTGGGGATTCAATCATTAGAAAAATGTTACCTATATCCTGGATTAGGCCATTAATGAAGAAATTGAAGTCTAATGCTTCGGTGTAGGTATTGGGTTGAGGAAGAGGCAAGGAAGATCCAAGAGCGAGGCAAATTTTTGGAGCAAGCTACTCAGAGATGGAAATGGAACTAGGGCTTATGGCAAGCTCCCCTAAATACAACAGTTCTTTTTGGCAGACATCATTTTGAAAGTAGAATAGTTGAATATCTATAATTCTTTCTGATTTGTAGTAATAAACGAACTATATATACAATCTTTGTAACTTACGATGATACATAGCCGCTGCTTGTGAGATAAAATTGGTTGATCTTTTTATCAAAGTAAAAATGGCTGCATTCAACCAAGGATGTAGGGTAACATGGATTATTCTGTTTTGCCTGATAATCTTTTGGGTGTTCTTTAAGAAAGTTTCAGCTTGCAACAATTTGCAACAATTTCTGTTACTGTAAAGGTTGCATTTTGAAGTCTCGAATCACTTGTTAAAACATGATGGTGGGATGCTAATGGACAAAAATTTTGGCTTAAAACTCTTGCTTTATTTATGTTTCTTTTGTTCTCTATTATCATGCACAATTTCCTTTGCAAAGGTAAGGCAGATTTTAAGTTTGCTTTATCCTTTGTAAAAAATAAAACCTGTAACATTATCTGTGATTAAATTTAGAATTCTTCTACAGATCTTCAATAAAGTATAAGTTTCACTTTCATTATTCTATTGTGTATACATCATCTCATTTTCATCAATATTTTTCATGGTTCCCAAAAAAGGGTTTGATGGATTCATCAGCTAAAAACTCTGTGGAAGAACATATATCTGTCTATATTCTATATATATTCTATATGATAAAGCAGAGAATATTCCCTCATCTAGATCTAGTTTGGACTTTAGTGGATATAGTCACTAGCAAATTGGCGGCGAGTCCAATATTAGAACGGAGAATTTGAGAATTTGTAAATGAAATGACTCATTTTGATTATAAATCTTTTCCATTTAAAATGTTAGTCATTTGATTTTAATATTCATATGTAATTTAGGACAATACGGTTAGTGGGGGTTAGCTGGTATTCAACTAATAAAGGTTTGATGGACGCTGATTGATGGCGAAGGTGAGCGTCGGCCGGCGACGACGATAGTTGGTCGGCACCGGCAAAGGGTGGCGGCCGTCGGTCGCAGCAATCGGTAAAATATTGAAAAAAAATTATTTACTATATTAGCATGCGAAATATTAAAAAAATTCACGATTTTTATTTGCTATATAGCATGCGAAATATTGAAAAATCGAAAAACTGCAGAAAATTTTATGGAGTTAAAAATTCCGCAATTTTCTGTTTGGCAATTTAAAATTTTTTAAGAAAAATCAAAGAAAACAAAAAATTTGACATTTTTGAAAAATTTGATATTTTCATGTGGTATATATAGCATGTAAAATATTTAATTTTTGAAAAAAAAAAGAAAATTTGAGATTTTTGAAAATTTCTTGATTTTCATATGTTATAGCATGCATAATATTAAAAAAAAGGCAGCAAACAGAAAATTTTGATATTTTAAAAAAAATTATGATTTTTTGTGCCATAGCATGTAAAATATAGAAAAACAGAAGAAAACAAAATATGTTGAGAATTCTGAATTTTTTTATGATTTTTATATGCTATAGCAAAATATATTCAAAAATTGAAGAAAACATAAAATTCTTGAGATTTTTAAAGATTTCGTATGTTATAACAAGCAAAATATTGAAAAACTGAAAAAAAACAAAAAAATTGAGATTTTTGAAAATTTCACAATTTTCGTGCGCTACAACGTGCAAAATATGGAAATTTAAAGAAAACAAAAAAAATGATATTTTAAAGCTCCTTTTACTTTTCCTCTCACCAGTTAGGTTTTACGGGCAAAATATTAAAAAAATTCACGACTATATAGTATGCAAAATATTTAAAAATCGAAAAATAACAAATAATTTTTTAGGGTTAAAAATTTTGCGATTTTCGTTTGGTACTGCAAAATAATTTAGAAAAAATACAGAAAACAGAAAATTTTGATATATTTGAAAAGTTCGCTTTATTTTCATGTGCTATATAATGTAAAATAATAAAAGTTTGAAAGAATAGAAAATTTGAGATTTTTAAAAAAATTCACGATTTTTGATATGTGCATAATATTGAATAAAGAAAGAAAACATGAGAAAAAGGATATGAGGCGACGACCCTTTTTTTAAAAAGGGACCCTCGCCTTAAACACGCATCCTCAATATTTTTTACCGATCTAAATTGGTCAATCTACATCTCATAAAAGCTTTACATACAAAAAATCTCGAGATTTAAAGAGCTCTAACGCATTCATCAGATGAATAGAAAAATTAACGGTTCATCGATATAGAAAAAATATGGTGGCTTGATAGATGTACTAGAGGCATTGAAATCTCAAGATTTTTTGTATATAGGGGTTTTATAATACTTAAATTAAATTGACCGGTTTTGATCGGTGAAATACATAGGGGGTAGATGTGTGTTGAGGCGGGAGCCTTTTTTGAAAAAGGGGCCGCCACTTCATATTCCTTTTTCTGAATAAAACAATTGAGATTTTTTTATGATTCTCACGTGCATACAAAAATTAAAAAACTGTAATAGCATACAAAAAATGTAGAAAAACGGAAGAAAGATATTGAGACTTAAGGTAAAATTATATGATTTTTTGGTGCTATAGCAAACAAAATATATTCAAAAAGTGTAGAAAACATAAACTTTTTGAGGATTCTGAAGATTTCGCGATTTTTACTATAACAAACAAAATATTAAAAAACTAAAGAAAAGGAAAAAAATTGAGTATTTTGAAAATTTCTTAATTTTTGTACGCTATAACGTGCAAAATATTGGAAATTTAAATAAAACAGAAAATTTTGTAATACTTTAAAGCTTCTTTTCCTTTTTCTCTTACTGAATTGGTTTTAGTGGCAATATATTAAAAAAGTTAACGATTTTTGTTTGCAAAATATTGAAAAATCGAAAAAGATCAGAAATATTTTTAGAGTTAAAAATTTCGCGATTTTCGTTTGGTAATGCAAAAGGATTTAGAAAAAGCAAAGAAAAAGAAAAAGAAAAATCAAACATCTTTTAAAAATTCGCTATTTTCAAAAATTTTGACATTTTTGAAAAATTCACAATTTTCATGTGTTATATAACATGTAAAATATTAAAAGAAGAAGAATAGTTGAGATTTTTGAAAATTTCATCATTTTCCTATACTATAGCATGTATAATATTGAAATAGGAAGGAAATATAAAAATTTTAGATTTTTGAAATTCTTATGATTTTCTTGTGTTATAGCATGCAAAATTATAGATAAACGGAAGAAAACAAAAAATATTGAGACTTTTGAAAATTTACATGATTTTTATGCGCTATAGGAAGATTTTTATATTTAAAAACCGAAGAAACCATAAATATTTTAAGATTTTTGAAAATTTTACGATTTTTGTATGCTACAAGCAAAATATAAACCATAGATAACAGAAAATTTGAGGTTTTTGAAATTTCGCAATTTTCATGTAATATAATGCAAAATATTGAAAATTTAAAGAAAATAATTTTTTTAATGATATTTTAAAGGTTGTTTTACTTTTTCTCTGATGGGTTAGGTTTTAGTGGTAAAATAATTGAAAATGCCACAATTTTTATTTGCTTTAAGTATGCAAAATATTGAAAAATCAGAAAAGAACAGAAATTTTTTAGAGTTAAAAATTTCATGATTTTCTTTTAGTAATGCAAAATAAATTTAGAAAAATCTAAGAAAACAGAGAATTTTGACACGTTTTCGAAAAATTCGCTGTTATCATGTGTTGGGGTCAAAAATTACACCAAGTTAAAGTCAACCCCAAGCCAAGTGGGCCCATGCCCAAGTCGAGCCCGAACATGAAACGGCCGGCCTCACCCATGCCAAGAAGAAAATTATATAATAAATAAGTTTGATGTAATTTTCATGCATGAATTTAAAATAATTGGGTAAAAAGCCAAATTTTTGTAAAGTCCATGGCTCATGTGCAAAAGGAAATAAGCACATGGATATGGGATGGGCAAAATCCTATTTTGTAAAGCCAAAGCTGTTATATGTAAACTTATAAGCCTATATAAGGCAACGCTATGATGAAATGAAAGAATACTCCATTCCTCTCAAAAATTAGGGTTCTGTACCTTCTTCTCCTTCCTCAAGATTCTAAATCTTATTCCTTTTTTTTGAATTAAATAAAGAGTTTAACTTTTCTTTTCTCAAAAAAGAAAAAAAATTCACCATAAAACGTTCGAAGGGAAGCTCAGATCTTCCATCAAGTCTCTAAAAGGGAGACTTTTAATTTCAACACCCCTTTTCTCTAAGATCCAACAAAAAGAGAGGATGAAAAATGAACTCATCTCAGAAGAACCCATTTTAGCCTCGAAGAGGACGAAAGCGGAGCTCCTTTCACTATTCAAGATCTAAATTTTTGAGGAGTTTAACTCTAAGATCCAAATCCTCAGAGAAGTTTAGCTCTAAATACAGACCTTTTAGGGGTTTAACTCCAAGTCCAAATCTCTTAGGATTTTAACTCCAAATCCAAGCCTTTTGGGAGTTTAACTCCAAATCCATATCCAATATCTTTCCTAGGAGTTTAACTCCAAGATCTCTCAGGAGTTTAACTTCCAGTCCAGGGGCTAAGCCCCTTCTTCCACTGGTGTTTCTAGCGGCCACGCGCGTGATCCACTGGCGTCCAGCGGTCACGTGTTGTCTCACGCATCTTTAGGACTCACTCCTATATTTTTCAAACACTCCCCACTAAGAATACGCATTCTTAGGACCCCCGTAAATTCTACGAGGCCCCCGATACGTCCAAATCCCCTTCAAAACACAACACGCACACTGCACATTGAGTTCGCATGACCAGTTTGACCCGCCAATCGGAGATTCTCTCGCTCCAAAGGTAATGGGTAATTAACGGCAGTTTAGTCCGCGGTTGCCGAAGATTCGGATCCCCACAATCAATAAACCCCGACCTACCCTAAGCAGGGGGGTCTGTATAGACCCGATAAGCGCACGCATTCACTTTCAATAGGGTGACGAAAAACACCCTACATCATATGTTATAACATTTGAAATTTTGAAAGAAAAAGAAAATTTGAGCTTTTTGAAATTTGGCTCTCTTCATTGGCATGCTACAGCAATAACATGTATAGTAATGAAAAAAGAAAGCAAATTGAAATTTTGAGATTATTGAAACGTTGGCTCTCTTCATTGCATGCAAAAATATAGAAAAATAGAAGAAGACAAAAAATATTGAAACTTTAAAAAATTTACATGATTTTTGTGAGCTATGACAAACAAAATACGTTTAAAAACTGAAGTAAACATAATTTTTTAAAAATGATTTTTGAAGATTTTGCAATATTTTGTATGCTAAGCAAAATATCAAAAATATCAAAGAAAACAGAAAATTTAAGGTTTTTGAAAATTTTGCAATTTTCGTGTACTACTGTGTAAAGTTTTGAAAAATTTCATGATTTTTGTTTGATGTAGGAAGCAAAATATTCTAAAAAGTGATGAAAATATAAAATTCTTAATATTTTTCAAGGCTCTGCAATTTCTGCATGCTATATAAGCAAAATATTTAAAAGCCAAAAGGGGAAGAAAATTTGATTTTTAAAAAAAACTGGCGATTTTCGCATGTTACAACGAGTAAAATATTGTACAATTGAAGAAAACATAAAATTTTGTGATATTTTAAAATTTCATGCTTTTTGTGTTGCCAGGGTCCCAGTCACTTAGACTACTTCTTAGTTTTGTTAGGTTCATAATAGAAATCACAATCTTTATTTCTTTTGCTTTAAATAACTTTCCATCTTCCTGATACATGGAAGTTCTCCAAAAGCTAAAATATTAAAAATCTGAAGAAAACAGAAAATTCCAACTGTCACGCCCCGCTTCCCAAAATACGGAAAACGATGGATAACTAGGCCAGCCATGCTCCTACGGTCAAGGAATAATCCCGCCGTAGTCACACTTCGGCTTCTAGCATTACATGGTAATCAATAAACAAAGCACAGCAGTAAAGGAAATATATCACTAAATTATTACATCAAAGTTCATTGTTCACAATTTACAAATAAACAAGAAAAGAACTACTAACCAAGTTCGAGTACAAGATCTTTTTAGGGAAAGCATAAAAGAAGAAAGAGGTACTCCAGACTAGATCTCCGCTAGCTCGAAGGGTAAATCCGACTCCTGCGCTGGTTCTTCCTCGAGGTCTGAGCATGCATACTCAGGTCGTCAGAGTGAAGTAATAGGAATTTTATAATAATGACATGAAACATGCAAATAAGGTAGTAACAGTGAAAGTAAAATGCGGATAATCACCGTGTCACTAAATGATGCAAAGTATGATCTGTGTCCCTATTGGTCTCTAAGTCATGTTTGAAATCGTATAGTGGAAAGGAGGATCATGTTTAACGGTAGTCTCGTACATACCCGAGACAACGGCCCACACGCCCGGGACATAACCCTGTCAGCCGGATCGCTAGATCCTACCTAATATATATAAGAATCACTGTTCGAATGACCATCCTCTAAAACACGGGCCCTCTAAATACGATACTCTTTCCGCTTCGATTTCCCCTTTTTCCCCAGGTCTACACTATTGATGATTATGATTTAGTCGTGTACAAGTATACACCAATAACACGGTTTTGTCACTGTTCGCCGTATTAATCACTGTCATGAATCATTCACTTTTCCATTGGCGTACTTGACACTCCTAAACCAATATCATTCACGCACGATAATGCAATGTCCACTGAATAATAACGCGCACTATCACTGTGTATTTGGCAATTGGGTAAGGTATGTACATTTATGCAATTAACAAGTCATGTGTAATATGAACTATTATGCACGTCATAAGCTTACAAAAATTTCAGTAATTCATATGTTCAGAATTCAGTGAAATGATACAAATACGGTAACAAGTACACTCTGTCGGCAGTTCAGAAAAATTGATTTCAGTACAATCGGATTTCTGGTATTCAAGTTACAGCCGTTTCAATTTAAGTGATCGGTGCAAGAAATTCAGTTTCTGAACTGAACGTCCGTTTCGCGGCACAATTTTCACCCAGTTGGGATCATAATTTAGCGACGCTACAGTTGAATGAAATTTAGGGTTTTCAATAGATTTTTCAACGCAACAAACGGATTCTCAATCGCGTCTCTACGTCAGAAGTTATGCACTATTCAAAGCTAGGGTATCAGTTTTGTTTCTGTTTGGGACTGCTAGACGTGCTGTTCTTTTAAATTGCAGTTTAAATAGTAAACGACGATAAAGAGGGGTGAAATCACTTGCGTTATTTAGCTAACAGATTCATCTTCCATAAAGTATAGGGTTCCGCAACATACAAGTTCAGGCGGCAAGGTAGTGAGCATTACGGGACAGAAAACAACAACCAGAGCTGCTCTGGACTGCAGTCCAGAGCCACTCTCCGAACCAATTCTCGTCATAATTTCAGTACAGAAACAATTAAGAACTTGTATAGGGTTACAGGTCGTCGAGTCGGCTTCGATTTGAGCCCTCGAATGCATCATTTCAATGTGTACACAATTAATTATGATTTTAACAAGTTTCAGGTGCGGGAAATTATTCACTTTTAACGGGTGTAATTGGGGGTGATCGTTTAAGCCACCAACAATCGTATTTTTCAGTGAAATTTCTACACAAGGTTCATTGCCACACGGGCCAGCATATGCAATTGAGTTCCGTCAATTTAAATGAAGGTTTTCATTTGGATCTTGCTTCAAACACTTATGTCTTATAAGTTTCACGAATTATAAACACGGAATTAATGATATTTTGATTTATAATGGAAATAATCTAGCATGTAGCAAGTAGGGTACTTGCCTGGAGACGCTTTGGCGACGCACGGCAGCGGCAGCGGCACGAACGCGCGATGAACAGTACGTTTTGGGTTCACGGCCTCGGCTCGCGTTTCGGGTTCGTCGTCGGAGTTGCCCGGAGATGTCTCGCGATCACCGGAGGCGGAGTGTGGTGCTGTGGATTCCCAGGGGCGTGCTGGGGTCGACGATGGTCGGCGGTGTCGATCCGACGATGGCACAGCGGGGGTCGTGTGTAGGTTTGGAGCTTGGTGTTTTGGAGAGAGAGAGAGAGAGGGTAGGTAGTGGGGCTCGGGTGTGGTGATAATGATGATGATGTTGAGGATGAAGGGGGTTGACGAGGTGTAGTGGGGGCTCGCCGGCATGAGGGCACAGGTGGTGGCCGAGGTGGTGCGGGAGAGGCTCGGTGGCGGCTGAAGGTGCAGGGGAGGCTCGGTGAGGCAGTGAGGGGAAAGGTGGTGGTTTGGGTTTGTGAGAGGGAGTGAGGGAAGAAGGATGAGGAGGTTGTCGTCGTCGTTGTCGGTGAGGGCTCGAAGGCAGTGGGTTTGGGTGGGCGAGAGGAGTGAGAACGAGAGATCGAGAGTGTGAGGGAGAGAGGAGAAAGGGGAGACGAGGAGATGTTTGAGGGGGCGCGCGGACGTGGTCGGGTCGTGGGGCAACGAAGGCGAGGCGTCGGCGACGTGGGGTCGAGCGCGGAGACGTGGGTGCGCGACGTGGAGAGAAGGAAAACGAACGGGAAAATTTTTCGTTGGGGGAAGAAGGATTAAGAAGCGGGTCGGGTCGGGTCGGGTTAGGCGGGTAAGGATGGAGTTGGAAGCTGGGCCGGCGGTTTTAAACAAATTCGAAGGGAAAAAAAGAGGAGGCCGGAGGAAATTGTGGGCTGGGAAATTAGGGAAATTATATATTTTTCCGTTTTGGGCTGAGGTTTTAGGGTAAATAATTAGTTTTAATTTTGGGCTTGGTTTTGGGTTTTGATTTTAAAGGTTTGGGAAAAAACAATTATTAAAAACCTAGCAACCAATTTCCCACAGAATTACGAGGAAAGGGAAAACATCGGGAAACTAGGAAAATATAGGAAGATTCTCATTGATGGAAACGTGGATTTACACCAACATTTTGAAAATTTCATGATTTTCATGTGCTATATTGCTTGGAAAATAATGAAAAAAATGAATACAACAAATTTTTTTTCAGGATTTCCGAAAATTTTGTAATTTTCATGTGCTATACATCAAGCAAAATATTGAAAAGGGGAAGAAAACAAGAAATTTTTTGAGGTTTCTAAAATTTTTGCAATTTTCGTTTATATGGCATACAAAATGTTGAAAACGGAAGAAAATTTAAAATTTTGAGATTTTTTAAAATTTCATGATTTTCGTATGCTATATACCTACAAAAATTGTAAAAACGAAGAAAACAAGCAAAATTTAAAATTTATTGAAATTTTGAGATATTCATATGCTATATAAGAAGCAAAATATTAAAAAAGGAAGAAAACAGAAAGTTTTGATATGTTTGAAAAGTTCATGATCCTTATGTGGTATAGCAAGTAAAATATTGAAAAATTGAATAAAATTAAAATATTGAGATTTTTGAAAATTTCGCGAATCATGTGATATGGCAAGCAAAATATTAAAAATTTGAAGTAAACACATTTTTTTTGAATTTTAAAAGCTTTCCAATTTTCTTGTGCTATATTGTATGTAATATAATGAAAATTCGCGGCAAACTGAAAATTTTAAATTTTTTGAAGATATCGCATTTTTCGTGTGCTAGCAAACAAAATATTGAAAAGTCGAAAAACATGGAAAAGTTTGAGATATTTGAAAATTACACAATTATTATATGGTAGAGAGCAAAGTATTGTAAATTTGAAAAAAAAACAAAAGGATTTGGGATTTATAAATTTCGTTATTGTCATGTGCTATATATGATATAAAATATTAAAAATCCGAAGAGGACAGAAAAATTTGTAATTTTTGAAAATTTCATGATATTCTTATGTTCATGCATAATATTGAACAAAAAATTAAGTAAACAGAAAATTTTGAGATTTTTCAAAATTCTACAATTTTTGTGTGTTGTATCATGGAAAATATTGGAACCCCGAAAAAAATGAAAAAAATAATTTCTTTTTTAAAATTTCATGATTCATGGTTTACTTGTGCTATACCAAGAATATTAAAATATCGAGGACAATATAAATTTTGAAAATTTAAAAATAGCGTCGTATTCGTGTGCTATAGTGCAAAATATTGAAAACTTTATGAAAAAAAAATATATTGAGAGTTTTGTAGTTCGTGATTCTCATGTTCTATAAAAAGCAAGATATTGAAAAAAAAATTAAGGAATTATTTTTTTGGAAGAGAAATCGGATTTTTAGGTGTCGCGGTTGAAAATTTCGTCCCATGGCAAAGTCAAATCTCTAACAATTTTTTTGACGATCGGTATCCACCATGGTAATACCAAGTTTGATGTGAATCCAATACCTTTTCACCGTTGATTTTGAAAGTTCTTAGTGCTCTCTCCGCTAACCCGTAGTTAATGCGAAATCCGAAAACAAATTTTTTATGGCATTAAAAACTTACACCCTAGAATCTAAACCAAACACTTAAACTAGTACCACAAGAAGATAGAAATTACATCCTTTGTAGCGTCTTCATTTGCTCCAATTGGGTTGGACTCTAGCATGCTCTCAAGAGCTCCGGATCGCGCTTGCAAACCGGTCTCCCTTCGCCGAAAATGATCCATCCGAGAGAACCAAATTCAAGTTTCAATTTCATCCATGAAGTAACTAAAGATCCTAGGATGTTAATTTATGATACTTAGTGATGTGTGTGAGTGTTCTAGTGATTTTTCTTTCTCTTAATTCTCTTGAATCTCAACTCATAAGAAGGTAGAGGAAGAAGGAGGAGCCATGAAATAGAGAGAAACAAAAATGGTGCAATGAAATTCCTTCACAAATTCAAGCATGCTTCAACACTTTTGTAAAAAAGAATTTTTCCATTTTAAAACCACAACCATACTTGAATAGTATTTGCAAATGAATTATAAATTCATTTGCCCATACCCTCTTCCATTTTTCTTTTCCATCTCATTTCTTAATTTCTTAAAAAGAAAAACCTTGAAATGAGTTCTTCTTCTTCTAGAAGTATTCTTGTATAAATACAAGAATACGTCCCCGCAAATGCATGCCCGTATTCATATCAAAATACGAATACCCAAGAGATAGAAAAATACAATGAACATAATTCTAAAATGCACATATCGAAATATATATATAACTTATTAAATCAAAACTTGATTTAATAATCCGGTTTAATCATAAATCGGCTAGTATTATCATCCGCCTGATTGAAGTCTGCATGGTTAGTATACATACCTAATCGGAACTCTGCACGTATCAATATACGGCCACTACATCATTTTGCCTGAACTGGGAAAACCCTCTGTGTAGGACTCTAAAGACTCGTTAATACGCTGGCAGAGGGTTTAACCACAAGCATGTCAACGGCACTAGCTATACGTAACGACTACTCATGTATTGAGTGAAAGAAAGAATGACAAGCAAACTCATCCGTACCCCTAATGAGCATGTCTGTAACAATCTCCGTACAGTCCGGTCTCTTTGTCTGAGATAATCGCATACCGGGTATAGGGGTGGATAACGTCAGACCCCTACTAACCCGATAAGTCGTGCCGGTCTGAAGTTCATCACCTACTGAGAAACTATTGACATCATATCAGTAATTCTCATCCACCTTGATCAAGAATTTTTGGTGATGGCTGACCCAACACAGCACGACATCGACTTCGAGAAACGAATCCTTGACGATTGTTCACTGTCTTCATGTGGCTCCGGATTGTACCCAACTAAAACCTGTTTGCACGACTCCTTTGAGCTGTGGTAGGGTAGTAATCTAAGTACAGTGGGAATTCACATGAGACAAATGAAAATCTTAGGTCAATGAACTAATATGTACTCATGACACAAGAGAACTTCCATCTGACGATAGGTATAATACCATCTGGAAGTTCTTGGCGAGTCCGTCCGGTATACTCACCTCCAGTGAGCACCTGTATACTATCTTAGGTGGCTCAACATCAATGGCTTGTGATACCGGCCACCGTCTCTCGTCGGGGTCTTAAAATGTATACACTAGTCTACTCCGGAGCATCGATGCCCAGTCTCGATACTCGCTCAACTAGAGACATTTAAGTATGTGCTTATGGACCACCCAGCTCCCACGTATATGATCGTCATCATAATACTGGTAGTCAAGCAATAATCCTACGGGTTTTAATCAAAACGTATACACATAATGATAAAGACAAACGGGATAGCATATTATCATCTCGAGTAAGACTGTTTTACCTGTATAGGTCCTCGTTTAATTATCATAATTGCCTACTTGCAATCACAATAATTGCCTTGAGGGCAGTATATCCAACAATCTCCCACCTGCACTTAAGGCTAATTATTGCAGTATCGCATACTCACAACTCGTGTGCTACCGAATACCCAACTTCTCTACTAGTCAGTTTTTCAAAACTCGTTTTGAGAAACTTACATGTTCGAGAAATAGCCTTAGTGAGTGGATCCGCTCCAATATTTCTATCTTTATCTCTCTATATCTCAATTTCGCGGAGAACGACCATCTCCCGAAATGAGCGATACCTGTTTTAGAACTTGTCTGGATATCTGATGGGACCTTGTTCATAACATGAACACCAAATTTAATAAGTTTCTTAGACTGTATCCATTGCTGATATAATCAGCACACAGCGCCATAACCACTTTAGTATCTTTCTTGGAAAACTATCCAACATACTGCACCTCAGAAGAGGGTAAATTTATAGCTCTGACAGCTATTCTGTCATCCAGATCACTTTGGAAGCCTAAACCGGTAACCTCCTCCTGCAGGAGGCTTCCATTATCATACACCAAGAACATCTTATGTTCTTAACTGCTTCCCAATGTTTCTCAAGGATTGGATTAATATATGCCTATTGTAGTTAGTGCACGAGCAATATCTGGTGTGGTACTTGACATCTCATAATTGACTCAATTGCCTAAGCAAGTGATATGTCAATCATGCAAATCTCTCTCCTTATCTGTCTAGAAGACATCTCTTTAGAAGAGGTGACTCCCTCACCTGCGGGTACACCATCACGCCAGGAGTCGTCTAAAACACTTTAGAATAGTATCAAGATATCCGAATTGGGACACTTCCTAAATCTAGATCTAAAACCATAGATCTAGTCACCAGAATCTCTGATATTTTATCTAGATCCTACGTGGAGAAACACCTTGTGACAATTCCAGTATAACCGATCATAGTATAAGAACATCAATTCCTATAAGGAGCACGTCATCCAAATATCAGGACATCACTTTCTACTACCTTCTTACCAGGTTCATCTGTTGTTCTGATGAAGTCAAAATCTTTGAGTTTCACATTAAATTAGATGACCAATTCCGCTATCCTTACTTTAGTCTATAAATAGACATAAGCAACTTACCCACTACGTTTTCGCTGCTCCTACTGACTACAACAAATCTCTGGCAGTGTCATATACACGTGCACTTCTAAATTCAATTTAGAATGACGTTATAGTCATCCACCTGCCAGATCTCATAGTCAAAGACAGCAGGAGTGACAAACTTGGGTAATCAAAACCCCCCTGTCACCGTCTTTGAGGAGACCGAAGTGCCTCTCGGGTGGCTGAGGTTACCCACTAAATTTGCGGAGTGGCTAATGGATTGTCGAATCCAATTGAATCTTCAAGTTTTTCTAAATTTTTAGTAACCGTTTGTAGTTCTGAAATCACTTTCAGTTTTACCATACTCCCACTTGTTTCTTTTGAAAAAAGATTCCTTTTATAAAAAGGTGGCCAATAAAGAACAAAATAACCTTTGATCTTCCAAATGGTAGAGTGTTAAACCCTTACTAAAAAGACTGGAATAACCCACAAACTGTCATTACATAAATGTGCCTTGAGTTTGTCCGGATTCAGCTTTTAAACAGAAACCGGATAACTCCATATCTTAAAATTCTCAAGATATGCAACCATTCTATGTCTACATAGAATCAAAGGCATTAATTTAGATAGAACCATATTCAATTGTTATGCAATTGTGTCCAATGCATATCCCATATGGAAAAAGGCTATGCAGCATTACTAATCAAGGAGCGCACCCACGGATGAGTAACCTGAGAAAGAAGCAAGTTCTCAAATATTACTATGATATAATACCTAGCACAATTATCTACATCTTCGACCACTCCGAAGAATTATGATACTTTCAATACATGATTCTCTATTTTATTCTTATACCTATAACTTTCTCAAAATTTGAACCCTGCATTACAATGAATGCGTGTCTAAAATCGGAGAACTCATAAGTAAACTGAATGAAATAAGATTACTAACCCCTTGTCTCGAAGAAAACCGAACAACACACGTTTCCATGTATAAGTCCCTAGAGTATACTAACTCAAATTCCATATATTGTAAGTTGAAAATTGTATTTTAGTTAAGAATGTCTATACCGTTAATCAATACACCTTATCTTATTCTCAACCGATAAAGGTAAATGTTTAGAACACAATTTTCAAAATTTATCTCACTTTATAAAATAAAGATACATATATTCAATTTTAAAAATTGGTTCATAACGACGGTTATTCAAAACCAAATATTTGCCGTAAGGCAAAACCCAGGTGATTTTCTCAAATATCACCAATTACAAAGAATTTTGATATTGAGGATTTAATCACCCAATTCCCAATATTCTACTCATATTCAGCATCTGTAATGCTATACAGACGTGAGAATCAAGTCTGGTAAATACATATTCTGGAGTCAGAATCTAATTGGGAAAGCAGTTTTCAATTAACACCGCACATGAATACCGAAACATAGTAATGCCTATTTCACTATCCAGATTCATGACAGTAGTTGCAAATTTTCTTGCCCTCACTTCAATCCCTTTATATGTCTTTACTTCTTATCTTCTATATACCATATTTAGGCTAATTGGTTTTCTTCTTTTCCTAGCATTCGGCACCAGCCTAAAGTTTGGAAGAATACCATCCAATAAGCGTAATAGGTGTACTCTCCTTATAATAGGAGCCCTCACAATCTAAGAGAAGATAAAGATAAAAGACAATTGAATGATCTTAATCAATTTCTCTAGAACTCATGGCCATTCTCGAACTGAAACAAGTTTCTTCAAGTTCGTATGCAGCTACACAAAATGGTCTTTCCAAACAATATGGATCTCCGTAGTGATACAGAGTGCTGGAAAAAAAGCAAAGGGAAAATAGGAGCAGCATGGGTATATGCGATTTTGTCGTGAATCATGACAATCCAAACCTAAAGTGTGTAAGAAGATTCGGTTAAGTTGGTTCATGAGTTTTAATTTAAGATCAGGTCATGGTCACTGGCAAAGAGAGAGAGAAGAAATACTCAGCGTGAACTCCAGCCCAAATTAAATTGGTTAATCATTTTATCTAATCTGGATGGCTCCTGTCATTTTCTCAAATTCTCCTTCAAATCCTAAAAGGAGAAATAGTCGGGGTCATCTGAAAATCACCCGAGAAGTAACACCTACTCATCAGTGGGAATCGAGATCCAACTATCGCCGCATGATAACTTGAAGGAAGCCACTCAAGTCACTACACTTCAGAAAGTATACGCATGCCCGACAAGTTTCCTTTATGTTTGAAACTCCAGATATGGTTTTTGCCCCTGACGACTTATGACCTTGATTAGGTCAACATATCATAAGTCGCAAATCAAGTTCAACCTGTCATTATCCTGGATTAATTAAACCCAATTCATCTCGAGGAAATTTTTTCCAGCCCCACTGCATTTTTAGGAAATTAGTGTTTTTTTTAGGAAATTAGTGTTCTCCCGACGCTTATGTGTGAGGCTCCTTGTTGGTATCTTATATAAACTTGGAGACAAAACACAAGCCAGAAAAACATTCCATAACCCATAAATTTGCCGGCAACACGCAAACAAGTTCAACGAAGTACTAAAGCTTGGACCATGCTTTCATTAGATTAAAAATGTACCGACAACTCAATTCAAAATATCAATCAGTCTTATTATGCCACTATTACAACCTTTCGCTCTCCTACACGCTAGATTTGACAATTCAAATGAGGTTGAAATGCAAAGTCTAACTTCCATACCATGATGCATGTTGGCGGGTCTGTAAGTTTCTGAATTTTGTGGCACTGCAAATAATAATGAAGGCAAAAAGAAAAAAGGAAGAAAGAGGAAGGATTATATGAGTTTAAAGATGCAATTTTTATAAACTCCGCAGAGGAACTGGAACCGAAAGAGCGTGGAATTACGATATTAAAACCCCAAGGTGATACAAGTAGCATTCACATGGTGATAAACATAATGCTGGAGTAGAGGGCATAACAAGACTAAGAACGTTTACAGTATATATCAGTGTTGAAAAAAGTGGATTATGTTGGCGCAGAAGTGCTCGCATATGCAGATGTTATGCAGAGGCTCGCTGCATAACATCGAACATATTCTTCAATATGTGGTAAAAAAAGAGAGCGGGTGCGTGGTGTTTGTTATTTGAATTAGGTTTGATCGAGGGCTTTTAATTAAACCCATATCCAAACTCAATAACTTATTAATCTAATTTGCTAGTTTGAAGCGATGCCAGTGCTTTAATTGTCTTTTAAACTAACGTGAGATAATTGATAATCATCTATTTTGGACTCATTGCTATCAATTTATATAGTCAGTTTTTTTGGAGATTAAATTAATGCTTCACAATGTAAATTTGATTAAATAGCAAAGATATGCATATATATTAAGCTATAATCTTTCTCTTAGCATTTAAATTTTGTTTATGCATCATGTTCCAATAGACATTACCTTATGCTTTACTGTCAGATCTTATAAATGACTTTGGAATATTTGTACACATCTATTATTCTTCCTTTGCTTCAAATTGACATAGTGGACACTCTTAATATTTGATACATATTTTTAGTTTTAATTTTCTTTTTCTTATTTATATATAGTTTCCTATTCTGTTTTAAAAATGGAAACGACCGCCGCATATTCCACATATGTGATTTGCTCCAGCATATGGAGATGCATAGCATAACATCAGTATAAGGACCAGAACATTACTTGTTTGAGATCGCGGGTTAAAGAGTATCGATTTTAAAAGAAGTTTTCTTATGATTACTACCAGCACTGCTGCTGCTAATATATCATCATCAAGGTAATAACATGAAACACAATCAAGTTTTTCCAATTTGTTTACAAAACACAATTGAACATTGAAGAAAACAAATACCATCATTGACGTGGTGTTTAATGGAAATTAACTGGTGTATTATGCAATATTTTTAAAACTTTTTTAAGTTCAAGGGCGCCTGATGCAATTTTTGAAGTTTAGTGTTCGTTGGGTGGGTTGGGGGGGAGGCGCGAAGGATAGGTTCAATTGTATTTTATGTATTGAAAGAATTAAGAAGAAAAGACTTTATTGGCTTAATTAACATAAGAGTTCATACAATCTATATATAGAGAGTTAAAGATCACGTCTGTATCTCAACAAGTCAACTAACACAATAACCAATATATAATAACAACTATATATTCATAACACTCCCCCGCAGGATGGAGCATAGATGTCAATCATACCAAACTTGGATAGAAGACGAGCGTAAACCGATCGAGAAAGAGATTTTGTAAGAATATCTGCTAGTTGAGTCGCAGAGGAAGCATGCTGAAGTGCAACCATATTATCCGTCACTTTGTCACGAATGAAGTGACAATTTATCTCGATATGTTTGGTCCGCTCATGAAAAACTGGATTCTCAGCAATGTGAATTGTAGCCTTGTTATCACAGAAGAGTGTAATCGGAAGAGAAGGAACTCCAAGATTTGTCAAAAAGAGATAAGTCATACCAACTCAGCAACTGTATGTACCATTGATCTATACCCAGCCTCTGCGGAAGAACGAGCAACTATATTTTGCTTCTTACTTTTCTATGTAGCCAAGTTTCCTCCCTAGAAGACACAATAGTCACTTATGGTACGCCGATCAACGGATTCAACAAAGTCAGCATCCGCAAAAACTATGAGCGACAACATAAATGATGGTTTGTAAAGAAGACCATGTCCCAGAGAACTTTTGATATATATGAGAATATGCTCAACTTCCTTAAGAACAAGCAACTACATTTTTTTTCTTTCTTAATTCTTTTCAGAAAAATTGTAGCTCTGATACCATGAAAGAATTAAGAAGAAAATACTTTATTGGCTTAACTAGCATAAGAGTTTATACATCTATATATAGATAGTTATAGATCACCTCTCTATCTCAACAAATTAACTAACCAACCAACACAATAACCAATTATTAATCATAACTAATATATAATAACATTATATATTCATAACATGTATTATCCCTATTATTATTATTTTTACTTTTCTTGTTATCATTATTATTGATACAATAATTATATAGATAATTTCACCCAAGTTGATGGGGGCAAAAGTCATATTATTTAAGTTTTGGACTTCGGATAAATTGAATTTTGGACAACGGTAAGCATGTCAATCCAGTCAGAACTGCGAAGTCTGAAAATAAAAAAAAGCAGCAAACAGAAAAGTGAAAAATAAAGAAGAAAGGATTATTTACCATTGAGGTAATCTTCAACCCCGAAATCTTCTAAGCCACCATTAAGAGCCTCTAACCCTTGCATGGAAGATGGTAATGCTCCTGGAGGCCTCTGAAATCTGTAAAAATTTATTAAAAGATTAATACTTAACAGAAGATTCAACTAGAATTCAACAAAACAATAAAATAATCAAATAGAGGGGGAAAACATTAAAATATCTGGAAAAAACTGATAAACTGGTACCTGCAGTTGAAAAGGATGTTCCAGGTGCAAATATCTAAAACATTGTTTACCCTCAATTATAATACCCATAGAGACCCCTAATGTAAGAATACTATAGTTCTTGCCTAGTTAACAAAACAAAATTATTAACAATCTCCTGTAATGAAATTTAAGACTTCAACCTTTATGTATGGAGATGGTAATTAGTACTAGGCGATGGCAATCCACAGGGACAGGGGTCCTACTCCTTAAAATTATAAAATCATAAAGATCAATCAATGATGTGTCCTCCATCTACGAGGCCAACTTATTAGTTGTGGGAACAGTTGCCACGCTTGGTTACAGTAGATTAAGTATGATTACTTTGGCTGATTGAGCTAGAATTGGACCGGTAGATCCATGCACATAGTCAAAACCTTGTCTGTTTCGAAGTGCCATTACCATATACCCAACTAATAGAATCCATAGTATCTGAAAGTATCCGTCCGTTGTATTAGGTTCAGCAAAAAAGTATTGCCCATGAAAGGAGCAAATTCAATTTGATGGTCTGATTCCCTGCATCTGAGCATCACTAAAATGAAGTGTTGCAGTTGTTTTACAAGTTAATGTAGAAATGACTTTGCTGATAGCACCTACAAAAAACTAACTAGAACAGCCATGCAAGCCTTTAAAATGTAAGATTCACAAATTTTGAATGCAACTATATTCTAAGTTGTATTTGCATTTGGAATCAAAGTTGTCATATCGTGATTCGTAATCTTATGTATCATATCGTGTGTATCGTAAGATACATTTTTCCCTCCTGCAAATAATAAGGTACTCATGAATAGAACTGTGTATAACAAAAATACGATCAAAATAGCTACTTAAGCAATATACAAGCTAAAGCAAAATTCTAAAATTGCAATCGTGTAAATACATACATCTAAATACACACAATATCATGAATTTGATAATAAAAAAATAACAAAGTCTAAATATATATCCATACATCATAAACATAAAGATATTAAGTTTCATAAATCAAACATCCCAACAAGTTCCAAGGTGATCTCAAAGGAGCAGCAAACAATCGAAGACTCAAGCCTGAAGGGAGTCGTAAACTTGAAGCGGAGAAGTGGAAAATCGATAATGAGAACCAAACCGGATAAGTGGAATCGAGGGCAGAAGTCGATCGATTGCTTCTTGAGAAATTCTGCCCTAGTTTCTTAATTATATATATATATATATATATATATATATATATATAGAGAGAGAGAGAGAGAGAGAGAGAGATGTAGGAAAAGAGGCCATAAGAGGGAATTTCTTCCTATGGCATCGAAAAATTACACCCTCCACGATTTTTTTCGGCAATCGGCACCAACCATCATCATATTTATCATGTAAGACATGGATACACCAAATTTCATATGATTTCATCACGTTTTCATCGTTGATTTAGTGGATGCAAAATTAACGGTTTACCGACAATAAAACTTTTTACATTGCTAATTCAACCGTGAAAAAGTTGTGGAATCACATGAAATTTGGAGTATCCACATCTTACATGATAAAGATGAGGAGTGCCGATCGTCGAAATAAATCATAAAGGATGTAGATTTTTTGTCACCTAACGAAAAAGCCTCCTGGGGTTCATTACTCTCTCTATATATATAGGGCAATCCGGTCCACGTTTTTTAAAAACGAAACTACCGATCTACGGCATATTTTAACGATCCGATCCGTTCAAATTGATCACCCTGCCCTCAAATACATATGTATGAAAAATCAAAGGTTTTAAAGACCTTTAGCATATACATCGAATGACGTTTATGTTGCATTATCGAAAAGCGTTCATTTTTGCACCCATCGATGATAGGCTAGAGATCTTTAAATCCCTTGATTTTTCATATTTGAAGGTAGGGTGATCAACTTGAACGGATCGGATCGTTAAAATATGTCGTAGATCGGGAGTTTCCGTTTTTAAAAAGCGTGGACCGATTGGCAATGGGTCACTCCCCAGTGTGTGTATGAAGACAATGGAGGAAAGGTACCATAGGAGGGGATTTCCTCTTATGGTGTAAAAAAAATACACCCCAACGATTGTTCTTGACGATCGACGCCCATCATCATCATCTTTATCATCTAAGATGTGGATATACCAAATTTCATATGATTCCATAAGTTTTTAAGTGTTGATTTAGTTGGTGCAAAAATTAACAGTTTATCGACAACAAAACTTTTTACATTACTAATTCAACGGTGAAAGAGTGGTGGAATTACATAAAATTTGGTGTATCCACATCTTACATGATAAAAAGAATCATGATAGGCACCGATCTTCGAAAAAATCTTGGAGGATATAGATTTTTGATGCCACCTAACAAAAAAGCCACCTAGGGCCTCTTTTCTTCATTACTCTCTCTATATATATCGGTGTTTTAAATGTCGGCCGAAATCTGATATATATTTCCAAAATTTCGGTTTTGGATAGTAATCGACACAAAGTTACAAAATTATTTCTTTTTCCGAAATTAAGAATATATGGACCGAAATTTCTGCGTATCAGCCGATATTTCTGTCGCCTAAATTTTGAGATATCGAACGAAATTTAAGTTCGCTTGCCAATACCTTTAATTATGGGTTTGTTCTTTTGGGCCATATGTTATAAACCGTTACAACTTACCCAACTAATTTTGTAATTAGGCCTATTTCCCCAATCAGATCTAAGTATCCACTTTGAGACACAAATCGATTCCTCAAAAGGAGGCAGCTCGACTCCTCAGCGAAGGCGATCCTCATCGACTCAAGCTCTTTCGTCCTTGTTCTCCTCTCAACTCAAGGTGATTCTCGTCATCAAAGGCAATATTAAGTTATAGGCGACCGCTCTACCATTGAGCTATTGAAGAATACATTCATTTAATAGAACTAACGATTTATAATGATGACAATTTTGTTAAAAACATAAATTATATTAATGGTATTTATAATACAAAACTATAGAACCGATATTTAGCAAATATAAATTTCTCTGATATCCGATATCAAAATCTTTGGACCGACACGATATCGATATTTTTGAGATTTAAAACACACACATATGGAGAATAATAGAGAAAAGGTGCCATGGGAAGGAATTTCTTCCTATGACGTTGAAAAAATACACCCTTCATGATTTTTTCCGACGATCGACACCTATCATCTCTATCTTTATCATCTAAGTCGTGGATACACCAAATTTCATGTGATTTTGTCGGTTTACCGTTAATTTTGCACCCACTAATGCAACGGTAAAGAAGTTGTAGAATCACATGAAATTTGGTATATCTATATCTTAGATGATAAAGATGAATGTGATAGGTGCCGATCATCAAAAAAATCATGGAGTGCATTTTTTCCACGCCATAAGAAGAAATTCCTTCCTATGTCACCTTTCCTCTATTATTCTCATATATATATATATATATATATATATATATATATATATACGGTTAACGGATATTTCAGAAAATCAAAGTCACTATTTGCAACCCATAACCATTTAAACTCAAAAAGTGTATCTTACAGATATGTGTATCGTACGATACATATCGTATCAGACAATACACAGTAAGTTTCATGCGAAACTTTTGGGGATCGGTACAGTAGTGTGATTCGCCTCGATTTTATGTTGTATCGTACCGTATCGAAAGATACGTATAACGTATCATACGAAATTAACATTGTTTGGAATTTAAATAGGAAAGCATGAAACTGAAGAAATCCTCCATATTCCTTTACTTTCCATAATATGTGATCGGAAAAAAGTATTGGCAACTCAAAAAATATACTTTAAACTTGAGATTCCGGAATTAGTTAGACTCTTGGAGCCAAATTTCCAACGGGGTGGAAAGCTGAAGAGGAAAGTTGTTTCAGATCACTTCAATGTTTTTCAGGTTTCTCATTAGACCTGGTTGCTTTCCATCTTCATTTCGTTTCCGTCGTTTAGACTAGGACGCTTCATCACACAGTTCACACCAATGTTACCCGGAACGCATAATGTATGCGAAATGAAAACGGGAATGCCACTTGTGGTGGAACACGGTACGATATGAGTAATCTTCTTCCATATACTTACATTGGAGGGAAAACATACCTCTAAAAAGGAAATGTTTTTGGACTATTTGTATATATGTGTGTATTTATGTATAATATACATAAATATAATTTAATTTCTTTTGCTAAAAACTAAATATTTTTTAGTATCACCCGATTATCGATCCAATTTAACATAAGTTTTAATTGGAACAATGATTCTTCCATTCCGGAGTGCTAGTATTCCCGAATTGGGAATGATCGTACCAAATTGCAATTCGCTGGCGGTTAGCGATTTATTGTAACATAGGTTCACACTTACACTCCACCTACTTAATGTTCTTGTCATATGGTGGGCTCTTTTAAGGAAGAAATCCCCACAGTTCATTGGAAACTTTCATCGAGCTAATATATCAAAATATAAACTTGATTTGCATATTTTTACACTAAATTTAGAGATTTAAGAGATTTTGTTTTCATTTTTTATGATATAAGTCATGATGGACATAAGTAGTAATTTTGTTGCCATGAAATTAGGGCATTGGTTCCTTTCTTGAGGAAGTGTTCAGTTCGGGAAATATGGCACTGGGACCAAACTACATGACATTAACTTCGTTTAGAGAAGCTGCACGGAGTGCTAGGTATCAATCTTTCATTCTTTTAAGACTGAAGTTCGCTGAATTGTTCCAGTAGTGAATTGTGCATTTCATATTGATTGAAATTAGCAATTTACAAAGGAGTGATTTCTGCAAACTTCAGTATTATTTGGTTCAGGGGCAACCTGCATAATGCTATTCTGTTTGGGATTCTAATTTTACAGGGACTGGATAACTATAGAAGGCTAACTAATCCTGTATGAAAAAAAAAACTCGGTTGTAGTTGGAAAAAGAGGGAGGGGAATAAAAATATCATCATGTACTCTTTTTATTTACTTTTAACTATTTGCATAAGCATCATTCCCTTTGCTGTAGCCTGCAAGTTCCAGCGTAGTTTTTTTTAAAAGAAAAACATAAGGAAAATTGGTGTTTCCTTGATCAACTAAACTGGGAAATCTAAAATATTACAGTGTTGTGAAATATTATATATTTGGTGTGTAGTTATAAGTATATTTGCAGACCTAACCTATTATTAAATCGACTCAAAATGGTATAATTTGTGTAACTACTGAAGGTAATCATCAAGCTAAAAGACTAGTTGTGAAACCTTTTTAACAGCTAGCCTGCTAACTATTGTGGGAAAATTATGCCTGCAAGACACTGCTCCACAACGATGGACAAGTTTATTGTACTGTATTGAGATACCTGGTACCACTTATAAGTTATGAGACCAACATGGTCAAACATCAAGAAATCGGAAGGGATTGTTCAATTTAAAGCATTCCACCTAGGGAGTAGTCATTGAGGGAGCATTCTGCTACAAATGGAGATTAAGGATTCCAGCTCAAGAACTATGGAGCATGGACCAGACACAAACAAATTGAACACAGACAAATTTGTATAAAGGGTATTGGCCATGGCTATATTCTTTATCAACAGATTTAATCAAATATCTTTTAAACATATAATAAGAAACATACAGTAGTCTAACTTTTAAAGCAAACATAAAATCAACGCTACAATTTTCGTCCATAACCATAAGTTTTCTAGAGTATAAACAAATGCATATAAAAACTAAAGTAAAACACAAGAGAACACAATCTCTCTGAGTAAAAACAAAAAAAATATTAACCTTTTTTTTATTGGAGCCGACTTTCATAAGTCCGACTTCATCTCATGCATCAATTTGGACCTCTACTCTTAGCTCGAATCTGTCATTAGAGAAATTTGAAGTACTTAATATTCTTTTATCCTTGAAAGCATTAAAGTTCACACATATTCTACATCCTTATTTCTTAACCCTTTGCACTCTATAGTGGTGTTGAACAACTCTACTTTGGGCCGATATGGCGCGCACATGTCAAACACGCTGTCGGGCAGAGGGTTCAAGTGTCCAAGTATCCGGTCTGTGTTGGACACAAACACGGCAAGCAAATGTAAATGTTCATGCTCCCTAGGTAAGGAGAACTTCTACCATGTTACTCATTAGAATTTCATGTTTCTTCCTTCAAAATTATATACTACGAGTTCATCCATGACTATTCAGATAATAAGATGATGCTTGTGAATAGGATTGTACACAAGTTCTCTCATCTAACAAGATGTGGCACAAATACCCAAATACAACTTGACAAGCAATGGGCGACGAAGAGAGATGGTGACTTAAGATATGTGGAAGGAGTACTGAAAATGTAATAGAGAGGAAGGGTGACTTCACTGAAAGTCGAATAACATACGTACGCGCTCGTTTAATTGTTGTGCTGGTAGAAGTTACCGTTATGTATTTGCTAAATAATTCGCAACACCACAAACAGTTGTCAGTTGATAGTGAATATTACTACCTAGGTTATAATTCATAAATTACAAACAGCTTGTAACACCAACTCTGCCAGGTCGAATAGTCATGGATTATAGTGCATAATAAAGTCATTTAATGCAAATAAAACAACAGAATCCCTACAGAGTGATTTAATATACTATTCTTCTTCCAAAACTTTCAACCATGAACTGCATATACTATGAATAATCCACTGAACTTTGATCCTACACACCTGATGCAATGTCCATTATACATGCTTAATAGTTCATTTCAAACTCTCAAATGACACGGAATGTTGAAAATACCGATGATGTGAAAACATAGCACTCCATCTATAAATAGGGAAAAACACAGATAATGTTGTGCAAAGCATAAGCTACAAGAAATATTATTTTATTAATTTTATGGGGACGATTAACGAATCCTAGCTTATAACCCCGGTAATTATATTTTTCCATGATATATTACAAAAATAAGTCAATTAGTTTCAAAGCTTTGGCACAAAAATGATTAATAAAAAAATACATGTTATACCAACAAATAAAGTAACCACCTAATTCCGAATCTATAAGTTTAATGCAAAATTACAATAGCATTATGCCCATCCAAAAGCAGTCAAATAGTCAAGTTCTTAGAAAGCAAAATAACAATGACGAAAATAATAGCTGACGGTTAACCAAAAAAAAATCATAAGTGAACAAATAACCATGGCAAATCAATCATTAAAAAAATAATAAAAAATAAAAGAGATATGGATTGCTTGATTTGAATCCTCCAACGAGAATAATCGAGAACCAATGCATCACTGAGAGGAGAAAAATCAATGAGATGAGTATCAAGGTTGAAATCGATGATATTTAGGACTTAGGATGTAAAGTTGACAAGAAATTAGTAGTTTTTATTTCGGTTATGAATGATTAGGTGTTTGGAAGGATATGTTATTTAACATGTTGGGGTTTATATCCGGTTCTATAAGAAAAAACCTATTAAAAATATAATCTTACAAATAATGTAGGCTAGTAGGCTATTTGTACTAAAAAAAGAAGGGTAAGCTATTGTAAGCTACACGTACATATTAGGTTGAGCTACACTGCATATCATAAAATAGCAAACTCCGTAGTGTACTGTTTTCAACATTGGCGAGATGTTAAACCAGATCTTTTCAACTTGTCATCCTCTTATTTTAAATTTTTTATTTTTTGAATGCTTTCGTCATATTATTTTGAGGGATACTTTCCTCATATGATTTTAAGTCACTGCATAACAAAGTGAACGCTAAGTCCCGATACTTGCCTTCAACTGCTGCAAACCTCACAATCACCCAATAATATACTTCATTAAAGAGTATTGATTCAGTAGAAAAATAACTTTCCACTACTAAATGCAAT
The DNA here is from genome assembly GCA_030015575.1 of Agapanthus africanus. Taxonomy (NCBI): domain Eukaryota; kingdom Viridiplantae; phylum Streptophyta; class Magnoliopsida; order Asparagales; family Amaryllidaceae; genus Agapanthus; species Agapanthus africanus. The sequence goes on from CM057344.1 coordinate 17,882,365, forward strand.
CTTCCAAACCATGGATGCCAGATCGATATAAGCACCAACTTCATCCAATTCAACAAACCAAGCATAAGTCTTGCCAACCCTAAACATTTTTTCTTCGGAAATCATCGAGCATTTTAATCATCTCCACTTCACTTTACTCCAGTACAAATTCACACTGTTCAACCCTAAGATGATATATAATAACTAAACCGAACAGTTTTTAAAACCCTAAATCACATTCAAATTGAACGCTTCAACTAAATCTTAGCAACGTCAACACAAATCAATCAAGAAACGGCCACATCGAGAAACAAAATTAGGTTTAGGGATCTAGAAACCTGGAAAGGATCTGTCGATCAAGATCCATCCTGAGATTAGGCGCAGATCCATACGTGCGATCGATCATCCTCTTCTTCTCCATCATGTTCTTATGATTCTAAACTACCAACAAACCAACGAAAAACAAACTAAATTAGGGTTTAATCTTTAAAAAAATTGGGAATTTCCAAAAAAAAAAAAAAAAGTTAAGGGTTCTGCGATCTCGCGAATGGATTCAAGCGGATGAGCGCCGACGATCTCTCCCTTGACCCCATCCAATCCGAACCGGAGCGCGTCGTCGTTCGCGGCGACCTCGTGCGCTATCGATTTCGACATCTCCCTCCCTCCCTCCCCTCTCTCTTTCTCTCTCTAGGGTTTTTGTTGATAACCAAAAATTTGGAACCGTTAATTTTGTATTAAACGTATTTTATTTCTATATTGGGTATTTTTAATTTGTGATTTTAAATATGTTTATATTTTAATTTATTACCTTGAAAAAATTGTGAGGATTTTAAAAAATAGTTATTTATATTTATCTAATTATTTTCTTGATCTCTTTTAGAATTCTTATGGAAACTTACAAAACCCAGCCCTAGAAGGAACAAGAGTGTTGCTTCATCTATATATACACATACCCTTACTCGTATTTTGTTCATCAAAATTAATCGGTGGCTTTTTCTATAATGGAGAGAGAAGACATGTCGAGAGAGGAGAAGAGGGATAATAGAAGAGAACAGACAGCACAATTCAGGAAACCCTTAGCCATGTCCGACATTGAAGCATCTCAGAACAGGCTTCGTCTTACCAAGGAGATCGTCGCTGATGTGCTTTCAAAGATCAAGCAGGGGAAAGAGGAAGATAAGGAGATGAAAGAAAAGTTGAGGGGAGAAGGTCTTAAGGTAAAGGTGATTGATGCCGACACTGGAAACAAGTATACGATGCGTCTGAAGGCTTGGAACAAAGATAAATGTCATGTTCTTAATGGCCCCGAATGGAGAACCTACGTTTCGGACAAAAAATTGAAGAAGGGAGATGAGATCGAGGTTGCTTTCTTTAAGCCATCTGATTCGAAGTAATAAAGCTTTGGGGGTTTTACTATTTTATTATTTTTTTGGAGCAGGTTTAACATTTATTTGACATTATTGTTTCAGTTATTAGTTAAGTTGCATTACATATGACATTTGCTGGATGTATTATTTATCTAGTGGATTTAAATAGTGTTAAAGTACTATATTTTTCTATTGTGTTCCTTCTTTGATAAACAAAATTTTTATATACTAGGTTGCATGTGCTGTGCACAAGAATATGATTTGATTCGGCAGTAGATAATCATGTTAAACATTCGAACATATTTGATTTATAACATCCATGTCAATTATCGTACCAATTTTTTAACTCCAAGATTTAATTACATAACTGTATAATGTAAAAGAATAAACAAAAAATAAATTTAAAAAAGCACTATTCTTTAATTTTTTATATTTTGAATTTTTTTGTAAACTTTTAGTTTTATTTTGGATTTTTCAATCTATAAAATTCTCTAAACTTTCTACTTTTATTTTCGAATTTAAAACTTTCAAGTGCTTGTAAATTATTTTATATGTATTTAATTTTGGATGTATTAAGAAGAAAGTATATCCTTTTTAAATCTTTTTAGCTTTTATTTGATAGTTTCTAAACCCAGCACTTTTTAATTTTAACGTTTGAATTTAAAATATTTCAAAAACTATATGTTTTTACTTTATTTTCGGGGTTAACAATCTTTGCTTACCTTTTTATATGTAGTTTTTAAGAAAAATAATAGTTAAAAAACATATATCTTGGATGTCTTTAAATTTTCATATGTTGGTTAACTTTACAGTTTTCTTTTGGATTTTTAAATTTTTAGGTTTCTTTTAAATATTTTCTTTTACACTGGTTTTTAAAAATTTCAGGTATTTGTGAATATTTTTTTATATATTTACTTTTGGATGTAATTTTTTTTTAAATAAATCCTTTTGAAATCTTTTTAGTTTTCATTTATAAATATAAATATTTTCTAAATTTGTCACTTTTAGTTTTAACGTTTGGCTTTTGAATTTCTAAAAAAAACTTTCAACTTTTACATTATTTTCAGACATAACAGTCTTTTCAGGTATTAGTAAATTTCTTTTATATTTTATTTTTAAATATATTATAATTTAAAAAATAAACCATTTCAAATCTTTTCTAGCTTTTATTCATTGTTAATCTTTTATTCCTCTTTCTAGTTTTAATATTGGAATTTTTAAATCTGGCAAATCTTTTAAATTTTTAATTTGGAATATGTTCTTCCTTAATTTCTTTTAAAAAATTTAATTTTTTCCTTTTGGTTTGGACTTTGAAATCTACACAATTATTGCTTATGTAGGAAGTAAGAAGTCTATTTTCAAAAAATAAATTTTAAAGAGGTCTTTCCTTCTAACTACTTATTAAAATAAGATCCTTGAAAAGAATTGTCCTTAAATAATTACTTATGCTATAAGAAAAATGAACAATATTTTTTTCCAACGTTGCAAATCTTCTAAGAATTTTATATACTTTTTTTTAGTTATTATTTTTTAATCATAAATCATTAAAACTATTTTAATTCTTTCTTTAATTTTCGGATCTAAAAAACTTTTAAAAACATTTTATACTTCTATTTTACAATGACTTAGATTTAAAAATAAATATTTTAACATTATTTTTACATTTTATGTACTATTATTATTATTATTTATATTCGGATTATTTTAGATTATATTTAATTTATATTTTATAAAATATTTAAGCTTTTTATTTATTTTTTGGTTTAATAATTTCTTCAAGTGCTTGTAAAATAATGTAAATCTATTTATATTTATATTTTTGGATGTATTAAAACCAAAGGGTAAATCGATTTTAATTCGATTTAGCTTTTGTATATTATCATTATTGTTAAATCTGTCACTTTTTATATTTTACTTTTTGATTTTTAATTCTTAAAGATCTTCTTAGATAATGATACTTTTCAAATATTTGTATATCCTTTTATTTTCAATCGTTATTTACTTTTTGTCAAATCTTTAAAATTATTTTAATTTTTTCTATTATTTTTAGAGTTTGTTATGGCCATTATTTTTGATTATGTAGCAAGAAAGAAAGAGGTTTATTTTCTTTAATAAATTTCAGAGATATCTATCCTCCTAAATATTCATTAAGAAGAATATTTTTTCAAAAATCATCCTTAAATCTTTGCTTAATTTTTATGTGTAGTTTACAAGAAAATTTATAAAAGAAAGTACGTTGCAAATTGTTTTAGAATTTAATATTTTTCAGTTCAGTGTAAATATTCTTAGTTTTCTTTTTGGATTTTTAATAGAAGGTTGATTTGCATTTTCAATCCCAATAAAAAATAGACTTGTGCTTTTTAATCCCATAAAATTATATGTTTCAAACAATAAATTAATGTGGACATTAAAAAAAATTTGGAAGAAAATAGAAAATTTGAGAATTCTGAAAATTTCGTGATTTTCATTTGTTATAGCATGCATGGTATTCAAAAAAGTAAGAAAACCGAAAATTTTGACTTTTTAAAATATAAGAAAACGGAAAAATATTAAATCTTTTGAAATTTCACAGTTTTCTTGTTCAATATAGCAAACAAAAAATATTGAAAAACCGAAAAAAACCCTAGAAATTTCTTGAGATCTTTTAAGATTTTCCGATTTCCGTATGCTATATAACATGTAAACTGAAGAACAAAACTAAAGCGAAAATTTCGAGATTTCAAAAAATTTCGGGATTTCATGTGTTACATTGTATAAAAATCGGAAATTTAAAGAACACAAAAAATTTCGGTCTTTTTTAAAATTTCATAATTTTCATTTGTTGTTAGGAGTTTGCAGTCATCCGTAGTCTCGGTTACTTGAATCAGATTTCTTTGTTCTATTAGATTCTTTAGCCAGCGATCTTTTTTCTTTTACTTCATATAACTTTTTATCTCTTAGTGTCATGAAGATCTCCAAAAACATGAGCAAGTAAAATATTAGAAAACCAAAGAAAACAGAAAACTCATAGATTTTTGGATTTCATGATTTTTTGGGCAATATATAGTATGCAAAATAATGAACAAAAGAAAAAAAAATAGATTTTTTTTGTTGAGATTTCTCATGTTTTTGCAGTCTTCGTTCGTTATAGCAAGCGAAATGCTGAAAACCTGTAGATATAAGAAAATTTTGGTGATTTTGAAATTGTTGTAAATTTCATTCTTTTTATATCAAGTAAAATAATAAAACTCCAAAGAAAACAAATAATTTAGAAATGTTTGAGAATTTCACGGTTTTAAAATAACGTAAAATCGAAGAAAATGGATTTTTTTTGAGATATTTGAAAATTTAGCAATTTTCATGTGTTATAAAAAACAAAAATTATTCAAAGCTCGAAGAAAATGGAAAATTTCGATATTTTTGAAAATCTTGCGATCTTTGTGTTATAACAAGCAAAATATTGAAAAACCAAAAAAATAATATTGAGAATTTTGAAAATTTCGCGTTCGACAACAAGGAAAAAATTGAATATTTGAATTAAACAGAAAATTTTAGGATTTTGAAGATATCACGATTTTCATATTCTAAATAGCAAACAAAATATTGAAAAACCGAAGAGCTCATAAAATTTGAAATTTTTGAAAATATCGTGATTTTTGTGTGTTATATCAAGCAAAATATTAAAAAATTAAAGAAAACCGAAAAACTTTGAGACTATTACAAATTTCGTGATTTTCATGTGTTATAAATAAGCAAAATATTGAAAAACCGAAAAGAATAGAAAAGTTTGAGATTTTTGAAAATTATGCAATTTTCATGATTTAGCATGTAAAAATTATAAATTTGAAGAAAATAAATAATTTTGGTATTTTTGTAAATTTTGCAATTCTCATGTGTTATAGCATGCAAAATATTAAAAAACCGAAGGAAACAAAAAACATTTAAGATTATTGAAAATTTCAAGATTTTCGTATACTAGCATGAAAAGCAATGAAAAACCTAAGAGAACAAAAACTATTATATTTATGAAAATTTCTTTTCTTCTGCTACTGCAAAAAAAAATATTGGAAAAATAGAAAACAGAAATTTTGATATTTTAAAATTTTCACTATATTTGTGTACAATAACGTGTAAAAAGTTAAAAATCTAAAAAACCAAAATATTTCGATTTTTGTAAATTGCGTGATTCTACAATCTAAACATTGAAAAATCAAAGAAAAAAGAAATTTTAAATATTTTTGCGGTTTCTATGGTATAGAATGAAAAATATTGAAAAGATGAAGAGAAAAACCAGAAGTACTCATAAAGTTAATCGCTCATATATTTAAAATATAAAGTCCATAAATATGAAATATTATAATTTACAAATTATATAACAACAAACTTATAAATTAATATGATTTTTTTTTTAATTTCAAACTTTATATCCGCACATCGCGCATGGGAGCCCTGCTAGTTTTATATAAATATATTATTTTGAACCCTGAAGAAAGGAGACAATTGCCCTTCCAAAACAACTCCAGGATACATTCAGGAAAAAAAATGGACAGAAAGTTCTTACCATATAAGGGTATTCTATATCTTACATAAACTTTGCGACAAAACACCAGCGAGAAAAACATTCCATAACTGATAAATTTGCCAGTAGCACGCAAACAAGTTCATCGAAGTAATAAAGCTTGGACCATGCTTCATTAGATTAAAAATGTACCAACAACTCAATTCAAAATATCAACTAGTCTTGTACCAATATCACAACCTTTCGTTCTCCAGCGCGCGCGCTAGATATGGCAATTCAAATGAGCCCGTATATGCAAATGTTATGCAGAGGCTCGCTGCATAATATAGAACATATTCTTTCAGTATGTGGTAAAAAATGAGAGTGTTCATGGTGTTTACTATTTGAATCAGGTTTGATTGAGGGCTTTTAATTCATCCATAACCAAACTTAATAACTTAGTTATGTATTTTGCTAGTTTAAAGCGATTCCGGTACTTGTTTTTAAAACTAGGCTAAAGTACACTAAACTCCCAATACGTTTGCCTTGATCCTAGAAAACTACTAAACTACCAAAAAGTTTGATAGACACAAAAAACTACCATATTTAGCAGTGACCCGGCATTACCGTTAGTGCCACATCACCGTCATGTCAGCCAACTGCCACATCATCAAAAAAATATAAAATTTCCCAAAGTAGAGTCATCTACCTTTTTCACCCGTAACCAGAGGTGAAAGCGGGTAGGGCCGGGCAGGTTTTCACAAGTTTTATGCCCAACCCAAAATTACAACTTTCATACACAATCCATAATTACAACTTTTCACGCGCACCTTTATTTTATAGAGATGGAAAGATGGTGGAAGAGACAGAGATAAATGGGACCTTAGAGAAGATGAGAGCAGCAATAGTAGCTTCATAAATTGAATTAGGGATGGGGTATCACAAGCCTTATATGCTAACACCTTATATATTATAATGCATTCAAATATCTGCCATTAATCCCTTGATGAATGGATGGTGCAAAAATCATATATTATTTAAGTTTTAGACTTTGAATAAATTGAATTTAGGACAACATTAAGCTACATACTCAATTAAGTCAGAACCGCGGAACCTGGAAGAAAAAAAGAACCGCAAACAGGAAAGTAAAAAAAAAAAGAGATAATTTACCATTGAGGCAATCTTCAACCCGAAATCTTCTAAGCAACCAGTAAGAGCCTCTAGCCCTAGCATGGAAGATGATAATTCTCCTGGATGCCTCTGAAATCTGTAAAATTAATCACAAGATTATTACTTAAACAGAATATTGAACTAGAATTCAGCAAAAACAAATTTCTTATTTATTTTTATCAAATACAGGGGCAAACAAAAACATTATTTTTCTAACTACTTGTTGAAACATTATTTTTCTAACTACTTGTTGAAACACAAAATTTCCTGGAGATAGTACATTAGTACTAGGCGATGGCAATCCACATGGACAGGGGTTCCATGTACGGAGATAGTAAATTGAACGCATTTGCAACTACTTGTTGAAACACAAAATACAATAGAAAAGATAGTTATTATGTTGCAACTACATCCAAACAAAAACATGTAGTCAGAACTACACTTTAACCAAACAAAAAAAAATGAAAGTTACTACTTCGGTAGTTGGATCTATTGTATAGTTGCAAATGCATTGTTTTTCTAACCACAAGCAACCAAACAGCCCTTAAAATGAAGTGTTACAGTTATTTTACAAGTTAACAATGAACTAATTTTGTTGATAGCACCTACAAGCAACTAACAAGGCCAGCCATGCAAGCCTTTAAAATGTAAGGTTCACAAAATTTGCATGAAACCATACTCTAATTTGTATTTGCATTTAGAAGTTAATAAGGAAAGCATGAAATTGAATTTTCCCCCATAATTCCTTTACTTTACATAATATGCGACCGGGGAAAAATATTAGCTACTCAGGGAAAAAAAACTCTAAACTAGATATTCCGAAATCAGTTGGGGACATATTTCCAACAGAGGGTGGAAATTGTTGTTTCGGATCACTTAAATGTTTTTTTTTCCAGGTTTCTCATTAGACCTGATTGCTTTCCTTCTACATTTTGTTTCCATTGTAGAGACTAGAGCGGTTCATCACACTTCACCAACTTGATGTTCCTGCCATATGGTGGCCTCTTTTAAGGGGAAAAAACTCCACAGTTCATTGGAAACTTGTGGAAGACGAGACGATAAATGAGATTAACTTTCATTCATTTTAGGGAAGCTAGTATACCATAAGACGTTAAATGATAAGTCCCGCTTCCCAAAATACGGAATGCGAGGAGTCACTAGGTCAGCCATACTCCTACGGTCAAGAAATAATCCCGCCGTAGTCACACTTCGGCTTCTAGCATTACATGATAGTCAGTAAACGGTACAAGAGTTAAGGAAATCACAGTTCACAACTTTATTACATCAAACTAAAAGGAGTTCAAGATACATTTATTTGCATAAAGAAATAACCAACCAACGAAATAACAATGTGCTTATAGCAAAAAGGGCGGCACTGATGTCGCGGTCTAAACTTCCGTGATCTCGAATGGCAGGTTTTGCTCCTTAGTTGGGTCTACTTCGTCCTCTGAGCATGCACACTCAGATCGTCAGGCGACATATATAGCAATAAATATATAATGTGCGTACACTGTTATCAAACATGAAAGGTGTGACAAAATACAGAAATATGAGAATAATGAATATCATTTGAATATGCACAGTGCGATATGTGTATCATGTCAGTAAACCAGGCAATGTGTATGTCACAACTTAACAGTCACTAAGTCAATGAAATCAATTGGTGGAAAAAATACTCGTGTTTAATAAGGGTCTTGTGCATGCCCGAGACTATGGTCCACTGTTGCCCGGGATATAACCTTGCAGCCGTGCCGCTAGGCCCACGACCTAATGTGTGTGTGTGTGTGTTACTAATATTGGATGATCATCTTCTAAGTCACTGTATCTCGCTAAATATGAATTCAATTCCACCTTGATTTCCCCATTCTCCAAGTTATAGTATGTGTTCAGGCATTAGATAGGTTGTGAACAAATACGTATCGTTTTCACTTTCAATCACGCTTCCACTTATCAATATCACTTTCAATCACTGGTTCACTATCGTACTTGCTACAACCCAATCATTAACATTTATATATAGACAATACAAATCAGTCGCTAGGTCTTAATGTAAATGATCACTATGCAGAAGGCATAAAGCAAATACAAAATAAAGTAGAAATGCACTGAACTGATATTCACTAAGTTATGACAGCCAACGCCATATGACTTGCAAAACTCTCCATAAATCATACGTATAGAATCGACCAAAACAATATAAAAGGCGTACGAAGTATACTTGATTATACAAGCAGTAAAATTAGTTTCATGTCAATAGGAATTCAGTTTCGGGACTTATCATTATTTTAAATTAGCGATCAATTGCTGGAATTCCAGTTTCAGAACCGGAAGTCTAACTTTGCGCGCTGTTTACTAGAGATTGTATTTAGATTCAGGTGTTTCCCCAGTTGAATAAAACCTAGTTATATCTGTTAGGTTTCCGACGCATCAAAAGGATCCATGATAGCCTTTTTGTACTAGAAGATATGTTCTGTTTAGTGTGAAGGTGAAAAAAATGTCACTGCAGAAACTGCAGAACACGTCGACAGTATAAAATATATAAAAAAAAATACCAAACGACAGTAAAACTGAACGAGATTAGATCCAAATGTTATCTAACTAAATTATTTAAGCTACTATATAAGACTCCGCGCATTTTCAGTTTTATGTAGGGACGTGCAGGCGCTTAAGTTCAGGTATCCTCGTGGAATGCTGTCCCGGACTGCAGTCCAGAGCCGCATTTCCAGTCAGTTCTCGTTGCTGTGTTTTATCGGTATCAAAAGATAAACTATAGAGGGTTCTAAATTATCGAGTCGGCTTTGATATGAGTTGTAGAACATTACATTCCGACATGTAACTAATTTAATATCAATTTAACACTACTACGTGTACAGTAAAACCAGATTTGACGTTGCGTCTTTGGGACGTCATTTCCTTGCGCGATACTTTGTTATTTGAGTTCAGTTTTCTACATAGTATTCGTAAATAGCAAAAGAAATTATTAGTAAAGCTTTGAGCATGTTTGACGGGGTTTTGGTTCAGTTCACGACATCAAACACTTAGTGTACAATATCAAGGGCCATCGAATTAAAGCCAGTTTTGCCTAACTCGTGAAAACGGTATCTAATACTTACAATTCCACACGACATTAATATGATATTTTAGATCCAATTACGCTCAAAACTAACATCTTAGGATTACTATGGTTTTTTATGAAAATGCGGTGGTGGTATATACACGATGTTATATTACTTAACGCATGCTTGTAATAATCTATCTAATATAATTCTAACACGAAATCATAAATCTATGTTCATAGCATGTTAAAGCAAGTGAGGGATTTACTTGCCTTCGGTCGCTGATATAAAAGCGACACCACTTGCGGACTTCGTCTCGACACACGAGACGATGTGAGGCTGGACATGGTGCGTAGCGTGAGCGTGATGCGTGGAGATCCGGTATTGGGCACGGTGACGACGCGGGCGTGACACGGTAGTGGGCATGGTCTTGGCTCAGTGCATGGTGCGGAAGTGGCACGGCACGACACGGTACCGGACGCAATGTTGGTGCGGGAGTAGACACGGTGCGTGCATTGGATCGGGGTATGGTGTGGCACAGGGGATGGCACGACGTGGCATGGAGAGTGGGTACGAGGTGGCACGACGTGGCATGGAGAGTGGGTACGAGGTGGCACGGGGAGTGGGTACGGTGTGGCACGGCGGCGGGCATGATTCTGTGCGCGGTGTTGGTATTCGTCGAGGAGGCGATAGAGTTGGCGACGGGTCGTCGATGGTCAAGTTAGGCGGCGGCAGGAGGCGGTGAAGCCCTGGGGTGCCGACGGCGGTCAGGGCAGCGAGGGGAGCTCGGGCGTAGGCTGAGCGTCGTGATGGAGGCATAGGGGTGCGGTGGTGAAGGCGAAGGCAGCGGTGGTTGTCGGAGACGACAACGTTGGGGGCTCATCGGCGTTGAGATGAGGTCGACGGTGGTCGGAGGTTGAAGGGAGTTGGGTAGAAGAGAGGGAGTGGGGCTCATTCGTGGTGGTGGGTTCAGATTTTAAGAAGGGAGGAAGTGGAGGAGGCCTTGAGGAGAAAGGTGATGGTGTCGGGAGCTATGTCTCGACGGAGGAGAGTTCGTTGGCATTGGGCAGCCGGGGCAGTTTGTGAAGAAGCTGGAAGTTGGAGAGAGGGAGAGGATGAGATTTTTTAGAAGAGGGAGTTAAAGGTGAAGGGAGCCGTTGTTGAGGTGAGAGGAAGCGGGCGCTGATATCTCAGAGCCGTTGGGGATCTCGACGACGTGGACGAAATCTTGGTGACGTTGGGGCGTGGTTCTCGTGGGAGGAGGAAGAAGTCGTAAGAGAAGAAGGAGAGGGAGATGAGGAGAGCTCGGTTGTTTGAGAGAGTGGGGAAACAGGCGATGATCATTGGGAACATTGAGGGGATCGAGGAGTAGGCGATGTCGTGGGCGAGGAAGGAGGAGGAACGTTGGGGAAAATTTCGGAGGGAAAGAAGAAGAAAATGAATGGGGAAAACGGGTCGGGTCGGGTAGGGGTTTGGGAATGGGTTTGGGTTTAGACTAGGAAATTATAATAAATAAAATAAATAAATAAAATATAAAAAATGTGCAAAAAATATAATAGGAAAATTCTGGAAAAATACGGAAAATATACACATGAAACTGGAGATTTACAGTTTTAGTTTTTGAATTTTTACAACTTTAAAAGTCTTTTAATTTTTCTTTCATTTTCAAACTTAAAAATATTTTCAAGTATTTGTAAATAATTATATTTCTATTTTCTGCATGTCTTAAAAATTAAAATCAATATTTTTCCAACCACTTTAGCTTTTTCTTATTAATTTTTAAATCCATCTCTTTTTAGTTTTTATTTTTGCATTTTAAAAGAAATTAGAGACAAAAATGACGGTTACTAAAATAAAGTCTGATTTTGAATTTTAATTTAAAACGGTTGATGTTGATGTGAAGATGTGTTAGCTTAGATATGATTTTTTCTTACTAAGTGTGAATTTTTTTTTAATATTGAAATTTAATTGGGATGTGACGAAGAAAATCCAAACCTCAATTTTTTAGGGGTGTTATAGATAATAGGCCATATCTGAAAAACTTGTAAAAACCGACTTGCCTATCTAAACCCAAACCCAAACCCATTCATACCTGTTCGAAACCCGAATTTGTGATTTTTGCACGTGCGATGCATGTGGATGCGATTTAAATGTCTAGGTTTTAGAATAAAGGTTTATATATACTTGTTTTAATTAAAAAGGGATGGCTTGGGGGTTATGGTGTGTGTTTGGAAGATTTTTGAATAAAGAGGCATTTGAAAAGGTTTAATTGTGATAATGAAGTGTATATTTTAAGTGAGAGAATACTGTTACAAGAGTAAAAACCTCACTCTTCTCATTTGGAAGAAAAGCCGGCAAGAGAAAAAAAATTCCCTTGTCATTAGAACATTTTAATTAGTGCATTTTATGAATATTATATATCGAATTTGATGAAAATCGAAAGAAAGTCATAATTATATCAAACAAAAAAATAACTCTTGAGATAAAACAAATCCCACAACCGTTAAAACCTGACCTGCTCGTTGAAATCCGATGTCCGTCTTAACCCATTTATGAGTATTCGGGTTAATGGTATTGGAAACTCGATGGGTATGGATGGATTTTGGGTCCAGGCTTAAATTTTTGGGTTCGGACCCGGTTTGACCTTTTGAGACCATAGGTCCTGTACTATGCCTCAATCAATTAAATATTCAATAAAGCATGTAATAAAAGCATAAGGTCCTGGAATAGAGCTTAGCTGGCAAAACAGCGGGAAAAATTAGTTTTTTAACCACTTGCAAATTCATGGGCGTCCGTGTTGTATGCTTATGTATGATATATGTGTGCTATTTGCAAAGGTTATGACTTATGAGCCTGTGTCCAAACAAAAAGAGTTTTTCTTTACACGTGCTATGCACGTGGCATACGGTACTTCTGTACAGAAAAACTCACTTATAAACCAAAATTTTCATAAATGTTGAAAAGATTGAAAAAAAATAACATTTCTCGTTTTATTAAATTTAATTTGATTTCATGAGAATTTAAATAACAAATGTAATAATTCATTTGTTTTAAAAGAATTGCTTTTTTGTTTTAAAGAAAAATTGGTATATCCTACAAATTTGTTAGTTTTATTATTAGAAAAATAATCAGAAATGGAATGCAATTTTTTTTAATAGCAATTGAGGTTGAGGATGTTGTTGGATTTTATATTGGTTTAGATAATGATTAAGAATATTAATTGAATTGTTATAAAATCTTATATATGCTAGAAGATTTGATTACATAAAAAATCAATGTATCTCTACTATTATATATATAGTTATAATGCAAACATAAAGAGGATGTGTGCTGCTTTCGATTTCAATTCAAAAGGAAAAATTAGAAAAAAGAAAAAAATTCTTGGGATCTACATATCATCATAGCTTCCTTAAGCCATATAAATAATGTAGTTTAAATAACCACATTTTGACAATTTATTACCACTGGCGCCATCGTGCCAAAAACCAGTAAATTTTAATATCAAGAACAATTCGTCAATCAACTACGGTTTCTGTGCCACATTGCTCAAAACAAACCCTAAAACCGAGACCGCCAATGCCCAAATAAAGTATGTTTATTGGTAAAGATTATGCGTGTGATGGATTATATAAGTTAACTGTTGTTTGTAATAATAATAAAATAAATAAAACTAGTCCTATTGTTTTAACCTTGTCTTCTTATGATATGTGGCATGGTAGATTAGGACATGTTAATTATCAAACTTTAAATAGAATGATGCGCTTAAATATGATTTTTAAAAGTTCTATTGACTTAAAATCTAAATGTGATATTTGTGTCAAGATTAAGCATACTAGAGACACATTTAAATTTGTTACTCGATGCACTCAAACATTAGATTTGATCCATTCTGATGTAAGTGATTCTTGCAACCAACCAACTAGAGGCGGAAAAAATGATTTCCTACTGGACCAAATCTAACTTAAATAAAAACTATGAGCATTTAAATACTTTTGTTTATGTGGGCAAAAATTACAAGATATTACATTATTTTCCAAAAATCAAACCTGGCATTTCCATCATTAAATTACAAAAAATGCTTGAACACAACTATGTACATTGAATATAGACCATGTAAAAGTTCTTTTTAAAAAAATGTTGCATTCCTCAAGTGCATTTTTGGACGTGATCCATTTATCAAAATATAAAGCATATCTTCACTTCTTTTCCTTAATTGTAGAAAAAGAATATCTTTGCTAAATATAAAAAAAAAATACACAATATCATGATATTCCAATGAATTATGAAATGCAAAATATGCAATGCATTATGAAATGCAAAATATACGATGCTTTATGAAATGCTTCAACTCTTCCCGCAAACCAACACCAATTCAAATGAATCTAACACAATCCTAAATCACTCCAACCCCTTTAAATCCCACTACCTCCCTCTCCACAAAAAAAATGTAAAAATACATTCTTTTTTTTAATAAAAATGTCTCCCTCATCCCTCATATCAATCATTCTCTCCTTTGTTCTTCTCATCTCTGTCGCCAACATGAGTGTCGATGAGACTTGCAAGGCAGTTGTCGCCAGCAATTCGTCAATCAACTACGGTTTCTGTGCCACATCGCTCAAAACAAATCCTAAAAGCGAGACCGCCAATGCCCATGATCTAGCACTCATAGCCACCCAACTCTGCGTCAACAATGCAACGGGCACCCAAACCAAAATCAGAAGTCTTTTCATAAAAGAAAACCCATCCCAAAAAGTCAAGGATGTTGGAGCAAATGCACTAAAAGACAAAAAGTCTAAACTTGGCATCGTGGGTTATTTTAGTCCACATTGGAAAAGCCAAAGAATGGAGAAGTGTTTATATAATACTTTGATTTTTCATTGCATCAAGTACAATGAAAGAGGTATGGTGAAACCCCATGGGCGCACCGTTGTTGTGCAGTGCCGAGCAGTGCCGCGTGTGCCTGCACCTGCGGACATGAATGCCGCTCCAATTCCAGTTCACAACGTCTAATGTATTCTTTTTACTGAACATTATATAAAAATATATATTTTTGTAAAATGCTTTATTTAATATTCAACGGATGCGACCGTTGCAGTTGCCAGCGGTTGCAGATCGAACGGTTGCGATCGGGCGGTTGCCAGTGGTTACAAACGAACGGTTGTGAACCATTTGGGAGGCTATATAAGGCCATTCCGGAAAGGCAATGGAACATAATAAAAAACCGGAGAACACACTTAAAAATTCTTTCTTCTTCTTTACTGCATTCACAACATCCTGAACATCCGACTTCGAAACAGAAAGTTTACTAACACTGCTTCGGCGACTTGTGCAAGCCGGAGTACAAAAAGGGCTGGCGGAGTTGTATCTTAGGATCGAATCACCGCTGTAAATCTTCCAAGAAGGAGGCGATATTTTTCTTAGGCCAGTGCATTTAAGTGCAATGCTCTTTTCTATAAACTTCATTTTCAAATTTGTGATTTACAAAGCTTCGTGTTTTTTGTTTATTTAATTTTTGAGACAAAACGATTTTAAACAGTATAACCTTTTCCAACAATCCACGAAAAATATCGATCTGTTCGTTTGTTTAATTCTAATCTGTTTAATCTATTCTGTAATATATTTATTGCTAATTTACTTAATTATTTGCTATCACGTATAATTATTTGGATATTCTGTAATTGCACCAGTATACCAATTGGTCTATTTTGTTGGGCATGTTGTCACGCCCCGCTTCCCAGTGGACGGAAACGGTGACGTGGCAAGCCCGCAACATATTTATTCAGAGAAAATCATTCCCTAAATAAATATACTAAGCGTATTGAAATAATAATACACAATGCAAGAATAATGGAGACTGTAAAATTTTTCAACAAATATCTTTATTTACATTCAACTTCAAATATTTACAAGTACATGAGATTTTGCTGGAAAGTAAATACAATAAAAGAAAATGTTTAAACATGTTGCATACATAAGTTGAATAAAAAGTAGAGCTGAGCTAATCTTGAGTAGCAATTCGGTTGTAGTTCTTCTCTGTGACCTATACTTCCTCCGTCTCTACCATATCTGACGAACATTCCAAGAAAACTAAGGATGGGTGTAATGCCCGTCTGCGAACTAGCGATCGGTAAGTCCCAAGGATAAAGTTAAAGTAAAAATGAAAAGTATAGAATGTATATATGACGAGTAAAAATACATGTTCATGGGTATATATGTACTATAGGTCTTTATATGATCACTATATTAATGTTAAATTCCAAGTATGAATGTCAACGCAGTCGTAGAACTATTCATGAGCTCAAGAGTGGGGCCTCAGGAGTAAGGAAACACGCGCGCATTCATGTGTTAGTATCGGGGCTCTAGGCTATGGATGAGTCGACTCGACTGATATTCGAGTAAAATAAAAAAAAAGGTTAATACGAGACTTCTAAAAATCCGTTGGATTCACATAAGAAACTATCCCAAGTATCTCGAGTATAAATAGTTTATAACTGTATAATAGACTTAATTAAATTGCTTGATTGGTTATAATATGTCTTGATCGAAACCATGAATTGCAAAAGATGTAGAATGAAATCGAGTGAGTCGAGTAAAATGCGAGTCATGTTAATCGCAATCTTGGTTCGAGTCAAGTTAGTTCGAATAGGCTGGTCTCGAGTTCTTGTTCAAGTTTAGATTCGGGTTTTGGATTCGAGTTCAGATCTTTTCATATGAATTGATTTAACTGTTAAGATCTTATGTTCGGGAGAAAATCGACAACTGCTGCACATGAACGACAGGATTTGTGTCTTTTTCCAAGACAATTGCCATTGATAACTCCGTTAAGCTGTCTAACCTGAATAGGCAAGCACTCACTTTCTCCGGCTCCCCGAGGCTCAAGAGAAATGATATCGCTTAAAACTATATTAATGTAGAGTCCTTAAATATTGTTTGCATATCTTGAAGGGGTTATATGAAAAATACTTTAATATAGTTTAAAAATAAAGCTCGAAGGTGATTTATAATATTTAGAGTTTTCATGAACATGTATTATAATTGTTATGGTATTTTAGTGATAAAACTTAACCTTTTAAAAGTTTATGGTACTTTTAAGAAAACCAACTTCTTTGGAAATTTGATGGTATTTTATTAAAATTCTAACCTTTCATTAAAAATATAGTTTCAAAATTTTTCTTTATTGAAAATACGGATTCATAGTTTTACATAATTTTCCAAATTTTAGTTTTGTTTAGAATAGTCGCATTTCTTAAAAACCGTATTTTTATTTCCTTTCGAGACCGAATACTCCGTGAGGAGTTCTGCATCTCGCTCTACAGTCCCAAGGATGTGCAATAATCGCACCATCCATTAGCGGGTCCCCTAACGAGGCTTGTAGAGACGTAATTGCCAAAAATTTAAAAATATCGATTAAAAGAAACCCGTTTTGAAAAATGTGGTATTTTAATGTAAAGCCTATTCTTTAAACAAACCATATATTTAGAATCTCGGTGCTATGAAACCATAGTGTGCGTGTGGGGTATGTCGTTACCCCGTGAATGATCTAAAGGTATATACTCCAGTTATTGAAAATACGGTTATATTAAAGTTCATGGTATTTTTCTGAAAAGTTCATTATTGTTGGGGTCGAAAATTGCATCCCGGTTGACCAAGTCAAAGTCAAGGTCAACCCCAAGCCAAGTGGGCCCAAGCCCAGATCAAGTGGGTCCATGCCCAAGTCGAGTCTGAACATGAAGCGGTCGGCCCCCCTCCATGCTAAAATAAAAATCATGTAATAAATAATTTTGATGTAATTTTTTATGCATGAATGTAAGCAAAATGGGCATAAAGCCAAATTTTTGTAAGGCCCATGACTTATATGCAAAAGAAATGAGCATATGAGGCATGAGATAGACAAAATGCCATTTTGTAAAGCCAAAGGGGCTATGTGTAAATGTGTAAGCCTATATAAGGCAACATGATGATGAATAAAAGATAGACTTTTCTTTTCCCTCAAAAATCTGGGGTTTTTTGTGCCTTCTTCTCCTTCCTCAAGGTTCTAAATCTTCTTCCCTTTTTCAATTAAATCAAGAGTTTTACTCTTCCTTTTCCAAAACTAAATAGTTTTTCACCACAAAACCCACAAAGGGGAGCTCAGATCTTCCATCAGATTTCAAAAAGGGGAGATTTTTAAATCTCACCCCCTTTCTCCAAAATCCGGTCAACCGAGAGAAAGAAGAAGGAGACCCATCTTAAAAAATCCCATCTTGGGAAGATCCAGGACCAAAGGGGAGAGAAACAAAGGACCCCTTTTTGATCATTTCCAAAGATTTCTAAGAGTTTTAACTCCATTCAAGATCTGTTGGAGTTCAACTCCATAATTTAATCTCTTTTCAGAGAAGTCAAATCGGGAGCACAGCTCCTAGTGCAGGGACCAAGTCCCTTTTTCTGCTGACGCCTAGCTGTCCCCCACGCGTCCTTTGGACGCTTTTTCCCTTTTTATATATATGTATATATGTATATATACACTCACACTCCACGACACTGTCCCTGTTAGAAAAAATTTCTAACGGGGCGCTGCCCCGCACCTCGCAAAGGGGCTGCTAGCTTCCTTGACCCCCAGCCCGCTATCCGGATAGCGGGACCCCCGTAAAAACTCTGCGGGGCCCCCGATATATCCAAGACACCTTCAAAACACAACACTGCACATTGAGTTCGCATGACTTGTTTGACCCGTCAATCGGAGGTTCTTTCGCTCCAAAGGCGAGGAGTAATTAACGGCAGCTTAGTCCGCGACTGCCGGAGATTCGGATCCCCACAATCAATAAAGCTCAGCCTATCCTAGGCAGGGGGAATCCGTAATGCGCCTGACAAGCACGCGCGTATTCCCATCTCAACGGGGTGACGAAAAACACCATACAGATTCTGGCACGCCCGGTGGGACCAATCTCTCCTCCCATATTT
Source organism: Agapanthus africanus (assembly GCA_030015575.1). Taxonomy (NCBI): domain Eukaryota; kingdom Viridiplantae; phylum Streptophyta; class Magnoliopsida; order Asparagales; family Amaryllidaceae; genus Agapanthus; species Agapanthus africanus. The sequence goes on from CM057344.1 coordinate 17,901,354, forward strand.
CGGGTTAAATATCCAAGCGAACTCAATCAACATATACATTGATTGCCTGTACTGAAATCATGCTTCTTTGTGCAGGGTTAATGACTTTCGACTGCAATCTTCGAACGCAAGTCGGTATTTGAACGACTTTCTTTGGCCCCAGCTGGGGGTAAGGCCATCAACACCGACAAAGTAATAAGGCATCTCGGGCAACCTCTAGCGGTGCCCCTGACAACTTCTCAATCAGGTATCTTCTCTAAGCTCCCCGTCAGATGACCTCTAAGTCGTTAAACTGGAAACAGATGATCTCTAAGTCGTTAAACTGGAAACAGATGACCACCACGTCGTTAAACTGGAAACAGATGACCTCTAAGTCTTTAAACTGGAAACAGATGACCACTAAGTCGTTAAACTGGAAACAATAGACCTCCACGTCTTTAGAATGGAAACAAATGATCTCTAAGTTGTTAAACTGGAAACAGTAGACCTCTAAGTCTTTAAATTGGAAACAGATGACCTCTAAGTCGTTAAATTGGAAACAGCCGACCACCACGTCGTTAAACTGGGAACCGATGACCACCAAGTCGTTAAACTGGGAACAGTCGACCTCTAAGTCGTTAAACCGGGGATGTAAAAATGTGTAAATAAAACAAAAAAATAATAAAATATATATAAAAAGCCAAAATGATGGGGCAACTCGCAATAAAAATCAGCGAGTAAAAATAAAGATGAAAATAAAGCCGAAATGATGGGGCAACCGTGAATAAATAGCCGAAATGATAGGGCAATCGCGACATACGCGATAAAAAAGCTGAAATGATAGAGCAATCGCGGTAAGAAAAAGAAAAAAGGCGAATGATGAGTCGCTCATGGTACCATATTCCAGTGCAGCGATGCAGACGCCAACCAAAATTTTAAATCCCAAGTTCTTCCAACGGCGAATGATGAGTCGCTCCTGGTACCATATTCCAGTGCAGCGATGCAGACACCAACCAAAATCCAAATTCTCAAACGGCAAATGATGAGTCGCTCCTGGTACCATATTCCAGTGCAGCGATGCAGACGCCAACAAAAATCCAAATTCCCAAAATTCTCCTGGCCCTACGGTTGGTCCCCAAGTTGACCACCGTATACAATCCACGGGCTCAAATAATTCTCATCATACCCATGCACCATAGCAACCACCAGTCACGCGGCCAGTCTCCGCCCTTAGAACTATGCTCCATTAAGAAAGACTCACTCATATGCCATCACGATACATGAGAAGAACATACCTTCGTGGGATCCTTACGACTCACAAAGAAAAAACACACTTGGGAGTCCTTACGATTCCTAAGGAGAAAATACACCTGCGGGATCCTTTCGACTCGTAGGGAGAAATGCTTTAATGGGATCCTTACGGCTCATAAAATTGAAAAGCCTTAGGTGATAGGGATCTAAACCTGTCTCCTAAGCCATCGCTCCCCAACAGGAAAAAGGCAAATAATGAATTGCTCCTGGCACCTGTGTTTCAGTGTTAGCAACGCTGATGCCGACCCCTACCCCAAAATTCCAAACTTCCGATCCAATGGACCCCTAAGTCTTTAAATTGGGAACAGATGACCTCTAAGTCGTTAAACTGGAAACAGATGGCCTCTAAGTCGTTAAACTGGGCACAATAGACCTCTAAGTCGTTAAACTGGGAACATATGACCTCTAAGTCGTTAAACTGGAAACAAATGACCTCTAAGTCGTTAAACTGGGCACAATAGACCCCCAAGTCTTTAAACTGGGAACAGATGACCTTTAAGTCGTTAAACTGGAAACAGATGACCCCTAAGTCATTAAACTGGGAACGAGGGAAATCCACTCATGGGTCCTCACGATGCATGAAGAGAACAAAACTTGCGAGATCCTTACGACTCGTAAGAAAACGCCTTCGTGGGATCCTTATGACTCATAAAGGAAAAACACACTTGGGGGTCCTCACGACTCCTAAAGAAAAAATGCACCTACGGGATCCTTACGACTCGTAGGGAGAAAATGCTTTTATGGGACCCTTACGGCCCATAAAATTGAAAAGCCTTAGGTGATAGGGATCTAAACCTGTCTCCTAAGCCATCGCTTCCCAACACGAAAAGGCAAATGATGATTTGCTCCTGGTACCATATTCCAGTGTAGCGGTGCTGATGTCGACCCAAAAACCAATTCCCAAATCCTCCCAGGGCAAATGATGAGTTGCTCCTGGCATTATTCCAAGCAGCAATGCAGATGCCAACAAAAAAACCAATCCCCAAATCCTCTCTAAGGCAAATGATGATTCGCTTCTGGTACCATATTCCAGTGTAGCGATGCTGATGTCAACCCAAATCAAACCAACCACCTCTTGTTCCCCGCCGAAACACGGAGACGCGACCGCGCAGATCCGTCTTGCCTGAATTTCGGGACAAATGCTAATTGGTGCTATCCGTCCACCTCTCCGAAGATGCCAAGTTGATTTATGGCACCATATATCGAAGGTTTAAATGGATGCGGACGATGTAGCAGACTTCATCAGATTCCCCCTCGTTGAGGGGTTTTTGATTGTAGGGACGCTCTTCCCTGCAGGCGCAAGCCCCTACAGTTAATTACGCTACCGCATCGCAGTAACCACTTTCTCCTTCTCCAGGTGATCACTTCGTGTCGTGTGTGTTTGTTTTGTTTGTGGCTGTCCGTGGATTGTATACGGAGACTAATTTATGTTGTCGCCCGTAGGGCGTGGATTAGTACAAATCCGTATCTTTTTAGATTTGGGTTTAAAGATACGTTAGTGATCAACTTAAACTTTAGTTAAGGATACGTTAGTCTAATTTTAGACTAAGATCGACTTAACGGGATCGTTTAGATCCAACAAAAGAGCATTTGGACTCTGTTGTTTAGTTTAGGGACATTGCGGTCTATTAGTTTAAGGACATTACGATCCAATATTAGTTTAAGGACATCTCGGTCCAATGATAGTTTAAGGACATCTCGGTCCAATGTTAGTTTAAGTACATCTCGGTCCAAGGTTAAGGACATCATAGTCCATGGGTTAAGGACCCCACAGTCCGAGGTTAAGGACATCATAGTCCATGGGTTTAAGGACCCCACAGTCCAGTTTAAAGACGTCATGGTCTATGAAATGTGTAGTTGTCGGGACCCGTCACCTCTTTGAAGACGTTGAAAGATTACAACGACAAATATCAGAGGAGTAAAGAGATGTACCCTTAAACCGATGTGGGTTGAGAGATCTGTAGTCCAATTAGGACTAAGCTCTGTTAAAATATTTATATGAGCAGATAGGCTCAATTAATATGAGTTGAAGACTTATGGCCAATCTTGGGCTAAGTCCAATCAAGTTAAAATGTTTAACATTCTATTTTGGGCTGTTGAGCCTTTATTTGGGCTTGACCCTGACAGTGTTTTTGTCTTTTACTGAATGCTGAGCATTCCTCAAAGCCCTGAGCTTATTAAAGAACAATTTATATTCTATCAGCGCAACACGTGGCGCGCTTGGCGCTTTGCGCCAGTCAAAGAGCGCAGTGTGCTTCTGCCGAGTAGCGTACACGTGAGGGACGTGTCGCGCTGGGCACATTGCGCCAGATGATGGGCGCATTGCGCCAGTTTATAAGCGCATTGCGCTATTAATTCAGTGGCGCACACGTGAATGACACGTGGTGCGCCTGGCGCTGAGCGCCAGCCCATGAGCGCAATGCGCTATTTCAAGAGCGCAAAGTGCTAGTTGTTAAGTGGTGCATACGTGATTGACACGTGGCGCGCTCGGCGCTGAGCTCCAGTCTAAGAGCGCAGAAGCGCAGCTCAAGAGCGCAAAGCGCAGTTCCAGAGCGCAAAGCGCATATGATCAATTTTGTGATCTAAAAAGAGACTTTGTCTCAAGATTCTAAGAACAAAGGTTCTTATTTTGTAGGAGATGTTTCCATTCTCTTATGTTGATGAAAGGCTTTGCCTTCATAGATCTATGATCTTTAAGAGAATTGAATTATTCTCCCCCCTTATGATGAGATGATCTATGAAAGACAATTTATCTTATAGATCTATGATCTGTGAGAAGAATTATGTTCTTCTTTTTTATGATGAGATCTTTTGATCTCCTTATGAAAGACTTTGGTCTTATAGATCTATGATCTTTAAAGAAGTGAGTTCTTCTTTTTTAATTATGAGATGATTTCATCTCTGTGTTCATCATCATCCATTTCATTTTTCTTTACCTTGAAGAAAAAATCTTTTTTCTCTGAGAGCTTGGCTCTTCTCTCTCAACTTTCTCAAAGTTTTATGGGGAGGTTCCTCTGTATTTCTCCATCTAAGACTTGAAGTCTAGGGGCCTTTTTATAGGTCAAGTTGATTTGTTCAATCAGTTAATGAGGTCTTTTCTCCAATTGATTTGGAGAATTTCCCATCGTTGGATCTTTGATCCAAGGGCTTTTGATTTACAGAAGGCAATCTTCTTGTTTTTAACAAGATTGAGAAATCTTTTAAACCAAATTTATTCTGTGTTTTTGGTGATTTTTAATCACCATTGGATCATTGATCCAACGGTGCTCTGGTTTACAGAGCACAAATTTGTTGTTTGGAAAGATTTTGAGAAATCTTTCCTTAACAGAATTCAATTCTGATTGATTAATGATTTATCATTATTATTAGATTTTTGATCTGACGGTGGGGAGATTTTAGTTCCAACGCTAGCGCACCCGTGCTTTGCACGTAGTGCGCTGCTTAGAGTGCAGCGCACCTAGCGCTAGCGCATCCGTGCTTTGCACGTGGTGCGCTGCTTAGAGCGCAACGCACCTACTGCTAGCGCCCATGTGGTGCACTGCTCAGAGTGCAGCGCACCCAGCGCTAGCGCACATGTGCTTTGCACGTGGTGCGCTGCTTAGAGCTCAGCGCACTTGGCGCTGCATCTGAAGCGTTGCTTCATTTCAAAATTTGAATTTTGAACATAGCTTTGCTCTGATTGGGGGAAACACCTCTGCGGCGGAATCATGCTTCGTCCCAGAATGTACCCCCCGTGTCGAAATCATGCTTCGCCTCGGGATATCTACCTTCCCTGCCGGAATTATGCTCTGCCTCGGAATCAAGTCAACCAGCGACTCTCCGTGCCGGGGACAAGTCGAACATCCAGCGACACTCCGCGTCGGAGACAAGTCGAACAACCAGCGACACTCCGTGCCGGAGACAAGTCGATCAGCAACACTCCGTGCCGGGGACAAGTCGATCAGCGACACTCCTTGCCGGGGACAAGTCGAACAGCGACACTCCTTGCCGGGGACAAGTCGAACAACCAGCGACACTCCGTGCCGGGGACAAGTCGAACAGCGACACTCCGTGCCGGAGACAATTCGACCAGTGACACTCCGTACCCAGGACAAGTCGAACAACCAGCGACACTCCGTGCCGGGGATAAGTCGACCAGTGACACTCTGTGCCGGGGACAAGTCGAACAGCGACACTCAGTGCGTCGACCGTCCATGTCGTAAAAAGGGTAGTGCATGCTTCCCACAAATCGGGAACCGAATCGCTTCGGGCCAGGAAAAAGTCCACCACGGACACTCCGTCTCGGAGACGCGTCAAGCGTCGACCGTCCATGTCGTAAAAAGGGCAGTGCAGGCTTCCTAAAAAGAGGGAACCAAATCACTCCGTGCCGGGAAACGTCTACTACGGACACTCCGTCTTGGAAACGCGTTAAGCGTCGACCGTCCATGTCGTAAAAAGGACAGTGCAGACTTCCTACAAAGCGGGAACTAAATCACTCCGTGCCGGAGAAACGTCTACCACGGACACTCTGTCTTGGAGACGCGTTAAGCGTCGACCGTCCATGTCGTAAAAAGGGCAGTGCATCCAAAATGTGGGAACCAAAGCAAGTCGCCTCCATGCGAAAGAAGATCCATCAATTTCATGCACACGACCCACATATGTGGTGTGCATTTATTGGTGGGGGGCACTTTGTTGGGGTCGAAAATTGCACCCCGGTTGACCAAGTCAAAGTCAAGGTCAACCCCAAGTCAAGTGGGCCCAAGCTCAGATCAAGTGGGCCCATGCCCAAGACGAATCCGAACATGAAGCGGCCGGTCCTCCTCCATGCCAAAATAAAAATCATGTAATAGATAATTTTGATGTAATTTTTTATGCATGAATGTAAGTAAAATGGGCATAAAGCCAAATTTTTGTAAGGCTCATGGCTTATGTGCAAAAGAAATGAGCACATGAGGCATGGGATGGGCAAAATGCCATTTTGTAAAGCTCAAGGGGCTATGTGTAAATGTGTAAGCCTATATAAGGCAACATGATGATGAATAAAAGATAGACTTTTCATTTCCCTAAAAAATCTTGGGTTTTTTGTGCCTCCTTCTCCTTCCTCAAGGTTCTAAACATTCTTCGCCTTTTTAATTAAGTCAAGAGTTTTACTCTTCCTTTTCCAAAACTAAATAGTTTTTCACCACAAAACCCACAAAGGAGAGCACATATCTTCCATCAGATCTCAAAAAGGTGAGATTTTTAAATCTCTTCCCCTTTCTCCAAGATCCGGTCAACCGAGAGGAAGAAGAAGACCCATCTTCAAAAATCCCATCTTGGGAAGATCCAGGACCAAAGGGGAGAGAAACAAAGGGCCCCCTTTGATCATTTCCAAAGATTTTTAGGAGTTTGACTCCATTCAAGATCTGTTGGAGTTTAACTCCATAATTTAATCTCTTTTCAGAAAAGTCAAATCGGGAGCACAGCTCCCAGTGCAGGGACCAAGTCCCTTTTTCTGCTGACGCCCAGCGCCCACGTGCCAAGCACGTGGGGTGCCAGCCCCCCACACGTCCTTTGGACACTTTTTCCCCGTAAAATCTCTGCGGGGCCCCCGATATATCCAAAACCCCTTCAAAACACAATACTGCACATTGAGTTCGCATGACCTGTTTGACCCGTCAATCGGAGGTTCTCTCGCTCCAAAGACGAGGGGTAATTAACGGCAGCTTAATCCGCGGCTGCCGGAGATTCGGGTCCCCACAATCAATAAACCCCAGCCTACTTTAGGCAAGGGGAATCTGTAATGCACCTGACAAGTGCGTGCGTATTCCCATCTCAATAGGGTGACGAAAAACACCCTACAATTATATGAGTATTTCATATGGAAATTTTCATTGCGCTAAAAAGATAAATGATGTGAATATTGTTAAGAGTGGTTTTATAGTGTTGTGATTTATTTTGCTTATCAAGTGATTGAAAAGATTTGAAAAGAAAATAATATCGGATCTAACTCCACTTTATCGATATATTTTAAGAATACGATTTTAGTTGAAAAGAGAGAGAGAGGGAAGGGGCTTACGGATTTAGCTTATTAACAAGGGAGAGGGGAAGCCTTCGGGGGTCGTGATTTCGTCGGAAAGGTTTCGGTCGTTGAGCTTGGTTTGCTACTCCACTTGGGTGCTTAACTCCACTTGATATTTAGAGGGTTTGAGAGAATTTTTGATAGAAATTTCAGAATGTGAGAGAGCTAGGAGATGGGGTGCGATTTATAGTGAAGAATTTAGGGTTTGGGAATTAAAAATCGGATTAAAAGAATTAAATTTGATGTTAAATGGTGAATTGAATAGTCACTGTTTAATTGCAGGGAAATCAAACAGTGCAGGGAAGTAGAGGGGAGCTGAAAAGGCTTGTGTGCAAAGCACGGAGGCAAATGGGGCAAATCGGACCATCGGCGGCGGCCGGAAGAGAGAAATGGGCGGTCAGATTTCGATGGTTTGCCTCGAGATTCGTGTCACGTGTCTAGATTTGTGTTTACTCCTCTTTGCGCATGTTTAATTTTTCTGAAAGCTTTCGATTCTCCGTGAATTGCACGTGCAACTCTTAAATCTTAAAAAATTATTAAGACTGAAGGGATTCGAACACACAGATTATGTCACAGCAGTGTAGAGGTTTTACCAATGAGCTACAAGTTACTTCTTGTTTTTATTGAACAAAATTAACTTATAATTTCAACACAGGCTGAAATACCCTTTCTATATATTAAACAAATAATTTTGTACAGAGATTTCAAAGTCGTTACACCTATTCCCTCAAACATTACCTTACGGATTCAGATTGCACTATATCGATTGGTCTACTTTGTTGGGCATGTTCCCTCAAAGATTACCTTACAGATATTCACTGCTCTATTTTCTTGTTGCTGGTAATTCTAAATTAAAAGTGAATATTGATAGTAAGAATTAGTCTATTGTTAAAATCATATCAGATATTCATATTCATTTTTTAAAAATTCCAACACATTTTTATTATCCATCAGTTAATATATTATGGTAAAGAGTAACGACCCAAGTTCTATAAAATCCGAAAAGTTCAATGACCAAAGTGAATTTTAAGACTTGACAAATCCAAATCGAATACTGATTGATTATACTAGGATTAATAATTGCAACTAAAGAAAATCCTATCCCTTCTATATCTGCTGACTCTGTCCCTAAGGAAAGTCCAACCGATGAGAGTGGGAGTACTGTTGTACCCACTTCTTCCTCCGACAAAACCAAATCTAAGTACTCCTCTCCCGATGAGATAAATTACCATTGAAAGTTCTGAATACTTGGTATCTTGGAAAGTCCATTTTACCATGCATTCCTTCATTTTAAAATGGATAAGGAACTTTGGTTCGCATTATAACAAAGATATGACAATGATAATGCTTGGCTAGAGAGATTTAGCATATCATCTTTTAAGAATTTCACCCTTAAGGATAATGAGCTTATAAATAAACAACTTCATGACTTTCAGGGGTTAGTCACGGAAGTGATTAATTCTATAACTATACTTTCTGATTAATTTCAAGTGACTGTTTTGATTTGATGTTTTTCCGCCATCTTGGGAAGTCTGCTAACCAATTTCGGATGAACCAAAGTTCACTTGCACTCCTTGATATCATGAATTCCATTAGAATTAAGGAACAAATAAGGGTTGTAATTAATCCTGATAATAAAGGTTATAATAAATCTAATCTGATTGAAAGTTCTACTAAAATTGTCTCTAAGGGAAACCAATTTAGACCTAAGAACAATAAATTCAAAAAGAAACAATTTAAGAAAGGACTGAAGCAGAACAAAAGTTGCAAGCCAACGAACAAAGAAATATTATGTTTCGTATGTGGGAGAATCAACCATATCTCTACCAGATGCTTCTTCAAGAAAACCGAACTAGTTCCGAAACCTGCAAGTACTAACAATGCAAATATAAATGTGGTGGAAATGAGTGAAGTTTCCTCTCTCAGGTATATTTCTCACACTGTAATCTTATCATATCATCTAATGATTGATGGTTAGACAGTAGTGCAAATGTGCACGCATGTTCTAATAATAAATGGTTTACTATTTCAGGATGAATGTGGAGGAAGTGTAACACCTGGAAATGATACGTCATCACCGGTGAAAGGAAGCGGATTCATTAGGCTCTCGATGCCCTCTGGAAAATATTTACCATTAAGTGATATTTTGTATATTTCTGGTGTAAGAAAGAATTTAATAAGTGTGTCTTTACTTTCTAAGAGAGGTTACAAAATTATATTGGAAAATAATCAAATTGTAATCACCAAAGGAAGCATGTTTATTGGTAATGGTTATATGTGTGATGGATTATACAAGTTAAATGTTGTTTGTAATAATAATGAAATAAATAAAACTAGTGCCATTGTTTTGACCTTGTCTTCTTGTGATATGTGGCATGGTAGATTAGGATATGTTAATTATCAAAGTTTAAATAGAATGATGCGCTTAAATATGATTTCTAAAAGTTCTATTGACTTAAAATCTAAATGTGATATTTGTGTCAAGGTGCATACTAAAGGTACATTTAAATATGTTGCTCGCTGCACTCAAACATTAGGTTTGGTACATTCTGACGTAAGTGATTCTTGCAAACAAACAACTAGAGATGGAAATAAATACTATGTTACATTTGTAACAACGCTAAATTTTCTGTACAACTTTCTGTACAAATTTTTCAAAAAATACAGAAAGAGGTATTTTTGCTTGAGCACAAGATATAAGTTTGTTTTGCTTTTTAATAGCAAGAAGGAGCTTGTAGCTCACTGGTAATACCTTGACTGCTGAACCAACCCACAAGAGTTCAAATCTCATCACCCACATTATTTTTAATATTGTTTTATTTTGAATTTTTAAAAGTCCAAGGATCTACACGTGCATAACTCGTAAAAACCCCACTACACGTGTAAAACTAACTGTCCCAGAGGGTATATGATACGACGGGGAACACTTTGCACCCTGGACTCGGCCGGCGACTTGGGCCGTCGCCGCCGGCCGGACTCGGCCGGACCGCCGAGTCCCTAACATGAAAAGTTTGCCTCTTGGCCTCCCCTGTACCCCTGTATACTTTAATTGTCCTGCACAGTAACAGAACCCCTTTAATGCCATTATATTTATATAAAACTATAGTTTTGATATTGCTATCATGGGGCAACGACCTACCCCTTATGTATACACATATCTATGATCACACAAAAAAACTATACTTTGCTTATTGGATGCTAAGTTGACATAACAATCTTCCCCTATGATACCAATCAGATCTCAAAATAGGTTGCTTCCACAGAATACCCTCATTTTATTAATATGTCGTACTTAATTAAAATACCCATATGATATAAGTCAATTTGAATAAAATACTTTAGTCACACTAAAATGATATTTTTACTTGTACTCTTATCCGCTAATTATTTTAGTTTCATTAAAATCCCTTTACTCAAAAGGGGTATTACTAATTATTTCATATACTTAACTAATTATATTATGGTTTTTCACTTCAACACACTTCACTTAAACGGATTGTTTTTATTAATGTTTTTAGCCTATAATCACTATGGTTCAATAAAATACCCTAATCTAAATAGGGTAATATTTTACAGGAAACACCCCGTGGTTACTAGGCAATCGTCTCTGAAAAGAACATAAATCCTGTTATCCATATGCAGCTGTTGTCAACACGGAGTTATTTTTGTAGAATATCACCTTTAATAAAATACCCTAATTTAAATGGGATAATGTTTTACGTAAATAGCTCATGGTACTAGGCAATTGTCCCTAAAAAAGACACAAATCGTGTCGCCCATGTGCAGTGGTTGCCAACACGGACGTATTTAAAAAATGGTATCTCCAAATAAACATCATAACTTTATAAATTATTATTTACAATAAAATAACTTAATCCTTCCTAAAAGGATATAATTTTATTTAAATATCTTAACCTTTACTAAAAAGCTATTTCCAACAAAACCCATAACCTTTTATAAAAAAATATTTCCCAAAAGAATACCTAAATCTTTATTGAAAGATAATTTCAAATAAATATCATAATCTTTCATTAAAAGATATTTTCATTAAAATACCATTGGTTTCCTAAATTATATTTACTCTAAAATACCATGGTTCTCTTCAAACAATAACTACAATTAAATACCATGATTTTTATTAACTACGGTTTATATAAAACACTATGATCCACATTACAAATTTTAAAAGGTAACAAGATAAAATGAGAGGTTGTGGAAGGCCATATTAAATGAGATCAACTATTTGAATACAAACTTACGATATACATGACACATGATACGGTTAGGGTTAGAATGCGCGAACCTAGGTATGGAATACTTTATAAATGAAGATCTCTGCAGGCAGGGTGAACAGTCCAATATGTAGACTACTAACCCGATATTCGGACGAATACTAACCTTATTTTAAGGACGAATAATCCAATATGTGGATGGCATACAATATGGAAATTTCATGCCAAGATATACACATTAAATCTAATTCGTCAAAATCCATACACTGAACAACGGGGATGAGTAGTTTGATTAGGCAAGAATATGCGGAACTCGGATTCCCCTACTACTCGATTATGATCCCGGAAAGTGAAACTGTACATTCACTTTCCCAGTTGTTGTTCCGTAACCAAAACGGAATAATCGCGAGTATCCGGACTCTTATTTAACAAACTAATGCGAACATTTACCTAGTAGATACCTCATACAACATACCCTTATTTACATATACCTCATACCCTCATACACATATACATCATACTTTTATACACATATCATGCCTATATACACTTGTTCTTTTTGTACCCCGACTTCCTTATAAGGCAATCCTACACGAGTGTAACTCGCCGACGGACTTTTTTTCTCTCTTCTCGTTATCTTTGGAATGTCCGTTAGATGAGGACAAGTATTATGATGAGGATCAAGATGTGAAGCGTACTAATGAAGATTATACGGACTTGGCATCGAAAGATTGGCTAGTTACATTTTTTTTGTTTGCCCACATGTTTAGAGGTTTGCTCCTTTCTTTCGATGTAATTAAACTATTTAGTTTATTTTATTTATTTCTTTTGGGATGTAGTAAAGTTTTTGTTAATGGAAATAAATGTCTTCCGCTTTTATTATTTTGTTTTGGTACATATCCTGCATGTTACAGATATTCATACGCTTAACGTAACTGTATTGAAATAAATCATTTTCAATTCAGTTAAGTTGCAGACCATACCACATTACCTCTTCACTTTATTTTTTGGGAAGCGGGGCTTAACAGAATATAACCAAACACATGAGCCAACAAAAAGTTATCCCCTTCTTAGAAGTAAAACCCAAATCCAACCCCATTCCAAATCACATGCATCAAATTTATTTCATACAAAATAAATATAATTGATATTATGTGGTTCGTTGGCATCTTGACTTATCGATCCTTAAATTCGATTGCATTTTGATGGGTGAAAACCAAGTTTAATGGCTACAAATACCCCACCACCTGTTGAGACATGAAGCCAGTTAACAGAAGGGCTTCAAAATGTGAAATAATGCAATCTGTTTCTAATCACAATAGGTAACAGTCGTGACATTATACCATTTAATTGTGGTAGCATTCAAGAGCTATTTGACTCCTAATAACTTGGGTGCAAGAGGTTACTAGTTTGCCAAGCAATATATAGCTCATATCACCTATGGTTTCAACACACAAAAGCAAAAGGGAATCAAGGAAGCGAGGGCAAAAAGAAAAGGTAATTGTCTCGTTGAATTCACTCCTGCGAAGGGTAGCGTAGAGCATATCGTTCTTCTACCAAGGTATGAATACAAAAGGGTAGTCATGTTTTCGCTCTTACCTTTACATGATTTGCAACTGAGTTCCGTCTTTAATTACAGACTTGTGCCTCATGAAGCAAGCAAACCCGTTGAACCGAGCAAAATATCAGTGTCTTGCTCTTGTGCTTGCTAACCATTGAAAATACACACTCCATATCGATCTCATCATTTAACAGAGTCACTAAATTCATTTCATCCTTGATGCCTTTCACACCAAACCAAAGAACAAAATTGATGAACCATCACACTCCCCTCTAAGGAAAACAACTGAATGTACTCTCTTTAAATAGGCACAAAGACAATCTTTTCCTTCAGCACCAAACTAGAGATACAAAGCAAAGCAATGGCCCCCTCACCGATACTCTCTCTTCTCCTTCTCTCTCTTGCTCTCCTCTTCTCAATCTCCGAATCCAGCCTAACCGAAACTTGCAAGGCTGCAGCCGCTGGCAACTACACAATTAACTACGACTTCTGCATTGCCTCGCTCGAATCCAACCCGAATAGCATGACTGCAGACATTCCTGGGCTCGCTCTCATCGCCGCAGAGCTTTCACTGGCGAATGCAACTAGCACCAAGTCTAAGATCGATGGATTGGCTCAAGAAAACAATCTAGACCCGACGGTTAAGGCCATATTGGATTTGTGTTCAAACTCGTACTCGAATTTGATCCCGAGGCTGTCTGGCTCGGTCGATGCGATCAAAGCTGGGAACAATACGGATGCGGTGAAGAAACTCGATGTGGCGAAAGATAGGCCATGGGATTGTGAGGATTTGTTCTATGAAGGGGCGAAGGAGTCGCCGGTTGCTAAGGAGGATGGCGAACTGGTAAATTTGACAACGCTTGCGCTAGCTATTACTATTTCTTTGGGGTGAAGGTTTGATGTGTTTTGTTTTCAAGGTTTTGCTTCAAGCATTAGTAATAAGATTGCCTGTTCAATTGTACTTTTAGAATATTTATGTGTTATAGCTGGTGAAAAATGTATGAATGCTGCATAATGTAAGAGATGATTCAAGAAAGATAATATGGATGCTTCAAATATAACACACATAAAGGGAAAATAAAAGCAGCAGCTAGAGTTGGATTATATATTTTCCATATAACACATGGCATATGCATTTGTAATGTGCATAAGAACAAAATAAGCAACATGGTTAACAAATTAATCTACTTTTTAAGGCAAAATTCACTGTAGAACAATGAGATATTATGAAAGAAACAGGCTTGCTTAGCCTAACAGATCGAATAAATGAACAGTTCAAGGAGATAATCATATGATTTATAAGGAATAACAAATGAGTTTAAGTAGATATTAGGTAGTTGGTCATCCAAAATGACCAGAACATTATAAGTAAATAGACTCAGAAACGAGACTAGTAAGCTACAGGAGTATTTACAGGAGCGAATATCGTCATCGTTCATTTGTATTATGACTGATGACTTATGGCTGATATTGGAATGGATGGTGCTGCCACTATCAATATCCCTCTTGTTACTATTGTTGCCAACCAAAACTAAGAACCCGACACTGATATCTCAATTTCTGACTAAGGTATCGACTAACATGATATTTTGTCGCATCGATATCTATGGAAAACTTGTCATTACCAAAAGCAACACTAAAATAGTAACACTGACAGAGACAGCAAGTCGTCTAGCCAAATATGAGATTTGCTCCGAATGGGTCGAACAAATTTTGCATCAGGCATCATATCATTGATCGGTCACCTAATCTTTCATTTCTTTATGCAGAATTTGAACCTTCCTTGGCAATAACTATAAATTCTTATCTTTTAGCCGTTGCATTATTCAAGCATTAAACACAAACACCCAACCTTAACCAATTAACAATTATGAAGCCTATCAATTACATTTTAAATGGAAGTTTCAAAATACGTTTCTAATTAGTAGGAAAATTCAACATGTTTAATGTAATAGGCTGGGGGCATCTGATAGACGTTATATAAAAATGACATATGGTACCATACCGGGTGATAATTCCACTATACTTTAGATGATTTTCTAAAAAATAAATGATATTTAATAAGAGAACGATTTAAAGTAATTGGTACAGGGCGCATGTTCTTCTCAATATCTTGCATATTTAAAAAATATATAAACAAACAAACAAACAAAAGTTATCGCAGAGTTACCACAAGGTTTCGATCAATAAACTTGGCGCCTCCAACCTTACCTTGCATCTTAGCAGGCAACCGAATGATTCGTCTCTGATCCCCTGCTTCTACCAGCAGTTCTGATCCTCCCCTATACTGTGATTATAAATACATGGAAGGTTAATTATTAGCACCGATCTCGTACGTTTGCCCACAGAACACAAATGTACACCACACATAACATCAGACAAATGATTAACAAATGGTGTTTGATGTGTTGAATAACCGAGAAGATGCAAGTGTTGTATAAACTGTATTTCTTATGAAGCTAAATTACACCCTTTTAAGTATCATTGTTTTTCACCAAACTACCTGCAAGGTTTTTTTTTCCTAATCCCGCTTGAGCTTTTGTTTTTCTTAGAGATATTTTCACTAATATAACCTGAAACGTAGCGCTTTAGGGTAGCTTATTATAATTAGAAAAACTCTAAGGTAGTTAAGTGAAAAATGCTCATCCTTACGGGTAACTTACAGTAATTTAGCCTTCTTATAATAGAGGTTTAACTGCACCCAACACCAATGGGTTAGTCAGCAGTCACATATAAATTGACAATTTAGGGTCGATGACTACTAATCTTAAGGGTATTAAATGCAATTAAACTTGGATGAAGTACAATTTTATGTGCAATTACACCTATAATGAAACTTCAATTCAGGGTTAAATGCAGAAACAATGCTAGTAATAATTCACATGCAAAAATACTAGGAAAATGGAACTGAAAGAGTAAATGAAGTAAAATACGATCAAAATATCAAGCTAGCTAGCACTAATCACTACACAGAAAAATGACCATCTATCAAGCTATCTCTTACAAAAATGCTAGTAATGCATAAAATTACACACAAGAACCCAAAAGTCATCTCGAATTCATCATATCTCATACATTTTTAAAATCAAAACAAACATTCCCAAAACAGAAAACAAAATAACTAGCACAAGTAATTAATTGGTATTGATGAACATGTCATATCCCCTCCAATATCTCAGACAAGCCCAACACCACCCACTTAAAAATCACCGGCAAGCCCAGCTTCCCCATGGGAGGCCCCTCCCTCTCACCCTCTTCTCCCCAGCCACTGCCACGGCCCAGCACGGCATCGCCATTAGAGGCCTCCCTCACTCTCTTCTCCCTGACCACCGCCGAGCCCGAACCATCAACATTCTTCTCTTCGTCAACAGTCACTGCCGATCCCAGCTTCCCCTCTTTAGCCCCAACCATTTCCTCCCCATACACAACCACTTCGTCTGCAAACTTCACCTTCTTCTGCTTCGACGCCTCTGAAACCGGCTCCTTAGGTTACGACGGCCTACCTTGGCCCTTCTTAGGCTCGGCTTCATATCCTTTACCATCAAGATCTCACCACTCTCCTGCATGCTTGCAAGAAACAAGATATGCAAGATATCGATATTGTATCGGCCCTGATGGAGGCGTAGATCTCCTTCAGATGTTGCCCTGCGTTGATCTGCTAATGGCTGCAATGGGTGGCTGAGATTGGATCTGGAGGCAGGCTCCTGAAGCGTGTGGATCTCAACGGGTTTGAGGCTGGTTGTTGCCGAGCTACCTGCAAGGAAGTCCCAGGGTGATTGTACCACCGAGGACCCTCCGACGGTCAAGTTAGAGAGGAAATCCGACCAGAGCAACGGCTTAGTGGAGTAAAAATGGCTTACTTGAACCGTCTAGAAGAGGGGTTTAAATAGCGGTGGCAGCATGCAGGCGCGAGAATCACGCCGGCAATTACGCTCCCGACGTCACGCCCGCGTGATGAGCGGGATCTCCCATTAATGGCGAGACAGGCTCGTTAATGGGGGATCGTGATGGTGTGAGACGTGGGATGTGGTCGGCGGATATCTCGCGCATGGAGAGATTCGCGGGACGGCGGTTGCGCCTGTGAGCAGTACCGTTGGTCGGTCGATGAGACCGAGGAAGATGACCTCGGCGGGAGAGCCGAGGTATCTTGGTTCTGCGGTAGCCCGGAGACGAGCTGTGAGGCCGAGGAGACCAATTATGCTAGGGTCGGAGACGAGTCAGCTTTGTTTGTAGGACGGGCATGGGAGTGGTCTGGTCGGCCACTGTAGGCCCATTGTTGCATGCTCTGGGACACGTCATTTGCCACGTGTCATGATATAAGGAAGTACCGTTATTGAGCATCATCATTAGCCCCCCACTCTCGTTCCGATCTATTTTGTGGGTCGGGTCGAGAGTGGACTGCTTGGTTCTCTCTGTGCGGCTTGGCGCTGGTAATTCTTTATAGTGGATTGTCCGGGGATGACACGGCGTTCTTGTTGTCACGCATCGAGTATGAGTCGAACGAAGGACGAGTGTGGGAAGGTCGATATCCTCCCTTTGCCGGAGTTGAAGCGTTGATTGCGCGTTGAGTAGAGTTTATTTGGCGGGTCTTGGATCCGTATCTTTGTAGGGTAGGAAGCTACACGCTGGGGATGCACCGAGCAGGAAGGGACTCGGCGACTTCGCGAAGAGGGTTTCAGCTCCACAGCGTCTGATGGGCAGGAGGCTGCCCGCTAGGGATGCGCCGAGCCGGAAGAAACTCGACGGCCTCGCGAAGAGGGCTCCCGGGTCCCCAGCGTCCGATGGGCAGGAGGCTGCCTGGATGCGCCGAGCAGGAAGAAACTCGACGGCCTCAAGATGAGGGCTTCAGATCCTCAACGTCTGATGGACAGGAGGATGCCCGCTGGGGATGCACCGAGCAGAAAAGAACTCGGCGGCATCATGATGAGGGCTTGAGACCTTCAACGTCTGATGGGCAGAAGGATACCCGCTGGGGATGTGCCGAGCAGAAAGAAACTCGGCGGCCTCACGATGAGGGCTTCAGATCTTCAACGTCTGATGGGCAGGAGGATGCCCGCTGGAGATGCGCCGAGCAGGAAGGAACTTCGGCGGCCTCACGATGAGGGCTTCAGATCCTCAGTGTCTGATAGGCAAAAGGATACCCGCTGGGGATGCGCCGAGCAAGAAGGAACTTCGACGGCCTCACGATGAGAGCTTCAGATCCTCAGCGTCTAATGGGCAGGAGGATGCCCGCTGGGATGCGCCGAGCAGGAAGGAACTCAGCGGCCTTACGATGAGGGCTTCAAATCCTCAGTGTCTGATAGGCAAAAGGATACCCGCTGGGGATGCGCCGAGCAAGAAGGAACTTCGACGGCCTCACGATGAGAGCTTCAGATCCTCAGCGTCTGATGGGCAGGAGGATGCCCGCTGGGATGCGCCGAGCAGGAAGGAACTCAGCGGCCTTACGATGAGGGCTTCAAATCCTCAGCGTCTGATGGGCAGAAGGATGCCCAATGGGAATGCGCCGAGCAGGAAGGAACTCGGCGGCCTCGCGATGAGGGCTTCAGATCCTCAGCGTCTGATGGGCAGGAGGATTCCCGCTGGAGATAGCCGAGCAGGATAGCCGCTCGGCTACCTCTTGGTGAGGGCTTTGATCCATGGCGTTGTGGGGTAGGGAAGCTACCAACCAGGGATAGCCGAGCGGGGTAGCCGCTCGGCTGCCTCTTAGTGAAGGCTTGGGTCCTTAGCGCTAGAGGGGCTGTGGGAGGCCTACTAAGGATGGGGCCGAGCAGGGTAGCTGCTCGGTGCCTCTTGGCGAGTGCTTTGATCCCTGGTGTGTTGAGGTAAGGAGCTACCAGTCAGGGATAACCGAACAAGGACGGGCCCGGTTGCCTCTTGCGAGGGCTTTTGATCCTTAGCGCGGGAGGAGCCGTGAGTGGCCTACTAAGGATGGCCGAGCAGGGTAGCTGCTCGGTGCCTCTTGGCGAGGGCTTTGATCCTTAGCGCAGGAGGGGCCGTGAGTGGCCTACTAAGGATGGCCGAGCAGGATAGCTGCTCGGTGCCTCTTGGCGAGGGCTTTGATCCTTAAGGACGGGCCGAGCAGGGTTACTGCCCGGTGCCTCTTGGCGGGGCTTTGATCCCTGGTTTGGTAGGGAGCTACCAGCCAGGGATAACCGAGCAAGGGCGGGCCCGATTGCCTCTTGGCGAGGGCTTTGATCCTTGGTTTGTTGGGGTAGGGAGCTACCAGCCAGGGATAATCGAGCAAGGACGGGCCCGGTTGCCTCTGTCGAGGGCTTTTCATCCTTAGCGCGGGAGGGGCCGTAAGTGGCCTACTAAGGATAGCCGAGCAGGGTTACTGCCCGATGCCTCCTGGCGAGGGTTTTTTGTCCTTAAGGATGGCCGAGCAGGGTTGCTGCCCGGTGCCTCGTGGCGAGGGCTTTGATCCCTGATGTTGTGGGGTAGGGCAGCTACCAGCCAGGGATAGCTGAGCAGGGTAGCTACAGGGCTGCCTCTTCGTAGGGGCTTTGATCCTTGGCGCTGGATGGGCCGTGGGAGGCCTGCCAAGGATGAACGAGCAGGGTAGCTGCCCGGTGCCTCTTGGCGAGGGCTTTGATCCCTGGCGTTGTGGTGTAGGGAAGCTACCAGCCAGGGATAGCCGAGCAGGGTAGCTGCAGGGCTATCTCTTCATGAGGGCTTTGATCCTTGGCGCTAGAGGGGCCGTAGGAGGCCTGCCAAGGATGAACGAGCAGGGTAGCTGCTCGGTGCCTCTTGGCGAGGGCTTTGATCCCTGGCGTCCGGCCAGGGATAGCCGAGCAGGGTAGCCGCTCGGCTGCCTCTTGGTGAGAGCTTTGATCCCTGGCGTTGTAGGGTAGGGAAGCTACCAGCCAGGGATAGTCGAGCAGGGTAGCTGCAGGGCTGCCTCTTCGTGAGGGCTTTGGTCCTTGGCGCTAGAGGGGCCGTGGGAGGCCTGCCAAGGATGAACGAGCAAGGTAGCTGCCCGGTGCCTCTTGGCGAGGGCTTTGATCCTTGGCGTTGCGAGGTAGGGAGCTACCGGCCAGGGATAGCCGAGCAGGGTAGCCGCTCGGCTGCCTCTTGGTGAGGGCTTTGATCCCTAGCATTGTAGGGTAGGAAAGCTACCAGCCAGGGATAGTCGAGCAAGGTAACTGCAGGGCTGCCTCTTCGTGAGGGCTTTGATCCTTGGCGCTGGAGGGGCCGTGGGAGGCCTGCCAAGGATGAACGAGCAAGGTAGCTGCCCGGTGCCTCTTGGCGAGGGCTTTGATTCCTGGCGTTGCGAGGTAGGGAGCTACCGGCCAGGGATAGCCGAGCAGGGTAGCCGCTCGGCTGCCTCTTGGTGAGGGCTTTGATCCCTAGCGTTGCAAGGTAGGGAGCTACCGGCCAGGGATAGCCGAGCAGGGTAGCCGCTCGGCTGCCTCTTGGTGAGGGCTTTGATCCCTGGCGTTGCGAGGTAGGGAGCTACCGGCCAGGAATAGCCGAGCAGGGTAGCCGCTCGGCTGCCTCTTGGTGAAAGCTTTGATCCTTGGCGTTGCGAGGTAAGGAGCTACCAGCCAGGGATAGCCGAGCAGGATAGTTGCTAGGCTGTCTCTTGGTGAGGGCTTCTCAGGTCTCCTGGCGAGGTCGTTTTTGAGCTGCTGTGGCGAGTCTCGCATGCGCGACCCCGTCGGGGGAGGGGGTGCCGGTCATGCCTGGGAGCAGGCGAGCTGACCGTCACCGTCTCGGGGGGAACAGGGGTGCTACGAGACTCGGGGCGAAGCTCTCTAGCGTAAGACCCCGGAGTCAAGATTTGCGGTGCCCACCGGGTCATCGAATATGTCGGCCCGAGGGACCTGCGGCTGTGGGGGACAACGAGGCGGTGGTCGGCAGCGCCGATACGAGCAGAGTCTTCTTTCCCTATGTAGGGGTCCCGGTCCCGAGGCGGGGGAGCGGCAATCTGGGGAGCTGATCCCGCCGTTTGGACAAGGACGAGCGCATCCACCATGGACGCGAGTCGATCTATCCGGACGGTAAGGGCGTTGATGGTGTTTGGAGGAGGAGATTCGTCCGTACTCCCGTTGTGGGGGAGGCGGCGACTGGTGCTTGGATCGTCGTGATGATCACTCGCCATTAGGTTGAGATCGGAAGGCTAACTTTTGTTTTTGTGGAATCAAAGGGTTTCCACAGACGGCGCCAGCTGTTGGAGGCGTGGATCTCCTTCAGATGTTGCCCTCCGTTGATCTGCTAATGGCTGCGATGGGTGGCTGAGATTGGATCTGGAGGCATGCTCCAGAAGCGTGTGGATCTCAACGGGTTTGAGGCTGGTTGTTGCCGAGCTACCTGCAAGGAAGTCCCGGGATGGTGGTACCACCGAGGACCCTCCGACGGTCAAGTTAGAGAGGAAATCCGAGCAGAGTAACGGCTTAGTGAAGTAAAAATGGCTTACTTGAACTGTCTGAAGAAAGGATTTATATACTGGTGGCAGCAGGCAGGGCAGGCGCGAGAATCACGCCGGCCGTTACGCTTCCGACGTCACGCACGTGTGATGAGCGGGATCTCCCATTAATGGCGAGACATGCTCGTTAATGGGGGATCATGATGGCGTGGAACGTGGGATGTGGCCAGCGGATATCTCACGCATGGCGAGATTCACGGGATGGCGGTTGCGCCTGTGAGCAGTGCCATTGGTCGGTCGATGAGACCAAGGAAGATGACCTCGGCGGGAGAGCTCACGAACGAGCAGGAGAGCCGAGGTATCTTGGTTGTGCGGTAGCCCGGAGACCAGCCGGGAGGGCCGAGGAGGCTCGGACCTGTGATAGCTCGGAGTAAAGCAAAAGAACACTTGGCTTGGCTGTTGAGGTGCTCGGGGGCAAGGAGTGGGGTGCAACCTCGAAGACAGGGTTTGAGGGAAGCCCCCACTGTAGCACACCGGTTCCCCCTCCGTGGTCCTCA
The DNA here is from genome assembly GCA_030015575.1 of Agapanthus africanus. Classification (NCBI taxonomy): domain Eukaryota; kingdom Viridiplantae; phylum Streptophyta; class Magnoliopsida; order Asparagales; family Amaryllidaceae; genus Agapanthus; species Agapanthus africanus. The sequence continues at coordinate 17,923,378 of CM057344.1, forward strand.
GGGGCCTAACTGGTTTACGTATGTGACACGTCATCCGCCACGTGTCACGATCTAAGGAATTACCATTATTGAGCATCATCAGGCCCGAAAATTTTCATATCAGAAATCATGATATATATCAAGAGATATTTTCGAAAAAATATATTTGTGTGATAAATGTAATGTATGAAAAAATGAATAGTCGGCTTTTTAAATGAGTCTTTCCATAATAGCTCGGTAGCAGAGGATCATATAAAATGGTTGGTTGTAGTTTCAAATTTTATTTAAGAAGATTTGATGTAAACACAAATAACCGAATATAAATCCACAGAGAAGAAAAATTGATATGGATTCGTGACATTTTTCTCACCAGATTTCAACTTTAACTTATCCTTCACCATAGAGGTAGATCTAAGGATTTTCACTAGCATGGTCGCCAAAAAGATCAAGGTTTCGTTAAAAAATTATATTATGTTTTACAAAAATCCTAAAAATAAAACAATATTTTAAATCAATTTAGTTACAATATAGAAGAAACTATTTTCTTAAGAAAAAGCACAATGTTATTCATACCCTCTTAAAATAATCCAAAAACTAACGTAGCTAATTGGGATGGAACCCAAGTCCTTTTGTTGGGAAACAAAACATATCAATACTTGGACTAAAGTCTTATTGTGCTCTATTTTATGAAACAAACATATATAATAGATACAAAAAATTCTAAAATCTTGTATATACATATACTATTTTTTTGCCGAAATTTCAATCAGGGCACATGCCCCCTCTACCTACTTAGTAGGCAGTCCCTGCTTTAATAATGGTCGGGTCGGGTCCATTATCAGTGCTACCTAAAATCAAATAACCCAAATAAAATTAGAAAAATATTGCGATATTTGGACAAATATTTTAGACCTGATATATCGGATGATATTACGATATATCAGCTGATATATACCAAAACTAAAAAAGAAATAAATTTAGCATATCGTATCATTTTCCTTCCAAAACCGATATATCGGCCAATATAGAGGATATATTGGCGATATTTATAACACCGGAAAGATGCATGCTTAAAGTGGTGATATCTTGATGATGAAGGATATGAAGCCGACGCCTCGAAAAGGTCGGGGCAGGCCGCCGAAACCTAAGGAGCCGGTTCCAGAGGCGCCAAAGCAAAAGAATGTGAAGTTTGCAGACAAAATGGTTGGGTATGGGAAGGAAGTGGTTGGGGCTGAAGAGGGGAAGCTGGGCTCTGCATTGACTGTTGACGAAGACGAGAATGTGGATGTTTCGGGCTCAGCGGTGGCTAGGAAGAAGAGAGGGAGAGAGGCATCCGATGGCGATGCCGCGCTGAGCGGTGGCTGGGAAGAAGAGCGGGAGAGGAAGGCCTCCGATGGGAAAACAAGGCTTGCTGATGATTTTTGGAGGGATGGTGTTGGGCTTGCCTAAGATGTTGAAGAGGATAGAATAGTTTCATCAATGCTAATTAATTACTTGTGCTAGTTATTTTTTTCTGCTTAGGGGATATTTGTTTTTATTTTAAAAATATATGAGATATGATAAATTTGAGATGACTTTTGGGTTGCTATGTGTAATTTTATATAATACAAGCACTTTTGTAAGAGATAGTTTGATAGATGGTCATTTTTCTACGTAGTGACTAGCGCTAACTAGCTTGAGATTTTGATCATACTTTCCTTCATTTAGTCACCTCCACTTTCTTAGTATTTTTGCATGCGAATTATTACTAATACAACAACTAAGCCGTTTATCTCAAGCATACGAGTTATGCTACATGAACCAACATGAGAATCACACCGAGTAAAGCACACAAATCCTCCACATCCACTCACTCCTATCGAACAATATACTTTCATTAAGGCCTTTGGTATCCATATCTTTTCGTATTTCCTCCATCCATATTTTCTTCAGTCGCCCTTTCGCTCTTTTGACTTGGCCTAAATCGAGAAAATCCACCTGTCGAACCGATACTTTGTAGGTCTATGTCGCACATGACCAAACCATCTTTAGACGGTTTCCCCACATCTTTTCCTCTACGAGTGCTAATATCCTCATTTCGCACCTTAATTTAGTATTACCACACATCCAACAAAACATACGCATCTCCGTTACATGCATTTTCTGTGTATGATGTTTCTTCAAAGCTCAGCATTCTGTACCATATAATAAGGCATACCGAATAGAGGTTTGATAAAACTTCCCTTTCAAGCTTAACGGAAAGTCACAGTCACACAAAATCTCCGTTGCACTCCTCCATTTCAACCAACTGGCTTGAATCCTCCAGTTGATATCGCTATCGATTTTCTCATCCTTTTGGATGATGGAATCTAGATATCTAAATTGATCGCTCGGTGATATCTCTTGCCTATCCAGTGTATACCACTGTGTTCTCGACTTCTCTGTTTTCTAAATTTGCATTGCATATATGCTGTCTTAGACCTACTCAATCTAAACCCCTGAGATTTCAACGTTTGCCTCCATAACTCCAATTTGGCATTAATCCCTGCTATCGTCTCATTTACCAAAATAATGTCATCAGCGAATTACACCAAGATACCTCATCCTGAATAGTTCTAGTAAGCTCATTCATCACTATGGAAAACAAGAATAGGCTTAAAGCAGATTCTTGATGCAAATCAATTGTAGTCAGAAAATCACTCATTAGACCGCTGCAAGTCCTTATATTTACCATTACTCCATACATGTCCTTGATTATGTCAATGTACCTGAATGGAGCTCCTTTCTTCATCATTGTACGCCATAATATCTCCCTAGATACCTTGTCGAAAGCTTTATCTAAGTCAATAAAAACCATATGCAAATCTTTTCTCATGTCTTGAAAATGTTCGACAAGTTAATCAAGCAAATGAATAGTTTATGTCGTCGATTATCTAGGAATGAACCCAACCCGATTCTCTGTTATCTTAACATCCTACCTTAGTCTGTGTTCAATCACTCTCTCCCAAAACTTCATGGCGTGACTCACGAGTTTTATTCCGCGATAGTTTGAGCAACTTTGAATATCACACTTGTTCTTGTAGAAAGATACAAGGATACCCCTCCACTCATTTGGCATCATTTTGGTTTGCCAAATCTTATTAAACAGGTTCGTCGGTTATCTAACGCCCATCTCTTTTAGGCATCTCCATATCTCAATAGAAATTCCGTCTAGACCAATAGCTTTCATTGATGGCTGATTTTTTCTAATTTTTACTAATATTTCTAATTTTTTTCACTCCAAAATTAGACGGCCTTCAAAGAGAAGCTGCCTAGTACTAGAACGTAGAAACAATGCTAGGATAATAATTTGATAGCGTGCTATGGAATCTGATAAAGGCATAAAATTAGCAAAGAAAGAAATGAAAATTAAAGGAGGCATCGGATATACCTGGTATAACTTGATTTCAGACTTATCAAAGCCTGGCATGAAAAGGATCGCTGCCTTTTTACTAGGGTCAAACCTAACCGATGCTTGGAGATGGCTATTTGTAGAATGAAACATGTGTTTTGCATCAGTGCTTAGGGAACTGAGAATTGCATCCCAATCCACAGAAAAATCTGTGGAGAAATATGGAACAAGTGCATAGTTCAAGGGCGAGAGCTTCTCATTAATTTCCTCTTTGGCTGGAGAAGACTGTGAAGGGAATCCAAATGCACCACATACTAGTGTTCCTGCTTGTATCGCACAACCCCAATATCGCAATGCAGAAGTTACTGATGCTAATCTACTTGGATCCATGACAAGGTAGCATCTGATTTTTGAAGGATCGCTAAAAGATGCAGATGCTTTCTGCATTTACAAAAGTTAATTATAATCACTGATCTTAATAACATGAAATACAAATATTTCTCTTATTAACCCGCATAACTTCAGAGTTTTGGGACACCAACAAGGGCTTTAAGATGGTATGAGATCTATTCAGGGTTCAATCCTACCAGACGTTCATTTGAATTATTTTATAAATAAAGTGAATTAAAAAAAAAACATTTTGTGAACGCATGCACACGTGTGACACACATGCACACACAAAAAACCTAGGATTTGGCCAACAGAAAGGACACTCAACTTACGGGGCATGCTAGAACATAAAATGATCAACCATCAATCATCATCACAAATTCGGAGTTTTGGTGCAGTGGCCTGGCAGGGACTTTAAGATATATTAACAGAAAATTAGACACAAATAATAGAAACAAGGCAGTACCTCTAGGATTTGTTCAACTTCATTCCATATCTCTGTGCTTGACTTTGCATCGCTGGACCCAGCATTCAACTTTGCAGATTCATATGCTAGTTTTAATAAAGAAGGTGAGGTTACTCTTCCAATGTCGGTCTTTTCAGCCATGTTTCGGACATATTTTACGTACCATCTAGCAATGTATGAAAACATGCAGTGTCAATTGACTCCATCAGTAAATGATCGATAGAATACAAGATATAAATAACTCCTACTTTGCTCTTTCCGTTGCTCCAAGCAGTCTTAATGTCTCCTCAGTGCTAATGCCGTCATATATGACGATGTCAAACTCCCGCTGTGCATTATTTCTTAAGTTGGGAAGAAAATTCACCAATTTTTCTAGTGCTAATGCTGAGAAAATGGAATCCATACCTGGTAAGACCCCAAGTTCTTCTCCTACAATCTATCATATCGGAAAAACAATATAATAATAAGATAATGTATGAGTTCATTTCATGGATGAGATAGAGATAAATAAAAAGAAAAGGGAAAAGGAAAAGAAAACGAGTTTTAGAGACACCAGTATCCTATTTCTTACATACACACCCCTTCAAGGATCCCTTGAGTCAAATTCAAACGGGCATCTGCTTTCTTCACGCGTTCAAGAGGCTCAAGAAGCATCTACACTTTAGAAGAAGAACAATTTCAGAGTTATACATTTTCATGTAATAAACAATTACTTGAATCAAAGATAAGTAGGAATAAATCGTGATTACTTTACTGGTTTCCAATCTAACAGCAGAAAGATTGTCAGAGTACATGATTGGAGAAGATCCAATCTTACAACCCATGAGTTGTTCAGCAGTGGGGTCTTGAGAATGTATCACCAAGCAGGTCCGCAGCCCTTCCTTGGCATAATACTAATATCCACAAAAGTATTACAGAATATCATTTAATGATTGCATGCCACACAGAAAAATTAGGGAACGCTTCATCATAAAATAGAAATCTCTAATGAATTCCCATACATAACAGGGAAAGAAAATAAGAAGGGTGAAACCATCTGATCTCACAAACTGCAACAATGGTGAAATAACATGCTTTGGGTGCCATTCTCAAGATATCCATATATTAGCCATCATGTTATCTTTTTCTTTAACTGACAATAAAATATATATTACAAGGATTAGATTTTTATATACAACGGACTTCAATTAAATCTGTGTGATTTTTGAAACATTTCATATAATTTCCCTGTGTTTTGAACCAGATGTTTTTACTTCCTCTTTCTTAAACTAGTGCATACATCCATCCCATTAAGCAGGAAGGTAACCTATATCATGTATCTTTCTTTATGCCATACATCACTTGCTAAGACATCGCATGTTACAAGGGTCATATGATGTCATGTGCCTTCCCAATTAGCAAGAGGTTTGAATTAGTTTCAAAAAATGGGGGCGGTTTGCTAATAGGATTTGAGACATGGTTATGTGAAAATGTTCCAGTACGCCGTGTTTCTCAAAATGGACTTTTACCAGGAATCAAATGCTGTGATATGTATGATGGGACTGTGACCAACATGCAAGTAAAGTCCTGTTTTAGATATTCTAAGTAACAAATAGAAAATTTTATCAGATTTTAAATACAACCATTGGTTGCAAGATCACAAGGCAAGGATTGCTTTCCAGTGGAGAAAATTCGATCTGATGAAGATTAACGCTGCTATTAGGATCTAGACAGATGAAACAAGGAAATAAGACAATGAATCTATGAGATAGACTAATAATAAGAAGCCATCGATCTTCACCAAATTACAAACTACAATTATCACCATTCACCATTCCTCGTTTACATCCCACGTGTATATAAGTTATTGCATTACTAAACATAATTCTTGGATGCCACAACTAACTCATAATAGGAGAGGGGATGCGAAAACCTTGTAAGGACGACTCTTGAAAAATATCCTAACTAAATAAGCTCATAAAAAATATGATAAAAGCATGACTCTTGAAATATCCTAACTAAATAAAACTACAATTAGCAGTTGATAAATATTCAAATTAAAAACTAAGATCATTTCCATTTAACTTCAGCATGCACCCCTTTTCAACTAAAGGAAAACAAAATTAGTCCCAATCAGTATTTAAGTGGCAGCCTCCTAAGCGCTTATGCTTTTGCGTAAGTGGTTTCAAGGCATTATCAGTGTTGTTACAGTCAGCTTAAGCAATTTAGTATACTCCATTCTTCATATAAAGGAGTATATTTAGGACATGAAGGTATTGACGGTGTATAATATTCATGTGTATTATATAATAACTCTTATATAGAGTATAATATCAAGCCTGCCCCAAGATTCAAATACAAAACTGGAGTGTGTGTGCGCGCGCGCGCGCCACATGCTCTCTTTTGTCCCTTCCTCTCTCTTGCTTCTTTCGGTCACCACTGACAGCTCATGGAAATACCATGCCTTAGTCGAATATAGCCAATTACAGTCTCCAAATAGTTCTGTCGAGATACAAATTTTTCTGCTTTCTTTCTTTCTTACCATTATGTTTCATTGTAAGCAGGGGCGGATTGCGGATGCAGGTATTTTGGTCAGTGGGGGCAAATAAAGACAATGGTGTTCTATTGAAAAGTCATGCTAAATAATATATAAAACCATTACACAATTCAAAAATTAAAGTATAATTTAACATTTGGAAATTTCCATATTATAATGAAGTATAAAAATAAATAATGCAAATACTAGGAATTGAACCCATGATCTTCTTCTAGGGATTTGTCTAACTTACAAATTAGATTAGACTCCAATATTGATGTTTTAGAGCATGTGTATGTATAAACTATATTCTAAAATATAATACTTTCTTGCTGTTGATATCAATCTTTTGTTTTTTGGCAAAAGTTCAGTGGGGCAATTGCCCTCGCTAGGCCCCATGTAGATCCGCCCTTGATTGCAAGCAAGTGCCAGTGAAGGTAAGTGAAGCTTTAAGTCTTTGTTTGCATTTCATGTTAAACAGGTTCCAATTAAGGTTATATAATATATTCGTAAGAGACAAACTGAACTTTTAGATTAGAATAATACTTTACCTACCGGGATGATATCCTACCACAATCTACCCAAAGACAAAATTGTGGGGACTCACTGCACTTAGATATTAGTGCCAAACAAGTGAGCCCATGGTGTTTGTATGTTGGGTAGACTGTGGTAAGATTTCAAGCCCGGTAGGTTAAGCATTTTTCTTTAGATTAACGAATATTAAACAATAGATACAGATAAGAAAATCAAGCTGCTGAATTCAAAAGGTAATTGCTCCATTTTTCGCACTTTTAATACATTGGTCTCCGGAAAATCAAATGGAATGCCTAAATTCCAGACATGTCACGTTATTATACAAAAGATAACAAATGGCTCCACACATTAATTCCCATCATTAATTTCTATATTTGATTCCAATATCAATGGTGCAAATGCAAAGTAAACACAACTAAATCAGTAAACAACCCTAACTTCAAATAACTCAAAAGATTTATCATACTACATTTACCTAACAGAGTCGATTATCTAAAATAAACACTTAGAAACAAATCAAAGTTTAGATTTTTAGGCCCAAATCAACTTCAAAAAATGCAAATCCCTGAAAAATATCATACCTTTGCAGCAAGGACAGCAGCGCTGGTCTTTCCTGAACCTCCCTTGCCCAAAAAAGTCACCAGCTGAGTCGAATTCGGTGGAGATTCGGACAAATTGGCCACGAAACGAGCTCGGTTACTCCTCAAATTAGGATTTTTGTGTCGGATTTGGGAATTAGGGTTAGGGATTTGAGAAATGAAGAAGATAGTGGAGGGGAGAGAAGCAAAGGCCATGGTTAGAGCTCAGGATGCATGAGAGAGAGAGAGAGCGTGATAATTAGCCCACTGTCATGAGCAGTAGGTTTTTTATCTGGACTGAAATAAGGGCCTTTTGTGAGATTCGTTTTGGTTTGGCCCAACTACGACTTGCTCCTGTTTAAACCACTGTTAAGTTTTTCTTTTCTCTGGGAAAAATGGTTCTCGAGTCCTCCGACCAAAAAACGATAGGCTTCGGTCCCTGTGGTTTAAAACGTTTTGGCAAAAGCCTCTGATACATATTTTATTTTATTTTTTAAGGTTCCTGGGTTTAGTGTTTTAACCTTTGACCGAATTATTAAATACACATAACACCCTTCTTTATTCTCCATGTGCCTCCATGTGTGTGTCAGTTCAACAGATCAAACAGTCAAAACTGTCGTTTTCAAACCGCTACACATAGCCGTTAACTACTATACATAACTAAGCGTACTAGTTAGTAGGCTATGCGTATTAGTTAACAAGTTACATATTCGTATCCATACCGGGCGCGAGCCACCGAATACGGGTATGGTAATTTCTATATTTGTTATGCATTCGATACCAAAAAATAGTATTTTTTTTATTTGGTATCGGTAAGTGTATCCCATCCTCCACACACTCTCTCCCGGGTTTTCATGGGTGGCCGCATGCAGTTATTTGCGCACAAGGTCGTCTTGTATGGCTCTTTTAAATTTTTGGTGGCTGCGGGCAACGGAGAGAAAAGGGGCGAGTGGGGCCCACCCTGCCTAAACCTAAGCAGGCACTTCCCCGCCTCTTGCTCTCTGTTGCCCGCAGCCATAACCCAGTCACACATATATTTCTCTAAATTTTTATGGTTGGAACATTCTTTATTTTAGCTGCAATACTAGTTTGGTAATCAACTTCTCTTGCTATACCTTTGAATGAAGTTCTAGTTAGAGAGGCCAAAGCAGGAATTTTCTTACCTTAGAGTTTGAAGGAAACCTAAAGTCTTTAGAGAATTACTCAAAATTGAAATTTGACCATGATTGCATTTCTCTCTCCAGGGAATGTTAGGATAAAAACATATAAGAGATAATTTTCATAGTCTTAAAAAAATTCAACAGTCTGTCAAATAATCAACTTTAATTTCTAATATAGGCGCGAGCACAAAAGATTTTTTTTTTTTTTGATTTTGATACTTAGTTGAATCAGATTCTGAGAATCGTCTCGTATAAGAAAATTTTGAAAACGCAATCCAACTGAACAATACCACAGAATTATAATCTTTGTGCACCTTTCGTGTAAAAAACTGCTTGTGCATGGGAAAAGGTTCGGATGGCCATTGAACAATCATGACAATGCATACACCCAGTGGATTTGAGGGAAAGAAAGAGATAAAGAATTGTTCAAGTTCCAAGAAAAAGCAATTATTTATGCTTAGGATTAGAAAAATTAGGTTTGAGCTATTTTTTCTAATCCGGAGGAATGAACCATTTGGAGGCTTTTTTTCCTCCGGATTTACTCTTAGAAAATCATATCCAAGCAAGCAATTCCGTCGGATTAGCCTAATCCGGAGTAAAAATGGAATCTAAGATTTTAATCCACTGGAAATTGCTTATCCAAACATGCCCAAAATTTGTTTTCAAACCCCACTTGAAATTGTCTCTAAAGTTGCCGAAATTTGTACAAGTCGAACCTTAGACTTGGTCCGAGTCTACCTAATATTTGGACTGGCCAAATGTGTCCTTTTCAACAATATTTTTCTCTCTTGTAATATTTAGATTATGCTGGCATCTCTGGACGTGAAGTTCGCTTAGCATTAAGCACTCTAGTTGAGAATAGAGCGCGACGTTTAATTGAAATTTTCTTCATATTATTTGAGTGAATCAATATTAGGGTTTGTATGCCGAGGAATATGCCATGTGTTTTTTTTTCACCTCGTCATTATTACAGTATTTCGAACCAACCAACCAAACGAGAAATCGAAAGCCAGCATTTTTATTATTGTAGCTGGATATTGTTTAAATCATGTATGGACTCTATACATATGTGCTCTAAGAAAACTCGACCATAGGTATTTGATTATTTTATTAGTCTTGATGAAGACATGATGGCTGGTCCCACTTCGCCGCAAAAACAACGGCTAAGCTCCACCAAAACTAATCCCATATTCTTATTCTTACTAACATTGCGCATGCACACTTATATTATAAAATGAATACAGGATGTGATATTTTAAAGAAAAATATATTTTTTAAATAAATAAATAAACTATATACATTACACGTTTTTTATGCTCAAATAATAGTGGCTAAAATATGATATATACGAGAAATCAAAGTTTTATAAGTACTGAAAAAAGGTTTTATTTTTTTTTGTTTAGGTGTATATATATTTTTCGGTGAGTAGGAGGATGGGTTTGATTAGTGAGAGAGATGTGTTGGGTGTTATTTTGACTTTTCCTCGAGAAGTGTGAGAAAGAGATGGGCTTGATGTTTATTTTTTTGTCTTTTTCTAAAAATGATGTAGACAATCTTATGGTGAAATATTGGGCAATAGTTTTTCTCTTTTATTTTGAGTTTTTTTGTTGTACAATGATGTAATAACGATACTATCACCCAAAAAGTTTGGGTCATAATAGTAAAGATTATACTAAAATAAAATCTCTATGATTTTAACTTTAATTTTTTTTTAAAAAGGTCTCAAATTGAGATTGTGGTTGATTTACTTCCCAGCATTGTCACAGAAAGAGCATGTGAGGTAGCATTTGAAATCCTTGATTTCTATTGTGATTTTTGAAACATCGGCTCTCACGACTAAAACCTTTACAGCTTTTCTGTAATCTTTCTTTACGATGTCGAACATTTGTATGTATGCACGCATTGCACATTCAAGATACTTTACAACTCTAAAGTTCGACCTAATCCAACTATTTTATTGCATTTTCTTGTAATGACAAACTAAGACCCCAAACACAGCTTAAAAACAGTTCATGAAACGGATATATTGAAATTTTACATTTACTCAAGTTATATCAGCTAATTTATATTTTAACCATGCTTCAAAAGCATATACCAAAAATTTATCAATACTAATTAAGAAAATTTACAAAGTATCCCTTAATCACCTTCTTGTTTTCCAAATGAGCAAAATACTAATTAAGAAAAGAAGAAAGGACATACAGAATCTAATTGGGATACCCTTACTTAAATATCCAAAACTCTCAAAAAAAGGGAAAAAAAGAAGGGGAAAAAAGAAAGACAAAACCAAACTCGGCATGTATTATTAATGACTTCTCTGGCAGAGCACGTACAACTTTTTTTTCCCAATCGAAAGGTAGTCAATTTGATTCCAAAGGAGTTACATGCAAAGTAAAAATATATTTTTCGTTATTTCCGATCGGTGAGGAAGGCGGGCACGGGCTCTTCATCGGAGATCGGGCCACTGGGGCCCCTACCAGCCGCCGCCCATCCCTATCGTAATAAATCACCCCTGAGAAATCCAACGGCTGGCATTTCTCCCCCATGATGATCCCCCGTCTCCACACCTCCTCCTCGTCCAATCCCGTCTCCTCGTGGCGGGTCTTTCTCCTCCTCCATCGACCGTTGCCGAGGAACGGAAACACCAGCACCTTCCTCGTCAGTAGCTTCATTCGGTTGGCTCCGTGGAGCCTCCTTGCGGCATGCGACACTTGCCGGGAGCACGTGGAGAGGAGTTCGGTCACAGCTTGGAGCACGTCGTCGATGACCATAGTTGGGAGATGAGAGCGTCTGGGGTGACTGAGATTATTCATTCTACTCTATATTTATATATATAGGGGGTTGGGTTGTTGTGGGCCGTACACGTGGACGGAGATGATTGGGCCAGTAGGATCTAGCGACTTAGCCCCTACAGATTTGTGTGTTTTTATTAGTTTAATGAGAGTTTTGGGGAGAATGTTTATAAAGTTGTTTACCTAATTTTTTCTTATTATTTTTGGGAAGGGGGCATTTATTGGATCCTAATCAGATCCTAATTCACGTTTTCCAAATTACAAAGTAACCCTTAATCACCTTCTTGTTTTCCAAATGAGCAAAATACTAATTAAGAAAAGAAGAAAGGATATACATAATCTAATCGGGATACTCTTACTTCAATATCCAAAACTCTCAAAAAAAGGGCAAAAAGAAAGGGAAAAAAGAAAGACAAAACCAAACTCGGCATGTATTATTAATGACTTCTCTGGCAGAGCACGTACAACTTTCTTTTCCAAACCGAAAGGTAGTCAGTTTGATTCCAAAAGAGTTACATGCAAAGTAAAAATATATTATTCGTTATTTCCGATCGGTGAGGAAGGCGGGCACGGGCTCCTCATCGGCGATCGGGCCATCGGGGCCCCTGGCAGCCGTCGCCCATCCCTGTCGTAATAAATCACCCCTGAGAAATCCAACGGCTGGCATTTCTCCCCCATGATGATCCCCCGTCTCCATACCTCCTCCTCGTCCAATCCCGTCTCCTCGTGGCGGGTCTTTCTCCCCCTCCATCGACCATCGCCGAGGAACGGAAACGCCAGCACCTTCGTCGTCAGTAGCTTCATTCGGTTGGCTCCGTAGAGCCTCCTTGCTGCATGCGACACCTGCCGGGAGCACGTGGAGAGGAGTTCGGTCACAGCTTGGAGCACGTCGTCGATGGCCATAGTTGGGAGATGAGAGCGGCCGGGGTGACTGAGATTATTCATTCTACTCTGTATTTATATATATGGGGGGTTGGGTTGTTGTGGGTCGTACATGTGGACGGAGATGATTGGGCCAGTAGGATCTAGCGACTTAGCCCCTACAGATTTGTGTGTTTTTATTAGTTTAATGAGAGTTTTGGGGAGAATGTTTATAAAGTTGTTTACCTAATTTTTTCTTATTATTTTTGGGAAGGGGGAATTTATTGGATCCTAATCAGATCCTAATTCACGTTTTTCAAATTACAAAGTAACCCTTAATCACCTTCTTGTTTTCCAAATGAGCAAAATACTAATTAAGAAAAGAAGAAAGGACATACAGAATCTAATTGGGATACTCTTACTTCAATATCCAAAACTCCCAGAAAAAAGGCAAAAAGAAGGGGGGAAAGAAAGACAAAACCAAACTCGGCATGTATTATTAATGACTTCTCTGGCAGAGCACGTACAACTTTTTTTTCCAAGCCGAAAGGTAGTCAGTTTGATTCCAAAAGAGTTACATGCAAAGTAAAAATATATTTTTCGTTATTTCCGATCGGTGAGGAAGGTGGGCACGGGCTCCTCATCGGCGATCGGGCCACCGGGGCCCCTGTCAGCCGCCGCCCATCCCTGTCGTAATAAATCACCCCTGAGAAATCCAACGGCTGGCATTTCTCTCCCATGATGATCCCCCGTCTCCACACCTCCTCCTCGTCCAATCCCGTCTCCTCGTGGCGGGTCTTTCTCCTCCTCCATCGACCGTTGCCGAGGAACGGAAACACCAGCACCTTCGTCGTCAGTGGCTTCATTCGGTTGGCTCCGTGGAGCCTCCTTGCGGCATGCGACACCTGCCGGCAGCGCGTGGAGAGGAGTTCGGTCACAGCTTGGAGCACGTCGTCGATGGCTATAGTTGGGAGATGAGAGCGGCCGGGGTGATTAAGATTATTCATTCTACTATATATTTATATATATGAGGGGTTGGGTTGTTGTGGGCCGTACATGTGGACGGAGATGATTGGGCCAGTAGGATCTAGCGACTTAGCCCCTACAGATTTGTGTGTTTTTATTAGTTTAATGAGAGTTTTGGGGAGAACGTTTATAAAGTTGTTTACCTAATTTTTTCTTATTATTTTTGGGAAGGGGGAATTTATTGGATCCTAATCAGATCCTGATTCACGTTTTCCAAATTACAAAGTAACCCTTAATCACCTTCTTGTTTTCCAAATGAGCAAAATCAAATTAAGAAAAGAAGAAAGGATATACAGAATCTAATTGGGATACTCTTACTTCAATATCCAAAACTCTAAAAAAAAGGGCAAAAAGAAGGGGAGAAAAGAAAGACAAAACCAAACTCGGCATGTATTATTAATGACTTCTCTAGCAGAGCACGTACAACTTTTTTTTTCCAAACCGAAAGGTAGTCAGTTTGATTCCAAAAGAGTTACATGCAAAGTAAAAATATATTTTTCGTTATTTCCGTTCGATGAGGAAGGCGGGCACGGGCTCCTCATCGACGATCGGGCCACCGGGGCCCCTGCCAGCCGCCGCCCATCCCTGTCGTAATAAATCACCCTTGAGAAATCCAACGGCTGGCATTTCTCCCCCATGATGATCCCCCGTCTCCACATCTCTTCCTCGTCCAATTCTGTCTTCTCGTGGCGGGTCTTTCTCCTCCTCCATCAACGAGGAACGGAAACACCAGCACCTTCGTCGTCAGTAGCTTCATTCGGTTTGCTCCGTGGAGCCTCCTTGCGGCATGCGACACCTGCCGGGAGCATGTGGAGAGGAGTTCGGTCACAGCTTGGAGCACGTCGTCGATGCCCATAGTTGGGAGATGAGAGCGGCCGGGGTGACTGAGATTATTCATTCTACTATATATTTATATATATGAAGGGTTGGGTTGTTGTAGGCCATAGACGTGGACGGAGATGATTGGGCCAGTAGGATCTAGTGACTTAGCCCTTACAGATTTGTGTGTTTTTATTAGTTTAATGAGAGTTTTGGGGAGAATGTTTATAAAGTTGTTTACCTAATTTTTTTCTTATTATTTTTGGGAAGGAGGAATTTATTGGATCCTAATCAGATCCTAATTCACGTTTTTCAAATTACAAAGTAACCCTTAATCACCTTCTTGCTTTCCAAATGAGCAAAATACTAATTAAGAAAAGACGAAATGATATACAGAATCTAATTGGGATACTCTACAGTTTAACCTTTATTTGTATATAAAAGCTATTTATTACATATTTCTTTCTCTCTCTCTTTCTTCTTCAACGGCCGGCCGGGTTCGCTTGGGCTTGAGCCGGGTCTGGGCGTGGACCCAGTTGCTTGGGGTCCGATCCGGGTTAGTCGGACCCGGGTCCATTCGGACGTTGATTTTGACTTTGATTTTTTTACTTTTAATTTGGATTTTTGATTTTGGTAATGGGGCGTAATTTTTTACCCCAACAAAATACCCCTATCAATGAATGCACACTACACACATGAGTTGTGTGCATAAAATTGGTGGATCTTATTTTGTGAAGAGTTTGATATGCTCCATTTTTGCGATGTGGAGGTCGTTGGTTGACGTATCCCCAGATGGAGTGCCTGTTTGACATATCCCCGAGACAGAGTGTCGCTGTCTGACGTTTTCCCGAGACGGGGTGTCTGTTTGACGTATCCCCAGGATGGAATGTCTTGACGTGCCCTTGAGACGGAGTGTCGGTGTCTGACGTTTTCCCGAGACGGGGTGTCAATGTTTGACGTATCCCTGAGACGGAGTGTCCCGGGATGGAGTGACCCTGTCTGACGTTTCTTCGAGACGGAGTGTTTGTTTGACATATTCCCGGGATGGAGTGTCGGTTTGACGTATTCTCGAGACAGAGTGTTGATGTCTAATGTTTCTCCGAAACGGAGTGTCGATGTCGACGTATCCCCGAGATGGAGTGTCGCTGTATGTTGTATCCCCGAGATGGAGTGTCGATGTCTGACATATCCCTGAGAAGGAGTGACGATATTTAACGTATCCCTGAGATGGAGTGTCACTGTATAACGTATCTCCAAGACGGAGTGTCGATATCTGACGTGCTCCTGAAACGGAGTGTCGCTTTCTGACATATCCCCAAGACGGAGTGTCGATGTCCAGCGTTTCACTGAGACGGAGTGTCACTGTATGACGTATCACCGAGGCAGAGTGTCGATGTCTGACGTGCCCCTGAAACGGAGTGTCGCTTTCTAACATATCCCGAGATGGAGTATCGCTGTATGACGTATCTCCGAGACGGAGTGTCGATGTCTGACGTTTCCCCGAGACGGAGTGTTGTTGTTTGACATATCCCCGAGATAGAGTGTCACTGTATGACGTATTCCCGAGACGGAGTGTCAATGTCTGACGTTCCCCCGAAACGGAGTGTCGCTTTCTGACTATCCCCAAGAAGGAGTGATTCTATTTTTGACGTAGTGGTCATTGTTGGAATTGGTTGATTTGATTTGTTTTGGGGGGTTCCAATCTGCCCAGCGAGACATCTGAGCTCGGAAACACTGACGGATGAGACTTTAATTTGATTTGTTTGATTCCTTCCATATTTGACAAGACTTTTGAACTCGGCAATATTACTGAATAAGGCTAGGAATTAGGATTTTTGAGTTTGAATTGGATTTGAATTTGAGTTTTGGATTGGATTTGGCGTCAGCATCACTACATTGGAATAGGGTATAAGGAGCGACTCATCATTTGCCGTGGAGGCTTTGCGGATTTGGATTTTTGTTTAGCGTCAGCATCGCTATACTGGAATGGGGTACCAAGAGAGATTCATTATTCACCGTTGAAGGATTTGAGATTGGATGTGGATTTGGATGGCGTCTGCATTGCTAGACTGTAATATAGTATCAGGAGCAACTCATCATTCGCCTTTGGAGGATTTGAATTTGGATATAGAGTTGGATGGCGTTTGCATTGCCAGACTGAAATACGGTATCAGGAGCAACTCATCATTCGCTTTTGGAGGATTTGAATTTGGATGGTGTCTGTATTGCTACACTGGAATATGGTATCAGGAACAACTCATCATTCTACTTTGGAAGAACTTGGAATTTGGATTTTGGGTCGGCATCAGCACCGCTAACACTGAAACGCAGTGCCAGGAGCGACTCATCATTTGCCTTTCCCGTTGAGAAACAATGTGTCACGCCCCGCTTCCCAGAGTACGCAAGATTGGGCACGTGACATAGCCAACCATGCTACCTGTGGGTAGGAAGTATCCATCCACAGTCACATTACGGTTGTAGAGATATCAAGAACAAGATAAATAAACTAATCTAACACATGTCCAAATCCATAATAACAAGAGTCAATGAACAATAAGTGCGGAAGCAAATGATCCAATACAATAAATAAATAGTATGTCCCATAATGCGGGCTCACATCAGGAAATGAAATGAAATAAATAAACTAAGCACTATGGAACTCACAGATCAACCTGCTGGCTGAAGTACTCCTGCTCGGTCGGCGACAGTGGTAAAGAATCTGGGCCATGCAAAACCCAGACGTCAGCGCGTCATGTCAACCAATAATATAATATGAACATGGTAATAAGCAATGCAGAAATAAACATGAATAAAGCAATAATATGAAACAACAGTGCGGGGTAGTGTGCAGTGGGTAACGAAACTGTTCTATCAGGTTTTCTATTCTAAAGTCTTTAAAATCAATTGGTGACTCGTCGATGTAACTCAATAGTATCCCGTGCATGCCCGGGACCACGGTCAAGACCCTCGGGGCTGAATCCGAGACGTGCCGCTAGGCAGTAACAGGTAGCAGGATGGACGAGTGATGTCAGCATCATCACTCCCGGACTGGCCAAGCCCGTAAGACTGATCAGAACATGTATCGAACTGTTGAGTTACAAGTCGGTTTCAGCCTTGATTTCCCCATACCCCCAGGTTATGTATGTCAGGTCAGGTATTCAGTAATCAAGAACTAATGCCAACGCAGGATCAGGTAAAAGCAGGTTTGTCTGGATAGACAACAGGAATGGTCCATGAGGACTCCATGTCAGGTTTGTTGGCATTAGGCATGAGATCAGGTAACAGGTCAGGTCATGATACATCAGGTTAAGTCGATAGTAAAGGGTACCATGTCCGGTGCATCGGTATGCATATATATGTCATGTGTAGCAAGGTCAGGTCAATATGTAACGCAATCGAGGGTGTGCTCACAACAGGTATATAATCGAATAAGGAAATAACAGCAGGAAATAAAGTAAACGACAATATCAGTTCATTTAACCACAATATAGTGCAGTTGTATTATCAGATTAACAAGTTTCGAGCACCCTTGGGGTGCAATAATCACAAGGTGGTACAATAACAATGACAGAATGTAATAGAGCTACATGTGTACGGTTATCGTCCTTTAAACAGTAAAATGTGGTTAACAGGTAAAGTCGTTATTAAGGTTAAAGTGGCAAATGAAATTTTAGGTTACAATATCATGATATATGTCATAATGCGTCCAAATTATAAAATAGCTCTACTTAGTTAAGTTTTGCAAGTTTAATGTGTCAAACACATTCAATTTGTATAACATAGCATGTAGCAAGTAATACTTGCCTGGACGGAACGTGAAACGGATATGCGTCCGATGTCAGCAAAGTCGCGACGCACGCACGGCACACGGAGCGGGTCCAAGCAACACATGATGGTGATGACGCAGCCAAAGCACTTCCTCTAGGTCGTCTGGATCGTCGGCGGCGATCCCGGCTCCGGCAAACTACGGAAAATGGAGATCACGAATCCAAGAAAGAAAGAAACGAAGAGAAAAGAGAGGAAGAATAAGAGGAGGAGTGGGGTTTGGTTGCACTGGATTTAGAGAGGAAGACCAGGGGTGACTGTGGGGTGAAGGTCTCCGGCGAGGAGGTGCCGGTGACGGTTCTCGTGGGGGCTCGGGTTAGCGGATGAGAAGAAGAAGAAGAAGGAGACGAAGAGATAGAGGGAGGTGATGATTGGTGATGGATTAAGAGAGGAAAGCTTGGGCTTATGGTCTCGGGGATGCATGCAGGTGGCCGGAGTTCGAGGCCAGGGTGCGGCAGCAGCAAGGTGTCGAGGGGTCGAGGGTTCGCTGGTGTTTGGCGCGAAGGTGGGGCGCCGGTGAAGGAGATGAGTGCGGTTGATGGCTGGAGAATGGATGGTGGAGATCGGGGTTGAGGCTAGAGGAGTGGCCGGCGGTGAAGGGTTGCTGGAAACGTGCCCGAAGGCGATGGGTTGCGGGACTGTAGGTGGGGTGGTGACGACGGAAAGTGGAGGAGGTTACGATGAAGATGATGGGGTGATGGTGGCGAGGTCGTGGGGAGGTCGGCGGCGAGGCGAGAGAGCGGCTAGGGTTTGCGTGATGTGGGTGCTGGGTTAACGGTGGTTCGTGAAGGAAGGAGACGAGGTGTAATAATATAGGGATAGAGAGAGAGGGTTAGAGAGAGAGAGAGAAAGAGAAATTAGAGAGAGAGAGAGAGATAAAGAAAGATTGGAGAGAGAGAGAGGGGAAAGGAAAGATTGGAGAGAGAGAGAGAGACAGAGAAAGAGCGAGATAGAGGTAGAGAGAGAGATAGATAGAGATTAGAAATTGGGCCCACGCGGTTAGAGCCTCGTGATAGGCTGAAGATTTGAGAATAAAATTTGAAAGGATTAAAGGATCTATAGGAAAACAGTAAGATTAGTATAAAATATTATGGTTTGATTATTTTATTAAATTGGGATTTTGGCGCTAAATGAAACATTTCCAAATCGCGCCCGGGTTGCGCCCAAAAATTTGAAATTCAAATAATAGGATTTTAAGCGGGTTCCAAATTTTAAAATGAAATGTTTTATGATTAAAATGCATGCCCCCAAGTCGGACACTTGTACGCGCGCGTAGCCGTCCAAACTTGCCCGTTTCGCCGAACGGGACGAAATCTCGACGTGCGGACGCTACCACGCGATTAGTGGCGACGAGTAGGCCAATATGGATATTTTAATTTTACTTTAGGTGTTAAAATTTGTTATATGCAAAAATGACTGAGCCGGTTAAAATTTTACAGTGAGACCCAAACAGGCAAAATAAATGAAATGAGCGATGTCAAACACTCAACCAGTAACAGAAATAGTATTATTGGGCTCGGGTGTTACATCATACCCAACTACAAAAAGAATTTCGTCCTCGAAATTCCAAGAATACAAGGTAGATAACTACAGGAAAAGGTGAGGGAACTTCTGTCGGATCTCGTCTTCTTGCTCCCAAGTGGATTCTCCATGTGATCGATTACCCCAAGAAACTAGCACAAGAGAGATAACCTTGTTCTTAAGAATCTTTTCTCTTCGATCCTTGATTTTCAACTGGTCGCTCCTCAAAAGTTAGGTCCTCCCGTACAGTCAACTCCGAATGATCCAAGACGTGAGTTTCATCTCGAACATACCTCCGTAGTTGAGATACATGAAACACATCGTGCACTCCTGCTAAGGACTGTGGTAACGCCAAACGGTACGCTACCTCTCCAACACGCTCCAATATCTCGAAGGGTCCAACGAATCGAGGACTAAGCTTTCCCCGACTCCCAAAGCGAATCACCCCTCTAGTCGGTGATATCTTCAAGAATACCAAATCACCCACGGCGAACTCTAGAGGTCTTCTTGACGTGTCAGCCCAACTTTTCTGTCTGTCTTGAGCTGCCTTCATATGCTTCCTGATCGTATTCACCTTCTCGACTGTCTGTACCACCAAATCTGGTCCTAGTAACCTTCGTTCACCAATATCATCCCAACAAACAGGTGAACGGCACTTACGACCATACAACGCTTCAAACGGAGCCATCTGAATAGTCGCTTGGAAACTATTGTTGTAAGAAAACTCCACCAAGTGTAGGTGATCCTCCCAAGAACCCTTGAAGTCCAACATGCATGCTCTCAACATATCTTCAAGAGTTTGGATCGTTCTCTCCGACTGTCCATCAGTTTGAGGATGATAAGCTGTGCTAAACTTCAATCGAGTCCCCAAACTTTCCTGTAAAATCCTCCAGAAGTGTGACAAGAACCGAGTGTCCCGATCGGACACGATGCTCACCGGTACTCCATGCAATCTTACAATCTCCTGCATGTACCGCTCTGCCAAAGTCTCCGTCGATTGACCAATCCGAAAAGGAATAAAGTGAGCTGCCTTGGTCAACCGATCGACAATCACCCATACTGCATTGTTGCCCTTTGGATTTCGCGGTAAAGCTGTCACGAAATCCATGGTTATATGTTCCCACTTCCACTGAGGAATCGGAAGTGGTTGCAACAAACCAGCAACCCTTTGGTGTTCAGCCTTGACTTGCTGACATACCAAGCACTTAGCCACGAAGCGAGCAATCTCCAGTTTCATGCCTTCCCACCAGAAATGCTGTCGAATATCTCGGTACATCTTTGTAACTCCCGGATGTACAGAGTAAGCTGAACTGTGTGCCTCCTTCATAAGCTCTTCACTCACATCTCCCTTTGGCGCGCACACACGGCTACCATACCTCAACGAACCATCTTCGTGGACCAGTAAATCTGTTCGTAGTCCGGCCTCAACCTGCTCTCGAAACTTGTCACGCCCCGCTTCCCAGAGTGCGCAGGATTGGGCACGTGGCATAGCCAACCATGCTACCTGTGGGTAGGAAGTATCCATCCACAGTCACATTACGGTTGTAAGGATATCAAGAACAAGATAAAGTACTAATCTAACACATGTCCAAATCCATAATAACAAGAATCAATGAACAATAAGTGCGGAAGCAAATGATCCAATGTAATAATAGAAAGGTACGTCCCATAATGCGGGATCGCACCTAGGAATAAAATGCAATAAACGAACTAACCACTATAGAACTCAAATCAGCCTGCTGGCTGAAGTACTCCTGCTCGGCCGTCGACAGTGGTACGGAATCTGGGCCATGCAAAACCCAGACGTCAGCGCGTCAGACATCAAGTATATAGTATAAACATGGTAATAAGTAATGCAAGTATGAACATGAATAAAGCAGTAATAAGAAATAACAACGCAGTGTAATGTGCAATGGTGACTGAACTGTCCTATCAGGTTTCTACTCTATAGTCTTTGAAACCAATTGATGAATCGTCGATGTAACCCAATAGTATCCCGTACATACCCGGGACCACGGCCACAATATTCTCGGCGGCAGCCGAGACATGCCGTTAGGCACAGAATAGGAAAGTGTACACTCAGTATTACCCCGTACATACCCGGGATCACGGCCACAATATTCTCGGCTGAAACCGAGACATGCCGTTAGGCACAGAATAGGAAAGTGTACACTCGGTATTACCCCGTACATACCCGGGATCACGGCCACAATATTCTCGGCTGAAACCGAGACATGCCGTTAGGCACAGAATAGGAATGTGTACACTCGAACGGTAGTGAACTGTCGAGTTACAAGTCAGGTTCATCTTTGATTTCCCCATACCCCCAAGCTATGTATGTCAGGTCAGGTATTCAGTAGTCAAGGACTAATGCCAACACAAAATCTGGTAAGAGTAGGTCTGTCTGGATAGACAGCAGGGATGGTCGGGTTTGTCGGCATTAGGCATGAAATCATGAAACAAGTAATGTCATGGTACAACAGGATGAGTTGGTATGTATGCATATGTCATGTGTAGCAGGGTCAGGCCAATATGTAGTGCAATCGGTTATGTGCTCACAACAGGTGTACAATCAAATAATGAACAGCAGCAGGAAACAGTAATTAACCATATTATTCCATGCAACACAATGATGTTTTGTATTCTCTTATTAACAGGTTCAAGCACCTTTAGGGTGCAATAGCCACAAGGTGAAGCAATATCCACAATCATAAAGTAATGAAGCTACAGGAATTTACACTAAGTATAATAATTGTCTCGTGAATGATTTAACAATTAAAGCAGATATGATCCAATTGTTTTATTTAGTTGAATTATGGATTGATAGTGGGTTGATTAATTACGAGAAACTATTATAAAGATTCCATGTTAAAGATAACTGCAACTATCAATTCTAACTTATAATATCAAATACCATCATTAAGTTGTTGTATTATATAGCATGAATTCAATTGCGTGGCAAGACTAGATCTCGCACGCTAGCATGTTAGAGCAAGTATTCAGATACTTGCCTCGACGGTTTTGCAAACCGGAACACGGATGCGATGTCGGCAGAAAACGCGGTATGATAGCACGGGCCACGGATCGAGCCCCAACAGAGAACAACGGGATCACACGGACCAGGGTACTTCGCTGGAGCGTCGGGTTCGCCAAGACGGCACGGTCGGATTCCGGCAAAACACGGCAACGAGTTAGCAACACACGATAAACTTAATGCGATCAGCGGGGGGGTTTACTGCACAAAGGAAAGGTGAGGAAGCTTACAGAGAGATATACCAGGGTGACCCCAGCGAGCTCGACGGCGCTGGAACGCCGGCGAGGCAACGACGGGGGCTGCAAAGGCTTGAATGGCCTCGGGGTGCGCGGGAGAGGGTGCTGCGGCGAGTGGAGGAGAGGGTGGTCGGCTCTGGTGGTCGAGGGGGAGACGGAGGTGGCTCTGGTGACGACGGCGAGGATCACCGGCGCGTTCTCCGGCGAACAGCGGAGGGTAGGTGATGGGTTATGGGCTCGGGTTGGTGGTCCGGCGAGGGGAGGAGGGAAGCGACGACGAGGTCGGGACGAGGAGGGTGAGAGGGAGTCGCGGGAGTCGTCGGTGACGAGAGGCGGCGTCGACGTCGGGCTCTGCAGTGGTTGGAGGCGTCGGGGTTGGTTGCAGGCACGGGAAGAGGAACGGAGGAAGGAGGTAGGAGGTGCGGCTGGGCTCGCGGTGGCGAGGGCGGCGACGGCGAGGTCGCGGGGAGATCGGCGGTGAGGTTGCGAGGAGCTAGGGTTAGGGTTTCGTTGGGTTCTCGTGATGGAGGAAAAACGAAGGGGGCGGCTGCATGGGAAATTTTATAAGGGAGAAGAGAGAGAGATTGGAGAGAGAGAGAGAAAGATTTGCTGAGGATGAGAGAGATAGAGAGAGGCGGAAAGAGAGAGAGAGAGGAAGGGGCCCACGCGAGGGAAACCCATGCTCGCGATTGGCTGAGGCGAGGTAAGGAATTATTTGGGTAAAGATTCGAAGGGATTTAACTGTTAGGAATTATATAAATGGTTTTAAGATATTAAATTAAAATGGGCCTTTTTGGCGCGAAATGAAACATTTCTAAATCGAGCCCGGTTTGCGCCCAAATGTTCCAAATTCAAATTATAGGATTTTAAGCGGGTTTCAAATTTTGAAAAGAGGTGTTTAATGATTAAAATGCATGCCCCCAAGTCGGACACTTGCACGCGCGCGTAGTCGTCCAGGCTTGCCCGTTTAGCCAAACGGGACGGAATCTCGACACGCGGACGCTACCACGCGACTAGTGGCGACGAGTAGGCCAACATGGACACTTTAAATTTCATTTTAGGAGTTAAAATTTGTTATGTGCCAAAATGACTTAACCGGTTAAAATTTAGCAATAAACACCAGAAACTCAGGATAATTGAAATGAGCAATACATAACCCTCAACTTGTAATATAAATTGTATTACTGGGCTCGGGTGTTACATCATACCCAACTACAAAAGAATTTCTTCCTCGAAATTCCAAGAGTACAAGATAGCCAACTACTGGAAAAGGTGAGGGAATTTCTGTCGGATCTCGTCTTCTCGCTCCCAAGTGGATTCTCCATGCGATCGATTACCCCAAGAAACTAGCACAAGAGGGATAACCTTGTTCTTAAGAACCTTTTCTCTTTGATCCTTGATTTCAACTGGTCGCTCCTCAAAGGTTAGGTCCTCCCGTACGGTCAACTCCGAATGATCCAAGACATGAGTCTCATCACGAACATACCTTCGTAGTTGAGACACATGAAACACATCGTGCACTCCCGCCAACGAATGTGGTAACGCCAAACGGTACGCTACCTCTCCAACACGCTCCAATATCTCGAAGGGTCCAACGAATCGAGGACTAAGCTTTCCCCGACTTCCAAAGCGAATCACCCCTTTGGTCGGTGATATCTTCTGGAATACCAAATCACCCACGGCGAACTCTAGAGGTCTACTTGACGCGTCGGCCCAACTCTTCTGTCTGTCTTGGGCTGCCTTCATATGCTTTCTGATTGTATTCACCTTCTCGACTGTCTGTACCACCAAATCTGGTCCTATTAACTTTCGTTCACCAACATCATCCCAACAAACAGGTGAACGGCACTTACGTCCATACAACGCTTCAAACGGAGCCATCCGAAAAGTCGCTTGGAAGCTATTGTTGTACGAAAACTCCACTAGGTGTAGATGATCCTCCCAAGAACCCTTGAAGTCCAACATGCAAGCTCTCAACATATCTTCAAGGGTCTGGATCGTTCTCTCCGATCGTCCATCAGTTTGAGGATGATAAGCTGTGCTGAGCTTCAATCGAGTCCCCAAACTTTCTTGTAAACTCCTCCAAAAGTGAGACAAGAACCGAGTGTCCCGATCGGACACGATGCTTACCGGCACTCCATGCAATCTGACAATCTCCTGCACGTATCGCTCTGCCAAAGTCTCTGTCGATTGACCAACCCGAAAAGGAATAAAGTGAGCTGCCTTGGTCAACCGATCGACAATCACCCATACAGCATTGTTACCCTTTGGACTCCGCGGTAAAGCCGTCACGAAATCCATGGTTATATGTTCCCACTTCCACTGAGGAATCGGAAGTGGTTGCAACAAACTAGCAACCCTTTGGTGTTCAGCATTGACTTGCTGACACACCAAGCACTTAGCCACGAAGCGAGCAATTTCCCGTTTCATACCTTCCCACCAGAAGTGCTGTCGAATATCTCGATACATCTTTGCCCCTCCTGGATGTACAGAGTAAGCTGAACTGTGTGCCTCCTTCATAAGCTCTTCACGCACATCTCCCTTTGGCACACACACACGGCTACCATATCTCAACGAACCGTCTTCGTGGATCAGTAAATCGGTTCGTAGTCCTGCTCTCGAAACTTCTGCAGTCTAGGATCCTGCGATTGTGCCGCTTTAATCTCCTCAACTAAGGACGATTGTACTTGCAACTGCATCAACTGTCCTGTAGCATGTGGTAGCACAACTTCCAAGTCAAATCTCTGAAAATCCGCAATGATCTCCCTTTGTGCGGTCAACACCTGAATTGCTGGTAACCGACTCAGTGCATCCGGCACGACGTTGACTTTTCCCGGATGGTACTTAAGATCAAGGTCATAGTCGGCCATCAGCTCCAACCATTCGCGTTGCCTCATGTTCAACTCCTTCTGAGTGAACACATACTTTAAACTCTTGTGATCTGTAAAGACTTCGACTCTCTCGCCCAAAAGGTAGTGTCTCCAAATCTTCAGGGCGAAGATCACGGCTGCAAGCTCTAAGTCATGAGTCGGATAGTTCTTCTCGTGAGTCTTCAGTTGTCTCGATGCGTCAGCGACGACTTTCCCATTCTGCATTAAAACACATCCCAATCCTTTTCCAGATGCGTCGCTGTGAATCACCAGTCCTCCTGAATTATCCGGTACGGTCAGGATCGGGGCGGTTATCAACTTCTGCTTCAACGTTTCGAAGGCCAATGCACATCCATCCGTCCAAACAAACGGTACCTCCTTACGCGTAAGCTTGGTTAACGGCTCAGCTAAACGAGCGAAGTTCTCCACAAATCTTCTGTAGTAACCGGCGAGTCCAAGAAAACTTCTTATCTCCGCAACATTCTTTGGAACAGGCCAATCCCGAACTGCTGTAGTCTTCTCGGGATCAACGGCGATTCCATCGCCCGACACGACATGCCCCAGAAACTTCACTTCTTCCAGCCAGAATTCACACTTACTCATCTTCGCAAATAACTTCTCTTGTCTCAGCGTCTGCAGTGCGATCCTTAAGTGCTCAGCATGCTCCTCCGGACTCCTCGAGTACACCAGAATATCGTCAATGAATACCACAATAAACTGGTCCAAGAACGGTGAAAAGATCATGTTCATCAAATCCATGAATATTGCCGGCGCATTAGTCACTCCGAAGGGCATCACTAAATACTCGAAATGCCCATACCGAGTTCGAAACGCCGTCTTGCAAATGTCTTCTGCCTTCACTCGGACCTGATGATATCCTGATCGCAAGTCCAGTTTCGAGAATACACTCGCGCCACTAAGCTGCCCAAAAAGTTCTCCAATGCGAGGGATCGGGTATCTGTTCTTAATAGTCACCCGGTTCAATTCTCGATAATCAATGTACATCCTTCTCGTGCCATCCTTCTTCTTTACTAGAAGAACTGGAGCTCCCCAAGGTGAGTTGCTGCTTCGAATCCATCCCTTCTCGAGTAATTCACCAACTTGTTTCTTTAACTTCTTCCAATTCCACCGGTGCCATCGGATAATAAGATTTTGATACTGGCGCTGCACCAGGAATAAGGTCAATCGCAAACTCCACATCTCGCTTCGGCGGTAAGCCCGAAATATCTTCAAACACATCCATAAAGTCGCGGACAACTGCCGGCTCTTCATTACTATCCACTACCATAGCCGCAAGAACATTGTTCGTCGGCCTAGCCCTAAACTCGACCGGCCCGACCGAATTGCTTCCTTACCGTAACTGTTGTCTGCAAGGTTGGCTGCGAAAGGTCCAGCGAGACTACTGAGTCTCCTCCATAAGCCATCACTCTCGGGCGTAATCCACCAGCTGAATGCGCACCACATCAACACTCTTGTCTTCTGGGATCTGTGTCGCAATCAGCAAATTCTCCGTGTTACTAGCCACTGCTCGGCTGGCAACAGCTCCTCCAGACCAGTGGAAGTAGTAGGACCCAATCGTCTGAAATCTGCTACGGTCCTTACTCGGTCGACTGGTCTAGTTCCAACTTCGTTTACAGACTGCTGAACGATCTGCAAACCTTCCTGAAACAAGTCCGCGTGCTGCTGGATCAGCTCGGTCTGTTTCTTTGATTTCCAGTATTCCTCTTATCTCTCCAAGCATGGCGGCTTCGTTCATACGCCTCCGGTACGTCTTCAACTTCTTACCTGTCATAATCCTGAACTCAAAACACCCAACATTAGCATGATGATATATTCTAAATGTGGATCAAGGCTAGAACTCCAAGATACTTAAATAGAGTGCCGCATTGTAGCTATGCCGCGGTATCATAGCCGCAATTACTTAACTCCACCCAAGTCGCCCAAGTCCTAGGGATAACAAGAAATCAGGTTTCCGAGTCGACATGCAAAGTAAGTTTGCACGTCGTAAAAGATATAATCCGGAAGAATGTGATTCAAGAATGGTAAAACGGTCAAGGTGGCAGGACATGTTTCCTAATTACGGGTATTCTGATTCGTGCATCGGGTGCAATACCCAACTACAAAGAATCAACCCAATTAACCTATGTCTCTGATACCAAAAGAACCATGTCACGCCCCGCTTCCCAGAGTGCGCAGGATTGGGCACGTGGCATAGCCAACCATGCTACCTGTGGGTAGGAAGTATCCATCCACAGTCACATTACGGTTGTAAGGATATCAAGAACAAGATAAAGTACTAATCTAACACATGTCCAAATCCATAATAACAAGAATCAATGAACAATAAGTGCGGAAGCAAATGATCCAATGTAATAATAGAAAGGTACGTCCCATAATGCGGGATCGCACCTAGGAATAAAATGCAATAAACGAACTAACCACTATAGAACTCAAATCAGCCTGCTGGCTGAAGTACTCCTGCTCGGCCGTCGACAGTGGTACGGAATCTGGGCCATGCAAAACCCAGACGTCAGCGCGTCATGACATCAAGTATATAGTATAAACATGGTAATAAGTAATGCAAGTATGAACATGAATAAAGCAGTAATAAGAAATAACAACGCAGTGTAATGTGCAATGGTGACTGAACTGTCCTATCAGGTTTCTACTCTATAGTCTTTGAAACCAATTGATGAATCGTCGATGTAACCCAATAGTATCCCGTACATACCCGGGACCACGGCCACAATATTCTCGGCGGCAGCCGAGACACGCCGTTAGGCACAGAATAGGAAAGTGTACACTCGGTATTACCCCGTACATACCCGGGATCACGGCCACAATATTCTCGGCTGAAACCGAGACATGCCGTTAGGCACAGAATAGGAAAGTGTACACTCGGTATTACCCCGTACATACCCGGGATCACGGCCACAATATTCTCGGCTGAAACCGAGACATGCCGTTAGGCACAGAATAGGAATGTGTACACTCGAACGGTAGTGAACTGTCGAGTTACAAGTCAGGTTCATCTTTGATTTCCCCATACCCCCAAGCTATGTATGTCAGGTCAGGTATTCAGTAGTCAAGGACTAATGCCAACACAAAATCTGGTAAGAGTAGGTCTGTCTGGATAGACAGCAGGGATGGTCGGGTTTGTCGGCATTAGGCATGAAATCATGAAACAAGTAATGTCATGGTACAACAGGATGAGTTGGTATGTATGCATATGTCATGTGTAGCAGGGTCAGGCCAATATGTAGTGCAATCGGTTATGTGCTCACAACAGGTGTACAATCAAATAATGAACAGCAGCAGGAAACAGTAATTAACCATATTATTCCATGCAACACAATGATGTTTTGTATTCTCTTATTAACAGGTTCAAGCACCTTTAGGGTGCAATAGCCACAAGGTGAAGCAATATCCACAATCATAAAGTAATGAAGCTACAGGAATTTACACTAAGTATAATAATTGTCTCGTGAATGATTTAACAATTAAAGCAGATATGATCCAATTGTTTTATTTAGTTGAATTATGGATTGATAGTGGGTTGATTAATTACGAGAAACTATTATAAAGATTCCATGTTAAAGATAACTGCAACTATCAATTCTAACTTATAATATCAAATACCATCATTAAGTTGTTGTATTATATAGCATGAATTCAATTGCGTGGCAAGACTAGATCTCGCACGCTAGCATGTTAGAGCAAGTATTCAGATACTTGCCTCGACGGTTTTGCAAACCGGAACACGGATGCGATGTCGGCAGAAAACGCGGTATGATAGCACGGGCCACGGATCGAGCCCCAACAGAGAACAACGGGATCACACGGACCAGGGTACTTCGCTGGAGCGTCGGGTTCGCCAAGACGGCACGGTCGGATTCCGGCAAAACACGGCAACGAGTTAGCAACACACGATAAACTTAATGCGATCAGCGGGGGGGTTTACTGCACAAAGGAAAGGTGAGGAAGCTTACAGAGAGATATACCAGGGTGACCCCAGCGAGCTCGACGGCGCTGGAACGCCGGCGAGGCAACGACGGGGGCTGCAAAGGCTTGAATGGCCTCGGGGTGCGCGGGAGAGGGTGCTGCGGCGAGTGGAGGAGAGGGTGGTCGGCTCTGGTGGTCGAGGGGGAGACGGAGGTGGCTCTGGTGACGACGGCGAGGATCACCGGCGCGTTCTCCGGCGAACAGCGGAGGGTAGGTGATGGGTTATGGGCTCGGGTTGGTGGTCCGGCGAGGGGAGGAGGGAAGCGACGACGAGGTCGGGACGAGGAGGGTGAGAGGGAGTCGCGGGAGTCGTCGGCGACGAGAGACGGCGTCGACGTCGGGCTCTGCAGTGGTTGGAGGCGTCGGGGTTGGTTGCAGGCACAGGAAGAGGAACGGAGGAAGGAGGTAGGAGGTGCGGCTGGGTTCGCGGTGGCGAGGGCGGCGACGGCGAGGTCGCGGGGAGATCGACGGTGAGGTTGCGAGGAGCTAGGGTTAGGGTTTCGTTGGGTTCTCGTGATGGAGGAAAAGCGAAGGGGGCGGCTGCATGGGAAATTTTATAAGGGAGAAGAGAGAGAGAGATTGGAGAGAGAGAGAGAAAGATTTGCTGAGGATGAGAGAGATAGAGAGAGGCGGAAAGAGAGAGAGAGAGGAAGGGGCCCACGCGAGGGAAACCCATGCTCGCGATTGGCTGAGGCGAGGTAAGGAATTATTTGGGTAAAGATTCGAAGGGATTTAACTGTTAGGAATTATATAAATGGTTTTAAGATATTAAATTAAAATGGGCCTTTTTGGCGCGAAATGAAACATTTCTAAATCGAGCCCGGTTTGCGCCCAAATGTTCCAAATTCAAATTATAGGATTTTAAGCGGGTTCCAAATTTTGAAAAGAGGTGTTTAATGATTAAAATGCATGCCCCCAAGTCGGACACTTGCACGCGCGCGTAGTCGTCCAGGCTTGCCCGTTTAGCCAAACGGGACGGAATCTCGACACGCGGACGCTACCACGCGACTAGTGGCGACGAGTAGGCCAACATAGACACTTTAAATTTCATTTTAGGAGTTAAAATTTGTTATGTGCCAAAATGACTTAACCGGTTAAAATTTAGTAATAAACACCAGAAACTCAGGATAATTGAAATGAGCAATACATAACCCTCAACTTGTAATATAAATTGTATTACTGGGCTCGGGTGTTACAAAACTTCTGCAGTGTAGGATCCTGCGATTGTGCCGCTTTAATCTTCTCAACTAAGGACGACTGTACTTGCAACTGCATCAACTGTCCCGTAGAATGTGGTAGCACAACCTCCAAGTCAAATCTTCGAAAATCCGCAATGATCTCCCTCTGTGTAGTCAATACCTGAATCGCTGGTAACCGACTAAGCGCATCCGGCACGACGTTAACTTTTCCCGGATGGTACTTAAGATCAAGGTCGTAGTTGGCCATCAGCTCCAACCATCTGCGTTGCCTCATGTTCAACTCCTTCTGAGTGAACACATACTTCAAACTCTTGTGATCTGAAAAACTTCGACTCTCTCGCCTAAAAGGTAGTGTCTCCAAATTTCTAAGGCGAAGATCACGGCCGCAAGCTCCAAGTCATGAGTCGGGTAATTCTTCTCATGAGTCTTCAGTTGTCTTGATACGTAAGCTACGACCTTCCCATTTTGCATCAAAACACATCCCAATCCTTTTCCAGATGCGTCGCTGTGAATCACCAGTCCTCCTGAATTGTCTGGTACGGTCAGGATAGGGGCGGTTATCAACTTCTTCTTCAACGTCTCGAAGGCCAATGCACATCCATCCGTCCCAATAAAAGGTACTTCCTTGCGCGTAAGCTTGGTCAACGGTTCTGCCAAACGAGCGAAGTCCTCCACAAATCTCCTGTAGTATCCGGCGAGTCCAAGAAAACTTCTTATCTCCGCAACATTCCTTGGATTTGGCCAATCTCGAACTGCTGCAATCTTCTCGGGATCAACGGCGATTCCATCGCCCCATACGACATGTCCCAGAAATTTCACTTCTTCCAGCCAGAATTCGCACTACTCATCTTCGCATAAAGCTTCTCCTGTCTCAACATCTGCAGGACTTAATGATATCCGGATCGCAAATCCAGTTTCGAGAATACTCTCGCGCCACTAAGCTGCTCAAAAGTCCTCCAATACGAGGGATCGGGTACTTGTTCTTAATAGTCACCCGGTTCAATTCTCGATAATCAATGCACATCCTTCTCGTGCCATCCTTCTTCTTTACTAAAAGAACTGGAGCTCCCCAAGGCGAGTTGCTGCTTCGAATCCAACCCTTCTCAAGTAATTCACCAACTTGCTTTTTAACTCCTTCCAATTTCACTGGTGCCATTGGATAATAAGCTTTAGATACTGGTGCTGCACCAGGAATAAGGTCAATCGCGAACTCCACGTCTCGCTTCGGCGGCAAGCCCGATATATCTTCAAATACGTCCAAGAAATCGCGAACCACCACCGGTTCTTCACAACCATCAACTTCCATAGCTGCAAGAACACTGTTTGTCGGCTCAGCCCTAAACTCGATTGGCCCGACAGAACTGCTTCCTTACCGCAACTGCTGTCTGCATCGTTGGCCGCGAAAGGTCCAGCGAGACTACTGAGTCTCGTCCATTCTGCTGCATGCACGTCCACGGTTGCTCCATTCTGCCTTAGTCCGATGAACTTCTCTTCCATTTCCTCCCGTGCAGTCCGCGGAAAGAACATCTCCAGGAAACTCTTAGAGAAATCCGCCCAACTGCTTGGCTTGGGCAAACGGTTCTCCTCCACAAGCCACCACTCTCGGCGTAATCCACTAGTTGAATGCGCACCACATCAACTCCTTTGTCCTCTGGAATCTGTGCCGCAATCAGCAAATTCTCCGTGCTGACTAGCCACTGCTCGGCTGACATGGCTCCTCCAAACCAGTGAAAGTAGTAGGACCCACACGTCTGAACTCTGCCACGGTCCCTACTTGGTCAACTGGTCTAGTTCCAACATTGTTCACAGACTGCTGAACGATCTGCAAACCTTCCCGAAACGAGTCCGCTTGCTGCTGGATCAGGTCGGTCTGTTTCTTTGATTTCCAGCATTCCTCTTATCACTCCAAGTATGGCGGCTTCATTCATACGCCTCTGGTACGTCTTCAACTTCTTACCTGCCATAATCCTGAACTCAAAACACCCAACATTAGCATGATGATAGATTCTGAATGTGGATCAAGGCAAGAACTCCAAGATACTTAAATAGAGTACCGCATTGTAGCTATGCCGCGGTATCATAGCCGCAATTACTTAACTCCACCCAAGTCGCCCAAGTCCTAGGGATAACAAGAAATCAGGTTTCCAAGTCGACATGCAAAGTAAGTTTGCACGTCGTAAAAGATATAATCCGGAAAAATGTGATTCAAGAATGGTAAAGCGGTCAAGGTGGCAGGACATGTTTCCGAAACACGGGTATTCTGATTCGTGTATTGGGTACAATACCCAACTACAAGGAATCAACCCAACTAACCTATGGCTCTGATACCAAAAGAACCATGTCACGCCCCGCTTCCCAGAGTACGCAAGATTGGGCACGTGACATAGCCAACCATGCTACCTGTGGGTAGGAAGTATCCATCCACAGTCACATTACGGTTGTAGAGATATCAAGAACAAGATAAATAAACTAATCTAACACATGTCCAAATCCATAATAACAAGAGTCAATGAACAATAAGTGCGGAAGCAAATGATCCAATACAATAAATAAATAGTACGTCCCATAATGCGGGCTCACATCAGGAAATGAAATGAAATAAATAAACTAAGCACTATGGAACTCACAGATCAGCCTGCTGGCTGAAGTACTCCTGCTCGGTCGGCGACAGTGGTAAAGAATCTGGGCCATGCAAAACCCAGACATCAGCGCGTCATGTCAACCAATAATATAATATGAACATGGTAATAAGCAATGCAGAAATAAACATGAATAAAGCAATAATATGAAACAACAGTGCGGGATAGTGTGCAGTGGGTAACGAAACTGTTCTATCAGGTTTTCTATTCTAAAGTCTTTAAAATCAATTGGTGACTCGTCGATGTAACTCAATAGTATCCCGTGCATGCCCGGGATCACGGTCAAGACCCTCGGGGCTGAATCCGAGACGTGCCGCTAGGCAGTAACAGGTAGCAGGATGGACGAGTGATGTCAGCATCATCACTCCCGGACTGGCCAAGCCCGTAAGACTGATCAGAACAGGTATCGAACTGTTGAGTTACAAGTCGGTTTCACCCTTGATTTCCCCATACCCCCAGGTTATGTATGTCAGGTCAGGTATTCAGTAATCAAGAACTAATGCCAACGCAGGATCAGGTAAAAGCAGGTTTGTCTGGATAGACAACAGGAATGGTCCATGAGGACTCCATGTCAGGTTTGTTGGCATTAGGCATGAGATCAGGTAACAGGTCAGGTCATGATACATCAGGTTAAGTCGATAGTAAAGGGCACCATGTCCGGTGCATCGGTATGCATATATATGTCATGTGTAGCAAGGTCAGGTCAATATGTAACGCAATCGAGGGTGTGCTCACAATAGGTATATAATCGAATAAGGAAATAACAGCAGGAAATAAAGTAAACGACAATATCAGTTCATTTAACCACAATATAGTGCAGTTGTATTATCAGATTAACAAGTTTCGAGCACCCTTGGGGTGCAATAATCACAAGGTGGTACAATAACAATGACAGAATGTAATAGAGCTACATGTGTACGGTTATCGTCCTTTAAACAGTAAAATGTGGTTAACAGGTAAAGTCGTTATTAAGGTTAAAGTGGCAAATGAAATTTTAGGTTACAATATCATGATATATGTCATAATGCGTCCAAATTATAAAATAGCTCTACTTAGTTAAGTTTTGCAAGTTTAATGTGTCAAACACATTCAATTTGTATAACATAGCATGTAGCAAGTAATACTTGCCTGGACGGAACGTGAAACGGATATGCGTCCGATGTCGGCAAAGTCGCGAAGCACGCACGGCACACGGAGCGGGTCCAAGCAACGCATGATGGTGATGACGCAGCCAAAGCACTTCCTCTAGGTCGTCTGGATCGTCGGCGGCGATCCCGGCTCCGGCAAACTACGGAAAATGGAGATCACGAATCCAAGAAAGAAAGAAACGAAGAAAAAAGAGAGGAAGAATAAGAGGAGGAGTGGGGTTTGGTTGCACTGGATTTAGAGAGGAAGACCAGGGGTGACTGTGGGGTGAAGGTCTCCGGCGAGGAGGTGCCGGTGACGGTTCTCGTGGGGGCTCGGGTTAGCGGATGAGAAGAAGAAGAAGAAGGAGACGAAGAGATAGAGGGAGGTGATGATTGGTGATGGATTAAGAGAGGAAAGCTTGGGCTTATGGTCTCGGGGATGCATGCAGGTGGCCGGAGTTCGAGGCCAGGGTGCGGCAGCAGCAAGGTGTCGAGGGGTCGAGGGTTCGCTGGTGTTTGGCGCGAAGGTGGGGCGCCGGTGAAGGAGATGAGTGCGGTTGATGGCTGGAGAATGGATGGTGGAGATCGGGGTTGAGGCTAGAGGAGTGGCCGGCGGTGAAGGGTTGCTGGAAACGTGCCCGAAGGCGATGGGTTGCGGGACTGTAGGTGGGGTGGTGACGACGGAAAGTGGAGGAGGTTACGATGAAGATGATGGGGTGATGGTGGCGAGGTCGTGGGGAGGTCGGCGGCGAGGCGAGAGAGCGGCTAGGGTTTGCGTGATGTGGGTGCTGGGTTAACGGTGGTTCGTGAAGGAAGGAGACGAGGCGTAATAATATAGGGATAGAGAGAGAGGGTTAGAGAGAGAGAGAGAGAGAAATTAGAGAGAGAGAGATAAAGAAAGATTGGAGAGAGAGAGAGATAAGGAAAGATTGGAGAGAGAGATAGAGATTAGAGATTGGGCCCACGCGGTTAGAGCCTCGTGATAGGCTGAAGATTTGAGAATAAAATTTGAAAGGATTAAAGGATCTATAGGAAAACAGTAAGATTAGTATAAAATATTATGGTTTGATTATTTTATTAAATTGGGATTTTGGCGCTAAATGAAACATTTCCAAATCGCGCCCGGGTTGCGCCCAAAAATTTGAAATTCAAATAATAGGATTTTAAGCGGGTTCCAAATTTTAAAATGAAATGTTTTATGATTAAAATGCATGCCCCCAAGTCGGACACTTGTACGCGCGCGTAGCCGTCCAAACTTGCCCGTTTCGCCGAACGGGACGAAATCTCGACGTGCGGACGCTACCACGCGATTAGTGGCGACGAGTAGGCCAATATGGATATTTTAATTTTACTTTAGTTGTTAAAATTTGTTATATGCAAAAATGACCGAGCCGGTTAAAATTTTACAGTGAGACCCAAACAGGCAAAATAAATGAAATGAGCGATGTCAAACACTCAACCAGTAACAGAAATAGTATTATTGGGCTCAGGTGTTACACAATGGCTTAGGAGATAAGTTTAGGTTCCTGTCACCTAAGACTTTTCAAATTTATAAGTTGTAAGGGCCTCATAAAAGTATTTCCTCGCTACGAGTCAAGAGGATCTCGCAGTTGTATTTTCTTCTCAAGAGTTGTGAGGACCCCCAAGTGTGCTTTTACCTTGTGAGTCGTAAGGATCCCACAAAGGTGTATTTTTCTTACGACTCGAGAGGATCTCGTAAGCGTCGTTATCCTCATGTATCGTGAAGACACATGAGTGTATCTTCTTCTCGTTGGTAGCTTGGTTTGCCAATGTAAGATATTTTTGGACGCAATTTTATCGCAAGCGGTCCACAGATCGTATATGGCATGCAATCTGGAGATCGGCCGTGAGGCTGTACAGCAGAAATTGGTTGGGATAGGGATTATTTGTGCACGAGAATTGTATACGGTAGTCAAATTGGGACTGGCTGTAAGGCTGGGAGAATTTGGGAAATCTGGGTTTAGTTTTCGATCGGCGTTTGAATCGCTACACTAAAATAGTTCCAGGAACAACTCATCATTCGCCGTTGGGACATTTGAGGATTTGAAATTTTGTTTACATGCAACGTGAAAATATATTTTTCGTTATTTCCGATCGGTAAGGAAGGCGGGCACAGGCTCCTCATCGAAGACCGGACCACCGGGGCCCCTGCTAGCCAACGTCCATACCTGTTGTAATAAATCACCCCTGAGAAATCCAACGACAGGCATTTCTCCCCCATGATGATCCCCCGTCTCCACACCTCCTTGTCCAATCCCGTCTGCTCGTGGCTGGTCTTTCTCCTCCATCGACCATCGCCGAGGAATGGAAACACCGGCTTCATCATCAGCAGTTTCATTTGGTTGGCTCCACTGAGCACGTTATAAATCAGCCATAATTAATCGGTGCTGTTATGCTGACAATGTAATATGTGAATATGTAGATTGCTGACTATAGACATAATTTCTTCTTAATCATAATGATCCATATGGCTTGCTTGTTCTTCACCTATAGCACTGTCCAATGTGGAAACGACAATAACATTTGGTGGAGCTCCACTCATAAATCATCATGTGTATCTTTAGTGCCGGTTTGGTTGCAGGATTATGGATTTGGATTTACCGTTTGGATTGTGGAATTCTAGGATTCCATAATTTTGTGTTTGGTTGATGGTTTTGGATTTCTAAGATTCCTTTATTTTTTATGGGAGACCCACCACAAAACAAGGATTCAAAAAATTTCAAGGATTTTCAAGGATTTGGATTTTCAAGGATTTGGCACTATTCATTGTACTATTAGATGGGACCCGTGTACTTTATTTATTTAATAATCCTCTCTCTATCCATCTCTCTCTAAAATCCTCAAATCCAGATCCCACTTTTTTTTCCACCAACCAAACAAAGATTACAAGGATCTACAAATCCAATACTAAAATCCAAAACCAACCAAACAACAAATTACCAAATCCAGAAATTTCAACTGTACTATTTTGGAATCCAAATTTCATAATCTTGCAACCAAACAGGCCCTTAATAGCTAGCAAGGAAATACCATCAGAATATACCACATACAGTATAACTTCCCTGTCTAAAATGAAAAATCGATGGATTGATTCGTGAAAGGTTCACTTAAAGAAATTTAAGATACATATATTAATATAGATTAAGATATTCTTGGACCAAACAAATGACTTGCAAGTGTTGGGTTGGCATCATGGCATGTGGCCAAATTTTAAGATACATATATCTAAGATTAATTAGGTTAATCAGCATCCACTAATTAATTAGTTGATGTTTTATCAAAGTTAAGAAATTTGAAGTGGTTTCTCACATTGTTGCACCGCCAAGCCTATAATATAAATTTAAATTATCCATCCAATAATATTTTTAAAAAAACTAAAATCTGCAACATGGTGTTAATGATCTAAACACTACAAGAAGATAAGGGCTATTTCTTCGGGTGTTTTATTCCGTCGGCGACTTGCCGACGGAATAAACTAGAAACCCGATGAAATAAAACTCAAAGTAAAAAATTGTTCACCCTGCAGCATTAATATTTCATTTGTGTTATTCCGTCGGTTTTATGCCGACGTAATAACCAGATTAATTATAAGAGGCTCGATCTCATATCAAAGCCCTGCATTTAACCACCCCCTAAAAAGTTAAAACCATAGATCTCCAATCCAACCTCCTCCGATCTCCTCCCCGGCGACCAAGGCCGGTGATTGTTCCGCCGACGAAGACCGCTCCACGTCGTAAGTCTCTCTCTCTCTCTCTCTCTCACACACACACACACATCCGCCGACGAAGACCGCTCCGATCTCTCTTTCTTGACCAGCAACGAAGGCCGTTGTCGTCGTCGCAGCCGGCAACGAAATGCTCCCTCCACCGCCGTCGTAAGTCATCTCCCTCTTTCACCGTCTCTTTTTCTCACCGTCTCTCTCTATCTCACTGCTTATGCTTCCTCTCTGCAGCGTAGCCGCAGCCGTCCATATCGCCGCTGTCCACCGGGGCCACCGCCTTCCACCGTCGCATTCGCCTCTCGGCCACACGCAAGTTTTAATTTTTAGCTAAAAAATTATTGCTTTATGACAATTTACCCCGGTTTTTAGTACAATTTGACCATTTTTTGGTTAAAAATCTACTAATGTTAAAAAAATTTAATAGGGATGTGAAAAAATTTGTTTGGATTGTTGTTACTTTGATTCTTGGCTTAATGAGAGCTCACTTTATCTTGTTTGACAACTAAATACATAGTTTAAACTTGTTTATTTTAATTGAAAGCTCTAAAACTTGAGTTCGATAGATTCTTAGCTCGGTGTATGAAATTTTTATGCCGTTGTAATCTCATCCAATTTGTAGAACAAGGATATACAGT
The DNA here is from genome assembly GCA_030015575.1 of Agapanthus africanus. Classification (NCBI taxonomy): domain Eukaryota; kingdom Viridiplantae; phylum Streptophyta; class Magnoliopsida; order Asparagales; family Amaryllidaceae; genus Agapanthus; species Agapanthus africanus. Next base: position 17,962,698 of record CM057344.1, read on the forward strand.
AGATCGCCGAATTAATTGTCATAGTAAGGCAAACAAGTTTCAATCATCGACTCGATCAAGTTAAGTGTGTGTGTGTTTGGTTGCTTGTGAGTATGCGTGCGTGATGGTTGTTAAGCAACCAAGCCCTGAAAGCAACTGTTATATATTAATATACAACTATAATAATGCAGGAAAAATAAGGAAAAACTAACTAACAAGTAGATATCTTGCCACACAAGGCACAACAATCGCTAACCATCGATGAAATACTTTTCCAAATTGGAATTGAGATAAAAGTATGTTTTCGAGCGCCTACGATTGTTGTGCTTTGTGTCTCACTCTCTTTCCGTATTTGGATATGAAAAATGAGTGGATGGAGGGGGAGAGACCGGAATGGTTGCTTATTTATTTGTGGCAAGATATATACTAGTTAAGTTGTGGTTGTGGCCCGTCTCCTCGTACTCTCTATTCATCTTTTGCATGTGAAAAATGAGTTAACGCCAAAAGGACAATGGTTTGGATTCTTATTTCAGCGTGATTTTCTATTCTTGAGCTTGAGATCTCAAGGGAAGAAAGTATCGGATATGAGTTTGATAATCTTTGCTTGATGTAGACCATCTTTTGTTAACCTCAGCTGATTTGTACGACCCAATTTAATTTGATTTAACAGAAGCAGACTTGAGATTTGTACGATGAAAGGATTAGGGTTTGGATTTCTATTCCAGCGTGAAGTATGCAAGGTATTCAAAACAATAGTCGTTATTCTCTCTCGAGACGAGAAGAGAGATAATTCAGAGCTTAATCTCTCAAGGGAAGAAAGTACTGGATGTAAATTTGATAATCCTTATTTTATATACATTTTTCATATAATTATTGTAGTACTGTGTACTAATTAATACTTGTTTATAGATAACACCATAGTACCTATTCGATCGATTTCACTGAGTAAAATTTTATTAGTTTCAGTAGGTTAGAAAAAATTTAAAAGTAGTTTAGTGAATAAATAGTAATAGTTTAGGATATTTTAGTGTAATAAATAAAATTAAGAAAAATTGAGCTAATTTATCAATTCGTTCCTCATTTGCGGTGTCACCGGCTTATTATGCACATCTATGCGAAGTAAACTGAAGCAAGCTTGTTTCAAAACTAATTTTTGCTTGTGCTGGGTAAGATAACCGCTACGGTTGTATGGTTAATTATTTATAGAAATTTTGAGCATACAATTAAACCTGTAATGTGTGCTTTGCAAGAATCGGATGAGGATGACGTCGATCATTGTTGATCCGGAGGCTAGTGCTTCAAGGAAGGGAAGTACTTGATGTAAGTTTAATCGATAATCCTTCTTTTCGACACAACTTTCATATAGTTATCGTGTATATCTTTTTCTAATACTTGTATATTTATGACACTGTTGGAGCTGCTCGATTCCACCGACCATCCTCCGACTTACGATGATGGCGGCGCCCCTCAGTGAACTCGAGAAGACGTGTGATCGAGAAAGTATGAGTATTGCAGAGAGAGAGAGAAATTGATAAATACGTTTATTGAAGAAGAAGATAAACGTATTTATCGCTTTCTCTCTCTCAGCAAGACTCATATTTTCTCGATCTCACGTCTTCTCATCATTTTTTGCAAGGTACCGAATGTAAGTTGATAGCCCTTTGTTTCATTTTGAGAAGATGTAATTGAATTGATTTGTATATAATTGAATTGAATGAATTTGAGTTTGTGATGTAATGAATTGAGTTTGTGATGTAACGAATTGAGTTTTGTCCGTGGCTGTCGGAGATTAGAATCCCACAATCAATAAACACCGGCCTACCCTAAGTAGAGAGAATCTATACAACACCTGACAAGCGACGTGCAATCCTATCCCAGGTAACGAAAATACACTCTAAAATATGTATATTTTTCACTCAACGGGAGGATTGTAGGGTTGGCTTAGCACCTTTTGAAGGTTTTACCAAGCATCAATCATGCTACTTTAAAAATTTTGGGGTGCTAAACAAACCCTAACCAAGATCTTAACTAGAGACTTAGGGTTAAACAAGATATGTAAACACTTTACATCTAAGTGAATAAGGAATACAACATTTGTAGACTGGTCCTTCACTTCATTAGCTCCGTATAGAGGTCCCTTCGCAGCGATCACGATCGTCCGGACTCGATAGAGGCTCCCATGAAGAAATGAACAAGCTTGCTTCGAAGTCTTCGAGGCCTAAGATGATCTACGTCGAGGAGACACTAGCTCATGCTATCTCTTCACTAATTGTGTAGATTAGTGAAGCAAACACCCTAAACTAAATGGCTAATAGTATAGGATGATGAAATGGGAATTTTTCTCACTTTATTGTTTATTTTCTCACTATTTTCTTCTCTTTTCTCAAAAGCTAGAGAGCAAAAATCAAAATGAGGAAGAAGATGAATAATGAAAGAGATGATGTTGTAAGTCCATGTCACGCACCCCACGAACTTGCGGGGAGGCGGAACATATGAAAAACGATTATCAAAGCTTCGTAACACGGACTTGAGCGCATGAATCGTTTCTAAACCGTTACTGGCAAACTACGAAAGGTTTAACTACTCGGATACGAAGTTATACCTTACGTTACTTGTCCTTCGGGTCTTCATCGCGGTCCTCCACTCCTCGTAGGCTCCTTGGAACATCGGCACCTCAACGGCCTCCTCGAATCAAAGATGATCCACCCGAGAGCTCCTACGCCAAGCTTTATCTCTAACTTGAGATAACTAGGTTGCTCAAAGTGCTAATCTAAGTTACCTAGGGGATATAGAGAGAGGTTATGGATGTATTAGTCTAGCTAACCCTTGATCTCAACACATGAGAGGTTAGGGTTAGGATTTCAAGAATGAGAGAGCTTGAGGAGAGAGAATGTGGTGATAAGAATGAATTGAAATTGTTTCTCACTTCTAATATATTATGAAGCATAAAGAATTATCAAATGAATAAATCAAATGCATTATCATCATGCTTCATTGAATATGTGCAATGAATCATCAAGTGAGTCATTAAGCAATAAATGCTTCATTAACTCACTTGAATATTCATCTCATGAGTCACAAAATCAATTAATGCTAATGCCACCTTACCCCCCAAGTCACCATGCTTCTAGAAGCTTCCCGAAAAATTACGAGAACGCTCCTACAATCCGTGAAAACACGGAAAAACTTTAGACTGTACAAATCCAATAACCTGATACTAGAAACTGGATTAAACCAAAGCCGACTAGTAAAAACTGTCCGAACGTCGTACGTGCGTAAACACACGTATGCGTCCGAACCCTTGTCGTAAAACCATACGACCTCTATATCGTTTCGCCTGGAGCAGGGAAACTCTCTGTGTGGGACTCTAAAGACTCGACACTACGCTGGCAGTGGGTTTAACCACAGACCGCAAGCGGCACTAGCTATACGTAACGGTCCCCAGGTAGATGTCGATAAGAAGGCCGATGAGGAAAACCATCCGAACTCCTACTGAGCCTGATATGGCAATCTCCGTACAGTCCGGTCTGTTCGTCTAAGACTATCGCATATCGAGCCTAGGGGGCGGCAAGCGTCAGTCCCCTAATAGCTGTATAAGTCGTGTCGGAGCGTAGCCCATTACACCCTGAGAAAACTACTGGAACCTACCAGTAAATCTTGCTTGCCCTGGCCAGGGACTTTGCGTAATGGCTCTCTGACACAGCGCGATATCAACTTCCAATACCGGGAGAGACGAATCCTGTCTAACCGCCACTGCCTCCAAGTGCTCGGGACTGCACCCAACTGCTACCTGTTTGCACGACTCCTTTGAGCCATGGTAGGGTAGCAATCTAAGAACAGTGGGACACACTCGAGGCGAAGTAGCAGTGTCAAGTCTGCGGACTATGCTGTACTCATGTCACCTGGGAACTGTTAACTGACGATGGGTATAATACCAACCAATCAGTTCCCCTGCGAGTCCTGTCCGGTGTACCCGTAACTTAACGAGCACCTGTATACTATCTCCAGTACGACCTACTGATGGCTGTGGGACAGACCATCTCCCCAACTGGGATGAGAAGCGCACACACTTAGTCTACTCCGGAATATCGATGCCCTGTCTCGATAATCCAACGACCAGGGACCTGTATAGGATGTTGCTTACAGACTACCCAGCCCCCACTAGTGTGACTGCCATCACAACGCTGGTAATCAAGCAAAGATCCTATGGGCTCTACTAATATGTATAAGTGATACGTTACAAGAAACATATGCACATATTAAAGTAGACACAAACCAAGTAGCATACTACCATGTTTAGCGAGATTGTATATACAACTGTGAATATCCCAAGCTTCCATTAAGTAATATACATACAAGTATGATACAATAATGGCCCCTAGGGCATATACATAACAATCTTCCACTTGCACTAGGGCCATAAGCTGGCATATCGTAGACCTATCATCTCGAATAGCCTCTCGAACTGTGTCTGAGGAAGGGCCTTTGTGAATGGATCAGCAATGTTATTCTCTGTCTCTACTCTTTTCATCTCGATCTCCCAGCGATCTACGATCTCCCTGATCAGATGGTACCGCCTTAAGATGTGTCTGGACTTCTGATGGGACCTGGGTTCCTTCGCTAAAGCTATAGCGCCGTTGTTGTCACAATACAGAGGTATTGGATCAACACTGGTAGGAACCACCTGAAGTTCTGTGAGGAACTTCTTCATCCAGACAGCTTCTTTTGCGGCATCGCAAGCAGCTATGTACTCTGCTTCCATCGTTGAGTCGGCAACGGTCTCCTGTTTGGAACTCATCCAACAGACCGCCCCTCCATTGAGGGTAAAGACATAACCCGACATGGATTTGGAGTCATCTTTGTCTCTCTGGAAGCCGGAGTCGGCAAAGGCCTCAATCTGGAGGTCTTTTCCGCCATACACCAAGAACATATCTTTAGTCCTCCTTAGGTACTTGAGAATGTTCTTTACTGCTATCCAGTGATTCTCCCCTGGGTTTGCCTGATACCGGCTTACAACGCTTAATGCGTATGCTACATCTGGTCTGGTACATAACATCACATGCATTATAGAGCCTACCGCAGAAGCGTAGGGTATAATCGACATGCGATCCCTTTCCAAATCAGTCTTGGGAGACATCTCTTTGGAGAGGGTGATTCCGTGACAAGCCGGTAGGTTACCGCGCTTAGAATCATCCATTTTTAATCTCTTCACTATGGTGTCTATGTACCTGGACTGCGAAAGTCCCAACATCCTTTTTGATCAATCACGATAGATCCGGATCCCCAGAATGCAGGTGGCATCACCCAGGTCTTTCATGGAGAATTTCTGTGATAAGAATCTTTTGACTGACTGTAACATAGGAATATCATTTCCTATTAGGAGAATGTCATCCACGTACAAGACGGGGAATACAACAGCTCTCCCTACAATCTTACTGTATATGCAAGATTCATCTGGATTTTTGATGAAGTCGAATTCTTTGACAGCATCATCAAAACAAATGTTCCAACTCCGCGATGCCTACTTTAGTCTATAAATGGACTTAAGCAGCTTGCATACTTTACCGCTGCTCCCACTCTGAATGAATCCCTCTGGATGATCCATATAGACGTTCTTGTTTACCCCAATCAGAGCAAAGCTCTGTTCGAATTCCGAGGTGGGAGATAAAGAAACGCTTTATCTTCCCCCAATCAGAAGCAAAGCTTCGCTTTGAAAATTTAAACTTCAATAAATGAAGCAGCGCTTCAGATCCTTTGCGCTGCGCGCAACGCGCCACGTGTCTGGCGCAGATGCATTAGCGCGGCGTCCAAAAAGGCGCACTCGATCAGAGCAAAGCTCTGTTAAAGGAAGCAACGCTTCAGCTGCACAAGCGTTGCGCTATGCGACACGTGTCGGCGCAGATGCGCTTGCGCAGTTGTGCTGCGCTGTGCGCCGCGCGACACGTGTCGGCACAGATGCGCTAGCGCAGTCGCGCCGCGCTTTGCGCTGCGCGACACGTGTCAGCACAGATGCGCTAGCGCAGATGCACCGTTTCATAAAAGAAAGAGGCCAAACACCAAAGACAATTCATCCTTTTAAGGATCACATACATTTAGTAATAGTAGACTAAAATCATACGATGCACAAACACAATAGAGAACTAAAATAAAAGAACCTTTAACAGATAATGAAATATTCGATTAAAAAGGAAAATGCTTGTTCATTATTATTGTTATTACATTTAAAAAAGATCACCGAATACGGGATCGGAAAGACAAGGGTTTGCATAAAGAAGAAGAAGATTATTCAGCTCCCTCTCCGTCTTCTCCATCATGTCGAAACGGCGATCCTCCCGAGGGGTAGCCATCCAACGGTCGATGCCGGACTCCTGGGAAAAAGTAGCGATGACAACCCGACGAGCCCGTATCTGGCTCAGCAAGTGAAAGGAGAAGTCCCTCAGGGCTTTGGTGATCAAGTGCGCTTCGAGAAAGCACTCAATCTTATCCTCGGCGGCATCCAGCATCGCTGAGGACATCTCTGCTGGAGGAGGGGGGATGTCGGCGAGCACCGAAGCAAGGATCATCCGAAGCCAAATGGAATTCGGAGGGAGAGGAGACCCCACACGAGTCAAAAGCTCGTGCATTGCGGCATCGCATTGCTCGTCCGAGAGAGAAGGGTCCACCAGGCGCGCAGCAAAACGGGGAACGATGTCCCGAATCGGCACCTCCCATGGTTGTCGGCGGGCATGAGGGCGGTTGCAAGCCATGATCGAAGAGGTTCTCTGAAAATGAGAGAAGAAAAGGCTCAGTCTCGAGTTATATATATAGACCCAAGCACAGAAAATTTTGTGCACAATGAAATCGTTTCCAAGGCCCGGGAAATCAGAATTTTGGAAATACAAGTTTGACTTGAAAAAAGGAGATGAAAAGATATCTCAGGCGAAGCGACGCTTCCGATTTGCCCAAAATCTAAGTTTTAATAAATGAAGCAACGCTTCAGATCCTCTGCGCTGAGCGTAGGGCGCCACATGTCAGGCGCAGATGCATCAGCGCAGCGCCCAAGGCAGCGCACCCAATCAGAGCAAAGCTCTGTTTTAAACAAAATTAAATGAAGCAACGCTTCAGTTGCGCTGCGCTGTACGCTGCGCGACACGTGTCAGCGCAGATGCGCTGTGCGCTGCGCGACACGTGTCAGCGCAGATGCGCTTGCGCGGTTGCGCTGTGCGCTGCGTGACACGTGTCATGCGCTGGGGCATCTGCGCCAAACAGAATTAAAATTCTAAAGAAATCTTTTCTGTTCTTACTAAAACAAGAAGATTTTCTTCTGTAAAACAGAAGCCCTTGGATCAAAGATCCAACGGTGGGGAAAATTCCCCAAATCACTCAAAGAATGATCTCTTAAACAAATTTAACTAATTTATGGACACTATAAAAATGACCCTAGACCTCAATTCAAAAAAGAGAAGATTTTTGTGAAAAATTAAACAGAGAAGACTCTGAAGAATTGGAGAGAAATCCTCAAGAACAAAGAAAAAGGTAAAAACCTTTAGAAAAAGAGAAAATTCTCTTATGAACAGATCATTGATCTGAGAACAAGATCTAGGATCTCTAATGAAAAGAAAAGAAATAAATAAATAATAAACAGTGCCTTGCACTTCTTTTTATGAACCATTGGTTCTGAATCTAAAAGATTCTCAAGATAACAGTGCCTTGCACTTTATATGAACCACTGGTTCTTTAGAAAACAAGAAAAAAACTTGTTTTCTCTGATCTGAAATTGATCCAAAAGAATAAGAACAGTGCCCAGCACTTGCCAAAACTGCGCTATTGCGCAAGCCGCCAGGAAGCATCACGTGTCAGCAGCGCAGTGCACTAACGCAGCGCACTGCGCTGTTGCGCTTGCGCTCACCAGAACGTGACACGTGTCACCTCCACGAACGCTTGCGCTCATTAATTGCGCAAAGTACCTGACAAGCCATGTGGGACACTGTCAAGGTATCTAATGCAATGCATTATTAAAGGGCAGAGCCCAATCAAAGGTCCAAGGGACCAAATAAAAGTGCTGCACATTATTTTAAAAAGGCAGAGCCCAATTAAAAAGTCTAAACAGACCAAAAATAATGCTATGCATTATGTAAAGGGGCAGAGCCCAATTGAGAGGTCCAAAGAACCAAAACAAATGCTCTGCATTATAATAAAAAGGGCAGAGCTCAGTCAAAATAGGCATAAATAGCCTGAAGTAATGCTATGCATCATTCTAAAAAGGGGAAAGCCCAAATAGTGGCCTAACAGGCCAAATGTAAACAAAATTTGAACATTTTCAACTGGACTTAGCCCAATTTTGGCCTTAAGTCCTTAAATAAAATTGATTGAGCAAGATTGCTCTCTTAAATCAATTTACGACCGGTTCGAGGGTACATCTCCGAACTCCTCTGACACATGCCGTTGTAATCCTTCAACGACGTCAGAGAGGTGACGGGTCCCGACAACCGCATATCAACATGGACTGCGGGGTCCTTAAACTCGTGGACCGAAACGTCCTTAAACTAATGCCGGACCGAATCGTCCTTAAACTAATACCGGACCGAAACGTCCTTAAACTAATAGTGGACCGAAACGTCCTTAAACTAATATTTGTCCCAAAATGGGAATGTTGGACTGAAACGTCCTTAAACTAATATTGGACCGAAACGTCCTTAAACTAATGTCGGACCACCACGTCCCTAAACTGGAATATAGACCACCACGTCTTCAAACTGGAATACAGACCACCACGTCCCTAAACTGGAATACGGACCATCATGTCCCTAAACTGGAACATGGACCACTACGTCCCTAAACTGGAACAATAGAGCCTCCAAATGCTCTCTTGCCAGATCTAAACGGTCCTGTTTAAGTTGATCTTAGCCCCAAACACGGCTAACGTATCCTTAAACACTCAAATGGATTATAAAATTCCAAATCAACTCTGGTTCGAAGGTACATCTCTGAACTCCTCTGACACCTATCGTTGTAATCCTTCAACGACGTCAGAGAGGTGACGAGTCCTGACGGCCATATAATAAACGGATCACCACGTTAAGTTGATCTTAGTCTCAAACAGGACTAACGTATCCTTGACGAACGTTTAAGTCGATCTTAGCCTCAACACGGCTAACGTATCCTTAAACTAAAAACATCAAACCCAAATCTAAGTAAATACGGATTTGGACTAATCCACGTCCTACGGGCGACGGCATTACTCAGTCTCCGTATACAATCCACGGGCAACCACAAACAAAACAAACACACACGACGCGAAGTGAAATTCTGGAGAAGGAGAAAGTTGTTACCGCGATGCGGTAGCGTAATTAACTGCAGGGGCTTGCGCCTGCAGGGAAGAGCGTCCCCACAATCAAAAACCCCTCACCTCGAGGGGGAATCTGACGAAGTCTGCTATATCGGCCGCATCCGTCTAAACCTCCGATGCACAGTGTCATAAATCAACTTGGCATCTTTGGAGAGATGGAAGGATAAGACCAAATAACATCTGCCCCGAATCCCAGCGTCAGGACCTCGCGGTCTTGTGCGCCGCCTTTCGGAGGGGAACAGATTCTGGCACGCCCGGTGGGACCTTTTCCTCTTTCCACTCCACACTTCGTGTGTCGTCTTCGCGAACCAATCGCGGTTTGTTAATGGTTGCCTTCGGATTTCAAGTTACTAAGATTTGGTCTTTTGCCTGGCGCAGAACTCAAGATTCAATGGCCTTTAACTGCACCAACTGCTCGAAATGCCACTGCAACGAACGCTCCACCTCACCGGGAGGTGTAGCATATGGGCCCCAAGCGGCTTCCTTCCTCGCTCTGCCGGTAGATCAGGTGACCCAAGCCACCACTGGCCTGTTCTTCGGGACCATGATCCTACCTACAAGCTTTCCTACACCAATACCTGCACCGGAAGTGAATAAAAAGTCGGTCTTCGACCGGCTCACTGCTACGACGGCCCTTGTCAACGGGTCGCCCAATGCCAAACCAACAGCCTCTGTTTTCGCCAGGCTGGATCAGAGCTCTAAATTAGTTGTCCCAAGGAAGGCAATAATTGCTGCTCCAGAAGTCGTCAAGGCGGCTTCCCCTGTCAGAGAGTCAGTCTTTTCAAGACTGGCGACTCATGCTCCTGCCCCTGCTCGAGGATCCGTCTTCGACAGGTTGAATATCACCCCTCAAAAGACAACCTCAGTCTTTAAGAGGTTAACACCAGCGGCGCCTCATTCAGACAGGGAGCAAGAAGAAGATGTCTCAATCTCCGAGCCAGTCCCAACGGCTCGTCATGCTCGACGTCGCCATTGGCAACGAGTGAGGAGGGCAGGGGGCAACTCCCCCTCAGGGTTAACTCCACCGGCTCCAGTGGTGGAAGTCAACGCTGCTGTTCCAACTGGGAACAGCTTTGAACTGCTGAGGAGGGTACGTAAGAACTCTCCAACCGCTACACTGAAAAGATCTCCTCCACCTGCGGAGAGAGTTCCAGAAATGAGGCAAGAACAACCCCCTCAACGGCTGTCCTCAAGAGTTTATAAAGTTTGGCGGAGAGTTCAAGACTCTGTGATCAACCCAGATCACTCTCGTCAACAAAAGAAGACGAAAGTCCAAAAAGAAAAAGACCGTCCGATCAAACAGGAAAGGATGACAGTCACCAGGGTGCCCACTGCAATGGCCCCTTCAACTTCAACGGCCCACAAAAGAAGGAGGCCGGAGAAAACCCCCGCGCCAACGACAAATATCAGAGGTGGTGCATCCAAACGCCCTAACTAAGGGGGCATTGTAGTTCATACTGTCTACGTGGCATCTGGTAAAGAAGATAGCCACATATCAACAGGTCATCGACCGCTTACCCGATCAGTGACCAAGGCGCAGGAGCAACAACAAAAGCTCCAAGAAATGATGAACGCTATGGCCGCACTTACATGGCCAAAAGAAAATCCTGAAACCTCCTCGGATGAACGCCAGGAGGAAGAAACCGACGCCGAATTCCTTCGTCGGATATTGGAGAAGAAGGACAAAGAGGCTGCTGAACAAGCAGCCAACATACAACGATGGGCCTCCTCTTCCAAGACATGATAGGGATGATGATACAACAAGATCCTCCGGCCGAAGAGCCCCCGGTCGTCCTTGGGGATGATAGGGGAGAGACATCAAATCCTCCACCAGCTCCGTCGACGGCTAAGGAGGATACAATCTCCAAAGCTGATTTGGATGAATACATCGCCCAACAAATACGGGTTCATCATGCGACCGAAGCAGCCGGCCAGGTCGTAAAAACGGGGCGGCCATATCCAAGTTGGTATGATCAAATCAAGTACCCGCCAGGTTATACAATTCCCAAGTTCCATGTCTACAAGGGGACGAGCAATCCTCATCAGCATGTTGCCCAGTTCAGGGCACTCTGTGGCGGTGATGACAAGCTATTGCTTCGCCAGTTTGTTGGAAGCTTATCAGATACGGCGTTCGAGTGGTACTCTGAGCTCCCGAACGACTCTATCAAAACCTTCGCGGAGATGGAGCTGCTGTTTACTCAGCGTTTTGCAAGCGCCAGTGAACGTACCCCGACGACGGCACTGATTAACGCCAGGGTAAAGCCAGGCGAGACGTGGGTTCAGTACGCTATACGATGGCGGAACTTATGGTCGAAGTGCGAGCAGCGCATTGAAGAAGCTCCCGCAGTAGGTATGTTTGTGGGAACCCTTGATCCGCAAGCAATCATCTCGCAATTTATGATGTTTTTCAAGCCGACTACCTTCCAGGCCTTGATTGACAAGCTAGCACAGATGGATCAGATGGGCCATAAACCTCCTCTTCCAAAGCCGGACTCCCGAAATGACAAAGGGAAGGGAAAAGCAATCATCGTCGCTAATGCTCAACAACAACCGAGCGACTCGAAGCCGGTTGCTCGTCAAAATAATATGCGCCCGTACGTACCCCTTGAGAATAGGATGGGACGTCCTTATTCCTTTCCCCGCGATAAAATGAGGAGGTTATTCGAGCTGGCGTTGCGCAACAGACTCATAAATCTGCCGGATCCAAAACGTCCGTTGCAACCAAGTGACGTCAACGAGCCCAACTACTGTCCTTATCATCGAGTACTAGGCCATCCGATCGAAGATTGCTACGTTTTCAAGAATTGGCTTGAAAACCAGTACCGACAGGGCAAGTTCGCGTTATCTGACAAATGGAAGGTGAATCCCCCGCAGCCCCACACCTCTAAGGGGACGAATACGCCGGGGGCAACATGCTCCGTCATTGAAGAAGCTCCTTGGGAGGTTGTATTATCAGCCAAGACAAAGAGGATGCTAAACGATCTTCAGACATGTCCAGCGATCAAGTGGAAGAACCCGTTAGAACCGCAGGTCATTGAAGGGATGTTGAAGCCACGTCCAACTCCAAAGACCGATGGTGGTGGTTCAAGCACTTGCAGCCAGCCGTCAAAATCTTCGAAAAAGAAGAAGAAGAAATCTAAGAAGTCCGTGAAGCCTGGCGACAAGTGCACGGACTTGCAAAAACAAATTGACGCGCTGGAAGAATACAACCAGAAGGCACGGACCCCCATTACACTCCAAGAGTTCCTCAATCATGTTTTTCAAGAGGAATATAAGGGAGAAAGTTCATCTGATGAATCTGAAGAATGTGTGGCGAGCTGTCATGTGATTTCCCATTCGTTCACGAACGATGAGGAGACTCCTTGCACCGAAAAGCTGGGGGCAGATCCTGAACCAAAAGTTCTGGGGCCATCAGATGAAGTAATTGACGCATTCCTTAATGAAACTCGGTTGAAAAGAAAAGCTGATCGGGAGCGCAAGACGGCTATATTTGAAAGGGCCAAGCGCCGGCGGCTTGATAAAGGAGCCGAGACGATCCTGTTGGAGCTAAACACCTCCGCTACCGACAAAAGCCAATTCAAGATAAGGAAAAAGTTTGATAAGGCCATATCAATGGGCATGAAGCTACCATCCTCCGAAGGAAAAATTACTGGTAAAGCGGAAATGCATCCCTCTTATTGCTTATATCATCAGAAGATTTCGCACCCCACTGAAGAGTGCAAAGCTTTCGATAGATGGTGGCAAGGATATGTTGCTCATCGACAACGCTTTAAGCGGGAGAAGCGCAAAACTCGTCGAGAGCAAGGAAATACGACCGAAGGGATTAAAAGAACTACCGGCAATTGTCGCATGGTTAACACTGGCGTGTCACAAGTGCCTACATTCGGGAGCGATTCTGATGAAGAGCTAGAACTTTCCCCTCTCTTTAAAGAATCCACTTCGGGAAAAGAAGAAGAGCCGAAGGTCTGCAAAAATATCCGGCTGCGGAATCGGACGCTGCCTGAAAAGAATCTCGGACCCTCAAACAGAAAAGATAAAGGGAAAGAAAAGGTCTCTGAAGATATCGTCTTAGATGACCAAGTTCTGGAGGAGCTAAGCGCCAACAACCCGCTGAAGAAGAATAAGGTGGATTACAATGTCCTAGCGCACCTGAGGAAACTACCCTCACAACTCAGCATTCTCGACGCCCTTTTGCTATCAAAGGAGACGAGAGATTCGTTAATCAAGGCATTACAAGACCCAGAACAATTCCAAGCATGCCTGGCCGAGGAAAAGATGAAGGATGAATTGGAGGAAGTGCACACGGCCGATGTTACTTTTGGCGATGAAGACCTTCTACTTGGGACGTGCGAACACAATCGCCCTCTCTATGTCTCGGGATACTGCCATGATATAAAAATAGGCAAAATCCTGATCGATAACGGGTCGTCTGTTAACCTACTCAACGTGCGGGTGTTGAAGGAAATCTGCATGAGCGTTCAGCACCTTGCTCGGGACAAGATCACCATCTCCGGGTTCGACTCCCAATCGTCAAAGACTCTTGGATCTGTGATACTGACGCTACGCTTCGGGCTACTCGTCACGGACATTAAGTTCCACGTCATAGACGCCAAGACATGCTACAACGCTTTGCTCGGCCGACCATGGTTACACGAGTACAACATCATCCCTTCTACACAACATCAGTGTATGAAGTATTTAAAGGATGGTTTCGAGTATACCGTGACGGGAGAGCTGAACCCGTTCTCTGTGAATGAGGTCCGCAAATACGAAGATGCCAAATACTTCTTGCCGGATTTCGAAGACACGGAGAAGTGTCACAAGACGGAGAACAAAGCTAACGCCACCATCCCTGTCTTCGGCAGTGATACCGAGGAGGAAGAGGAGATAGTGTATTCGGGTCTGCCCCAACACAGCAAGCCAGTACCGTCCACTCCTACGTTGATCTTTGGTAGCGACTCAGAAGATGAGATCCGTGTTTTATTCTCTGCTCGACCTTCCATACGAACGTCCGCTGACGAAGAACAAAGTCTACAAGTCGCCATGGTGCCGCTTAAACACCATAAAGAACTGGATGCACTTAATATCTACAGTGTAGAAGAGTTGCGGACATTCTATATCCCTCCCAGGCAAGAAAGTGAGAAAGCAATTCTGTTTTACCGCTCTGAAGAAACCAAGGTAGAAAAAGAAATCTGGCATGGCGCGGATTCTACGCTCGACAGGCTTCAGCCTATCCGTCTTCCCAGATATTATACAGAGGGTTTGAAAAAGCTGCTGAAACGCCAGGGGATATCCTTCAAGCAGACCGTTCGAAAAGCCAAGTTCTATGACAAAGTCTGGAACGTTCCCGGGACTCAACGCAAACTGCCTAATGGGAGAATGGAAACAATTGGGCTTGGATACGTCCGGTCAAAGAAACGGGAGCTACTAAACAGCTGCTATGTCGTGTATGACTTCGATGAAGAAGCGGATGCTCAATGGGAGGACGCTAATCCTAAGCCAGTGAAAGTTCCAGATGCAAAGGAGCCCAGTCCGTCGTTCGAGAAACAAATGGACAAGCTTATAAGGGAAGCGGGTCAAAAAGCCCGAGACGATCATAACCGCGAAATGGCCATCTACGAGAAAGCCAGAACGCAACGCCTTCTCCAACAGGCCGTGAAGGATGAAAATGCCGCTTCTTGTCAACCAATTTTAAAGAAGGTTCAACGCAAAAGCAGAAATAAGTCGAAAGGCCGAAAAGGCGCTCAACAGCAACAAAGCAGGGCTAAGAAGCCACGCAAACGGGAGTCAAGTGTTATTGATCTATCCCTTATGAAGAAAATGGGTCGAGCGTACTCGTTTCCTCGGGACAAGACGAAGAAGATACTTGATCTTGCTCTAAAACATGAAATGCTTACATTGCCGGAGTCTAAACATCCCGAACGAGCGGGCGAAGTCTCACACCCGGACTATTGCTCTTACCATCGAGTAATAGGGTATCCTCTTGAAGATTGCTTCACCTTCAAGAATTGGGTCGAAGATCAGTATCAGCTTGGCAAATTCACTATGTCTGACAACTGGAGGGTAGCGCCGCCACAGAAGCACGAGCCCAAGGCAACGAAAGAAGAACCGGTTCCACATTGGGATTGGAAGCGAATTCGCACATGTCACATGATTACAATATTAAAAGAAGAGCCCGGGGACATAGATGAGCTCCCTTGGTGCTTCGAAAATAGCAGCGACGAGATAATCTCAGAATTCCCACCAGCGCCAAAAGAGCTGGAAGATGGAATCCATACCACTGTAGATAACCTCAAGAAGATTGAGTTGGGGACGGCAAACGATCCACGACCGATATTCATCAGCGAGTTACTATCTGAAGAAAGGGTAGCTGCGTTAAAGGATGTGCTTCTGCAGCATAGAGATTGCTTCGCGTGGAACTATTCCGAAATGTCGGGACTAGATCCAGAAATTGCTGTACACAGATTGGCGATATCTCCGGACGTCAAGCCGGTCAAACAGGCACCGAGAAGAATGCGGCTCGAGCTTGAAATGAGTATCAATGCTGAAGTTAAAAAGCTGATCGACTCTGGCTTCATCCAGGAAGTTCAATACCCTGAATGGATCGCCAACATCGTCCCGGTGATGAAGAAAAATGGGACAGTGCGCATATGCGTGGACTTCCGGGATCTCAACAAAGCTTGCCCGAAAGACGATTTCCCAGTGCCAGTCACCGAACTGATGATAGACAATACGTCCACTCATGAGGTTTTCTCCTTCATGGATGGCTCATCAGGGTATAACCAGATAAAGATGCATCCAGAAGACCAGAAGCACACCGCCTTCAGGACTCCTCTGGGTATATTCTGCTACAAGGTGATGCCCTTCGGTTTAAAGAATGCCGGTGCCACCTACCAAAGGGCCATGACAAAGATCTTCGATGACCTTATACACGAAATCGTCAAATGCTATATCGACGATCTCGTGGTTAAAAGCAAATCATACGAAGAACATCTCGAGCATTTGAAGACTGTATTTCAACGCCTTCGGCAATACAACTTGAAGATGAACCCGTTCAAGTGTGCATTTGGAGTTTCCTCAGGCAAATTCCTGGGATTCATTGTTCGACACCGAGGTATTGAAATAGATCCGTCAAAGATCAAAGCGATCATGGAAATGCCTCCGCCGAGAACTCTAAAACAGTTGCGATCTCTCCAAGGGAAGCTCGTATACATACGGCGATTTATAGCCAATCTTTCAGGCAAGTGCCGTCCCTACAGCCACCTGATGAAGAAGGGGACCCCGTTCGTCTGGGACCAAAAATGCCAAAGCGCGCTAGACGAGATCAAACAGTACCTGCAGACCCCGCCGGTGTTGGCTGCTCCGGTCAAGGGAAAGCCTCTCATTCTTTATACAACCGCCCTCGAAGGTTCCTTAGGCGCATTATGGGCACAAGAGAACGATCAAGGGAAAGAAAGAGCACTCTACTACTTAAGTCGAGTTCTGCTGGGGGCAGAAAGCAACTACTCCCCCATTGAGAAACACTGCCTGGCATTGATCTTTGCGATAACAAAGCTCAGGCACTATGCGTTGGCGCATGAAGTCCGTCTTATTTCAAAGGTGGACCCCCTTAAATACTTGATGTCAAAGGCCATACTGACGGGACGACTCGCTAAATGGGCCCTGCTCTTGATGGAGTTCTCGATAATATATCAACCTCTCAAGGCAGTGAAAGGCCAGGCCATCGCCGACTTCCTCGCTGAGCATCCGATACCCGCCGATTCTCCTCTGAATTGCGATCTTGCAGACGAACATGCGTTTGATGCGATCGACGGTGATGATATCCGATGGGAGCTTTATTTCGACGGAGCATCTTCCGTGAAGAAGCGTAAACAAAGTACCCCTATAATCAAATCGGGGGTAGTCCTCATCTTCGTGACTCCACAAGGAGGGATAATGCGTTCGCTTTCTCCTTAACAGAGCCAAGGACAAACAATGAAGCTGAGTACGAAGCTCTGATAGCGGGCCTCGAGATCGCCATTGACATGGGAATTGAAAACCTCCTCATATACGGGGATTCTCAACTGGTCGTTAGTCAAGTAAACGGCGACTACCAAACGTGCAAACCGGAATTGGTGAAATACGGTGAAAAGGTGGAACAACTGTTGACCCAAATTCCCTCTTATACTTTGGAGAACATACCGCGCGCGGAAAACAGCAAAGCGGACGCATTGGCCAAACTTGCTAAAGAACTGGCTGACGAGAACCTCGATGACGTTAGAATCGTGGTACAAAGCCGTCGAGTGCTTGCCCCAGCAGAAATATCTCCGGAATCATCCGAAGAAAAAGGAGCGAACGAGCAGACAATCCTGCAACTAAAAGATTGGGAAAATACCGAGGATTGGAGGGAAGTCTTCATAGATTACTTTAAATCCCACCGAATGCCTGAAGAAGCGTCCGCAAGACATCAGCTCATGAAACGAGCTCTGTCTTTCGCCTTCGTCAATGATACTCTGTACAAGAGGTCATTTGATTCTCTGTGGCTGAGATGCTTAGGACCTGACGAAGCGAAAAGGGTCGTCCAGGAAGTTCACGACGGACTCTGCGGTTCTCACCAAGCGGGCCCAAAGATGAAGTTGAAGATAAAACGGATGGGCTACTACTGGCCCACAATGATTCAAGACTGCCTCGAATATGCGAAGCAATGCCACTCATGCCAAATTCATGGGGACTTCATCCACCGGCATCCAAATCCACTACATCCAACGGTGGCTAGCTGGCCATTCGAAATGTGGGGGACCGATATAGTCGGCCCCATTGAACCAGCATCGTCTAGGGGACATCGTTCCATCCTGGCAACGACTGACTACTTCTCCAAATGGGCAGAGGCAGTACCGCTGAGGGAAGTAAAGACAGAGAATATCTTCCACTTCTTCAAGACGCACGTCATATATCGGTTTGGAACTCCGCAACGGATCATCTCCGATAACGGGCCAGCCTACAGAAGCCACAAGATCAATCGCTTTGCACAGCAGCACAATATAGACTGGAGATATTCCTCGGTTTATAATCCGCGAGCTAACGGTCTAGCCGAGGCCTTCAACAAGACCTTGACGAAAATCATGAAAAAGACGGTGTCCCGAAATAAGAAGGACTGGCACGAAAGACTGCAAGAAGCTCTTTGGGCGTATCGAACTACATTTAAGACGGCCACAAACACAACGCCATACGCGTTGGTATTTGGGACGGAAGCAGTACTCCCCCTCGAGATAGAGTTACCCACTTTACGAGTGGCAGTCCGCTACGAGCTGACGGACGAAGAAAATTCTCACCTTCGGCTTGAGGAGCTTGACGCCCTTGATGAAACCCGGCTCACAGCGCAACAAAATCTGTAAGCCTATAAAGCAAAGATGACGCGCTCATATGAAAGATTGACCCGACTGAGGACATTCCACCAAGGCGAACTCGTGTTAGTGGTCAAAAGGCCTATGATCCCCAATCGCGCCAAGCGGGGAAAATTCGAGCCAAACTATGAAGGCATGTACATCATAGATAAGGTTTACCAGGGTGGGGCCTATCTACTCATGGACATGCACGGTGAAAGGCCTTTCAGGCCGATAAACGGTCGCTTCTTAAAGAAATATTACGCTTAATGAGCCACAGCCTAGGTCAATGATAGGTGACGACGACCATGTCCGCTCGCTGTCTTCCTAAGCTCAAGTTTATAAGCAGTAGCCAGCCTCTCAATGTCGGACCGAAATGTCCTTAAACTAATAGCAGACCGAAACGTCTTTAAACTACTGTCGCAGCATCCTTAGGCTGACGAGATAAAAAATATATATATAAATATATATATATATATAAACGGTATGTCTATAAGCAAAAAGTGCACGGATGAAAACCCGAAAGGGCTCCGTGAGTAAAAACAGCAGGGCTACCGGCGAGTGTTCGTGAAAACCTGAAAGGGCATGACCTCGTAAAAAAAAGAGGAAAAGAAAAATAAAAAAGAATAAAGAAAAACGGTATGTCCATAAGCAAAAAGGGCACGGATGAAAACCCGAAAGGGCTCCGTGAGTAAAAACAGCAGGACTACCGGCGAGTGTTTGTGAAAACCTGAAAGGGCGCAACCTCGTTAAAAGACACTTATAGGATCCTCTCGACCTTGTAAGGAGAAACCACCTGCGTGAGATCCTTACACAAGGGAGCAGCACACTTAGGGATCCCCACGATTCCTAAGGAGAAAATACACTTGCGATATCCTCATGACTCGTAAGGAGAACTCTCTTATGGGACCCTCACGGCTCATAAGATTTGAAAGTCTTAAGTTACGGAGACCTAAACCTGTGCTTAAGCAAACCCCCCACAACTTTCGATATTGCCCTACAAGTGGTTCAATACTGACTCTTGTATACAATCCACGGGCGCGAATAAACATTTCCCGAACCAAGTTTCATCCGTGATTGGGGATATGTTCGTATGGTGAACGACCCTTGTAAATCCTCTCGATTTACAAGGAGAAAACCCTCCTGTAGGATCCTTACGACTTACAGAGGAACATGCACTTAGAAATCCTCACGATTCCTAAGGAGAAAATTCACCTACAAGATCCTCACGACTTGTAGGGAGAAATACCTTTGTGAGACCTTTACGGCTCATGAAGTTAAAAGCCTTAGTCAACAGCGTCTTAACCCTGTTCGCTAAGCCACCTTTGTTCGACATCAACGGAGGCAAATGATGATTCGCTCCTGGTAATATCCCAGTTGTAGCGGTGCTGATGCCGAAATCGGTGTCTAATTCCAGGTTTACGGCGGAAAGCCAGTAGGCCGCACATGCATACGAAATAGCCGAAATGATGGGGCAACTTGCAATAAAAAACAGCAAGTAAAATGTATTCATGCAAAATAGCCGAAATGATTAGGCAACTCGCAATAAAAAGCAGCGAGTGAAAACAAAATAAATAGCCGAAATGATTGGACACCGCGAGAAATAGCCGAAATGATTGGGCAATCGCGACCTTCTTGATATAAAAGCTGAAATGATAGAGCATCGCGGAGATAAAATAAAAAAAAAGAAGAAGAAGAAATGATAAAACTTTGGCCCTACAATTAAGATCACATCGATCCCTGTATACAATCCAAGGGCATAAACAAAGAGGGAACCATACTTTCCCAACAGGCTCCGCCAGAAGACGAAGCCAAATTTCGACGGTTCAGCCTAACTCTGAAGAAACCAGTGCCTTCAGCAAACTCCTCGACTCACGGATACAAACACTCCTTGACGAGAGCCTCCTGATCCGCGTCGACTCGCAGAGCCACCAGTGCCTCCGTGGGAAATCCTCGACTCGTTTCAAACCCTAAGGAAACAAATAATCCTTGGCGCTTGGGAAACAAATAATCCCTAGCAAATTCCTCGACTCACGGATACAAACACTCCTTGACGAGAGCCCTCCGATCCGCGTCGACTCGCAGAGCAACCAGTGCCTCCGTGGGAAATTCTCGACTCGTTTCAAACCCCAAGGAAACAGATAATCCTTGGCGCTAGGGAAACAAATGATCCCTAGTAAATTCCTCGACTCACGGATACAAACACTCCTTGACGAGAGCCCCCTGATCCGCGTCGACTCGCAGAGCAACCAGTGCCTCCGTGAGAAATTCTCGACTCGTTTCAAACCCCAAGGAAACAAATAATCCTTGGCGCTAGGGAAACAAATAATCCTTAGCAAATTTCTCAACTCACGGATACAAACACTCCTTGACGAGAGCCTCCTGATCCGCGTCGACTCGCAGAGCCACCAGTGCCTCCGTGGGAAATCCTCGACTCGTTTCAAACCCCAAGGAAATAAATAATCCTTGGCGCTAGGGAAACAAATAATCCCTAGCAATTCCTCAACTCACGAATACAAACACTCCTTGACGAGAGCCTCCTGATCCGCGTCGACTCGCAGAGCCACCAGTGCCTCCGTGGGAAATTCTCGACTCGTTTCAAACCCCAAGGAAACAAATAATCCTTGGCGCTAGGGAAACAAATAATCCTTAGCAACTTCCTCGACTCACGGATACAAACACTCCTTGACGAGAGCCTCCTGATCCGCGTCGACTCGCAGAGCCACCAGTGCCTCTGTGGGAAATCCTCGACTCGTTTCAAACCCCAAGGAAACAAATAATCCTTGGCGCTAGGGAAACAAATAATCCTTAGCAAATTCCTCGACTCACGGATATAAACACTCCTTTACGAGAGCCTCCTAATCCGCGTCGACTTGTGGAGAAACCAGTGTCTCCGCGGGAAAATTCCCGATTCGTCTCAACTTGTAAAATGAAGCCTCAGGCAGCAGGGACTAAAAAAAACTTGCTTCCTGAACAATGGGACCCTGCAAGTCAATCCAAAATGGTCTCTTGCATACTATTCACGGGTCTCACTCTCCAAAGTCGAGTTTCGACAAGGAGAGAAACAACCGCTTACGTGTCCTCTCGACTCGTAAGAGGGAAAATTCTCTTATAGGATCCTTACGAATTATAAGAGAAAACCACACTTAGGAATCCTCACGATTCCTAAGGAGAAAAAACCACCTACGAGATCCTCTCGATCCGTAGGGAGAAAAGTCTCTATGAGACCCTCACGGCTCATGGAGTTGAAAAGTCTTAGGCAGCAGATCTGAACCTGCGGCCTAAGCCATCGATGATTCTTAAGAAAGTCAATATGCGTGCTCTATTATCTGTCAACCATGTTTATCAAGATAGCATGCCGATAGTAAGAGAAAGAAGAAAGCTACAGAAGGAGAGCATCCGATTTACGTTTGATCGAGCATTCGAGACACGCTCATTCATGCACAAGCAAAAGACTCAGAACGAAAAATAAAGACAAGCTGGGATAAATTTTTTCCATTAATATGGCCAATGGTTCTTACAATCATAAAAGCAATAAACGAAAAACGTCATTACAAGGGAATAACCTCGAACCCAGGACATGGATTGAGGAACTCGAAAGGAACCCTATCTATGACTTTCCAAGCCTCGCGGACCATCCTAGTATGTTTTCTTTCGCGAGCACAAGCGTCAGGGTCCCCCCTGATGTCTTCCACCCTCTATAAGCAGCAAGTATGGCAGACTGTTGAAAGACCTCGTGCAAGAGATCGATAAGACTGTCTCGCCGTCTTTTCGAGATAAAGTTCAACAGGTACACCGAGTGCACCTTGTCCTCAGCAGCATCCAACGCCCTAAGTGGCACGCCGGAACAGAAGAGGGGAAGCGCTTCCCAGATGGCTCCCACGATAAGCTTAAGGAGGGAGGAACGTCGGGGGAGCAGTGGACCATTGTACGTGTCGAAGCGACTCATTATTTCAGCGCACTCCTCGTTCGTGAATGTTGGGGTAAAAATTTACACCCCGGTTGACCAAGTCAAAATACAAGTCAACCCCAAGCCAAGTGGGCCCAAGCCCAGACCCAGTGGGCCCATGCCCGGGTCGAGCCCGAACATGAAGCGGCCGGCCTCCCCCCATGCCAAGATAAAAATTTTGAAATAAATAATTTTGTTGTATTTCTTTTATTTTATTTTCGGATAAATGTAAGAAAAATAGGCATAAAGCCAAATTTTTGTAAAGCCCATGGCTTATGTGCAAAAAGAAATGGCACATGAGCCATGGGATAGGCAAAATGCCATTTTGTGAAGCCCAAGGGGCTATGTGTAAAATGTATGGCCTATAAAGGCAAGGATAATGAAATATCCCAACAACTTTTTCTCTCTCCAGAAATTTCTAGATCTGAGATCTCTTTCTCCTTCTTCAAGGTTCCAAGACCTTCTTCTTTTTCTTGAATTAAATCAAGAGTTCTACTCTCCTTTTTATAAAACAAATTAGTTTCTCACCACAAAACCCATCAAGGGGAACTCAGATCTTCCATTAAATCTCAAAAGGAAGAGATTTTTAAAAATCCCACATCTCTTGATCTTCAAGATCCAGCTAACAGAGGAGGAAGAAGGAGCACCCCTTTCACTAAACCCAACAAAAAAAAAAAACACTCAGGAGTCTAACTCCTCTTTGATTTCTCTTCAGAGAAATCTTTTTAGGCTAAAAGCCTCTTGTGCCTCTCCGGCGCGCAGCGCAAGTGCGCAAGGCGCCAGCGTGCCGACACGTGGTGCGCGCGCTTGCGCACCTGCGCGCCTGCGCAAGTGCGCAAGGCGCCCGCGTGCCGACACGTGGCGCGCGCGCTTGCGCACCTACGCAAGTGCGCAAGGCGCCCGCGTGCCGACACGTGGCTCGCGCGCTTGCGCACCTGCGCAAGTGCGCAAGGCGCCCGCGTGCCGACACGTGGCGCGCGCGCTTGCGCACCTGCGCAAGGCGCCCGCGTGCCGACACGTGGCGCGCGCGCTTGCGCACCTGCGCATCCCTTGGATGTCTTTTCCCCCTCTTTTTGTGTACATACATACATATATACATATGTATACAAATTTATACATACACGTACTCCACGACACTGTCCCTGTTAGAAAAAAATTTCTAACGGGGCGCTGCCCCGCACCCCGCAAGGGGGCTGCTAGCCCCCTTGACCCCCAGCCCGCTATCCGGGTAGCGGGACCCCCGTAAAAACTCTGCGTGGCTCCCGATATATCCAAAACCCCCTTTCAAAACACACGCACACTGCACATTGAGTTCGCATGACCAGTTTAACCCGTTAATCGGAGGTTCCCTCGCCCCAAAGGCGAGGGGTAATTAACGGCAGCTTAGTCCGCGGCTGCCGGAGATTCGGATCCCCACAATCATTAAACCCCCGGCCTACCCTAGGCAGGGGGAATCTGTAGTACGCCGGACAAGCGCTCGCGTATTCCCATCTCAATGGGGTGACGAAAAACACCCTACAGATTCTGGCACGCCCGGTGGGACCAATCTCTCCTCCCATATTTCGGGTTAAACGTTCATGCGAACTCAATCAATATACATATCGATTGCTTATACTGAAATGATGTTTTTTTTCCGTGCAGCAATCAACCTTCGACGACAATGTCTTCCCAGACGAATTCAACTTCCAAAGCAACCCCGATTCTGTACGTGGTCAAGATCAACGCTCGTGTGGTTCTCCCCGCAAGCCTCAGTCGACAGTGGGAGGAACCGCCCCGCCAGTTCGGCTCCGTCATCATCTACCCTGCCGGAAGCGCTCATCTGGCGGAGATCCCGGCGGAACAGGTGGCGAAGCCGGTCTCAAGGGGAAAGAGGCCGAATGTCGTGATCGCCAAGGCACCACAACCGAAACTCAAGACGCTATCTGAACAACTCCCTGGCGCTCTAGCTGGGGGCAAGACTTCCGATGCGAAGGGCAACATCAAATGTCGCGGACGAGCTCAGGCGATGACTCTAACAAATGCACAATCAGGCGTATCTCTAAGGCCCTCCATCAACCGGTCTGCGGCATCTTCCCAAAAAGTCGAAGTCCGCCAGGTGCTTAGAACAGAAAAGTTAAGGCAGAAGCGGCTCAGGTATCGAGCCAACAAGAGGGCCAAGGCTTCGGCCAAATGGAATCGTGTGAAGTTCCAAGTGCAGGGTTGCTCGGCGACGACGGCCGAGTCGGACGTAAGAATCAGCAATTCCTTCGAGCCTCTGAAGTGGGTTCAGAAAAACGCCATGACCGCCAGAATCAAGAAGACAGCGGTCCGAACAGTGCCACAAAGAGACGTGTCCCGGCCCCAACAGAAAAAGTATGACACGGTCTCTTCAAGAGTCTATCAAGCACTCTGTGCCGCACGAAAGCAGCGGGGCAAACCCAGAAAAGAAGCGCCAGCACCATTCAAGAACCTGGTTAGGCCAGCCACCTTCAATCGACTACCAGCTAACGAAACAAGGGGGTCAAGACAGCAATCCGTGAAATCAGCTGCCAATAATAGAAAGACGGCCGGATATATCATCCATACGGTCTATATGGCGGGCGGGCGCCCCAGCGACAACCTTCGCAGCAAAAGCAAGGATGGGGTCACCACATCCCAAGCTCAATCTAGCCTGAATGTGGTTGCCGCTGCCCAAGAACAGCCGCCCCCGCTGGATGAAGAAAACCCTCTCGATGAGGATGATAGGCAGAAAGACCCCTCGGTCCATGCAGAGTCAAGCTCAGACAGCGAGGAAGAGCCGACTTTCCGCCCCAGGACCGCAGAGCAAGAGCTGCTTCAAGAGCTTCGAAAACAGCTCAGGAGCAAGGATAAAGAGATGGCCAAGCTCTATTCGAAAATTGACGACTTAACGAACGTGGTGATGCAGCTTATGGCTCAAATTGCTCGAGCGCCTCCCAATCAGGCACAAGCCGCTACTAATCAGCCGGGTGACGACAATCCGAGGCAGCCAATGCCTGTTCCTTTGGGACCAAGACTGGTCGAGCCAAATGAAAGCCGGCTACATTCCGCTTCTGGGGACGCCGTGGCCCCAGATAGCACTATCCCGCTAACACAGGATCGGATAATGGATTTGGTCACCAGCAAGGTTAAAACATTGGTGGCCGAAGCTGAAGCTCAGAAAGAAATCGGCAGTAGTGGGCGGCCATATCCCGCGCAGTACGATCTGATTGAGTTCCCAAGCGGCTACGTCATTCCTAAGTTCGGAAGATTTGATGGAACGGGGAATGCAAACCAGCACGTCGCCCACTTCAAAGCATCGTGCGGAAATACAGGGGGCAATGACGCGCTCCTTCTTCGTCAGTTTGTCAACAGCCTGACCGGCGTCGCCTTCGACTGGTATGCGAGTATACCGGACGGGTCCGTCATTACCTTTGCCCAAATGGAGTCCCTGTTTCGGCAAAGGTTCATGAGTGTCAGTGATAAAATCTCCATTGCCGACCTTGTGAGGACTAAGCCGGGGAAGAATGAAAGCAACACCGACTTTATCGCCCGATGGCGTAATCTCACAGTCAAATGCGAACCGCCGCTGGAGCAGGACCGGTCCGTCAGCCTTCTCATTGGGAACCTCAGCAATTGGATGGTCCCATTCTTGTGTACAGCGGGCCTCAAGACATTTCAGGAGCTAACCAAGAAAGTTCAAATGCTAGAACGCTAGAAGCAAGAGTCCCCGCCGGACTCTCAGAGAGACAAAACCTGGAAAAGCAAGCGGGACGACAACCGTAGAAGCGGGAGTTCCAGCAGTACCAATGTCTTCAATGCGTCCGACAATAAAGAAAAGCGAAGGGCGGGCGAATCCAAAACCAACCGGTCGCGAAAGCCATTGCTGGGAGGAGATGGGCCTTCCCTAGAGGAGAAAAAGAACAAGGTTTACTCTTTCAGAAGGGACAAGGTCCGCAAGATATTTAAAGATGCCTTGAACAACGGCTTACAATTGCCGGAGTCGAAAAGACCCCAAGAAGCAAAAATGACCGACAATCCTCTGTATTGCCCGTACCACCGAGTAGTGAGCCATGCGATCGAGGATTGCTATATCTTCAAAGACTGGGTCGAGAAGAAGTACAAGGCTGGAGAGATCGAGCTATCCAAAAGCGTGTTGGTGAACAATCAAGTTGCAACCGCCAACTTTATACAGACGGAAGCCGAAGCCTTCTGGGAGCAGACAGCCGAACCCGCGGCCCTAAGAAATGAAACGGACTCATCGCGGCCTCCGTGGAGTACGCACATATCTAATAAGACGCAGAAGATGCTAAAGCTACTTCAGAAAGAGCCCAGGATGGAATGGGAAGGACAGAAGAAGCCTACCAGTCCAGCTGCCTATGCGTCTCCATCAGGCTCAAAATCCAAGAAGCTCAAGAAGAAGAAAAGTGTAGCTCGGCGCGAAAAGGAGCCTGCAGGGAGATCGACCATTCAAAAATATATCGATTCCCTCGAAGAATATGAACAAAGGGAAAGAACATTGATTCAATTGAATGAGTTCTTCCCTGTACAAGCGGCTGAAATTCTGGAGGAGTTAGAAGAAGACTCCAATGAAGAGATCCCAGCAGTGACCTGCTACGCCATCCATCTTGGCAGCGACTCCGAGGATGAGCTCTGTTTTCCCGAAGAGGACGAGGAGCTCACCACAAAGGCTAATCAAATCCAGCTCAGAAGCGGCAGGGCTCTACCGCCAAATCAGGGCAACGCCCCAAAAGGGAAGGAAAAACAAGTCGCTAATGAAGAAGATGGCAGAGAACCAGCTGATGAAAACACAAATCCTTCCTCGGTGGACTATAATGTCTTGGCACATCTCCGGAAGCTTCCATCTCTCCTGAGCATCTACGACGCCTTGGTCCTATCTAAGGAGCTTAGAGACGTTCTCATTCACGCTCTACAAAACCCCGAGCGGTATCAGGCTCACTTTGCGGAAATTAATATGAAAGAAGCCCAGCACGCTTTGCATGCCGCCGCAGTCACATTTAAGGATGAAGACTTGCTACTGGGAACGGCTGAGCATAATCGGCCGCTTTACGTGAACGGGTACAGCGACGGAGATCGAATTAATCGTATATTGATTGATCCGGGGTCCTCAGTGAACATCATGAACTTGCGAACTCTGAAGAGTTTGTCAATGGACGTCCGACACCTGTCGAGGGAAAGGATTGTCATTCAAGGGTTCAACCAAAATTGCCAGCAAGTTCTAGGTTCTATAGCTTTGCCAATCAAATTTGGGGATCTGCAAACTGAA
Source organism: Agapanthus africanus (assembly GCA_030015575.1). Lineage (NCBI taxonomy): Eukaryota > Viridiplantae > Streptophyta > Magnoliopsida > Asparagales > Amaryllidaceae > Agapanthus > Agapanthus africanus. Next base: position 17,990,579 of record CM057344.1, read on the forward strand.
GCTAAGATATACGTGATCGACGCCGACACATCTTATAAGATTCTCTTGGGGCGGCCGTGGATCCATGATTACGGCATCATTCCGTCGACTCTCCATCAATGCATGAAGTATACTAAAAATGGCGAAGAAAGACGTATTGACGGAGACATCCAGCCGTTCGGTGTGCATGAAGTCCGATACGAAGATTCTCGGTACTTTACGAACCACCAAAATGCTAAGCCACAACTGACTGAGGATAGAACGGCCCCAAGACTCAAAAGCAAATCTGCGCCGGCTATCACTTTCAAAAGCAAAAATACCCAAGTACGCCCACATTTCGGCAGCGACACTGATGAGTCCGACGCTGGAAGCCCGTCCTTCCGCCAAACTCGCCCTCATTTCGGAAGCGATACGGACGAATCTGTTACTGAAGGCCCATCTAGCAGCAAAGTCCGCCTTCATCTTGGCAGTGACACTGAAGAGTCAGAAGAAGAGGACCTGCCGTGCGACAGCTGTGCAGATCGACCCCCCATGCAGCAAGCGAAACTACGAGAGACCTTCGAAGTCGCAGAAGGGTCCCTGGCTATCACAAGGGTGCCGGAACGGATGTGCAAAGAGCTCGACGCATTGTCAGTCTCTACCGTGGACCAGCTGAAAACTTTCTACGTGCCCGGGAGGAAAAATGGACAGAAGGGCATCCTGTTTTACAAGTCAAACCCCGTTGTGCACCCGGACGATCTTTCTGTCGCGTGCCTTCCCTATGAGAGAGGCATAAGAGCCGTCCTCAATCCCAGATACTATGCGCCCGAGATGCGGGAATACTTTAAGAAGTGCGGATGCCGGTTATATCAAACGGAGTCCGAAGCAAAGTTTTACGAAGGGCTATGGTATCCGCCCCAGGTCCGAGCACTCATCGATGGACGAATTCTAGATAGACGGGGCATAGGCTACATTCAACCTGATTCCAAAGCGTGCTACATGATCCATGTTGGTGAGGCCAGCGAAGGATCGAATAATGATGACGAGATAGCCGAGCCAGAAGAAGCTCCTCAAGAGCTCGAAGATGGCGGACAAGCAACCTTTGATGAGCTAACCGAGATTGACTTAGGAACGCCCGATAATCCAAGGCCGACCTACATCAGCTCACTCTTGTCGGAGGAAATGAAAGAGCAGATAATTGCCCTGCTGCGCGAGTTCGTCGACTGCTTCGCGTGGACGTACAAAGAAATGCCTGGCCTTTCCCCTGAGGTAGCCGTGCATAAGCTGGCTATATCTCCTGATGCTAAGCCAGTCAAACAAGCTCCTCGAAGAATGAGAAGGGAGTTGGAAGAAAAGGTCATCGAGGAAACTAAGAAGCTCATCGATGCCGGCTTCATCAGGGAAGAGAAATACGCGGACTGGATCGCATGCATAGTCCCAGTGAAGAAGAAAAATGGGCAGATCCGAGTTTGTGTCGATTTCAGGGACCTCAACAAGGCATGTCCTAAAGACGACTTCCCGCTACCGGTCATGGAAATGATGGTCGATGACACCTCAAATTACGAACTGTTCACCTTTATGGACGGCTCGTCTGGATACAATCAGATCAAGATGTCGCCTGAGGATGAGAAGCACACAGCATTTCGAACCCCGATCGGAATATATTGCTACAAGGTAATGCCATTCGGACTGAAGAACGCAGGTGCTACATATCAAAGGGCGATGACTAATATCTTTGATGACCTAATCCATAAAGTCGTTGAATGCTATGTTGATGATCTGGTCATCAAGACTAAAGCCAAGGCCGATCATATCCAAGATCTCAGGACCGTTCTCACCAGACTGAGGGAATACGATCTGAAGATGAATCCTCTGAAGTGCGCTTTTGGCGTGTCATCGGGAAAATTCCTGGGCTTCATAGTCCGACATCGAGGGATCGAAGTTGACCCATCAAAGATAAAGGCTATCGTGGAGATGCCCCCTCCGAAGAGTCTGACGCAGCTAAGATCTTTTCAAGGCAAGCTTGCTTATATACGGAGGTTTATCTCAAATTTATCAGGGAGATGTAGGCCCTTCTCAAAGCTCATGAAGAAAGGAGCTCCTTTTATCTGGGATGCCGAATGTCAAGCAGCTTTCGAAAGCATCAAACAGTACTTGTTGCACCCTCCAGTGCTGGCCGCTCCCATTCCAAATAAACCGCTGATTCTCTACACTGCCGCGTTGGACGAGTCACTCGGTGCGCTCCTTGCCCAGAATAATGAGGAGGGAAAAGAAAATGCCCTCTACTACCTCAGTCGAACTCTAGTCGGGGCGGAACACAACTACTCCCCAATCGAAAAGCAATGCCTGGCTCTGATATTTGCTGTGAAGAAGCTGAGGCACTATTTGCTCGCTCATCGGGTTATGCTGATCTCCAAGGTCGACCCGCTCAAACACTTGATGACCCAAGCAAGCCTAGCCGGCAGAATGGCAAGATGGGCTGTCATGCTACTTGAGTTTGACATAGTTTATACCCCTCAGAAAGCAGTAAAAGGGCAAGCTCTTGCAGACTTTCTCGCTGCTCATCCCATACCAGAAGGGTCGCCGCTAAATTGTGAGTTACCCGATGAACAAGTGCTGCACCTCGAGGAAGATGAGCCATGTTGGGAGCTCTACTTCGATGGAGCCTCGTCAATAAGGACCTCCAGTAAATCAAGCGTCCCGGAGATAAAAGCAGGGATAGGATTGGTGTTCATCACACTATCAATGGGAACCCTACGGCGTTCTTTTGCTCTCACCGAGCCTCGGACAAACAATGAAGCTGAGTATGAAGCTCTGATAGCTGGTTTGGAGCTTGCCATAGAAATGGAAATCCTTCGGCTACGGGTTTACGGTGACTCCCAGCTTGTCGTCAACCAAGTAAGCGGCGACTATAAGATATACAAACCCGAGTTAGCTCGGTACAGAGGTCGAGTGGTGGAACTCATGAAACGGTTTACTCATATTGAACTAACGAGAGTCCCTAGAGCGTTGAACGGAAAGGCTGATGTACTCGCTCGCTTGGCCAAGGAGCTGGCTGATCCTGACATGGACGAAATTCTGATCACAGTCAGGAGCCGGCAAATTCTACCCCCAGTCTCTCTACGAGAAGAAGAAAGCGCGGAACAGAAGAGCAGTCCTGCGGAAGAAGCTTCGATCATCCAAGACGAGCCCGATTGGAGAGAACCCTTCATAGAGTACCTCCGATACGACAGGCTGCCCGAAGGAAAATCTGCGAGGATTCAGCTGAAGAAGAGAGCTCTCCGATACGTGTTTGTAAATGACACGCTATACCGCAGGTCATATGACCAACTCTGGCTCAGGTGCCTGTCATCGGCCGAAGCCCGAAAAGTCATGAAAGAAGTTCACTCAGGCGTTTGCGGTGCTCACCAATCTGGCCCCAAGATGCGACTGCAAATTAAACGGCTTGGGTATTACTGGCCCACCATGATACGGGATTGCGGAGAGCATGCAAAGAAATGTTATATCTGCCAAATTCACGGTGATTTTATTCACAAGCATCCCAATCCATTGCATCCTACGGTGGCGTCATGGCCCTTCGAAGTCTGGGGCACCGACATTGTTGGCCCAATTGATCCTCCGTCATCTAAAGGCCACCGGTTCATACTGGCCGCGACAGACTACTTCTCCAGATGGGCTGAAGCTGTCCCGCTAAAAGAAGTCAAGACAAAAGATATTCTGACATTCTTCCAGCATAATATTCTATACCGCTTTGGTACACCAAGAAGAATCATTTCTGACAATGGGCCTTCTTTCAAGAGCTTCAATGTCTCAAGGTTCGCTACTCAGCACAAGATAGACTGGAGATATTCCTCCATCTATAATCCAAGAGCCAACGGGCTAGCCGAAGCCTTCAATAAGACTCTATGCAAGCTCCTGAGGAAAAATGCTTCAGCCAACAAGAGAGACTGGAATCTCAAACTTCACGAGGCGTTGTGGGCATATCGTACCACGCACCGTACTCTAACACAGTCCACTCCATACTCATTGCTCTTCGGAGTGGAGGCGGTCCTCCCCCTCGAAGTCGAAGTCCCAAGCTTAAGAATGGCCGTTCAGCACGAGTTGACGGAGGAGGAAAACGTGCTCCTTCGACTTGAAGAGCTCGATGCCCTCGAAGAAAAGAGGCTCGCGGTGCAACAAAATCTGGAGCTATACCGAGCCCAAGTGTCACGGGCTTATGACAAGATAACCCGTCTCCGCGCCTTCAAGAAAGGTGAATTGGTGTTGGTCCTCAAAAGACCGATCATCCTCAATCGACATGCCAAGGGAAAATTCGAGCCAAATTGGGAAGGACCATACGTCATCGAGAAAGTGTTCGACGGAGGATCCTACCAACTAATAAGTGCCGAGGGATAAAGGCCCATGCCACCCATCAATGGCCGATATCTCAAGAAATACTACACGTGAATGCTCTAAGTCGCAGGCAAATTGAGCACATCAGCCCTACGGTCTGGATCATACATCCTGCAAAACCGTATACAATCCACGGGCGTAAATGACCCCTATCTCTCCCAAATTCTGCTGGTAAGACTACTTTTAAAGTCCCACCAGCGGCAAAAAAAAAGAAAAGAAAAAAGAAAAAAAAAAAGAAAAGAAAAGAGGAAAAATAAAAAGGTATGTCCACAAGCAAAACGGGCACGGATGAAAACCCGAAAGGGCTCCGTGAGTAAAAACAGCAGGACTACCGGCGAGTCTGTGAAAACCCGAAAGGGCGCAAACTCGTGAAAAGAGATGAAATACACTCGCAAAGCCCTCTCGACCTTGCGAGGAGAAAACCCCTGCGTGAGATCCTTACGACTCACAAAGGAGCAACACACTTAGGAATCCTCACGATTCCTAAGGAGAAAATACACCTGCGGGATCCTTACGACTCGTAGGGAGAAAATGCTTTTATGGGACCCTCACGGCCCGTAAAATTGAAAAGCCTTGGGTGGTAGGGACCCAAACCTATCTCCTAAGCCATCGTTCCCCAACGGGCAACGGCAAATGATGAGTCGCTCCTGGCATTTCGCTTCAGTGTTAGCGGTGCTGATGCCGACCAAAAACCCAAATCCCAAGTCCTCCCAAGGCAAATGATGAGTTGCTCCTGGCATTATTCCAGTGCAGCAATGCTGATGCCAAACAAATTCCAAATCCCATACCTCAACGGCGAATGATGAGTCGCTCCTGGTACCACATTCCAGTGCAGCGATGCAGACGCCAACAAATCCCTGAAATCTTTCTGGCCCTACGGTCTGGATCATACATCCTGCAAAACCGTATACAATCCACGGGCGTAAAACAATCCAAATCTCTCCTAAGTCCTACCGGTGAGACCACATTCAAAGTCCCACTAAAAAAAAAAAAAAAAGGTATGTCCACAAGCAAAATGGGCACGGAGGAAAACCCGAAAGGGCTCCGTGAGTAAAAACAGCAGGACTGCCGACGAGTTTGTGAAAACCTGAAAGGGCGCAAACTCGTGAAAAGAAGATGAAATGCACTCTCAAAGTCCTCTCGACTTTGAGAGGAGGAAATTCCCGCGTGAGATCCTTACGACTCACAAAGGAGCAACACACTTAGGAGTCCCCACGACTCCTATGGAGAAAATACGCCTACGAGATCCTTTCGACTCGTAGGGAGAAAATGCTTTTATGGGACCCTCACGGCCCATAAAATTGAAAAGTCTCAGGTGATAGGGATCTAAACCTGCCTCCTAAGCCATCAATTCTCAAATTCTCTCGGGGCAAATGATGAGTTACTCCTGGCATTATTCCAGTGCAGCAATGCAGATGCCAAACAAAAACCAAAATCCCAAAATCCTCTCCATGACAGATGATGATTCGCTCCTGGTACCATGTTCCAGTATAGCGATGCTGATGTCAACCCAAATCAAAATCAACAAGTCAACTTCCACTCCGACCGTCCACGTCGCTAAAAGGGCAGCACCGACCGTCCATGTCGCAAAAAGGGCAGAACCGACCGTCCACGTCGCTAAAAGGGCAGCACCGACCGTCCATGTCGCAAAAAGGGCAGAACCGACCGTCCACGTCGCTAAAAGGGCAGCACCGACCGTCCACGTCGCAAAAAGGGCAGAACCGACCGTCCAAGTCGCAAAAAGGGCAGCACCGACCGTCCACGTCGCTAAAAGGGCAGCACCGACCGTCCATGTCGCAAAAAGGGCAGAACCGACCGTCCACGTCGCTAAAAGGGCAGCACCGACCGTCCATGTCGCAAAAAGGGCAGAACCGACCGTCCAAGTCGCAAAAAGGGCAGCACCGACCGTCCACGTCGCTAAAAGGGCAGCATCGACCGTCCACGTCGCTAAAAGGGCAGCACCGACCGTCCAAGTCGCTAAAAGGGCAGCAACGACCGTCCAAGTCGCTAAAAGGGCAGCACCGACCGTCCATGTCGCAAAAAGGGCAGCACCGACCGTCCACGTCGCTAAAAGGGCAGCACCGACCGTCCATGTCGCAAAAAGGGCAGAACCGACCGTCCACGTCGCTAAAAGGGCAGCACCGACCGTCCATGTCGCAAAAAGGGCAGCACCGACCGTCCATGTCGCAAAAAGGGCAGCACCGACCGTCCACGTCGCTAAAAGGGCAGCACCGACCGTCCATGTCGCAAAAAGGGCAGAACCGACCGTCCAAGTCGCAAAAAGGGCAGCAACGACCGTCCAAGTCGCTAAAAGGGCAGCACCGACCGTCCACGTCGCTAAAAGGGCAGCACCGACCATCCAAGTCGCAAAAAGGGCAGCATCGACCGTCCAAGTCGCTAAAATGGCAGCATCGGCCGTCCACGTCGCTAAAAGGGCAGCATCGACCGTCCACGTCGCTAAAAGGGCAGCACCGACCGTCCAAGTCGCTAAAAGGGCAGCAACGACCGTCCAAGTCGCTAAAAGGGCAGCACCGACCGTCCAAGTCGCAAAAAGGGCAGCGCAGGATTCCTACAAAGCCGGAACCAGACAACTCCGGGCCAGGGAAAACGTCTATCACGGACACTCCGTCTCGGAGACATGTTAAGCAACGACCGTCCAAGTCGCTAAAAGGGCAGCACCGACCGTCCAAGTCGCTAAAAGGGCAGCGCAGGATTCCTACAAAGCGGGAACCAGACAACTCCGGGCCAGGGAAAACGTCTATCACGGACACTCCGTCTCGGAGACATGTTAAGCAACGACCGTCCATGTCGTAAAAAGGGCAATGCCAGCTTCCCAAAAAACGGGAACCAAATCAAGTCGCCTCCACGTGAAAAAAAGATCCATCAATTTCATGCACACGACCCACATATGTGGTGTGCATTTATTGATGGGGGGCAATTTGTTGGGGTAAAAATTTACACCCCGGTTGACCAAGTCAAAATACAAGTCAACCCCAAGCCAAGTGGGCCCAAGCCCAGACCCAGTGGGCCCATGCCCGGGTCGAGCCCGAACATGAAGCGGCCGGCCTCCCCCCATGCCAAGATAAAAATTTTGAAATAAATAATTTTGTTGTATTTCTTTTATTTTATTTTCGGATAAATGTAAGAAAAATAGGCATAAAGCCAAATTTTTGTAAAGCCCATGGCTTATGTGCAAAAAGAAATGGCACATGAGCCATGGGATAGGCAAAATGCCATTTTGTGAAGCCCAAGGGGCTATGTGTAAAATGTATGGCCTATAAAGGCAAGGATAATGAAATATCCCAACAACTTTTTCTCTCTCCAGAAATTTCTAGATCTGAGATCTCTTTCTCCTTCTTCAAGGTTCCAAGACCTTCTTCTTTTTCTTGAATTAAATCAAGAGTTCTACTCTTCTTTTTATAAAACAAATTAGTTTCTCACCACAAAACCCATCAAGGGGAACTCAGATCTTCCATTAAATCTCAAAAGGAAGAGATTTTTAAAAATCCCACATCTCTTGATCTTCAAGATCCAGCTAACAGAGGAGGAAGAAGGAGCACCCCTTTCACTAAACCCAACAAAAAAAAAACACTCAGGAGTCTAACTCCTCTTTGATTTCTCTTCAGAGAAATCTTTTTAGGCTAAAAGCCTCTTGTGCCTCTCCGGCGCGCAGCGCAAGTGCGCAAGACGCCAGCGTGCCGACACGTGGTGCGCGCGCTTGCGCACCTGCGCGCCTGCGCAAGTGCACAAGGCGCCCGCGTGCCGACACGTGGCGCGCGCGCTTGCGCACCTGCGCAAGTGCGCAAGGCGCCCGCGTGCCGACACGTGGCGCGTGCACCTGCGCAAGTGCGCAAGGCGCCCGCGTGCCGACACGTGGCTCGCGCGCTTGCGCACCTGCGCAAGTGCGCAAGGCGCCCGCGTGCCGACACGTGGCGCGCGCGCTTGCGCACCTGCGCAAGGCGCCCGCGTGCCGACACGTGGCGCGCGCGCTTGCGCACCTGCGCATCCCTTGGATGTCTTTTCCCCCTCTTTTTGTGTACATACATACATATATACATATGTATACAAATTTATACATACACGTACTCCACGACACTGTCCCTGTTAGAAAAAAATTTCTAACGGGGCGCTGCCCCGCACCCCGCAAGGGGGCTGCTAGCCCCCTTGACCCCCAACCCGCTATCCGGGTAGCGGGACCCCCGTAAAAACTCTGCGTGGCTCCCGATATATCCAAAACCCCCTTTCAAAACACACGCACACTGCACATTGAGTTCGCATGACCAGTTTAACCCGTTAATCGGAGGTTCCCTCGCCCCAAAGGCGAGGGGTAATTAACGGCAGCTTAGTCCGCGGCTGCCGGAGATTCGGATCCCCACAATCATTAAACCCCCGGCCTACCCTAGGCAGGGGGAATCTGTAGTACGCCGGACAAGCGCTCGCGTATTCCCATCTCAATGGGGTGACGAAAAACACCCTACAGTGAACTCTCGATTTTGAGAGCGGCCAAGTCGGCGGATGTCCCCGTAAGAGATGATCTCGTTAAGAGCATACATGTGGGCGTCCAATGTTCCTGTGAAAGAGGATCAACAGAATTATCAGAAAAACTGATTAAGCAAAACAATATAATGCAATGAGGAATAAAATGCCATCTTCAAACTCTAAGATCAGTGAAACACTCTTGAGAGTTCTTTTAGATCAAAGGGATTTACGTTTTTCCAAAGATGCAAGTTTCTGTTTATGGGTTGAGAAACCCTGAAACAGATTCCTGAGAGCAAAGCTCTATTTGGTGAAACCCCAAAAGGATTTTCTTTAGATCAAGAGATCTATGAGAGCAAGGCTCTGTTAATTAAACTTAATTTGATTTAATTTAAAAAAAATTACCTAAAAGGGTGCTAGGTTTTGAACTTTGAAAGTTCTTAAAAAGAAACGAGAGCAGGGCTCTAAAAGTTCTTAAATATGAGCAAAGCTCTGAGGTCCTGAAAGTAAAAATCTAAAAGATGATAATCATCTGTTGAGGACCAAAGGTCCTATTTATAGGCATCAAGTGCCCGTTCAACTTCCAAAAGTTACCGCAAACGGTTGGAATTCTGTCACCGTTGCGCTCACGTTTTCAGAGCCACGTAAGCGCAACGGTAGGGGGGCACTTGTTTACCCCAATCAGAGCAAAGCTCTGTTCAATTTCCGAGGTGGGAGATGAAGCAACGCTTTATCTTCCCCCAATCATAAGCAAAGCTTCGCTTTGAAAATTTAAACTTCAATAAATGAAGCAGCGCTTCAGATCCTTTGCGCTGCGCGCAATGCGCCACGTGTCTGGCGCAGATGCATTAGCGCGGCGTCCAAAAATGCGCACTCGATCAGAGCAAAGCTCTGTTAAAGGAAGCAACGTTTCAGCTGCACAAACGTTGCGCTATGCGACGCGTGTCGGCGCAGATGCGCTTGCGCAGTTGTGCTGCGCTGTGCGCCGCACGACACGTGTCGGCATAGATGCGCTAGGGCAGTCGCGCAGCGCTTTGCGCTGCGCGACACGTGTCAGCGCAGATGCACTAGCGCAGATGCACCGTTTCATAAAAGAAAGAGGCCAAACACCAAAGACAATTCATCCTTTTAAGGATCACATACATTTAGTAATAGTAGACTAAAATCATACGATGCACAAATACAATAGAGAACTAAAATAAAAGAACCTTTAACAGATAATGAAATATTCGATTAAAAAGGAAAATGTTTGTTCATTATTATTGTTATTACATTTAAAAAAGATTACCGAATACGGGATTGGAAAGACAAGGGTTTGCAAAAAGAAGAAGAAGATTATTCAGCTCCCTCTCCGTCTTCTCCATCATGTCGAAACGGCGATCCTCCCGAGGGGTAGCCATCCAACGGTCGATGCCGGACTCCTGGGAAAAAGTAGCGATGACAACCCGACAAGCCCGTATCTGGCTCAGCAAGTGGAAGGAGAAGTCCCTCAGGGCTTTGGTGATCAAGTGCGCTTCGAGAAAGCACTCAATCTTATCCTCGGCGGCATCCAGCATCGCCGAGGACATCTCTGCTGGAGGAGGGGGATGTCGGCGAGCACCGAGGCAAGGATCATCCGAAGCCAAATGGAATTCGGAGGGAGAGGAGACCCCACACGAGTCAAAAGCTCGTGCATTGCGGCATCGCATTGCTCGTCCGAGAGAGAAGGGTCCACCAGGCGCGCAGCAAAACGGGGAACGATGTCCCGAATCGGCACCTCCCATGGTTGTCGGCGGGCATGAGGGCGGTTGCAAGCCATGATCGAAGAGGTTCTCTGAAAATGAGAGAAGAAAAGGCTCAGCCTCGAGTTATATATATAGACCCAAGCATAGAAAATTTTGTGCACAATGAAATCGTTTCCAAGGTCCGGGAAATCAGAATTTTGGAAATACAAGTTTGACTTGAAAAAAGGAGATGAAAAGATATCTCAGGCGAAGCGACGCTTCCGATTTGCCCAAAATCTAAGTTTTAATAAATGAAGCAACGCTTCAGATCCTCTGCGCTGAGCGTAGGGCGCCACATGTCAGGCGCAGATGCATCAGCGCAGCGCCCAAGGCAGCGCACCCAATCAGAGCAAAGCTCTGTTTTAAACAAAATTAAATGAAGCAACGCTTCAGTTGCGCTGCGCTGTGCGCTGCGCTGTGCGCTGCGCGACACGTGTCAGCGCAGATGCGCTAGCGCGGTTGCGTTGCGCTATACGCTGCGTGACACGTGTCATGCGCTGGGGCATCTGCGCCAAACAGTATTAAAATTCTAAAGAAATCTTTTCTGTTCTTGCTAAAACAAGAAGATTTTCTTCTGTAAAACAGAAACCCTTGGATCAAAGATCCAATGGTGGGGAAAATTCCCCAAATCACTCAAAGAAAGATCTCTTAAACAAATTTAACTAATTTATGGGCACTATAAAAAGGACCCTAGACCTCAATTCAAAAAAAAGAAGATTTTTGTGAAAAATTAAACAGAGAAGACTCTGAAGAATTGGAGAGAAATCCTCAAGAACAAAGAAAAAGGTAAAAACCTTTAGAAAAAGAGAAAATTCTCTTATGAACAGATCATTGATCTGAGAACAAGATCTAGGAACTCTAATGAAAAGAAAAGAAAAAAATAAATAATAAACAGTGCCTTGCACTTCTTTTTATGAACCATTGGTTCTGAATCTAAAAGATTCTCAAGATAACAGTGCCTTGAACCTTATATGAACCACTGGTTCTTTAGAAAACAAGAAAAAAAAACTTGTTTTCTCTGATCTGAAATTGATCCAAAAGAATAAGAACAGTGCCCAGCACTTGCCAAAACTGCGCTACTGCGCAAGCCGCCAGGAAGCGCCACGTGTCAGCAGCGCAGTGCACTAACGCAGCGCACTGCGCTGTTGCGCTTGCGCTCACCAGAACGTGACACGTGTCACCTCCACGAGCGCTTGCGCTCATTAATTGCGCAAAGTACCTGACAAGCCATGTGGGACACTGTCTAGGTATCTAATGCAATGCATTATTAAAGGGCAGAGCCCAATCAAAGGTCCAAGGGACCAAATAAAAGTGCTGCACATTATTTTAAAAAGGCAGAGCCCAATTAAAAAGTCTAAACAGACCAAAAATAATGCTATGCATTATGTAAAGGGGCAGAGCCCAATTGAGAGGTCCAAAGAACCAAAACAAATGCTCTGCATTATAATAAAAAGGGCAGAGCCCAGTCAAAATAGGCATAAATAGCCTGAAGTAATGCTATGCATCATTCTAAAAAGGGGAAAGCCCAAATAGTGGCCTAACAGGCTAAATGTAAACAAAATGTGAACATTTTCAACTGGACTTAGCCCAATTTTGGCCGTAAGTCCTTAAATAAAATTGACTGAGCAAGATTGCTCTCTTAAATCAATTTACGACCAGTTCGAGGGTACATCTCCGAACTCCTCTGACACATGCCGTTGTAATCCTTCAACGACGTCAGAGAGGTGACGGGTCCCGACAACCGCATATCAACATGGACTGCGGGGTCCTTAAACTCATGGACCGAAACGTCCTTAAACTAATGCTGGACCGAAACGTCCTTAAACTAATACCGGACCGAAACGTCCTTAAACTAATGCCGGACCGAAACGTCCTTAAACTAATGCCGGACCGAAACGTCCTTAAATCGGACCGAAACGTCCTTAAACTAATACCGGACCGAAACGTCCTTAAACTAATACCGGACCGAAACGTCCTTAAACTAATACCGGACCGAAACGTCCTTAAACTAATATTCGTCCCAAAATGGGAATGTTGGACCGAAACGTTCTTAAAATAATATTGGACCGAAACGTCCTTAAACTAATGTCGGACCACCACGTCCCTAAACTGGAATATAGACCACCACGTCCCTAAACTGGAATACGGACCATCATGTCCCTAAACTGGAACATGGACCACTACGTCCCTAAACTGGAACAATAGAGCCTTCAAATGCTCTCTTGCCGGATCTAAACGGTACTGTTTAAGTTGATCTTAGCCCCAAACACGGCTAACGTATCCTTAAACACTCAAATGGACTATAAAATTCCAAATCAACTCTGGTTCGAAGGTACATCTCTGAACTCCTCTGACACCTATCGTTGTAATCCTTCAACGACGTCAGAGAAGTGACGAGTCCTGACGGCCATATAATAAACGGATCACCACGTTAAGTTGATCTTAGTCAAACAGGACTAACGTATCCTTGACGAACGTTTAAGTCGATCTTAGCCTCAACACGGCTAACGTATCCTTAAACTAAAAATATCAAACCCAAATCTAAGTAAATACGGATTTGGACTAATCCACGTCCTACGGGCGACGGCATTACTCAGTCTCCGTATACAATCCACGGGCAACCACAAACAAAACAAACACACACGACGCGAAGTGAAATTCTGGAGTAGGAGAAAGTTGTTACCGCGATGCGGTAGCATAATTAACTGCAGGGGCTTGCGCCTGCAGGGAAGAGCATCCCCACAATCAAAAACCCCTCACCTCGAGGGGGAATCTGAAGAAGTCTGCTACATCGGCCGTATCCGTCTAAACCTCCGATGCACAGTGCCATAAATCAATTTGGCATCTTCGGAGAGATGGACGGATAAGACCAAATAGCATCTGCCCCGAATCCCAGCGTCAGGACCTCGCGGTCTTGTGCGCCGCCTTTCGGAGGGGAACAGTTCTCTTCCAAATTACCATTTAGAAAGGCCGTCTTTACGTCCATCTGCCAGATTTCATAATCGTGGAAGGCAGCAATAGCAAGAAGGACCCGAATAGATTTAAGCATAGCCACTGGAGAAAAGGTTTCGTCATAGTCCAATCCAGGTCTTTGACGGAAACCTTTTGCAATAAGTCTAGCCTTATAGGTTTCAACCTGTCTATCTACACCAATCTTCTTTTTGAAGATTCATTTGCATCCTACGGGTTTTATCCCATCTGGAGCAATGTCCAAAGTCCATACTTTGTTAGTGTACATGGACTCAATTTCGGTCCGCATTGCATCCAGCCATTTTTCTGAGTCACCGCTCTGAATGGCTTGCTGGAAGCTAGTAGGCTCATCATAGTCAATAGTGCAATCCTCTCTATCCCCGTCTATGAGAAAGCCGTAGTATCTCTCGGGCGGATGAGACTGCCTACTACTCCTGCGGAGTGGCATCGGGATGTCCCTTTCTTCTGAAGCCTCAGGTTCTACCATACTTTCAGTAGTAGTTTGTGGTTCTGGAATTTCTTCCAGTTCTATTTCGCTCCCACCCATTTCCTTTTCTACAAACTGATGTTCTAGAAAATGGGAATTACGAGAAACAAAAACCTTTTGTTCCTCTGCGTAATAGAAATAATATCCTTTGGAATTCTTCGGATATCCCACAAACTTACATTGTACTGATCGTGCCTCGAGTTTGTCCACATGCTGCTTTTTAACAAAAGCTGGACATCCCCATATCTTCAGATGCTGAAGATGGGGTTTTTTTCCACTCCATATTTGATATGGCGTGGTAGGCACAGTCTTGGTAGGAGCCCTGTTTAGAAGATATGCCGCTGATTCTAGCGCATAACCCCAGAATGATCGCGGTAACTCAGCGTTACTCATCATGGAACGAACCATATCCAATAGGGTTCGATTCCTCCTTTCCGATACACCGTTGTGTTGTGGTGTGTATGGAGGAGTAAGCTGAGAGAGAATTCCATTCTCTTTTAAGTAACCCAGGAACTCGGCACTTAAGTATTCACCACCTCGATCAGATCTCAGTGTCTTTATACTCTTGCCTGTTTGTTTTTCTACTTCATTCTTGTATTCTTGGAATTTCTCAAAGGCCTCGGATTTATGCTTCATTAAGAAGACATATCCATACCTAGAGAAATCATCCGTAAAAGCAATAAAGTAGGAATAACCACCTCTCGCATGCGTAGACATTGGACCGCACACGTCACTGTGTACGAGTCCCAAGAGCTCGCTTGCTCTTACTCCGTATCCAGTAAACGGAGTTTTTGTCATCTTTCTTTTGAGACAAGATTCACAAGTAGCATAAGATTGATATTCGAACGGATTCAAATATCCTTCTCTATGTAACTTAGTCAACCTTCTCTCATTGATGTGACCAAGTCTACAATGCCATAAGAAAGCCTGATTTATTTCTGGAGACTTTCTTTTAAGTGTGTTCTGGACATTGAAAACCTGAGCTTGACTCAATACGTATATATCGTTATCTAATGTACCGGACCCAATCAGAACTTGATTTAGGTGGATGTGAACTACATCACTTGCGAATGAAAAATCATATCCCTCTCTTGAAAGTGAGGACACTGATATGATATTACAAGTCATACTAGGTACATATAGACAGTTATGTAGAATCAATATCTGCCCACTTGTCAAACCTAGGCGATATTCTCCCACGGATTCAGCGTCCACGCTCATTCCGTTTGCAACTCTGAGAGACCAATCACCTACCTTTATAACTCTACGGTTTCTCAAAGCATGTAATGAATTACAGATATGAGATCCTGCTCCGGTATCTAGTACCCAGGAAGTAGAGTTTATTGACAAACAGTTCTCAATTACAAACACATTTGAGGCTGAAGCCACAACATGCTTTGTATCCTGGCTACTGGCTTCTAACGCCCTGCAATCTTTCTGCCAATGCCCAATCCCATAACAATAGGAACGTCCCACTTTTACTACATTCAGTCCCGAAACTTTTGCCCTTCTCTTTCCTTCTACTTCCCTGGTTTCCTTCAGGGTAGAAGGTAGAGATTGTAGAATCAAGTCAGTATCTGACCTGTTTCCCAACGTGGTCTTCAGGTCCTGGAGCTCATCAATATAGCTGGTCATTGTAAGGACGTTGTCCCCTACAGAAGACCCGACAGCCAACCTCGCTTGAATTAATTCGGTCGAGGTCTCATATCTTGCGATATGATACTGCTCTCCATATAAATCTTTGTTATGGAGAAAGATGGAAACTGAGTCCATCTTCTCGTGCTGCTTCTGGTATACACCATCAACTGAAGCTAACACGAGGCATTTGGCTTTCGCTTTATCCTTTTCCTTTGTCTGGCGGATATCCATATCCGTGACGGTGGAAACTGGACCTGGGACGGCGGGATCTTGAGTAGTAATAGGGTGGTCCAGCTTGTCATAGGCAATGGACATCTGGACAGACCTTTGCCAGTCATATAAGTCAGATTCAGTCAATTTGTTATCGAGATGTAACTTATGTGTGGTCACAAGGTCGCTGCAATTTAAGAGAGAGAAGAAAATACTATTAGCATGATGCTCTTGCAAGTTTAGATTGGTTTTAAATTTATCTAAACAGGATGGCTCCCATTGTTTCTCGAATCCCTCCTCAAACCATAAAAGAAGAATTAGCCAGGACTATTCCCACCGTACAATTCTTGCTTAACCGTTCAGCCAGGTCAGTGTCGATACTTCGAGGGAGGTTTTCCAACGCTTTCGCGAAGTTCCTTAATTAAATAACCTCTTTTCTCTGGGGGCGTAGCCCCGCTGACACCTTTCTAGGCACCTACTTGGTTTATAGCAATTCCCGATATAAATTTTTTTCCCCATGCTCTTATGACCTTGGCTTTGGTCAAAATGTCATAAGTCACATGTCAAGTTCTACCCGTCATTATCCAGGTTAATTTGAACCCATCGGTACATACCCCTGACTTTGGTCAAATGATAATACGACTGTCCCAAACTAACTCATCTAACTATGCAACAAATGAATACCCAGCAGCTACCAAACACTATGCCTTGACTTTAGCCAAAATACATAGCTTGAATACTACTGAATACCCAAATGAAATGACGGAGGGCTACGAATGGTTTTGGCAAAAACAGTGAACGTAGTGAACTTGATATAATCGAAGGAACCTGATAGCTTTTTTTTAAAAAAGGAGTGGTTAAAGCTCCGCAATTAAAAAATTCTGCTCTTTTTAAAATAACCGAGTTGTTTCTTTTAAATTTGTTCCAACGATTAAACTTTGGTTTATTTTCTTTGCATTATAATAATGTGTCCCATCATTAAACCTATCATTGCAGAAAACAACGAAAATACCACGTCCTCTTATGCCATCCGCATTCACCACGGGGTCCCGTCATCACCGGTTAGGTTACTTAACTAACGACAGAGCGGGGGCTGGGCTAGCGCGGGTGTAAAACATAAGTGACGTCTAATAGCTATCATATATAGATATTGTACATTCGTCAGACGCAATAATAAGCATTCCAGATCACAGATGAACTTTATTGGATATACTAGCAATCCGCATTTGCTTTGAGCCTGCAATAAAAGACTGGATTACACAGTTATGATGAATAACCATTACCCCACACTAGACCCCTACGGGTACGGCAAACTACCCGCCAAGTGCCTGAAGTGAAGCGGTCTCCCTCAACAAAGTGAGTAGGCCACTAAACACTTCAAAGTACCCGGTAGTTTGTGCACCCCGCCTTGGGTCTATCCTAGGAGCAAAAACAGTAAAAAGAAATAATACAACGGTGGCTACAACCGCAACCTGGATGTGCCCCGCAAAATCATATCACATTTACATCGAATGAATGAATATTAAACCCATCTCAAAACTCCGGCTAATCATCACAACAGTCCAATACAGTTCATATACACAAACAGTAAACATTACAGAAATGTACAACCCCCTGCCAACCGACATACTAGCAGTTAGGGGAGGTTTACGAACACATTAAACATTACAGATAATAACCCGATTAGCAAATATCTTAGAACATCGATCGATTACCATATTCCGTGTTTACCCCAAAAGCAAACCAGCAAAGAAGCAACCTGGGTAGAAACAGAACATACAGGAAAACAGAAAACCACAAAATAGGAATTACTGTGCAAATCCGAGTCAACTCGGTGTTGACTCGGCGGCGGATCCGCGGCACAAGCACTCTATTGCCGCGGATCCGCGGCCGTTTTGCCGAGTTACTCGCTCGTATTTTCCCAGTATTCTTAAAATACCCTGCTATGAATTTTAAGGTATGTCAAATAGTTTTTTAGACACTTTTAAAATTAACAGAAACTTGGGATTTCCGGGGTTTCGTTTTCGCGTTTTCTAACGATCGAAGTTCAAATCAGTTGCTAACAAGCTAGTAATGATTTAGTTGGCTCTGATACCACTGTAAGTCCATGTCACGCACCCCACGAACTTGTGGGGATGCGGAATATATGAAAAACGATTATCAAAGCTTCGTAACACGGACTTGAGCGCATGTATCGTTTCTAAACCGTTACTAGCAAACTACGAAAGGTTTAAGTACTCGGATACGAAGTTATACCTCACGTTACTTGTCCTTCGGGTCTTCATCGCGGTCCTCCACTCCTCGTAGGCTCCTTGGAACATCGGCACCTCAACGGCCTCCTCGAATCAAAGATGATCCACCCGAGAGCTCCTACGCCAAGCTTTATCTCTAACTTGAGATAACTAGGTTGCTCAAAGTGCTAATCTAAGCTACCTAGGGGATATAGAGTGAGGTTATGGATGTATTAGTCTAGCTAACCCTTGATCTCAACACATGAGAGGTTAGGGTTAGGGTTTCAAGAATGAGAGAGCTTGAGGAGAGAGAAGGTGGTGATAAGAATGAATTGAAATTGTTTCTCACTTCTAATATATTATGAAACATAAAGAATTATCAAATGAATAAATCAAATGCATTATCATCATGCTTCATTGAATATGTGCAATGAATCATCAAGTGAGTCATTAAGCAAAAAATGCTTCATTAACTCATTTGAATGATTCATACCATGAGTCACAAAATCAATTAATGCTAATGCCACCTTACCCCCCAAGTCACCATGCTTCTAGAATCTTCCCGAAAAATTACGAGAACGCCCCTACAATCCGTGAAAACACGAAAAAACTTTAGACTGTACAAATCCAATAACCTGATACTAGAAACTGGCTTAAACCAAAGCCGACTAGTAAAAACTGTCCGAACGTCGTACGTGCGTAAACACACGTATGCGTCCGAACCCTTGTCTTAAAACCATACGACCTCTATATCATTTCGCCTGGAGCAGGAAAACTCTCTGTGTGGGACTCTAAAGACTTGACACTACGCTGGCAGTGGGTTTAACCACAGACCGCAAGCAGCACTAGCTATACGTAACGGTCCCCAGGTAGATGTCGATAAGAAGGCCGATGAGGAAAACCATCCGAAGTCCTACCGAGCCTGATGTGACAATCTCCGTACAGTCCGGTCTGTTCGTCTAAGACTATCGCATATCGAGCCTAGGGGCGGCAAGCGTCAGTCCCCTAATAGCTGTATAAGTCGTGTCGGAGCGTAGCTCATTACACCCTGAGAAAACTACTGGAACCTACCAGTAAATCTCGCTTGCCCTGGCCAGGGACTTTGCGTAATGGCTCTCTGACACAGCGCGATATCAACTCCCAATACCGGGAGAGACGAATCCTGTCTAACCGCCACTGCCTCCAAGTGCTCGGGACTGCACCCAACTGCTACCTGTTTGCACGACTCCTTTGAGCCGTGGTAGGGTAGCAATCTAAGAACAGTGGAACACACTCGAGGCGAAGTAGCAGTGTCAAGTGTGCGGACTATGCTGTACTCATGTCACATGGGAACTGTTAACTGACGATGGGTATAATACCAACCAATCAGTTCCCCTGCGAGTCCTGTCCGGTGTACCCGTAACTTAACGAGCACCTGTATACTATCTCCAGTACGACGTACTGATGGCTGTGGGACAGACCATCTCCCCAACTGGGATGAGAAGCGTACACACTTAGTCTACTCCGGAATATCGATGCTCTATCTCGATAATCCAATGACCAGAGACCTGTATAGGATGTTGCTTACAGACTACCCAGCCCCCACTAGTGTGACTGCCATCACAACGCTGGTAATCAAGCAAAGATCCTATGGGCTCTACTAATATGTATAAGTGATACGTTACAAGAAACATATGCACATATTAAAGTAGACACAAACCAAGTAGCATACTACCATGTTTAGCAAGATTGTATATACAACTGTGAATATCCCAAGCTTCCATTAAGTAATATACATACAAGTATGATACAATAACGACCCCTAAGGCATATACACTAACAGATGTTAGAAATGCAACCCTAGGTTAGTGTATGTCATCCACTAACTTTTGTAGAGAGTTAACCATGGCTATGTGTCATGGTTGAGTTTAGAAAATATCTTAAGCAAAACAAAAAGAGAAGACTTTGTCAAAGTTTATCATGAAGCTTCACAATGACTCATTTCTTCCTTTTTGAATTACTTAAGAATTTAAACTCAAACATAATATATAGCATGGTATAATTCTCATACATCCATGTTGCATGTATAACCTAGTATGTTACAATATTATATATCACATATATAATATTTATGCAACAAAAGAAAAACAATACAATAAACATATATCATATATATATGTTAAATGTATTACAAGTGAGAATAATAAATATTTAAGTGAGCATATAATATATATATATTATATATTATTTCATCGAATCAACACTTGTTCTGATAACCCGGCTATATCACATATAATCGGCCGATATCACATATCGCGAGAATAGAATACGGTATCACATACTCGTATCAATCTCGGTCTCGCACATATCACATATGTGCTCCTACTCCGTTTCGCATGAACCAAGAAACCTCTATGTAGGACTCTAAAGACTCGTCAATACGCCGGCAGTGGGTGATGATCATATCAAACACCCACAAGCCGTAAGCGGTCTGCTAAACGTAACGGCCATCCGGGTATTGAGCGATCAGAAGATCAACAAGCAAGCCTGCTATAATTCCTGCGAATCCAATTAGTAACACTACCGTACAGTCCGGTCTCTTCGTCTGATATGTCGCATATCAACAGCCTGGGGGTGGTATAACGTCAGACCCCAATAGCCTGATAAGTCATGCCTATACAAGTTCCATAACGGTTCGAAAAACTACTGGTAACACTTACCAGTAAATCTCAGCAAGCCTGGTCAGGGATTTCCAGTTATAGCCAATCGAACACAGCGCAACATCAACCCCCCATACCGGGAGAGACGAAACCCCTCCTATCGCTCATTGCCTCCATGTGATTCGGGACTGTACCCAAAAGCCACCGTTTTGCACGATCTCTTCACCGTGGTATGGTGGAAATCAAAGCACAGTGGGAATCACACAAGACTCTATGACGATCTCGGGTCTACAGACTAACCTGTACCAGTGTCACCAGAGAACTGCTATCCGACGATAGGTATAATACCATCTAGGAGTTCTCGGCGAGTCCGTCCAGTGTACCCAGTCTCCACTGAGCACCCGCATACCTTCTCTGATGTCAAACATCAATGGATATGGGATCATCCATCGTCCATCATATGGGTCAAGAAGCGCATACGCTAGTCTACTCTGGAGTACCGATGCCCTGTCTCGATACTCCCACGACTAGGAACATTTGAAGGATGTACTTATTGACTACCATGTCCCCACTAGTATGATCTGCATCATAATCCTGGTAGTTAAGTAATCATCCTAAGGGGTTTATCAACATGCGATCATAAAACAGTATTTGTTTACATGTTAAGATAAAGTGCGACCAGATAGCATACTATCATGTCAGGCAAGAAAGTCCTTCCTATATATGTCCAAGCATCCACTACAATATACATCGCATGTACAGTAATGGCCTCTACGGCATACATATAACTAATAATCTCCCACTTGCACTAAGACCATCTGTTGTAGTATCCAATATCCAACAATATAGCAGAGGTTGTAGTATCCCATACTCAACTATTGTAGAGAAGTCTCTCTAGGGGTAAGGCCTTTGTGAGTGGATCCGATGTGTCAACCTTCGTGTCAACTCTCCTAACCTCGTTCCCTTGGAGATCAACCATCTCCCTGATCAGGTGATACTAGGCTCAGAATATGTCTGGATCATTTATGGGACGGGTGTTCCCAGGCCAAAGCCACAACTCCATTGTTGTTACAATAACAGTTATTGGACGCTCAATGGTAGGAACCTTGTTCATCTTATGAACAAGAAATGTCTAGACAGTCATTTTGGTAGTATCGTTGGTAGCAATGTATTCAGCCTTTATCGTCTAGTAAGTCACGGTATCTAGTTTGGAACTCTTCCAACATACCGTCCCTCCACCGAGGGTAAAGACAATGCCTGTGACTGACATTCAGTCGTCCTTATCACCCTGGAACCTTTTCAGTGATTCTCCCCAGGATCGATTGATACCATCTCACTACACCTAGTGAGAATCCTAATATCCACTTAGATCTATCTCATAGATCCAGAAACTAGGATTTAGGAGGTATCACCTAGATCCTATATGGAGAATCATTGTGATAAGAGGAGCTTGACCGAGTGTAGTATAGGAAACCATTTCCTATCAAGAGTATGTCATCTACGTACAATACGTGGAAGACGACCTTACTCTCTACAACCTTTTTGTATATAAAAGGTTCATCTGCCATTTTGATGAAGTCAAACTCTTTGACTATCATATCAAAACAGACGTTCCATCTTCCTGAACTCGGTTGGGCCACCATCTCATGATGTAATCCTCGCTCCCACTGTCACTGAGAAGACTGTAGTATCTCTCAAGTGGATGAGGAACTCTACCAGATTCGCGGAGAGGCTGAGGTTCATCGGAAACTATTGAATCCTTTGGTTTTACCAAATCATCAGCTGTTAGTTTGTCTAGCTGGAACTGCTTCCAGTTCTACGTCATGACCACTTAATTTCTTCACAAGAAATTCCTTTTCTAAAAAGGTGGCATGCTGAGAAACAAAACACCTTTTGCTCCTCAGTTTGGTAGAAGATATTCCCTTACTAATGTTTGGAATATCCCGACAAACTTACACAACTGACCTTGCCTCGAGCTTGTCCGGATTTTGCTTTCCAACATAGGCCGGACAACCCCATATCTTAACTCATTTAAGATATGGCCTCTTACCATTCCATATCTCATATGTAGTGGTAGGCCCTGATTTGGATGGAAACCCATTCAATAGGTATGCAGCTTCTCAAGTGCATAACACCAAAAAGAAACAGGTAACTCAGCAGTACTCATCATAGAGCGTGCCATATTTGTTGGAGATAGTGCCCTCAGAGTCAATTATTGGATCACAGGCACGTGATTGCAATGATTGAGGGAGGACCTATCCCGGTAGGACAGTCTTACTCGAGATGATAGTATGCTATCTGGTTTACCTTTATCATCGTGTACTGGTTTAGGTGACCTTACAGGTCGCTATTACGCGTTGATAGAGCCCCTAGGATTCTTGCTTGACTGCCAGCAGTATGAGGGCGATCATATACGTGGGAGCTGGTAGTCTATAAGCACATCCTTAAATGGTCCCTAGTCGTGGGAGTTTCGAGACAGGGCATCGATTCTCCAGAGTAGACTAGTGTATACAGTCGAGACCCCGACGAAGGGCGGTGTCCAGTCTCACAAGCCACTGGTGTCAGTTGGATCACCTAAGATGTATACAGGTGCTCATTGGGTTATGAGTATACCGGACATGACTCGCCGGGAACATGCTAGTTGGTCTTATACCTGACGTCAGATAGCAGTTCCCTGGTGACATGTGTACAGGTTAGTTCATCGACCTGGGGATCGTCATTTGTCTCGTGTGAGTTCCCACTGTACTTTGATTACTACCCTACCACGGCTCAAAGGAGTCGTGCAAACAGGTTTTAGTTGGGTACAGTCCCGAGCCACATGGAGGCAGTGAGCGGATCTTCAGGGGTTCGTCTCTCCCGGTATTGGGGGTGAGGTCGCGCTGTGTCTAGGAGAGCCATTACACGAAGTCCTTGGCCAAGGCAGGAGATTTACTGGTAGGTATTCCAGTAGTATCTCAGGGTGTTCTGGGCTTCACTCCGACACGACTTGTACCGCTTTTGGGGGTCTGACTTTTACCAACCCCCTAGGCCCGCCATGCGATGCTCATAGACGAACGGACCGGACTGTACGGATATTGTCACTGACAGGCTCAATAGGGTGTCAGGATGAGTTCGCTCATCGACGTCCCTTTTGGTCAATAGCTGGTGGCCCGTCACGTATTGGCTTATACCTCTGACGTGCTAGTGGTTAAATCCACAGCCATAGTATTGACGAGTCTTTAGAGTCCACCACACTTACAGTTACTCAAGCTTTCGGGCGAAACGCTGTAGAGGCCGTATGGAGATATGGCAGGGTCCGATCAGATACGTGCGGTATTGCACGGATCAGGATCGGACAGTTTGTACTAGTAGCCGTATGGATATATGGCAGGGTTCGATCAGATACGTGCGGTATTGCACGGATCAGGGTCGGACGGATATTACTAGCCGGCTTTGGTTTAAGCCGGATTCTAGTATAGTACAGTGTAGATTTTGTCTCATTGCATTTGTATCCGGTCGGAATACAGATGCGGGTGTGTATGCACAGTATCGGGGTTTTCCTGTAATTTATTACGGGACCAGTTTTCTGGAGTTTCCAGTTTGCATTCCGTTCCGGCCGGTTTTCCTTTGTTCTTTCCCGGCCGGACTTTTCCGATGGAAGGACTAATTTGCAATTGTGCAAATTGGTATTTATAGAGGGGGTCCTTTGTAATTGTGTAGCATCATGATGAGATTCCTTTTGTATCAACCTTTTTCATTTATGGTGATTAGAGTTGATTAGGAATTGATTTGAGTTTTGTTATCATGATGTTTGGATGTGGTCACCCTCCACCTTTTACTACCATCACCTCCCTTCTTGATTTGTATTTTCCCTCCACCATTTTGTGAGATGATAGGGGGGGCCGGCCATTTTGATGAAAGAGGGGGAGAGGTTCATTTTTCATGAGGGATTATTCACATCTCATTTTGCATCCTTGCAAAATTCTCAACCTCTCTCCAAAGTTCTTAATTCCTCCATCATCCAAAGGCAACTTCACTACCCCAAAAGAGACAACATGTTCTGCACTACTTCTACAGCAAATCTTAGGCATGTCGACTTGCCAGCTTCATGCCCGAGTTGCCTCGGTATAGAGGCGGGAGCCCGTAAAAGATACAGGCGATGTGGTGCCCGTCCGGCGAGGAGGCGACGACCGGAGTTTCCGCAGGAGATCGGGACGACGACGAGAAGACCGGAGGACTCGGATCATTCGATATATCTCTTTCCCTTCTTGTAGTTAGCTAGAACTTGTTTAATGGCCCGATCCGGGTGTTTAGTGCGCGGTGGTGCCGGTTTGCTAAGTTCGCAAAATTAAAGTTTATCACCGCTTCCGCATTCCGGCGTCGGATTGACGGCCGGGGCGCCGCCGTGCACTTACAGTGGTATCAGAGCCTCGCCATTAACTTAGTCTAGCTTTGTTTAATGTGTTTACATTTCCGATCGACCAAAATTCCAAAATCCGCGTTTTTGTTCACATCAGTTTTCTGTTGAAATTTTTTTGGAGTCGTAGAAAAGTGATGTACTGGAAATTATAAGCTCTCTGTAGAAATTCGACACAGTGAATCGACCACTGAAGCGCGGAACCGCGGCCAAACCCCCCTTTGGGCCGCGGTTCCGCCGCACATTGGTGTCCTCGCTGTATCAAATTTTTGCAGTCGCTTTCTGGGTTAAAAATAGGGGTTTTGGAATATTAATTTTGGGCCCAGAATTTCTTGATGTGCTACAGTAGTACTTGGGGCCCACTTGTTAAAATTTGATCGATCGGATATTTTAAACACATTTTTTCACAGTATTTACATTATATCTGCGACCGTGAATGTCACTTGATCGGTAAATTCTGTCTAACTGCTATAGCCCAGTTAGACGGATTTGCGAACGTGACTTTCACGTTGATGTTCTGTGTTATGCTGTGATGTTGCGGATCGGTCGTGGGGGATAGCCTGGATGCAATGCTAGTACAGTTTTTGTTGTATTATGTACATTTGATATTGCGGGGCGAGCGTCCGACATGTGAACTGCCGTCACTGCCTGCTTGTATTATTATTTTGGGGCACGGCCAGGTTGCGGTCGATGTACCCGTTGTATATATATTTTACTTTCTGTACTAGGATTACCCCGCGGAGGGGTGCACGGATAGCCGGGTTCTAGAGGGCAACAAGCCCGCATCTCATGGAATTCAGACGGAAGGGGCTTCACTCTAGAATTGGCGGGCTATTCGCCGCACTCGTAGGGGGTACAGGTTGACCCAGGAGGGGTGCCCAAGTTGCCGGATTCCGTGAAGTGCCAGGTGGTCCATTCACGTTGCTGAAGGGGACTGCCTCGCTTCAGGTTTTGGCGGGTAACTTGCCGCTCCCGTAGGGGTCTAGGATTTCATTGCACAGGCTATCCACACGACCAGGGGAACGTCGGGTTTCAGTAGTGGCTCTGTGAAACCCGGGGATCCCAGATATCTGTATTGTTCTGTGCTGCTGTACATTTCTGTGATGTTGCTTTTTATCACGCCTTGAGCGAAATATAATATATTGGTATATATATTAGTAGATGTTGTATATGTTTTGCATCCGCGCTAGTCCAGTCCCCGCTCTGTCATTAGTTAGCTAACCTAACGGGTGATGACGGGACCCAGTGGTGAATGCGGATGGCATATACGTACGTCAGTATATTTTCGTTCTTTGTGGTGTGATCAATTGATGGGACTGCGTTGATTCGGATAAATGCAAGTTAAACAAACCTATTCTGATGTTGTTGGAATACTTTTCAGAAAGCTGTTATTGCAAGGGCGTTCTCTTTTGTTTTGCATCTTGGTATTCAGTTGGAATATCCTGCTCCTCAGTCGACGAGGCAAGGGCCGAGATCCCTTCACCGGGAGTGACCCCTTGGACAAAAGTTTGCGTCAGGGCATTAACTTCACTATAGCCGATTACTTTTGCTTTGCACCGTGGTATTCAGTTGGAATATCCTGCACCTCATTCTACGGGGAAAGAGCCGAGATCCCATCACCGGGAGTGACCTCTTTAGTAAAGGTTTTCGTCACTATATTTTCTAAAAAGCTATCCGTTCCTTCAACGATATCAAGTTCATTACGTTAAAGGTTTTCGCCAGAAACCATTCGTAGCCCTCCATCGTTTCATATGGATGGTCAATAGTATTCAAGCTGTGTATGTTGTCCAAAGTCAAGGCACAGTGTTTGGTAGCTGTTGGGTATCCATATGCAGCATAGATAGATGCGTTGGTTTGGGACAGTCGTACTGCCATTTTGGCCAAAGTCAAGGGTATGTACGGGTGGGTTCAAATTAACCTGGAGAATGACGGGTAGAACTTGACATGTGACTTATGATATGTTGGCCAAAGTCAAGGTCATAAGAGCATGGGGTAAAAAAATCACATCGGGAGTTTCAAAAGAACTGAAACTTGCCAGATATGCGCATACCTTCTGGAGTATGATACCGTGAGCGAATTCCGTCACGTTATCATGCGATGAGAGTTGGATCCCGATTCCCACTGATGAGTTGGTTTACTCCTCGGGTATTCCCGACTAATTCTTCTTTTAGGTTTGGAGGAGAATTTGAGGTACAGTGGGAGGTTTCCAGATTAGATTAAGTGATAACCATTCTGATCTAGGTTAGAGTGCACGCCGAGTGTTTCTTTTCTCTCTCTCTTTGGCAGCGACCATTGACCCGACCCTAGACTATGAC
Source organism: Agapanthus africanus (assembly GCA_030015575.1). NCBI lineage: Eukaryota > Viridiplantae > Streptophyta > Magnoliopsida > Asparagales > Amaryllidaceae > Agapanthus > Agapanthus africanus. Next base: position 18,018,054 of record CM057344.1, read on the forward strand.
TCAGTGACCAAGTTGACCGAACCTACTTAACACTGGCTTTTGGATTGTCAGAGTTGCAAACCTCATTGCCACTCCTACTTTTACCCTTTTCTCCTGGACACCCCGTATTACTACGAACGTCCACTTCCATTGGACAAAACCACCGTATGGTTATATACGAACTCGAAGGAATTCGAGGATGGTTTCTGGTTCTGGAGAAAACGAATAGGACTATTCAGTTGTCTTTTCCTTTTACCTTCTCTCTCAGATTGCGAGTACTCCTTGGCTTAGGAGATAGTACACCTATTACGCAAATCGGATAGTCTTCTTCCAAACCTTAGGCTGGTGCCGAACGGTGGGGAATGAAGAATACCAATTAGCCTAACTGGTGTACAGAAGGTATTAAGTTCAGACAAAGTAAGGGATTTGTAAGAGGGCAAAGTAAATTGCGACTGCTATTCACGACCAAACCAAGTATTTCTTCGCCAATCCCAAATCACCTTTGTATTTCTCCAGGACACTCCGTATCACTACGAAGATCCCAGTTTATTGGATAATCCATCGTATGGTTATATACGAACTCGAAAGGAACTTGTTCCAGTTCGGGGATGGATCCTGGTTCAGGAGAAATAGGAATAAAATACATTCAGGTGTCTTTTATATTCACCTTCTCTCGCATTGCGAGTGTTCCTAGGATTAGGACAGTACACCCATTATGCTTATTGGATAGTCTTCTTCCAAACCATAGGCTGGTGCCGAACGGTCGGGCAGGGAGAAATCCATTTGGCCTAAAGGGGTGTGCAGAAGGTAATGACTAAAGACATATAAAGGGATTTGGAGAGGTGGCAAAGAATTATAAGGTTACAGTCGTGAATCTGGATGATGGAAGAGGCATTACTAGGAATACCGGGATACCACAACGAAATATTTCAATGTTTCAGTTTCACTGTGTACTGTTAATGGAAAACTGATTTCCCGATTAGACACTTACTCCAGGGTATGTATTTACCAGGTATGATTCTCACATCTGTATGGTTTTATAGATGATGAGTGGGAGTAAGTTATTGGGAATTGGGTGATCATCCTCATTATATCAGGATTCGTTGGAATTGGTGATATTTGAGGAAGCCACCTGGGTTGTATGCCGGTCGGCAAATATTTGGTTTTGAATATCCGTTGTTGTGCACCAATTTCAAATTGATATATCTGTACGTCTATTTTTATAGAGTGAGACATACCTTTTGAAATTATGTCTATGACATTTACCTATACCAGTGGATGGTTAGGTAAGGAGCATTGAACAGCGGTGTAACTCTTCTTAACCATAAGTACAGTTTTCAACCTACGACACACAGTGAATGAGTCACTAGACTCAGGGGACTTATACAGAGTATTGTATATTGTCCAGTGTCCACTAGGACAAAGGGGTTGGTCCTCGTACTGTATTCTGTTTACTTATGACTTCTCTAGTTCTTAGACAAGTGTTTCGTAGAAACACAGGGTCGAAGTTTTGAGAAGTTATAGGTATAAGAATAAAGTAGAGAACCAGGTATTGCAAGTATCGGGATTCTTCAAAGTGATCGAAGAGTAGATACTTGTATATGGTATTTAGTTGATAGTAATGGTTAAGAGAACTTGCTTCTCTTTCAGGTTACTCATAATTGGAAGCATTCCTAAGTTGAGTAACGCTGATCGGTCTCTTTCCATTTAGTTGACATGCACTGGAGACAGCTGCATGATTTGAATCTGGTTCAATTAAATCAGTGCCTCTGGTTCTATATTGGATATAGAACAGTTCATATCTTAACATTGTTAAGGTACGGGGAGTTGTCCGGCTTATGATTAAAACCAGACTCTGGACAACTCAAGGCACGTTTCTGTAATGGTTGTTTGTGGGTTGACCCAGGCTATGACGAAGGTTGACTTTCTACCATCTGGAAGATCAATAGTGATATTGTTCTTGACTCGCCACAGTTTTAATAAAAATGGACTTTTTCAGAAAACTGTAGTGGGAGTATGGTAGAACTGGAAGTGATTCCAGAACCGCAAACGATTACTGAAGATTTAAAGATTCAATCTGGTTTGACATTTGTCACGCCCCGCTTCCCAATGTACGGCGAAGTGGTCGTGACGAGGCCCGCTACGTATGTACTCAGAAGTACATACGCTAAGCGTAACTAAGCAATATAAAATAATCACAAGAGACAAATGAGATTGAGATAACAGCAACTTTTATTAATAACATTCTTTATACAATGCATGAAATGAAAATACAACTGGAATGAAAAAAAGAAAGCAATGCCTAAACAGTGGCATAATAATAAAAGGAAATACTGGAAAGAACAAGTACAAAGTCTAGAGCTCTGGATCTTCTTGGAACTGCTCCAAATCTTCAGTTGTTGGCTCGGTCTCAACTTGGTCCAACGCACCTGACGACACTCAAAGAAGAAAGAAATAGAATGTCGTCAGCGAACAGGTCGCTCGGTAAGTCCCAAAGAAAAGTGGAGTGAGAATGGCAGAGTAACAATATTTTCTAGAGTATTATGTTGTAGAATATTATGGAATATTGTTTAACGCAGTTGTTTGTAGCTTGGTACAGAAGAATGCCAGTGTATACGAGGGGGATCTCTATATGCTAGAGATCAGTGCAAACGGAGAGTACAAGGAACCGTTATGCCACGGTACAACAGCAACAGTATTCATGTTAGGTGTCTTAATCTGACCACCTCATTCCACTTTTAACATCTTCCGTACCAATCTACCCCTTTAAACCCCGTAATGTTTTAACAGTGTTGTAGTAATGGAATATGTAAATTGAGTGACTGACCAAAACCATGATATCAGTAAACATGTTGCAACTGTATAATCAGGTAAATGGAATATCAGGATAATGGAATGAATATCCATGGTTTGATTCAGTCAAAAATGAATATATTGTTAACTGTATTCAGGGATTCACGATTTCAAGTTGTGTTGGAATATGATTGAAATATAGATTGACTTGAATTATATTCAAGTCAGAATTAGTCAGACTCTAACCCGAGTCAGACTAAAAGAAAGATAATTTGAAGTTCAATATTAGCTAGGGGCCTTATTGTAATTTGTGAAACTTGAGGGGGTTTTATGTAAAAAGTACTTTTGTATAGTTTTCAAAATATACCTCAAGTATTTAATAATCGTCTTTATTATTGTAATGGATGTGAATTTTATTTGTGTTATTCTAGTGAATATATCCTAATAAAAGTATTAATTGTTTATTTGAAATTCGTGGTATTTTAATGTAACTTTTAATCTATGATTTTTAGGAAAAAGTGGAAACTTGATATTATAACAAAATAAGTGTTTAAATGATAATTATATATAATAAAACACTTAAATGATTTTTAAATGAATATTTTATTTACAAAAAATATTACTTTCCTTAAATATTGTATTTAAACCTTTCGAGACCGAATGCTCCTTGCGGAGGTCTGAATCTCGCACTACTAGCCTGCGGGTGCACGATGAACCGTGCTATCCCTAACAGGTTCCCCACGAATGGGTTGTAATGGCGCTTTGCTCAGGTTTTATAAATACTTTTAATTTAGGGAAAAGATTTTCTAAATATAGGGTATTTATTTGTAAAAGTATATAGTTCTCCATATTTTAGTTGTTAGGGTTTCCTAGACCATCTAACCTATATTCTATGGTCTAAACGATGAGTCGTTAGAAGCCTCAAATCGCCTCTTCACCGTCGAATGCAGCCAGGTAAGTGCCAGGTAAGTGGGAAGGAACCACAGTCGTGGGCCTAATTAAAAACCACTAGCCTTAGACACACTTGCCTAGACCCACAAGACAGTTTAGATAAACGATCGATGTCCATGACCAATCGTGCTTTCATTTTATATAAGTTTTATTTAGAAAAGTTTACAATTTAAAGGTTAAACTAAAAGTTATAAAGGTTATGGTATTTTAGTGAAAAAGTCCTATAATATCGTATTCTGTATTTTTGTTATTTATCAATTAGGGTTATAATGAGTGTGTGTAAGGGTAGGTCATTACCCCGTGACTTATATTAAGTTTTGGTGAAGTTTCAAGGTGAAATGAGTTATGTTAAAGTTAAGGGTATTAAAGTGCAAGAATACGGTTTCCATAAACGTTATCATTTCATGTGTGAAATTTCATCCAAATTGAATGAAACAAGTTTTGTTATCAAAATAAACATGATTAGGAGTGGGGTATCTAAATAGAACATTAAAATTTAACTTGATGGTATTTTTATGCAAGAAATACGGTTTTCTAAAGAACTTGTCATTTCATATGGAAAAGTACAATTAAATTTGATTTAAGGGTGATTAATAGTCAACATGCAAGAGGGTTGATAATATGTATTAGGTGACAAGTGGAATTTTTAAGAAAAACCGAATCGGAAATCGGTTTGTCCGATTTCCGTCGGGTTTCAAAAAGTCGTATTTTGCAAATATAGAAAAGAGAGGTAGAAGGTTGGGACTTACGGGTTTGGACAAGCTAAGCGTTCTAAAAGGTGTGGTGGTTGCCGATTCGTTGGAAACGTCACGTCGGTCTTGATCCGGTCGCCGGAATCCGTCGTCGGTTTCGGCAGCGCTTCGCTTCTCGCTCTTTGCACCAAGTTCTCAAGAGTTTTAGAGAGTATGCTTAGAGTTGTGAGGGGAAAAGGTAGAGGGTAGGGGCCTTTATATAGGGCTAGGCTAGGGTTAGGGTTAGGATAGATGAAAAGTTAAAAAATAAAAATGTGATAAAATGTAATAAAAATGTATTAAAAGTGGAGTAATTGGGGGTTTTAAAGATCTCTGGAAGTGGTATTGGGCTGAAACTTTGCAGGTGAGTAGGGAATACCAAAAGACACAACTTTCATGTTGTGACCCTTGCCGGAATCGGCCTAAAAGGGGGTGACTCGGCCGTGACTCGGTCGGATCACTGAGTCGGCCGAGTCAAGGCCGAGTTGGCCGATTCCCGACCGAGTCCGGTGATCTGGATCTCCCCCGACGGTTCATCTACCCTCTGCAAGTGTTACATATTTGGGTGTAGTGGGGTTTTTGTGAGATATGCACGTGTAAACTCTTGGTATTCTAAAGGTTTTCTAAAAAAATCAATAATAAAAATAATGTGGGGTATGGGATTCGAACTCTGGTGGCTTAGTTCAGCAATGCAAGGTATTACCAATGAGCTACAAGCTCCTTCTTGTAATTATTGTAAAGAGATAGATACTTAAAGTGTTATCAGCAACATTAATACTCCAAGTATACTTCAATTTTAATTTAAATTTTGGTATACAAAAATTGGAGTTGTTACAATCTACCCTCCTTACAAAAAATTTCGTCCTCGAAATTTACAACTTTTATTTAAGGACTAATTTACAAAAAAAAGGTGCGGATATCTTGCACGCATCTCATCTTCCCTTTCCCACGTGGATTCTCCTGGAGTGTCTTTTCTCCACATTATCCGGACCAAATTAACTTCCTTGTTCCGAAGTGTCTTTACCTTTCTATCCAGGATCTCCACAGGTTGTTGCTCACAAGACAAATCGGGCTGTATCGTAAGCTCGGAATGATCAAGTACATGGCTGGGGTCACTCACATACTTTCTGAGTTGGGATATATGGAACACGTTATGCACTCCTTCCAATGAGGGTGGAAGCGCTAATCGGTATGCCACTTCACCGACTCGTTCGAGTATGTCGAACGGTCCAATGTATCTCGGACTCAACTTTCCCCGTCTTCCAAATCTGATCACTCCGCGGTTCGGAGATATCTTCAAGAATACATGGTCTCCTGGCTGGAACTCCAAGTGTCGTCTCTTTGCATCAGCCCAATATTTCTGTCTATCTTGGGCTATGCGCATTCTTTCTCTGATAGTACGAACCACATCCACGGTCGCTACTATCATCTCTGGTCCAAGGAGTTCTCTATCTCCGATGTCGTCCCAACTTAATGGCGATCGACACTTCCTTCCATATAATGCTGCAAAAGGTGCCATTCCTATGCTTGCTTGGTAGCTGTTGTTGTACGCGAACTCCACAAGATGCAAGTGATCTTCCCACGATCCCTTGAAGTCGAGCATACATGCTCTGAGCATATCCTCCAAGATCTGAATAGTTCGTTCCGACTGACCATCTGTTTGTGGATGATAAGCCGTGCTGAAGTTCAGACTTGTTCCCAAGCTAGCTTGCAGACTTTGCCAAAATTGCGATCGGAACCTAGTGTCACGATCGGAGACAATGCAGACTGGTACTCCATGCAGTCTCACAATTTCCTGTATGAGTTCATGGGTATCAGAGATAGTACATTATGAAGAGTTTTTAAATCTAAATTAGATTATTACCTCCATGTACTTCTTTGCTAATGTCTCAGTTGATTGGCCAACTCGAAATGGGATGAAGTGAGCCGACTTTGTGAGTCGATCCACAATGACCCAAATCGCATCGTTACCTTTTGTGCTGCGAGGAAGAGCAGTTACAAAGTCCATCGTGATGTGCTGCCACTTCCATTCTGGGATTGGTAACGGTTGAAGTAGTCCAGCTGTCCTATGATGTTCAGCCTTTACCTGCTGACACACCAAACATTTTGCGACACTCCTGGCTACTTCACGCTTCATTCCATGCCACCAATAATTCTGACGTAGATCTTTGTACATTTTGGTACCTCCAGGATGTACTGAATAGGGAGAGCTGTGAGCTTCTTTCATTAACTCTTCCCGAACAGGACCCTTTGGTACACACAATCTGCTGCCGTATCTCAAAGATCCGTCTTCATGGATGATGAAATCTGTTCTGAGTCCATTCTCCACTTGTTCTCTGATCTTTTGCAACTTAGCATCGCTGGCTTGAGCTGCTTTGATCTGATTGACAATGGTTGATTGAACTTGTAGATTCATCAAATTTGAAACGTCACCTGGCATGACTAGTTCGATCTCCATCTGATGTAGGTCTTGCTGAAGCTTCCACTGGGCGGTGAGATTCATTGCTAATGGTTGGCGACTAAGAGCATCAGGTACTACGTTCACCTTTCCTGGATGATATTGCAAATTGATGTCGAAGTCCGCCATAAGTTCTAACCATCTTCTCTGCCGCATATTCAACTCCTTCTGGGTAAACACATACTTCAGACTTTTATGATCTGTGTAGATGTTCACTCGTTCACCAAGTAAGTAGTGGCGCCAAATTTTAAGAGCAAAAATAACGGCTGCCAACTCTAGATCATGCGTCGGGTAATTGCGCTCATGAGTCTTCAGTTGTCTTGAAGCATAAGCCACAACCTTACCGTGCTGATGTAGAACACATCCTAATCCTTTACCGGATGCATCGCAATGTACTTCGAATCCTCCAGATTGATCCGGTAATACAAGAATAGGTGCAGACGTCAGCCTCGACTTGAGTTCTACAAAAGCTTGCTCGCATGCTTCTGACCACACAAACTCTTCATCTTTTCGTGTGAGCTTGGTCAGGGGTGTTGCTATCTTCGAAAATCCTTCAATGAATCTTCTGTAATATCCAGCTAAACCCAAGAAACTCCGAATATCCTTCACTGATTTTGGTGTAGGCCATTCGCTGACTGCTGAAACTTTTGCTGGATCCACAGAAATCCCTTCTCCTGATACGATATGTCCAAGGAAACCAACTTGTTTTAACCAAAACTCGCACTTGCTGTATTTGGCATAAAGCTTATGTTGTCGAAGAGTTTCCAGGACAATTCGTAAGTGCTCCGCATGCTCTTTCCGGTTCTTAGAATATACCAGGATGTCGTCGATGAAGATGACAACGAACCTGTCTAAATACTCCCGGAAGACTTGGTTCATAAGATTCATGAAAATTGCTGGTGCATTGGTCACTCCAAATGGCATTACTAGAAATTCGTAATGTCCATAGCGAGTTCTGAAAGCTGTTTTATGAATATCAGCTTCCTTGACCTTCACTTGATGATAACCTGAACGAAGATCTAGTTTAGAGAAGACACAAGATCCACTTAGCTGATCGAATAAGTCGTCGATGCGCGGAAGTGGATACTTGTTCTTAATAGTAACTTCGTTCAAGGCTCTATAGTCGATGCACATTCTATATGAACCTTCCTTCTTCTTCACCAGTAGTACAGGTGCTCCCCAACTCGAAGTGCTGGGACGAATCCATCCTTTCGCCAGTAATTCGTCCAACTGTGTTCGTACTTCCTTCAAACCTTCTGGACTTAGTCTATATGGTGCTTTGATTACTGGTTGTGCTCCTGGTACTAAGTCAATGCTAAATTCAAGAGCTCGATCAGGAGGCAAACCTGATATATCGTCAGGGAATACGTCATCGAACTCTCGAACTACCTCCGGTCTTGCTTCTTCTTCTGCATGAGCTGCCGCAACTATTGCTTCCCTTGGCTTTGCTTTGTAAGTGCTTGGCTCCAATGTACGGTCTCCACTCTTAAAGTAAAAGATCGGATGATCTGGAATCTCAAATACTACCCTCCTTTGGCGACAGTCGATGGTAGCATAAAAGGTTCCAAGCCAGTCCATTCCTAGAACCACATCAAAGTTCGGTATGTCCAGTACTTTGAAGTCAGCGTAAAATTCTCGACTGCAGACGATGACCGGACACATGCTGTATCCCATAGTTGCCTTTAGAACACCATTTCCAGAACTGACGTTCCAGCAGGATACAAGCGGTGAGACTGGAATCGCATGGGTTCGGACAAACCGTTGCGACATAAAGCAGTGGGATGCTCCAGTATCAAACAGTGCAAGTGCAGGTAGTGAAGCTACTAGAATTGTACCTAAGGTATATGGGATAGGTTTTAGGTATAGGGAAAGTGTGTAGGTAACCAAAACTAGAAGATAAATTTGGGAAGGAAATTTACCAGTAATGACTTGGCCAGTGGCCTCAGCTTCTTCAACAGACATCATAAAAGCCTGGCGCTTCGGCACATTCCTCCTGGCCTGAGGAGCATTCCTCTGAACGTTTCTTTGTGCTTGATGGAACTGTCGAGGAGGTGGTGCAGCTTGTGGTCCTCTAGGTGGTGCAGGTAGTGCAAGTCTGGTAGCAGGTGCTGGAAGAGCTGGTCGCTGCTGATAGTTGTTAGCTGGCCGGGTTGCAGCAACTGAGTTCTGCCTTTGAGGACAGGATCCAATGTCATGAGTGGTTGAACCGCAGATCAAGCAAAGGCGGTTGGCTCGACGGCAATCCTTCATCATATGTCCCTTTCTCTTACAGTAGGTGCAAAAGGCTGGGCTAGGGTGATGAGTTGGTACTCCGGGACGCCTCGGCACGAAGGATGGTCTGGACGTGGCTCCACCTGCCATCTGGTTGGCAGGACGCTTGACTCCTACAGAGTGAGGTCTTCCCCTCTCTTTTATCACTGCCTCGTAACTGCGGGCAGCTTCCAGGGCTTCCTCGTGAGTCAAAAACTTCCCGGTGGCTAGAGCAGCCTTGATTTCGGTGTCCAAACCTTGCTGAAAATGACGGGCTCTGATCTCGTCCGTCGGTATCAGGTGTGCCGCGAATCTGTTTAAAGGTTGTGTTAGCTGTGTAGTAGGTGATATTAAAAAAATTGAACTACTGTGACAGATCTTACCGGCTCAACATAGTAAACTCAGCATCATACTCATCTACAGATTTCTCCCACATAGATCCTTGTTGTAGGTGAATAAATTGCTGTTCCATAGCGAACCTGGCGGTCACAGGGAAATATTTCGCGTCGAACTTCTCGCGAAATGTTTTCCATTCAATCGGCTGGGCTAGACGGGTCTCTTCCGCCTTCCACCAATTTCGAGCGTTATCCGTGAGCTGTAGCTTCGCTACACGGACCCAGGCATTATCTGGCACTTGAGCTGCTGCCAGATCATCTTCAATACTTTGCGCCCATTCTTCTGCTTCGAGAGGGCTCCCTTTTCCCGAGAATTGCTTCGGGTGCAACGCTCTGAACTGTTTGATTCCCGGTGCATCTGTCTCAGGACGACTCAGAAGTTGTTGCTGTCCCTCTAGCAGACTGCGGATCGCATCGAAAAGCATGGTTTGCTCAGTGGATTGTGCGGGAACAACTGGAGTGAGAGGTAGTGCTGAAGGGGTGTTGTTGGCATTGGTGCTGGTGTTGTTCGGGGAATTGTTTGGGGAATCCATAATCCTGAAGAAAAATTTGGATTAGGACAGATTCAAATACATGAAATGATAAGATTCAAGGAATAAAGACTTGTAAGATTCAAATAACATGAATTGTAAAGAATGTTTTAGTTGCTGTTTCTTGTGTTACATTGCTTAGGTTGTTCACGCAGACCAGAACTGCATGATAGGGATTCATACATCTCTGACCTGCATGGGCCACCAACAAAACCTGTCACGCCCCGCTTCCCAATGTACGGCGAAGTGGTCGTGACGAGGCCCGCTACGTATGTACTCAGAAGTACATACGCTAAGCGTAACTAAGCAATATAAAATAATCACAAGAGACAAATGAGATTGAGATAACAGCAACTTTTATTAATAACATTCTTTATACAATGCATGAAATGAAAATACAACTGGAATGAAAAAAAGAAAGCAATGCCTAAACAGTGGCATAATAATAAAAGGAAATACTGGAAAGAACAAGTACAAAGTCTAGAGCTCTGGATCTTCTTGGAACTGCTCCAAATCTTCAGTTGTTGGCTCGGTCTCAACTTGGTCCAACGCACCTGACGACATTCAAAGAAGAAAGAAATAGAATGTCGTCAGCGAACAGGTCGCTCGGTAAGTCCCAAAGAAAAGTGGAGTGAGAATGGCAGAGTAACAATATTTTCTAGAGTATTATGTTGTAGAATATTATGGAATATTGTTTAACGCAGTTGTTTGTAGCTTGGTACAGAAGAATGCCAGTGTATACGAGGGGGATCTCTATATGCTAGAGATCAGTGCAAACGGAGAGTACAAGGAACCGTTATGCCACGGTACAACAGCAACAGTATTCATGTTAGGTGTCTTAATCTGACCACCTCATTCCACTTTTAACATCTTCCGTACCAATCTACCCCTTTAAACCCCGTAATGTTTTAACAGTGTTGTAGTAATGGAATATGTAAATTGAGTGACTGACCAAAACCATGATATCAGTAAACATGTTGCAACTGTATAATCAGGTAAATGGAATATCAGGATAATGGAATGAATATCCATGGTTTGATTCAGTCAAAAATGAATATATTATTAACTGTATTCAGGGATTCACGATTTCAAGTTGTGTTGGAATATGATTGAAATATAGATTGACTTGAATTATATTCAAGTCAGAATTAGTCAGACTCTAACCCGAGTCAGACTAAAAGAAAGATAATTTGAAGTTCAATATTAGCTAGGGGCCTTATTGTAATTTGTGAAACTTGAGGGGGTTTTATGTAAAAAGTACTTTTGTATAGTTTTCAAAATATACCTCAAGTATTTAATAATCGTCTTTATTATTGTAATGGATGTGAATTTTATTTGTGTTATTCTAGTGAATATATCCTAATAAAAGTATTAATTGTTTATTTGAAATTCGTGGTATTTTAATGTAACTTTTAATCTATGATTTTTAGGAAAAAGTGGAAACTTGATATTATAACAAAATAAGTGTTTAAATGATAATTATATATAATAAAACACTTAAATGATTTTTAAATGAATATTTTATTTACAAAAAATATTACTTTCCTTAAATATTGTATTTAAACCTTTCGAGACCGAATGCTCCTTGCGGAGGTCTGAATCTCGCACTACTAGCCTGCGGGTGCACGATGAACCGTGCTATCCCTAACAGGTTCCCCACGAATGGGTTGTAATGGCGCTTTGCTCAGGTTTTATAAATACTTTTAATTTAGGGAAAAGATTTTCTAAATATAGGGTATTTATTTGTAAAAGTATATAGTTCTCCATATTTTAGTTGTTAGGGTTTCCTAGACCATCTAACCTATATTCTATGGTCTAAACGATGAGTCGTTAGAAGCCTCAAATCGCCTCTTCACCGTCGAATGCAGCCAGGTAAGTGCCAGGTAAGTGGGAAGGAACCACAGTCGTGGGCCTAATTAAAAACCACTAGCCTTAGACACACTTGCCTAGACCCACAAGACAGTTTAGATAAACGATCGATGTCCATGACCAATCGTGCTTTCATTTTATATAAGTTTTATTTAGAAAAGTTTACAATTTAAAGGTTAAACTAAAAGTTATAAAGGTTATGGTATTTTAGTGAAAAAGTCCTATAATATCGTATTCTGTATTTTTGTTATTTATCAATTAGAGTTATAATGAGTGTGTGTAAGGGTAGGTCATTACCCCGTGACTTATATTAAGTTTTGGTGAAGTTTCAAGGTGAAATGAGTTATGTTAAAGTTAAGGGTATTAAAGTGCAAGAATACGGTTTCCATAAATGTTATCATTTCATGTGTGAAATTTCATCCAAATTGAATGAAACAAGTTTTGTTATCAAAATAAACATGATTAGGAGTGGGGTATCTAAATAGAACATTAAAATTTAACTTGATGGTATTTTTATGCAAGAAATACGGTTTTCTAAAGAACTTGTCATTTCATATGGAAAAGTACAATTAAATTTGATTTAAGGGTGATTAATAGTCAACATGCAAGAGGGTTGATAATATGTATTAGGTGACAAGTGGAATTTTTAAGAAAAACCGAATCGGAAATCGGTTTGTCCGATTTCCGTCGGGTTTCAAAAAGTCGTATTTTGCAAATATAGAAAAGAGAGGTAGAAGGTTGGGACTTACGGGTTTGGACAAGCTAAGCGTTCTAAAAGGTGTGGTGGTTGCCGATTCGTTGGAAACGTCACGTCGGTCTTGATCCGGTCGCCGGAATCCGTCGTCGGTTTCGGCAGCGCTTCGCTTCTCGCTCTTTGCACCAAGTTCTCAAGAGTTTTAGAGAGTATGCTTAGAGTTGTGAGGGGAAAAGGTAGAGGGTAGGGGCCTTTATATAGGGCTAGGCTAGGGTTAGGGTTAGGATAGATGAAAAGTTAAAAAATAAAAATGTGATAAAATGTAATAAAAATGTATTAAAAGTGGAGTAATTGGGGGTTTTAAAGATCTCTGGAAGTGGTATTGGGCTGAAACTTTGCAGGTGAGTAGGGAATACCAAAAGACACAACTTTCATGTTGTGACCCTTGCCGGAATCGGCCTAAAAGGGGGTGACTCGGCCGTGACTCGGTCGGATCACTGAGTCGGCCGAGTCAAGGCCGAGTTGGCCGATTCCCGACCGAGTCCGGTGATCTGGATCTCCCCCGACGGTTCATCTACCCTCTGCAAATGTTACATCTTTGGGTGCAGTGGGGTTTTTGTGAGATATGCACGTGTAAACTCTTGGTATTCTAAAGGTTTTCTAAAAAAATCAATAATAAAAATAATGTGGGGTATGGGATTCGAACTCTGGTGGCTTAGTTCAGCAATGCAAGGTATTACCAATGAGCTACAAGCTCCTTCTTGTAATTATTGTAAAGAGATAGATACTTAAAGTGTTATCAGCAACATTAATACTCCAAGTATACTTCAATTTTAATTTAAATTTTGGTATACAAAAATTGGAGTTGTTACAACATTCCATTGGCCACTCCGCAGATATGGTGGGTAACCTCAGGCACCCGAGAGGTATTCCGGTATGCTCAAGGACGGTGGCAGGGAGGTTCTTGTTTACCCCCCCCCCCACTTGCCATTGCTGTTGTTCCAGGCTGCGAGACCCGGTGGGAGGATGAGTATAGCGTCGTTCTAAACTAGCTTTAGAAGTGCACGTGTATATGACTCTGCCAGAGGGTTGTCGTAGTCAGTGGGAGCAGCGGAAGCATTGGTGGATAGGTAGCTTATGTCTATTTATAGACTAAAGCAGATATAGCGGAGATAGATCATCAATTTCTGATGTGACAGTCATAGGTTTGACTTCATCAGAATAAGGGATGGATCTGTTAAGAAGGTAGTAGGGTGTGATGTTCTGGTATTTGATGACATACACAGAGTAGGAAGTGAAATTCCTATACTATGATCGGTTATACTTTGGTTGTCACACAGTAGTTTCTCCATATAGGAATTGGATCTTATATCATACATTCTGGTTACCGGATCTATGGTTTTAGATCTAGATTTGGGTGGTTTCCTAATCTGGGTACCTTGACAGCATTCTAAGAGTATTTAGAATGGACGACTCCTAGCACGGTAGTGTACCTGCAGGTAATGGAGTCACCCTCTCTAAAGGTGTCTTATAGACTAAAGTGGAGAGGGATGTGCATGATTGGCAGATCACTTGCTCAGGCAATTGAGTCAATCATGAGATGTCAAGTACCACACCAGATGTTGTTCTTGCAGTAGGTGCAATAAGTTGATATTGATCCAATCCTGGAGAAATAATCGGAAGCAGTTTTAGAACATAAGTTAATGTTCTAGGGATATGATAACGGCAGCCTCCTTTTAGGAGACAGTTATCATTCCAGGCTTCCAAAGTGACCTGGATGGCAGAATGGCTGTCAGAGTTATAGTTTTCCTTCTGACGAGGGACAGTATTTTGGACAGGTGGTCCAGGTGGACACTGAGGGAAGGCATGGCGCAGGATACTGATTAAGTTCAGTTGACGATGCGGTCTAAGAAGTTTGGATTTGGAGTTCATTTATGAGCTAGGTCCCATCAGACATCCAGACATTCTAAGACAGGTATTGCTCATTTCGGGAGATAGCATTCTCCGCGAACTTGAGATATAGAGAGACATAGAAAGGAACACCAGAGCGGATCCACTCACTGAGGCTATTCCTCGAACGCAATAGTTTCGCAAACGAGCTTTGTGAGACTGACTAGTAGAGGAGTTGGGTGTTCGGTATCACACGGGCTGTGAGTATGCGACATCGCAATAATTAGCCTTGAGTGCAAGTGGGAGATTGTTGGAGATAGTGCCCTCAGAGTCAATTATTGGATCACAGGCACGTGATTGCAATGATTGAGGGAGGACCTATCCCGGTAGGACAGTCTTACTCGAGATGATAGTATGCTATCTGGTTTACCTTTATCATCGTGTACTGGTTTAGGTGACCTTACAGATGGCTATTACGCGTTGATAGAGCCCCTAGGATTCTTGCTTGACTGCCAGCAGTATGAGGGCGATCATATACGTGGGAGCTGGTAGTCTATAAGCACATCCTTAAATGGTCCCTAGTCGTGGGAGTTTCGAGACAGGGCATCGATTCTCCAGAGTAGACTAGTGTATACAGTCGAGACCCCGACGAGGGGCGGTGGCCGATCTCACAAGCCACTGGTGTCAGTTGGATCACCTAAGATGTATACAGGTGCTCATTGGGTTATGAGTACACCGGACAGGACTCGCCGGGAACATGCTAGTTGGTCTTATACCCGACGTCAGATAGCAGTTCCCTGGTGACATGTGTACAGGTTAGTTCATCGACCTGGGGATCGTCATTTGTCTCGTGTGAGTTCCCACTGTACTTTGATTACTACCCTACCACGGCTCAAAGGAGTCGTGCAAACAGGTTTTAGTTGGGTACAGTCCCGAGCCACATGGAGGCAGTGAGCGGATCTTCAGGGGTTCGTCTCTCCCGGTATTGAGGGTGAGGTCGCGCTGTGTCTAGGAGAGCCATTACACGAAGTCCTTGGCCAAGGCAGGAGATTTACTGGTAGGTATTCCAGTAGTATCTCAGGGTGTTCTGGGCTTCACTCCGACACGACTTGTACCGCTTTTGGGGGTCTGACTTTTACCAACCCCCTAGGCCCGCCATGCGATGATCATAGACGAACGGACCGGACTGTACGGATATTGTCACTGACAGGCTCAGTAGGGTGTCAGGATGAGTTCGCCCATCGACGTCCCTTTTGGTCAATAGCTGGTGGCCCGTCACGTATTGGCTTATACCTCTGACGTGCTAGTGGTTAAATCCACAGCCATAGTATTGACGAGTTTTTAGAGTCCACCATACTTACAGTTACTCAAGCTTTCGGGCGAAACGCTGTAGAGGCCGTATGGAGATATGGCAGGGTCCGATCAGATACGTGCGGTATTGCACGGATCAGGATCGGACAGTTTGTACTAGTAGCCGTATGGATATATGGCAGAGTTCGATCAGATACGTGCGGTATTGTACGGATCAGGGTCGAACGGATATTACTAGCCGGCTTTGGTTTAAGCCGAATCCTAGTATAGTACAGTGTAGATTTTGTCTCATTGCATTTGCATCCGGTCGGAATACAGATGCGGGTGTGTATGCACAGTATCGGGGTTTTCCTGTAATTTATTACGGGACCAGTTTTCTGGAGTTTCCAGTTTGCATTCCGTTCCGGCCGGTTTTCCTTTGTTCTTTCCCGGCCGGACTTTTCCGATGGAGGGACTAATTTGCAATTGTGCAAATTGGTATTTGTGGAGGGGGTCCTTTGTAATTGTGTGGCATCATGATGAGATTCCTTTTGTATCAACCTTTTTCATTTATGGTGATTAGAGTTGATTAGGAATTAATTTGAGTTTTGTTATCATGATGTTTGGATGTGGTCACCCTCCACCTTTTACTACCATCACCTCCCTTCTTGATTTGTATTTTCCCTCCACCATTTTTTGAGATGATAGGGGGGCCGGCCATTTTGATGAAAGAGGAGGAGAGGTTCATTTTTCATGAGGGGTTATTCACATCTCATTTTGCATCCTTGCAAAATTCTCAACCTCTCTCCAAAGTTCTTAATTCCTCCATCATCCAAAGGCAACTTCACTACCCCAAAAGAGACAACATGTTCTACACTACTTCTACAGCAAATCTTGGGCATGTCGACTTGCCAGCTTCATGCCCGAGTTGCCTCGGTATAGAGGCGGGAGCCCGTAAAAGATGCAGGCGATGTGGTGCCCTTCCGGCGAGGAGGCGACGACCGGAGTTTCCGCAGGAGATCGGGACGACGACGAGAAGACCGGAGGACTTGGATCATTTGGTATATCTCTTCCCCTTCTTGTAGTTAGCTAGAACTAGTTTAATGGCCCGATCCGGGTGTTTAGTGCGCGGTGGTGCCGGTTTGCTAAGTTCGCAAAATTAAAGTTTATCACCGCTTCCGCATTCCTGCGTCGGATTGACGGCCGGGGCGCCGCCGTGCACTTACAATATCTCATAGGGTGCGATACCTCCGCTCCGATACACCGTTGTGCTGTGGTGTATACGAAGGAGTAAGCTGGGAGAGAATCACATTCTCGTTTTAGAAACTCCAGGAACTCCATACACTAGTATTCTTCTCCTCGATCACATCGTAGGACTTTAATACTTTTACCCGTTTGGTTCTCAAAAGAACCAACCTTGTCATTTGTAGACATGGGACTATATACATCATGTATCTGTCCTAAGAGTTCAATAACTCTTTCTCTGTTTCCAGTAAACGGAGTATTGGTTATTTTTATCTTTGAGACAAGACTAGCAAGTAGCATAAGATGAAAATTCGAATAGATTCTTATATTCATCCTTATGTAATTTAGCTGGTCGTGTCACATTGATATGACCTAGTCTACAGTGCCTCAAGAAGGATTCGTTCATTCCTGAACTAATCCTCTTGTCTGTGTTCTATATGCTTTGAACTGTGGTTTGATTTAGAACTTCTATGCTATTATATAACGTGCCTCATAGAATCAACTCTTGATTCAGGAAAATGTTCATAGCATTATCCTCCAATACATAATTATATCCTTCTTTAACTTCATTAAAGAATCTGATGTAATGTTGTATATCAGGTTCGGTATATAATAACATTTGTTCAGAATCAATGTATCTAATACCAGGTGATATCTGCCAACTGACTTGGCTGCAACAATTGCACCATTCTCTAACACTTAGAGATATATCACCCATTCTCAGTTCTCTACCTTTCTGTAGCCCATGTAACATATTACACATGCGGGATCCTAATCTGGTATCACATACCCAGGATGTAGAGGATACTGAAAAACAGTTCTCGGTAATTAGGACATCCGAAGAATATGCATCATCATGTACTTTCTTCGAATTGGGTGGTATGGGAATCCGGATATTCCCCTATTTCCTGCTCGGACTTATAACAATTATAAGATAGAGCGGAACCAACGTTCCCTAGCCCAGTATAATAAGTAGGTTCGATCAATGCATCCATATTATTATCTTGATTAAGGCGTGACATAATTGTAACCAGGAAAGAGAGAGAAGAAAACACTTTGCGTGCGCTTTTTGCAAGATTAGATTGGTTATCATTTTATCTAATCAGGATAGCTCCCACTGTTTTAGTCAAATCTTCCTTCAAACCCTAAAAGGTAAGACTAGCCGGGATTAATTACACCCTACAAGATCGCCAATCTTTCAGCCAGGCGAGTGTCGGTACTTTGAGGGAGGTTCTCCGTGCTTTCGCACGGACCTAATTAAAATAAACCTCGTTTTCCCAGAGGCGTAACCCTGTTAACACCTTTCTAGACACCTACTTTGATCGGCTAATTGTAATGTGTAAAACTCTCTCAGGAGTAACTCTTACTCGCAGTAGGTATCGGGATCCAACTATCTCATAGAAGGTATGCAATCTCATTGCAAATTTCAACACTTGAAATTCCCGATAATGTTTTGCCCTTAGCGTCCTATGACCTTGACAAAGGCCAACAAACCATAGGATGATAGTCAAGTTCAACCCGTCATTTTCTAATTGAATTAAACTCACCCGCACGACCCTTGACAAAGGCCAACAAGGTCGTACGACTACCCTAATCCAATCGCATCACATGCTTAACCAGATAAGCACTAGTTAGCTACCGCACACTACGCCTTGACAAAGGCCAACAAACACAGCACGAATACTAAGTAGAACTTATCTGAAATGACGGAGGGCTACGACAGGTTTTTAAGAAAACCATGAGCGTAAAGAACTTGATATCGTTGTAGAATCAAGTGAATTTGAAAAGGAATGTTTTTGAGGCTTTTCTAGTTTCGCTAAAGAGGCCACTCCCGGTGAAGGGATCTCGGCTCTTTCCTCATCGAATAAGGTGCATGATATTTCATAAATACTGCTGTGCAAAGCAAGAACTATAGAAGCAATCAAAAACTAAACCGTGAGTTTGTAGCATGTGCCAGTTTTGCTAAAGAGGTCACTCCCGGTAAAGGGATCTCGACTCTTTCCTTATCGAATAAGGTGCTGAATATTCTACAAGGAATACCGCTATGCAAAGCAAGAACTAGAGCTACCAGTTTTTAAACAAGTTTCTACAATATCTTTAGGTTTCTTTTCTTTCATTAATCTCATTAATGAAGTCTCATTTATTTATGCTTCCTAAGCATCACAGAAGAAACGAAAGCAGTAATATTTATATATCAACATATATATATAATATATAGGCATTCGTCTTAGATATATAAAATGATCACATCACATATATCAGCAGCAGAAGAATCACATATGAAATATTGGATATACTAGGAATTCCGTGTTTTAAGTTAAGCCAATATAAAACACGGATTCCACGGTCGCGATGAATAGCCAAACCCACATCCCTAGACTCCTACGAGAGCGGCAAGCAACCCTGCCAGTTCTAGAGTTAGGAGACCCGGTCTCGACTCCTCGAGATAGTCTCCCACTGGACCCTAGAACCCAGTTACTTGTGCTCCCCGCCTTGGGTCTATCATAATGCGGAAAAGTAAATAATATACAATGGTGACACCATCCTCAACCCGGAAGTGCCCCAATAAAAGAATATTACATGCAATGAATTTTACATGAATGAAAATGAAAAACTCTCATCTCACATAAAAAAACCCCGGCTATTCAAAACACGACGATCCAATATAACATATCACAGCAACACATAATATCACATATCATCAACGTAAGTAAATATGCGTATCCCAGTTGTCGTTGACGTATAGCACCGAAGCCGGCGATACACCACATATTACACTTACGGTCGCAGAAAAGAAAGTGAAAAACTACAACATTTGGAATCTACAATCACTTTAGACATCATAAATCCGAAATATCACATACTTTGCATTTCATGCCTAACTATAAGAATTCCACATATTGTATCACATTTCAGATAAATAGACAATGTTAAACTTTCCGATCGAATAAACAAACACCCAAGATTTCCCAAATAGCTCAACACTTGAGCGGAGTTCAAAAAGTCCCAGAATATGTCACAGCCGCTATGAACCAGCCGTAGAAGGGTCAAACCAACGCCTCATATGTAGCAATGCTAAACTACCACAAACCATATGGTTCAGTGGCGGTTTTGACGGTCACATAATCGAGTTAAGGTTATGTTCTTCTAGAGGGTCCACAGATTTGCTTGCATGATTTTGTGAAAGTTTTAAACTCAGGAAAAATCCAACACTTGAAAATTTTCCGATAGGGGAAAAAGTGAGTTATTGATATCCGTTCGAACCTTTTAACATGTTCTAAATTATCCGGAAAAACTTAAACGAATTTAAACTTTCCGATCGAATCAACGAGTTCCCAATATTTCCCAGAAAGTTCAACACTTGAGTAGAATTAAAAATTCCCAGAAGCATGAAAAAGTACCCAAGAATAAACCCCTGAAGTATTAGCCCCAAACTCCCAAAGTTGTCCGCGGAACCGCCGCCAAACTCATGGTTTAGCCGCGGTTCCGCGGTCTCTTGAGTGAGTTATGGCTTCGTACTTCACAGTAATTCTTAGAATTCCCTGCATGCTTTTCTAAGTATTTTTAATATGAAAATTTTCAACTTTTGAAATTTTTTCCAGAAAGTGGGATTTATCGGGGTTTCGGATTTCGATCGGACTTTAAATTTCGCCTACACGACGCCTAATACTCTAGCTTGGCTCTGATACCACTGTAGGGTTGGCTTAGCACCTTGTGAAGGTTTTGGCAAGTATCAATCATGCTACTTTAAAATTTTTGGGGTGCTAAACAAACCCTAACCAAGATCTTAACTAGAGACTTAGGGTTAAACAAGATATGTAAACACTTTACATCTAAGTGAACAAGGAATACAACCTTTGTAGACCGGTTCTTCACTTCATTAGCTCCGTGTAGAGGTCCCTTCGCTGCGATCATGATCGTCCAGACTCTATAGAGGCTCCCACGAAGAAATAAACAAGCTTGCTTCGAAGTCTTCGGGGCCGAAGATGATCTACGTCGAGTAGACACTAGCTCATGCTATCTTTTCACTAATTGTGTAGATTAGTGAAGCAAACACCCTAAACTAAATGGCTAATAGTATAGGATGATGAAGTAGGAATTTTTCTCACTTTATTGTTTATTTTCTCACTATTTTCTTCTCTTTTCTCAAAAGCTAGAGAGAAAAAATCAAAATGAGGAAAAAGATGAATAATGAAAGAGATGATGTTAGAAATGCAACCCTAGGTTAGTGTATGTCATCCACTAACTTTTGTAGAGAGTTAACCATGGCTATGTGTCATGGTTGAGTTTAGAAAATATCTTAAGCAGAACAAAAAGAGAAGACTTTGTCAAAATTTATCATGAAGCTTCACAATGACTCATTTCTTCCTTTTTGAATTACTTAAGAATTTAAACTCAAACAAAATATATAGCATGGTATAATTCTCATACATCCATGTTGCATGTATAACCTAGCATGTCACAATATTATATATCACATATATAATATTTATGCGACAAAAGAAAAACAATACAATAAACATATATCATATATATATGTTAAATGTATTACAAGTGAGAATAATAAATATTTAAGTGAGCATAATATATATATATATATATATATATATATATATATATATATATATATATATATATATATATATTATTTCATCGAATCAACACTTATTCCAATAACCCGGCTATATCACATATAATCAGCCGATATCACATATCGCGAGAATAGAATACGGTATCACATACTCGTATCAATCTCGGTCCTGCACATATCACATATGTGCTCCTACTTCGTTTCGCATGAATCAGGAAATCTCTATGTAGGACTCTAAAGACTCGTCAATACACCGGCAGTAGGTGATGATCATATCAAACACCCACAAGCCGCAAGCGGTCTGCTAAACGTAACGGTCACCCGGGTATTGAGCGATCAGAAGATCAACAAGCACGCCTGCTATAACTCCTGCGAATCCAATCAGTAACACTATCGTACAGTCCGGTCTCTTCGTCTGATATGTCGCATATCAACATCCTGGGGGTGGTATAACGTCAGACCCCAATAGCTTGATAAGTCATACCGATGCAAGGTCCATAACGGTTCGAGAAACTACTGGTAACACTTACCAGTAAATCTCAGCAATCTTGTCCAGGGATTTCCAGTTATAGCCAATCGAACACAGCGCAACATCAACCACCAATACCGGGAGAGAAGAAACCCCTCCTATCGCTCATTGCCTCCATGTGATTCGGGCCTGTACCCAAAAACCACCGTTTTGCACGATCTTTTGACCATGGTATGGTGGAAATCAAAGCACAGTGGGAATCACACAAGACTCTATGACGATCTCGGGTCTACAGACTAACCTGTACTAGTGTCACCAGAGAACTGCTATCCGACGATAGGTATAATACCATCTAGGAGTTCTCGGCGAGTTCGTCCAGTGTACCCAGTCTCCACTGAGCACCCGTATACCTTCTCTGATGTCAAACACCAATAGATATGGGATCATCCATCGCCCATCATATGGGTCAAGAAGTGCATACGCTAGTCTACTCTGGAGTACCGATGCCCTGTCTCGATACCCCCACGACTAGGAACATTTGAAGGATGTACTTATTGACTACACTGTCCCCACTAGTATGATCTGCATCATAATCTTGGTAGTCAAGTAATCATCCTAAGGGCTTTATCAACATGCGATCATAAAACAGTATTTGTTTACATGTTAAGATAAAGTGCAACCAGATAGCATACTATCATGTCGGGCAAGAAAGTCCTTCTTATATATGTCCAAGCATCCACTACAATATACATCGCATGTACAGTAATGGCCTCTAGGGCATACATATAACTAACAAGGATGAGTTTGATTAGTGAGAGGAGATGTGTTGGATGTTATTTTGACTTTTTCTGAAGAAGTGTGAGAAAGAGATATGTTTGATATTTTTCTGTCTTTTTCTAAAGATGATGTGGACAATCTTAAGGTGAAGCATGAGCCAATAGTTTTCCTTTTTTATTTTGAATTTTTTATTGTAAAATGATATAATAATGACATCATCACCCAAAGAGTTTGGGCTATGATAGTAAAGATTATAATAAAATAAAATCTCTAAGATTTTCACTTTAAGTTTAAAAGAAAAGGTCTCAAATTGAGATTGGGGTCTATTTACTCACCAGAATTGTCAAAGAAAGAAACTGTGAAGTAGCATTTGAAATCCTTGATTGCTATTGTGATTTTTGAATTGAATTTGTGTATATTTGAATTGAATTTGTTGTGAATTTGTGTGGAATGAAATGAGTTTGTGGATATTTGAATTGAATTTGTTGTGGATTGAAATGAGTTCGTGGATGGTAGTTTATCGAATTGAATATATATCGATTGCACGACGAAATTCAGCAAAAAAAAATTCCCTGTGTCTGCCACTTATTCCGTTGGGCCTTACCCAACGAATTAAGTGTAGAATTTGGGTGAAAATGGGAGAAAACGGCCCATGTTTTTTTGACCTGTTCCTTCGGTTTTAAGCCGACGAAAAAACTAAACCGACAAAATAAGTTATTGTCCCGACGTAATAAATCTTTTTACGTCGTATCCATTTTCGTCAAACTATGACCGACGTAATTAACCTTTTTCGTCAGCTTAATAGTTATTACGTCGGGAAACACACTCCGGAATAAATCTATTATTGTTGTAGTGAAATTTTTTCGGTTATAATGGGAAATTTAGTTCACAAGTGTGCTAGTTTTGTTCGTCTCTGTTTAAGAAAACCGCAGGGCTTTCCACCTGTTGGCCTTTTAAAAAAAAAAGTATAAATTAATTCTAGTCAAAACCTATATTAAAATATATGATATTCTGAGCCATTAGCAAATCAAAACTTCATCATATATACCATTTTGAGGATGCAGATCCCATTCCCAGTTAACTTAATGCAGACGGTGTCATGCAATAAAGTTTGCACTTTATAGATCCAACGGATGATATCAGTGAGAATCGAAAAGAAAAATCTAATGGGCGAGATTAACAGAATAGGAGAAAACAAGAACATAGCATCTAATACCTTGACTTCGGCTTTAAATCATGTCCCTTCTAAAACCTAGAGTATATGATTTGTTTTAATTTTTTAAAGGATTTAATTTCGATAATTATTTGTAATAAAATTTGTAGCCAAGTTCCTATTGTATATAGTCAACATATTCCTTCAAGAAAAAAAATGGAGGTTACATGTGGTACATGAGGAAGAAACTGCAAAACATAAAAAGAAATAAAAGAAAAAGATTTTGTGATGCTTGCTTCTGTACAGATGGTGCTCATTTAGACGTGTCGAATCGTAACCGACTCTAGAAAGTAAACAACGGAATTTGATACCATGACACAAAGTTGGATCACCGTCATGAATATAGCATTGAATTTTACAGGGCCAAACACCAATTATGGAGGACCACACTATTTATCGGAAAAAAATTTGGTACAACCAGAGAGAAAGGGAAAGGGATTTTGGGCTCTGTTCGAGTAGCTTTCCAAGGTTCCGGATCCCCCTACCCCTCCACAAAAAGAAAAGAAAAGAAAAGAAAACCCTTCAAATATGCAAGTAAAGAAGAAAAAAATGGTCATTTTTGTTTATGACCCTCACTATCATGTGGTTTATTGGAAAGTCCATTTACAATAAGCCCAGCCTGCGTACTGAAAAGCAATTTACCTTATACAATGGAATGGAAAGAGCATATCCAAACATGCTCAAAATGTGTTTTCAAACCCCAATTTAAATTGACTCCAAAGTTGCGGAAATTTGTATAAGTCGACCTTAGACTTGGTCCGAGTCTACAAAATATTTGGACCGACCAAATGTCCTTTTCGACAGTACTTTTTTTTTTCTTCCAATATTTAGATTATGAAGACGTCTCTATACATGGGGATTAAAATCCCCACAATCAGTAAACCCCGTCCTACCCTACGAAGAGGGAATCTGTACAGCTCCTGACAAGCGGCGCGCAATCCTATCCAAAGAGGATGACGAAAAACACTCTACAATATGTATATTTTTCAGTGAGTAGGAGAATGTGTTTGATTAGTGAGAGAAGATGTGTTGGGTGTTATTTTGACTTTTCCTGGAGAAGTGTGAGAAAGAGATGTGTTGGATGTTTTTCTGTCTTTTTCTAAAGATGAGGTGAACAATCTTAAGGTGAAGCATGGGGCAATAGATTTTATTCTTTATTTTAAATTTTTTTGTTGTAAAATGATATAATAATGACATCTATCGCCCAAAAAGTTTGGGTTATAATAGTAAAGATTATAATAAAATAAAATCTTTCAGATTTTAACTTTAATTTTAAAAGAAAAGGTCACAAATTGAGACCGTGGTCGATTTACTCACCAGAATCGTCAAAGAAAGAAAATGTGATGTAGCATTTGAAATCCTCAATTTCTATTGTGATTTTTGAAACATTAACCCACAGGACTAAAACCTTTATAGCTTTTTCTGTAATCTTTAATGTCTAACATATGTATGCACGCATTGCGCTTGCACATTCAAGATACTTTACAACTCTGCAATTCGACCTAATCCAATTATTTTATTGCATTTTCTTGTAATGTCAAACTAAGGTCCTAAACACCGCTTAAAAACAGTTCATGAAACGGATATTTTGAAATTTTACATTTACTTAAGCTGTATCAACTAATTTATATCTTAACTATGCTTCGAAAACATATACCAAAAATTTATCAATACCCACGAAATCGCATAGAGAAAGAGAGTTTACAAACTAACCTTCTGTATTCAAAAAGAGAAAAAAGAAAGCCCAAATTAACCTAAATCCCATGTATTATTAATGATTTCTGGAACACAATATAACTTTCTTTTCCAAACCGAAAGGCGGTCGGTTCGATTCCAAAAGAGTTGCATCCAACATGAAAATATATTTCTCGTCATTTCCACAGCTTGTCACGATCGGCGAGGAACGCGGGCAGGGGGCTCCTCATCGGCGACCGGGCCACCGGGGCCCCTGCCAGCTGCCGTCCATCGCCGTCGTAGTAAATCACCCCCGAGAAATCCAACGGCTGGCATTTCTCCCCCATGATGATCCCCCGTCTCCAAACCTCCTCCTCGTCCAGTCCCGTCTCCTCGCGGGTCTTTCCGAGCCTCTCCTCTCCGATCTTCCTCCTCCGTCGACCGTCGCCGAGGAACGGAAACATCGGCTTCGTCGTCAGCAGCTTCATCCGGTTGGCTCCGCGGAGCCTCCGTGCGGCACGCGACACCCTCCGGGAGCACGTGGAGAGGAATTCGGTCACAGCTCGGAGCACGTCGTCGAGGGCCATAGCTGGGAAATGAGAATGAATGAATGCGGGGGCGACTGAGATTCATTCATTGCACTCTATATTTATAAGGGGGTTGGGTTGTTGTTGGGAGAATGTTTATAAAGTTGTTTACCTAACCTTCTTAAAATTGCATGTAGGCGATTATGATAATCGAAAGAGAATCTATACAGGTAAAACAGACTTTCTCTAGATGAAAGCATGCTATCTGATTTTTCTTTATCATGTATGTATATACGTTGTATTATGTGCCGCTGATACATAATAATAAAGCCCGTAGGATTTTTAATTGACTACGAAAGTTATGATGTCGATCATACTTATGAGAGCTGGGTAGTCTATAAGCACATCTTTAAAAGTCACTAGTTGTGGGAGTATCGAGACTGGGTATAGATATTCCAGAGTAGACTAGTGTAGGCGTTTCTAGACCCATACGAAGGGCGGTGACAGGTCTTATAGACATTAGTATATTGCACATGAGATTGTATATACGGCTCACTGTAGGTGAGTACACCGGACGGACTCGCCGAAAACTTCTAGATGGTACTATACTCATCGTCAGATAGCAGTTCTCTGGTGACATGAGTACCGGTAGTTTGTTGATATGAGATTGTCATTTGTCTCGTGTAAATTCCCACTGTACTTAGATTACTATCCTACCACGGCTCTACCGAGTTGTGCAAACATATTTTAGTTGGGTACTGTCAGGATCCAAAGTTTGGATGTGACCGGCACTTAGATTGTATAATATCTAAAAATATCTACACAACCCGAGTAAGCCAAAAACCAAGATCAAAACCCTTTTTGCGGAACTTTAGGAAAATTTAATTTTTAAGTAAAAATCACAGTTTTAAGTATTTAAGATTCTAACCGTAACTTCTTATTGAAATAATAATAAAAGCAAGTATAAAGTGTTTAATTTGGTTACATCCCTGATTGGGAGCAACAATGTCAACAGCGGAAATAAATATACAATTTTATATGACATCAATAAGAATCCCAGACATAATTAAAAGAAATATCATTTAACATAACTAAACGATCTCATCTGCCAAATAATATACATACAACAACCTCTCGTTCTAAGTCATAATACAGGGTCTGATGGAGATATTCTAGATTCAATATACAATACCAAAATAGAAGTTTACTACATAGGTAACCCACCTAGCAAAAGAGGCGATAAAAACTGATAAGTGGATCTACACTACGGCTAACCGTCCACTCTACCACTGTAAGGAACTGTGGCACAACGGGGGTGAGTTGCCAACTCAGTAAATATAATTAACATATAACGGTTGATAATGTAAATATGACGAACTAGAACTAATTTCAACAATAATGAATGCGATGCATGATAACAGGTGGAGGAATGAATATGTAATACTTCATGTATGAATCAAAACCGAAATCTCATCAATTATTTTCCAAATCATGTTCATTTTTCCATGCCTAATATCGACACAAATCTTCGGTGTTTCATCAGACATCTTTTCTCGAACGATCCTGTATCAATAATACCGGTCGGTATCATATAAATATCCGCCGTGTTCATAACTGTCTCCGGAATCGAGTATTCTCGTTAGGCTATCGCCAAAAGTGCGGCCTTCCTGCCCCTGGGTCTCGACCGGGTCCACCATGTATCCAACTGTATGCCCACCGACTCTGTCTGGATAAAATTGTAAATCCGTAACCGTATGACCCCCAACTCGGTCCGGAATAAAACCAAATCATAAAAACGACATCTCATGGTGGACGTGACACATAATCATGAAAATACTGATTTTTCGTAATAGTAAATGAAAACTTAAAATCATAAATCCTTAATAATACAAATGCCTCTTATATCAACTATTAATACTTGAATATGAAATATGATGTCATATATGCTAATTACTACGACTATTGATACTTAAGCTATGATGAGAATCATTTTTAACAGAATAATTTCTAAGTTTGCATTGCCATATTAATATCGACGAGGTGTAGTGTAACATATAGATATGTACATGTGCGGCATAACTCGTCGATAATGGTGCAGTGTTCTAACAAGTATTAATCTTGGACGTATATATAGATTTAAGAATTGTCACGCCCCGCATCCCAAAATACGGAATACGAGGTATGACTAGGCCAGCTATGCTCCTACGGTCAAGGGATCGTCCCGCCGTAGTCACACTTCGGCTTCTAACACTACATGGTAATCAGTAATAAAGCACAGTATTAAAGGAATCACATCACTAATTTATTACATTAAAATTTCATTGTTCACAGATTACAGATAATAAAAACGATAACTAATCAAGTTCAATCTCACAATCTCTTTTATGGAAAGAAGTAAATGAAGTAGGTACACCAACTATATCTCCGTGAACTCAAAGGATAGATCCGTCTTCTGTGCTGGTCCTCTCGCAGAATCTGAGCATGCATACTCAGGTCGTCAGAGTGACACAAATAATAATATTATTATAATCAGATGAAACCGGTAAATGAGGTAATACTGGTATGACAGTAATGCAAGTAAACACTACGTCACAACATGATGCAGAATATGTTATGTGTCCCTAACGGTCTCTAGGTCATGTTTGAAATCACATAGTGGAAGGAGGATCATGTTTAACAGGAGTCTCGTACATACCCGAGACAACGGCCCACATGCCCGGGACATAACCCTGTCAGCCGGATCGCTAGATCCTGTCCTACACGTATAAATATCACGGTTCGAATGATCATCCTCTAAACACGGTCCCGCTAAATACGATACTCTTTCCACTTTGATTTCCCCTTTTTCCCCAGGTTACACTATTTATGATATTGATCTAGTTGTGTACAAGTATACCAATGACACGGTTTCATCACTATCTACTGTATCAATCACTGTCACGAATGTTCACTTTCCATTGGTGTACTCGTCACTCCTAAACCAACATCTATCACGCACGATAATGCAATGTCCACACGCACTAACTCTGTGTATATGACAAGGGTATGATATATGTATTGTATGCTACCAATAAGCTCTGTATGTTATGAATTAGCATGCATGTCATGAACTAAAATAAATTGCATAAATAATATGTTACGAATTCAGCGAAAATGATGTAGGTAAGATATATAGAACAATCAGTCAGTAATTCATCAAAATTTGTTTCAGTTCAATCGGAGTTTCGGTTTTCAAGATATAACTGTTTCAGTTTAAGTGTTCGCGGCTGGAATTTAAATTTCAGAACTGAACGTCTATTTCGCGACACGAATTGCACCCAGTTGGGCTCAAAATTTAGCGATGTCACGGTTAAATGAAATTTAGGGTTTTCGATAAAGTATTCAACGCAATAGACGGATCCTCAATCGCATCTGTACGTTGAAAGTTATACACAGTTTAATCTCAATATGTCATTTCAGACATTGTTCTGAACAGCTTTACGTTCTGCCCTTTTAAATATAGTTAAAAATAACAAACGGCGATGATTCGGAATGAAACCACTTGCTTTCTTTCACTAACAGAAATATCTTATAACTACTGTAAAGTTCTGTATCATGCGATTTCAGGAAACATGGGGACGCAGGACTTTAGACAGAACACACTAATCAGAAACGCTCTGGACTGCAGTCCAGAGTCGTGTTCCGATCCAATTATCTTCATGGTTACATAACAGAAATGATCAGAAATTTACATAGGATTAAAGTTCATCGAGTCGGCTTCGATTTAATCTCTCGAACGCAGCTTTCCAATATGTATACGATTTATGGTGATTTTATTCGTTTTCAGGTACGAGAGAGTTCTAGTTTAAACAACATATATGGGGGTATCACTTATTGTCACGAACAGTCGTATTTTCCAGCGAATTTCGCACACGTTATATATCATTAAAAGGGCCAACAGAACGTATAGGTTACCGTCAAATTAGACAAATATTTCCATTGGGATCATACATCGAACACATACGTCACAATATATTTAGTTATTCGGTAAGTTTTAATTTATATGATTTTAAGGTTGTACCACTAATAATTTAGCATGAAGCAAGTAAACACTTGCCTGGAGGACGCCTTGGGGTCGCACGACGGCAACGATGTCGCGAACGCGCGTTGTGCGCCACGTTTCGAATTCCCGCGAGCCTAGTTCGAAACACGAGTTTCGCGTCGGAGTTTTCCCGGAGTCGTCTTGCGTGCGCTGGAAGCTTAGGGGTGTTCTCTGGTCCCTCTGAGAAGTGTTGGGGTTTCCGAAGGTCGACGGCGTCGCTCCGGCAACGTGTACCGAGCAGTTTCACAGTGAGGGGGAAAAGTTTGAGAGAATGGGTTTTGGAGTTTTGGATAAAGGGATAAGTTAGGCAGTGGGGCTGGATATGGTTGTGATGGTGATGATGCTGAGGAGGTGGATGTCGTGGGAAGGTCGGCGATGTGGTGGGGAGTTCGCCGGCGTCGAGGGTGTAAGGTGATGACTCGAGCTCGGCTGAAATGGGTTGTGTGCAGGGGATATTTGAGAGGGCTCGGTTTGAAGAATGGTGAAGTCGTGGAGGGGGAGGCTGGTGGAAGAGGAGTGATCGAAGGTTGCCGAGGGATTGTCGTCGTCGTCGTCGGAGGTGGAGGTTGCAATGGGCTGTTCGAGGTTTGGGGCTCGGTAGGTGTAGTGAGAGGGGTAAGGAATTTTTCTGTGATGGGGTTAGCGAGTAAGAGAGAGATGAGGGCGACGATGTTGACAACGTGGGGGCAACGGCAGGGCGAGGGCGAGGGCGTGGGCGACGGCGGAGGAGGCGGGTCGCGCGCGATTTTAAAGGAGGTAGCCGTTGGGAAATTTTTGAGAAGAGAAACAGTGAGGAGTGAGGGGTTGGGTGAGGAAATAGGAAAAAGGGTTGGGCTCGTTTTGAATTTTAAAACAATTTCCCACTTTAAAAAAAAACCCTGTGGGCTGAGTTAATAGATTGGGCCGGGAAAAATAGTAAGGAATTAAAAAAAGAAAGTGGGCTGAGGGTGAACCGGGCCGGGATTTATAAGGGATTTAAAAAATTTATGTGTGGGCTGAGGGATATTGTTAAAAGGGTTTGGGGATTGTAAAGAGGGGCCGGCTGGGTATTTTAGTTTAGGGATTTTATTAAAAATAAATTTTAGTGGGCTGAAGGTAGTTTAGGGTTTTAATTTATTTTAATCTTGTTTTTAATTTGGCTTTGGGTTTTAGGTTTTAGATTCTGGGTTTTAACTTTTAGGCTTTGGAAAAATATAAATGTTAGGCTTAAACAACCAATTCAAAATACGAGGGAAAAGAAGAGAAACTACTGGAATTCAGAGAATCGGGAACTTTTTATTGAATTGGAAACGGGGATTTACATCATACCCCCCTTAACAAAAATTTCGTCCTCGAAATTTAACAAGAATACAGAGAAACAAAAGTACTAAACAAAGAGATGTGGATAACGATCACGGATATCTTCCTCCCGCTCCCAGGTGGATTCTCCTGGGGAACGACCGCCCCAAGACACTCGGACTAACGGAATGACTTTATTCTTCAGCACTTTCTCTCTGCGGTCGAGAATGGTGGTAGGTTGCTCCTCGTACGATAAGTCAGTACCCAAAACTAGTTCTGAATGGTCCAGGACATGGCTCTCATCCCGGACATAACGCCGCAACTGTGACACGTGGAAGGTATTGTGCACACCAGCTAGCGATGGAGGCAAGGCCAGTCGATAGGCCACCTCTCCTACTCGCTCTAGCACCTCAAAAGGTCCGATAAAACGGGGACTAAGATTTCCCCGACTTCCGAACCTGATAACTCCACGAGTAGGGGAAATCTTTAAGAACACATGATCTCCAACTTCGAACTCAAGTGCCCTTCTGCTGGTATCTGCCCAACTCTTCTGTCGATCTTGAGCCGTCTTAATACGTTGTCTGATCATTTGAACCTTGTCGACTGTTTGAACAATGAGTTCGGGGCCCAGTAATCTTCGCTCTCCCACATCATCCCAACATAATGGGGATCGACACTTCCGCCCATATAGCGCTTCAAAAGGAGCCATCTGAATACTAGCCTGATAACTATTGTTGTAAGAAAACTCGACTAGGTGCAGATGGTCCTCCCAGGAACCCTGAAAGTCCAACATACAGGCTCTCAACATATCCTCGAGCGTCGCCCCGAAGGACAAAACCGTGCGGTTTCGGCCAAAGCGGACAATACTCTCTGTATTGGGGGTGGGGCGTGACAAGAATGCATATGATAAATTTAACATACAAAAGTAAAACTTGTATTTAAACCTAACTACGGGCGTATCACGCTATCTTTACAAGATCTTCCGGTAGATATTTAGTCTACTCACCGGAATACGTCGTAAACTACTCAGAAATCGCCAATCTTTTTCCTTTCCTTGCAGCCTCCGAAGTTCTTGTATTTGAATCTAACATCGAAATTTACTTATATGAGGAAACGGCTAACTCCGATACGGCGAATATGAAAATACAAGTTCTTACGTACTAATTATATTACATACGACTATTTTAAACTATCAAACCCTTATAATAACTAGATTTTAACCCCTCGCCGTTTGCAACAGAAACTGAAACGCGTTACGAATTTACCGCGTCGTATTTTAGAACTTTGATCTCTTTTCCGATATTAGTTCCCAGATTTTA
Organism: Agapanthus africanus; assembly: GCA_030015575.1. NCBI lineage: Eukaryota > Viridiplantae > Streptophyta > Magnoliopsida > Asparagales > Amaryllidaceae > Agapanthus > Agapanthus africanus. Next base: position 18,051,058 of record CM057344.1, read on the forward strand.
TATACAGTTAAATTAACTATTTTAAACAATACCAAAATATCCCAACACCTATACAGAGACCTACCCAAAAACTCAAAACACCAAACTCCTTTAAAAATCCGGCGACGCCGGAATTCTCCTATAGCTCGCCGGCCAAAATCCGAGCCTCTTGTTTCGTACTCTTAGGGTTTGTTCTAGGTCCAACATACAAAATTTAGGTATTATTTGGTTAAATTGATTTTTCTCTGAATAATAGCAGATTACTACAGATCTAAGTTTTACCAAAATTACGATATTTAATTTCTAAATTTTACAATTACAGAAGTATAATCTACTGAGTTAAGGATTTTACCTACTGAGGATGGTTGAAAATCTTCCTCTAAGACACCCAAATCCTTAGCTCCTAGCCTGAAGGTGAAAATTCTTAGCCTAGTTCTTCTTCTTCATTTTTCTTTTCCTTTTTTTATTTCTTTTTGTGAGTTCTAAGTGTTTTCTTTCTCTTGAATTTTGAAATTTCAGAAGTTTAATTTTATTAAATGATCTGAACACTTAATATATATGGTAAAGGGAAGAGTGAGGTGTAGGAAGATGTGTCACCAACAAGGGTGTGCCACCCTTATGCAAGGAGGAGGTGTTGTGTATGTATTGTGTAAGCAAATAGAACGTGTCCTTGTATTATCTCTTCAAATTGTTTTAACTTGTGATAAAAATTCTGAGCTAAAATATTATCTACCCCTTTTCCTCTTACACCCTCACAATTTCAAGTTTGCACATTTTCCTAATTTTTTTACAAAAATACCCTTCACTACCTATGTTATTATATAAACACCATTTTTCTTAAAATGAAGCTAAATTTATCACTAAAACCCTTGTAATTGATTAATGTTACATACTAAAATTTCAATTTAATTTGTTTCACATACTACTTATGAAAATGTCCTATTTTGTTTTAATAACTTTTTAAATTGGCATTTTATTATTTAATTCATTAATTTTATTTATTTTTAAATTTTCAAAATGTTACAATATTCCCCCCTTAAGAAAATTCGGTCTCCGAATTTAAAACTTTATTAGACGTACCTTCAAAAAGATGTGGAAATTTCTTTCACATCGTATCCTCGGTCTCCCAAGTCATCTCCTCGCGATTCGTTCCCCGCCAAAGAACCTTTACAGATAGAAGTACTCTTGATCTTAGTTTCTTTGCCTGCCGGTCAAGAATAGCTACTGGCGGCACTGTGTAGGATAAATCCGGCTCAAACTGTAAGATCTGATGCTGGATCGCGTGAGAAGGATCGTGAAGATACTTGCGAAGTATAAACACGTGAAACACCGGATGCACATCGGGAAAATTCGGTGGAAGTGCTAAACGATAAAGTACAACACCCACTCTCACAAAAACACGCGCACAACGCATGACGTAGCGCCAATCATATGCGCGCTTATGTCCACACCTGGAGCGCCAGCTCCATGAAATCATGTGCACATGTGGCGCAACGCCAATCATATTTGCGCTTCCACCCATGCCAGGAGCGTCAGCTCCACAAGAACATATGCACAACACGTGGCGCAGCGCCAATCATAAGTGCTATTTATTTGCAATTTACCAAATTTCATGGAGTTTATCTACGAACTGAATTTACATGGATGAAGATGCATATGCCTCTGCCTATATATGCATGTAGATCCAATTATTATAATATTTAAAATAATATATCATTTATTTATTAGGTTCCTCATAGTAATGATTATTTTGCAAAATATATGTTTGGTTGCATCTAGCTAGTAGCGGCAATGTAGTTATGTGCGCCATTATCCCTTTCCCCCCCTCCTTTTCACCCGTTGTGGTTAAGGATTAGAATTTAATGCCATTGCAAAAAAATTTATTAATCTATATTAAGTTATAGCTTTAAACACAAATTTAAGTAAAAACTACTTGAAATGAATCATTTGATTTTAAATTTTGGTATAGCTGAACCCACGTATGCCTTCGACAACTTCAAGCCACAAATTACATTGCTAGGCTTCCTATCATGACTACAAGCATCACATTCTAAGTTAAAAAAAAAAACAAAAAATTAACAAGAAAGCATCCTCAAACTCCTAACTTGAACTTCTCCTTCACTCAAACAATAGCACAAGCATTAGGATTCTCCTCACTGAATATATTTGTAAGACGTTGCGGATCGGTGGCAATGTTGTAGATACCTTGACGAATCGGGGTCGGATAGTAACAATACTCCCCGCTGAAGTACTCTGGCCGTCCCGCCCCTTCCTCCCATCTTGGCAATGGTGATGGAGCATAATATGGTATTGGGGCACGACTGGTTGAATCTGATTCACGACGTATTGGACCATGGTAATCCTGATAGCCCGGATCAGGTCCGAGATGAAATGGGCCATGATGTACCTTGTCCGAATCTTTTCGAATCGGACCATCATGGCCTGGATCGGGCCCAAGGTGAACCGTACCATGATGTGTGTGACCTGGTTCTTTTCGACCCGAACCATTAAGAACCGGAACAGGTGCATGTTGGGTTGGTCTTGATTGGCCATTGTCATGCATATCGGGTTCGGGAGCAAACCTGGTCCGTTTCGGTTCTTTTGGTTCGGAGACTTGGGGTCCGATTGGGGAGCTTGGACCCTGTTCAGGATGGTGGTTGGTGATCGTTGAGCTGGGCTCGTGCTCGTGCTCGTGCTCGGGTGGAATTATATAAGTAGGATTGCGGTTACTGAAAGTTACAGATTTTGTGGTCGTAGACCTTTGATAGGAGTATGTTGGTGGTGGCGAGTAAACCATTCTATGAGAATGTCCCCTCCTCTCTTTGCCTAATTTGAAAATAAATAAATAAGTAAATAATTTTTGAGTGAGAATTAATAAGTAAACTAGAATGGGTACCACTGTCAATCAAAAAAGAAACAGAAATAGGATGAAAACACCCACATTTATCAATCAAATTAACTAATTAGAGAATGAACATTCTAGTGATTAATCAGAAGATTGAATTCCTAATTTTGTGGCAGCTTGTTTGCAGGACACATATCAAATCGTAATTAATTTTTAAATTGAGAGGATCCAATTATATCATGGTATATAGGTACTAAATCATATAGATTAATCTTATATTAATCAATGAAAAATACTTAACCTATCGGGTTTGAAATCTACCGCAATCCGTTCAAGAGATAAAAACCATGGGCCCAATTATTTGGCATTAGTATATTAGTTTCGTGGGTCTCACCATTTTATGAATTGGGTTGGGTTAGGAAGAGACCATATGTGTCTATTTCCTCAAAATAAAAAATAAAAAAAGAGCAACAAATTTTGCTATGAATTGATGTGCTCGATTATAATAAAATCACATATACAAAATCAAGCGCAAAGCAAAACATAGTGCCTTAAAGATCATCAAGGCCAGTATCTTGATTTGTTGGATTGGATTCAACATAAACCAAATCCAACTATACAGTGAGACGTAAGAGAGAATTAGTAGATTTTACATAGCAAAGATGAGCAAGAGAAAGAACCAAATTCATTACCATTACACTTTCCAAGTGCTCTTGAGATCATCTCCTTTAAAGGATAGCAACCCATTCTCTCTCTCTCTCTCTCTCTCACCCTCTCACCCTCTCACCTTACATCCTTTGTTACCTCACAAAGATAAACTTGTTTAATTTTCTCACAAAATTGAATGATTCCAAGGTTTTTAAACAAGAGCGAGAAGGCAAATTGTAATGGAGAATCAAATAAAGAGCGATTCCTATGGACCAACATTTCTAGAAAAGATAGCGATGGAGAGAAAGAAGGGATGGCTCTACAAGTTTAAGGATTGAAACTAAACACTACAAATATAACTTTGAATATATTCTTCTAGGCTTCTTTTTGAAGGCCCTTTATATCCTCTCTTGATGATAGGAAACTTCATTACTCGATGATTTATCTCCTTTTTTTAATGAACAAATTGCACTCTGGGAAATTAATTAGGTGTAGTAGCTAACATGATTAGAAGGCTAATTAATTAAGTGTGCTTGTTTGACTTCTGCATGATTATATATTAAAAGTTTCTCCACTAAGTAAAGGGACAACTAAATTTTTTTCATCAAAATATATTAGATGCTAAAGTTCTTTAAACTCATTATACTTTTGGTCAAATCCTAAAAAACCACTAAAAAGCTTGATAGACGCTACCAAATCTAACAATGATACGTCGTTAGTTCCACATCATCGCCGCATCAGCATAAAATTGACAAAATTTCCAATTTTACTCTCATCTTGAGCCATTCATCATTTCTAACTAATTTTCAAACCCTAACCCTAAATTGTCGACGTCGGCACCGCCGCCGCCTCCACCGCCTCCGGCAGCCACAACCTCCTCTTCCCCACAGCCACCACCCCGACCTCCTCCTCTCCCATCCTCTTCACCATGGCCACCCACAATCCACCACCACCGACATCATCCTCCTCTCTCCCATCCTCTTCCCCGTTGACATAGATTATATAAAAGGCGTAATAAAGTTTTGTGGCTGATAATAATTAGTAATATCTACGGCCAAGGAAACTATAAACAAAAAGAAGCTTCTATAATCCTAAATAACAGCTTTAATAGTTCTTCAGATTCTTGTAATAAGAGATACCAAAGAAATTATGATATATCCACGTTGGATCAAGATTATACGAAAACTCAATCAAAAATTTCTTGATATATCTATTTGATGAAGTAAATTAATTGAGAAACTTTATGATTATTATTTTTGGATTACTTAAATAATATAATGTAATAAGTGTGGACCATTTGATGAGAACAAGACATGTGGAATAAATCCATTGCTCTACATGATATGAAAGTAAATTATTCATAATGCTTTTGTTGGTGGTGGATATCTTCATGTAACTTTTTAGTAGATATGACTTCAAATATCTTACTATTTATCTAATTTTATAGAGCTAAAATTTTCTGATAGAATAATTTACCCTAAGTAGTATTAAATAATTTTAATGAGTTCCATAACTATATGTTTGCGGGATGTGACATAGGAAATATTCTTTCTTGTTTCTTTATTCGGTACATGCAATTCAAGTTTTGGAAGCAAGAAATAGCGGTTGATTCTTTATGTGTGGCTTTATTTTGGACAAATGAAAATCAATGTCGTGCAAGTTAAAATAAAATGTCATCTATACCTGCGGGTGCCTGCAGCCACTTAGCTGTGGGCGTAAGGCGGTAAAACAAGTAGGGTCCCTCTTGGGCTTCAAGTGGTGCCAGGATGCCCTCCTCTTCCACCATCTGTGCTCGCATCTACATTAAAACACGAGAGATTAATTACATTGTCGACAAGGTCTATAAATTGTAAAACATTTTATTATTATTATTATTATTATTATTATTATTAGATATCCATGTTAACTAACTAGTATTATTTGCCCCTCCTCGCTTGCTTTTGACTTCCCGCTCATTTTCGCTTCCTAAACCCTAAATTTCACCATCTTTTCTTTGAATTCACAACGGAAGTTGATGGATTTAACGAGAGAGCAAATAGGAATTGGACGAGTCCTGTCCAAGTTAAATAGAAGGGCCGGTCTTCTGTTTTATCCTCATTGCTCTCTGCGTAACAACACAGAGAGCACGCTTATGGTATACCACAACCCATCAACCCCTTCACATATTGACCAAGGTAATTTTGTGAAGACGATGTTAACACTGCTTCCTATGGGATATGTTTGTATTGAGGATAATTTTGAGGTGATGCTTACAAAACCTTGTGTTTATAGGAGAAAATTATCACCAAGAAGAATTACCTAGAAAAGGTTTTCACATGGGAGATAATTATCATATTCTATCGTCCAACCAACTGATTCACAAGGACACGTGCTACTAACACATATGAGGTTATACCTAGCTAATCACCCACTAAACTTTGAAACCTCCATTCTATCTACCATGACATAAACAAAAATGAGACCTATCTAACATCATTAAAAGTCCATTCCATCACTATCATTAATATTGCACACTACCCCAATTTTGCATTCTAGTACACAAATTAAACTAATGAAGTAAAGAAAATAACTTGTGAAGAATGAGACCATTGAGGCTTCTTCTCCTCTTCTTGTTTATATTCATTTGCATCCAATGCACAACATCAGATGATGTGAAGTGCACTTGCTCACCATGTGGATGCCTTTGTAGCTACTGGTCGCGGCCGCGGCCGCGGCCACCGCCACCCGTGATCCCTGCGCCGCCCTTCTGTCCGCCTCCTCCGTCGAGGCCCGTAATTCCGTACCTGCCTGCATCGCCTTATCTGCCTTCCCCGTCTTTGCCGTATGTGGAAAGCCCGCCAGGGGTGCTGTATCCGGTGGACCCTGGGTACCGCCCATCAGGGGCTCCCAGAGTCGGGTTGGGAGGTGGGTGTTTCTTGTTGTTTGTGGTAGGGTGGTTATGAGATTCATGCGTTGATGTGTTTGTTTTGTTGGTTTTTTTGTTTGATGTATATGTGAAAGTGGAATTGGTTGGAATGAAGATTCATATTATGAATTCTATTTTTCAAAAATCAACCTCCTAGGAATCGAAACTGCGAACTCTCAATCACTCACCTTGAAGAGGAAAATTTTACGATATAACTACGGTCCTTAATTTGGTTGATTCTACCATCCTTGTAGAACAAACGAGACTCGTATAAATAAATAAATAAGCAACTAAATAAAAGTATTTGGTATAGCTAATGAGTACCTGGTGTTCAAGCTTTTTCCTCGCAGTTTAGCTACCCCTCAACTGTTGTGCTTTAACTGTCTTATTCATTTAATCGCTGGGATGAAGAGAAATTATGTTAGATAGCCGATGCAAGAGCTTTGTTTTGCTATTTTTCAATAGCAGAAAAGTTTCGTTGCATCACTATGAAATGTGAATCATTGCAATTGAGCCCAATTAGCCCAATTAGCTCCTTCCAAATGATATGCTTGTTTTCTTCCTACTTTTTATTTTATGACAAAAGTTGGGAAGAAGGCAAGATTTTCAAGGTTTTTTTGGGGGAGAAAGTTGGAATTTTGTGGCCATCTGTTCTTCATGACAAGAATAATTTGTAAAGATACTTTACATATAAGCTTGTGTGTTCAAGGGTCATGCCCTTCTGGAGTTACTAGGAATAGGTGGTGATAAAAAGTGATTTCAAGATGTTTTTTTTTATACTTCAAACCCCCTCATGGAATGGAACATGCGAACTTTCATATTGGAGAGGAAGTTGGTACTAACTGAACTAAGCCCGGTTGGTTGATTTCAAGATGTTGAAAACAACACCATCATTATTGGGTCCCCAAATATGGAGTTCGGATAACCCGAGTTTATTTTTAGTGAAAAGTGTAGCTGCGCAGAGGGTTGCGAAGTTGCTACGCACCCCGCAGTGCAACACACTCAGAAGCTGTGTGGGTCCACACTAAAGTGTGTGGTCCCCACATCCGGACTCCTAGCTGTCTTGAGCTCTTTTTTCCTCTTATTTTTACGCGGGGAAGGCAGAATACAAACTCTGGTTTGCAAACCTCAACCCCTACTTAAGGGTGCACTCTAATTATGTTCTAAGATACACTTGGAAAAATGGAGTTCAGGAAAGCTTTAGATCAGATTGAAGTTTATATAACTTCTATTGTTAGCATTTTGGAGTCAAGTTTCCAGGACTCCATTTCCAAATAGGGTTTTAATGTTTTGGAGTTTGGAAATGTGTTGGCTTAGAGTTAAATAAACACAAGTTATCCCAACTTCGGAGTTTAGGTAACTGGAGTTTTCTAAACTTCAAATGAAAGCCAAACATTTGACTCACTTTATATTAACCGAAATAGAGTTTCAAAGTCGAAACTCAGCAAGCCTTCAGAACTAGTAAAATAGGGGGTTAACAACATCTTCTCCGATAATCTACTTCCTCAAATTTCAGACAACTATGAAATCGTATAGGTCAAATTGTTTGGAAGCTGAGATTATTGTTTATCCAAAACTTTACAAGTCCATCAACTTGCCAAACAGAGAATTCATGCTCAAACATTATAATCAACCTTCAGCTTCATTTAGTTTCAAAGAAGCCGAGCTTGGTTTCCTCCTAATATAATGGCTGCAAAAGGTATCCTACACACATCAGCACCTAACAAATTATGGACTGAATTCATGTTATTCTTCAATGCTGGAGATAATTGTTTCATGCGAGACGGAAAAATACTGTTAGTATAAGAGATATTTATTTCCAAAAACACAGGCAATCAAATCCTCTAAATGAATCCATGAATTCAACTAGAATTTCAAGTCGGAAGACTGAAGCACTTAGCTTAAATTTTCAAATTCCTTTCCTTCTCTTTTAAATATCGTACAAATCCATATGCATATCCACATCACTCAAATATTTTTTATTCAATCTGTCTTCCTATTCTTGTTGTGTCACAAGTGAGTTTGCAAGTATTTCCCAGATTAAAGAAGGCATTGGAGATCAAATGCTCTCATTTACCCGCTTCAGAAGTACAGCTTAACTCCCAAATCCCCAGCAATTATATCTTGATTATTTCAATAATGAAGGTGTGGTTGGCAGAAAATGTCAAGAACTAATAAATGGAGAGCACTAGACAATTTGTTACATAGCTTCATATATGAAAATGGATATGAACAGATACAGTTGAAAATAACTATAGTTGGTGGTTCAGAATTGGTAAATGGCAATCAGAGTAGCAATCGCAAAATCATTCGAATGAAGTCTTCACAATCTTTGTTTATATCTGCCTTCTGAATTTCTAGTATAGGTATGTTAGCAACCAACTTGTGTTTTTTTTATAAAAAAAATTGTTTCCATTCATGTTAACTTAATCAATTAATGACCCTAAACCTAGTTGAGTTTGGATAAGGCTTGTTGTTCTTTTTGTTGATTTTTTAAGTTAGGCCAAGGGTTCTTCCATCCATATGGTATACAAAAAGGATTCATGGTCTTGCTAAGCAATGGAAGCGAAGTTATATGTCCTAGTGGCCCAGAAGTTGTACAGAAAAAGCTCAGAAGCAACGAGAATGGTCTGAACTTCTGAAGTATTAGCTTTATGATGAATAGTAGATAATTTCCAATTGTAATTCATAGACAAATGAATATAAAGTCGAAATGGTTCGACTAAACAAAAGTGTATCTGCCTTGATACAGAATTCATAGCAGAAATATCCATGCAATATTGGATAAACATATAATATTATAATTCAACCATAAACCCGTGCAATTAAGGTCAAATGCAAAGCAAAGTCATCAAAAGAAACAAGCCATAAGATTTTCAATTTGAAATGTACTCCTGATTTTTTCATAAATATATAAAAGATAACAGCAAATCATTCCAAGCACCAACAACTAACAAAGCGGTCGACTTCTCCATTCATTGCCAGGAATCAAACTAATCAAACACTACATGGCAAGACAAAACTTTGAACCCTCAAGACAGATATGAACAATAACTCATACATAACAAATGCACTATTCATTTGTAATGTATGGATTAAAGTAAGAGCTGCAAGATACCTCAAAATTGCATGATGATCTCATCCCTGCTTCCTCGGTTCTTTCAAATGCTTGACAATATCATCAACAGGACAGCACAGGTCCGCTTCCGAGGCCAGCAGGCCCACAACACTCTCAACTTTCCTCAACTCATCACGAAACTCCGTATTCAACACCAAGTATGAGAAATGCTCATCCAAAATCAACTTCAATCCCTTAACAATAGCCTCAAATGTAGGAATGCTCTCACAATTGATCAGTCCCAGCACCTCAGCAGCGGAAGAGCAACGCTTAGCTTGTGGAAACCTCTCATACTTCTCCAACCACTTCACAAAATATCTTACAAGACCCAAAACTTCAAACCCATCAAGCCTAGAAATCGCCGACGTTAACAAAAGCCCATCAAAATTCTCTGAACCAAACACATAATGCAAGCAAATCTCCGATGAGTAGAACCCATCATGAGCCATCATCAGCATAATCGACGCGTCTTTCGCCAAGTTCGAAGCTTTTCTCGGCAAGCCCTTTTCTTTGGCCTTCGAAATAGCTAAAAGAGCTTCCTTTTCCCATCCTTTCCTAATCTTAACCATACCATCATAAGAATCTTTCGTAGGTGATAGAAAAAACTTAAGCATCACATAAATCTCTGAATCCCGAAGGTTTGGAATTCTCCTAACACACAAACAAATCAGCTCCGCTTGATTCTTAGCGGCTAATTTCTCAAGTAGATTAAAAGAATTCAAATTTCCCACAAATTTCTTCTCAATGATTCTTTCCAAAACATCCCATATCTCAAACAAAACACAACCCTCAGCAATCAGGCCCCCAACCTCCCTACTGATCAAAACCCCGAATTTCTCGATTGCCGCAAGCGTGAAATCGAGACCCACCTCCGAATCGATCGAAATCTTAAGCCTGGACGAGCACTTGTCGAAAAAGGAGTTTATCAAAGAGAAGAAGTCAGATTTGGTGAAGTTTCTAGGGCTTTTGAGCTTGGTTTTGAGATCGAGGCAGAGATTCGTGAGGAGATTGTTGAGATCGGAGTCGAGGTCGGGGATTTTGAATCCGGATGCGGGTCTGAGCAGGGTATTTTGGGATCCGATTAGGGATTCGTGCAAATTGGGGAAGATTTGGTCGAAGCTGGAGATGAATGGGAAATTGGAATGCGGAGGCGATAGATCGCCGGCAGCCGCGGAGGCGGCGGATTTGGCGATGGAATCGAGAAGCGTCATGGATTAGGGCTAGGGTTTTGGATTTGGGTTTTAGGGTTTTTATGGAAGAGGGGAAAAACCCGAGGGGGTATTTTGCGAATTACTCCTTGTAAATTTGTTTTTGCCGTTGTCTTAAATGAAGGGCTATTAGGTATAACCAAGGTTAATGTTGCAAAAAGTCATTTATGTTTAATGATTTACATTGTTTATGTTGATCTTCATGTCATAAAACATGCGGAGATAATCGAAATTTTCAGCCTCCCAAATTTTTGTAAGTTTCTAATTAGAATTGATGCTTGTCCAGTGATCAAAAATCACAATACAAAATGGGGAGATGACCGCTATTTCAAATAATATTTTGGGCATTTGAACATTTTTTACTAGGGCCAATTACTCTGAATCGTTCAATTTAATTTTTTCCTTATTTCCTTTGTTGCATGGCGTTTTCATATGCACTTGAGATGCGACCTTGTTTCGAAGAGAGAAGTTATACTGTGGCGTCAAAGAAGGAAGGGCAAAGAGACGGCGACACTGGCGGTGAGTAGGCATCACTAATGGAGAGAGCGGTGCCAATGGTGATGGTGTCAGCCACAATAGCAGCCCCGATGTCGATATCTCTCCTGGCGATGCTGGCTAGAGAGGCAATGGAAGCTCCAACTCGTCAGCGACAAAACAATCGTAATAGCGGTAATAGTATTGATGCATGATGAAAGACACGAGAGTGGAATCTTGAAAACCCATCAATGTTGATGGGAATCAAATTTTTCTCTTCAGAAGGCATGCATGTGATATCCAACGAAATCATATTTATGAGAGTCGTCGCGTAGGAGTCGTGTAGGAATCAAGGCATTCTTTTAGATTAAAGAGTATGGAAAAGACCTAATACCAGGTATCGAAAAAACGAAGAATCTCAATCCAGCTTTCTCCCTCTCATACGTCAAATACCGTTATGTATTTTGTTTCTCTCTCTCATCTTGTCTTCTAAAAGAGATTGCGTTTTTCTCTGTTCATTTTGTGAGAAGAAGAAATGAACTAATTTATGTTTTATTCAGATTTGTTTGTTACGCCCCACTCCAAATTATTTGAATAACCAGTTTTGATTTTGATTATCTTAAAATGCCAAAAACAAATTTTCTATTTTTATGCAAAAGCCTTCGGGTCCAGATTATTAGAACCAAACATAATACTTGATGAAGCCGATCTGTGTTGTTCTTAAATCTAAATTTGACGTCGACTTATCTTTTACGATTGCAGTTTGTTTTAAAAGATGCATGAAGAGTCGTTATGAATGAAATGACCACTAAACTTTAGCTTATTTAATCTTGAGAGGAATATTGAGTAATTTATTCGGATGCATGGGAATAGGAGCAGGGCTTCTGAAATAACGAATCTCTTTCTAGGTTCCTTCATTAGCTTCTTCTTTTTTCCCACCCATTTTTATGAGTTAAAAGCTTGTAGCCGATCGAAAGGCTCTCATAGTCTGAATTATGTATAAAACTAATTATAATTTTAAAAACGATCAATTTGGCAAAATAGGGCCACATACAAACTAAAGCAAATCTTCGAATTACAGCAGCACCAATACATACATACATATAAATCATCCAAACTCATGCAGTTGCAACGAAACAGTCTAAAATATTCATCTGTTTGTCATAATTCATTAACATAAACATGATGGGTTTCATAACATATAATAGGTTTATTTCATGAAAACCACCCCGTGGTTTATTTCATGAAAACCATCCGATTTTTCCAAAATCCCCTGAAGTTTTGATCAATTAAACAACAACCCCGCCGTTAGTTTTTTAACTGAATGACTATGTTACCCCATCTTTCTCTAAATAAATTTTTTAAAACCGTTGTCTCAATATTCTTACCGCGACAAACCCTAAAAATCCCTATCTCGATTCCGGATAAAAATTTACATAACTCTATCAAATTTCCGATGCGAACACAGAAGACTTGACTCATGAATTGATGACGAATACAATCTCGTTTGTGACTAGATCGAGGGCAAATAATGTTGGCTTCAAAAATTAATTATTTTATTTTTAGTGGATAATTTGTGAGCGATGATTTTATGGTTCATATGCATTTTAGTATTCGCCTGTTCCGGTTATTTGAGAAGGCATCTTGATGAAATCATAAGAACTAAATTGATACAAATCTGCAGTGTCATGTATAATTGAGATGAAAGGATATCAATAAAGATTAACGTCTATTTAAGCAACACATTTTCTCAGATCACACTTTCAGTTGCGATAAAATAAAACTTTGAAATTTCAGGATTTCATAAAAGGTTTTTTTGATAGAAACCAGATATAGTGAGAGGAGAGGTAATTTCGGAACAAAAATATAAAATTTGGTCACATGGTAGTTTAAATTGAATGAAAACGTTAAAAATGCGGGGGTTGCTGTTTAACGGATCAAAACTTTAGAGGGTTTTGATAACGGGTTTAAAAGTGAGGGTGGTTTTCAACAAATTGAGTAAACCACATGCTAGTTTCCATAAAATAAGCCTATGTAAAACTAAAACATCATAATCAAGTTTTCAAAACATCACTCCCAAATTAAAAATGAAACATTATGAAAATCAATTTTCTCCAATTAACTCATCAGTCATCACTATCATCATAAAAACGAAAGATATTTTCGAAATGCAGATTATTACGAAGATATTCAGGTCTAAGTTGTGTGGGACCAAGTAAATTATTAATAATTTAATATAGTCAAGCATGTTTTAAACCCGATCGAATGCCCCACTTGCTATGATTTTTTATAGTAAAATAGTGTATCATATGTTTCGTGTTTCGTACGATACAAATGTGTATCGAGCGATACATTAGTAACCCGATACAGATTTACAATTCTTATCGAATTGTCTCTGTTTCATTTCATTTCGTGTTTCGCATGAAACTAACAACATTGGGCCACACATTCATCACATTCAAACGAGTAGTAGTTTTTATCGAATCAATGTTTAAACATTATCTTCTAGATTCCGCATAACTAGTTAGCTAACTACAACTAACTAGTTATGCTGAATCAGTTTTCGCACGCACGGCGACATGCACCGTCTTACACTACATATGGAAAGAAAAAATTGTTTCCTGCCCATTTTTACTCTTATCCGTATGTACACCAAACATATAAACACCGTATGCCTCAAGCATAGCATTAATATCTAGATACGTGAGCCTCGCCCTTTTGTCATTTGGATAAATGCTGATAAAATGGGTAGGCAACAGTATTTTTCATATAAAATAACAACTAATTTTGCAGTACCCATAGTGGGCACATATTTGAAGCTAGGCTTATAAATGGGTCTGGCGATCTAGCATGTTCCAGACTCAAATGGAATCCTTTTCTATAGATCCAGAACTGTCTATTTACCCAACAGGTCTATACATACTAGATCCCGTCTTGGAACCATTAATAATACGGCCGGTCCGTTTATCCAGACTCATTTATCCACTTTTCCAGAAGGTTAAAAGCTAATACAAAATAAAAAGCAGTAATAACCATTGTTCAACTTTGCATCTATTGTAACTTGAACTCTTATAATCAACAATATATTATATCTATTATTATATATATACGTTTCTTTTCCAATTTAGCCCCCCATGTGAGCTGGATAGCATTGTCTGATGGGTTTGCATTGATGTGTTACAATTTCAGTTTACCCCTAGCTTTTCTGCGAAATGGCAATGAGCCGCCCCATCACTTGATGGGACAGCACTACAGCTTAGGTTACAAATTGCCCCTCCTTCATTTCGAGATTACGGTTAACCCACTTCAATGGATTAATTATGTGCGGCAACTATGCATGCAAAAATAAACCAGCATGCCTTTAATAATTGGTAAGAAAATTACGGGAATAGCAGAAATTGAACTTTGCCTTCACTTAGTTCCGAAAAATGTGGCAATTGCAAAATTTTAGAAGGAAGTTTGCCAGCTGTTGCAATTAGGATGTAAACATAATCTGTGATAACTCAATATTTGTATATGGTTTTTACGGATAGCTGTATCAGTATTTGTATTCATATTGGTCAATAGCCGCCAGATATGGTATCACAAATATTCGTGCCATATCCGACAATCAAGATAGTAATTTATGACATTAATAGGTTTTTTTTTACAATATTCTTTTCATTATTGTATCTATATATCTGATTTTTACCAAATATGGATTATATTTTTTATTTCTAATAACTATTGGTTTCATGATAGGATAAAATAACACATATAACCCCGAGACAGGACTCTCGAATGAGCGCCGTTCCACTTACTTTGGCAGAGTAGTAGAGATGAAACTAAAAAATTGACTCTCCCATCAGTATCCGATCTATTTATTTTCTTAAGGGTGCCCTTGGCGGCAGGAACCATGTGATAGGATGGAGCTAGAATACGCAGCAAGATACAGATAAAGCAAAATTTTAAAACTATTTGTGTATTTTTGTTCATGATTAGATATGAATTCCTTGGCCAGTGTTCAATTTTTAAAACTATTTGTGTATTTCGAATGAAATTTGATGTGTTGCCTCGGACTAAAGTTGTGTCCGTGTAATTTTCTTTATAAGTTAAACGGATGCAATATTTTTATATGACTTTTTTTATATCCATATCGAAACATGTTGATTATCAATATAGAATCTACCGGTATAATTTTGCTTAATTAAATTGATTTTCGTTTGGGCAAGCACAATTTTTCATCTTTTCCTGAATTGCCCTTGGGATGCTTAAGTTTGGTTAAGAATTTGGGGTTGTTTCAATAACTCGGAAGCAATCCATCAAGCTACATATACCATAAATATTACCGTATCATGCTAGATCAATTTGCATATTTCAAGGTCATCGCCCAACAAAATCTTTTATTCTTTAACATTTGACCAAGTTTAATATGTGTAGTGAAGCAACAAATGAATTTTATATGTGCAGTGAAGCAAGCATATAATTTCAACAAGCATACTATTTGTTGATGTAAAAATGACCTTCAATTTCATATTTCAACCACCATAATCATCAATAAGAACAATAATTTATGTCCAGCTATGTGCAGTGAAGTGAAAGAACATTGCAACCAAACAAATGAATTTAAATTGTGCAATGAATTTCAACAAGCATGCTATTTGTTGATGTAAAAATGACCTTCAATTTCATGTTTCAATCACCATAGTCATCAATAAGGACAATAATTTATGCCTAACTATGTGCAGTGAAGTGAAAGAACATTGCAAACAAACAAATGAATTTAATATGTGCAGTGAAGCAAGCATAGAATTTCAATAAGAAAAATAATTTATGTCAAACTATGTGTAGTGAAGGAAAAGAACATTGCAAACAAATGAATGAATTTAATATGTACAGTGAAGCAAGCATAGAATTTCAACAAGCATACTATTTGTTAATGTAAAAATGACCTTCACTGCAACATGTAATTCCGGTATGTCATGTTGTCACGCCCCGCTTCCCAGTGTACAGCGAAGTGGACGCGACGAGGTCCGCTACGTATGTACTCAGAAGTACATACGCTAAGCGTAACTAAGCAATATAAAATATTACACAAGAGACAAGAGTATAAAAAGAACAGCAACTTTTATTTATTAACATTCTTTGTACAATACATGAAAGGAAATACAACTGAAATAAAAGATGCCTAAACAGTGGCATAACAGGAAATGAGAAGTACAGAAAGGAAAAGTGTACAATGAAACCACAGTGCAGGGTCTTCAGTAAACTGCTCCAAGTCTTCTTGCGATGGCTCAATCTCGGCCGGGTCCAAATCACCTGACGACATTCAAAGAAGAGAGAAACAGAATGTCGTCAGCGAACAGGTCGCTCGGTAAGTCCCAAAGATAAGAGAGGAATAGACAGAGAGTAAGAGAGGGAGAGTGTAGCTTTTAATGTTGTATTATAATATTGTAATGTTGTATTAACGCTGTTGTTTGTAGCCTGGTACAGAAGATGCCAGTGTATACGAGGGGAGTCCCACTTACACCGGGGACTTTGGTAACTGTAGTACAAGGCTCCGTCGATAATACCACGGAACAACGGCATGGATGTAATTACGTCTTAAGTGACCACCTCGTGCCACCTTTAACATATTCCGTACCAGTCTACCCCTTAAACCCCGCGATGTCTTGTTTGTATTGTTATCTTGTAAAATTGTGTTGATTGTATGGGTGATTAACTGACTGACCGAAACCATGATATCTGGGAACGGTTATAACCGTAGAGTCATGTAAATGGAATACTGGAATCATGTAGAAGGAATATCCATGGTTCGGTTCGGTC
Organism: Agapanthus africanus; assembly: GCA_030015575.1. Classification (NCBI taxonomy): domain Eukaryota; kingdom Viridiplantae; phylum Streptophyta; class Magnoliopsida; order Asparagales; family Amaryllidaceae; genus Agapanthus; species Agapanthus africanus. Next base: position 18,068,040 of record CM057344.1, read on the forward strand.
AAGTTATATAGATTGTTAACTGGATTCAGGGATTCATGTATTCATCTTGAGTTGGAATATGAAAGAATATAGATTGACTCGAATCATTTTCAAGTCAGAAATAGTCAGACTCTAACCCGAGTCAGACTAAAAGAAAGTGGGTTGAAGTTCAATAATTGTTAGGGGCCTTGTTGTAATTTATAAAATTTGAGGGGGTTTTATGTAAAAAGTACTATTGTATAGTTTTCAAGATACACCCCAAGTATTTAATTATCGTCTTTATGTATATACAACAATTTAATGATCAAGATAAATATGTATACACGTTCGAATAGCATGAAATGAGTCAAGTATATTATACGAGTAACTACCAAAAACAATGTTGTAAAGAAACATTATGTACGACTAATTAATCAAGTCAAACGAATGCGAGAACATAAACAAAAATATGGCTCTAAGTGTTTTGCATGTATGAGTTCCAGTTTCACCTAAATACGACTACCGGTTTGAGATATATATATATTTTCGTATCGTCGCGCAAAACATATCAGAATCTATTCGGCACCGTCACATATTTTTAAAATGCAGTTTGAGTTAATTTACATCGGTTTTCAGGTTATGAAAAGTATTATAAAATTATACGTATTTCGATGAACTTATCGAAAACACCAAGATTCACATGATTTTGATTTCTGAAGCTCTAGTTATGATCATTTTAATATCAGCGTTTAAAACAGAAATTCAGATTTCTGGACAGCAACTATATATTCTATTGCAAAGCCTATATCAGGTTGTTTCATGCATTCCTAAGTAATATAATATACAGAAAATTATAGTTCTATCAATGGTGCATATACACATCTAAATTTTGTCACAAACGGACATCGGGTGTTCGAGTTATGTCCAATTTAAAAACAGTGTGCGAATCGGAACAGATTCTGTCCAGATCCGTCACTTAATATTGTAACGCAGTTTTCTATATTTTACGTCAGTTTTCAGTAAAAACTTAAAACTAATAAAATCTATATATTTCGATGTAGATATCAAAAACACCTGAGTTTGCTCAATTTGGATAATGTTATACCAAGTTATGTGTCTTAGAAGTTGACCGATAACTGCAGTTTTCTGTTTTACGATCAGTGAATAAAAACGATATAATTGCTAAACCGTTATGCGGATCGATCTAAAATTTTTACAGCATGAAAAAAAATAATATATTCTATCATATGTAAATTTCATGAAATTTTCAGACGTAAAAATTAATTTCTACAAATTATTTTAAAGGTAAAGATATTGATATGTATACTAAAATCGGCAAAAAGATTAACTAGAATTTTTACGCAAGCTTCTTCTTTTCTTTTAATAACAAAACCGATTCCATGAGATATCGTAAATATATTGTGTCATGAAATCTATGTTCTCACTACTCATAATAAATATTTATAGTCATGAACAAAGAATTGAAAACACTTTAATTTGAACAAGAGGTAATGAGATATTATTAAACCATATATAACCATATGTATCTAGACTTATATATATGTATATGTTTATGTTTATTTTTCTCTTAAGGATTACGATATGGATAAAAACGGGTTCACGAGATATGAAAAGAGAAGAATAAAGAGAGGGAGGGAGGGAGAGAGAAGGGACTTACATGCACAAGCCGGTATTGTCACCGGGCTTGTCTATCCGCCGATAGCCTCGCGTTAGTAGCGAGACCTTCTTGAATACTTCTTCATCTTCTTCTTCTTGGACTTTAGGTGAAGAGGGAGAAATGAGAGATAGAAAAATATGAGGAAGGAAAAGATGGAGGAGGACAATTAAGATGGTGTAATGGTGAATTATGTATAATAATATATGCATTTAACATAAGAATTAAAAGAGAAATGAAAGGTCACCATTCATTTTGGAAATGAAAGGTCTCATTTGTAGGTTATGAGAAGAATAAAAATAATAAAAATAATGGGGATTTGAACATGCGACTTATGGAATAATAATGCAAGGACTTAACCAATGAGCTATAAAGTTGTTCATGCATATATTTAATTAGAATTAAATATATGATGTTGCTTAAAAAGAAAAATGGGCTTTTTAGATGGGCTATGGAGAATAAAAATAATGGATTTGGGTTAAATATTTATGAAAGGAAAAAATAAGAATGAGAAGTTAAAAACTTAAATATAAGAAAAAGAAATTGTACCTAGAAAAAAAGTACATAATAGATTGAGGAATAAAATAATAATAAATTTAATAGAAAAAGGAAAATACCAAGTACAAATAAATACGGTATATTTTTGAAGAGGGATAATACAAATGTATAAAGATTTTGGGGTCATAAAATCTATATATTTCGATGTAGATATCAAAAACACCTGAGTTTGCTCAATTTGGATAATGTTATACCAAGTTATGTGTCTTAGAAGTTGACCGATAACTGCAGTTTTCTGTTTTACGATCAGTGAATAAAAACGATATAATTGCTAAACCGTTATGCGGATCGATCTAAAATTTTTACAGCATGAAAAAAAATAATATATTCTATCATATGTAAATTTCATGAAATTTTCAGACGTAAAAATTAATTTCTACAAATTATTTTAAAGGTAAAGATATTGATATGTATACTAAAATCGGCAAAAAGATTAACTAGAATTTTTACGCAAGCTTCTTCTTTTCTTTTAATAACAAAACCGATTCCATGAGATATCGTAAATATATTGTGTCATGAAATCTATGTTCTCACTACTCATAATAAATATTTATAGTCATGAACAAAGAATTGAAAACACTTTAATTTGAACAAGAGGTAATGAGATATTATTAAACCATATATAACCATATGTATCTAGACTTATATATATGTATATGTTTATGTTTATTTTTCTCTTAAGGATTACGATATGGATAAAAACGGGTTCACGAGATATGAAAAGAGAAGAATAAAGAGAGGGAGGGAGGGAGAGAGAAGGGACTTACATGCACAAGCCGGTATTGTCACCGGGCTTGTCTATCCGCCGATAGCCTCGCGTTAGTAGCGAGACCTTCTTAAATACTTCTTCATCTTCTTCTTCTTGGACTTTAGGTGAAGAGGGGGAAATGAGAGATAGAAAAATATGAGGAAGGAAAAGATGGAGGAGGACAATTAAGATGGTGTAATGGTGAATTATGTATAATAATATATGCATTTAACATAAGAATTAAAAGAGAAATGAAAGGTCACCATTCATTTTGGAAATGAAAGGTCTCATTTGTAGGTTATGAGAAGAATAAAAATAATAAAAATAATGGGGATTTGAACATGCGACTTATGGAATAATAATGCAAGGACTTAACCAATGAGCTATAAAGTTGTTCATGCATATATTTAATTAGAATTAAATATATGATGTTGCTTAAAAAGAAAAATGGGCTTTTTAGATGGGCTATGGAGAATAAAAATAATGGATTTGGGTTAAATATTTATGAAATGAAAAAATAAGAATGAGAAGTTAAAAACTTAAATATAAGAAAAAGAAATTGTACCTAGAAAAAAAGTACATAATAGATTGAGGAATAAAATAATAATAAATTTAATAGAAAAAGGAAAATACCAAGTACAAATAAATACGGTATATTTTTGAAGAGGGATAATACAAATGTATAAAGATTTTGGGGTCATAAAATCTATATATTTCGATGTAGATATCAAAAACACCTGAGTTTGCTCAATTTGGATAATGTTATACCAAGTTATGTGTCTTAGAAGTTGACCGATAACTGCAGTTTTCTGTTTTACGATCAGTGAATAAAAACGATATAATTGCTAAACCGTTATGCGGATCGATCTAAAATTTTTACAGCATGAAAAAAAATAATATATTCTATCATATGTAAATTTCATGAAATTTTCAGACGTAAAAATTAATTTCTACAAATTATTTTAAAGGTAAAGATATTGATATGTATACTAAAATCGGCAAAAAGATTAACTAGAATTTTTACGCAAGCTTCTTCTTTTCTTTTAATAACAAAACCGATTCCATGAGATATCGTAAATATATTGTGTCATGAAATCTATGTTCTCACTACTCATAATAAATATTTATAGTCATGAACAAAGAATTGAAAACACTTTAATTTGAACAAGAGGTAATGAGATATTATTAAACCATATATAACCATATGTATCTAGACTTATATATATGTATATGTTTATGTTTATTTTTCTCTTAAGGATTACGATATGGATAAAAACGGGTTCACGAGATATGAAAAGAGAAGAATAAAGAGAGGGAGGGAGGGAGAGAGAAGGGACTTACATGCACAAGCCGGTATTGTCACCGGGCTTGTCTATCCGCCGATAGCCTCGCGTTAGTAGCGAGACCTTCTTGAATACTTCTTCATCTTCTTCTTCTTGGACTTTAGGTGAAGAGGGAGAAATGAGAGATAGAAAAATATGAGGAAGGAAAAGATGGAGGAGGACAATTAAGATGGTGTAATGGTGAATTATGTATAATAATATATGCATTTAACATAAGAATTAAAAGAGAAATGAAAGGTCACCATTCATTTTGGAAATGAAAGGTCTCATTTGTAGGTTATGAGAAGAATAAAAATAATAAAAATAATGGGGATTTGAACATGCGACTTATGGAATAATAATGCAAGGACTTAACCAATGAGCTATAAAGTTGTTCATGCATATATTTAATTAGAATTAAATATATGATGTTGCTTAAAAAGAAAAATGGGCTTTTTAGATGGGCTATGGAGAATAAAAATAATGGATTTGGGTTAAATATTTATGAAAGGAAAAAATAAGAATGAGAAGTTAAAAACTTAAATATAAGAAAAAGAAATTGTACCTAGAAAAAAAGTACATAATAGATTGAGGAATAAAATAATAATAAATTTAATAGAAAAAGGAAAATACCAAGTACAAATAAATACGGTATATTTTTGAAGAGGGATAATACAAATGTATAAAGATTTTGGGGTCATAAAATCTATATATTTCGATGTAGATATCAAAAACACCTGAGTTTGCTCAATTTGGATAATGTTATACCAAGTTATGTGTCTTAGAAGTTGACCGATAACTGCAGTTTTCTGTTTTACGATCAGTGAATAAAAACGATATAATTGCTAAACCGTTATGCGGATCGATCTAAAATTTTTACAGCATGAAAAAAAATAATATATTCTATCATATGTAAATTTCATGAAATTTTCAGAAGTAAAAATTAATTTCTACAAATTATTTTAAAGGTAAAGATATTGATATGTATACTAAAATCGGCAAAAAGATTAACTAGAATTTTTACGCAAGCTTCATCTTTTCTTTTAATAACAAAACCGATTCCATGAGATATCGTAAATATATTGTGTCATGAAATCTATGTTCTCACTACTCATAATAAATATTTATAGTCATGAACAAAGAATTGAAAACACTTTAATTTGAACAAGAGGTAATGAGATATTATTAAACCATATATAACCATATGTATCTAGACTTATATATATGTATATGTTTATGTTTATTTTTCTCTTAAGGATTACGATATGGATAAAAACGGGTTCACGAGATATGAAAAGAGAAGAATAAAGAGAGGGAGGGAGGGAGAGAGAAGGGACTTACATGCACAAACCGGTATTGTCACCGGGCTTGTCTATCCGCCGATAGCCTCGCGTTAGTAGCGAGACCTTCTTGAATACTTCTTCATCTTCTTCTTCTTGGACTTTAGGTGAAGAGGGAGAAATGAGAGATAGAAAAATATGAGGAAGGAAAAGATGGAGGAGGACAATTAAGATGGTGTAATGGTGAATTATGTATAATAATATATGCATTTAACATAAGAATTAAAAGAGAAATGAAAGGTCACCATTCATTTTGGAAATGAAAGGTCTCATTTGTAGGTTATGAGAAGAATAAAAATAATAAAAATAATGGGGATTTGAACATGCGACTTATGGAATAATAATGCAAGGACTTAACCAATGAGCTATAAAGTTGTTCATGCATATATTTAATTAGAATTAAATATATGATGTTGCTTAAAAAGAAAAATGGGCTTTTTAGATGGGCTATGGAGAATAAAAATAATGGATTTGGGTTAAATATTTATGAAAGGAAAAAATAAGAATGAGAAGTTAAAAACTTAAATATAAGAAAAAGAAATTGTACCTAGAAAAAAAGTACATAATAGATTGAGGAATAAAATAATAATAAATTTAATAGAAAAATGAAAATACCAAGTACAAATAAATACGGTATATTTTTGAAGAGGGATAATACAAATGTATAAAGATTTTGGGGTCATTACACATGTGCTGCATTTAAGATATTGGGTGACTTTACTCAGCCTCCTACAATAACTACTACTTTTTCATCCTTATAAATAGCTTCTGGATCCTTGCATCGACCACAACAATCTGTCTAAGAAGATGATGTCTTAGAAGATGTCAGTAAACGGAGAGTTTGTAAATTATTATTCTTATCATGTATATTTATTTATATATTAACAAAATTACATTACTTATGTTTTCTATTTATAACAATACTTTAAAATCTCAAGATTACAGGATGAGCTATACTTTTTCTTGCCATTATGGATTGATGTATTCAACCAGTCTCGCCGGTGTGGATGGATGGAGAAAGACGGCCAGCGGGTAGTATGTCTACGAGCGAGCGAAAGGCAGCAAAGTGGGAGGTCGGCATCAGATGGCCGATGGACTATCGACGACCAGTCGGTCGGCGTGGGGCAACGAGGCGACAACTAAGGCTGCGGTAGACAGGTGAAGACAGTTGTAGCAATTTTTGTGTTAGGTGGGAATAATTGGGGATAATTCTGTGATAGGCAGTGATCTGGATGGGAATAAGGTTCCCATGATTTGAGGCATTAGATTACCATGCTAATCTTATATTCCCAGAAATATTTTTACATCAAAACAAGCTTAGTAATATTTTATGGGAATCTAGGATTATCACTTATCAAGCGCATCCTAAAGAGGTTATTAACTACTGCTTTGCATAACTTCTCTATTCGAACCAACGATAAGATTCTTAAATCTTATTTAGAATAGAAATATATCTTATAATCTCTTCCACTGATTTGAATGATTAAGTATGATTTATCTGGCTTTGGAATTAGAGCATAAAATACAAATAGAATTCAAATTCACTTTGAAGTAGTTTTCATCATCTCACGGCCCTTAATTTATACTTTTCCGCACGTAGCGTGGGTGCATTGCTAGCGTCTCTCTCTATATATATTGGTTAATGGAGGAAAGAGGGCATAGGAGGGAATTTTCTCTTATGGCGTCGAAAAAATACACCTTCTCTCATTTTTTCCGACGTTCGGCACCCACCATCTCCATCGTTATCATCTAAGATGTAGGTACACCAAATTTCATGTGATTCTACAACCTTTTCACCGTTGATTTAGTGGGTTCAAAATTAACGGTTTACCGACAATAGAACTTTTTACATCGCTAAATTAACGGTGAAATGGTTGTAGAATCACATGAAATTTGGTGTATCCATATCTTAGATAATAACGATAAAGATGATAGATGCCGATCGGCGGAAAAAATGAGGGAGGGTGTATTTTTTCGATGCGAGGAAATTCCCTCCCATGACATCTTTCCTCCGTTATTTTCATATATATATATATAATTTGGTAGTTAAGGTACGCTGGAAATTTCAAATATATCCCACACCACCTCCATTTTCTACTTTGCTTTTATCACACTTAGGATGCCACAGATGCAGACAACAAACAGTAATGAACAAGGAAATGCATAGGTATTAACCATTAAGAGGCAGTCAAGCTTAAAGCCTTAAAACTATTAGTGAACATGTAATCCAATTGTAATTTGAAATGTCTTTTGGGAACTATTTGACCATGCATCCAGTTCTCACAAAATAAACAGCAAAGCTAACCATAATTAAGGGGCAGACTATGCAAACAAAGAATTTAATTACAAATCGTTAATCATAGTACAAAACATATCCAACTATGCATGCCAGCCTTAGATACTTGGGTTACTTCGGACCAGTTTTCTTTTTCTTTCTATATTATTTTTTTAAGAAAATTACATTTAGGGCTCCAGATCCAAAAAAGTTGTTAAAAACTCCCTAATACTTAAAGTTTCAAGCTTAAAGGTTCCACAATATCTGATACTTGTATTTTGTATGTGTGTTTCGAAAATATCCATACTACCCTCTCTCTTGTCTATTCATTCTAATAATAAAACCTAACCCCTCAGTCTTCTCCCCGCTTCTTTTTAAAGATCTCTTTCCATGGCCTCTTTTTAAAGATCCATTCATATCAAAACCAATCAAATGGGTTTTGGAATTGATGGAGCTTTGGAGGAGACGAGAAAGGAGAAGGTAACGATGAAAAGCGAGTATGGATTTTATTGGTTTTGGCTTTTCAAGAAGGACATGAGAAAGGAGACGATGATGAGAAGTAATGAATGTTGGGTTTAATGTGTTTAGAAAGGAAGATGAGGAGGTAAGCGGAAATGTGTTTTGGGGTTTGATAGGATTTCAAGGAGAATGCTTGGAGTGTTTTGTGGTTGATACCTGTAGCAGTTTCATGTCAAATGCAATAATTTAGCATAAATACAGCAGTTTCAGTATTAATGTAATACTTGATAAGCATAAGTTTTTTTTTTATTTTAGATGTCCAAAACTTCCATATTCAAAAAATACATCCAAGAATTGAAATTTTCAAAAAGAACATCCCAAACTTAAAGGACCGTTAAATTCAATGGTTAAATCCTAAGTACAAAGACAAAACTATCCTTCCTCCTCCTCTTCTTCTCTTTTAAACCAGACGGGGGTATTTCGGTCATTTATAGCACCAAACCGTTATATTTAATAAAATTTGGATGGGAGTTAAGGGAATGGTCTTTTTTAGTTAGCTTAAAAGGTTTGTGGCGCACAGTCACATAATTCGCGAATTATTCGGTGAATTCGTGAATAATTCGTGAATTATGTGACTGCCGATTAAATCTGCGAATTATTCGCCATCACCGAACGCGCCGAATTATTGCCGAATTATTTGCGAATAATTCCCGAATTATTAAAAAAACGAACTATTCAAAAAACAGCAAATAATTCACGAAATCAAAATTTAGTGTCTCATATATTAATTTTATATTAATTTTTTGCTCGAAATCCTTCCCGAACATTTCCCGAACACTTACCGAATCTTTCCCAAATACCTGCCGATTTTTTCCGAATAGTTCTCCGAATCCGAATTTTCGACATCGCCGAATAATTGCCGAATTACGAATTTGTGATTATGGTGGCGCATTCTTTGAAAATACCAAGTTTGACGCGTCTTTTTTGAAAATATGGAAGTTTGGAGGTTCCAAATTATAAAAAAAAAACCCATAAGATAATATAATACTTTAAAAGATAAATGTGGTAATTTATCTGAAATGACGGTATTGATATAAAATGGTACACATTTGTTAATGTAAAAGAAGGAGAAGCTTTGATTGGAGTTTTTGACAAGGTTTTTTAAAAATATTGATCCAAGAACTAAACCCTACTATTTTGGTACCTAGGGACCTAAGCACAATTCCTTTTTTGTTTTTATAGTGACACGTCACCTGACGATAAGTTCGATTTCTAGGGACCTAGGGAAAAGGAATATGTTGTTTATCTTAGGATATTACTATTCTATTTTACATTGCTTAACAGGATACAGTATATGGCTCATTCGGAAGACAAAATAAACGGAGGTAAACAGACATTTAAAGTTGGCAGTTTGCAAGGGTAAAAATTCGACATGAGTATTGAGGAGGAAATGAGTCCCGTTAATCATTTCTTTAAAACAATTACAATTTTATAGCTTTTTATAACGACCACATAGGAGATAGGAAAATCATTTCAACATTTAATTGTTGTTGTTTTTTCGCATAATCTTAATGCATCTAAAATTATGACCACACGAAGACCTCGGATAATGAAAAATAAGCACCAAAACATACTCCAAAGGGCTGAATATTAGTATAATCTATACAAATAAGCTTGAAATCATAATATAGCAAACACAACAAATACTATTGCCATTAGCTGCTGAAAATGACAAATTCATATAATTATCCATACAACTATCAAAAGGAAGCAAAGAAAAATAGAAAATTGCCTGAAAACTGTTATTTCTCAAAAACTTTACATGAACTAAGTAGGCTATCTAGTGATTATTACTTCTGGACATGCTAGTGAGAAATGATCCACTCTTTGTGATCTCTCTCACCGGTTTGTCCGTGAACCTGATGAGATTGTATGTGATTCCTCCGGCTAAAGTACCTATTATCGGTCCGAAAATATATGCCCAAATCGCCTTGTAATTGTGCATTACAATAGCTGGCCCTATGCTTCTTGCTGGATTCATCGATGCTCCTGATATTGGCCTACCAAAAAGAATAATCATGTTAGTTATATCTAATAAGCACAGAAATATTATTTTAACCGTGAGAAAATAAAATGTTAATAGTGTTTATTTGGTTTTTTTAGGTTTATGCAACAATCAATTTTACTGACAAATTGTTGCTCCCTTTTTATCTAAAACACAATTAGCAATCGAGCAAGTGCGAGTGCAAGTGCAAATGTAAGCAACCAAGGATTTTACAATCGATCATACGGAACCTACTCCTTCAACAAAATAGGGTCGGTATTCTCTTTTCTTGTTGGTTTTCTATCTTGAATTTGTACCCTTTTTTGTGAAACTCTCATGCCTACAAAATTTTCCATCGATTGGGAGTAACGACCAAGGTTGTTTTTCTAGGGAATTCATTTAGAAATGACTAAATTAACGTGTGTTTCATTATTTGAGAGAAGACATTTATTCATGCAAATCATTTGCTGCAAAAAAACACACTAACGAGAAAGGAACAATTTCAGTGGTGGAACAATTACCCAGCAACAAAAACATTCAATAATATTGTGGATCCAACAGCAATTCCTGCCAGCTCCCCTATCTACAAAACAGAAAGTATAGAAGTTAATAAAGCATATAACTATAAATATTAGTCGTTATACATTAATTTTACTCGACACAGTTAGCTTCCTTAACTCAAATATAATTTTCTTATGAAAAATATCTTTTGGAACTTTAGCAACCATGCTATGCAAAATCAAGGAGTACCGAAAGCGCAAAGATTCTGGTGTATCTGTGTTTTTAAACATGAAAATCAAATGAAATGTGCCGAGAAAATAGTGAAGAACTGACTTTTCACATTCATTTAGAAGAAAAAAAAATTCTTTGTCGGCTGAGCTCTACACATTCCTGCTACAGAAAAATCAAAAGCCAAGATAAGCAAACTTACAGCTCTAGTGTCAGTAGAAACACCGGAGATGACAAACATCAAAAGAAATGATATGATAATCTCGAGAACAAATGACTGCATGGCGGTTCCAACAGGAGTGGTCCCGTAGAAATGCTCAGCTTTCGGATTTAACAGCACGGACAAAGTAACGCTTGCAAGGATGGAACCTAACAGTTGCGCCATAATATAAAGAGGCAACTGCATATATATACACATAAGCTCCATTAGCGAATAGAAAAACTTGTGATACTTCTAACAAAACAATGTTATTTAGCAAAGAATGCAAAACGTATAGCTTTGTTGACACTTTTTAGACATAAAACAGAAAATAAAATCAATGAAGCTGGTTAAGCTGCATTCTGTTGCATATACCTACAAAATACTTTATCCTCTGAATTTTATATTTAAGCTTGCTTTAAAGGGAAATTTCAAGTATGTTTTCGTGCATTATGTTTTTTCTCTTCCCTAAATTTTACTTTTTCTTCAATAGTGAATCGACCGATATTGAAACAACATAAATCCTTCGGCTATCACCTCAAACTCGATTATACCTTAATTCATTTCTGATTTTTTTTTGCGTCTCTGTTCTAGATTGATTGCTCTCACTATGTGCGAAAATCATTGTTTATAGTTCTGATGCCACATGACACTCAATGAAATGCCAAAAACATAGAGCAAGTGGCGGACAATATCATTCATGTAAGAACATTTTTTGTAAATTTGTTGAGTTTGGGGAAGTAAAGAAATAATTAATCAATCTCCTACCTGCCTTAAAGGGAACCGTCTGAGAAGTACAAAAGCAATGGTAACAGCCGGATTGAAATGAGCTCCTGAGATATGACCAACCGAGTAGACCATAACCATGACGATCAATCCCCATGTGATGCAAATTCCTGGAAATGTAACCGACCCGTATATCTTGTTCACTGCCACCGATCCACATCCAGCAAAAATCACAAAGAACGTGCCAATCGCCTCGGCCAGTAGCTACACAATTCATTGTTTGAAGAGAAAAAAAGATTAAAAAGAATTATCAACACGATAAATTTTCTTATGATCTTTGGAGAAATCCATTGCTCCTCCGACAATGGTTTCGGATTGAGAAGTATCAAATTGATGAGGGAGATTTTGTATAGACTTTGGTCATTTCTACAAAACAGAATAAATAGGATGCACACACCTTTTGCATGAGAGAGATGCAGGCAAGGGAGCAGAAGCCAGTATCTTCGCCATGGTCTCCATTGTATGATCCATCTTCCATCTTCGACGAGATCTCTTCTTCAATGAAATCAGATCTAGAATTGGCCATTGCTAAGAGTTAAGTGAAAGTTATATGAAATATGAAATTGGAGGTAATAATGGAATTTGTATTGTGGATATATATGCGGTTAGTTGAGATAATTTAGAGAATCTGTTTGTGGATATTTTCTAGCTGCCAAGTACTGCAGAACTAGTCTTGTTGGCTGCAGTAACTTAAATCTGATCCCAACAAATTCCTATATAATTGGATCTGTTAAAGAATTAAGACTGCCATATATTTTGGTTTTGCTTGAAACCTAGGAATTATGAGTTTTTTCAGGGTCCTATAATAAATTTTTGATGACCAAAAAAATTGATAGTAATTTGATGTCAGAATTAATCACTAGCGAGTGCTTAGATATAATTAAAAAATAAGTAAAATCTCTACTATTATAGGGAAAAAGGAAGGGGGTCATTTAATTTTGTAATTGATGGGTGATGTAGCTTTTAATTTTTCCAGAGAAATCAAACAAAAAAACACCATTGTTTTATGTGCAATGCACATAATTAAATGCCGCGTCATTATTATTTTATGCACGTAGTTAAATTAATAAATAAATTTATCATAAAATTTTCTATAATTACGTGCAACGCACATGCCAAAGACGCTAGTAAACTTAGTTTAATCTTTAAACAACATAGTTTTTTTTGTGTGTGTGGGAGGTTTGCTAGTGCAAAACAAAAAGTTCTGACGAAGGTATGCGAAAACGCATTCCAACACATTTTAGTTCTTTTTCTTTGGAAGGAAATACAAAGAGGCCGTTGTCGACAGAAGAAAATTAGGTTTGAACCTACCAAAAAAATGTATTCTCAACCTGCAATAGTATCAGACACAACTTTATTAACTCTGCTCTCATAAAAATTTAGTACTCAACCTTCAACTTTGCTAGCCTCACAATTCTTCCTTTTCTTCGTCCTCACATCACAACGCGATTCAACCTTTACATGAACATAATAACCGTTTGCTATTCAAGCTTTTGCTAATGAAGGAAAAAAATTTATAACATGCACATAAAACAGAAGTACAAAGGAATGGAACAGACGCTTTGAGCTCTAATGCAACATACTGGAAAAGAAAAGACTATGACCAAATGATTATAAATATGAACTTTCTTAAATTGTAGAAGATCCAAGACATATATATTCACAGAATGTGCCAGGAATTATAAAAGGAAATCAAGATGCAAAAACTGTAAACGCTCCACCACTTACAATGTTCTCCGAAATATTCTCCCACTCTCTCAACTCAAAGAACTTTCTTAGTTTTTCACCTGAGCATTGCCGTGCCTTATACCGTAAGCTCTAACAGCCTGTATCACCCTTTTGTTGACAATGTTGTTTCTCTATTTGCAATGGTCGCTCCGTCAAACTGCTATCTACTATGCACCTGCAATAAAACAAATATTAGGTTTGATCCTGTGCAAGTTCCTTTTTTATTCTTGGTAAATTTATTGTTTCTGAAAGACTTATATGAGAATGGATCGCAAATGTGATAACTTGCCAAAAGAAAACAGCGAACAACTTCTCAAACAGCCACAAGATTCTTAAAACAACAGAGATGAGTCTCATGTAAGGTAAGTGATTGCAAATCCTTTAACACAATGTACTAAAATAGTAAACATATAGCTATAGCTACATTTTTCACTAATTAGTACGCAGGAGTAACTAAAAGTTGTTGGATGAAACCAAAACAAGATCATCTCATATAAAATGTGCATATCTGTATACAATGTAAATGTCTGCTAGTGTGCTGTATTGTTTTAAGCTATACATATATAGACCGATTCTAATGAAGAAAAAAATATAAAGATTTTAGCACACTCTTAACTGTGATAGCATTGTCGTCATAAACTAAGCAGTTGTTTACCATCAAATAAGGATGCCGAAAACATCAAATATTTTTTTTTGAACTGGTCCGTAAGCCTCACACACCACCACGCCCACACACACAACACACACACAAGCACACGGCACACAGAAGCACCTATAGGACCCACAAATTTGCCCCGAAAGCATTAATTTGTGGCCACCAAATATATTATTACTCGTCAACTATAGTTAACCATTCCTTCAGTACTTTTAAACTAAGGCCAAATAATTAGTTATGGATGGTCTTTGAGTAAATTGAGAAAACTGGTTGCTATCTGGTAAAAAAGATAAAAAATTTATTTGATGAAAAGCAGGAATCAAAAAGCCCAATTCAATTGTTCTCTGGTAAATCTGTTAAACTGAGGACAAACAAAATCAGAAGTCAAACATAAGACAATCACTATTTAATGTGCAAGTAACTCCTGAACCAACTCATTTAATCAACAATTTGTACAAGGTTTATGGGATAACACTTCATCATAATTGATTCTGAATACATCAAATTTGAAGAGAAGTCAAAGAGCAATAATGGAAAATTAGAGATTTTTTACTACACAAGCAACCAAAAAGTCTACAAGTTAAGCCATATTCATACTATCTGATAATAACTTGCAAAATTGGACATACTTGATTATACATTGCTTGACCTGGTCAGTGTAAATGTCTGATTTTTGCTCTGTTGTATCATCCTAATTAAATAAAACTAAATGTTAAAATCCATCCAATTCCGTTTTTCCCATTATAAGAAGTCTGCTCTATGGTTTCAATAAAAAAATTGACAAGATTTTACAGTCGTGTATCAACCTGATATCAACCATCTATTGATTAATATAAAAATCCAAACTAAGAAAGTTTGGGCAAATAAAAAGTTTCATTGATTTCTTTAAAAAATAGTTGGCATTCTTCAAGCTCTTTTAACTTGAAGAACCTTAATATCATAGGAGAAAGACGACAGATTTAATATAAAGAATTGCATAGAAGTCTGGCCTACTTAGTGAAAAGCCAAGCAGAACACAACACAAAACTCGTTAAGGTAACTGGAACCATTACACCGATTCGTTAATCAACAATTTATCGTAGGCCTATAGGAAATAACACTTCATCAGGTTGGTTCAGAATATACAAAGACCTTAGGGGGCCTAAGTTGCTTAGAGTTTCGCATATACAAATCACACAGGAACTCAAAGAGAATTCTCTAATGCGATATCATTTTCATAAACGGGGAGTGATCCAATGCAAACCGGTCTATGATTTTTTAAAAACGGGAACTCTTGATTCATGACATATTTTCATAAAATCAAAAGACTTGGAAGGTCTCTAACCCATTCATCGGATGACGTTTATGTTGCATTATCGATAAACGTTTATTTTTGCACTCATTCGATGCATGTGTTAGAGTTCTTCAAATCCTTAATTTTTACACAGGTTCGGAGATAGGGTGATCAACTTGAACGGTTCGGATCGTTCAAATATGTCACAGATCAAGAGTTCATGTTTTTTAAAAACACGATCCGGTTTACAATAGAGAATTCTCCTTTCATAAACATCATCTAAACAGCTTTGTCCCATGAAAATACAAAAGGATATAAGCAAGAATCCATAGACAACAGATTTTTATACTTCGGTGTCAACTCAACTGAGGGTAACCCTTTACTGAGTGAGAAATTCAGGCCAAAGAAACGATGGAAGGTCTTTAGATATATTTGAAAGACCAGTCAGCATCTTTCAAATCCAAAAATCCTATGAGAAAATGAAAACATATTTTTTTAAAAGAAAAATTACATTCAGTTCTGGACTCAAGTAAAGCCAGAAGTCATAGAACAGGACAAAGCAGCATTTAATGTGATTGTAACTCTTCAACCAATTTCCTTAGAAAATGGCTTCTTTCATAAAAACCACCTTGTGGTCTATCCGACTTGCGGAAAATCATCCTGTGGTTAAAATCCATCACCAAAACCCCCTAAAGTTTCATTCCGCAACACAAAACCCCCCGGCCATTTAATTACTATAATAAATGTCCTCTTCTTCTTTATTTAAATTCACATATCAAATTCCCCAATTAGTCAAACACAAAATCTCTAACTTGTAACGGACATCTCCGCTAAAGTTTTGAAAACCTTGATTGAAATTTCGAACAACCTTACCTGGAACACGGAACGTTTCGGTACGCAAAACGAAAATAGGAACGCCACTTGTTATGGTTCATGGCACGATAAGAATTGTCTTCTTCCATATGCTTATATAGGATGGAAAACATACCTCAAAAAAAGAAAGTGTTTTTGGACCGTATGTATGTATGTGTGTGTATTTATGTATAATATACATAAATATAATTCAATTTATTTTGCTAAAAAACAAATATATTTAGTATAATCTAACACAAACCCGATAATATGCCTTATTTAACTTAAGTTTTAATCGGAACGATAATTATTCCGATCCGGAGCGCTAGTGTTGCCGAATTGGAAACGATCATTCCAAATCGCAGTTCGCTAGCGGTTTAGCGATTTATGGTAACATGGTTTTGAACAGAAATCTCAATTTAGAAAATAAATTTTTAGGGTTGGAGATTTGGGGGAAATCCCCAATTTGGAGAAGTAGGTTCTAATTTAGAGAGATGAGGGGTAATTTGGATATAAAATGCTGGATATAGTGCCCTCAAGACAATTATTGTAATTACAGGTAGACAATTATGATAATTGAACGAGGACCTATATAGGTAGAATAGTCTTACATGAGATGATAGTATACTATCTGGTTTGTCTTTGTCATTATGTGTATACGTTTTGATAAAACTCATAGGATTATTGTTTGACTACCAGTATTATAATGGCGATCATATATGTAGGAGCGGATGGTCCCTGGTCGAGAGAGTATTGAGACTAGATATCGATACTCCGGAGTAGACTAATGTACACTTTTCAAGACCCCGACGAGGAGCGGTAGCCGGTCTCACAAGCCATTGGTGCTGAGTCACCTAAGATAGTATGCAATCGTCAGGGATTTTCATTTGTCTCGTGTGGGTTCCCACTGTACCTATCGTCAGATGAAAGTTCTCTTATGGCATGAGTATATGTTAGTCCTTTGACCTGAGCTTTTCATTTGTCTCGTGTGAGTTCCCACTGTACTTAGATTACTACCCTATCACGACTCAAAAGAGTCATGCAAACAGCTTTTAGTTGGGTACAGTCCCGAACCACATAGAGGCAGTGAACAATCGTCAAGAATTCGTCTCTTCCGGTATTGAGAATTAATGCCGCGCTGTGTTGGGTCAGCTGTCACCATAAAATCCTTGGCCAAGTTGGATAAAATTTTCTGATGTGATATCAATAGTTTCTCAGTGGGTGATGAGTTTCAGACCAGCACGACTTATCAGGTTCGTAGGGATCTGACGTTATCCACCCCATAAACCCGGTATACGATTATCTCAGACGAAGAGACCAGACTGTACGAAGATTTTCACAGAAAGGCTCAGTAGGGGTACGAATGAGTTTGTTCATCGGTCTTCCTTTCGCTCAATACCTAGGTAGCCATTACATGCAGCTAGTGTCACTGAAGTTCTTGTGGTTAAACCCATTGCCAGCGTATTGACGAGTCTTTAGAGTCCTACACGGAGGGTTTTCCCAGTTCAGGCAAAATAATGTAGTGACCATATATTGATACGTGCAGAGTTCCGATTAGCTATGTGTGCTAGCCACACGAACTTTAATCGGACGGACGATAATATTAGCTGGCTTAGGATTAGGCCGGATTATTAAATCAAGTTTTGATTTAATAATTACATATATATTTCGATATATATATTCTAGTATTATGTTCATTGTATTTTACTATCTCTAGGGTATTCGTATTTTGGTACGAATACGGACATGTATTTGTGGGGACGTATTCTTGTATTTATAAAAGAATACTTCTAGAAGGAGGACATCTCATTTCTAGATTTTTATTTCTTTTTAAAGAAATTAAGAAATGAGGTAGAAGAAATAAATGGTGGAGGGTATGGGCAAATGAACTATATATTCATTTGCACAACTATTCAAGTATGGTTGTAATTTTAAATGGAGAAAATTCTTTTAACAAAACAAAATGAAGCATACTTAAATTGATGATGGGATATTCATTCTACCATTTAGCTTCTGTTTCTTTCATGGCTCTTTTTTCATCTTCAACCCTCTTATGAGTTGAGAATCATGAAGATAAAAAGAAAGAAAAATGCTAAAACACTCACGCACATCACTAAACATCCTAGATTAGCAACCTAGGATCCTTAGTTACTTCATTAATGAAGTTGAAGCTTGAACTTGATTCTCTCGGGTGGATCATCTTCGGCAAACGAAGACCGGATTGCAGGCATGATCCGGAGCTCTTGAGAGCATGCTAGAGTCCAACCCAATTGGAGCAAATGAAAATGCTACAAAGGTTGTGATTTCTATCCTTTTGTACTTGCTAATTTAGGTGTTTGGTTTAGATTCTTGGGTATAAGTTTATAGTGCCATCACAATTTTCGTTTTTGTATTCCGTATTGTCCGCGAGTTAGCAGCGAAGGCACTAAGAACTTTCAATGATATCAGAGCCACCCAAACACCTAAATTAGATAGATACAACTTCCGAATCCCGCCGGTTTTTGTCCCGCAAAAACTGCCACAAAACCAGTAACTTATTTCATGTTATCTTGATATTTTGACTCCCCGCGGACTCTCGGTTTGGACCGAGAAGCCGCGGGGAGGTGCGCGGAGACCCCGGGCATGTCCCGGAGGGAATTAGGAAGGGCCACCCCCCGAGACCACCCTAAGGTGGCCTTAGGGGTGGGGACCCAAGCACTTTCTCACTGGGAGTTTCGGGTCTGCCTACCCCCTGGCTACCTTAGGGTGGCATAAAGGGTGGGTACCCATCCTAAGTGCCTCCGGGCCGACATAAATTTTGTACCGGGGCCCTCCACGAAGTTTCGGACCAATCCGAGCTCATTTCGGCCTCCCGAAGTGGGTTTTAGCATGAAATTTTTGCCGGTTTTTAGCACACTTGATTTTCGGTGTTTTGAAAAATTGAAGTGTTGGCTATTTGTGTGCAGTATTCAATTGTCGTAGGCTTAATGAAGGTTATGTGTATCATAACGTTTGGTAAAACGTCGTCTACTTCCTATACGTATCAATTAGACGGGGTTACGGAATTGATACTCACAAGTTTGCATGTTCTGTGATGGGTATTGCTTATTGATTATGGTTGTGTTGGATTTGTCGTGATGAATAGCCCGGTGTATATAGTATTAGATGTTATTCTCTGTGATGTAATGTATATTCATATTGCGTGACGAGCGTCCGACTTATGTACTTCATATTGCGTGACGAGCGTCCGACTTATGTACTGCCGTCACTGCGGCTTATATTATTCTTTGGGACGCGTCCTGGTTGCGAACGTAGTCACCGTTGTATATTCAGGTTTTCATTACATGCACTAGGATTATCCCGCGGCGGAATGCTCGAGTAGCCGGATTCTAAAAGGCAGCGGGCCTCCATCTCATGATGTTGAGACGGGGGCGCCTTACTCTAGAATTGGCGGGCTATTCACCGCACTCGTAGGGGTATAGGATTAACCCGCGGAGGGGTGCATAAGTCACTGGATTTTGGAAGTGTTAGAAGGCTCACCCACTTCGTTGATTGGTGTTGCCTCGTTTCTGGGATTGGTGGGTGGCTTACCGCACTCATAGGGGTCTAAGATCTGATACTAAGGCTATCCATACGGCCGGGAAAATTGCATTTCATATTTGGCTCCATTGAAATGTACTTTTCCTAAATTATCCACATTTCCATTCTGTGTTAGCTTCTGCCGTGATGCTTTCTGTGATGTTACTTGATATCATGTGTAAGATGAATGTTTATATTATATATATAGTAGACGCTGTATATGTTTTGCATTCACGCTAGTCCTGTCCTCGCCCTGCCGTAAAGTTAAGTAACCTTACGGTGAAGACCCGGGACCCTGTGGCTAGTACAGATGGCATATATATGCGTGCCTATTTTCGTTTCTTTTCTGGCATGATATGATTAATTGATGGGACTGCATTAATTCTGATTAATGCAAGAAAAACAAATCTAAATGATGTTGTCGGAACCAAAATTTTAGAACTACTCGGTTTTCTTCAAAACCATAGTCATATTCTTTTGCTTTGCATAGAGGGAATCAATTAGGAATATCCTGCGGCTCATTTAATGAGGAAAAAACCTTGATCCCTTCACAGGGAGTACGCATTTAAGCAAAAGTTTATATTACTAGTTTTAAAAGTAGAGCCTAAACCACTCCATTTCAAAGCCACTCGGGTTCCTTCAACGATATCAGGTTCATTACGTTAACAGTTTTTTGCCAAAAACCAGTCGTAGCCCTTCGTCATTTCAAACGGGTAACGCCTAGTATTCATGCTATATTTGTTAGACTTCGTCAAGGCATAGTATATGGTAGCTATGTGTTACTTTTTTTCAGCATAGAGATGCATTAATTTAGGACAATCGTATAATCTTGTTGGTCTTCGTCAAGGACGAGTACAGATGGGTTTAGATTAATCAGGACAATGACGGGTAGAACTTGATTTGCAACTTATGATTTGTTGGCCTTCGTCAAGGTCATAAGACGCTTGGGGCAAAAATCATATCGGAAGTTTCAAATATAAGGAAAACTTGCCAAGTTTGTGCATACCTTCTGAAGTGTGGTAATTTTGGTCGGTTTCCGTCAATATTATCACACAATGATAGTTGGGTCCCGATTCTCACTGATGAGTAGGTATTACTTCTCGGGAGATTTTCACTTAACAATTAGCTAACCTATTAGATATCTAGAAAATGTTAACGAGGTTACATCTTTATGGAAATGGGGTTATTTAATTGGGTCCATGCGAAAGCATGGAGGACCTTCTTCGAAGTACCAACAATGGCCTGCTGAACGGTTAACGAACTTATAAGGTGTACATGATCCAACTAGTTCTCATTTTAGGGTTTGAAGGAGAATTCGAAAAAACAGTAGGAGCCGTCCTGATTAGATAAAGTGATTAATCAATCTAATCTTGATAGAGTGCATGCTGAGTGTTTCTTTTCTCTCTCTCTGATTACAGCGACGCATGAAAGTACCTTAAACTAAAACTCATTAAGCAAGTTAACCGAACTTTCTTACACACTTTGTCTTTGAATTATCAAGATTCACGACAAAGTCGCATATATCCCTGCCACTCCTACTTTCTCTTTGCTTTTCTCCAAAACACTCTGTATACTATGGAGATCCATATTGCTTGGAATGGCCATCTCGTATAGTTACATACGAACTCGAAAAAATTTATTTCAGTTCGAGAATGGCCATGGATTGTGAAGAAATTGAATAAGATTATTCGGTTGTCTCTTCTCTTTACATTCTCTCAGATTGCGCGAGCTCCTAGTATTAGGAGAGTACACCTGTTACGCTTCTTGGATAGTCTTCATCCAAATCTTAGACCGGTGCCGAAAGGTAGAGAAGGAAGAAAACCAATTAGCCTAAGTACAGTGTACAGATGGTAAGATGAAAGACATATAAAGGGTTAGAGTGAGGGCAAAGGAAATTGCAATTATTGTCGTAAATCAGGATGATGGAAAAGGCATTACTAGGAATACCCGGCCATCCCTTTGAAACATTTTTATGTTTCAGTTTTTCTATATAGTTGTTACTGAAAACTGTATTCCCAATTAATTCTCACTCCAGGGTATGTATGTATTAAGCTTGGATCTCACATCTGTAGGGTGTTACAGATGCTAAGTAGGAGTAGAATATTAGGAAATTGGTAATTTGATTCTCAATATCGGAATTCATAGCAATTGGTGGTATTTGATTAAATTGCTTGATTTTTGCCTAACAACAAATATTTAGTTTTGAATAACCGTTGTTATGCACCAATTTTTAAAATGATATATCTATATCTTTATTTTATAAAATGAGATATAAATTTTAAAAACCGTGTTCTAAACATTTACCTTTATCAGTTAAGGATAAAATAAGGTGCATTGAATGACGGTATAGACATTCTTAACCAAAATATAGTTTTCAACTTACAGTACACGGAATTTAAGTTAGTATACTCTTGGGACTTATACATGGTAATGTGTGTTTTCCGGTGTTATTTAAGGCAAAAGGGTTGGTACTCGTACTATATTTCGTTTACTTATGACTTCTCTGTTTTTAGACACGCATTTCGTTGAAACATAAAGTCTAAATTTTGAGAAATTATATGTATAAGAATAAAGTAAAGAACCATGCGTTAGAAGTATCAAGATTCTTCGAGGTGATCGAAGATGTAGATAGTTATGCTAGGTATTTCATCATAGTAATATAGAGAACTTGATTTTCTCACAGGTTATTCATCTGTGGGTGCGCTTCTTGATGGGTAATGTTGCATGACCTTTTCTCACATAGGTTATGCACTGAACACAGTTGCATAACAATTGAATATGGTTCTATCTAAATTAGTGCCTTAGATTCTATGTGGACATAGAATGGTTGCATATCTTGAGAATGTTAAGATATGGAGTTATTCAGTTTCTGTTTAAAAGATGAATCTGGATAAACTCAAGGCACATTTCTGTAATGGCATTTTGTGAGTTATTCCAGGCTTTTTAGTAAGGGTTTAACATTCTACCGTTTGCAAGATCAAAGGTTGTTTTTTTCTTGACTCGTCATCTTTTTATAAAAGGAATCTTTTTTCAAAAGAAACAAGTAGAAGTATGGTAGAACTGAAAGTGATTCCAAAACCATAAACGGTTACTGAAAATTTAGTAGAACCTGGAAGATTCAATTAGATTCGACAATCCATTAGCCACTCCGCAGAATTAGCGGGTTACCTTAGCCATCCGAAGGTACTTCGGGTTGCTCAAAGACGTTGATATGAAGGTTTTGATAACCCATGTTTTTCACTACCGATGTCCTTGACTATGAGATCTAACAGGTGGATGACTATAACATCAATCTAAATTGGATTTAGAAGTGCACGTGTATATGACTCTGCTAAAGGGTTGTTGTAGTCAGTGGGAGCAGCGGAAGCGTGGTGGGCAAGTTGCTTATGTCTATTTATAGACTAAAACAAGAAAAGCGGAATTGGTCATCTAGTTTGATGTAAAAGTCAAAGATTTTGACTTCATCAGAACAACAGATGGACCTGATAAGAGGGCAGTAGGAAGTGATGTCCTGGTATTTGGATGACGTGCTCCTGATAGGAAGTGATGTTCCTATACTACGATTGGTTATACTATGGTTATCATATGTGTTTCTCCATATAGGATATGGACAATATATCAAGAATTATGGTAACTAGATCTATAGTTTTAGATCTAAATTTGGGAAGTGTCACAATTGGGGTACTTGGACACCATTCTAAAGTGGTTTAGAATAGATGACTCTTGGCGCGGTAGTCTACCCGCAGGTTGTCACGTCCCGCTTTCCTGTAGACGGAAACGGTGACGTGGCAAACCCACAGCATATTTATCCAGAGAAGGTTATTCCCTAAATAAATATACTAAGCGTATTGAAACAATAATACCTAATACAAGAATAAATGGAGACTGTAAAAATTTTCAACAAACATCTTTATTTACATTCATCTTCCAATATTTACAAATACATGAGTTTATGCTGGAAAATAAACACAATAAGGAAAATGCTTAAACAAGTGGCATACATAAACTGAAGAAAATGAAGCTGAGTTAGCCCTGAGTAGCTATGTGGTTGTAGTCCTTCTCTGTGGCTTTAACTTCCTCCGTCTCGACTGTTTCTGACGAAATTCCAAGAAAACAAGGGTGGGTGGAATGCTCGTCAGCGAACTTACGCTAGGTTAGTTCCAAAGATAAGCAAGAGTAAAGAAAATGACAAGTGTAGAATATATATGTAACGTGTTAAAAATGATTAAATAAATAATTAAATGAATAAAAGTGTTTAAGTGAATTTTAGGATTTTCGGTAAAGTAAAATGTATTTTTCGTAAAACCAAACCGTGATTGTTTTCATCATAATTTTTAAAATATCTATTTTAATAATGAAATTACTAGTAAATGGTGTTTATTTAGCCACTTATAAATTTTTAGTTTAATAAAATATTTTTCCTAAATTAATTATTTTAAATATTAACATAAGCTTTATTTTTACACTAAATTAGTGTAAATTACAAATTTAAATGGTTTTAATTTGCAAAAATGAACTATGGCATATTAGAAATTAGTGTGTATCATGCAAAATTTATTTGCAAATTTTTCCTATTTTCTAGAGCTTTCTTGAGTTGCTATAGTAAAGAAATAAATAAATAAATAAATAAAGCATGAAAAGACTTTTATTGATGTTTCTTCTCTTGAAACTTCTACACACTTTTCCCACTCTCTTCTTTCTCTCCCTCACCTCTCTAGGGCCGGCCACAACCACCCATGGCTGCCCCCCCTTTTCCCACCTCATTTTTAATCAAAATTCATTAAAAATACATCAAAAATTCCATTAAAATTCCACAAAATCCTATTTATTTCATACTCTTTATTCCTTGCTCATTTTTATATGAAATTTGGTGATGGAAGGCATGCATTTTGGAGGCTCATTTCTTGTTTGGATTTCATATTTTGGGAGGTATAATTTCTTTCTTTTGATTTATTGTTTTAGATGTTCATTTAAGCTTAATTAGATTTAATGAATTAATTCTATGTTCTTTTTTTTTTAAAATGCAAGATAGGGTTCTAAATTCAAGTTATGATTTTTAATAATTAATTAGGGTTATAGTAGTTAGTTTAACACTTTTAGTATTAGGAAATCTTGCATGGTTATTGTTTAACAAATTGTTATTCAAAAATTGTTTTAAATTAGGAATTTAGTTAACTAGGTTTTTGCAAAATGTGGTTGTGGTTAATATAAAATTCTAATTTGGGTTGTTATCATTGGATTATAGTTTTAGTGGAAATATTAGCATGTTAATGGAAAGAAAAACTTAGTTTGATTGCTAGTTTCTATGGTTAATTGATAAATTGTGATAAAAATTGCTAATTTTGTAAACTAGATTTTAGAAATTCCTATATAAATGAGATTAAAAATATAATTATGGTTTCATTATATCATTATCATCATGAATTGTGGGTTAAGTCATTAATTTATGCAAAATCATGTTTTGTGGTGGAATTGTGGTATTTTGCTTGAAAAATGTTGAAAATTGTTAAAGGGTGCAAACTAGAAATTTCAAATTTATACAAGTTTGTG
This sequence comes from Agapanthus africanus, assembly GCA_030015575.1. Taxonomy (NCBI): domain Eukaryota; kingdom Viridiplantae; phylum Streptophyta; class Magnoliopsida; order Asparagales; family Amaryllidaceae; genus Agapanthus; species Agapanthus africanus. Next base: position 18,093,749 of record CM057344.1, read on the forward strand.
TAATAAAAATATAGTAATAGTTTGTATAGTCTAGTTATGCTATTTAATGAGTTTTATGACCATTGGTTTCATTTAAATGTTAAGTTTTGATGAAAAACGGTAAACTGGTATTTTCGGGTTTTGCAAAATTGGACGGTTTGATAGATTTTCGGGTTTCGATGGATTTAATCATGTTTTATAGTATAAGTAATGTGTTCTAGAACTACAAGTTGTTTGTTGATGTTATCTCGATCCATCGGAGTTTGTACGCCGATATCGAGCGGTATTTGGTTCTTTTGCGTGGACGGGACATAGGTTTTAACCTATGCTTGTTCCTTTAGGTCGTTTGACTTTTGTATGTGATTCGGTTTACGATGCTATTTATATGTTTGCGTTTAGGTACCCCTCACGTAGACTGCGGGCGATGAAGAGGAGGATGGCGACACCGTCTTCGGCAGACATGGACCAGGTGAGTAGATGTATATGTACGGGGGGAAGTCGGGTGGATGGCGTTTAGCACCCCCGCAACGTAGAATAGGAATAGTGCTTATTGACATTAGGAAACCAGATGTGACCTTAGATTCTTAATCAGTAGGACCCTAGTATTGACCCTAGGCTGGACTAGACTGATTTAGGAAAACCATATCAGAGGATGAGTACCTTGGAAGAGGTTCGTAGGTTTCAGGTAGAAACATACACACTCACACACTGAAACACGGCATGGTGTATACGTGTATGTGTATATATATATAGGACGAGGTATAGGTATATATATATATATATATATATATATATATATATATATATATATATACATACACACACAACACGTATATGGGATACATTGATGTGATATGATATCCGAGATATGATGAAACAATATAACTGGGCTTGATGCCGTAATTCTTGGCTATACAGTCGTATTAAAGTGTTAGCGGCTCATTAGAGAATGAGATAATGAACATGAATATATAAATTATAAAGAGTGGTGGTGATATTGATGTACATGGAACGCTAGAATAGTACCCGAACTGTAACTTGTGACTGATCACGATATGATATATGTATAACTTGATTACGACATTATATTGGTGTGACCTGATGCCGATATCATATAGGTATGACTTAATCACAATATGATACATATGACATGATATTTCTGAGGATAAACTAATGATGCTTATCATGATGGCAATGATATATGATTGATGTATGCGATCACAGTTTAGCACCTTGATCATGAGATGTGTTGATGATGACATTACACAAATAATGAGACACCTAGGAGATACCTGACCCGTACCCCGATATTGGGATGCCGTACGATGGATTTTACCGTACGAGGCTTAGATATGATGATTGATCCGCACTCTTGATTCGAGGAAGCCGTACTACGTACGTGACGCTATTGAGGCGGGATCGCCGACTATTAGAGATATTGATTCAGACCTTAGGTAGACTCTAGTTTCTTACTGACTAGTTTCTTAGGTTAAGTTCCTTAGAAGGTTAGATAGACACTAGTTTAGGTTTGATTCATATAGTGCTAGTTGTACTCGTATATCGCAGAGGAGTGGATAATGCACATCTGTCTTGCATTCATACTGTAATCATCATGGTGCATGTTCATACATATGTTGCTATAATCAGTATAAACCTTACCTGTTAGGACACCAGCACCATTACCGATGATGCGCATATTCCACGCACACTTATTTGCCGGCTCACACACATCATCATCGGTAATTGCTATGTCACATACACTTTAGATCATATTATCTTTTATTGATAGAATCAGTTAACCACTAAACCGATAAAATATTGTGATTTCTCTCTTATGTTAGTATAAGACATGATATTTATTACTTAGACATTCATGCATTCATATTTTCATGTTATCATGCAGTATTATGGGCATATGCCGATACTTATCATATACTTACTCATGATTTTGAGATTTGGATTTCTATGAGATTTCTGGATTTTTGGGGAAAACCGCAAAAATATATAAAAACTTCTCTCTCTCCTCTTCTCTTTTTAAAATAAGATGCGGTTTTCTCGTGATGTATGTGTCGTCCACCATGAGATTTCATGTTTTCTGTTGGATTTCGAGACCCGATTCGAGGAGTGGATGAACCGTCTCGGGTACATGGTGGGCCCGGTATGGTACCCCGGGGCAAGAAGATCGGGTTGTAGACGATTAGCCTGGCAGGGGAAGGCTACCTACCGGTGATGTCTGGCGCGGCGGATATCCGGAGGATACTGACCGTTGTCGTGAGATTTGATGATATGGGCCGATCCGGACTGACGGAGCCCGAGGTATTGAGACTATGAGACTTGAGATTTACATATTTGTGTCGATGCTTGACACGGATTTCCATGGATTTCATTGTTGAGATTTCAGATTCTTATACACATTTTACTATGATAACAGCCAAAGATTTCTTATACATATATACCTGGATTTCAGGATTGCTTATTTTACGTTCATGGTGCATGCATATCCATTCATATGACATAGTACTATATGAGGCACTGACACGAGCACGGAGTATCTGCACTTACACGTATTATTACCCTGCTATTACTTGAGGTTTAAGACTTAGTAGTGTATTATTATGACCTAGGATAGCGTCGTGCATTCGATTTCTTTTCGTAGATGTCTTCTACTCACGAGTTGGCAACTCACCCCCGTTGTGCCAAATTTTATTACAGGTTCGATGTACAGGTTTCCCGGGCAGCTTGCTGGCACATCTTTTATTTCAGGGTGATTTGCATGGTAGGTTGGTTCACTTGTATCTGAACCACCATTGTATTTTATTCATTCGTTTGTATCTAGTAAGCTCCATCAACCATACTTGTATTACTTGATAAGTTTATTGGACCAGTCTTTTATTTTGACCTTAGAGTCGCGAATATATTATTCTGATCTGGTGGTTTTGTTTTATTTTGAGTTTTGAGCCTCACCCTTTGGCGTTGTATATTATTGTGCTTGTTGTGGTTGTTTCCGCCAGTTGGCGTTGAGCTAGCACCCGTTTGGGGATGCTTTTTATCGTTTATGTATATTATACTTGTTGTACCCGTTTGGGGGCCAGTTTTTATAGAGGAGACTCTGCCGAAATTTTTGGGAAAATTTGCTGATGTTTTAAACTTGTTCCTTCATGTTTTCTTTTACTGCTTCTTCTTCTTTTTCATGGTTTAGATTTCTGGGCTTCGGCTTACTTAGGTTACGTGGCGTCTCTAGACGCTTCGTAATCTAAGTGCCGGTCACGTTCCGTACTCTCGGATCGTGAAAATATATGACGAGTAAGAGTATAAGTTCATGGGTAAGTATATATTATAGATCTCTATATGATCATTATGTTAACGTTAAGTTCCAAGTGTGAATGTCAACGCATCCGTAGAAGTATTCACGAGCTCAAGAGTGGGGCCCCAATGAGCAAGGAAACATGGACCCATTTTACGTGTTAGTATCGGGGCTCCAAGCGGTGGATGAGTCAACCCGACTAATATTCGAGTAAAATAAAAAAAAAGATTAATACGGGACTCCTGAAGTTCCGTTGGATTCACACAAAAAACTATCCCAAACATTCCGAGTACAATATATTATAACTGGTTAATATACTTAATTGGTTTAATTGATTGATTAGCATGTCTTGATCAAAACCATAGATTGCAAAAAGTGTAGGACGTATTCGAGTGAGTCGAGTAATATGCGAGTCATGACAATTACAATCTTGGTTTGAGTAGTTTAGGTTCGAGTACATATTCAAGTTTAGATTCGAGTTAGGTTAGAGTTCGAGTTTGTGTTCGAGTTCAAGTTTAGATTCGAGTTTGGATTCGAGTTCATGTCTTTTTCATAGGAATTAATTTAAACCGTTAAAAATCTTATGTTCGGAAGAAATCAGCAACTGCTGCACATGGACGGCAGATTTTGTGTATTTTTCCAAGACAATTACCATTGATAACTCCGTTAAGTTGTCTAACTTGAATAGGCAAGCACACACTTTCTCCGGCTCCCTAGAGCTCAAAAGAATTGATCCCGCTTAAACCAATATTAATCTAGAGTTCTTAAATATTGCTTGTATATCTCGATATGGTTTTATGAAAAATAGTTTAAAAATAAACCTCGAGAGTGTTTTATAATATTTAGGGTTTTTATGAACATGTATTTTAATTGTTGTTGTGTTTTGGTGATAAAATCTAGATTTTTGAAAGTTTGTGGTATTTTTATGAAAACTACTACTTTTGGAAACTTGGTGGAATTTTATTTACAATTTTAATCTTTCTTTTAAAAATATAGTTTCTTAATTTGTTTTTATTGAAATACGGATTTATGATTTTTTATATAATTTTTCAAAAATTAGTTTTGTATAGAAAAGTCGCGTTTCTTAAAAACCGTATTTTTATTTCCTTTCTAGACCGAATACTCCGTGAGGAGTGCTGCATCTCGCTCCACCGTCCCAAGGATGTGCGATAATCTGCATCATCTATTAGCGAGTCCCCTAACGAGGGTTGTATAGGCGCAATTGCCAAGCATTTCAAAATACCGATTTAAAGAAACCCGTTTTGTAAAAGTATGGTATTTTAATGTAAAAACATATATTTTAAATGAACCATAGATCTAGAATACTGTGCCATGGAACCATAGTGTGCGTGTGGGTAGGTCGTTACCCCGTGAAGTTTTTCTAAAGGTATTTAAACTGATTGTCGAGAAGTGTTATACTAAAGTTCACAGTATTTTAACGAAAATGTTCGTTATATATTTGTTTCATATGAAATTTTTGTTAAACTAAAAACTAAATGATGTGAATAAGGTTAATATTAGTGTAGCATGTTAGTTTGATTTAATTTGCTTATCACATGCATTACAAATATTAAAAAAGAAAACTATATCGGAGATAACTTCTCTTTTGTCCGTTTGTTTTAGAAAGTTGTTTGAAATGGAAAAGGATAGAGATGAAGCGACTTACGTGTTTTAGGTGGTTAATAAGAGATCGAAAAAGCCCTCGGGGGTCGTGGTTTCGTCGGAGATGCTCCGGTCATTAAGATTGGCTTGCTACTCCACTTGGAAGGCTTAACTCCACTTGGCACTTAGAGAGTTTGAGAGAATTTTAGCTAGAAATTTGAGAAGACATAGGGTATGTGGTGGTATTTATAGTAAAGAATTAGGGTTTGGAAATTAAAATGTTGGATTAAAATGCATTAAAAAGGTTTTGAATGGTGAATTGAAGAGTCTGTGTTTGATTGCAGGAAAATCAAACAGTGCAGGGGAGTTAACTAGAATCGAAGGGACAAGTGTGCACAGCACGGAAGCGATTAGGGCATCTTGGACCGTCGGCGCCTGTCTTTTGGCAAGAATGGACGGTCGGATCTTGTTGATCCGTCTCGAGATTTGTGCCACGTGTCAAGTTGGGTATGTACATCTCATTGCGCATGTTTGATTTTTCTAAAACTTTTCGTTTCTCCTTGCATCGTATACGTGCAACTCTTGGGCTTCCGAAAAATTAAAAAGAAAAATCTGAAAAATAATTGTGTCTGATGGGATTTAAACACACAGGTTATGTCACAAGAGGCTTTATCAGTGAGCTACAAGTTTCTTCTTATTTTTATTTAACAAAAATAACTTTTAACTCTTACACAGGCTGAAATACCCTTTTACTATGAAATACAAGAAATTTTTGTACAGTGATTTTAGAGTCGTTACACAGGTGATGAAGTCTCCCTCTCTAAAAAGATGTCTTCTAAACTAATAAGAAGAGGGACTGACATAAATGATAAATCGCTTATTTAGGCAGTTGAGTCAATCATGAGATGTCAAGTACCACACCGGATATTGCTTTTGCACTAGCTACAATAAACATATATTAATCCAATCCTGAAGAAACATTGGGAAGTAGTTATGAACATAATAGGATATTCTCGGTATATTGTAACGGCGGCCTCCTTAAGGAGGCGGTTATCATTTCAAACTTCCAAGATGACCTGGATGACAGAGTGACTGTCAGAATTAATAGTTTTCCCTCTTTTGAGATGCATTATGTTGTATAGGTTTCCAAGCAAGATATTGAGATGGTCATGGCGCTGGGTGCTGATTACATCAACAATGGATACAGTCCAAAAAGCTCGTTGGATTTGATGTTCATATTATGAACAAGATCCCATCAGATATCCAGACAAGTTCTAAGACAGGTATCGCTTATTTCGGGAGATAGTCATTCTCCGCGAAATTGAGATATAGAGAGATAAAGATAGAAATATTGGAGCGGATCCACTCACTGAGACTATTTTTCGAACATGTAAGTTTCTCAAAACGAGTATTGAGAAACTGACTAGTAAAGAAGTTGGGTATTCGGCAGCACACAAGCTGTGAGTATGCGATACCGCAATAATTGGTCTTAAGTGCAAGTGGGAGATTGCTGGACATAGTACCCTCAAAACAATTATTGTAATTGCAGGTAGACGATTATGATAATTGAACGAGGACCTATACATGTAGAACAGTTTTACTCGAGATGATAGTATGTTATCCAGTTTGTCTTTGTCATTATATGTATACGTTTTGATAAAGCCCGTAGGATTATTGCTTAACTACCAGTATTATGATGCCGATCATATATGTGGGAGCTGGATGGTCCATATGCATATTCTTAAATGTCCCTAGTCAAGCGAGTATCAACACTGGACATTGATACTCCGGAGTAGACTAGTATATACTTTTCGAGGCCCCGACGAGGGACGGTAGCCGGCCTCACAAGTCATTGGTGTTGAGTCACCTGAGATGGTATACATGTACTCGCTGGAGGTGAGTACATCGGACGGACTCACCGAGAACTTCTAGATGGTATTATATCTATCGTCAGATAGAAATTCTCTTGTGGCATGAGTACATGTAAGTCCTTTGACCTGAGATTTTCATTTTTCTGGTGTGAGTTCCACTGTACTTAGAATATTTCCCTACCACGGCTTAAAAGAGTCGTGCAAACAGATTTTAGTTGGGTACAATCCCGAGCCATATAGAGACAGTGAACAATCATCAGAGATTCGTCTCTACCGGTATTGGGAGCCGAAGTCACGCTGTGTTGGGTGAGTTGTCACCATAAAATCCTTGGCCAAGATGGATGAGATTTACTGATGTGATATCAATAGTTTCTCAGTGGGTGATGAGTTTCAGACCGACACTACTTATCGGGTTAGTAAGGGTCCGACATTATCCACCCCCTAAACCCGGTATGCGATTATCTCAGATGAAGAGACCGGACTATATGGAGATTGTCACAAACAGGCTCAGTAGGGGTACAGATGAGTTTGATTGTCGGCCTTCATTTCGCTCAATACCTGGATAGCCGCTACGTACAACTAGTGCCGCCGACCTGCTTATGGTTAAACCCAATGCCACCGTATTAACGAGTCTTTAGAGTTTTACACAGAGAGTTTTTCCAGTTCAGGCAAAATGATGTAGTGGCCGTATATTGATACATGCAGGTTTCCGATTAGTTATGTGTGCTAGCCACACGAATTTTAATCGGACGGATGATAATACTAGCAAGTTTAGAATTAAGCCGGATTATTAAATCAAGTTTTGATTTAATAATTTACATATATATATTTCGATATGTATATTCTAGTATTATGTTCATTGTATTTTTCTATTTCTAGGGTGTTCGTATTTTGATACGAATACGGATATGTATTTGCGGGGACATATTCTTGTATTTATACAAGAATAGTTCTAGAAGGAGGACACCTCATTTTTAGGTTTTTATTTCTTTTTAAAGAAATTAAGAAATGAGATGGAAGAAAGAAATGGAAGGTATAGGCAAATGAATTATATATTCATCTGCATACACTGTTCAAGTATGGTTGTAATTTTAAATGGAGAAAATTCTTTTAACAAAACAAAATGAAGTATGCTTGAATTGATGATGGAATATTCATTCTACCATTTAACTTCTTTCTTTTTCATAGCTCCTTCTTTTTCGTCTTCAACTCTCTCATGAGTTGAGAATTATGAAGATAAAGAGAAAGAAAAATACTAGAATACTCACACAAATCACTAAGTATCCTAAATTAGCAGCCTAGGATTCTTAGTTATTTCATTAATGAAGTTGAATCTTGAACTCGGTTTCCTCGGATGGATCATTTTTGGCGAAGGAAGACCGGCTTGCAAGCGCGATTCGAAGCTCTTGGGAGTATGCTAGAGTCCAACCCAATTGAAGCAAATGAAGATACTACAAAGGTTGTGATTTCTATCTTTTTGTGCTTACTAGTTTAGGTGTTTGGTTTAAATTCTTGGGTACAAATTTCCAGTGCCATCAAAATTTTCTTTTTTGTATTCCGTATTGGCCGCGGGTTAGCGGCGAAGGCACTAAGAACTTTCATACAAAACCAAAATGTGGTCATGTGAGGGGTCATAAAAAATCAACGTCAGGGAGGTTTGTGTAAAGGAATGAAAGTTTAGGGGTTTTAATGATGAGTTTTAACCTCAGAATGGTTTTCAGCAAGTCAGACAAGACCAAATGGTGGTTTATGTGAAATAAGCCGAAAAAACCACTTATCCAATCCAAGGTATTAGGGATTAAAGTCACTCCTTCAGAATTGCTACTGAATATACAAATAATAACATAATTCCAGGAAGCAATATTTAAGTTGCAGTAAAGTTCTCCAAGTAATGTTTGGGCCCTACATGACTTAGTCTCACACTCTAACTGCTTGATTTGTTCATCACTGGGCCTATCCCTTCCAATGAAACAGTCAGCACTTTGATTCTTGACAAAGTCTTCAATACCCTCAAACAACCATAAAAGCATCCAACTCCTCATCATTTCTCCTCACAATCACCAACAAAAGAAGAAGAAGAAGAAGAAGAAGAAGAAGAAGAATGGAAAACTTACAATCATTTTGGCGCCGAAGAACATACCAACGCCTCAACAAGAATAAGAAGAGGGTTATCGTAAGGCTCGGTGGAGAAAGAAAGAGATCATGGAGATTAGGAGCAATTAAAAAAGTATTTACGAAAGTTCCGGTGAGAATATTATCGCCGAAGAAGCTTCTAGCGAAGATGAGAGATGCATATGTTAATTCCATGCTTTTGCTCGCTGGAGGCATGCCCTCGGCCAAGAAGAGCAGCACCAAGGTGGAGGCGGTGTGGGGGAAGAGGATCCCTAAGGCAAGAGAGGTTGCTGTGAGAGGAAAAGAGTTTGAGATGAGGATGATGGTGCATATATACAACACACTTATATACTCTACTGCCCCTCGAGAGCTCATCTCATGTCAATAGCTTTTCTTTGGGCTGCCTTTTGGGTTATTGGTTTTCTTTTCCTGTTGTGCAGTTTTTCTCATCACATAAAATTGTGTAAGGGAAATAATAATGTAAATGCTTAATTTGTTTGAATTTAAATGTATAATAATATTTTGCGAGTTATAATATTTGGGAATTTTCCTTTCCTAGGTGATGAGATTTTCTAGAATTATATACTTGGGCTATTTGGATGACATGCAATAGTTTTGTCACAATTATTCGAACCCGCACAAATTCTATGGACCCTTTTCGACCTCTATTAAATGGATGTCTTTCTTCGGTTATCAACTTCTCATATTATCATCTCCCTACTTTAGTATTGATAAGAGTTTTAATTGAAAAGTTGAAATGGAAGATCAATTGTCAACACGCAGGCATATTCTGAGCTTGAATTATCTTGGAGGCCGGATCTTCAAAAGCCCTTTCAAAGAGGCACAAATACTACCTCAAGGAGAAAAGAAAATTGAGTTCTCCATTTAGACACAATGATTTAATGTCGGCAATCTAGACAGAGTGCATGAATACAATTTTCGAAGCTGAGGTTCGTTCCAGGATTTCAGAGTTCTGGAAGATATAGCCAATAATGTCACTTTACAGTTTTTCGGTCGTGTGCCATATTTTTGTATGTTAGATCAAAAGCACCACAAATTTGATTAGAAGGCGATACACTGCGTCTTTGTGGGGATATTACAGTAAAAGAAAAGGTTGGTAGCGTTGTACTACTACATGTAGAAAGTGCGATATAGTGTTTGATTCCGCATCTTCATCATCTTGGCCATAACAATTTCCGCTACCAGATGCTCATGACCTGGAATCTACTTTGCAAGGGAATACAGAGGGCCGAAGTAAGAAGAGGCAAAAGAGTTGAGATGAGATAAAACATACATCTCAAACCGATACGAGAAAATTACAGAGGAGTACACAAGCGAAATGGGAGTCTAAAGGAATTAGGAGCACAACTTCACAGGGTGGACATGAGGGGGGAAAACGATCTAAACTATGCCAATAAACCAGTAGAAAATAGAAAAAGGAAGCAGTCAAGGTCCGTTTATCGCATGAAATGCAAAGAAAAGAAAACCTCTGCCAAATGAAAGGAAAAGGAAAAAAAATGACCATGTCAAGACTCATGCTCGCAATAAGGGTCTCGAACAATCTGCTACAAGAACTTTAATTCAGAATCGCCAGCTTAGCCGAATTTCCTCCAGCAATGTATGCTACAAGAGAGAGTGGAAAAAAGTGGAATTAAAAGAGAAAAAATGGCATCGGGATCTCATCCATGGATTGAATGATAAATTATAAAGTTTTATAGATAACAGAACAATCTTACACATGAAACATGAGGCCCATCTAAATAATCCTCAAAAAGTCTACGAAAAAATATATAGAAGCCTATGTATAAAATCCTCAGAAGGAAATATATATCATATTCCAAGGAAGCCTCTAAAATATAGAGTAAGACCCTAATGCCCGTAACCCAAAAAATAAGGGAGATGGAGTTAAATGAAGTGAAGACTGAAGACTGCTAGCCAGTTAGAGTTTGTTTTGAAAGAACAAGAGAGTGAGCTCATAGTAAGAAATTTGTAATAATATCTTCTTCTTCTTTGCTATCCACTGCATTCTCTTGTTCCAGTTTCTATACTAGTGGTAATCATAACATCATCACTCAATTTTTCCACTATATATAGATGGATGGCATCTGAAAAGGTGCGAAAAGAGAATGTGCAAGTAACCAAAAGAAATGTTTTATGGAGTAAAAACAAGATAGTTATGTATAAAGTGATTATCTTGCATTAAAACTCATTACTCAACACCATGTTTCTTTCCTTTTTCTCAAATGTTAAAACTTCTCAAAAATCCCCTGCATTTATTGCAGTTTTTTTTTAACTTGATGCAAACCTTTTGGCCAACAGAACATTCCGGCTTTGGCATGCAGTATAATCCTAACACTCCACTGACTAGTTTACTATTAACAAAAGTTTTCCAAGTCCACATAGGAAGATATAAACATGTAAGATACAAGCAGTCTTTAACATGTGGCAGAAACCCCTAAATCATTTCTCGTCTACAATTATATAAGATCAATGGGTCTAACACCTTACCTAAATTGAAATGATCACATCCAATGATGTTTCAAAGAAACAGAAGTTAAATTTATTGACCAATGGAATAGTCAGAAAATTGATTTTTTTGACCAATGAATGATTCTAGTCAAATAGCTATAATCCCCTCATCACCTCCTTTATTCTCCAACTCAGCACGATTGACATGAGGATGATGGTGCGTATCCTATAATATGGTAAACGTGAATTGCGGTAAACTTTTTGACTGTATTATAGAAATGTATAAGGTATCAAAATATTTTGAGTTTTACTTTCTTGAATGTTTTGTTAAGTTATTTAATGAAACGCCAGGGCGACTTTCCCACCGTTTACTTCAAAATATTTTGAGTTTTCCTTCATAACGTTCCGGCGGATTTTGCTGTACAGGAAGACTATTTTTCAAGATGTGTTCACCGCTCGAAAGTTTTGACTCCTAGCATTGGGGAGAAAGGGTGTACAGAATCATCTAAGGGTAGCATATTTCGACCAAATCCACACAATAGGTTATATTCTTTAAATTATATCTTATATATTTATTTAACAAAAATTATCCCAATAGATTCAAATCCAACCCAAGAAACACTGCTTATCCGGTAACAAATCGGGACACAAATATAGGCCAAGCGATGCTTGACCCAAGCATGAAACACAACCTGAAGGTATCTCTTGATAGTACGTCGGAATTTACAGCAACAACCACAACAAGCCTTCAACCCAAATTTTTAGGATCGGCTATATGCATCCTTCTCTTCCATTATTCTATGTTAAGGACCGTCATATCTTTACTATTATAGTGCTGAAATGAGGGAGTCGCAAAATTGAGAATCCAACTACAATGGCAGCCTTCTAAATGTCTATAAAATTTTCTCATTTTTTTAGCACAAATAAAATAAAATAAAATATGCTAAGTACTCTCTATCTCTGGACTAACTACTCATCCACTATTTTTTCCAATAACCAACTCCACAAATCTATCTCAGTTGCTAAGGTGCATCACACATGTAAAAATACTAGTCCTCCTTAATTGCATCTATCCATGTTTTTCATGGATTAGGATCCTCTACTCTTTATCTTTAAAGAGCCAGGTGCTCTTGAAAAACACTTGCCCTTGGGTCTCTTAGTGGACCCCACCAACCATGGGCCCCCGTTTTACACAAACACCTGCCGTTGGATCGGCAGACAGGGACAAGCAGGGGAAGGCTCAGAGCAGAGGATCCGGATCTCATGTTCGTTTAGGTCCACCCCTGCACCTAGTTGCGACATGAACTATAATTTTGCCTCTTTTTCTAACCGGGTTGCACATTTCCACACCGTCTCAATCGGTTCTCTATATTATGTTGTAAATTGCTAATATAAAATCTAGTAATATTTTGCTGAATAAATCGAAATCCGGACGGTATCATCCCAAAGATCACACAATCAACCAGTAATCCAACAAAAAAAATTAATAATAAGAATTAAGCTTTAGAGGCAATAAGCAAATACCTTGAGAGTCTTTCCAGATCTCGCCGGAGATTGAGCATTGGCGGCAGTCGATCGGAGTTTGGCTCGACGAGGATCGACGCTGATTTGGGGATCGACAGCGAGCTTGGCTCTTCATCGCGCGCGATTAAATATTGAAATTTCATAAACAAATTGGGCGCTTGCTCTTCTTACATAAACCACAATGTTATTTCATATTTATATTTACCATCTGATTTCTTTACATTTCATACCTCTTTGAATCTTTTTTTCTTTCTTTTTTTCAATCTGATCTTATTTCAGCCCTAGTTCGCCAACAAAATTTAAGAAACCCCGGTTTGCTTGGTATCAAGACAATGTTGTCAAACGAACCTAAACTTTTCGAGAAACGATTCCTCGTATGCCCCGGAGTACAGATTATTACGAGCCATATTTGACATTCAGGTATTTACTTTAAAAAAAAACTTCTCTAAAACTAGCTAGCTATAGGCTGAAAGGGTCGAGTTATTGACATGAGATGGATCCAGAAAAAAGCAGGTTCTGTTTATAATCCATAAAGGATTCATGTATATATTTCACGTAAACGTGAAATCAAAGTGGGTGATAAAGTGAAATCAAAGTGGGTGATAACATAGCAGGAAGACATGGGAACTCGTTTACATAAAACCGCGATTTGCATAACCAAGGTTTTGTTTTAACTTCAATCCGAACTGGATAAGGTTTTTGTAAAATCCTCATTTGAACCAAAATCATAGAAGCGACTTATCCACCGTCCGTGGTGTGATGCGCGGACGGTTCAGATCGAAAAAGAAACCAACTCCTATTTTTAAAGTTATTATTTTCCCTTTGTTAGATCTCAACCTTTCCATGCAGCATACTATAGACGATGGATAAGCAACTTCCACGATTTTATTTCAAATGAGCATTCTGCATAATCCTTGTCCTCAAGGAGGATAAAAAAGGTACAGAAAACAGGCTTATTTCATGGGGGAAACCTGTAGTTTATCCCAAACCTACATGAATTATTCCCGTCATGCAATAACCATATATAGTTTCATTCCATTACTAAATATCCTATTTTTGTGAATCCCCTGCGTAAATGGCTTAAATATGCTTTTCTAATCATATCTAAGATTGCTTTTATACTGAAACGCAAACCCAGCCACAAATCATCTTAGGAGAGCTTTCAGGGAGTGAAAGAAAACAAGAAATCGAAGAAATTGGTAGTGCTTTAAATTGGGAGAAAATCGATGTACTAAATAAGATTAAAATAGGTCATGCGCAGCACACATGACCTATTATGGAGGGCCCCACCAACATCCCAAAATTTTGTTGACCAAAAGGAATTTGGAATTTTTTGTGGTAGTTTTAGGATAATGACAATTTTGGCTGCACGTGCTCTTATTTTAAAAATCAGTAACTGCCAGTGAACATTTGTAAATGGCCCAAGGGCGCAGGTGTCTGTCCTTCAAGGAGCTGACCTGTGTTTTCCCTTCTTTTGAGAACATTTTGTCTCTTATGTGAAAATGCTATGGAGACCCACAGAAAAGAAACACAAGAATAAACACATAAGGGTTACAATTTTTCAGTTTCGGATAAACATGGCTGATTCTAAAAAAATTTGAAGTCCGGATTTATCATGTTTGCTGGAAATAAAAGACTTTTAAGCATAGTCACAAATTCGTCCTTCGGGAATAATTCGGCGAGATCGAAAATTTGGATTTGGAGAACTATTCGGAAAAAATCGGCAGATATTCGGGAAAAATTCGGTAAGTGTTCGGGAAATGTTCGGAAAGGATTTCGAGCAATAAATTAATATATGAGACACTAGGTTTTGATTTTGTGAATTATTTGCTGTTTTTTGAATTATTCGCTGTTTTTTCATATAATTCGGGAATAATTCGCGAATTATTCGGCCAGTTCGGCAATGGCGATTAATTCGGAGATTAATTCGTTTGATCAAAAATTCGCGAATTATTCGCGAATTCGGCGAATAATTCGCGAATTATGTGACTATGCTTTTAAGCACATGCAACCCGCGTGAAAGAAAGAACACAAATATCAGAAAGGACATTTATAAATAATAAATATTGAAACTTGCATAATTCTAAGATGAAACGCAGGCCCGGCGGTTTTAACGATTTAGAATAATGTAAAGAAATTTTATTGCTTTTCGCTATTTCATCGAAAATAAAAAGAGGGCAACAAGCCATGGGCGGGCACTGGAGTTTTAATTATAACACCAGAGATAGAGATGTACCCGGACGAACAAGAAAAATGAATACAAATGTTTTATCGAGGCCCCATATATAATTCTGGCACCTTATTGGCCGCATCACGAGTGTGAGAAGGATTTAATCATCCGGTATTATTTATATGGTTGATCCTAAAAATTTCATTCTTATGATAGAGATGGATTGAAGAAAAGAACAAAAATATGGCCATTCATAAAAACTTGAAGTAAAAGCTTAGTATATATAATTTTTCGAAAGAGTTGCATCTAATATTATGTGTTAAGCTCTAGTTCAATGCAGTGGCTTGGTTAATAATTTTGCTAAATATCTATGGTTTGTGTGTCCCATGAATCATTGCTTGTCTTAAGTCCCATCCAGACATCAACTAGCTGATGCAAAAATTAACAGTCGTATTGTTTAATTTATATTAAAAATTAAGAATATATTCTAATAATGAATAATGTGAGCATTTAATTCCTTAAAAGCAATCATCAAAATATTTAAAAGTAATAATCCCTCTGTTTCAATATAGCAGTCGTTTTTGCAAATTTTTTGTCATCTTATTATTCTTTTTAGAATATTAAGAACGCGTTTTGCTCGATGTTTATATTACCAATGCATTTTAAATATGGAGTTTTAAATCCAACCCTACAAAGATAATTAATGAAGGCTGTTATAAGGTTAAATTAGAGATTTCATATCTATGACGCTAAAGAATATAGAAAAGTCAAAAGTTTTAACCCTTCCTAATAAATGTGCAATAGTTTTTAAAAAAACAACAAATATTGTGAAGTGGAGGCAATAACATTTTTCCGCAATACTGGAGAAAGCTAGCCTACTACATAAGCATTTAACCCTTTACCCCCTCTATTTTTGCTAAACAATTTATAGAGATAAATATAAAACTAGTGGGTCTGATTGACATTTTCTTTTTAGAGAAGAAAAAATAATGAGGAAATTTGTGATGAAAGGTGTAAAATACCAATAATGGTATAGGTTATTATAACGGCACCGGTATCAATATCAGAATCCGACAGCTAACAGATACGACATAATAGAATATATGTTATTATTCGAGCCAATCATTACGGGGAATTTAACATGTAACAGACAAAAAACATATCTGACAAATAAGCGATCTATTAAAAATATGTCAGTATTAGCTGCTACACCAGACCAGCCAGACATGTGTTTTTCTATTTTAATAAAAAAATTTGTTTTGTTATAATATGCATTGGAGTTAATCATAAGACCATAACCAAAGTGTTTTTTTTAATTATATTCTAAATTTCCTTTAGAAATTTGGATTGAGAAATATACAATAACAACAACAAACATAGACTTCCTCCTAAATCATGACTTAATAAATTAAAACACCAAGAAAAATCCTTAATGATACAATTGTAATGTAAAATACATTCCACTTGCACTATGATTATGTATTTACAATTTCCATATGTATATACATTTTTTTAATTCTTATATTAACTTCTTCACCAAGGGATTTAAGCCTATTTTTCATTAATTAAGGACAACCGAAACCCTTTTCATTACCACGAAGAATATATTATGAAGTTATTATCAGGGAAAAAATTATCAAGTAAAAACACTATCTCAGCAGAATGTCAATTGTGATAATTTTTATACTAATTGTACAATACAACAGAAAAATATATTTCTCTTAATAGTAAATAATAAATTTTCATACAAAACATATGTATTCTTTCCATTCACTTACCAATTTCTTTGTACATTATAAGTCGGGATAGAATCACAATTTAGAGTATTTTAATCGTATATATCTGTAGCACATAACCGAGATGCCCTCAATCTTCTAGATAGAATTTAAGAAAGTGTTACAATCACCACTTTGCAATCTCTTAAAGTAAATTCTATCAAACCAAATATCTAAAAATTTGCTGAAGCTTACAATCAACTGTAAATACGATTTAGACCTAACTATCGTATCAAATACAGTAAAACTATAAACAAAAAATAATAATAAACTTTTCATGTAGCCGCTATCCTTATCCAAATTCTCTCAGGCTGGCTATAAAACTCTCGCGGGTAAATTTATTCAAATTTTAAGACTTTAATAAAATCTAGTGAAAAAAAAATAGAATACATCCACACAATTAATGAGCAAACCCATGTTTTTACAAGTTAATAATAAAAGATTTGCTATTTCTTTTGTTAAATTTCTAGATGGGAAAAAATAGGAGGGGAAAAAAGAAAAAAAGAAAAAGAAAAGAAAAAGAAAAAGAAAAAGAAAACGAGAGAAGCACAAGAGAGAAGTTAATGCTATTGTCTGTTGTTTCAAAATGAGACCAAATACCCTTCTCTTGTCCTTACCCTCCCTCCCACTCTAGAAAAGGCCACACCACACCACTCTAGGGCTCCTCACTCCTTCCTCTCATTCTTTTGTTTTCATGGCTTCTTCAAGCTTATCCCTTGAAGGATCAAGCCATGGAAACAAGACTGCAAAATGGGTTCCTTTTGATATTGGAATCATGATTGTAGATGAAGATCCAACAAGCCTTTTGTTTGTTCACACTTTGCTCATGACTTGCCATTATAGAGGTATAGCTTTCCACATTAATTGTCATAGTAATTAGCTCCTCAAATTTTAATTTCTTCAAAATCCCAATTTTCATGGTGTGAAGATTTTGTTATGTAGACTAAATTAATTATTATATTTCTTTAAGAGATCATCTCTTGGTTTTGTTTATGAGATCAGATGGGTAGCTAGAAGCCATTTCTGATCCCATCATCTTTCAATTTTTAATTCCATTTAGGGTTCTGATTTTTTCCTAATGTAGGTTCATTGGGTTTTTTTTTGCCAATTACGGACACCTTTTATAATTCCATGCCTATATGAAAGCATGCATTTTTTTTGTATATATAGATTAGATATAGATGGACATGTATGGAAATAAAAGGATATATGCTTCATCTTATCAATGTATGCATATATACATATACATATATGATTAAATTGCAGGGAAACCCCTTATTTTTTTTGTAAATTGCAAGAAAAAAGCTGCACAAATTTTGCCTACAAAATTTATAATTGTTTTCCTAAAGATGAGAGTAATCAAGAAATTAGATCTTGAAGCAGATGGCTAAGGAGATTTCTTGTAATTTAACTTACGGCTTAAATCCAAAAAAAGTACCAAATTCTTTGCATCGGTTATGAGAAACTACCAAATTCTCTCAAAATTATGAGAAACTGCCGTGCTTTTTTCCCAGTTTCTGAAAATTTTGTTGTAGTTTCTTGTGTATTTAATAAGAATTTGGTAGTTTCTCGTAATTAGGCCAAAGTATCTTGTAGCCTTTTGGAATCAAGTCTTTATCTACTTTATGCATGTCTATATATACACAGAAAGCTGAAATTATTAAAATAATATCTACAATATACGGTAAATTTGCTAGAAAATATGAATGATTTTGTTGTGATTTTTTTCTTTTTTTTCTGGCGTGTTTGAGCAGTTGTGGCATATGAGAATCCAATAGAAGCTCTGTATGAACTTGTGAAAAGAAGGGGAGAGTTTGATCTGGTGATCACTGACCTTCATATGGTAGCCATGCCTGGCTTCAACTTAGTGGAGTACATAACCAAGGGATTTAAACTTCCAGTTATTAGTAAGTGGAAATTACTATAATTAATTAGGATTTTATTTGTCACCAGCTTAATTCTCTAATTTATTATGTCCACTGCAATTATTCACTCAAATATTTAATTAATTGGATATATATGAGATCATAAGGTGTGTATGTGATTTCCTTTTTATTTGTTTTGCTTTATAATTTTATTCCTGTCGGGGGTTTTCGGGTCGCAGTTTTTTTGGGGTGGGGGTGGCGTGGGGTGGGTAGGGGGATGGCACAGACGCATAAAACTGTGGTGGTAGATGTTACAAGTGTCACGAACATGCACAAAGAAAGAAAACTTTCTACCGACACTGTTACGAGTGTTACAAGTTCAATGCACACACAAATATGAATAAAAGGGGAATTTACTTATTTATTTTTTGAAGGGGGTCGGATTTTTTTTTTGGGGGAGGGGCCGGGTTGCCCACACGCGTGAAAATTGTGGCAGAGAGTCACAAGTGCAACGTATGCGAAAAACATGCATAGAGAGAAAACTTTTTAGTGTGGTGTCACAAGTTCAATGCACGCACCGATATAATAAAAGGGGATTTTTTTGGGGGTGGGGGTGGGGTGCACGCGTGCTCGTGAAAATTACGGTAGAGAGTCACAAGTTCAATGTATGCAAAGAACATGCACAAAGAAGGAGAATTTTCAAGTGTATCACTGTTACGAGCGTCACAAGTTCAATGCACACACCAATATAATAAAAGGCGATTTGGGGGGGGGTGGGGTGGGGTGGTTGGGGGTGGGGGTGGGGGTGGGAGAGACGCGCATGCTTGAAAATTGCGGTAGGGAGTGCCAAGTCCAATATCGCAATAATCATGCACAAAGAAAGAGAGTTTTCTAGGTATCACTATTTGGAGCGCCACAAGTTCAATCCACGCACCAATATAATTTGAAGGGGATCAATTGTACTTTTTATTTATATTATTATTACCCTTTTCCTTTTTCCTTTTTATTTTTGGTATAATGCATTTTATTTATTATATATAATTACAGGCTTATATATAATCTTCTAGCATTTAATATAAGCAACATAGAGGACATGTATTGCTAAAACAGAAATCTTAATAATTAGATACTTTGAACGGAAAATACAAACTTTTTGTTTTAAATTTTCAAAAATTTTATGAGCAGAAAAATAATTTTCCATTTTTTGCACAAATCCAGCAACATGTGCAGATGAAGATCCAGAGATCCTGCACCAAGCTCTCAACTCTGGGGCCTGCTTCCATCTTGTGAAGCCCATGACCATCAACAACATGGAATTTGTCTGGAAAAAATCATGGAAATTAACAACAAAACAGCCGCCGATCGATCAACCTCAAAGAGCATTGAACCTTCCTTACGAAGGAGACTGTAGTAACGTCTCGATCGTGAAATGGTTCTTTCCAACTGTCACTTCATTCACCATTACAGCAGATGTTGAACCTACTACTGTAAGAAATAAGAAGCATCGTCTCAAAGAGAAAGATGAGGATCCAGACACCAAGGAGCGAAAGAGCCGATTGCAGTGGGATTGCGAGCTTCATAAGAGGTTTTTGGTAGCAGTTGCATTGCTAGGAGATGGTGAGATTATTAGTGGTATGGTTATAATCTTTGTCGGTATCGTAAGTTGACGCAATATATATTTATCTTCGTTGGATGCAGATGCTGTTCCTAGCGGCATAATCGGCATCATGAATGTTTCAGGCATGACTACCAAGCAAGTTGCAAGTCACTTGCAGGTTTGTGGTTTAAGGAGTCGAAATTTGAGCTGCATGCAACATTTGTTTGCTTAAATAAATTAAAAGAAGGCTAAGATTACATAAGAATACATATAAGTATTGTTATTTTTCACTAAACTACCCTCAACTTTCTTCGTTACAGTAAATTACCATTGACTTTGGTTTTAAAGGAGCACTTTCAGGGAGCTTACTGTAATATCAAAACATTAGGTAGTTTCTTGAAAAACACTCATAGTTAAGGGTAGTTTAAGTAGTGTAATTTAGCCATAATAGAGAATTGTTTTTCCATGTTTGGTTAGCAATATGTTTACCAGGATTTGATAATGGAGCTGCAAAATATGGAAAAAACAAGTGCGAAAAAACAAATGCTGTATTTTTCCTTCGCAGCAAAACAAACATGTACTAGTTGAATCTGAATCCGCATAAACTCTGTTTTTATCATGCAGAAACATCGAAAACGTCTAATCAAGGAAAAGCAGATGCAAGAGAAGGAGAAAAATTTGCCAAAGGCGCTGGTCATTTCTCAAAAGTTCCCGACATCTTTGACACCATCTTGTAGCAAGAAGCCGGTTCCAACCCTGCCGGACATTCATATTAACCAAGAACAACTTCTTACCGATGGGTATCAGAAATCGAGTGGGAAAAAGACTCCTTGTATTCTCCCGAAACCTCCGACAACTAATCACCTGCAAATTCAAAACGGTCCGCTGTTATTGAACCAACACAATTCAAATATTTGGAAACCTCTACTCGGTCCATCGAAAACCAAGCCAAGGAGCAAGGTTGAATCTAAAAGGAAAGGAAAGTTAATGAACCAACAAAATCCTCGAAGAGATGTTACTAAATTTACGCTCCCCGAATCTTCAACTACTAACACGAATTATGGGGGCATCGAACAATTCATGAACTTCGGAACGAACATCGCGGGCCCTTCGGAAAATCACAATGTGGATGATTTCATACAAATCAGTAGCCCTTTGCCTTACACGTTGGACTCGACGGCAGAAAGCAATTCATTGCAGGGCATTTTTGAGCCGGAGCCGGAACCGGAACCGGAACCGATGAACATTAACCCGATGCAGGAGCTTGTGAATAACAATGATTGGCCTACTTTTGATGAATTTGTAGGTCTTAATGATGAGCCCTTCGTTCTTCAAAATGAATTGGATGCAGGAATGCTCGGCTCGTCGAAGGACTTTACCTATGATAGTGAGTACAACAATTATAGGAACACGGGCTTTGATGATGATGCTTTCCTTGATGAGATACTAAATAATATTGACAAGGGAAGACCTGCTTGAATATTTTAAGTGTTGAGGGGGTTTGGTGTAATAATTGCAAGTTAGAGTTTATGCGTCAGTAGAAGCAAATGTCACCGGTTAGATTAAGCTATTAAAAGCATAATAAGATGTTATGACTGTCCAAATAAAACATCAGTTAACAGCCAACTTGGTTTTTCTCCCCCTTAAATTCTCTATTTTGATGACTATATAATGATGCTCGCAAGTGGGAATGCTCCAGATCACGACATGTAGCGAATGACGCGTCATCCACGTAATTCTGCTAGATTTCTGGAGGCTACGGAACTCGAATAAGTACAATGCATTGGGGACATTCCTCGGCACTTCGCCTCCGAGACTGCATCCGACATTTTGGAGACCTCTCCGGAGTACATTCCTTATTCGCCGAGCAACCAGCCGACAGCTCGCCTCCGAACTTCCGCGGCTTCCCTGTTTGGCCGGAAGCACAGAGTCCGAGCGTTCTCGTAACAGCTCCGTGTATCTCGCTATGACGAGATCTCTGCCGCTCCACGTTTTGCATCCCACACTAGCGTATCCCACTATTAATGGGCCTATCTCGCCATTAATGAGAGTATCCCGCCATCAATACGAACGTGACACAGGGGCATAACAGACGGCGACAATCTCATACCGGTTCGCTCCATGCGACCGCTATATAAACCCCTTCTTTCAGATGATTTATGTAACTGAAAATATAAATCCAATACGCCGCTACTCTGCCTAATATGCATCGGTACTTACTTGATCGTCGAAGGGTCCTATGGTTGTTTCCCATCCCGGGACTTTCCTTGCAGGTAGCCCGGCGTCAACAACAACCAACAACCCATTGAGACCCATACGCTCAACCCTCACATCAAATCTCAGCCATTCAGTCCTGCTGGCCGCAATATCGACGGAGGACAACTTCTGAGAGAGATTCCGACCTCCATCAGTTGGTGCCGTCTGTGAGAATGAAAGACTTTTCCACCACAAAAGTTGATCTTCCGCCCTCAATATAATGACCAGCAATCATCACAATGGAGATCCCAGTACGAGCCGTCCCGTCCTCTACAACGGAGGCGGGGGCGGTTCTGCTCCGCCTCCCAACATCGTCGAAGCCTTATCTGCACGGATCAGCATGCTCACGACGATGGTAGACACGCTCGTTTGTGTCCAAACAACCGCCCACGCTCCCCGGAACGACGGTGTTCACGAGGTGGCGGAGGGGCACGTTCAAGCCCCCGACCTCGCCCGGGCTGACCTCGATGTCGTGGGACACCGGCATGCCGATTCTGGCAATCGCGACCCCATACGAGTAATGATTTTATGACTCGTTGGGCACCGGACAGTCCAACACCGAGGTCTCGAGACCAACCAGATCATCGCTTCAACACTCGCCGTGCTCTCTCGCCCTCCGAAGAGACGTCGGTCAGGTCGTCTGATTCCAGTGAAGATCGACGTCGCCATACGCATCGAGGTAGCGCACATGGCACACGTCGGGGGCCAACCATGAAAGGTTCATCCCGAGGATCCGAGAAACGCGATAGAGCGAATCCGAAACCGCTCTATCGCACAAGCCCGAAGCAGAGACAGTAAGCACTTCGATTATGGAGAATTCTCGGGGTACCAACAGCGGATCGAGATCGTCGAGAAGAAGATTGAAGACGTGTGGTTCGCCACCCGTTTGCCTGGAGGATCGGCAAAGTACTCCACGGATTCTCTCATGAGGCCCTTCACGGAGCAGTTACTAAGTGAGCGGGTCTCGTCTCGGAACAAACCGCCCAAGGTGGTCCTCTTCGACGGGAAGTCCGATGCAAAGGACTACTTGGACGCATTTACGGCGGGCATAAGCTTCCAAGATAATTCGGACATGGCACAGTGTCGAGCCTTTCCCACCACTCTCATCTGTGCTAGGCGAGACTGGTTCTGTGGCCTGACTTCACGCTCGATCTCAACTTTCGACGAGCTGGCTACTCAGGTTCTCAGCCACATCGTCGGCAACCGACGACAGAAGAGGTCAGTTGACTACCTATTCACCAACAAGTATGAGGACAAGGAGTCTTTCAAAGACTATATTGCCTGTTTCTACAATGCCCTTCTGGAAGTACCTGAGCACCGGGACGAGACGGTCATAACCGCCCTGAGGTCTGGTCTTAGGCATAAAGAGTGGCTCCGCTCTTTTGCATTGGCGCAATCTAAGATCCTGGCCGAAGTAAAGGTCTGGACCGAGTGGGAAATCCAGCTTGAATCCGAGATTAACGCTCACCTTTCTCGATGGTACCGGACATACCAAAAGAAAAGGGACAGGGAAGAAGGCAAGAAGAACGCTGATTGGTCAAAACCCTATACGCCTAGGTTTCTCGAGTACATGCCTCTCAATCTCTGGCAGGACGAGCTGCTAGAGGAGACAAGGAGCGAAAAATTCTTCAAGCTGCCACCGATAACACGAAAGCCGGGCAAGCGACTCTGCGGCCCGTATTGTGCCTATCATCAGACACAAGGACACCCGACCGAGAATTGTAAACAGCTACGTGATTACATCGAGGAGCTGATTCACTCTGGTCACTTGGCAAACTACCTGCGAGACAAACGTCAAACAGATAGGGGGCAAGCCGATCAACTTGAAGCCAGAGAGCTGACGATCGGGCAAATCATGGTTGCCACTAACTGACCCGAGTCCGAGCAACAAGGGTACCCGCCGTATCCAGTCATTCAATGTGGGAGAGTTTAAACTATATCATCGAATCTGTATTTTCTTCAATAATAAAAAGTCTTACTTCCCTGCAATCTGAAATGCTTCTTTTTGTTTCCATGCTAAAACACCCCGCAGGGCCGGCGGGTAGCTTCCTACCCGTCAAGCTAAGACCGGCTCTTCACTCAAGTAAGTGAAGCTCGGATGTGCCTATAGGTAGCCGACCAAAGCCCTCATCATGAGGCGGCTGGGTAGCTTTCTCCTCGGCCCATCCACCCACGGGTAGCTTCCTGCCCAACATCGCCGTGGATCTAAAGCCCTCATCACGAGACCGCCCGGCAGCTTCCTGCTCGGCTCATCCACCGCGAGTAGCTTCCTGCCCAACATCGTCGTGGATTTAAAGTTCTCATAATGAGGCGGCCGGGTAGCTTCCTGCTCGGCCCATCCACAGCGGATAGCTTCCTGCCCAACAACGTTGTGGATCCAAAGCCCTCATCATGAGGCCACCGGGTAGCTTCCAGCTTGGCCCATCCACCTCGGGTAGCTTCCTGCCCAACATCGCCGTGGATCTAAAGCCCTCACCACGATGCCGCCGGACAGCTTCCTGCTCTGCCCATCCACCGCGGGTAACTTCCTGCCCAACATTGCCGTGGATCTAAAGGCCTCACCACGAGGCCGCCGGGCAGCTTCCTTCTCGGCCCATCCACCGCGGGCAGCTTCCTGCTCAATATCGCCGTGGATTTAAATCCCTCATCATGAGGTCGCGGGCAGCTTCCTGCTCGGCCCATCCATCACGGGTAGCTTCCTGCTCAACATCGTCGTAGATCTAAAGCCCTCATCACGAGGCGGCCGGGTAGCTTCCTGCTCGACCCATCCACCGCGGGTAGCTTCCTGCACAATATCGCCGTGGATCTAAAGCTCTCATAGCGAGGAGGCCGGGTAGCTTCCTACTCGGCCCATCCACCGCAGGTAGCTTCCTGCCCAATATTGCCGTGGATCTACAGCCATCATTATGAGGCCGCTAGGCAGCTTTTTGCTCAGCCTAACCACCTCGGGTAGCTTCCTGCCCAATATCGTCGTGGATCTAAAGTCATCATCATGAGGCAGCCAGGGCAGCTTCCTGCTCGGCCCATCCACCGCATATAGCTTCCTGTCCAACAACGTTGTGGATCCAAAACCCTCATCACGAGGCGGACGGGTTGCTTCCTGCTCGGCCCATTCACCGCGGGTACCTTCCTGCCCAACAACACTATGGATCCAAAGCCCTCATCATGATGCGGCCGAGTAGATTCCTGCTCGGCCCATCCACCATGGGCAACTCCCGGCCCAATGAAGACAAGGATCCAAAACCGTCATCACGAGGCCGCCGGACGGTTTCCTGCTCGACCTTAACAGCAGAACCTGAGGCCACACGTCAAAGTCAGTAGGCCGACCATTACCCGGGCATGAAGTAGACAAAACTCCTAACTTGACCCAAGTAGATAAAGCTCATATTCGGTTGATAGCCGGTGCAACTCCAACCCCACTTGGATTCGAGGGAGTGACCGCGCTAAGCTCTGCTAAGGTCTATTTTTACTTGGTATTCATATTTGGTGTTCGCTCGATCTACGTCATCTCGACTCCAAGGTGAGGAGGGACACCGGTCTATTTATATTTGGGGTTCATATTTGGTGTTCGCTCGATCTACATCACCTCGAATCCAGGATGAGGAGGGACATCGGTCTGTTTATACTTGGGGTTCATATTTGGTGTTCGCTCGATCTTCGTCACATCGACTCCGGGGTGAGGAGGGGACACAGGTCTATCTGCACTTATGAAATAAACAAGAGTGAAAACATTATGGCCATGCATATCATAGACGAGCTAAAAATACTTTATTAACGTTCCAAATTATATACAAGGTATTATAAGCTCCTCAGCTTTACAAGATACACGAAAGCTTACAAAAATAAAAACAAAAAAGGGATAGGGAGCAGGAAGGACAGCGGCTTCAAACCGCTTTCTCGGTCAGGACTTCCACACCATCCGCCTGCTCGGCAGTTCCGCCAGGGGCCTCGCCTGCAACCGCCTGCTCGACGCTTCCGCTTGCAGCCTCACCTCCACTCGCCGGATCGGCGCTACCGCCGAGGGGTCCTTACTCCGCAAGGGGATACCTTGCTCGAAGCTCCCGGTCGTCGAAACTGGGCATTACTTCCTTAACGGCGTCGAGGGCATTGTGTCACCCGACGGTCGCGGAATCGGGAAGGTCGACATAAAATTGGTCAGACGCCTTGTAGTCTTCCACGGCCTTTTCCGCCCTGCTCTCGGCCCACTTCCCCGCCTCGTGGGCCGCCCGGGCCTGAAGGGTCCGGTTAGACTCGGTCAGGGTCCGGTGAGACTCCTTCAACCTTCTGACCGTCAGGCCCTCCGCGATCAGCCTCGAGTCCAGAGAGGCCGCATTGTTCTCCACCTCCTTCAGTTTAGCGAGAAGCTTTTCCTCGCGCGAGAATGACTCTCCGGCCTTTTTCATCGCCGGGGCCATCTCCTCGGCCTTCATGGCGGCAAGGAGGGAACAATGAAGGACCTGCAGAAAAACACGAACAATTTTCGTCAGAAGCTAAACAGAGGAAAAAACACTTGGAATTTTTTTAGAAGATTACCAACCTGGACTTCCTCCTGGGCTATTGCCACCACCTGGGCCTTCATGGTGCCCCAGTAAATCTTGGCCCCTGTTGCTTTCTGTTAGATATGTATGCCCTAGAGTCCTGTATTGTATAGGATGCTAGAGATATGTATATGTTGGATATGTATGCCCTAGAGGTCTGTATCGTATAGGATGCTGGGGATATGTATGTACAGGATAATCTTGCTCAGTTATATAGTATACTATTTGAGTTGTCTTTATCTGAACATGTGTATTTATTTTTCTTACTGCTTTGTATTGCTTATACGTGTTGATAAAGACTCGTTACAGTAGTATACTATTTTGGTTTGTCTTTATCTTAACATCTGCATATGTTATACTCGATATCACATATGGCTGATATATGTTGATAAAGCCCGTGGGATTTTGCTTGACTACCAGCGTTATGATGGCGATCATACTTATGGGAGATGGGTAGTCCACAAGCACATCCTTAAAGGTCCCAAGTCGCAGGAGTATCGAGACCGGATATCGATATTTCAGAGTAGACTTGTATATACGTTTCTAGACCCCGACGAGGGGCGGTGGTTGGTCCTACAGCCATCGGTGTGATCACCTAAGATTATATACATGTGCTCACTGGGGGTGAGTACACTGGACGGACTCATCGAGAACCTCTAGATAGTATTATACCTATCCTCAGATAGCGGTTCTCAGGTGACATGAGTACATGTTAGTCTTTAGACATGAGATCATCATTTGTCTCGCGTGGGTTCTCACTGTACTTTGATCACCGCCCTACCACAGCTCTACTAAGTCATGCAAACAGGTTTTGGTTGGATACAGTCCCGAGCCATATGGAGGCAATGGGTGATTGTCAGGGATTCATCTTTCCCGGTATTGGGAGTCAATATCGCACGGTGTCCGGTTGGCCAGAACTATAAGAGCTTGGCCAAGGCAGTTGAGATTTACTAATGATTAGATCAGTAGTTTCTCGGATCGGTCCTGAGCTAAATCGACACGACTTATCAGTTTATTAGGGTTCTGACGTTTACCACCCCTAGACCCGGTATGAGACACTCTTAGACGAAGAGACCGGACTGTACGGAGATTGTCACGGATAGGCTCAGTAGGAGTTCGGATGAGCTTGCTCGTCGGCCTTCCTTTTCGACAGGTATCTGGATAGCCGTTACGTACAGCTAGTGCCGCTGACATGCTTGTGGTTAAACCCACTGCCAGCCTACTGTCGAGTTTTTAAAGTCTCACACAGAGGGTTTTCCCTGGTTCATGAGAAATGATGCAGTGGCCGTATTTTGATACATGCAGGGTTCTGATTGAATGATAATACTAGCCGGCTTTGGATTAAGCCGGATTATTAAATCAGGTATTGATTTAATAATTTACATATACATATTTCGATATGTATATTCTAGTGTTATCCAGGCTTTCGATCAGACGATTGATAATGCTAGCCGGCTTAGGATTAAGCCGGATTATTAAATCAGGTATTGATTTAATAATTTATATATGCATATTTTGATATGTATATTCTAGTATTATGTTCTTTGTATTAATCTATCTCTTTGTGTATTCGTATTTGGATACGAATACGGCTATGTATATATGGTAGAGTGTATTCCGTATTTAACGGAAACATTCTAGAAGGAGAACACCTCATTTCCATAGTTTTTCTTTTTTTGGAAAATTGAAATGAGGTGGAGGGGTGAGGTGGAAACGAGAGTGGTGTGAAGTATGGTTGAATAGGGTAGAAATTCATTTGTCTACACTATTCAATTGTAGTTAGATTTTATATTTGCAAAAATTTATTTGATAAAACCATGCTTGGATATTTGTTTTTGTAATGAAATTTTCACTACACCATTCTCTTTCTCTCTCCATTCTAGAGCTCCTTCTTCCTCTTTATTCTACACTCTCAAGAGTTGAGAATCAAAGGTGAAGAGAGGTAGAAAAATTACTAGAACAACACACTACATCACTAGACACTTTAGATTAGCAACCTAGAGCCTTTAGTTGCTCCACTAGGTTTTTATGTGGAGTTAGAGCCATGAACCACATCTCTCGGGTGGATCATCTTCGATGGAGGAAGACCGAAGATCAAGCTCGATCATGGAGATTCCATGGAGGTAAGGAAGAGGGTAGAAGACCAAATGACACGGATCTTTTGGTATAACTCTTCTTTCATAGTAGATAAAACTCTTAGTAGTTACTAGTTTAGGGTTATGGTTTGATCATTTGGGTTAAGTTATGTAATACCCAGTTCTTTTTATACCCAACTGTCCGTATTTTAATAATTTCCCCCATTTTCTTATTTAATTTATTCCAAATATTCCTTCCAATTAATTTTTTCTAATATTTTAACCTAAAGCTAAACCCATTATCTTGGCCCAAAAGCCTACCCCATCTCCTTCTCTTTTAACTGTTCAAATCCCTCCAAAATTCCAACTGAAATCTCCCCTTTAACTTTCCTATTAAACATCCAAATTAATCCCCTCCTTAATTTCCCATCAATCCCCATTAAACTTAATTTTAATTCACCTTTAATTCACACAATACTATCTCTTTTAATATATAAAATTTCTCTTTTCTCTCTCTCTCTCTTTAAACACACACACTCGTCACTCCTCACTATCTCTCTTTCTCTCGTTCTCTTTCTCCCGATCACCGCCTTAAGCCTATCACCACCGACCTCATCAAACCCACCGCTAACACCTTATCCCCTCACTGCTGGCACCGCCACGACTTCACCGTCATCGCCACCATCCCCAGGAACCCCCCACTGTCTCCCTTGTCGACCCCAACCTCCATAGCTAACCTTAGGCCACCTCCGGCCACCGCGCTCACCTCCGCCGACGTTCACCTCGACCCCACTTCCTCGAGCTCCCCACCCTCGCTATCTCCCTCTACCCTCGAGATCCCTCACTTTCTTCCAAAACTCCACAAACCCGATCTCCTAGCTCCTCACTGGCAACCTACACGACTTCGCCTCCTCCTCTTCACAAACTCAAGCCCCGAGCTCCACTGCCTTCGCGACAGCCAACCGACCCCGAGCTTCCCTCGACTACAGCTCATGCCGACTCCAACCACTACTGCAATGCCACCCCTCGCCGACGAGCATCCCCGAACACCGTCACCTTGCACCAACCCCTTGCACTGCCCTGAGTTCCTTTCCCAACTCCACCAGACTTTTCTCCAACCGAGACCCTTGCTGCTGCACCCAACAGCCCCGTCTTCATCAACCAAGCCACCCCCGTTCCTACCTCGAGTCGCCTTCATGCCCGGCCCATGCCCACTACCGTGCCCTTTCCATGCCACAACAGCACCCACTCCGTACCCAGCACAGCACTACCCACGGGCCCACTCCCGCATCGCGTTGTGCCACACCCGCACCATGCACCGAGCCACGACCGTGCCTACTACCGTACCACGCTTTTGTCACTACCATGTCCAGTACCGGATCACCACACATCACGCACACGCCATGCACCGTGTCCAGTATTGC
The DNA here is from genome assembly GCA_030015575.1 of Agapanthus africanus. NCBI lineage: Eukaryota > Viridiplantae > Streptophyta > Magnoliopsida > Asparagales > Amaryllidaceae > Agapanthus > Agapanthus africanus. Next base: position 18,124,310 of record CM057344.1, read on the forward strand.
GCCGTCTCATGTGTCGAGATGAACCCTGCACGTCGTGTCGCTTCGCTTCTATATCAGCGACTCAAGGCAAGTGAACCCCCTTACTTGTGAAATCATTCTATATACATATATGTTAATTAAACTTGATAAATGATAATTATGATATTATTTATACAGGCGTAACAAGTGTTCGATACGATTACCGGTCTTAAAACCTTAATGATAGCAAGCTTTTCTTAATCAATAGTTCATTTTACTGTTAATATGCAGTGATTGATCGTCTCGGTTGTGTTTTGAAAAGTAATCACAATCAAAGAATTTATAGCCGCAATCAATAACGGTGTCGATGTAGTTTCGGTAATGAGAACGGATCGTCCACTGAGATTCGTGTATTTATTTGTTCATGCTTTAGTTGAGTCGAAAGAAAATATTAGAGAAAACTCAAGAGAATGATTCAAGATTTATTAGATGAAGTATTTTCAATAAATCAAGAAAGAGATTAAGATTTAGAAATTAAGAAAGTGTCCAAAATCAATTTTAGTTATCAAGAATATGAAGAATAACTTGTAGGATTCGATAGGAATTTGTAGCAATGGTGAATACTAATAATGACTCATCTTATCTATTGATGAATTATAGTTAGATCGATGACGATGAATGAAGATTAGGGATCTATCGAAGAAACTAGGGTTTCTCCTTCACCATCCCTTGTCTTTTCATTGATCATCCTTCAAATCTAGCCTTTAGCAAAGAGAATCATCAATCATTTAATCCCAAATTGTAACAAAATTATCAAGAATGGTGATCTCGTTCCAAATTTAGTCATTGACGATTCTTTTTCCTAAAGTTCATAATTCTCATAAGACTTAAGATTAGTAAAAGAATTTCATCACCATTTGATCTACCGAATTCCTTCGAATTCTTAACAAGAGAAGATTTCACTCACACATCATGAAAATAAAATAATCAAGAATTAGAAATTTCATAATGCAAGAATGTAAAGAAAGCGAGAATTAACAATTGATCACCTTTATTAAATCTTCTTCAAATTTACATCTCTCAATCCGTAGTTACAAGAATTGCTCTCGATCGCTCCATTGAAAAAAGAATTTGTCGTCGATTTTTGCTCCGCTCGATCACTGTGAGATATGGATCACTCGCGGATCTCTTGCCCTTGATGACGATCGGCGTTGCGATAAAGGATCTTCGATGTTGTCGCTTGATGTTGCTTCTCAATGCTTCTTGATTTGGATCTTTGATCTTGAATTGAAGTGGATTTGATTTGTGTGCTATAAATATACTAAGATTCAATAACCTTTGCAATGTAGCCCTAGGTCTCCTTTTATAGATCTTCACCAATCTTCTACTAGAAACTAGGTTAATCTTATCTTCCCCAAGAAGCTAGGTAGTTGTCCAGAGCTTTCCAGAAGAAGCTAGGTGGTTACGAGGAAGCTTCTAGAGAGATTTCGTCACCGGAGCCCCCAACTCGGCCGCGGATCCGCGGCGGATCGGGCTGACTCGGCCGCGGTTTCACGGCCGTTTTAAGAACTTGTTTCTTCATTTCTTCTGGGTTATTCTGATGTTGGCATTTGGGTCTTCTTCTGATATCTGAAATCTTCTAATGTTTGCTTGGTTGCTGCCGGTATTTGATTCTTTGGTTTCCTGTATTATATCGGTAGATTTCTGAATCCTGTTACTTGACCTGAATAAGCTGGTACAAGATCTCAGTACAGAATGTGAGAGATACAAAATATTATGCGTGAAATATTAACACACAATTTCCTTTAAAGAATGTTGATTATATATATAACACGTGGTATTTGATATTTTCCAGATGAATTTGTAATCTGTGTTATATTTATAACAAACATCCTTAGATGATTATAATAGTGAGGAAATTGTTATATTACAGATTGCAATATTTTTGACTGAACATGCAGCGTATAAACTGTTAAGATCGAAACGATTAAATTCCGCATATGAACGATGTCCCCAGGATACGTCGTAAAATTTGATTCCTGCCGTGCATGCTACATTGTAAAATTCATATTAAATCGAATATGATTCGTAATGAAATGTTCCTTGGCTCGTATTGAAGCCAACGGATAAACCTATAGCACTACATAGTTCATCTCTGAATTTTAATAAGTTATGACAACGAAAACTGAGGCGATTCATGGCTCTGGACTGCAGTCCAGAGCACGAATCTCTGCCTTTATCCGTTTTAGAACGCATATTTCTCATTGTTTAAGTGAGAAAATGTGCAGAAACATACATAGAAACGTAGGTAATTGAATTAGTTTTCTAACAGTACTGGTCTCATTGTATTCCAGTGTCGTTTGATATTTATAATACCTTTTTAACCGTCGGTATATACTCCAGTTTTCTGCAGAAACAGAATGTATACCTTAGCCTTAAACAGTGCATATCTCCCAGATCACAACGGATATTGTCAATCCGTTGGGCCCGTTGGGAACATAATTGATAAATCTAAATATCATTTAACTGTAACGTCGCCTAATTATGATTCCAACAGGGAGAAAAACTTGTTATGGAACGGACTTTCAGTTCAGAAATTGGATTTCCAGTAGTAAACACTTAAATGGAATGACCGTAACTCGCAACCCTAAAGCCCGATTAACTCAAAACCAATTTTTATGTATAGATAATTTAATATAATATTTACGCCTTTTATATTGTATCGCCAAATTATGCACGTGTGATTTTATGTGATTTTCCTAATCCAAACGACACCGTCTGCTCATACATTATTAGTAATGCATTTTACTGCATCTTCATCATGTTACATGACTTTTATACCGTCTGTAACTCGCGATCTTTTGCATAGATACCATAGCGTCTATTTTTAGAATAACCGAAGTGTTAGTGATTAGATTGTGGCAAGTAAATTAGCTTAAAAGTATGAATGAATGGTGATCATGACACGCACTTGTACACAATCAGCGCGACCATTTAATTATTACATTGTCGACGTGTGTGAAACGTATATAGGTGTGACTATAACTGGAATGAGACGGTTATGAAAGCATTTATATTAGTGTCATAGATAAGACATCGGGGCTTGTCCACTTGTCTAAAGTACTGGCCTAGTCATGCTTGATGGAAACCAGTCTTCAATTCTTGAGTAGACTTGTCATGGCTAACCGGTATTTTGGTCCGTGGTTGGACCTTGATGTAGACCGTGGGTGTTGGGACAATTTGAGTGTGAGTTTGGTCAACGGAATCTCAGGGTCCCAATTACATGAGCGTGTCACGCTCCGCTTCCCAGAGCACGGTAAGGAGACGCGACGGGTTACGCGACGTATTTACTCAGAAGCAAATACGCTAAGCGTAAATAAGCAATATAATGTAAAAGTACACAAGAATGACATGAGAATGTAAATGAACAACAACTTTTTATTTATTAAACATTCTTTACGATACAATACTAGAAAGTAAATACAATATGGAAAGCAATGCCTAAACAATGGCATGAACTGAAAATAAAGGAATATACAAGTGACTAGAGCTCGGGATCCCTTAAAAACTGCTCCAAGTCTTCTGAACCGGGCTCTATCTCCAGAGAGTCGGATCTTCCTGACAACATTCTAAAGAAATAAAAAAAAGAAGGAATGTCGTCAGCGAACAATCGCTCGGTAAGTCCCAAAGAGAGGTAGAAATAATATAGACAGATAAGAGAATATAACTGTATAATGCTTGATTTTTGTGTTAACGCGGTTGTTTGTAGCTTGGTACAGAATATACCAGTGTATACGAGAGGAGTCCAACTTACCCCGTGGACTATGGTATATGGAGTACAAGGCCCCGTCAAAACCCACAGGACAACGGCAATGGATATTCAGATTAGGTGTATTATGGTTACAGTCTCGTGCCACTTTTAACACATTCCGTATCAGTCTATCCCTTTAAAACCCCGTAATGCTTTATTGTATTGTTTATAGATGATTGTTGTATATGACTTACCGAAACCATGATATCAATTGTAATGTGAACGGAATAGATATAAATGGATAGTCATGTAATCAGAATATATCCATGGTTCGGTTCGGTCGAGTCATGTTGATATTGATAGCATGTTCAGGTTCCAGTATATATATGGATTCATATTGTTTTGGAGTTATATTGAATTGTATTCAAGTATTGAAATGTATACAGATTGACTGAGACTCAAATTGAGTCAGACATTTAAACATAATTGAATTCCTGAGTTAGGTTTTGGAGTTATCCGTAACTGCTGCACATGAACGGCAGGATTTGTGATTTTTTCCAAACCAATTACCGTATTGATAACACCGTTTTTAGTTTGTCTATCTTAAATAGGCAAGCACTCTCATTCTTCGGCTACCTGAGGCTCAAGAGAACGGATTCCGCTTAAACCTATATTTACTAGGGTCCTTATTGTAAATTAATATAATTTGAGGGGGTTTTATAAAAAATAGTTTTGGCATATTTTCAAAATAAAGCTCATTCATTTATTATTCGTATTTAGGGTTTCCATGGATGTAATTTTTAAATGTGAAGTATTCTAGTGAATATAAATCTAGATTGAATAGTATATGGTATTTTAGTGTAAATTGGAATTGAATGGATTTGTGATGGTATTTTCACGAGAAATTGTGATTCATTTCTTTTGTTTGAAAACAATGGAATTTATTATATAATTAAAATAGATGGTTTGAATATATATATATATATAATTATTAAAAATGGAATTTATTTATTAAATAGAAATCACGTTTTCTTAAAAATTGTATTAAAAATTCCGTCGAGATCGTATTCTCCGTTAGGAGGTCTGCATCTCGCGCTATTAGTCCCGAGGACGTGTGATAACCCGCACCATCCTGATTGGGTTTCCCAAAATGGGTTGCAGAGACTTAATTGCAAGGAATGTAAATAATACAAATTTAAAGAATACGGTTTTTAATAGTTTATGGTATTTTAATGAAAAATTCGTCTTTGTCCTAAAATATTGTAAAAAGGAAATCTGCTATGTCAAAATGAGTGTTGTGATCGGGTAAGTCATTATCTCGTGAGTTTTCTAAAGGTGATATGAGCAATATGAAGAAATAGTGTCGTAGGTAAATTTTGTGGTATTTTAACGAAAAGGTGAAATACAAGTTTCATAGCATGTTAATTTGAATTGAAACTTGTTCTAAATATTGTTTTATGGTTGTTAAATAAGATATAAATAAATAATTGATTTTTTATTAAGAAAAGTTAGGTTTTTAATAAAATTAGAATTGGAAGTCGGAATAACTCCGCTTTCAATGAGTTTTAATACATGATTGTTTTAGAATAGAAAGAGAGGAGAGGAGAGGGAACTTACCGGATTAGATGAGAGGGGGGAGGTAGAGGAATAGAGTGGTTGCTTTATGGAGTCGTGGTGTCGCCGGATTTGTCCCGAGTCGTCGCCGGAACTTGACCTTGAGCTAACTCCACTTGTACAACTTTTTGACTTGGAAAAATTTGAGAATTTTGGTAATAGATTTCAGAATGAAGAGGGCTAGGGTATATGGTGGTATTTATAGGAGAAATTACGGTTTAGGGAATTAAAACAAGAATTAATAATGCATTAAAATTTGGTTTTAAAGATCATTTTAATTCACAGTTGATGTGCAGGGAAAACAAACAGACCAGGGTTAATAGGGTAGGCTAAAGGGTGTCGGGGAAAAAAATTGGGGGCATTACCTACGGTTCTACCCGGCTCCTCCGTCCCTTTTTCCATTTCGCCGGTTGTTTGGGTTGGGGTGGGTCTTGGATTGCTGCCACGTGTCACTGTCGTTTCATATAACTCAGTGCACATGTTTGATTAATTTGACTTTTCATTTTTACATGTATTGCACGTGTAAACTTTTGAGCTTCCAAAAAATTTAAAAGAAAAATGATCAAAAATAATATGTGGTTGGGGAGATTCGAACACAGGGGCTACGTCACAGCAGTACAAGGCTTTACCAATGAGTTACAAGTGCTTTCTTGCTGTTCAAAAGTAAATTAAATTTATAACTTGTGCTCAGGCTTGAAACTCTATTTTGTACATTAACTTGAAAATTTTTGTACAATGAATTTGGAGTCGTTACATTTTACCCTCCTTACAAAATTTTCGTCCTCGAAATTTACAATTATTTAAGGACTAATTTATAAACAAGTGAGAGTATCTTGCACGCATATCATCTTCTTTTTCCCATGTTGATTCTCCTGGTGAGTATTTTCTCCACATCATCTGAACCAAGTTTACTTCCTTGTTCCGTAGTGACTTCATCTTTCTGTCCAGGATTTCAATGGATTGCTGCTCACAAGATAGATCTGTCTGTACAGTGAGCTCGGAGTTGTCACGCCTCGCTTCCCGGTGTACGGGGAAGGGAACGAGACTGGCCCGCTATGTATTTACTCTGAAGTAAATACGCTAAGCGTATCTAAGCAATATAAGTAATATACACAAGAGACAAAGACAATAGATATGATTGAACAGCAAATTTATTTATTAAACATTCCTTTTTACAATACAACTGAAAAATAAATACATGTAATGAAAGCAATGCCTAAACAGTGGCATAACAGAAATGTAAAGGAAATGTAATGTACGAGTGAACTAGAGCTCTGGATCTTCAGCAAACTGGTCTAAGTCCTCGCTGCTGGGCTCGATCTCCAGTGAGTCCGAAACACCTGACGACATTCTAAAGAAGAAGAAAGAGAATGCCGTCAGCAAACAAATCGCTCGGTAAGTCCTGTAAATAGACAAGAATAGACAGAATATAGAATATATTGTTATAATATTGTATTTAGTGTTAACGCTGTTGTTTGTAGGTTGGTACAGAAGAGGCCAGTGTATACGAGAGGAGTCTCACTATCCAAGAGACTACGGTATACGGATTACAAGGAACCGTTCAAACACGATAGAACGGCAATGGAGATTGTGTCTTATGGTTGCAGTCTTGTGCCACTTCTAACACCTTCCGTACTAGTCTACCCCTTATAAACCCCGCGATGTCTTTGTAACATTTCGGAAAAATAAAATATTATTTTTGGAAATTTATATAATTAAATTAATAAATATTATGAATATTTTAATGATGTGGTATAATTATATACCGATAGTTTGGAAAATATTGGAAAATTAAATTGAATGGTGATTTTTAAGGGATTTATATAATTTAGGCAAATTATAAATTTTTATAATTAATTATATGCAAGTTATTTCTAAACTTGATTAATAATCACTAATTATGCATTAAGCGTGATTATGCACATGACATGCACCATGTCATATTACACATTTGTTACATTTTCCTACCATGGCCTTTTCTTTTTTGTTTCATGCATGGTTTTGTTTTAAAGGAAAAGATAATATAAAGGGAAAAGAAAAGAAAAGAAAAGAAAAGAATAAAGAATTAGGTATGGGAAAGAGAGAGAGAGAGGTGAGGGGTTCGTTTGACCCTTGGCTCATTCTTTCATTCTTCATCCTCTTCATTGTTTACTCCCCTCCCTCATGCATGGTTGCCCTTCTCCCTCCACCACCTCCACCACTTCACTTCACCCCCATTTCCACCTCAAAACATCACATTCCCTTCACAAAAAATATGCATAAGCTCACTACAAGCATGTGAGATCAATAAAAATTCGATTTTGAGCACTTGGGGCAACTCAAGAATTTTCTTGAGTTGCCAAATGAGGTAATTCTTTCACCATTAGTATAGTATTTCATTCACTTTAGCATGTGTACATGTTTAGAAGTGTTAAAGTGAGGTTTTGTGAGCTTTGAAAATTCCTAAATGAGATTTGAGGGATTCTTGGGTTATAGTAGTGCTAATGAGCTTTAGTGGTGACCTTAAACCCCCCATAGTGTTAGAAACCCAGACCAAATTGAAACAAACCAAACTTGGATTTGAAATTTCAAAATGTCGGTTTTGTGTGTAATTGGTGGCCTACAGGGAATCTGGAGTGACCCGGGAGTTTTACTGGAAAACCAAACAACACCACTAACCTAGATGAACCACTAGGAGACCACCCTGCAAGTACGAACTAGAACGGAGCATCTTTGGCCGAGGTGGCCGGATTTGGCATGAATGTGGCCAGCCAAATTTTTAGCATTGGTGTTTAGGTTTGGTCTGTAGCTCTTATACTTTCTATACATCACCCCAGTATTGTTTGTTTATCCCCATTTTACCTGAACCAAAATCTGGGACCAGTTTTCTAAGTTGCTGCTTAATGTTTTGTGGGTTTTAATGACTTGAAGTTTTGGTTTTGTGTTTTGTATCGGTCACTTGATATTTGTATGTCGATATCGGGTGTTATTTGGCTCTTTTGTATGAGTAGACCATAGGATTTAACCTATGTGTGATTCGCGTGTTGGTTTGGTTTTGAATTGGATGTTTTGATGCGATACGATATATGTGATATGTAGGTACTCTCACGTGGACTTCGGACAATGAAGAAGAGAATGGCGACATCGACTTCGGCAAGTAAGGATCAAGGTGAGTAGATATATATCTACGGGGGAAAGTCGGGTGGATGGCGTATAGCACCCCCGCAGTTTCATAGTACAGTATACGAATGTGTATATCTATATACTTATGTGTTATCGTGAGATGTGTATTCTTAGCAAGAAATGCTTTAGGTGACTTTGGGTTAGTGTTAGCGTATTTGGAAGTAAATGCTTAGGTTTAGTTTCTTAGTCGCGAAACCCTAGAGTAAAGACTTGCACACACGCGCGCACACACGCATACATTTGATTTTCTTGTGTGTATATGGAGATATATATATATATATATATATATATATATGTATGTGAGTATGTATATATATATATATATATATATATATATATGTATACATATACACAGATGATGAGGATAGTATATGATACTTGGAGATGAGTCGATGTGATTGGGCATGATACCGTGAGATCGGTGATGTGACTTGGGTCATATTATGAGATACGACATGATATTATAGCGGATCGTTAGGCGATGTGATTTTATTCACACGCGGATATATGTTGATGGTATCAGAATGTACTAGACTTTAGATCAGTACCCCTATTTCAGGATATGATGATAATGATACCTGATAAATAATGAGATAAATGTGATAGTTGACCCGTACCCCGATTTTGGGATGCCGTACGATAGATTTACCATACGAGATATAATTATGATGATTGATCTGCACTCTTGACTCGAGAATGTCGTATTATATATTTTATCGTATGTGATGCTATTAAGGAGGGATTACCGACTACTAGATGTATCGACTCGGATTTAGGTGGATTTCCTTACCCTTTTGACTAGTCTCTTAGCTTTGTCCTGTAGTTTACTTAGTAGATGTTAGACTGGGCTCGAGTCATACTTATTTCCAAAACTAACGAATCGTGAGTATTTTAAAGACAGGCCGAGTGATACTACGGATATTTCAAAGGACGTACTTTTCTTAAAAGCACCGTAGCCCCTATTTACTAAAAACCACGATTTGTGCGATTTCAGACACCAAAGACTGTATGACTCGTATATAGGAATGTATATTTCTTTATTGTTGCGTTTATTATTCATTTCCCGTATATTCTTGTTGTTCGCATCGCATTGCATGCTTAAATGTGTTTTTATTGTTATTATGAAACATGCGGTCAGGACACCAGCACCATTACCGATGATGCGTATGCTCCACGTACACTTGCTTGCCGGCTCACACACATCATCATCGGTAATTTTCATGTCACGTACACATTAGAAAATACTACTTCATTAGTATAAATTGCTAGCTGATGGTTTCGACATAATACTAGTGCGCTTGCTTTTATATGCAAGTTTAGACATTGCATTTATTACCATGATATGTCATGCATGTGTATATTCATTGTTATGCAATATTATGGGGCTTTATGCCGGTAATTCACTATTTATTTACTCTTGAGTTTGAGATTTGGATTTTCCATGAGATTTCTGGATTTGGAGAAACCGTAAGGATTTATAAACTCATTTCATTTCAAAAGATAGAAATTTGCGGTTTTCTCGTGATATGATATTTGTGATGTCCACCATGAGTTTTCTCGGTTCTCGAGTAGTATCATACACCCGATTCGATGTAGGGGGAGGGACCGTCTGCGGGTGTATGGTGGACCCGGTGCGGTACCCTGAAACAAGATGGACGTATTGAGAAGGCGTTGTGCCCGGCAGGGGAGTACTACCGACCGGTGATTGTATGGAAACTCAACGGATATCTGGAGGATGCCGTTCAGAGTTATGAGAGAGATGGATATGGGACGATCCTGATCATGCGGAGCCCGAGATAGTGAGATTTGATGATATGGGCCAGTCCGGATTGCCGGAGCCCGAGATTTGAGTTATTTGGATATCTGTTTTGTGTCGATACTTGACACGAATTCTATGTGATTTCATTGATGGTACATCGGTTTTTATACAGGAATCTCACTGAGATATGAAAACAGTTTTCTCATTTAAATGTATTCTGTTTTCATGCATTCATACATCATATATGTGACATGTTACTACCTGAGGCACTTACACGAGTACTTGATATTACACTTATGTGTAGATGGTTTCAGGGTTATTATTTTGAGGATATTATTATGGTATGACCTAGGATAGAGTCATACATGCGATTTCTGCTCGGTGATATTTTCTACTCACAAGTTGGCAACTCACCCCTGTTGTGCTACAGTTTCTTGCAGGTTTTGCCGTACAAGCTTCCTTGGCGGCTTTGCTGGCACACTATATTCTTCCGGGTGATTGCTTTGATAGGTGGGTCCACTTGTATCGTGACCACCGTAGTATTTGTATTTACATTCAGTTGTATCTAGTAACTCCATCAACCAGACTTGTATATTTTTTCAGACTTAGAAAACCAGTTGTTATTCTTTCGACCTTAAAGTCGCGCGCTTGTATTATTATAGTTTTCTGGTGGTTATTGGTTTCCTTCCGAGTGTTGATCCTCGCCCTTCGACGTTATATATTATATTGCTGGCGTGGTTGTAACCGCCGTTCTCCGCTGAAAGACGCGACCGGGACGTTGGGACGTTGTTCATACCAGAATATTGCATTTTATACCGCCCATTCTTACGCTCGTTTGGTTATAGGCAGGTGCTTTTAATCAGTGTTTGCTACATATTTACAGGATACTGGTTCTCATTTCTAGACAGTGAAATTCATAGAAAAGTACGTCAAATTCCGGATTACTGCCAACAACAGATAAAACACGGGTCTCCGCTCTCTATCCGTATGTTGCCACACACCAGTTTAAGGGACAAAATGGCAAATCGATGTCATTTTCGTGCACAAAGCTCAATGTCAACACAAGATCCAACATATCTACGCGGAGCTCGAGGAAATCTTGGCAAAAGATCCACATCACATCACCTTTTGATCTACTGAAATTCTGGAAGAAATGGGAAGAGTTTCTGAGAAAAAGTCATATACCACACTAAAGAGTACTAAAAACTAGGGAAAACCACCAAATTTCATGGCCTAACTCCTCTAAACGGCTGCGGTTCCGCGGCATAAGCACGCTTAGGCCGCGGTTCAGCGGCCGTATAGGCTCCTCACTTGGTCAAATTTCAGGGGCAGTTTTGGAATTTCATATACTATCAGAATGTTGCCCTAGGTTCTCTGTTTCCAGCCTATAAATACCCTGGTTTTGTTCCAAGCCAAGTCTCCTTGATGTCTTGATTTCCATTCTCTCTTTAGTGTAGTTTAGTTTAGTTTCTTCTTCTTCTTCATTCTTTCCTCCATGAAAATTGTAGTGATAGCTTTTTGAGTGGATGATGAAATGAAGATGAGGGTGTTTGTATCATTCTTTTTTTTTTAGCTTCCCCTTGAGATCCTTGCTTTCTCTTGATCTTTCAACCTCTTCATTGAGCTTGAAAGTTTAAGGGTTTGTTATTGATTTCAAGGGTTGTATCTTCTTATGGAATTAGTACTTCATTTCACATGAGTTCTTTACCCTTCTCTTGATCTTGCAACCTCTTGATTGAGCTTGCAAGTTTAAGGGTTGGCTATTGATCCCATGCTTGTCTTGAGTTCTATGTTCTTGTAATTACTTTCTTGCTTATTTCTTTCTTGCTTTTTATTACTTGCTTTACATTCTGTTAGTTATATGTATGTCCCAGAGACCATTACTGTACATACGATGCATATTGTAATGGATGCTTGGACATATATAGGGAGGACTTTCTTGCTCAACATGATAGTATGCTATCTGGTTGTACTTTATCTTAACATGTCTCTGATTGTCTCTATGTTACTTGTTGATAAAGCCCTTAGGATATGTACTCGACTACTGGGACTATGATGAGATCATACTAGTGGGGCCACGGTAGTCGACGAGTACATCCTATAACTGTTCCTAGTCGAGGGTGTATCGAGACAGGGCATCGATACACCAGAGTAGACTAGCGTATACGCATCTTGACCCATATGATGGGCGATGGATGATCCCATATCCATCGGTGTTTGACATCAAGGATGGTGTACGGGTGCTCAGTGGAGAATGGGTACATTGGACGGACTCGCCGAGAACTCCCAGATGGTATTATACCTCACGTCAGATGGCAGTTCTCCGGTGACACTGGTACAGAGTAGTCTGTTGACCCGAGATCGTCATAGAGTCTTGTGTGATTCCCACTGTGCTTTGATTTCCATCATACCACGTCCAAGAGGGCGTGCAAAAAGGTGGCTTTTGGGTACAGTCCCGAATCGCATGGAGGCAATGAGCGATAGGAGGGGATTCGTCTCTCCCGGTATAGGGAGTTGATGCTGTGCTGTGTTCGATTGGCTATAACCGGAAATCCCTGGCCAGGGTTGCTGAGATTTACTGGTAAGTGTTATCAGTAGTTTCTCGAACTGTTATAGGCCTCATATCGACACGACTTATCGATCTACTGGGGTCTGACGTTTACCATCTCTAGGCGAGATATGCAACATATCAGACGACGAGACCGGACTGTACGGGAGTGTTACTGTTTGGATTCACAGGAGAAGTTACAGGCTTGCTTGTTGATCTTCTGAGCACTCAATACCTGGGTAGCTGTTACGTTTAGCTGACCGCTTGCAGCTTGTGGGTGTTTGATATGATCATCACCTACTGCCGGCGTATTGACGATTCTTAAGAGTCCTACACAGAGGTTTCTTGGCTCAGGCAAAACGGAGTAGGAGCACATATGTGATATGTGCGGGACCGAGGATAATGCGGTATATGATACCGTATTGGATTCTCGCGATATGAGATATCGGCCGGGTATATGTGATATAGCCGGGTCATAGTATTAGTCGGTTATATGCGATATAGCCGGATTGTCGGATCAAGTGTTGATTCGATAATTTAATGTATAATAATATATATGATATATTAAATTACATTAACTAATATTAGCTCACTAAAAGATTCATTTTCTCACGGGATAATACATTGATATATATGCGATATATGTTAATTGTATTATTTTCTATTGTTACAAAATATATTGTATATGTGATATATAATATTGTAACATGTTAGGGTTACAAATTTAACTATGGTTTAGGGTTTAAACTTGGTTAGGGTTTGGATTAGGGTTAGCTTTTGCATGAAGCTTCCATGAAGCTTCATGAAGCTTTGACTTTGTGGTTGCTTGATATTTTTGTGAGATATTATGTTAACCCAATCCAAACCATTAACCCTAGTTAACTCTCTACAAGGGTTAACTCTTCTCATGCTTAACCCTTGGTTAGATTTGTAACCACTACAATAATTCATTGTTCATCACAAAAGGATTAAGATTATCTTCTTCATTCTTCTTCTTCATGCTTGAGTTCTTTGATGAAAAAGCTTTCTTTTGTGATGAAAGTGAGTGAGAAAAAGATGATAAATGAGAGCAAAAATCCTACTTCATCATCCTCATCTATCCTTGCCATTTAGATGAGGGTGTTCACTTCATATTATGAGTGTTAGCTTGTATTATCGAAACTTCAAGGTAGATCATCTTGGTATCGAAGATCGGAAGCAAAGGTTGTATCATTCTCTTCGTGAACCCTCTCGAGAGTCCACAACACGATGATCGCAGCGAGGGGACCTCAACACGGAGCTTAAGAAGTGAAGGGCCGGATCTACAAAGGTTGTAATCCCTCTCACTTAGTGTTAAAGTGTTTAACATGCATGTTTTCGCCTAAACCCTAGTTTAAAGATCCGTACTCGTAGACCCTTCTGCGCGTGCCTAACAACCCTACATATTCATGCTTTACTTTCTTGCACTTAAATTCCATGCACTTACTTACTTGTAATCTTTTTTTTTCTTTTGCTCTTTTTGGTTCATTTTTGTGAATGGTTGTAATTATCGTTGTTAAGAATAAATACGGTATTGTAAGTTAATATTTCTTTGCTCATTTCCTTTTCCCGTTATTTTCCATTGAACTCCGCCCAAACGTTACGCAAGCGCTCCGTTAGGCACCCTACCCTACCAAGGTAACGGTGATTCCTAACCGCGACCGGTTGCGTTCGGTTTGGCCGGAGGCGAAAGGAAGAGACAAGAACGGAAGGACAAGGGTAAATAAGCCGGATTCCACGAATACCGTGCTTAAATCCCCTAATCCACGTTGTTGCCGATTGCTCTAGCTTCAATTGGTCAAGACTCGGCTCAAAGGTTTTGAGTGCGGATTTCTTTAGCCTACAATTTCGTATCTTTTTCTTAATAACTTTATACTTGCATATAACACATAGGTTAGAATCGAACAAACATATACAAATTCTTTATTGACTCGTCTAAAATAAGAATGGACATACAACCATCTCCCTGTGGATCGACCCGCGCTCAACCGGCTAGCTGCATAGCGACACCGTCCTGATCGCGGTAAACTTTAGAATTTTGAACATCCGACATGCCAAGAGCGTTCGATCACCGTTACCTTGGTAATGTCCGGCCTGAATTTTGGGGGAAGATGCTATTTGGTTTTATCCGTACACCTCTCCAAAGATGCCTAGTTGATTTATGGCACCATGTATCGAAGGTTTAGACGGATGCTGCCGATGTAGCAGACTTCGTTAGATTCCCCTTCATTGTGAGCGGTTTTTGATTGTGAGAACACTCTTCCCTGCAGGCGCAAGCCCCTGCAGTTAATCACGCTACCGCATCGCGGTAACCACTTTCTCCTTTTTCAGATGTTCACTTCGTGTCGTGTGTATTTGTTTTGTTTTCGGTTGCCCGTGGATTGTATATGGAGACTAATTTATGTTGTCGCCCGTAGGGCGTGGATTAGTCTAAATCCGTATTTCTTAGATTTGGGTTTGGTTTGGGTTTAAGGATCGTTAATCTCATTGAGATTAAGATCAACTTAAATGTTTGTTGATGATACGTTAGTCTAATTTTAGACTAAAATCTACTCAACGGGATTTTGGGATCCAACAAAAGAGTATTTGGGCTCTATTGTCTTAGTTTAGGGATGTTGCGGTCCATTAGGTTTAAGGATTGTTAATCTCATTGAGATTAATTGTTAGTGTATATGTCCTAGAGGACATTATTGTATCATACTGGTTTATATATTACTTAATGGATGCTTGGGGTATTCACAGTTGTATTGACTGTCTTGCTCAAAATGGTAGTATGCTACCTGGTTTGTTTCTACTTCAATATGTGCATGTGTTTCTTTTAGCACATCGCTTATACATATTAGTAGAGCCCTTAGGATCATTGCTTGATTACCAGCGTTATGATGGCAGTCACACTAGCGGGGGCTGGGTAATCTATAAGCACACCCTTATGCAGGTCCCTAGCCATAGGATTATCGATACGGGGCATCGATACTCCAGATTAGACTAGTGTATACGCTTCTTATCCGAGCAGGGGAGATGGTCTGTTCCACAGCCATTAATACGTCGTACTGGAGATAGTATGCAGGTGCTCATTAGGTTATGAGTACACCGGACATGACTCGTTGGGAACTGTTGATTGGTAATATACCTATCGTCAGGTAGCAGTTCCCAGGTGACATGAGTACAGCTTAGTCCGTCGACTTGACACTGCTGCTTCGCCTCGAGTGTGTTCCCACTGTTCTTAGATCACTACCCTACCACGGCTCTACTGAGCCGTGCAAACAGGTAGTAGTTGGGTGCAGTCCCGAAGCACTTGGAGGCAGTGACGGTTAGATAGGATTCGTCTCTCCCGGTATTGGGGGTTGATATCACGCTGTGTTTGGAGAGCCATTACGCAAAGTCCTTGGCCAGGGCAAGCGAGATTTACTGGTAGGTACTCCAGTAGTTTCTCAGGGTGTAATGGGCTATACTCCGACACGACTTATACCGCTATTAGGGTCTGACGTTTACTGCCCCTAGGCCCGATATGCGATACTTTTAGACGAACAGATCGGACTGTACGGAGATTGTCACAAATAGGCTCAGTTGGAGTTCGGATGAGTTATTCTCATCGGCCTTCATATCGATATATACCTGGGGGTCGTTACGTACGGCTAGTGCCGCTTGCGACCTGTGGTTAAACCCACCGCCAGCGTAGTATCGAGTCTTTAGAGTCCCACACAGAGGATTTCCCTGCATCAGACAAAAGATGTAGAGGTCGTATGGTTTTACGACAGGGTTCGATCACGTGCGTGTACTCGTGTGCGCATGATGATTCGGACGAACAATACTAGCGTGCTTTGGTTTAAGTCGGATCCTAATATTGTATTGATGGATTGTTTTCGTCTTTTGTATCCGCGTTTTTCGGAATACGGATACAAGCACGTATGTACGGATGAGGGGAATTTTTGTAAATTGGTCTAAAATGCTTCTAGAAGATGACATATCATAATTTGTATTTATCATTTTGGTTTAAATGATTATTCATTTCATGCAATTAGGAAATGTTGTGGAAATTGCATGAGAGTGAGCATGGCTTCATGAGACACTTGGTGCCTTTTCAAGCCATGACTCATTTGTTTGTAACTTGAACCTTATTTTATGTTTTCATATGATTTATTCATGAAGAAAATAGAATATGGTTCAGTTAAGAAAACATATGAGAGCTCTCTTCATTCTCATGTTTCTCCTTCTCTAGCATTTCCTAAAAAGGCCATCTTCTTCCTCAAAGCTCTAGTGAACTCATGTGTTCAGTGATCTAGGGCAAGCATAGATTTACAATCCATCCACACATCTCTACATTCTCTACGACATCAAGAGTAGCGATCTTGATGCCCTAATTGCCTCCGTTGAGGTAGGAGTTCGATGCACATCTCCTCGAGTGGATCATCTTGGATTTGAGGAGTCCGATGAGGGAGCGGCGATCCGAATCATTCCATGGAGCCAACAACCAGAAGAAGGACAGCGAAGATTGAAGACCCGAAGGACCAGAATCGTGAGGTATAAACTTCTGTACATTTAGTTAACCTCACATCTTTTTAGCTAGTTAGGGTTTAGCACCGATCCTGGAGTCCAAGTCCGTGTCGCGATATTTTGAAAATTGTTTTTCACCTATTCCACCTTTTCGTGATTCCGCGGGGTGTGCGACATGAACTTTCAGTGGTATCGGAGCGTACTAAACCCAAACTAGTTCTTTAGCAAGTTTTAGAACTTCGATCGTCGGAAAAACCGGAAAACAAAACACCGAAAACCCTACATTCTGTCGATTTTTAAAAGTGCTGTAAAAATTATTTCAAATGTACTAAAAATATGTGCAGGGTTTTCTAAGATGTCTGAAGAAAAATGGTCCCCTAAATCGCCAAGACGACCGCGGAACCGCGGCGGATTTGACCGATTCACCGCGGAGTCGCGGCCGAGTCGAGGCCGATTCAGGCCATTCTTCTTCTGTTATTTCTTTCTTTGGGTATTTAGTTCTCTGGAATATTTGGTTATTACCCTAAGTATTTTTTTAATATGCTGGTTTGCATTTGGGTAGATACGGAAAATATATTTCGATCGAAATTCTAATTGTACTTGGCTAACCGGTTCTTCTGTAATGTTTATATGTGTTTTTAAACTTCATCTAATTGCTATATGTTGGTTAGTTTGAAGTTGCACATATCTGTTGGTTTGTGTATATGAATTGTATTGGATCGTTGATGATGAATAGCCGGGAATGTGAGATGAGCGTTCTTTTTTCTTTCATTCATGTAAATTGTAAAATTGATGTAATATTATTTTGCGGGGCACATTCGGGTTGAGCTTGTAGCCACCGTTGTATTATTTTCTTTTTACCGTTTTCTGCTCCTAGGATAGACCCAAGGCGGGGTACACAAACTACCGGGTTCTTTGAAGTGCCGAGTGACCTACTCACTTTGTTGAGGGAGGTTGCTTCACTTCTGGAATTTGGCGGGTAGTTTGCCGTACCCGTAGGGGTCTGGGGTGAGATTTGGCTATTCATCACGACCGTGGAATCCGTCTTTCGTTACAGGCTTAAACGAAATGTGATATTCCTAGCATATCCAATATGTTCATCTGTGACTGGAATGCCTATTATTGCATCAGACGGTTATTATTATATATGGTATATAATAGACACTACTTATGTTTTTCATCCGCACTACTCCATCCCCCGCTCTGGCGTTAGATAAATAACCTAACAGTGTTAGACGGGGCCCAGTGACGAATGCGGATGGAATAAGTAGACGTTGTATTTTCGTCTTTTTTCTGTGATGATAGGTGTAATTGATGGGACGCATTATATTAATGCAAAGAAAACAAACCAAAGCTGAATCGTTGGAACAAATTTGAAAACTACTCGGTTTTTCCAAAAACAACAAAACTTTTAAATGCGGAGCTTAAACCACTCCTTTTAAAAAGCTATCAAGTTCACTACGTTCATGGTTTTACCTAAACCATTCGTAGCCCTCCGTCATTTCATATGAATAGTCAATAGTATTCAGACTATGTTTGTTGGCCTTAATCAAGGCATAGTGATTGGTAGCTGCTGGATATTCATATGAAGTATAGATAGATACGTTGGTTTGGGACAGTCGTACTGCTTTTTTGGCCATAGTCAAGGGTATGTACGGGTGGGTTCAAATTAACCTGGAGAATGATGGGTATAACTTGACATGTGACTTATGATTTGTTGGCCATAGTCAAGGTCATAAGAGCATGGGGCAAAAATCCACATCGGGAGTTTCAAAAGAAACTGAAACTTGCTAGTGTTGCATACCATTTGGAGTGTGATAATTTTGGTAGGATTCCTTCAGCTTTATCACACAATGATATTTGGATCCCGATCCTACTGTGAGTATATGCTACTCATCAGGAGATCTTTTCACTATCACAATCAATGCTATAAACCAAGTAGGTGTCTAGAACGGTGTTAGAGGGGCTATGCCTCCCGGGAAAAGATGTTTTGTAATTAAGGAACTTCGCGAAAGCGTTGGAAAACCTCCCTCGAAGTACCAATACCAGCCCGGCTAAACGGTTAAGCAAGTATTGTAAGGTGAGATTAATCCTGACTAGTTTCTCTTTTATGGTTTGAGGAGGGATTCGAGAAACAGTGGGAGCCATCCTGTTTAGATAAACTAAAAACCAATCTAAACTTGCAAGAGCATCATGCTAAGTGTTCTTCTCTCGCTCCTATTTGCAGCAACCAGGTGACCAGATTAGGTTACAGATAGATAATAACATGACTGAGTTTTACTATAAAACTGGCAAAGGTTTGTCCAGATGTCTATATCTTATGACAAGCTGGACCACCTCATTATTACTCACGCCTCTGCCGTCCCAGGTCCAGTTTCCACCGTCGCGGATGATATCCGTAAGACGAAAGGAAAAGACTATGCGAATGCCAAGTGCCTCGTGTTGTCCTCAGTAAATAGTGAAAACCAGTGGGAACACGAGAAGATAGACATTGCTTCTATCTTCCTCTATAACAAAATTTTATATGCAGAGCAATCTCGTATCGCAAGATATGAGACCTCGAACGAATTGCTTTAAGCGAGCTTGGCTGTCGGATCATCTGTAGGGGACCACGTCCTTTCAATGATTAGCTGCATTAAAACAGCTCACGTACCTGGAGACGACGTTGGAGAACAAGTCGAGTGATGACTTGATTCTACAGTCCCAACCTTCTACTTACGCTCAGGGGAGGAAAGTTATACTTCCAGAAAAGAGCACCCTGAAGGAAACCAGGGATACACCCGTTCTGCTTATTGGAGGATCTTCCTCTTCTGGATCCAAGGCGATTGCCAAGGGTGAGAAGAAGAAAACCTCCGAAAAGCTGATAAGAGGTGTTAGTAAGGTAGAAAGAAAGGGAAGTGCAAAACTTTTAGGGCTAACAGTAGTGAAGGAGGGATGTTCCTATCGTCACTGGAAAAGGGTTGTTCCCTCATGGGAAATAAATGAAATACAAATAAAGCAGCAAGGAAAACCTCAAATGAGGCATCACGTGCCCACACGTGATTTGGCCTCACTTGCAGACACGCGACCATTTACAGGCAAAGCCTGTAGGCACTGACTAAAATAAATAATTGTAAATGCTTAATCAGTGGGGGCATGTGCCAACACGCGATAGGCTCTTAAACCCTCTGAAACAATAGAATTAAATTCTAAATTAAATGCTTAATCAGTGGAGTCACGTGCCAATACGTGATGGGTTCCTAAGCCTTCTAAACCAATAGAATTAAATTCTAATTAGATACTTTATCAAGTGGGGTCACGTGCCAACACGTGATAAACCATCTGAACTAATAGAATTAAATTCTAATTAAAAGGAATCAAAAACCCTAATTGGAAAAATATTTCTCTAGATCTTTCCAAACAAAAAAGATTGCCCTCTGTAAAAGGGAGTACCGTTGGATTAAAAATCCAATGGTGATTAAAAAATCACCAATTTATAGAAAGATTCTATTCAAGGAAATATTTTCCTAAAATATGCCAAGAACAACAAGTAAAATATCGTTTGGATTAAAAATCCCATGGTGAATAAAATTCACCGAATGATATAAAAGATCATGTTGGTTATAAAATCAATCAAAAATCTTTCAATAAGAGATTGATTAAATAAACTGATTCTTTTCTTTCTCCTTTAAATAGGAGCCAAAAAGAAGAAAAAGAGGAGGATTTGGAGAAGAGAGAAAAAGATAAAGAGAATTTAATTCTCCAGAGAGAAGAAGATCTTTTCAGAGAAAAAAGAAACTCTAGGTAAGAGAAGGAAAGAGATCATTCCATAAAACAAAAAGAGAATTTAATTCTCAAAACCAAGAGTTTAACTCTTCTAAATAAAAACTTAGTTCTTTCTCTGATTGAAGGTCTGCAGAAGCAGATCTCCCCATAAGTTGAGAATTTAATTCTCATCGGGAAGATTCTGACATGCAGATCTAAAACCTAAGGAAAGACCTAAGTTCAGAGAATTCTATTCTCCCTCAAAAAAACATATAGGAATTTAATTCCTCCAATAAGGACAGGGTTTAACCCCTAATATAAGAACTTATTTCTTCTACATGGTGATAGATCCGCAGAAGCAGATCTCCCTATAAAATTGAAAAGTTAATTCTTATTGAGGAGATTCTGCCATGAAAACTTCCGAAGAATTAAATTCCTATATAAAAAAAAAGAGAGAAGAGAAGAGAAGTTGATAAGAGACTTGAAACTCAGAAATCACATGCATATTGAGAGACTCAGAAATCACATGCATATTGATGGTCACGTGGTAACACGTGACCCCCTTTCTTTGAACCAGAAAAGAGATTTCCGAAAATGTTTAACACTTATTTAAAAAGGGAAAAGAGAAAACAATAAAGACAGTTTTAAGGTGTATCACGTGCTCCCACGTGACCCTTAAAAAAGCTCCTCAAAACAAAAAGGAATAAAATCCAAGACAGTTTCTCTTTTAGAATTATCACGTGCTCCCACGTGACCCCTGATAAACACTTTAATATCCAACGCATGGATACCCATCACGTGCCCACACGTGATGGTCATAAAGGTTCAAGTGTTAACCTTATATTCATATTTTGAAAATAAAGGCCCAATCTTCAGACGCCTCACGTGACCCCACGTGAGCGCTTCAGTTTTAGTGTTTAACACTATATTCAAGCCAATCTTAGCCCAAATTAGCTAAGTCTTCAAGAGGCAAGATCCCTTGAAACTGAACCCCAACTATACTCTTGTCTTCCAAAATTGATCATCCCGTATGACATTCAAAGTAATTCCCAGAGCCTCTCAACCAACATTGGTTCAAGGGTATATCTCTTCACTCCTCTGATATGTGTCGTTGTAATCCTTCAACGTCTTCAGAGAGGTGACGGGTCCTTACAACCATATTTTCCATGGACTAAGATGTCCTTAAACTTTTATGGACTATGGGGTCCTTAAACCCATGGACTAAGATATCCTTAAACTTTTATGGATTGTGGGGTCCTTAAACCCATGGACTATGATGTCTTTAACCTCGGACTGTGGAGTCCTTAAACCCATGGACTATGATGTCCTTAACCTTGGACCATAATGTCCTTAAACTAATGGACCGCAATGTCCCTAAACTAAACAATAGAGCCCAAATGCTCTTTTGTTGGATATAAATGATCCTGTTAAGTAGATCTTAGTCTGAAATTAGACTAACGTATCCTTAACAAACTGTTAAGTTGATCTTAGCCTAAAAATTAGACTAACGTATCCTTAACAAATGATTAAGCTGATCTTAGTCTGAAATCAGACTAACGTGTCATTAACAAACTGTTAAGTAGATCTTAGTCTAAAATTAGACTAATGTATCCTTAACAAACGTTTAAGTTGATCTTAGTCTCAAATGAGATTAACGATCCTTAAACCCAACCCCAAACCAAAATCTAAGAAAATACGGATTTGGACTAATCCACGCCCTACGGGCGATAACATAAATTAGTCTCCGTATACAATCCACGGGCAACCAAAAACAAAACAAACACCCACGTCATGAAGTGGCCATCTGGAGAAGGAGAAAGTTGTTACCGTGATGTGGTAACGTAATTAACTGCAGGGGCTTGCGCTTGCAGGGAAGAGCGTCCCCACAATCAAAAACCCCTCAAATGAGGGGGAATCTGACGAAGTCTGTTATAACGGCTGCATCCGTCTAAACCTTCGATACATGGTGCCATCAGTCAACTTGGTATCTTCGGAGAGGTGGACGGATAAATCCAAATAGCATCTGCCCCCCCAAATTCAGGCAAGACGTCTGTTTTCCCCATTTTTGGCGGTGAATAAGGGCATTGGCAAAAGGGATGCAGGGCTTGGAAATCCAGAATCTAGGATCTGAAGCATGTTGTGGCTTCGGCTTCGGGTGTGTTAGTGTTTGAAAACAGACTGTCAATTAACTCTACTTCCTGGGTACATGATACCAGATCAGGATCTTATTCTTCACAGACTTTGAGAAACCGTAAAGTTATCAAGGCTGGTGATATGACTCTCTGAAGTGCTAACGGAATGAGTAAGGATGCTGTATCCGTAGGTGAATATCATTTAAAATTGACAAGAGAGCGGTTATTGATTCTACGTAACTGTTTGTATGTACCTAGTCAAGGTTATAAATGTCATATATCTTTACATTATAAAGAAGGATATGATTTACATATTTAAGCGATGTGATCCACATCCACCTAAATCAAAGATTTGATTAGGTCAGGTACATTAGATAATGGTTTGTACGTATTAAATCAAGCTCAGGTTTTCAAACATCCAGGACACACTTATAAGAAAGTCTCCAGAATCAAATAGGACTTTCTTATAGCATTATAGATAGGGTCACATTATTGAAACAAGGTTGACGTAGTTGCATAGAGAAGAATATTTTGGATTCGTTCAAATATCAGTCTTATGTAACTAGTCAATCATGTCTCATAGGAAAGATGACAAAGACTCTGTTCACTGGACACGGAGTAAGAGCGAGCGAGCTCTTGGGACTCATACACAGCATTGTGTGTGATCCAAACGTCTATATATGCACGAAGTGGTTATTCCTATTTCATTACTATTACGGATCATTTCTCTGGGTTAGGACATGACTTCTTGTTGAAGCATAAATCTGAGGCCTTTGAGAAATTCCGGGAATATAAGAATGAAGCAGAAAAACAAACAGCCAAAAGTATCAACTCACCAAGACCTGATCGAGGTAGTGAATACTTAAGTGCCGAGTTCCTGGATTACATAAAAAAGAGAAATGAATTCTCTCTCAGCTTACTCCTCCATACACATCACAACTTTATGGTGTATCGGAGAGACGGAACACAACCCTATTGGATATGGTCCGTTTCACAATGTGTAACACTGAGTTATCGTCATCCTTCTAAGGTTATGCACTAGGATTAGCTGCATATCTTTTGAAAAAGGTTCATACCAAGACTGTGCCTACCACACCATGTCATATGTGGAGTGGGAAGAAATCCTATCTTCAGTACCTGAAGATTTATGGATGTCCAACTTTTGTAAAAAGCAGTATGTGGACAACTTCGAGGCACGCTCAGTATTGTTTAAATTTGTGGGATACCCAAAGGACTCCAGGGGGTATCTTTTCTATTTCGCGGAGAAACAAAAGATTGTTGTTTCTCAGAATGCTCACTTTTTGGAAAATTTAATCTTTTTAAAAGGAAATAGTGGGAGCGCAATAGAACTGGAAGAAATTCCAGAACCACAAACTATTATTGAAAGTAAGATGGAACCAGAAGTTTTCAAAAGAACCGGACATACTTGCGCCACTCCGGGAAAGTAGTAGGCAATCTCATCCGTCCGAGAGAAACTGAGGTTTTCTCATAGAAGGGGATAGAGAGGATTGCATCATTGACAATGATGTGTCAACTAGCTTCCAGTATGCCATTTAGAGCAAAGACTCTATATAATGACAAGATGCAAAGTGGACGAAAATGGAGTCTATATACACCAACCGAGTATAGACTTTGAACTTTGTTCCAGAAGGGGTAAAACTCATAGGCTGCAAATGGATCTTCAGAAAGAAGATTGGTGTAAATAGACAGGTTAAAACCTATAAGGTTAGACTTGTTGTAAAGGATTTTTTCCATCAAAGACCTGGTTTGGACTATGATGAAACCTTTTCTTCAGTGGCTATGCTCAAATCCATTCGGATCCTTCTTGACATTGTTGTCTTCCATGATTGTAAGTTCTGGCAGATGAACGCATAGATGGATTTTCAGTATTTGGAAGAGTGCATCTATAGGGTTCAGCTAGAGGGTTTTCAATCAGAGTGGGAGCAGCAGGTAAGTGTGCAAGATACTTAAGTCTATGGACTAAAGCAGACATCGTGGAGTTGGAACATCTGTTTTGACAAGACGGTCAAAAAATTCGACTTTATCAAAAATCCTGATGAACCATACATCTATAGTAAGATTGTAGGGAGAACTGAGGGATTCCTCATTGAGAACGAGGATGACATTCTCTTAATAGGATATGACATTCCTATACTACTATCAGTCAAAGGATTCTTGTCACAGAGGTTCTCCATGATATACCTGGGTGGTATTAACTACATTCTGGGGATCCAGATCTATCGTAATAGATCAGAGTAGATAGTGGGACTTTTTAAAGTCAAGGTACACCAACACCATGCTGAAAACATTTAGTATGGAAGATTCTTAGTGCGGTAGTCTACCGGCTTGTCACGGAATCACCCTCTCCAAAGAGATGTCTCCCAAGACTGATTTGGAAAGGGCTCGCATGATATCTATACCCTACACTTCTGCGGTAGGCTCTATAATGTATGCGATGTTGTATACCAGACCAGATGTTGCTTACGCAGTGAAAGCATGGTAAGCCGGTATCAGTCAAACCCAGGGGAGAAGTACTGGGAAGCAGAATTGAACATTCTCAAGTACCTGAAAAGGACTAAGGAGGTGTTCATGGCGTACGGAAGCTTGGACCTCCAGATCGAGGCCTTTGCTGACTCCAGCTTCCAGAGTGATAAGAATGACTCCAAATCCATATCGAGTTATAGCTTTATCCTCAGTAGAGGGGCGGTCTGTTGGAAGAGCTCCAAGCAGAATACCGTTGCTGACTTGATAATGGAAACAGAGTAGATCACTGCTTGTGACACCGTAAAAGAGACAGTCTGGATAAGGAAGTTCTTAATTGAACTTCAGGTGGTTCTTTCCATTGTTGGTCCTATACTTTTGTATTGTGACAACAATCGGCGCTATAGCTTTAGGGAAGGAATCCGGATCCCATCGGAGATCCAGACATATCTTAAGGCGGTAACACTTGATCTGAGAGATAGCCAATCTCCAAGAGATCGAGGTGAGGAGAGTAGATACGGAGAACAACACTGCAGATCCACTCACAAAGGCCATCCCTCAGACATGGTTCGAGAGGCTAATCAAGATGATAGGTCTGCGATATGCCAATACATGGCTTTAGTACAAGTGGGAGATTGTTAGTGTATATGCCCTAGAGGCCATTATTGTATCATACTGGTTTGTATATTACTTAATAGATGCTTGGGATATTCACAGTTGTATTGACAGTCTTGCTCAAAATGGTAGTATGCTACCTAGTTTGTTTCTACTTCAATATGTGCATGTGTTTCTTTTAGCACATCGCTTATACATATTAGTAGAGCCCTTAGGATCATTACTTGATTACCAGCGTTGTGATGGCAGTCACACTAGTAGGGGATAGGTAATCTATAAGCACATCCTTATGCAGGTCCCTAGTCGTAGGATTATCGATACGGGGCATCGATACTCCGGAGTAGACTAGTGTATACGCTTCTCATCCCAGCAGGGGAGATAGTCTGTCCCACAGCCATCAGTACGTCATACTGAAGATAGTATGCATGTGCTCATTAGGTTATGAGTACACCGGACATGACTCGTTGGGAACTGCTGGTTGGTAATATACCTATCGTCAGGTAGCAGTTCCCAAGTGACATGAGTATAGCTTAGTCCGTCGACTTGACACTGCTGCTTCGCCTCGAGTGTGTTCCCACTGTTCTTAGATTACTACCCTACCACGGCTCTACTGAGACGTGCAAACAGGTAGTAGTTGGGTGCAGTCCCGAAGCACTTAGAGGCAGTGGCGGTTAGATAGGATTCGTCTCTCCCGGTATTGGGGGTTGATATCGCGCTGTGTTTGGAGAGCCATTACGCAAAGTCCCTGGCCAGGGCAAGCGAGATTTACTGGTAGGTACTCCAGTAGTTTCTCAGGGTGTAATGGGCTACACTCCGATACGACTTATATCGCTATTAGGGGTCTGACATTTACCGCCCCTAGGCCCGATATGCGATACTCTTAGACGAACAAACTGGACTGTACGGAGATTATCACAGATAGGCTCAGTTGGAGTTTGGATGAGTTATTCTCATCGGCCTTCTCATCGACATATACCTGGGGGTCGTTACGTACAGCTAGTGCCGCTTGTGATCTGTAGTTAAACCCACTGCCAGCGTAGTGTCGAGTCTTTAGAGTCCCACACAGAGGGTTTCCCTGCATCAGACAAAAGATGTAGAGGTCGTATGGTTTTACGACAGGGTTCGATCACGTGCGTGTACTCTTGCACGCATGATGATTCAGATAGAAAATACTAGCGAGCTTTGGTTTAAACCGGATCCTAGTATAGTATTGATGGATTGTTTTTGTCTTTTGTATCCGCGTTTTTCGGAATACGGATATGAGTACATATGTACGAACGAGGGGCATTTTTGTAAATTGGTCTAAAATGCTTCTAGAAGATGACATATCATAATTTGTATTATCATTTTGGTTTAAATGATTATTCATTTTATGCATTTAGGAAATGATGTGGAAATTGCATGAGAGTGAGCATGGCTTCATGAGACACTTGGTGCCTTTTCAAGCCATGACTCATTTGCTTGTAAATTGAACCTTATTTTATGTTTTCATATGATTTATTCAAGAAAAAATTGAATATGTTTCAGTTAAGAAAACATATGAGAGCTCTCTTCATTCTCATGTTTCTCCTTCACTAGCATTTCCTAAAAAGGCCATCTTCTTCTTCAAAGCTCTAGTAAACTCATGTGTTGAGTGATCTAGGGCAAGCATAGATATTACAATCCATCCACACATCTCTACATTCTCTACGATATCAAGAGTAGCGATTTTGATGCCCTAGTTGTCTCCGTTGAGGAAGGAGTTCGATGAACATCTTCTCGGGTGGATCATCTTGGATTTGAGGAGTCCGATGAGGGAGCGGCGATCCGAATCATTCCATAGAGTCAAAAACCAGAAGAAGGACGGCGAGGAATGAAGACCCGAAGGACCATAATTGTGAGGTATAAACTTCTGTACATTTAGTTAACCTCACATCTTGTTAGCTAGTTAGGGTTTAGCACCTATCCTGGAGTTCAAGTCCGTGCCGCGATCTTTTGAAAATTGTTTTTCACCTATTCCGCCTCCCTGTGATTCCGCGGGGTGCACGACATGGACTTACATTAAGATCAACTTAAACATTTGTTAAAGATACATTAGTCTAATTTTTAGACTAAGATCTACCCAACGGGGTTTTGGGATCATTTAGATCCAACAAAAGAGCATTTGGACTCTATTGTTTTAGTTTAGGGATGTTGCGATCCAATGGGTTTAAGGATTGTTAATCTCATTGAGATTAATATCAACTTAAACGTTTGTTAAGGATACATTAGTCTAATTTTTAGACTAAGATCTACTTAACAGGGTTTTGGGATCATTTAGATCCAACAAAAAAGCATTTGGACTCTATTGTTTTAGTTTAGGGACAGTGCAGTCAAATAGGTTTAAGGACATCATAGTCCATGTCAATTTAGAGACATCATAGTCTGTAAAATTTAAAGACATCATAGTCTATGAGTTTAAGGACCTCATAGTCCATAAAGTTTAAGGACATCATAGTCCATGAGTTTAAGGACCCCACAGTCCGTAAAGTTTAAAGACATCATAGTCTGTTTAGTTTAAAGACGTCATAGTCTATGAGGTTTTGGTTTAACTAGCTTGGGGATGCGCCAAAAGTTATTGGTAATTGGGACCCTCCATCTCTCTGAAGACGTTAAAGGATTACAATGACATGTATCAGAGGATTACAACATCAGTTTAGATGTCATCTATTGGGAGCTTATTAGCTGTCTTTGAAACTGAGATCGGTTTTTGAGACCCTGAGTGTGAGGAGGCTCAATTTATAGTCTTTGGAAAATTTGGATCCGAGTCTGGCTAAAGTTAGCCATTCGTAGTGTTCAACACTAACATATTGATTCAGCGCTCACGTGCTCCCACGTGATACTTTTGAGGTAGTGTTAAACACTGGAATTTGAGAGTGCTCACGTGTCGCACGTGATGCATTTAAAGATGGTGTTGTTCGCTTGGTCTTATTCCCCATCTTCATATAAGTGTTAAACACTTTAGCCTTGTGTCCATCACGTGTGAGCACGTGAGGCATTTTGAAATAGTGTTAAACTTCAAGG
Organism: Agapanthus africanus; assembly: GCA_030015575.1. Lineage (NCBI taxonomy): Eukaryota > Viridiplantae > Streptophyta > Magnoliopsida > Asparagales > Amaryllidaceae > Agapanthus > Agapanthus africanus. The sequence goes on from CM057344.1 coordinate 18,153,628, forward strand.
ATTTGAAGTGTTGCTTCTTTGGGTTCATTCTTTTGTTCTTCTGAGCGTAGGGTCACGTGGGATCACGTGAGGCGCCCCAAAAGTGGAAACTGCCTTTAATTTATTCCCTTTCTGCTTTATAAATGCTAAGAACTTCTATGGGGTCATCACGTAAGCCAATCTCGATTATTCTCTTTTATTTGTCAATGGCGCTCACGTCGGAGCACGTGATCGGCTGTTATCATGTTGGTTGCCAATCTTTTTACGTGCATGGAGATCCTGAGTTTCGAGACTTTCAAGCCCATTGTTTTTATGTGAATTGGATTCTTAAGACTTAGTCCTTCTCTTAGGTTTGAGATCTGTATAACAGAATTTCTCCGATGAGAATTAAATTCTCAACTTGTGGAGAGATCTGCTTCTGCAGATCTTTTACCATAAGGGAGAACTAAGTTCTCATATGAAGGGTTAAACCCTTGTTTTATTAGAGAAATTAAATTCCTAGGAATTAAGTTCCTATATACTTTTATGGGAAAATTAAATTCTCTAAACTTAGATCCCCCTCTAGGTTTTAGATCTGCATTGCAAAATCTCCCCGATGAGAATTAAATTCTCAACTTGTGGGGAGATCTGCTTCTGCAGATCTTAACCAGAGAAAGAACTAAGTTCTTTTTAGAAGAGTTAAACTCTTATACACGTGAAAAAAGATGAGATATTCTATGTGTTTTTTTCTTATTCTTTTTACCTCGGATTTTGCTTCTACTTCAAGTTTTTGAAGGGGTTCCTTCTCTCTTTTTTCTATCTTCTTCTCTCTATTTATCTCTGCATCAATTTCTGTATCTCCTCCCTTTTTATGTTTTTTTGCTCTTATTTATAGGAGAAAGAAGAGAATCAATTTGTTCATAAAATCTCTCATTGAGAGATTTTGATCAACCAAAATGATCTTTTAGATCAATCGGTGAATTTTATTCACCGTTGGATTTTTAATCCAAGGACTTCTGTTTTACGGAAGTTATTTCTTTTGTTGTTCTTAACAAGTTTAGGAAGATTTTCCTTGCACGGGATTTTTCTGTAGATTGTTGATTTTTAATCACCATTGGATCTTTGATCCAACGGCGCTTTGTTTTACAGAGCGTAATCTTTCTTGTTTAGAAAGATCTAAGGAAATATTTTCCAAATAAAGCTTTTGGTCCCTTTTAATTAGAGTTTACTTCCATTGGTTCAGAAGGCATAGGAGTCTGTCACGTGTAGCACGTGACTCCATCAAATTAAGCCCACCAAAAGGTGTCACGTGCTATCACGTGAGTTTATTTTTGTCCCACTTGTTTGCTTTATTCAGGTGCCTGTATACTTTGCTTATAGAGGTCACGTGTCTGCATGTGAGGTTCAGTTTTGTTAAGCGCAGCGCCTATCACGTATGGGCACGTGATGCTCCGCTTGGGGACTTTTCGCGTTTGCTTTATTTATTTATTTATTTTCCGTGAGGGAACAAATGCTCCCACAGCGTTGTTCTCACGTGGTTTGCACGTAAGTGTAACGCTGTCACTTTTACAGCCGTTGGATTGTTTAGGGGAACGGGAAGATGAACCGTCCTTATCACGTCTTATAAATGCAGGGGTTTGGTGCCTTACGCAGCTACTGTTTTCTTCATCTTCTTCATTCTTCATTTTCTTTGAGAATTTAATTCTCTTCCTCAGAGCTTAGTTCTCTGCCCTTGCAAATTTCCATAGTTTAACTCTGTCTAAAGAAAACCCTTTTTAAGTAACGCCTTTGGACATCAGAAAACCTTCCTTTTTAAAGAAAGCCACTGGATTTTAAATCCGCCATGAGAGCTTTGCCCTCCTCTAAAACTCATCTCTGAGAGATCCAAAGACGTGATCTTTGAGCAGTAAAACTCCATATATCAAGCATTTTCTTCTGATTTTGAGGATTCATGGGATTTTTTTTGTTTCTCATGTATTTTTATGAATTCTTGAAATTTAATTCCATTACATAAAGGAATTTAATTCCTCTGGCGAAGAGCTTAGCTCTGAAAGATCAATTGGACCCTTCAGGAATTTTATTCTCTAGTGTTCCTGAAAATCTTTTCATAGGGTTTTACCCTTATTCGCACAAATCTGAATTTTGTTGGTAGCTTAACCGAACCTGTCTTCCCAAGAATTTGTTTAAATCCTAATGTTTGTTTTAATGAGGGACTTTTTATTCTCATAATGATTCTCCTGTCTCATCATTGGTGAGCCGCCATATTGATTTTGTGGGGTCCATGTGTCTTGTAGGCAGTGGTCCTGCAAAACAGTCTTTTTGTCGTCTTCTTTTGTTATTATATATACACATATATATATGTGGGGCTTCACTAATGGTTTTTTTCTTTTCCTTGTTTTAGGACCAATGGCTTCTCTCCCTTACTTTCCTTTTACTCGCTCAGATGCTGCTTTTCCGCAATCGCCGTCAGACGAAGAAGCAATGGCGATGATTCGGGCCCATGAAAAAGACCGTACTAATTTGCTCTTATGGGGTACCTGGTATGGGCATATCATTCGGGGCTGCCGCATCTTTCTTTACGATGTGCCAACAGAGCCTCTTCGTCCAGTCTTGCCGATGGAGCGTCCGCAGACTGTCTTTGTAGTGGAGGTGATGGATTGGACTCCTACAGGCCGGCTTGAGCCGTCGACAACTGGGATAACAAACCAGCCTTTGCCAGCCATAGACATCTTGGGGTGTCGTATTTGCCAAGGTGAAGTCCAGCCCCGGGGACAAGTCTATAAGATAGGGCTTACCCTTCACCATCCGACGAGATATCTTCTCTGGGCTCACTATATTTTGTCCGCTCACCGTGCGTGATTGTAGAAGGTCGGGCTTTATCAGGCGGTGTACGCATCTCTCTTTAATTATCAGTCTCCCCATGTCGGGGGGGGGGAGGGTTAAAGCTTTCCTAAATCAATGGAATCTTCCCATCAAAACTTTCTTGCTAGGGGATCGCGAGGTCTCGATTTCCCTGGAAGAGTTCCGCGAGGTTTCCGGATTGCCGATCAGGGGAGAACACTATGAGGAGTTGATGCCTCCTGATGAGTATGTGTTCGCGACTGCGCCTGCTGTGCTTGGCGGTTTGACGAGTGAAAACGTTGTCCGGCATCAGTATCCTAGTCTAATCAAGACTCTGGGTATTTTCGAAAAGTTGTTCGAGGAGTCAGAGGGACAGGGCGTCACTTTTATGAGCTTTATCGCCTGCTTCCTCCGTGAAGATGCCTTGTCAAAGGAGGCTCCGAAATTTGCAAATATTAATGACCCCTTTAGGTTTGGGTTGGATAGGTTGCCGACCAAAGAAGAAGATTTACCGCAGTTCTACATCCCGATCTTGCCCGTTGTGTCCTTCGATTAAATTGCGGGTCCCGGCATGGATGAAGAGACTTTCTTTGTTGGTTTTATCAGCCTCTGGTTTAGCTGGTTTGCCATTCCAACACATCGTCGCTTCATGAGAGGTTCAGTCATTTACCCTACTCATCGCGTGGCTGAAGGGACACGACTGGCGGTGGGTATTGCGGGGTTATCGCACTTGTACCATGGGCTGAGCACTGCGGCCAATACCTCGACCCTGAGTGTGGATGTGGTGAGTTTCTCCCTTCACTATTTTACGTCGTGGATTGAGATGCACGTGTTGGGGGCATTCGCAGCGCATCAGAGGCCGGATTTCTATGATGCTTACACCTTCCCGCGGCTCATGAGGTTGGTAGACGCCTCTGCCCCTGATCCGACTCAGCTAGGGGCTCTTCGTGTGCTGCTCAACCCGTATGCTAACGAAGGTGGGATGGTATTCAATGACCGAGTCCTCTCTGCTCTTTCGGGATCTATTTAACAGCTGTTCGATTTATCGAAAGGGGGGGAACCATCCTTGAAGCCCAAGGAAGCCATGCACTTGTATTAGATTAGGCCGGGTTATTTGGTGTTCCGTCAAAATGATACGGTTCTTTTTATGAGGTATAATCCGCACCGCTTTGCCCGGCAATTAGGTTACGACCAGGGTGTTCCCTTTGAGGCATTCATGGTGGAGCCTAGCTCGTCTCTTGGAGTTGTTTGTGACACCACCCATCACTTCATGCGGCTGAACACCGGCTCTCGCTTCATGATCCCCGAGGCCGACTATATTCCAAAGTGTGTGGGGGCTTTTACGGGTTGATACCGCCACCGAGTTGGTCCCATTATTGCCAAAGAGAGGCGGATACTTTTCGGATATAGAGCTCCTGCCCCGAACCAGGCAATAGGAGTCCCGCCGCAACCGCGGACAGTGGTTCGCCCTCCCTTGAGTTGTACTGGTGTCTTACTTATCCCTGAGGCGGCGGCTGCGGAATCGATTCTTCCCACGATTGGTATGCCGATGCGCACTAGAGCTTAAGTAAGGGCTTTTGATAAAGCGCTAGCAGTAGTTTCATCGGTTGCGGCGTCATCAATGGCAGTGTCATCATCGGTAGCACCGCCAAAAGAGGATACTGGGGGCGAGGTTGGGCAGCGCCGTATCAAAGCACCAAAAGGGAAGAAGCAACCCTTCTCTGGTGTCAGCTCCGGCTTGAAAAGGAGGAAGAAGACGGTTACCGGTCTGCTCAACCTCATTCTCAAATCTGAAGTTTTTGGTCAAGACGAACCCATATCCATTCAAGAGTCGGACGATGGTTTTCTTTTTCCGGGTTTGTCTGCCGAGGAAGCCGCACAATTGGCTAAGGCTATAAGGCGATCACATGATGAAACTGAGAATGTGAGGGTCCCAAAGAAACCTTATCCTCCCGTCATATTCTACAAGGATCCCCCATCAATACGGAGAATATTTATAGGTCCCCTGCAACAAGGAGAAGAGATATCCTTTAAGCAGCCTATCTCAGCCGCTTCCGAAGATGAGCTGTCATTGAAGACCGGTGGCCACGAATCTATATTTGAACCCCGGCGAGCACACTTTCTCAGGAAAGAACAACGGCTTGAAAAAGACATATTAGAAGCATCCGAATGCATCAGTATGCATGCTTTATGTATCTTTAGATATTGCTTGTATCGCTTCTTATATATCCTTATCTTTGCGAAAACTTTGCAGGGACTTCAGCATTGGTAGAGAATTCGAGCTCAGGTCATGTCCTATAAATATCCCCGATGGGACACCAACAAGTGCGGAGGAGGTCGTTATAGCTGTTGTTCCTGTTGCGAAGATTCCTTTGGTGGCCTTTGTTCCCCCGGTGTCTGTTCTCCCGTAAGAGGTACCCTTACCGGTTGTAGATTCAATGGACCTTTCTGGTGACGGCTTGGGGATTGTGGAACGAGTAATTGAGACCGTCGTCCCTTTATTGGAGACTGAAGTGACGGCCGTTGCCCTTCAACTAGAAGTTGTCATGCCAGCGAATGTTTCTGGTCATGTTCCTGAGGACATGGAGGAGGCTGCCGAAACTACTATCCCTCCGGTTCAAGGCGGGAAGAGTATCGAAGGTAGACTTCTTATTTTTCTTTAATGATCTCTCTATTATCTGACTCTTTTTATCTTTTCAGAATTGCGAGGATTGGCGGCGTCCATCGTGAATTTATCTCCCAGAAAGTCCTTTCAGCGTCTGCTCGAGATGGCCGCCCCACAGGCAATATCCCCGCAACACATCGTCCTCTCTTTTGGGCAAGGTTGGCATTATTTGACCCCTTTATTGTATTATCATTATTTCATACAACGAGGCTGATATGTCCTCTGCAGTTCTGGAAGCTGATGACGAAGTTGAGATCCTCGATGGGCCTGGGGATCTGTCCAATCCTCCTTGCATGATTATGGGTAAGTAAGATTTTGACGTTGTTTTATATACTCTTTGGGCATAAATCTCATAGATTGTTCATGGATTTTGACAGCCATGCCCGCTCTTATCCCGCTGGAGTCTCACATCATTACACTACCAGGCCCTTATGCCCTACGCGCATCTAAACGGATGGCGAAGCTGAGCCTTCACTCCTTGTCGGCTCTCATCGAAGATCTTCGAGCTGGTAGCTCGATCACAATCGAAGAATTTGCTGCCGAAGCTAACATTTCTCCGTCCTTCCTCGCCGCTTACCATGATAAAACATTGGTGCACGTCTGGGTCAAGTTTTGTCGTCGAGTGGAGACTTGTTTACATGGTCTCGAGTGCACACGCCTTCCCTCATAGGTTGTGGCTGCAAAAATGAGCTTGCGGGGGCTGATTGAACGGTGCGCCGCAAATTTACAATCATGTGAGAAGAGGCTTAACCGGAAATTCTGAGAGAGGGAACTGGCCTCGAAGGCTTTGGGGGAACTTCAAGCTGAGCTCACTACCAAGACCACTCATGCATATGAAGTTTGGCGGGTGCTTCAAGAAGCTATCAGGGAGGTGGTGGCTCTTAATAAAGCCGTTATTTTTACCCGCGAGATGGTTGAAGCTCACAAAGTTGCTGAAAAGGAGTTTGAGGTTCGGCTCGCCTCGTATCAGGCTCAACAGTCTCAGGCGGAGATCCGTCTCGTGGCGATAACCAAGCTTGAAGCCGAGGCCCAGCGGAAAAACGATGAACTGAGGAGCTTATTGTGCCGTCCGCCGGCTTAAAGAATTTTTTTGTAAATTTTCTTTCTCTTGTATCCTCTCCTGAATGAGAGGGTATTTTGTATCCATTTTGATTCTTTTTATGAGACGTATTTTGAATTCATGAATAAAAGTCATATATATATATATATATATATATATATATATATATATTATCTCGTGCTTGCATGTAGCTCTGATGGATGTGGTCCATATGTAGTTTATTTTGATCTTCTTGCAGGGCAGCGATGGCTTAGGCAACAGGGTTAGGATTTGCCACCTAAGACTTTTCAATTTTATGAGCCGTGAGGGTCTCATAAAGATTTTTCTCCCTATGAGTCGAGAGGATCTCATAGGTGCAATTTCTACTTAGGGGTTGTGAGGACTCCTAAGTGCCTTTTCTTATGAGAGTCGTAAGGGATCTCACAAGAGAACTTTCTTTTTATGGGTTGTCAGGTTTGTGTGTTGATTTATTTCCGAGTCGAAGCATTGCTTTACGACAGGGGAATCATGGGTTGATGAATTTCCAAGACGGAGCATTGCTCCGGCGGGGGGAGGGGGTGTTAAGGGTTGACATGTATCCGAGTCGAAGCATTGCTTTACGACAGGGAGGTCAGGGGTTGATATGTATCCGAGTCGAAGCATTGCTTCACGACAGGGAGGTCAGGGGTTGACATGTATCCGAGTCGAAGTATTGCTTTACGACAGGGAGGTCAGAGGTTGACATGTATCTGAGTCGAAGCATTGCTTTACGACAGGGAGGTCAATGGTTGACATGTATCCGAGTCGAAGCATTACTTTACGACAGGAAGGTCAGGGGTTGACATGTATCCGAGTCGAAGCATTGCTTTACGATAGTGAGGTCAGGGGTTGACATGTATCCGAGTCGAAGCATTGCTTTACGACAGGGAGGTCAAGGGTTGACATGGGGTTGACTCTAGGTTGTCTGTGAACTGTAGAGTCTTAGAACTGAGGACTTTGTCGTGGCTCCGATTGGTGGTGTCGCGTCCGTGCCCTGCTGGCATAAGGAGGAACACTGTTGTTGGTCTCTAAGCTGTAGATGTGGCCATCGAGATTTAGAACTAGGGGCTTTGCCATGGCTCCGCTTCGTTGTGACCCTGAGGTCGGTTGTTGACGTTACATATGCATCCTGCCGGAGTTGAGAAGGAACGCCATGTTGCTCTTCTAGGATATAGATGTTGCTGTCGAGATCTGACCCTTCCATTGACAGAGTCTGGTGGGGGAATGCGGTTCCCTTTTTCGTTTATGCGCATGGATTGTATACAGGGGTCAGTATGGACTTTCCTGTAAGGCAAAAGTTTCATTCTTTCCCTTTTTTTATTTCTTTCTGCGATACTCTATCATTTTAGCTTTTATATCGCGAAGTTCACGATTGCCCAATCATTTCAGCTATTTTTCGCGGTAGCCAATCACTTCGGCTATATTTTTTTTACTCGCTGCTTTTTATTGCGAGTTGCCCAATTATTTCGACTATTTCGTATGCATTTATGGCTCGCTGACTATTTGCCGCGAGTAAAGGACTTGGGATCTGATACTGATTTTTAGGCATCAGTATCGCTACAACTGGGATATTGCCAAGACTGAATCATCATTTGCCTCTGTCGGTTCAAACAAAGGAGGCTTAGCAAACATGGTTAAGATCCTATCGACTAAGGCTCTTGACTTCATGAGCCGTAAGGGTCTCATAAAGGTATTTGTCCTTACGAGTCGTAAGGATCTCGTAGGTGTGTGTTCTCCTTAAGAATCGTGAGGATCTCTAAGTGTATGGTCTTTTATGAGTCGTAAGGATCTTATAAGAGTGTTTTCTTCTTATAAGTCGAGAGGACTTACAAGTGTTTGTTCACCGAATAGGGGAATTTCGCGCTATGGGTGGAACTTGATGGGGGGAGGCGTTTATTTATGCCCGTGGATTGTATACAAGGGTCCATATTGAACCATTTGTAGGACAGTTTGGGAAATGTGATGGCTTAAGAACAGGTTCAGATCCCTGTAGCTTAAGGCTTTTGAATCCTATGAGCCGTGAGAGTCTCATAGGGGGAATTCTCCTTATGAGTCGTGAGGATCTCGTAAGTGTAATTTCTCCTTAGGAATCGTGAGGATCCCTAAGTGTGTTGCTTCCCTTTGTGAGTCGTAAGGATCTCACGCATGTATTTTCTCCTTACAAGGTCGATAGGACCTTGCAAGTGTCTTTTAACGAGATTGCGCCCTTTCGGGTTTTCACAAACTCGCCGGTTGCCCTGCTGTTTTTACCCACATAACCCTTTCGGGTTTTCATCTGTGCCCATTTTGCTTATGGACTTTTTTTTTGCGTCAGCCCTTGGATGCTGCGATATGTAGTAGTTTAAAGATGTTTCGGTCAGTAGTTAGTTTAAGAACATTACGGTCCATTGTTAGTTTTTAGGACATCTCGGTCTGGAGTTAGTTTTAGGACATCTCGGTCCGCTGTTAGTTTTAGGACATTTCGGTCCGTTGTTAGTTTAAGGACGTTTCGGTCCGTTGGATACTATTTTTAGAGTCTGGGCTTGGGAAGACAGCGAGCGAACATAGGCGTCGTCATATAACATTAACTGGTTCATGACCCGTCAGGCGTAGTATTTTTTCAGAAACCGACCGTTAATTGGCCGGAAGGGTCTTTCGCCAGGCATATCCATGAGCAAGTAAGCCCCACCTTGGTAGACCTTGTCTATGATGTATAGGCCCTCATAGTTCGGCTCAATTTCCCCCATTTGGCACGATTGGGGATGATAGGTCTCTTGACCACTAGCACGAGTTCGCCTTGGCGAAATGTTCTCGGCCTAGTCAACTTTTCGTATGAGCGCGTCATCCTTGCTTTGTAAGCTTCTAGGTTTTTCTGCGCCATGAGACGAGTTTCATCGAGGGCATCGATCTCCTCGAGCCGAAGATGAGCATTCTCTTCGTCCGTTAGCTCGTAATGAACCGCCACTCGTAGAGAGGGTAGCCCTATCTCCAAGGGGAGTACCGCTTCTGTGCCGAATACCAATGCGAATGGTGTCGTACTCGTAGCTGTTTTGAACGTAGTCCGATACGCCCAGAGAGCTTCACGCAGTCTCTCGTGCCAGTCCTTTTTATTTTTGGACACCGTCTTCTTTATGATCTTCGTCAAGGTCTTATTGAACGCCTCAGCTAGACCATTAGCTCGGGGATTATAGACTGAAGAGTATCTCCAGTCTATATTATGCTGTTGTGCGAAGTGGCTAATTTTGTAACTTCTATAGGCCGGCCCGTTATCGGAGATAATCCGACGTGGAGTGCTGAACCGATAGATGACGTGTGTCTTGAAGAAATGGAGAATATTCACCGTCTTCACTTCTCTTAACGGTATGGCTTCTGCCCATTTAGAGAAGTAATCGGTTGTCGCCAATATGAACCGATGTCCTCGGGACGATGTTGGTTCGATGGGCCTGTTTACCCCAATCAGAGCAAAGCTCTATTCAAATTCTGAGGCGGGAGATGAAGCGACGCTTCATCTTACCCCAATCAGAACAAAGCTCTGCTTGGAAAAGTTAAACTTTAATAAATGAAGCAACGCTTCAGATTCTTTGCGCTGTGCGCAACGCGCCACGTGTCAGACGCAGATGTATCAGCGCAGCGCCCAAGAGGGCGCGCCCAATCAGAGCAAAGCTCTGTTTAAAGGAAGCAACGCTTCGGTTGCGTATGCACTGCGCTGCGCGACGCGTGTCAGCGCAGATGCGCTTGCGCTGTTGCGCTGCGCGACACGTGTCAGCGCAGATGAGCTAGCGCAGTTGCGCTGCGCTGTGCGCTGTGCGACACGTGTCACGCACTGAAGCATCCGCGCCAAACAGAATTAAATTTCTAAGAAATCTTTTCTGTTCTTGTTAAAACAAGAAGATTTTCTTCTGCAAAGCAGAAGCCCTTGGATCAAAGATCCAACGGTGGGGAAAATTCCCCAAATCATTCAGAGAAACATCTCTTTAACAAATCTAACTAATTTATGGGCACTATAAAAAGGACCCTAGGCCTCAATTCAAAGGCATCAACATCCTTCTAAAAAAAAGAGAGAGAGAGAAAGAAGAAAGCTCTTGAAAACTCCTCAAGAACAACAGAAGGTAAAAAAACCTTTAGAAAAAAAGAGAAAATTCTCTTATGGATAGATCATGGATCTAAGAACAAGATCAATAATTTTAAATAAGAAATATATATATATATATATATATATATATATATATATATATATATATATATAAATAAGTAATAATAGTGCTTTGCACTTTTTTATGAACCTCTGGTTCTTGAAACAAAAGAGAAAAATTTATTTTTCTTTGATCTAAATGTAGATCAAGAAATTAAATAGTACTTTGCACTTCTGATTCTTGGTGCTCTGCACTTCCAAACTGCGCTGTTGCGCTCTTGAGAGAGCGCCACGTGTCAGCTACTTGCGCTATGCGCTCTTAAAATAGAGCTTTGCTCTCTGGAATTGGCGCAACTCACCGAGCACGCCACGTGTCAGCAGCGCAGCAGCGCGGCGCACTTGTGCAGCGTACCGCGCTATTGCGCTTGCGCTCACCAGAGCGTGCCACTTGTCAGCAGCGCAACAGCATAGTGCACCAGCGCAGCGCATTGCGCTGTTGCGCTTGCGCTTACTAGAGCATGACACGTGTCCTAACCATAAGCGCTTGCGCTCAGTGATTGACGCAAACCGCCTGATAAATGCAATGCATTTCTCAAAGGGCCAGGCCCAAGTCAAAAGACCAAGCAGGCCTAATTAAATTGATGCTCTGCATCATTTATAAATGGGCAGAGCCCAAACAAAATAATATAAACGCCATGCATTTTAAAAGGGGCAGAGCCCAAACAAAGCAGATGCCTTGCAGAGCCCAGAATAAATTGATGCTCTGCATCAATCATGAGCAAAGCCCAAACAAAAAATAAATTGATGCAATGCATTATTTAAAAATGGGCCAAGCCCTAGCACAGGTCTAACAGACCAGAAACAAATAAAAGGTGTTGAATATTTTTCAACTGGACTTAGCCCAATTTTGGCCGTAAGTCCTCAAATTAAATTGACTGAGCAAGATCGCACTCTTAAATCAATCTACTACTGGTTCAAGGGTACATCTCCGAACTCCTCTGACACACGTCGTTGTAATCATTCAACGTCGCCAGAGAGGTGACGGGTCCCAACGACCATACACATGAATATGGACTGCGGGGTCCTTAAACTCGTTGGACCGAAACGTCCTTAAATTAATATTGGACCGAAACGTCCTTAAACTAATATCGGACCGGAACGTCCTTAAACTAATATCGGACCGGAACGTCCCTAAACTAATAATGGACCACCACGTCTTTAAACTGGCGATGGACCACCACGTCCCTAAACTGGCGATGGACCACCACGTCTTTAAACTGGCAATAGACCACCACGTCCCTAAACTGGCACAATAGAGCCCAAATGCTCTTTTGCCGGATCTAAACGGTCCCGTCTAAGTTGATCTTAGCCCCAAATAAGGTTAACGTATCCTTAGACATTTAAATGAACGATAAAACTCCAAATCAACTTTGGTTCAAGGGTACATCTCTGAACTCCTCTGACGCCTGTCGTTGCAATTCCTCAACGACGTCAGAGAGGTGACGAGTCCAGACGACCATATATCAGATGAATCACTACGTTAAGTTGATCTTAGTCTAAAACAGGACTAACGTATCCTTAACAAACGTTTAAGTTGATCTTAGCCGCAACGCGACTAATGCATCCTTAAACTAAAAACAGCAAACCCAAATCTAAGTAAATGCGTATTTGGACTAATCTACGTCCTACGGGCGACGACATTACTCAGTCTCCGTATACAATCCACGGTCAACCACAAACAAAAAAAACACACACGACACGAAGTGAAATTCTGGAGAAGGAGAAAGTTGTTACCGCGATGCGGTAGCGTAATTAACTGCAGGGGCTTGTGCCTGCAGGGAAGAGCGTCCCCACAATTAAAAAACCCCTCACCCTGAGGGGGAATCTGACGAAGTCTGCTACATCGGCCGCATCCGTCTAAACCTCCGATACACGGTACCGTAAATCAACTTGGCATCTTCGGAGAGGTAGACAGATAGTACCAATTAGCATCTGCCCCGAATCTCAGGCCAGACGCCCAAGTCTGCGCCGCCGTTCGGAGGGGACCAGATTCTGGCACGCCCGGTGGGACCTCTTCCTCTTTCCACTCCACACTTCGTGTGTCATCCTCACGAACCAATCGCGGTTTGTTAAATGGTTGCCTTCGGATTTCAAGTTACTAAGATTTGGTCTTTTGTCTGGCACAGAATTCAAGATTCAATGGCCTCCAACTGCACCAACTGCTCGAAGTGCCACTGCAATGGACGCTCCACCTCTCCCGGAGGTGTAACATATGGGCCCCAAGCGGCTTCCTTCCTCGCTCTGCCGGTAGACCAGGTGACCCAAGCCACCACTGGATTATTCTTCGGGACCATGATTCCACCGACAAGCTTCTCTATGCCGATACCTGCACCGGAGGTGAACAAGAAGTCGGTCTTCGACCGACTCACTGCTGCCACGACCCCTGTCAACGGGTCGCCCACCACCAAGCCAACAACCTCCGTCTTTGCGAGGCTGGATCAAAACTCTGAAGGGCCCGCCAAGAATCCCAGGAACTCTAAAATGGCTGTCCCAAGGAGGGCAATGGCCGCTGCTCTGGAAGACGTTAAGGCGGCTTCTCCCGTCAAAGAGTCAGTCTTTTCAAGACTGACGATTCCCGTTCCTGCCCCTGCACGAAGATCTGTCTTTGACAGATTGGATGTTAACCCGCAAGGAACGACCTCAGTTTTTAAAAGGTTAACACCGACGGCGCCTCATTCAGACGGGGGGCAAAGGAAGCTATCTCAATCTCCGAGCCAGTCCCAGCGGCTCGTCGTGCTCGACGTCGCCATTGGCAACGAGTGAGGAAGGCAGAGGGCAACTCCCCCTCAGGGCTAACTCCACCTGCTCCAATGGCGGAGGTCAACGCTACTGTTCCAACTGGGAACAGCTTCGAACTGCTGAGGAGGGTACGTAAGAATTCTTCAACCGCTACACTGAAAAGATCTCCTTCGTCTGTAGAGAGAGCTCCTGAAACAAAACAAGAACAGCCCTCTCAACGGCTGTCTTCAAGGATTTATAAAGTTTGGCGAAGGGTTCAAGACTCTGCGATTGACCCAGGTCACTTTCGTCGCCAGAAAAAGGTGAAGATGGAAAAAGGCAAGGATTGTCCCGTTAAACAGCAGGGGACAGCAGCTGCTTGGGTGCCCCCTTCAATGGCCCCTTCCACCTCAACGGCCCACAAAAGAAGGAGGCCGGAGAAGACTCCCGTGTCAGCGGCAAAAGTTAAAAATGTTGAAACTAAACGCCCCAAGTCAGGGGGCATAACAGTTCATACGGTTTACATGACATCGGGAAAAGAAGACAGCCGTATGTCCACGGGTCATAGACCACTTACACGGTCAGTGACCAAGGATCAGGAGCAACAACAGAACCTCCAGGAGATGATGAGCGCTATGGCTGCACTTACAGGGCCAAACGAAAGCCCTGGAACCTCTTCAGAATAGCGTCAAGAACAAGAAACGGACGTCGAATTCCTTCGGCGCGTACTAGAGAAGAAAGATAAAGAAGCTGCGGAGCAGGCAACCAACATAAAGAAAATGGCCCTCCTGTTCCAGGATATGGTGGGTATGATGATTCAACAAGATCCCCCGGCTGAAGAGCCCCCGATCGTCCTTGGAGACGATAGGGGAGAGACATCAGATCCTCCACCGGCTCTATCCGCAGCTAAAGAGGATACCATATCAAAAGCTGATTTGGATGAATACATCGCCCAGCAAATACGGGTGCATCAGGCGACTGAAGATGCCGGTCAGGTCATAAAGACAGGACGGCCATATCCGGGTTGGTACGATCAAATTAAGTACCCGACAGGCTATACAATCCCTAAGTTCCATGTCTACAAGGGGACGGGCAATCCTCATCAACATGTCGCCCAGTTTAGAGCGCTCTGCGGCAACACCGGCGGCGATGACAAGTTGCTGCTTCGCCAATTTGTTGGAAGCTTGTCAGATACGGCGTTCGAATGGTATTCTGAGCTCCCCAATGACTCTATTAAAACCTTTGCGGAGATGGAGCTGCTGTTTACTCAACGTTTTGCAAGTGCCAGTGAACGTACCCCGATGACGGCACTGATTAACGCCAGGATAAAACCCGGCGAGACATGGGTTCAGTACGCTATACGGTGGCGTAATCTATGGTCGAAGTGCGAACAGCGCATAGAAGAAGCTCCTCCGGTGGGAATGTTTGTTGGAACCCTTGATCCACAAGCATCCATCTCACAGTTCATGATGTTCTTCAAGCCGACTACCTTCCAGGCTTTGATCGACAAACTAGCGCAGATGGACCAGATGGGCCATAAACCCCCTCTCCCAAAGCCGGACTCCCGAAACGACAAAGGAAAGGGAAAAGCGATCGTCGTCGCGAATGCTCAGCAACAACCGAGCGACTTGAAGCCGGTTGCTCGTCCAAATAATACGTGCCCGTACGTACCCCTTGAGGATAGGATGGGACGTCCCTACTCCTTCCCCCGTGATAAAACGAGGAGGCTATTCGAGCTCGCGTTGCGCAACAGACTCATAAATCTGCCATATCCAAAACGTCCGTTGCAACCGAACGACGTCAACGAGCCCAATTACTGCCCTTACCATCGAGTGCTAGGCCATCCCATCGAGGATTGCTACGTTTTCAAAAATTGTCTTGAGAACCAATACCGTCAGGGCAAATTTGCGCTATCTGACAAATGGAAGGTGAATCCCCTGCAACCCCACACCTCTAAGGGGACGAATACGCCGGGGGCAACATGCTCCGTCATTGAAGAAGCTCCTTGGGAGGTCGTATTATCAGCCAAGACAAAGAGGATGCTAAACGATCTTCAGACATGTCCAGCGGTCAAGTGGAAGAACCCCTTGGAACCGCAGGTCATTGAAGGGATGTTGAAGCCACGTCCGACTCCGAAGACCGATGGTGGTAGTTCAAGCATTCATAGCCAGCCGGCAAAATCTTCGAAAAAGAAGAGGAAGAAATCAAAGAAGCCCGTGGAGCCTAGCGACAAGCGCACGGACTTACAAAAGCAAATTGACGCGCTGGATGAATACAACCAAAAGGCGCGGACTCCCATTACGCTCCAAGAGTTTCTTGATCACGTCTTTCAAAAAGAAGATGAGGGAGAAAGTTCATCGGTTGAATCCGTGGAATATGTGGCGAGCTGTCATATGATCTCCCATTCGATCACGAACGATGAAGAGACTTCCGGCACTAAAACGCTGGGGGCAGATACCGAGTCAAGAATTCCGGAGTTATCAGTCGAAATGATTGACGCGTTTCTTAATGAAGCTCGATTGAAAAGTAAAGCTGATCGAGAATGCGAGATGGCTATATTTGAAAGGGCCAAACGCCAGCGACTTGAGGAAAGAGCTGAAATGGTCCCGCTGGAGCAAAATACCTCCACCGCTGACAAAAGCCAATTCAAGATAAAGAAGAGGTTTGCTAAGTCCATATCAATGGGCATGAAGCTACCATCCTCTGAAGGAAAAATTACTAGTGTAATAGAAATGCATCCCTCCTATTGCTTATATCATCAGAAGGTCTCGCATCCCACTCAAGAGTGCAAAGCTTTCGATAGATGGTGGCAAGGATACGTCGCTAATCGACAACGCTTTAAACGGGAAAAGCGTAAAATTCGTCGGGAGCAAAGAAATACGACCGAAGAGCTTGAAAGAACTGCCGGCAATTGTCACATGGTTAACATTGGCGGGTCACAAGTGCCTACATTCAGGAGCGATTCTGATGAGGAGCTAGAAATTGCCCCTCTCTTTAAAGAATCAACTTCGGGAAAAGAAGAAGAGCCAATGGTCTGCGAAAATATCCGGCTGCGGAATCGGACGCTACCTGAGAAGAATCTCGGACCTCTAAACAAGAAAGACAAAGGGAAAGAGAAAATCTCCGAAGATATCGTCTTGGATGACCGAGTCGCAGAAGAGTTAAACGCCGAAAACCCGCCGAAGAGAAATAAGGTGGATTACAACGTTCTGGCGCATCTGAGAAAACTACCCTCTCAACTCAGCATCCTTGATGCCTTATTACTATCAAAAGAGGCGAGAGATTCTTTGATTAAGGTGCTACAAGACCCGGACCAGTTCCGAGCCTTCCTAGCCGAAGAAAAGATGAAGGACGAATTGGAAGAGGTGCACACGGCCGACGTTGCTTTTGGTGATGAAGACCTTCTCCTCGGGACATGCGACCACAATCGTCCCCTTTATGTCTCAGGATACTGCCATGACATAAAGATAGGTAAAATCATGGTCGATAACGGATCGTCTGTTAATTTGCTCAATGTGCGGGTGTTAAAGGAAATTTCCATGAGTGTCTAACACCTCGCCCGAGACAAAATCACCATCTCCGGATTCGACTCCCAATCATCAAAAACTCTTGGATCTGTGATATTGACGCTACGCTTCGGGTTGCTCGTCACAGACATCAAATTCCATGTTATAGACGCCAAGACGTGCTATAATGCTCTGCTCGGCCGACCATGGCTACACGAGTACAATATCATCCCTTCTACACAGCATCAGTGCATGAAGTATTGTAGGGATGGCCTCGAGTACACTGTGGCCGGAGAATTGAATCCGTTTTCCGTGAATGAAGTTCACAAGTATGAAGATGCCAAATACTTCTTGCCGAGTTTCGAAGACACGGAGAGGTGTCACAGGCCGGAGAACAAAACTAACGCAACCATCCCTGTCTTCGGCAGTGATACCGAGGAAGAAGAGGATATAATTTATTCGGGTCCGTCCCAATACACCGAGCCGGGACCATCCGCCCCTTCACTGATCTTTGGTAGTGATTCATAGGACGACGTCCATGCTGTATTCCGTACTCGGCTCTCAATACGAGCTTCTGCTGATGAAGAACGAAGTCTACAGATAGCCATGATGCCGCTCGAACATTATAAAGAACTAGATGCGCTCGCCAACGATAGTGTGGAAGAATTGCGGACATTTTATATCCCTCCCGGACGAAAAGGCGATAGGGCAATCCTATTCTACCGTTCCGAAGAAAACAAGGTGGAAAAAGAACTTTGGCACGGTGCGGATCCAACGCTGGACAGACTTCAGCCCATCCGTCTACCCCGATATTATACGGAAGGCTTGAGGAGACTGCTGGAACGCCACGGGATACCTTTCGAACAGACCGTTAGGAAGGCTAAATTCTACGACAGGGTTTGGAACGTCCCCGGAACTCAGCACAAGCTACCTAATGGGAGGCTGGAGACGATCGGGCTCGGATACATTCGCTCCAGGAAACGAGAGCTGCCCCGCGACTGTTATGTCGTGCACAATTCTGATGAAGAAGCAGATGCTCAAGAGAGAAACGCTAATCCTGAACCAGCAAAAGTTCCTGTTACAAAACCGCCCAGTCCATCATTTGAAGACCAGATGGGCAAACTTATAAGGGAAGCAGGTCAAAAAGCCCGAGATGATCACAATCGTGAAATGGTGATCTATGAGAAAGCCAAAACACAACGCCTCCTTCAACAGGCAGTAAAAGACGAAGATGCTGCCCCATGTCAATCTGATACGAAAAGGGCTCGACGCGGAGGCAGAAACGATTCGAAAAGCCGAAGAGGCGCTCAACAGCAACAAAGCAGGGCTAAGAAGCCACGCAAACGAGAATCGAGCGTTATTGACCAATCCCTCATGAAGAAAATGGGTCGAGCATACTCGTTTCCTCGAGACAAGACGAAGAAGATACTTGATCTTGCTCTAAAACATCAAATGCTTACATTGCCAGAGTCCAAGCACCCCGAACAAGCTGGTGAAGTCTCTGACCCAAACTATTGCTCTTACCACCGAGTGATAGGGCATCCTCATGAAGATTGCTTCACCTTTAAGAATTGGGTCGAAGATCAGTATCAGCTCGGCAAGTTCGTTCTGTCTGACAACTGGAGGGTAACGCCACCACAAAAGCATGAGCCCAAGGCCACGAAAGAGGAACCAGTTCCACATTGGGATTGGAAGCGAATTCGTACCTGTCACATGATAACACTACTAAAAGGAGAACCCAAGAAAATGGACAGCCTCCCTTGGTGCCTCGAAAACAGTAATGATGAAGTAATCTCAGAATTTCTCCCAGCTCCGAAAGAACTGGAGGATGGAATACATACCACTGCAGATAACCTCAAGAAAATCGAGTTGGGGACGGTAAATGATCCGCGACCGACATTCGTCAGCGAGCTGCTGTCTGAGGAGAGGGTGGCTGCGTTAAAAGACGTCCTTGTGCTGCATAAAGATTGCTTCGCATGGAACTATTCCGAGATGCCAGGACTAGATCCAGAAGTCGCTGTACATAGATTGGCGATATCCCCGAGTGTCAAGCCAGTTAAATAAGCACCGAGAAGAATGCGCCTCGAGCTCGAAATGAGTATCAACGCTGAAGTCAAAAAGTTAATCGACTCTGGCTTCATCCAGGAAGTTCAGTACCCTGAATGGATCGCCAACATCGTCCCAGTGATGAAGAAAAATGGGACAGTGCGCATATGCGTAGACTTCCGAGATCTTAATAAAGCTTGCCCGAAGGATGATTTCCCAGTGCCAGTCACTGAACTGATGATAGACAATACATCCACTCATGAGGTTTTCTCCTTCATGGACGGCTCATCGGGGTATAACCAGATAAAAATGCATCCAGAAGACCAGAAGCACACGGCCTTCAGGACCCCTTTAGGAATATTCTGTTATAAAGTGATGCCCTTCGGTTTAAAGAACGCCGGTGCTACTTATCAGAGGGCCATGACAAAGGTCTTCGACGACCTTATACACGAAATCGTCGAATGCTATATCGACGATCTCGTGGTTAAAAGCAAGTCATACGAAGAACATCTCGAGCATTTGAAGACTGTATTTCAACGCCTTCGGCAATACAATTTGAAGATGAACCCTTTAAAATGTGCGTTCGGGGTTTCCTCGGGCAAATTCCTAGGATTCATCATCTGACACCGAGGTATTGGGATAGATCCATCTAAAATCAAGGCGATCATGGAAATGCCTCCGCCAAGAACTCTTAAACAGTTGCGATCTCTCCAAGGAAAGCTTGTATACATTCGGCGGTTTATCGCTAATCTTTCAGGAAAGTGCCGTCCTTACAGTCACCTGATGAAGAAGGGAACCCCATTCGTTTGGGATCACAAATGCCAAAGCGCACTGGATGAGATCAAGCAGTATCTGCAAAACCCTCCAGTGTTGGCTGCTCCAGTCAAGGGAAAGCCTCTCATTCTTTACACGGCCGCCCTTGAAGGTTCTTTAGGCGCGTTATGGGCACAAGAGAATGACCAGGGGAAAGAAAGAGCACTCTACTACTTAAGTCGGGTTCTGCTGGGGGCAGAAAGCAATTACTCCCCTATTGAAAAACACTGTCTGGCGTTGATCTTCGCAATAACAAAGCTTAGACATTACGCATTAGCGCATGAAGTCCATCTCATTTCAAAGGTGGACCCTCTCAAATATCTAATGTCAAAGGCCATATTGACAGGACGACTCGCTAAATAGGCTCTGCTCTTAATGGAGTTCTCGATAACGTATCAACCTCTCAAGGTAGTGAAAGGCCAGGCCATCGCCGACTTCCTTGCTGAGAATCCGATACCGGCTGATTCTCCCCTGAATTGCGATTTGCCATACAAGCATGCGTTTGACGCAATCGATGGTGGTGATACCCGTTGGGATCTTTATTTCGATGGAGCATCTTCCATGAAGAAGCACAAACAAAGTACGTTAATGATCAAATCGGGAGTAGGCCTTATCTTCGTGACCCCTCAAGAAGGAGTAATGCGCTTCGCCTTCTCCTTAACAGAGCCGAGAACGAATAATGAAGCTGAGTATGAAGCTTTGATAGCAGGCCTCGAGATCGCCACGACATGGGAATTGAAAATCTCCTCATATACGGGGATTCTCAACTGGTCGTTAGTCAAGTAAACGGTGACTACCAAACGTGTAAACCGGAATTGGTGAAATACGGTGAAAAGGTGCAACAACTGTTGACCCAAATTCCCTCTTATACTTTGGAGAACATACCGCGTGCGGAAAATAGCAAAGCAGACGCTTTGGCCAAACTTGCTAAAGAACTGGCTG
This sequence comes from Agapanthus africanus, assembly GCA_030015575.1. NCBI lineage: Eukaryota > Viridiplantae > Streptophyta > Magnoliopsida > Asparagales > Amaryllidaceae > Agapanthus > Agapanthus africanus. Next base: position 18,174,366 of record CM057344.1, read on the forward strand.
ACGAGAACATCGACGACATTAGGATCATGGTACAAAGCCGTCGAGTAATTGCCCCGGCAGAAATATCTCCGAAATCATCTGAAGAAAAAGGAGCGAACGAGCAGACAACCCTGCAAGTAAAAGATTGGGAAAATGCCGAGGATTGGAGAGAAATCTTCATAGATTACTTCAAGACCCACCAAATTCCTGAAGAAGCGTCCACAAGACATCAGCTCGCGAAACGAGCCCTGTCTTTCGCCTTCGTCAACGATACCCTGTACAAGAGGTCATTTGATTCTTTGTGGCTGAGATGCTTAGGACCCGACGAAGCGAAAAGAGTCGTCCAGGAAGTTCACGACGGACTCTGCGGTTCTCATCAAGCAGGCCCTAAGATGAAGTTGAAGATAAAACGGATGGGCTACTACTGGCCCACGATGATTCATGACTGCATCGAATATGCGAAGCAATGCCACTCATGCCAAATTCATGGGGACTTCATCCACCAGCATCCAAATCCGCTACACCCGACAGTGGCTAGCTGGCCATTCGAAATGTGGGGAACTGATATAGTCGGCCCCATCGAACCAGCATCGTCTGGGGGACATCGTTTCATCCTAGCGACGACTGACTACTTCTCTAAGTGGGCAGAAGCGATACCGCTAAGGGAAGTGAAGACGGAAAATATCCTCCACTTCTTCAAGACGCACGTTATATATCGGTTTGGAACTCCGTGACGGATCATCTCCGATAACGGGCCGGCCTACAGAAGCCACAAGATCAGTCGCTTTGCGCAACAGCATAATATAGACTGGAGATATTCCTCAGTTTATAATCCGCGAGCTAACGGTCTAGCTGAGGCCTTCAATAAAACCTTAACGAAGATCATGAAGAAAACGGTATCCCGAAACAAGAAAGACTGGCACGAAAGACTGCAAGAGGCTCTTTGGGCGTATCGAACTACATTTAAGACGGCCACAAACACAACGCCGTACGCGTTGGTATTTGGGACGGAAGCAGTACTCCCCCTCGAGATAGAGTTACCCTCTCTACGAGTGGCAGTCCACTATGAGCTGACGAACGAATAAAATGCTCACCTTCGGCTTGAGGAGCTTGACGCCCTTGATGAAACCCGGCTCATAGCGCAGCAAAATCTAGAATCTTATAAAGCAAAGATGACGCGCTCATACGAAAGATTGACCCGACCGAGGACATTCCGCCAAGGTGAACTCGTGCTAGTGGTCAAAAGGCCTATGATCCCCAATCGCGCCAAGCGGGGAAAATTCGAGCCAAACTATGAAGGCCCGTATATCATAGATAAAGTTTACCAGGGTGGGGCCTATCTACTCATGGACATACACGGCGAAAGGCCTTTCAGGCCAATAAACGGTCGCTTCCTAAAGAAATATTATGCTTAATGAGCTACAGCCTAGGTCAATGATAGATGACGACGACTATGTCCGCTCGCTATCTTCCTAAGCTCGAGCTTTATAAAAAGTAGCCGACCTTCTCCATGACGGACCGAAACGTCCTTAAACTAACGACGGACCGAAATGTCCTTAAACTAATAGCAGACCGAAACGTATTTAAACTACTACCGCAGCATCTTTAGGCTGATGAGATAAAAAAAAACATATAAAAATAAAATAAAAAAAAGGTATGTCCATAAGCAAAAAGGGCATGGATGAAAACCCGAAAGGGCTCCGTGAGTAAAAACAGCAGGGCTACCGGCGAGTGTTCGTGAAAACCCAAAAGGGCGCGGCCTCATAAAAAAAATATATAAAAATAAAAAGAATAAAAAAAAAGAAAATGGTATGTCCATAAGCAAAATGGGCGCGGATGAAAACCCGAAAGGGCTCCGTGAGTAAATACAGCAGGGCTACCGGCGAGTGTTTGTGAAAACCTAAAAGGGCGCAACCTCGTTAAAGGACACTTACAAGATCCTCTCGACCTTGTAAGGAGAAACCACCTGCGTGAGATCCTTACGACTCACAAAGGAGCAACACACTTAGGGATCCCCACGATTCCTAAGGAAAAAATACACTTGCGAGATCCTCACGACTCGTAAGGAGAACTCTCTTATGGGACCCTCACGGCCCATAAGATTTGAAAGTCTTAAGTTACAGAGACCTAAACCTGTGCTTAAGTAAACCCCCACAAACTTCCAATATTGCCCTACAAGGGGTTCAATATTGACCCTTGTATACAATCCACGGGCGCGAATAAACATTTCCCTAGCCAAGTCTCATCCGTGACTGGGGATATGTTCGCATGGTAAACAACCCTTGTAAATCCTCTCGATTTATGAAGAGAAAACCCTCATGTAAGATCCTTACGACTTACAAAGGAAACAAACACTTAGGAATCCTCACGAGTCCTAAAGAGAAAATACACCCACAAGATCCTCACGACTTGTAGGGAGAAATACCTTTGTGAGACCCTTACGGCTCATGAAGTCAAAAGCCTTAGTCGACAGGACCTTAACCCTAGTCACTAAGCCTCCTTTGTTCGACAACGACAGAGGCAAATGATGATCCACTCCTGGTAATATCCCAGTTGCAGCGGTGCTGATGCCGAAATCGGTGTCCAATTTCAGATTTACAGCGAAAAGCCAGTAGGCCGCTCATGCATACGAAATAGCCGAAATGATGGGGCAACTCGTAATAAAAAGCAACGAGTAAAAATAAAATAAATAGCCGAAATGATTGGGCAACTCATAATAAAAAGCAACGAGTAAAAATAAAATAAATAGCCGAAATGATTGGGCACCGCGAAAAATAGCCGAAATGATTGGGCAATCGCGACCTTCGCGATATAAAAGCTGAAATGATAGAGCATCGCGGAAATAAAATAAAATAAAAAGAAAAAATGATAAAACTTTGGCCCTACAGTTAAGATCACATCGATCCCTGTATACAATCCAAGGGCGCAAACAAAGAAGGAACCATACTTTCCCAGCGGATTCCGTCAAACGACGAAGCCAAACCTCAACGGTTCATTTCAACCGGAGAAGCCAGTGACTTCAGCAAAATTCCTCGACTCACGGATACAAACACTCCTTGACGAGAGCCTTCTGATCCGCGTCGACCCACAGAGCTACCGGTGCCTCCGTAAGAATCCTCGACTCGTTTCAAACTCCAAGGAAACAAATAATCCTTGGCGCTTGGGAAACAAATAATCCTTAGCAAAATTCCTCGACTCACGGATACAAACACTCCTTGACGAGAGCCTTCTGATCCACGTCGACCCGCAGAGCCACCAGTGCCTCCGTAGGAATCCTCGACTCGTTTCAAACCCCAAGGAAACAAATAATCCTTGGCGCTTGGGAAACAAATAATCCCTAGCAAAATTCCTCGACTCACGGATACAAACACTCCTTGACGAGAGCCTTCTGATCCGCGTCGACCCGCAGAGCCACCAATGCCTCCGTAGGAATCCTCGACTCGTTTCAAACCCCAAGGAAACAAATAATCCTTGGCTCTTGGGAAACAAATAATCCCTAGCAAAATTCCTCGACTCACGGATACAAACACTCCTTGACGAGAGCCTTCTGATCCGCGTCGACCCGCAGAGCCACCGGTGCCTCCGTAGGAATCCTCGACTCATTTCAAACCCCAAGGAAACAAATAATCCTTAGCGCTTGTGAAACAAATAATCCCTAGCAAAATTCCTCGACTCACGGATACAAACACTCCTTGACGAGAGCCTTCTGATCCGCGTCGACCCGCAGAGCCACCAGTGCCTCCGTAGGAATCCTCGACTCGTTTCAAACCCCATGGAAACAAATAATCCTTGGCACTTGGGAAACAAATAATCCCTAGCAAAATTCCTCGACTCACGGATACAAACACTCCTTGACGAGAGCCTTCTGATCCGCGTCGACCCGCAGAGCCACCGGTGCCTCCGTAGGAATCCTCGACTCGTTTCAAACCCCAAGGAAACAAATAATCCTTGGCGCTTGGGAAACAAATAATCCCTAGCAAAATTCCTCGACTCATGGATACAAACACTCCTTGACGAGAGCCTTCTGATCCGCGTCGACCCGCAGAGCCGCCAATGCCTCCGCAGGAATCCTCGACTCGTTTCAAACCCCAAGGAAACAAATAATCCTTGGCGCTTGGGAAACAAATAATCCCTAGCAAACTCCTCGACTCACAGATACAAACACTCCGTGACGAGAGCCTCCCAACCTGCGTCAACTCGCAGAGCCACCACTGTCTCCGTGAGAGAATTCCCGGTTCGTCCCACCTCGCAAGATAAAGTCTCGGGCAGAAAGGATTAAAAAACTTGCTTCCTGAACAATGGGACCCCGCAAGTCAATCCAAAATGGCCTCTTGCATACTATCCACGGGTCTCACTCTCCAAAGTCGAGTTTCGACGAGGAGGGAAACAACCGCTTACGAATCCTCTCGACTCGTAAGAGGGAAAAGTTCTCTTATAGGATCCTTACGACTTATAAGAGAAAACCACACTTAGGAATCCTCACGATTCCTAAGGAGAAAATCCACCTATGGGATCCTCTCGACCCGTAGGGAGAAAAGCCTTTATGGGACCCTCACGGCTCATAGAGTTGAAAAGTCTTAAGCAGTAGACCTGAACCTGCGGCTTAAGCCATCGCTATTTCTTAAGGAAGTCACAATACTCGTTTTGGATATCCATCAACCATGGTTATTAAGACAGCTAAAAAAAAAAAGATGACAGAAAGAATATCCGGTCTACATTTGATCTGGCGTGCGTGGCGCACTCATTTATGCATGGGCAGAAGACTCAGGACGAGAAATAAGACAAGCCGAAATAGGAAAGGGAAAAGTTTCCATTCATACTGCTAGAAAATTCCTTTTTTACAATCATAAGAACAAAAAATAAGAAACATTATTCAAATTATTACAATGGTATAACCTCGGACCCGGGGCACGGATTGAGGAAATCGAAAGTAAGGCCGTCCAGAGTTTTTCTGGCCTTTCTAATTATTCTTATGCGCAGCCTCTCGCGCTCCTCTATGTCGATATCGTCGGCAAGCCCTTCCGGCCTTCGATAAGCAGCAACTATCGTCGTCTGCTGGAAGACTTGGTGTAGGATGTCAATGAGGCTGTTCCGCCGTTTCTTTGAGATCAGCCCTGTCAGGTATACTGAATGCACCTTGTCTTCGGCATCATCCAGTGCGTTGAGTGGTAAGGCCTCGTGAAGACCCGGAAGTGCTCTCCATATTTCCCCCAGTACGACTTTCAAAAGGGCCGAACGACGAGGCAACAGCCAACCACCGCTTGCGTTCAGACGACCCATGACTTCTGCACATTCAGCGTCTGTAAACTCCTGGTTTTGTTGACGACCCTGAGCGCGGATATCGTCGTAAGTAATGAACTCGTGCAAACTGTATAGATGCACCGCCGCCATTATGCCTGGAGGAAATACCACAGGAAGATTAGCGATAGAAGAAAAATAATATACATAGAGGGCTAAATTCCTAGAGAGCAAAGCTAAGTTCAGGGGTTAAAACCCACGAACAAAAACTCAATGAAACCCCAACGAGGATCTCTTTAGATCAAAAGATCTGTGAGAGCAAAGCTCTTTGACTGAGATTAATTTAAATTAATTTGATTTATACCTAAAGTTTCTAACTTTGAAAATGAGCAAAGCTCTGCTAGTGAAACCCCAATGGGGATCTCTTTAGATTAAAAGATCTATGAGAGCAAAGCTCTGTTGGTTAAAATTAATTAAAATTAATTTAATCTAAGAATCAATTTTACCTAAAGTTTTTTCTAAAAAACTTTGGAAAGAAGAGCAAAGCTCTAGAGTTCTTGAAGGCAAGAGCAAAGCTCTGAAGTTTTTGAAAATAAAAATCTGAAAGATGACAAGCATCTGTGAGGGACCAAAGGTCCTATTTATAGGCCTCAAGTGCCTCTTCGACTTCCAAAAGTTGTCACGGCGGTTGGAATTCCGCCACCGTTGCGCTCACGTTTGGGGCCACGTGAGCGCAACAGTGGGGGGCATTTGTTTACCCCAATCAGAGCAAAGCTTTATTCAAATTCTGAGGCGGGAGATGAAGCGACGCTTCATCTTACCCCAATCAGAGCAAAGCTCTGCTTGGAAAAGTTAAACTTTAATAAATGAAGCAACGCTTCAGATTCTTTGCGCTGTGCGCAACGCGCCACGTGTCAGGCGAAGATGTATCAGCGCAGCGCCCAAGAGGGCGCGCCCAATCAGAGCAAAGCTCTGTTTAAAGGAAGCAACGCTTCGGGTGCGCATGCACTGCGCTGCGCGACGCGTGTCAGCACAGATGCGCTTGCGCTGTTGCGCTGCGCTCTGCGCTGCGCGACACGTGTCAGCGCAGATGCGCTAGCGCAGTTGCGCTGCGCTGTGCGCTGCGCGACACGTGTCACGCGCTGAAGCATCCGCGCCAAACAGAATTAAATTTCTAAGAAATCTTTTCTGTTCTTGTTAAAACAAGAAGATTTTCTTCTGCAAAGCAGAAGCCCTTGGATCAAAGATCCAACGGTGGGGAAAATTCCCCAAATCATTCAGAGAAAGATCTCTTTAACAAATCTAACTAATTTATGGGCACTATAAAAAGGACCCTAGGCCTCAATTCAAAGGCATCAACATCCTTTTAAAAAAAAAGAGAGAGAGAGAGAAAGAAGAAAGCTCTTGAAAACTCCTCAAGAACAACAGAAGGTAAAAAACCTTTAGAAAAAAAGAGAAAATTCTCTTATGGATAGATTATGGATCTAAGAACAAGATCAATAATTTTAAATAAGAAAAAATATATATATATATATATATATATAAATAAATAAGTAATAATAGTGCTTTGCATTTTTTTATGAACCTCTGGTTCTTGAAACAAAAGAGAAAAATTTATTTTTCTTTGATCTAAATGTAGATCAAGAAATTAAATAGTGCTTTGCACTTCTGATTCTTGGTGCTCTGCACTTCCAAACTGCGCTGTTGCGCTCTTGAGAGAGTGCCACGTGTCAGCTACTTGCGCTATGCGCTCTTAAAATAGAGCTTTGCTCTCTGGAATTGGCGCAACTCACCGAGCACGCCACGTGTCAGCAGCGCAACAGCGCAGCGCACTTGTGCAGTGTACCGCGCTATTGCGCTTGCGCTCACCAGAGCGCGCCACGTGTCAGCAGCGCAACAGCATAGTGCACTAGCGCAGCGCATTGCGCTGTTGCGCTTGCGCTTACTAGAGCATGACACGTATCCTAACCATAAGCGCTTGCGCTCAGTGATTGGCGCAAACCGCCTGATAAATGTAATGCATTTCTCAAAGGGCCAGGCCCAAGTCAAAAGACCAAGCAGGCCTAATTAAATTGATGCTCTGCATCATTTATAAATGGGCAGAGCCCAAACAAAATAATATAAACGCCATGCATTTTAAAAGGTGCAGAGCCTAAACAAAGCAGATGCCTTGCAGAGCCCAGAATAAATTGATGCTCTGCATCAATCATGAGCAAAGCCCAAACAAAAAATAAATTGATGCAATGCATTATTTAAAAATGGGCCAAGCCCTAGCACAGGTCTAACAGACCAGAAACAAATAAAAGGCGTTGAATATTTTTCAACTGGACTTAGCCCAATTTTGGCCGTAAGTCCTCAAATTAAATTGACTGAGCAAGATCGCTCTCTTAAATCAATCTACTACTGGTTCGAGGGTACATCTCCGAACTCCTCTGACACACGTCGTTGTAATCATTCAACGTCGCCAGAGAGGTGACGGGTCCCAACGACCATACACATGAATATGGACTGCGGGGTCCTTAAACTCGTTGGACCGAAACGTCCTTAAACTAATATTGGACCGAAACGTCCTTAAACTAATATCGGACCGGAACGTCCTTAAACTAATATCGGACCGGAACGTCCCTAAACTAATAATGGACCACCATGTCTTTAAACTGGCGATGGACCACCACGTCCCTAAACTGGCGATGGACCACCACTTCTTTACACTGGCAATAGACCACCACGTCCCTAAACTGGCACAATAGAGCCCAAATGCTCTTTTGCCGGATCTAAACGGTCCCGTCTAAGTTGATCTTAGCCCCAAATACGGTTAACGTATCCTTAGACATTTAAATGAACGATAAAACTCCAAATCAACTTTGGTTCAAGGGTACATCTCTGAACTCCTCTGACGCCTATCGTTGTGATCCCTCAACTACGTCAAAGAGGTGACGAGTCCAGACGACCATATATCAGATGAATCACTACGTTAAGTTGATCTTAGTATAAAACAGGACTAACGTATCCTTAACAAACGTTTAAGTTGATCTTAGCCGCAACGCGACTAATGCATCCTTAAACTAAAAACACCAAACCCAAATCTAAGTAAATACGGATTTGGACTAATCCACGTCCTATGGGCGACGACATTACTCAGTCTCCGTATACAATCCACGGGCAACCACAAACAAAACAAACACACACGACACGAAGTGAAATTCTGGAGAAAGAGAAAGTTGTTACCGCGATGCGGTAGCGTAATTAACTGCAGGGGCTTGCGCCTGCAGGGAAGAGCGTCCCCACAATCAAAAAACCCCTCACCCTGAGGGGGAATCTGACGAAGTCTGCTACATCGGCCGCATCCGTCTAAACCTCCGATACACGGTACCGTAAATCAACTTGGCATCTTCGGAGAGGTAGACGGATAGCACCAATTAGCTTCTGCCCCGAATCTCAGGCCAGACGCCCAAGTCTGCGCCGCCGTTCGGAGGGGACCAGGGCTCAATTATGTCGGTTCCCCACATTTCGAACGTCCAGCTAGCCACCGTTGGGTGTAGCGAGTTTGGATGCTGGTGGATGAAGTCCTCGTGAATTTGGCACGAGGGGCACTGCTTCGCGTATTCGAGGCAGTCTTGAATCATCGTGGACCAATAGTATCTCATCCTTTTGATCTTCTGCTTCATCTTTAGCCCGGCTTGATGAGACCCGCAGAGTCCGTCATGAGTTTCTTGGACAACTCTCCTTGCTTCTTCCGGTCCCAAGCATCTCATCCATAGGGAGTCGAACGATCTCATATACAGAGTATCATTGATGAAGGCGAAAGACAGAGCTCGTTTCATGTTACGCACCGCTTCCTAAAATACGGAATACGAGGGGTTGACAAGGCCAGCCATGCTCCTACGGTCGAGGAAACATCCTGCCGTAGTCACACTTCGGCTTCTAGTTTTACGTGGTAATCAGTAATGAATGCACAGGTAATGAGAAATGCAGTCACTAAATCAAAATAGGTATAAAACTAACCAGATGGAGTCAAAGGAAAGATAGCGCTGACGTCGTTGATCTAGATGTCGGTAATATCCTCAAGGTGCGACAGGTGCTGATCCAAGCTAAGTCCACTTCTCACTCTGAGCATGCATACTCAGGTCGTCAGAGCGACACAATAGAAAAATATATAAAATATGTAATATATGCAGTGATGATAAATATAAAGCAGTAAACATAAAGTAATGACGTGAGCATGAAATAACCGGTACGGATAAACAGTAAAGCATATGTATCGAATCAGTAGCCAATGCAATGTCATGTCACTAAACCTATCGGTCTCTAAGTCTCAATGTCCAGGTCACCATATCAATCGTCAGTCCAAGTGTGAGAGTCAACCACGCAGGAGTATCCCCAACCCAAGGGTAGGGCCCCAGGGGCAAGGGAACACGGGCCCAAATCACGCTCGCTAATAGTCAGTAATATCACCAATATAACTCCCAGAATCGCTGTATATGCCGGTGATAGGACTCCCGAGATTCCGTTGAACTCACACTCAAACTACCCCACACCCACGGTTTACATCAAATACCGACCATAAACCCAAATACTAGTCGGTCCATGACAAGTTTACGCGAGAACTGGAGACATGATCTCCATCACGCATGTCTCAATGGGTACCTAAGATAAATGGACAGTGTTTGACGCCTTACCTATGACACTAATATAAGTGCTCCCATAACCGTTCAATACCAGTTATAGTTACACTTACATATGCCCCATAGGCGTCGACAATGCAATAAATTAACTGGGTCCGCTGATTGTGTACAAGTACGTGTCACTTCACTTATTCATTCACGCTTTAATACTAACGTACTTGCCACAATCCAATCACTAATACTTATCACTGGTAATGTACACGATCACTAGGTTATCGATGCTAATGAACACTATTTATATGAGTATGACAATCATGCACAAGGTGGGGATATAGTAAGTGTACCGCTAACGACATATAAGCAATCGGTGTCGGTTGGACTAGGAAAAATCATATAAAATCGTACGTACATAATTTAAGAAAACGATGTAAAAGGAGTAGGCAGTATATTTAATAATCTATACAGAAAAATTGGTTTTGTGTCCATTGGGTTTCAGGTTTGTTAGTTACGGTCATTTCTTTTTAAGTGTTCACTGCTGGAAATCCAATTTCTGAACTGGAAGTCCGTTTCGTAACACATTTTACTCCCAGTTGGGATCATAATTAGGCGACACTATAGTTGAACAATATTTAGGGTTATCAGTTAGGTTCCCAACTCAATTAGAGGATCAGTAATATCCTATATCAACAGGGAGTTATGGTCAGGTTAAGTTCGATGTATAAAATCTGTCACTGCAGAATTCAGCTGGACACATCGACATTATAAAATGTGTTAAAAATATCGTACAGAAAAGGAATCTAGTGAAACAAGTGGAGTAAGAAAGATAACTCAATTTTCTACGTAACGATATCAGGTTCCGCACATTTTCGCATTTGAGCAAGGATATACAGTGACTTAAAAACAGGGTTAATTGGGATTACTGCTCTGGACTGCAGTCCAGAATCATAATTCTCCTCAGTTTTCTCTATCATAATATATTAGAATTCAATAACCAAATATATAGGACTATATATTATTCCGTTGGCTTCGATATGAGCCCTGTAATGACAAGATTCTATTTATGTGAATTTTACGGGTTAGCATGTACGAAAATTTCAGATTTCCCGACGGTTATCGGGATATCATTTCAAGATTCTATTTATGTGAATTTTAATGAAGTATTTTGCTACCAAATTTCTATAGGATATTCCTTAATAGTAATGGGGTTTAACAATCATGAGATCTGCCATTTTAAGATGGGTTTTCGCTTAGAGTTACGTATCGAAATCTAGATTTAAGCATTCGATTCGTAGTCGAAACGTCCGTTTCTTTTAACTAAACAAGCACTATTGGATTCTACGATTTCCATACGATGTTATCACTAGATTTTAGACTAGATTGTAACCCAAATCAATATTACTAAAATTAATATGGTTTATTATTTAAAACGCTGCGGTAATTTTTGATGTAAACATAAACATATATATTAATCTATTCATTACTGTAGCATGTAAGCAAGTGGCGAGCACTTGCCTCGATCGACATGGAAAGATGGAGACGACTCTGGCACAGCGATCAGCAGCTTCGGCATAGCACGACACAGCAGCACATGACGAGCCTTGGCTAGGGCTCTGGCAGCGGCGATGATGGGTTTAAGCTTGGATGCTGGAATTAGCCCGGGGCTGGTGCTCGGCTGCTTGGACTTCGGAGGAAATGGGTGCAGCAACGGTGGCCGGAGCTTGGAAGTCGGGGTGAGGTGGTTGCTGAGGTTGCTCGCAGTGGTGATGGGGGATCGAGCGACTTTGTTGGCGTCGGGCAGTGGCAGCCGGTGGCAAGGATATTCTAACGGCTCTGGTGGTGGCTCAGTGGCTCGGTAAGGTTCGGGGTGGAGCTCGGTTGGATTTTTGGGAGGAGGTGACGAGGGTGGTGGTTGGTTGGGAGGCTTGTCTTGGTGGTGAGGCATTCGTCGGTGGCGGTTTCAGGTGATAGTGATGGTCGGTGGCTCCGGTGAAGGGAGAGTGCAGCGAGGGTGCTCGTGAAAGGAGGCGAAGAGGTTGGTGGTCACCGGAGGAGTCGGTCGGCGACGGTGAGCTCGTCGACTGATGAGGGGAGCTCAGGGCCTGGCCGAGTCAGATGCTCGGTGGAGGAGTTGAAAAGTTGGCCGGGGCTTGTTGATGGAGGTTGTCGAGAGGGAGCCGGGGAGCTGAGATAGCGAGGGGAGATGGTGAGGAGTCGAGCGGCGGCGAGGTGGCGACGGAGACATGCAGGTGGGGTCGGGGCTGTGGGTTCGGGAGGGGAGGGGCGTCGGGGAAAGAGAGGAAGGTGAGGTGGTGGAGGCGAGGTCGGAGAGATGGGGATGCCGGCGGTGAGGGGACGGCAGCGAGCGCGATGCGCGGGCGTGAGCTCGAAGGCGGCGGGAAAAGAGGAAGGAGAGAGAATGCGAGAGGAGAGAGAGTGTGTGTACGAGAGGAGAGAAAAGGGAAGTGAGGGATCGAGAGGAGAGAGAGGGGGTGATCGAGAGGAGAGAGAGAGGAAGTGAACAGGGAGTGAGAGGGAGAGTGTGTGTACGCGGGGGTGAGAGGAGAGAGAGAGCGTGGGTTTACAGTAATTAATTGAAAAATTTATGAATGAGAGAGAGAGAGGGAAACGTGGGGGTGAGAGAGATTTTAGTTTGAAAAATTAATTAAAGAAGAGAGAGAGAGAGAGAGTAACGGGATTATAATTTATAAGGTTTTTAATAAGATTTATTTGTGTAAGATTTGGGTTTAAATGAGGATCTATTTATTTTGAAATTTGAGAAGGTATCTGTTGGGAAAAAGAAGTGAAGGACCATTGAGGTTTGGGTTAGGTTTGTTTAGGGAAAACCATTAGGGTAAAAGTATAGGTTAGGGTTTTAAAATAATTAAAATAAATATAAATATAAAAAAAACTTTGTAAACAACACTTTATATAAATACTGATATTGGCGTACAAAAGGAATTGGGTATTACATTTAATGAGCTGATGTCTTGAGGATGCATCTTCAGGCGTTCGACGGGATTTGAAGTAGTCTATAAAGACTTATCTCAAATCCTTGGCCTTTTCCTGGTCCTCTATTTGTAAGGCCATTTGCTTGGTCGCTTCCTTTTCTTCGGACGACTCCGGAGATATTTCTGCTGGTGCAAGAACCCGACGGCTTTGCACAACGATCCTCACGTCATCGAGGTTTTCGTCGGCCAGTTCTTTAGAGAGTTTGGCTAACTCATCCGCTTTGCTATTTTTCGCGCGCGGTATGCTTTCCAGGGCGTAGGAGGGAATTTGAGTCAGCAGTTGCTGCACTCTCTCGCCGTACTTCACCAACTCTAGTTTGCATGTTTGATAGTCACCGTTTATTTCTCTGACGACCGGCTAGGAGTCTCCGTATATGAAGAGTGTTTCGATTCCCATGTCGACAGCGATCTCAAGACCTGCTATCAAAGTTTCATATTCGGCTTCATTGTTCGTCCTCAGCTCTGTTAAGGAGAAGGCAAAGCGAATTATCCCTCTTTGCAGAGTCACGAAGATGAGGCATACCCCAGATTTGATTATGGGGAAGCTGCGCTTTCGCTTCTTCATGGAAAATGCTCCATCGAAGTAGAGTTCCCATCGGGTGTCACTCCCTCCTTTCTCCCTGTCGATCACATCAAACGCATGCTCGCCTGGCAATTCACAGTTTAGGGGTGAATCGGCAGGAATCGGGTGCTCAGTGATGAAGTCGGCGATGGCCTGGCCTTTCACTGTCTTGAGCGGTCGATATGTTATCGAGAATTCCATTAAGAGTAGGGCCTATTTAGCGAGCCATCCCATCAGTATGGCTCTTGACATCAAATACTTAAGAGGATCCACCTTTGATATGAGATGGACCTCATGTGCCAATGCATAGTGTCTGAGCTTCGTTATCGCGAAGATTAACGCCAGGCAGTGTTTTTCGATGGAGGAGTAGTTGTTTTCTGCTCCCAGGAGAACTCAACTCAAATAGTAGAGGGCTTTCTCCCTCCCTTGGTCTTTTCCTATACCCATAGCGCGCCTAAAGAACCTTCAAGGGCTGTTGTGTACAGGATGAGGGGCTTTCCCTTGACCGGAGCGGTCAGTACCGGCGGATTCTGCAGGTATTGCTTGATTTCGTCTAGTGCGCTTTGGCATTTGCGACCTAGACGAACGGGGTCCCCTTCTTCATCAGGTGACTGTAGGGCGACATTTGCCAAAGAGGTTAGCTATGAACCGTCGGATGTATGCGAGCTTCCCTTGGAGAGACCGCAGTTGCTTGAGAGTTCTTGGCGGAGGCATCTCCATAATTGCCTTGATCTTTGACGGGTCTATTTCGATACCCCATTGTCGTACGATGAATCCTAGGAATTTGCCTGAGGAAACTCCGAACGCGCATTTCAGGGGGTTCATCTTCAAGTTGTATTTCCGAAGGTGTTGGAACACTATCTCCAGATACTCCCTGTGCTCCTCATATGATTTGCTTTTCACCACGAGATCGTCGATATAGCATTCGACGATTTCATGTATGAGGTCATCTAAAATCTTCGTCATGGCCCTCTGATAGGTTGCGCCGGCGTTCTTCAAACCGAAAAGCATCACTTTGTAGCAGAATATGCTCAGAGGAGTCCGGAAAGCGGTATGCTTCTGGTCTTCAGGATGCATCTTTATTTGATTATACCCCGACGAGCCATCCATGAAGGAGAAGACTTCGTGAGTGGACGTGTTATCTATCATTAGCTCGGTAACCGGTACGGGAAAATCATCATTCGGACAAGCTTTGTTGAGGTCCCGAAAGTCCACGCAGATGCGCACCGTCCCGGTTTTCTTCATCACTAGGACTATGTTGGCTATCCAGTCAGGGTACTGAACTTCTTGGATGAAGCCGGAGTCGATCAGCTTCTTGACCTCGGCATTGATGCTCATTTCATGTTCGAGCCGTATTATTCTTGGTGCTTGTTTGACTGGCTTGACGTCCGGAGATATCGACAACTTATGCACCACTATTTCTGGATCTAGCCCTGGCATATCGGAATAGTTCCATGCGAAGCAGTCTTTATACTGCACAAGCACGTCTTTTAGCGTAACTACCTGCTCTTTAGACAGCATCTCACTGACGAACGTTGGCCGCGGGTCGTTTGCCGTCCCCAAGTCGATCTTTCTAAGGTTATCTGCAGTAGTATGTATCCCATCTTCCAGCTCTTTTGGAGCCGGTGGAAACTCTGAGATTGTTTCCCCCAATCAGAGCAAAATTCTGTTTTAAAATTCAAAATTTAAATTGAAGCAGCGCTTCAGATTCAGCGCTCTGCGCGCTGAGCTCCACGTGTCAAACGCAGACGCACTAGCGCCAGGTACGCTGCGCCCTAGGCAGCATAACCCCAATCAGAGCAAAGCTCTGTTTTAAAATTCAAAATTTAAAAATTGAAGCAACGCTTCAGATCCAGCGCTCTGCGCTGCGCGCCACGTGTCAAACACAAGTGCGCTAGCGCAGTTGCGCTGCGCTGCGTGCCACGTGTCAAACACGGGTGCGCTAGCGCAGTTGCGCTGCGCTCTGCGCTGCGCGCCACGTGTCGAACGCAGGTGCGCTAGCGCAAGGTGTGCCAGCGCTGGGATTAAAAATCCCCCACCGTTAGATCAAAAGATCTTCTAATAATAAATTATTAATTAATCAGAACTAAAATTCTGTTATGGAAAGATCTTTCCAATCTTATTAAAATAAGAAAATTATCTTCTGTAAAATAGAAGCCTTGGGATCAAAGATCCAACGGTGGGAAATATTCCCAAATCAATCAGAGAAAGTTCTCTTAAAAATGATTCAACAAATCAATTGGCCATATATAAAGGCCCCTAGACTTCAAGTCTAATATACAGAAAATATAGAAAAACCTCCCTAAAAACTTTGAGAAAATTCAAAGAGAGAAAAGCAAGCTTCTAGCAAAAAGATTATCATCTTCTTCAAGGTAAAGAACATAATGCTTGAACACAGAGATGAAATCATCTCATGAAAAGAAGAACTATCTTCTAAAAAGATCATAGATCTACAAAAGACCAAAGTCTTTGATATAAAAGAGATCAAAAGATCTTATTATAAACAAAAAGAAGAAGTATCCACTTCATTCACAGATCCTTGATCTACAAAGGCAGTGCCATTTTATAAATAAACAAGAACTTTAGTTCTGGAATCTTGAGGCAAAACCCTCCTTCAAAAGAACGTAAACTTTTTCTCTGATCATAAATTTGATCAAGTGCGCTCTGCGCTATTGAAAACTGTCTTGCACTCAAGAACTGCACTTTTGCGCTCATTGGACTGGCGCTAAGAACCAAAATGCGCCACGTGTCAACCGCATATGCAGCTTGCACTTTGCGCTTCTGAAACAGCGCACTGCGCTCACGGGCTGGCGCTCAGCGCCAAAACACGCCACGTGTCAACCGCATATGCAACATGCGCTTTGCGTTTCTAAAAATAGCACACTGCGCTCATGGGTTGGCGCTTTGCGCCAAGCGCGCCACGTGTCATTCACGTGTGCACCATAAACTAGCACAATGCGCTCATAAACTGGCGCAATGCACCAGTCATCTGGCGCTTAGCGCCAAGCGCGACACGTGTCCTTTTCGTGTGCGCTACTTGGCAGAAGCGCAACGCGCTCTTTAATTGGCGCACCATGTGGCGCGCTGTCAGAACACACATTGTTCTGATCTAATGCTCAACATTATTAAGAAGGCCAAGCCCAAATAAAGGCTCAACAGCCCGGAACAATAAAATGTTGAACATTTATTGGACTTAGCCCAAGACTGGCCATAAGTCCTCAACCCATATTAATTGAGCCCATCTGCTCATGAATATTTCAACAGATCTTAGTCCCAAATTGGACTATAGATCTTTCAACCAATTCAAACTAGTTCAAGGGTACATCTCTGAACTCCTCTGATATTTATCGTTGTAATCCTTCAACGTCTTCAGAGAGGTGACGGGTCCCGACAACCACACATTTCATAGACTATGACGTCTTTAAACTTGACTATGAGGTCTTTAAACTCACGGACTATGATGTCCTTAACCTTGACTGTGATGTCTTTAAACTCACGGACTATGATGTCCTTAACCTTGATTGTGAGGTCTTTAAACTCACGGACTATGATGTCCTTAACCTTGACTGTGAGATCTTTAAACTCACAGACTATGATGTCCTTAACCTTGACTGTGAGGTCTTTAAACTCATGGACTATGATGTCCTTAACCTCGACCGTGATGTCTTTAAACTAACATCGGACTGTGGAGTCCTTAAATTCACGAACTATGATGTCCTTAACCTCGACCGTGCTGTCTTTAAACTAACATTGGACTATGGGGTCCTCATACCCATGGACTATGATGTCCTTAACCTCGACCGCGATATCTTTAAACTAACAATGGACCGAGATGTCCTTAAACTAACATTGCACCACAATGTCCCTAAACTAAACAATAGGGCCCAAATGCTCTTTTGTTGGATCTAAACGATCCCATTAAGTTAATCTTAGTCTAAAATTAGACTAACGTATCCTTAATAAACGTTTAAGTTGATCTTAGTCTCAAATGAGGCTAACGTATCCTTAAACCCAACCCCCAAACCCAAATCTAAGAAAATACGGATTTGGACTAATCCACGCCCTACGGGAGACAACATAAATTAGTCTCCGTATACAATCCACGGGCAATCAAAAACAAAAAAAAACACCCACGACACGAAGTGACCATCTGGAGAAGGAGAAAGTTGTTACCGCAATGCGGTAGCGTAATTAACTGCAGGGGCTTGCGCCTGCAGGGAAGAGCGTTCCCACAATCAAAACCCCCTAAAATGAGGGGGAATCTGACGAAGTCTACTACAACGGTCGCATCCACTCACACCTTCGATACATGATGCCATAAATCAACTTGGCATCTTCGGAGAGGTGGACGGATAAAACCAAATAGCATCTGCCCCCAGACTCAGGCAAGACGTTAGTCTTTCCCGGTTTCCGGCGGTAAACAGATTCTGGCACGCCCGGTGGGACCTTTTCCTCTTTCCACTCCACACTTCGTATGTCGTGTTTCGTGAACAAGTCGCGATTTGACATGGTTGCCCTGGATTCGAGATAATAAGATTTGGTGTCTTACTCCGTGCAGAAAACAGAAGATCAATGGCTTCAAACTGCACTAACTGCAACTGCAACTCTCACTCCGTCATGTCCGGAGGAGTAACTTATGGGTCCCAAGCGGCCTCCTTTTTCACAATGCCGGTGGAAAAGATGACTCAGGCCACCACTGGATTGTTCTTCGGGACCATGCTCCCGCCAACGACCTTCAGCACTCCTGTACCATCGCAAGAAGCTCCCAAGAAGTCGGTCTTTGATCGGCTTACAACTACTGCGGCCCCCTTCAACGGGTCGTCCAGCTCCAGCACTTCAGTCTTCGCCAGATTGGGCCAAAGTTCCGGTGGGCCCATGATGAAGCCTATAATCCCAGGAAAGGTTGTTCCGAAGAGGATAGCCATCCCTGCTCCTGAAGTCGTCAAGCTGGCTTCTCCTGCCAAAGGGTCGGTCTTTACAAGATTAACCACTCCGGCTTCTGCTCCAAATTTTATCTTTGACAGATTAAATCCTGTTACTCAACAGACCTCAATCTTCAATAGACTGACAACGACAACTGCTGACCAACACAGAGGGCATGAGAGAGTCACCCCTATGGTTGAGGCAATCCCATCAGCACGACATGCTCGCCGTTGTCACTAGCGCCGAGTAAGGAAGGCTGGGGGCAACTCCCCTACTGGACTAACTCCGCCAGCTCTTATGGTGGAAATCAATGCTGCTGTTCCAACCGGGAACAGTTTTGAACCGCTTAAGAGGGTCCGCAAGAACTCTCCAACTGCCGTGCTGAAAAAATCTCCTCCACCTGTAGAGAAGGTTACAGAAACGAAATCGGAGCAGCCCGCTCAACAGCTGTCCTCCAAAGTTTATAAAGTCAGGCGACGGGTCCAGAAGTCGGTGATTGATCAAGACTATCCTCGCCGACAGAAAAAGCTGAAGGTTCAGCAGGAAGAGAACCGTCCTGGCAAGCCACAAAGGACTACAACTACCCGGGTGCCCACTGCAATGGCCCCCTCAACGTCAACCGCTCAAAAGAGAAGGAGGCCAGAGAAAGCCCATATGATTACGGCGGACCACAAAGATGCCGAGCCCAAACGCCCCAAGTCTGGGGGCATAAGGGTGCATACTGTTTACATGGATTCCGGAAAAGAGGAAAGCCGCGCTTCGACGGGTCACCGACCACTCACCCGATCAGTGACAAAAGCCCAGGAGCAGCAATAGAATCTTCAAGAAATGCTGATGCAAATGGCCACACTCACCGGGCCAAAAGAAAGCCCGGAGGCGTCATCAGAGCAGCGTCATGAACAAGAAACCGATGCTGACTTCCTCCACAAAGTCCTCGAAAAGAAGGAAAGAGAAGTAGCAGAACAAGCTGCCAACATAAAACGAATGGCGCTTCTCTTCCAAGATATGGTTGGGATGATGTTACAGCCGGAACTTCCACGTGAAGACCCTCCGATCATCATTGAAGACGACAGAGGGGAGACGTCGAACCCTCCTCCGGCTCTCTCAGCAGCTAAAGAGGAAACCATTTCCAAGGCCGCTCTGGATGACTATATTGCTCAGCAAATACGAGCTCACCAGGCGAATGAAACGGCCGGCCAAGTCGTTAAAACTGGACGACCGTATCCAGGCTGGTATGACTAAATAAGTACCCGCCGGGATACACGATCCCTTCATGTATACAAAGGGACAGGCGATCCACACCAGCATGTCGCTCAATTCAGAGCTTTGTGCGGCAACACCGGGGGTGATGATAAACTTCTGCTCCGCCAGTTTGTTGGTAGCTTGTCTGAAACAGCCTTTGATTGGTATTCGGAACTGCCCAACGACTCTGTCAAAACTTTTACAGAGATGGAATTGTTGTTCATCCAACGTTTTGCGAGCGCTAGCGAACGTACCCCAATCATGGCATTGATCAATGCCAGGGTAAAACCTGGAGAAACATGGGTTCAGTACGCGATACGGTGGTGGAATCTATGGTCAAAGTGCGAGCAGCGCATTGAAGAAGCGCCTGCGGTAGGCATGTTCGTGGGTACTCTTGATCCGCAGGCAACCACTTCGCAATTCATGATGTTCTTCAAGCCAACTACTTTCCAGGCTTTGATCGACAAGCTGGCTCAAATGGACCAGATGGGCCATAGTCCTTCCTCTTCAAAGACGGAGTCTTAGAATGAAAAGGGCAAAGGGAAAGCAACCTTCGTCGCCAATGCTCAACAACAGCCAAGCAACTTAAAGCCGGTTGTTCGCCAAAACAACATGCGTCCACGTCCATCCCTCGAGGAGAGACTGGGACGTCAAACGAGGGGACTGTTCGAGCTGGCAGTGCGCAACAGACTCATCAATCTACCGGATCCAAAATGTCCGTTGCAGCCAAGCGATGTCAACAATCCTAATTACTGCCCTTACCACCAAGCAATAAGCCATCTAATCGAAGATTGCTTCATCTTCAAAGGCTGGATTGAGGATCAATACCAACAAGGCAACTTCGCATTATCCGAAAACTGGAAGGTGAAACCGCCACAACCTCATGCCCTTAAAAGGTGGACATGCCGGGGGCATCGTGCTCATTCATAAGAGAAAGCCCCATGGACCGAAAAGTCCTTAAACTAGAAATTCGCCTCAAATACGTCGACAATGGACTGCTATGTCCTAAAACTGGCTACGGACCGAAATGTCCTAAAACTAACAATGGACCGCAATGTCCTAAAACTTGCAATTGACCGAGACATCGATAAACTACTATAAACGGTAGCATCCCGAAGCTGTTAAAAAAAATGGTACGTCCATAAGCAGAATGGGCACAGATGAAAACCCGAAAGGGCTCCGTGACTAAAAACAGCAGGACTACCGGCGAGTTTTATGAAAACCCGAAAGGGCGCAATCTCGTTAAAAGACACTTACAAGGTCCTCTCGACCCTGTAAGGAGAAACCACCTGCGTGAGATCCTTACGACTCATAAGGGAGCAACACACTTAGGGATCCCCATGATGCCTAAGGAGAATATACACTTACAAGATCCTTATGACTCGTGAGGAGAAACCTCTTATGAGACCCTCACGGCTCATAGGATTCAAAAGCCTTAAGCTACAGGGATCTAAACCTGTTCTTAATCCATCACAATCTCCAATGCTGCCCTACAAGCGGTTCAATATTGACCTTTGTATACAATCCACGAGCGCGAATAAACATTTCCCTAACAAAGTCCCACCCGTACTAGGGATATGTTCACACAATGGACAACCCTTATAAGTCCTCTCGACTTATAAGGAGAAAATACTTTTATAAGATCCTTACGACTTATAAGAGAACACACACTTAGGAATCCTCACGATTCCTAAGGAGAAAACGCACCTATGAGATCCTCACGACTCGTAGGGAGAAATGCCTTTATGAGACCCTTACGGCTCGTAAAGTCAAAAGCCTTAGTCAACAGGATCCTAACCCTGTTCGCTAAGCCACTTTTTTCGACATCGACATAGGCAAATGATGATTCGCTCCTGGCAATATCCCAGTTGTAGCGATACTGATGCCGAAATCGGTGTCCAAACCCAAACTCGCAGCGAAAAGCCAGCGAACCATAAATGCATATGAAATAGCCGAAATGATGGGGCAACTTACAACAAAATCAGCAAGTAAAAATGTATGCATACAAAATAGCCGAAATGATGGGGCAACTTGCAACAAAATCAGCAAGTAAAAATGTATGCATATAAAATAGCCGAAATGATTGGGCAACTTGCAACAAAATCAGCAAGTAAAAATGTATGCATATAAAATAGCCGAAATGATTGGGCAACTCGCAATAAAAAAGCAGCAAGTAAATAAAACAGATAGCCGAAATGATTGGACACCGCGAAAAATAGCCGAAATGATTGGGCAATCGCGACTTTCACGATATAAAAGCTGAAATGATAGACATCGCGGAAAGAAATAAAAAAATGAAATAAAATGAAACTTTTTGCCCTACGGGTGAGATCACATCGATCCCTCTATACAATCCAGGGACACAAACAAAAAGGGAACTGTACTTTCCTACCAGGCTCCATAAAAAAAAGAAAGCCAAGTCTCGATGGCAGTATCTACAGCCTGGAGACTCACAACGGCTTTCCTCCTCATTCCAGCAGGATTCGAATGCGACAATCAACCTCGGAGCCATGGCAAAATCACAGCTCCACCTCAGCATTCGTCTTGTTACACCAGACGCAATGTCAACAATGGCGTTCTTTCGCAGTCCAGCAGGATATAGACGCAACGTCAACGAAAGACCCCATGGTTGAAACAAAGCAGAGTGATGGCAAAATCCCAGCTCCACCTCAGCATTCGTCTCGTTACAGCAGACGCAATGTCAACAATGGCATTCCTTCATAGTCCAGCACGATGCAGATGCAACGTCAATGAAATACCTCACGGTCGAAACAAAGCGGAGTGACGACAAAATCCCAGCTCCACCTTAGCATTCGTCTCGTTACAACAGACGCAGTGTCAACAGCGGCGTTTCTTCTCAACTCCAGCAGGATACAGATACAACACCAACAACCTAAGGTTAAAACAACGGAGCCACGGCAAATTCCCTAGTTCCAGGTCCTAACGGTTCACAGGCAACCTAGGAACCACCTCGACGTTCGTCTCGATACAGTAGACGCGATGTCACCCCAGCGTTCTTCCCCCAGCAGGATTCGGACGCCCCAAAACAACGAAGCAAAGGCAATATTCCTAGCTTCAAAGTCTTGACGGCAACTCATATAAAACCTGAAAGACTATCGGAGATCATCCCACACCAGTGCGGAGTGGTCACCACCTCTACATTCGTCTCGTTACAGCAGACGCAATGCCAGTAAATGAAGCAAAGGCAATATTCCTAGCTTCAAAGTCTTGACGGCAACTCATATAAAACCTAAAAGACTATCGGAGATCATCCCACACCCACGCGGAGTGGTCACCACCTCGACGTTCGTCTCGATACAGCAGACGCAACGCCAAAGCAAATGAAGCAAAGGCCAAATTCCTAGCTTCAGGGTCTTGATGGCAACTCATATAAAACCCGAAAGACTACCAGAGATCATCCCATACCAGCGCGGAGTGGTCACCACCTCGACGTTCGTCTCGATACAGCAGACGAGATGTCACCACAGCGTCCTTCCTCCAGCAGGATTCGGACACGCCAAAGCAAACGAAGCGAAGGCCAAATTCCTAGCTTCAAGGTCTCGACGGTAACATATATAAAACCTGAAAGACTACCGGAGATCATCCCACATGGAGTGGTCACCACCTCGACGTTCGTCTCGATACAGCAGACGAGATGTCACTACAGTGTTCTTCCTCCAACAGGATTCAGACACGCCAAAGCAAACGAAGTGAAGTCCAAATCCTTAGCTTCAGGGTCTTGACGGTAACTTATATAAAACCAGAAAGACTACCGGAGATCATCCCACATGGAGTGGTCACCACCTTGACATTCGTCTCGTTACAGCAGACGCAATGCCAGCGAATGAAGCAAAGGCAATATTCCTAGCTTCAGGGTCTTGACGATAACTCATATAAAATCTGAAAGACTATCGGAGATCATCCTGTTCCCCTCCGAATGACGCGGCGGAGACGCGGTGGACGTCTTGCCTGAAATTCGGGGCAAATGCTATTTGGTTTTATCCGTCCATCTCTCCGAAGATACCAAGTTGATTTATGGCACCGTGTATCGGAGGTTTAGATGGATGCGGTCGATGTAGCAGACTTCGTCAGATTCCCGCTCGCTTGAGGGGTTTTTGATTGTGGGGACGCTCTTCCCTGCAGGCGCAAGCCCCTGCAGTTAATTACGCTACCGCATCGCGATAGCCACTTTCTCCTTCTCCATATGTTCACTTCGTGTCGTGTGTGTTTGTTTTGTTTGTGGATGCCCGTGGATTGTATACGGAGACTAAGTTATGCCGTCGCCCGTAGGATGTGGGTTAGTCCAAATCCGTATTTACTTAGATTTGGGTTTGATGTTTTAGTTTAAGGATACGTTAGCCATATTGAGACTAAGATCAACTTAAACTTTTGTTAAGGATACGTTAGCCTAATCTCCAGACTAAGATCAACTTAACGGGATCGTTTGGATCCGACAAGAGAGCAATTGGCTCTATTGTTTAGTTTAATGACATTGCGGTCGATTTCCAGTTTAGGGACATGGTGGTCCATGCTCCCCCAATCAGAGTAAGGCTCTGTTTGAATTTTGAAAATTCAAATTTTGGAAGCAACGCTTCAAATTCCGAGCATTGCGCGCAACGCGCCGCGTGTCAGAAGTTGATACGTTAACGCAACGCCCGAGGCAGTGTGTCCAATCAGAGCAAGACTCTCTTAAAAAATAAAATAAAAGTATGCAACGTTCAGATTGCGCAATCGCTGCGTTGCGCGACACGTGTCTGCGCAGTTGCGCAAACGCAACTGCTTAAGCACAGTTGCGCAAGCGCTGCGCTGCGCGACACGTGTTTGCGCAGTTGCGCAAGCACTGTTGCGCAAGCGCCGCACGGCGCGGCACGTGTCTGCGCAGTTGTGCAAACACGGCCGCTGCGCGACACGTGTCTGCGCAGTTGTGCAAACGGCCGCTGCGCGACACGTGTCTGCGCAGTTGCGCAAACGCCGCGCTGCGCGACACGTATCTGCGCAGTTGCGCAAGCGCTGCGCTGTGCGACACGTGTCACGCACTGGGGAGTTGTGCAAAAAAAAAACAGAATAAAGATTTAAAGAAATCCTTTCTGTTCTTGATTAAAACAAGAAAATCTTCTTCTGTAAAACAGGGGCCTTGGATCAAAGATCCAACGGTGGGGAAAATTCCCCAAATCACTCAGAAAAAAGATCTCTTTAACAAATTTAACTAATTTATGAGCACTATAAAAAGGACCCCAGACCTCATTTCAAGAGAATCATCATCTGGCAAAAAAAAAAGGGAAGAAAGAGAACTCTTGAGAATTCTTGAAGAACACAAAAAAGAAGGTAAAACCTTTAAAAAAGAAAATTCTCTTGGGAACAGATCATTGATCTAAGAACAAGATCATGGATCTTCAATAAATAAATAAATAAGTAAATACAATGAAAAAAGTAGTGCCTTGCACTTGTTATGAACCCTTGGTTCTCTGAAATAAGGAAAAACAAGAAAAGAAGAAAAAACTTGTTTTTCTTTAGATCAAAAGATTAAAAAGTGCTCTGCACTTCTGTTTCTTGAAGATTCTTAATGCAATGCATTGCTTGAAGGGCCAGGCCCAAATCAAAAAGACCTAACAGGCCAAAATAAATTGCAGAGCAATAAAAGGGAGAGCCCAAATGAAATTGATGCTCTGCATCATTTATAAAGGGCAGAGCCCAAAACAAATTGATGCTCTGCATCTTTTCTGGGCAAAGCCCAAATAAAAATAAAAACAAATGCAAATAAAATATTGGACACTTTTAACTGGAGTTAGCCCAATCGTGGCCATAAGTCCTTAAACTAAATTAACTGAGCAAAACGGCTCTCCTAAACCAATCCACATCCGGTTCAAGGGTACATCTCCGAACTCCTTTGATATCCATCGTTGTAATTTCTCAACGACGTCAAAGAGGTGACGGGTCCCAACGACCACACACCCATATGGACTGCGGGGTCCTTAAACTCGTGGACCGAAACGTCCTTAAACTAATATCGGACCGAAACGTCCTTAAACTAATATCGGACCGAGACGTCCTTAAACTAATGTCGGACCGAAACGTCCTTAAACTAATTTCGGACCACCACGTCCCTAAACTGGAATACAGACCACCACGTCTTTAAACTAGAACATAGATCACCATGTCCCTAAACTGGTAATGGACCGCAACGTCCTTAAACTATCTATGGACCACCACGTCTCTAAACTGGAATACGGACCGCTACGTCCTTAAAATGGCGATGGACCGAAACGTCCTTAAACTAATAATGGACCACTACGTCCCTAAAGTAGAACATGGACCACCACGTCCCTAAACTGGAGCAATAGAGCCTCCAAATGATCTTTTGTCGGATCTAAACGGTCCCGTTTGAGTTGATCTTAGCCCCAAATACGGCTAACATATCCTTAAACATGCAAATGGACTATAAAACTCGAAATCAACCTTGGTTCAAGGGTACATCTCTGAACTCCTCTGACATTTGCCGTTGTAATCCTTCAACGACATTAGAGAGATGACGAGTCCCGATGGCCAGATATTAAATGGATTATCACGTTAAGTTGATCCTAGTCTCAAACAGAACTATCGTATCCTTAACGAACGTTTGATCTTAGCTGCAACGCGACTAATGCATCCTTAAACTAAAAACACCAAACCCAAATCTAAGTAAACACGGATTTGGACTAATCCACGTCCTACGGGCGACGACATTATTCAGTCTCCGTATACAATCCACGGGCAACCACAAACAAAACAAACACACACGACACGAAGTGAAATTCTGGAGAAGGAGAAAGTTGTTACCTCGATGCGGTAGCGTAATTAACTGCAGGGGCTTGCGCCTGCAGGGAAGAGCGTCCCCACAATCAAAAACCCCTCAAGCGAGGGGGAATCTGACGAAGTCTGCTGCATCGGCCGCATCCGTCTAAACCTCCGATACACGGTGCCATAAATCAACTTGGCATCTTCGGAGAGGTGGACGGATAAAACCAAATAGCATCTGCCCCGAATCTCAGTGTCAGGACACCGCGGTCCTGTGCGCCGTCTTTCGGAAGGGAACAGTCCATCATTCTCGTTTAGGGACGAACATTAGTTTAAGGACATTTCGGTCCAACGTTCCCGTTTTGGGACGAATATTAGTTTAGGGACATTTCGGTCCACGAGTTTAAGGACCCCGCAGTCCGTGTTGATGTATGGTTGTCGGGACCCGTCACCTCTCTGACGTCGTTGAAGGATTACAATGATAGGAGTCAGAGGAGTTCAGAGATGTGCCCTCGAACCGGATGTAAACTGATTTAGGAGAGCAGCCGTGCTCAGTCAATTTAATTTGAGGACTTACGGCCATGATTGGGCTAAGTCCAGTTGGGAATACTCAACGTTTTTATTTATCTTTGGCTTATTAGGCCTGTGCTAGGGCCTTGCCCCTTTTTAATAATGCACTGCATTTTGTTCTGGCCTGCTAGGCCTTTTTTATTTGGGCTCTGTCCCTTTATTTATGATGCAGAGCATCTGTCTTTGTTTGGGCTCTGCCCCCTTTTTTTTTAAATAATGCATAGCATTTAATTAGGCATGTTAGGCTTTTTTTTAATTGGGCTTGGCCCTTCTGCAAATAATACAGTGCATTAATTACCTGACAGTGACTTGTCAGGCGCTTTGCGCCAATTATTGAGCGCATGCGCTTGTGGTGGTGACACGTGTCACGCTCTGGTGAGCGCAAGCGCAACAGCGCAGTGCGCTGCGCCAGTGCGCTACTGACATGTGGCGCGCTCTGGTGAGTTGCGCCAACTTTAAAGAGCAATGCTCTGTCTTAAAAGTGCACAGCGCAAGTGGTCTTGGAGCTGACACGTGGCGCTCCCTGGTGGCTTGCGCCAACCCAGGAGCGCAACAGTGCAGTTTTATAAGTGCAAGGCACCGTTTCAATAACTTGATCCAATTTTGGATTCAAGAAAAGAATCTTTAAGATTCCAGAACTAACGGTTCACAAAAAAGTGCAAGGCACTGTTATTATTTAGTTTTTATTGTAGATCATTGATTTTGTTCTTAGATCAATGATCTATTCAGAAGAAGTTCTTCTTGAATAAAGGTTTTTACCTTCTTTGTTCTTGAGTTCTTCTCACAATCTTTCAAAGTTCTCTCTGTTTTGTTTTTGAAGTTCTTGATGTTCTCAATGTTCATCCCTTTTGAATTGGGGTCTAGGGGCCTTTATATAGTGCCCACAAATTTGTTAAGTTTGTTAAAGAGATCATTCTCTGAGTGATTTGGGGAATTTTCCCCACCGTTGGATCTTTGATCCAAGGGCTTCTGTTTTACAGAAGACAATCTTCTTGTTTTAACAAGAACAGAAAGATCTTATTAGAATTTTAATTCTGTTTGGCGCAAATGCACCAGCGCTTGACACGTGTCACACAGCGCAGAGCGCAGCGCGACTGCGCTGCCACGTGGCGGGCAGCGCAGAGCGCAGCGTGACTGCGCTAGCGCAACTGCGCTGCCACGTGTCGCGCAGCGCAGAGCGCAGATCAGCTGAAACGTTGCTTCTTTATTAAAATTTGAATTTTATTTGAAAACAGAGCCTTGCTCTGATTGGGGAAACAGAAGCGTTGCTTCATCTCCCGCTTTGGAATTTGAACAGGGCTTTGCTCTGATTGGGGTAAATAAATGCCCCCCACCGTTGCGCTTACGTGGCCCTCCAAACGTGAGCGCAGCGGTGGCAGAATTCCAACCGTCGCGGCAGCTCTTGGAATTTGAAAAGTCATTTGATGCCTATAAATAGGACCTTTGGTCCCTTAGATGATTTTTCATCTCTTCAGAAGAATTTTTATTCAAAACCTTGCTCTCTTGTTTAAGCATTTTTTTTAAAAGTTCAAACTCTAGAGAATTTTAGGTAAATATTTGGATTAAATTAAATCAATTTTAAGAGCCTTGCTCTCAATAGATCCCTGATCTAAAGAAGACCCATTTAGGGTTTTACTTAGCAGAGTTTTGCTCTAAAGGGGTCTAAAGAGAACTAAGGGGAACTCTATTAGAGTTCCATTAATAAAGTTCTGTTCTCCTGAGAGGATTTTATTTGTAACTTCTTGATTCATTGATGGAGCTTTACTCCTTTTTAAATCATATAGCAAAACTCTTACGAGTTGCTAATTTTGTCGATCTTCTTTTATAGGAGTGATGGACGCCCATATGTACGATCTCGACGAGATTATCTTCTACGGGGACATCCGCCGACTCGGCCCTTCCCAAAATCGAGAATTTACCAATGCCGAATGTGCAGAGATCATGAGTCTCTTCGACGCGTACAACGGTCAACTGCTTCCTCGGCGCTCCCCTCTGTTGAAGCTTATTGTGGGAGCCATCTGGGAAGCGTTTCCCCTATTCTTTACCGGCATGCCGCTTAGAGCCTTGGACGCCGCCGAGGACAAGGTGCAGTCAGTGTACCTGATGAACCTAATCTCGAAGAGACGGCGAGACAATTTTGTCGATCTCTTGCATCAGGCTTTTCAACGGTCCGCCATTCTTGCTGCCTATTGGAGGGTGGAGGACATCAGTGGGGATCCCGACGCCCGTGCTCGCGAAAGGAAGCACACTAGGATGGTTCGCCAGGCTTGGAAAGTTCTGGACAAGGTCACTTATGAGTTCCTCAATCCCTGTCCTGGATTTGAGGTTTTGCCATTGTAACCATCTCAATAATGTTTTTGTCTATTTCTTTATAATTGAAAGAACCTTTTGCAATATGAATGGAAATTTTTTTATTTCAGCTTGTCTTGTTTCTCGCTCTGAGTCTTTTGCACATGCATGAATAGAGGTGTCTCGAACGCTTGATCAAATGCAAATCGGATGTTCTTTCTGTTGCTTTCTTCTTTCTTTGATTATCAGTATGTTGTCTTAGTAAACATGGTCGATAGATGATAGAGCGAGTATAGTGATGGCTTAAGTTGCAGGTTCAGATCTGTTGCCTAAGACTTTTCAATTCTATGAGCCGTGAGGGTCTCATAGAGACTTTTTCTCCCTGCGGATCGAGAGGATCTCGTAGGTGGATTTTCTCCTTAGGAGTCGTGAGGATTCCTAAGTGCGTTTTCTCTTATAAGTCATAACGATCCTATAAGAGAATTTTCCCTCTTACGAGTCGAGAGGACCCGTAAACGGTTGTTTCCCTCCTTGTCGAGATTCGACTTTGGAGAGTGAGACCCGTGGATAGTATGCAAGAGATCGTTTTAGACCGACCTGTAGGGTCCCAGTGCTCAGGAAACAAGTTTTTTAATCCCCGCTGCCTAAGGCTTTATCTTGCAAGTTGAGACGAATCGGGAATTTCTTGTGGAGACACTGGTTTCTCTGCGAGCCGACGCGAATCAGGAGGCTCTCATCAAGGACGCTAGTTTCCCTGAATCGAGGAGTTTGCCAGGGACACTGGTTTCCCTGGGCTTGAAACGAATCGATATATTCCTGCAAAGACGCTAGTTTCTCTGCAGATCGACGCGAATCAGGATGTTCTTGTCAAGGACACTGGTTTCCCTGAGTCGAAGTATTTTGCCGAGGACGCTAGTTTCCTCGGGGTTGAAACGAATCGGTGTATTCCTGCGGAGACACTGGTTTCTCTGCGGGCCGACGCGAATCAGGAGGCTCTCATCATGGACGCTAGTTTCCCTATATTGAGGTATTTGCCAGGGACACTGGTTTCCCTGGGGTTGAAACGAATCGATGTATTCTTGCAAAGACGCTAGTTTCTCTGCGGGTCGATGCGAATCAGGATGTTCTCGTCAAGGACATTGGTTTCCCTGAGTCGAAGGATTTTACCGAAGACACTGGTTTCTTCGGGGTTGAAACGAATCGGAGTATTCCTGCGGAGACGCAGGTTTCTCTGCGGGCCGACGCGAATCAGGAGGCTCTCATCAAGGACGCTAGTTTCCCTAAATTGAGGTATTTGTTAAGGACACTGGTTTCCCTGGGGTTGAAACGAATCGATATATTCCTGCAAAGACGCTAGTTTCTCTGCGGGTCGACGCGAATCAGGATGTTCTCGTCAAGGACACTGGTTTCCCTGAGTCGAATGATTTGGCCGAAGACACTGGTTTCTTCGGGGTTGAAACGAATCGGAGTATTCCTGCGGAGACGCTGGTTTCTCTGCGGGCCGACGCAAATCAGGAGGCTCTCATCAAGGACGCTAGTTTCCCTAAATTGAGGTATTTGTTAAGGACACTAGTTTCCCTGGGGTTGAAACGAATTGATATATTCCTGCAAAGACGCTAGTTTCTCTGCGGGTCGACGCAAATCAGGATGTTCTCGTCAAGGACACTAATTTCCCTGAGTCGAAGGATTTTACCGAGGACGCTAGTTTCCTCGAAGTTGAAACGAATCGGAGTATTCCTGCGGAGACACTGGTTTCTCTGCGGGACGACACGAATCAGGAGGCTCTCATCAAGGACGCTAGTTTCCCTGAATTGAGGTTTTTTCCAGGGACACTGGTTTCCCTGGGGTTGAAATGATTCGATGTATTCCTGCAAAGACGCTAGTTTCTCTGCGGGTCGACGCGAATCAGGATGTTCTCGTCAAGGACACTGATTTCCCTGAGTCGAAGGATTTTGCCGAGGACACTAGTTTCCTCGAAGTTGAAACGAATCGGAGTATTCCTGTGGAGACATTGGTTTCTCTGCGGGCCGACGCGAATCAGGAGTCTCTCATCAAGGATGCTAGTTTCCCTGAATTGAGGTATTTTCCAAGGACACTAGTTTCCCTGGGGTTGAGACGAATCGAGGTGTTCCTGCAAAGACGCTAGTTTCCCTGTGGGTCGACACGAATCAGGATGTTCTCGTCAAGGACACTGGTTTCCCTGAGTCAAAGGATTTTGCCGAAGACACTGGTTTCTTCGGGGTTGAAACGAATATGGGTGTTCCTGCGGAGACACTGGTTTCTCTGCGGGCCGACGCGAATCAGGAGTCTCTCATCAAGGACGCTAGTTTCCCTGAGTTAAGGTAGTTTCCAAGGACACTGGTTTCCCTGGGGTTGAGACGAATCGATGTATTCCTGCAAAGATGCTAGTTTCTCTGCGGGTTGACGCGAATCGGGAGGCTCTCATCAAGGACGCTAGTTTCCCTGAATTGAGGTATTTGCCAGGGACACTGGTTTCCCTGGGGTTGAACTGATCTGTGGCGGTCTTTCAGGTTTTATATAAGTTACCGTCAAAACCGTGAAGCTAGGAATTTGATCTTCGCTTCGTTTACTGGCACTGCGTCTGTTGCATCAAGACGAATGTCATGGTTGTCTCTAGGTTGTTGGTGAACCATCGAGATTTGGCTTTATTTCCTGACGGAGCCTATTGGGAAGGTATGGTTCAGTCTTTGTTTGCGCCCTTAGATTGTATACAGGGATCGATGTGATCTCAACTGTAGGGCAAAAGTTTCATTCATTTTTTTTATTGTTTTATTTCCGCGATGCTCTATCATTTCAGCTTTTATATCACGAAAGTCGCGATTGCCCAATCATTTCGGCTATTTTTTGCGGTGCCCAATCATTTCGGATGTTTATTTTATTTTCACTCGCTGCTTTTTATTACGAGTTGCCCCATCATTTCGGCTATTTCATATGCATGAGTTTTTACTTGCTGCTTTTTATTGCAGGTTGCCCCATCATTTCGGCTGTTTATTATGCATGTGCGGCCTACTGGCTTTTCGCCGTAAACCTGAAATTAGACACCGATTTCGGTATCAGCACAGCTACAACTGGGATATTGCCAGGAGCGAATCATCATTTGCCTCTGTCGATGTCGAACAAAGGTGGCTTAGTGAACAGGGTTAGGGTCCTGTCAACTAAGGCTTTTGACTTCATGAGCCCTAAGGGTCTCACAAAGGTATTTCTCCCTACAAGTCGTGAGGATCTTGTATGTGTGTTTTCTCCCTAGGAATCGTGGGGATTCCTAAGTGTATGTTCCTCTGTAAGTCGTAAGGATCCTACAAGAGGGTTTTCTCCTTGTAAGTCGAGAGGACTTACAAGGGTTGTTCACCATGCAAACATATTCCCAGTCACGGATGGGACTTGGTTAGGGAAATGTTTATTCGCGCCCGTAGATTGTATACAAGGGTCAGTATTAAGCCGCTTGTAGGGCAATATCGAAGGTTGTGAGGGTTGCTTAAGCACAGTTTTCGGTCTCTGTAACTTAAGACTTTCAAATCTTATGAGCCGTGAGGGTCCCATAAGAGAGTTCTTCTTACGAGTCGTGAGGATCTCGCAAGTGTATTTTCTCCTTAGGAATCGTGGGGATCCCTAAGTGTGTTGCTCCCTTGTGAGTCGTAAGGATCCCACGCGGGTGGTTTCTCCTTACAAGGTCGAGAGGACCTTATAAGTGTCTTTTAACGAGGTTGCGCCCTTTCGGGTTTCACAAACACTCGCCGGTAGTCCTGCTGTTTTTACTCACGGAGCCCTTTCAGGTTTTCATCCGTGCCCATTTTGCTTATGGACATACCGTTTTTTTGTTTTTTTTATTCTCTTCTTCTTCTTTTTTACAAGGTCACGCCCTTTCGGGTTTTCACAAACACTCGCCGGTAGTCCTGCTGTTTTTACTCACGGAGCCATTTCGGGTTTTCATCCGTGCCCATTTTGCTTATGGACATACCGTTTATTATATATATATATATATTTTTTATTTATCTCGTCAGCCTAAGGATGCTGCAGTAGTAGTTTAAAAACGTTTCGGTCCTTCGTTAGTTTAAGGACGTTTCGGTCCGCCATTAGTTTAAGGACGTTTCGGTCCGTCATTAGTTTAAGGACGTTTCGGTCCGTTCAGGAGAAGGCCGGCTACTACTTACAGAGCTTGAGCTTAGGAAGATAGTGAACGGACATAGTCATCATCATCTATCATTGACCTAGGCTGTGGCTCATCAAGCGTAGTATTTCTTCAGGAAGCGACTGTTTATTGGCCTAAAAGGCCTTTCACCGTGCATATCCATGAGTAGATAGGCTCCACCCTGGTAGACCTTGTCTATTATGTACGGCCTTCATAGTTCGGCTCGAATTTTCCCCGCTTGGCGCGATTGGGGATCATAGGTCTTTTGACTACTAGCACGAATTTGCCTTGGCGGAATGTTCTCGGCCGGGTCAATCTTTCATATGAGTGCGTCATCTTTGCTTTATAAGCTTCTAGATTTTGTTGCGCTATAAGCCGGTTTTCATCAAGGGCATCAAGCTCCTCAAGCCGAAGGTGAGCATTTTCTTCGTCCGTCAGCTCATAGTGGACTGCCACTCGTAGATAGGGTAACTCGATCTCGAGGGGGAGTACTGCTTCCGTACCGAATACCAACGCATACGGCGTTGTGTTTGTGGCCGTTTTGAACGTAGTTCGATACGCCCAAAGAGCTTCTTTCAGTCTCTCATGCTAGTCCTTCTTATTTCGGGACACCGTCTTCTTCATGATTTTTGTCAAGGTCTTATTGAAAGCTTCAGCTAGACCGTTAGCTCGCGGATTATAAACTGATGAATATCTCCAGTCTATATTATGCTGCTGTGCGAAGCGACTGATCTTGTGGCTTCTGTAGGCTGGCCCGTTATCGGAGATGATCCGTCGTGGAGTTCCAAACCGGTAAATGACGTGCGTTTTGAAGAAATGGAGGATATTCTCCGTCTTCACTTCCCTCAGCGGTACTGCTTCTGTCCATTTGGAGAAGTAGTCAGTCGTCGCCAAGATAAAACGATGTCCTCTAGACGATGCTGGTTCGATGGGACCGACTATGTCAGTTCCCCACATCTCAAACGGCCAGCTATCCACCGTTGGATGTAGTGGATTTGGATGCTGGTGGATGAAATCCCAATGGATTTGGCATGAGTGGCATTGCTTCGCATATTCGAGGCAGTCCTGAATCATCATGGGCCAATAGTAGCCCATCCATTTGATCTTCAACTTCATCTTTGGTCCTGCTTGGTGTGAACCACAGATTCCGTCATGGACTTCCTGAATAACTCTTTCTGCTTCGTCAGGTCCTAGGCATCTCAGCCACAGAGAATCAAATGACCTCTTGTACAGAGTATCATTGATGAAGGCGAAAGACAGAGCTCGTTTCATGAGCTGATGTCTCGAGGACGCATCTTCAGGCGTTCGACGGTATTTGAAGTAGTATATGAAGACTTCTCTCCAATCCTCGGCCTTTTCCCGGTCTTTTATTTGCAGGGTCGTCTGTTCAGTCACTTCCTTTTCTTCGGATGATTCCGGAGATATTTCTGCTGGGGCAAGCACCCGACGACTTTGTACCACAATTCTGACGTCATCGAGGTTCTCGTCAGCCAGTTCTTTAGCGAGCTTGGCCAATGCATCCACTTTGCTGTTTTCCGCATGCGGTATGTTTTCCAAAGTGTAAGAAGGGATTTGGGTCAATAGTTGTTGCACCTTTTCGCCGTACTTCACCAACTCTGGTTTGCACGTTTGGTAATCGCCATTTACTTGACTGATGACCAGCCGGGAGTCTTCATATATGAGGAGGTTTTCAATTCCCATGTCGATGGCGATCTCGAGGCCTGCTATCAAAGCTTCGTATTCGGCTTCATTGTTCGTCCTCGTCTCTGTTAAGGAGAAGGCAAAGCGCATTATCCCTCCTTGTGGAGTTACGAAGATGAGGCCTACCCCCGACTTGATTATAGGGGTGCTTTGTCTGTGCTTCTTCATGGAAGATGCTCCATCGAAATAAAGCTCCCATCGGGTATCACCTCCGTCGATCGCGTCAAACGCATGTTCGTCTGGCAGATCGCAATTCAGAGGAGAATCACCAGGTATCGGATGCTCAGCGAAGAAGTCGGCAATGGCCTGGCCTTTCACTGCTTTGAGAGGTTGATAGGTTATCGAGAACTCCGTCAAGAGTAGGGCCAATTTAGCGAGCCGCCTTGTCAATATGGCCTTTGACATTAAATATTTAAGGGGATCCACCTTCGAAATGAGACGAACTTCGTGCGCCAATGCATAGTGCCTGAGCTTTGTTATCGCGAAGATCAATGCCAGGCAGTGTTTTTCAATAGGGGAATAGTTGCTTTCTGCCCCCAGCAGAATTCGACTTAAGTAGTAGAGTGCTCTTTTTTTCCTCTGGTCATTCTCTTGCGCCCATAATGTGCCTGAAGAACCTTCAAGGGCGGTCGTATAGAGAATGAGAGGCTTTCTATTGACCGGAGCAGCCAGCACTGGCGGGTCCAGCAGGTACTGCTTGATTTCGTCCAACGCGTCTTGGCATTTATGATCCCAGACGAACAGGGTTCCCTTCCTCATCAGGTGGCTGTAAGGACGACACTTGCCTGAAAGGTTGGCTATAAATCGCCGTATGTACGCGAGCTTCCCTTGGAGAGACCGCAACTGCTTAAGAGTCCTTGGCGGAGGCATTTCCATGATCGCCTTGATCTTCGACGGATCTATCTCGATGCCTCGGTGTCAGACGATGAATCCCAGGAATTTGCCCGAGGAAACTCCGAATGCACACTTAAGAGGGTTCATCTTCAAGTTGTATTGTCGAAGGCGTTGAAATACGGTCTTCAGATGTTCTAAATGCTCCTCGTATGATTTGCTTTTAACCACGAGGTCTTTGATATAACATTCGACGATTTCATGTATAAGGTCATCGAAGATCTTCGTCATGGCCCTCTGATAAGTGGCACCGGCATTCTTTAGACCGAAAGGCATCACCTTGTAGCAGAATATACCCAAAGGAGTCCGGAAAGCGGTGTGCTTCTAGTCTTCAGGATGCATCTTTATCTGATTATACCCTGATGAGCTGTCCATGAAGGAGAAAACCTCATGAGTGGACATGTTGTCTATCATCAGTTCGGTGACTGGCACTGGGAAATCATCCTTCGGGCAGGCTTTATTGAGATCCCGGAAGTCCACGCATATGCGCACTGTCCCATTTTTCTTCATCACCGGGACGATGTTGGCGATCCATTCAGGATATTGAACCTCCTGGATAAAGCCAGAGTCGATTAGCTTCTTGACCTCCGCATTGATACTCATCTCAAGCTCGAGCCGCATTCTCCTCAGCGCCTGTTTGACCGGCCTGACATCCGTGGATATCGCTAATTTATGCACAGCAATTTCTGGATCTAGTCCCGGCATTTCGGAATAATTCCATGCGAAGCAATCTCTATGCTATACAAGCACGTCTTTTAACGCAGCCACCCTTTCTTCAGATAGCAGCTCGCTGACAAATGTCGGTCGCGGGTCGTTCGTCGTCCCCAACTCAATTTTCTTAAGGTTATCTGCAGTAGTATGTATTCTATCCTCCAGCTCTTTCGGTGCTGGTGGAAATTCTGAGATCACCTCATCGTTGCTGTTTTCGAAGCACTAGGGAAGGTTATCCATCTTCTCTTACTCTTCTTTTGATATTGTTATCATGTGACAAGTGCGAATTCGTTTCCAAGCCCAATATGGAGTTGGTTCTGTTCTCGTGGCTTTGGGTTCGTGTTTCTGTGGCGGCGTTACCCTCCAGTTGTCAGACAGAGCGAACTTGCCAAGCTGATACTGATGTCACGTCCCGAAAGTACGGAACATGACCGGCACTTAAACTACGAAACGTCTCGAGGCGTAATCTAAGTAAACCGAAAACCCAGAAATCAAAACCAAGAAAAGAAGTAGAGTGAAGAAAAACCAATTTAAAACAAGTAGTTTTAATAGCATAAGCCGAATTATGCGGTTTTTAAAACATCAAAAATTTACTGAAAATTTCGGCAGAGTCTCCTTTGTAAATACAGGCCCCCAAACGGGATACAACATGAGTAGTATACGAAAACAAGAAAAGGGCATCCCCAAGCGGGAGCTATCTCTTCGTCAATCGACGGTCACAACCACACAAACAATATAATATACAACGCCAACGGCGAGGATCAAAACTCAAAAGGAAACTCAAAACCACCAGAAATATAACGAGCAACTCTAAGGTCGAAAGAATAAACAACACTGGTCTCTATCTCAAAAAAATACATGTTTGGTTGATGGAATTTACTAGATACAACGGAATAATATTATACAAGGTAATATGATGGGTACGATACAAGAAAAACCCACCTACTAGCAAGTCACCCGAATGAAACTGAGCCCGCAAAGCCGTAATGAAACCTGTACAGCAACCTGCAAGAAACTGGGGCACAACGGGGGTGAGTTGCCAACTCGTGAATAGAAAAATATCTACGCACAGAAATCGCATAAATAACGCAACCTAGGTCAATGATCATAATATATCCTCAAATATATGAATAACACGTAGCCTATAAAAAGGCTAGGGTAAATATCTAACCCGAGTGTAATCTCATGCGCCCGTGTCAGTGCCCAAGGGTAGCAATATATCATATGAATGAGGTATGAATGCATGAAAACAGAATACATGTAAATGAAGAACTGTTTCCATAATTTAGTAAGATTTCCTTTGTATTTTTAAAATGAGGTATCATAATGAAATCAGCATAAAACAGTGCCTAGCATCGACACAAAACGTAATCCCAATATCTCGATATCTCTGTATCACAGTCTCTGTACCTTAATATCTAGGGCGCCGTCAGTCCAGACCGGCCCCTACCATCCATCTCAAGACCACGACGGTATCCTCCGGATATCCGACGCGTCGGGTAAAATCACCGGTAGGTAGTGCTCCCCTGCCAGGCTCACATCGTCATCATCACGCGCTTCTTGCCCCGGGGTACCTTACCGGGTCCACCATGTACCCGAAACGGTTCATCCGTCTCCTCGAATCGGGTCTCGAAATCCATCAGCAAACTCATGGTGGACGACTCATACATCATGGGAAAACCGCACTTTTTATTTTAAAAAGAGAGAAATCAGTTCATATAAGTTTTTGCGGTTTTCCTCCAAATCCAGAAAATCTCATGGAAATCCGAGTCCAAAACCTCAATAACACGTAAAATAGTGAATATATGCATGAGAATCCATGAATGCGGCATAACAATGAATAACAGTATGCATGAAATAGCAGGTAATAACTACAATGTCTAAACTAACATATAAGGCAAGTACACTAATATCATGTCTAACTATTAGCTAACAGGCTATGTCAAGCAATAACATTTTCTAAGGTGTACGTGACATGGCAATTACCGATGAAGATGTGTGTGAGCCGGCAATTAAGTGTACGTGGTACATACGCATCATCGGTAATGGTGCTGGTGTCCTAACATCATGATATCAATAATGGAGTATGAAACATAAAATAAGCATGCGATGCGAAGCGGACCACAAAAATGAGCGGGAGCTGAAAACTAGACGCAACTATAACTAATCTGCATTAATCTAATATCAGTCCTACAAATGGTGCCTTTTGAAATAACATGAATCATGGGGTTTTGAAAATAGGGGCTACGGTGTTTTTATGAAAAGATACGTCTTTTGAAATATCCGTAGGATCCCTTGGGCTGTCTTTAAAAATGCCCACGATTCGTTAGTTTTTGAAATAGGTAAGAAGTCTAATCTAATCTAACAACTACACTAAACTATACGGCTGAACTAACAAGCTGAACTACAGGTAAGGAAACCGCCTATCATCTGAGTCGATACATATACATACCTGTATATGTATAGTCGGTGATCCCGCCTCAATAATATCATATCCGATACCATATCTATAATCAGGCATCCCAAGTTAAGAGTGCGGATCAATCATCAATATAGCTCGTACGTAAATCCGTCGTACGGCATCCCCAAATCTGGGTACGGGTTAATATCACATTCAATCACACTATTCATCTGGTATCTTCTTTATCAAATATCATGATCCGGGACAATGTCCTATGTCTAGTACAATATTGCTACCGCCTAAGCATGCATACAGGTGTAAGAATTGCTACGTCAAAAGACCCGCTAAAACATCATGTCGTATCTCAATACGAACCAAATCACATCACCGATCTTCTGGCCTCAGGCCCAATATCATCAACTCATCTCAAATTCCAAATACTATCCTCAAATCCAGTATATGAACACATAGTCACATACCCATGTGAACACATAAATATATACTCCCATATACGCACATATAAAAGAAGAATGTATGCAAGTATGTGTGTGTATGCGTGTGTGAGTGCGACCACTACTCTAGGGTTTTGCAACTACACTAAACCAATCCAAAAATACCAAATATCCATCTTATCATCAATAATCTCAACATCATATAATCAATATCTGTGTGTATACGTATTCGTATACATCACCACGAACTGCGGGGGTGCTATACGCCATCCACCCGACTTCTCCCCGTAGATATAAATCTACTCACCTGGTCCTCGTTCGCCGGTGCCGACGTTGCCACGCGCTTGCTTGTCGTCTCGAAGTCCACATGGGGTACCTACATATCATAACGCACCGTATCGTATTAAAATCCGACTCATGACCAAAACGACACACGAATCCCACATAGGTCAAAACCTATGGTTGCTTTCACAAATCAACCCAAAAACCCTCGACGTCGGCGTACAAACGCCAAATCATCGAGAAAAACCCAAATACACTCATTTGCACATTCACGAACACTAATTTTAATATAAAATAGGTTAAAATTCACAAAAACCCCAATTTCACTTAAAAAGTCATTTTTCCGAAAATCTAGCAAGCACAATTCGCCGTTTTTGTACAAAACATGATGTTTAAACAAATCTAGTGGCCATAATACTTATTAAATATCTTAAATAAGTCATAAAAATAATTTCCATAATTTAATCTCATTAAATTCCATTAACCCCAAAATTCTAGTTTACAAAATACCCAATTTTTTTTTACAATTTATAGCAAAAATGCACAAACAACAATTTAGCTAGGATTTTCATGAACTAAAAGCATTAACCCACTCAATATATTATCTATAATGACATGAAACCATAATTATAATTTAATCTAAGGCATTTAATAATTTTCCAAAACTCTAGTTAGCAAAATAACTTAATTAGGGCATTTTATAAGTAATTGTTTGGAATTAACAACTAAATTAGCTTTCTATAAAACTTAAGATGTTAATCCACAACACAAAACGATGCACAATTTATCATAACCCATTTCCACAACAAAACCCTAATTCAACTCAAGCCATAAACTTTTTAAAAAAAAACTAGTATGCAAATAGCACTAAAATTAACACTAAAACAACTCAATTAAATAAATCTAAACATAAGAATTTAAATGGGTAGAAATTATACCTTAAAATCTAGTGATCTAGCAAGAAGAATTCGCCTCCAATGATGGCTTCATAACACCATGATCCAAGTGATAAAAGCTAAGGAGAATGGGATGAAGAATGGAAATCAATTTGTGAGATTTAAATTGGATTTTGGAGCAATTTTTTGATTTAAATTGAAGGAAATGAAAAGAGGGAAAATGAAGGGGGAAGGGCTGCAGAATTTCGGCCATGGGGTGATGGGGGGAATGGTGTGGGTGTTGTGCACAATTGGTCAAGTCAACCCCCCTCAAATCAAGGTACAATGAGCCTCCAAAACAATGCATCTTAACCTACACCTATAAACTCTATTTCACCCACACAAATGAGATGGAGAAATTTTTGAGGGGGAGAAGTGGGCTGCTGAATTCTTCAAGGGGAGAAGTAAATGGGAGTGTGTGGATGTGGGTACGGGTGTGGGGTGATGAAAAATGATAAATATAATACCCCAAACATCCATTTACGCTAAAAAAAAGCCTTTTTTCTTCAATAATTTCTAAACCGTTTTGGCAAATGATTTCGTTCCAAAAACCATATGATAAAATTTTATTTAATGTTTTATGATGCACAAAATTTGTTTCAACTCATTCCAATTTGTAATTTTCCCTAATTTAATGTATTAGTGACGGCTTAAATAATAATAAAATAATATTTTTTTCAGAAAATTTGAAATTTCACCAGCGGCTCAATAAACACCAAATAATAGCAATTACATAGCTAGAATATGTATATTTAATTTTTATAATAAGATATTTGTATTTTGACTTTTTACAGAAAACCCCCTTATTTTACCGATTTTTCGAAATTTCACCGAAACGATTTTCAAAACGTTACAATCTTCCCCCCTTAAAGAAATTCGGTCCCCGAATTTAAATTCAAACTCCCCCAAATACTAAAACATCTAAGAAAAACCATCAAGTCGTCGGGGCTCCGAAATTGTAACTACATAAAACAAATCGTAGCGCAGCGCATGCGCTTGAAAAATGAGTATATAACTCAAATCAAAACTCCGTCAAGCATCCCGC
The DNA here is from genome assembly GCA_030015575.1 of Agapanthus africanus. NCBI lineage: Eukaryota > Viridiplantae > Streptophyta > Magnoliopsida > Asparagales > Amaryllidaceae > Agapanthus > Agapanthus africanus. The sequence continues at coordinate 18,216,144 of CM057344.1, forward strand.
AATTATCGGAGTCATGGAGAAGACATCAATGCCAAATCTAAATCAAACCAATATGATATAACTCGAAACTATACATGTAAACATCGAATCTATATCTGTAAGTATCTGAAGGAAATGCATGTCAAATCTCTTTAAGTCGCTGTGTAACGCGTATAACACTGCACAGTGGCGGATGTCTATCATAAGAAAATAACTATATACATATATACCTTTGTTTGAAATGTACGTTCCGCCGTTTTGGAAACAATTTAGAAGGGTCTCCTTGTTTTAAACATTTCGTGTCATATCAGACACGTCGGTAAATACTGAGGCTATAGCTCGCTTTTTGGAAATCCCTTCAATAACTATCAATGCATGCAAAATATATTCAGGTACTGTCCTCTGACTAGTCCTGCTCAGTACGAAAATACATAGCAATATCATAAAAACGTACTGCTCTATACGAAATCAATCCCAAAATATGCACATGAATGCTACGTGCGTCTGGTGCGCACGGAAATCAAAATCCATGAATGTGCCATACATGCGCACAGAAACAACATCTAAGTGCATCGGGTGTGCACGAAACATCTGTCGTAGGCAACATGTGTGCCTGACAGCAAAATCAGGTGCATCTATCATGCACGAAATCATGAAATTCAATATCAAGCGCCGAACGTGCGCAAAATCAATCAGGTGCACAAGGTGCACAAAACAAATATCGGGTATCACAATCGAAATCGAAGTCCAGTGCGTCTAAGTACATAAAAGGCGTATCACTGCACTGCAAGCATATATAAACTATACCGAGTGCAGGAACGAAATCGTGTGCATGCATATGCACAAAACCAACTCAACTGTTTAAAATCGTAAAATCACAAACATGTGAAACTGAAGCACGAAAACGATATCAAGTGCAACACTGTGCAAAGATCGTAAATCCTTAATCATCAAAATCAAATCATACGAATAAATCACCCAAAACATCATAATCAATAATGGCGGAATAGTACTGCTCAAGCGCATTCTCTAAGAATCTCGGCCAACTGTCGCGGTCACTAGTGGGACGTCTCGTCGATGATCATGAACTCTGTCCTGCTGGCGTGTGTAACCATGACCACTCCTGGGTCAAGGTCTTCACTGTGAATTACCAATCTTTCGGTCCATCGGCTCATCGGCCCTGTCAGGTGTGCTAACGGGGACGATTCCATTTTGGCACTTCTCTGGTCATCTCTCGGTCAATCCGCACGACCACTCGTAAAGCAACATGTCACTGGAGTCGGCCTCTGGCTCTCTAAATGCACGTGACACATCTGATCCTGGGTGCAAATATCATTGCAGCATTGTCCTGAAAGGAATCCTACTCAAGGTCTCTTCCAGTCTCATCTCTGCCAACTGTCCGGGAGTCATCGTCCTTTACTATATCTGCTCCTTGTTCCGGAACGGCTGCATACTCATCGTGACTCTTTCTGGAAGGTATATCCAAGTACAATGCCTTGGCATGCGTATCGCATCTATGATGTCGGCAGAGTAGAACATCATCTTATCAAGATCTCGTACGCACCGCTTACTCCACTTTTCTCCAAGGTCGACCGTTTCGGACTCGTCTCGTCGTGGCTGCATGGACTGAGCTCCAACGGCTATCCTCGTATCGGGAGTCTCCCAAGAAATGCATCTCACCACCAAGCATCCGAATTAAGTCGAGCCATCCAATCGAGTCGTCAAAACCTCATAATCCCCCAAGAGCTCAACATCTTTGGTACAGTATAATAGTATCGAGTACGTACCACAGCATCGGTGGTCCAGCCGTAGAAGGGCAAACCCAAGCCTCACTAATGGCGCCGTAGAACTGCCGCAAACCCGAAGGTTCAAAGGCTTTCACATGGTCATTAAGTCGAGTTAGGGTTTCATTCTTCTAGAGGGACCATAGAATTGCCTGCATGTCTTTCCGACTACTTTAAACTTGGAATAATAGGTTTCTGACATTCGATCGTCTCTGTCGACTCCCAACGTCTCCGCGTGAAGTCGTCTCTAGCTGGAATCAATCTATCTGATGACCTCGCATCGGGGTAGGCGAACGATCCACAAGTCCTAGTCATTCATCCTCGATGACTAGCGACCTTCTATCATCTCTTAGTACAACTTATACTGCAATAGCTCCAACATCTGGGGCGATATCTCGTCGTTCGCAGCAATAACTGGCTCACTTGTCTGCATGCTGAACCGTGCCTCAATCATCAGGAGTAAGCAACACACCAACGGTCATCAAAATCTGGCTGGCCTTCATCATTGGCTCAATTCTCTAGTGTCGATCAGCACCTCCGAGTAACCTCATAAAGTCGATCCGCCAAACGCTCGTGGCGCGGAAACACAGTAAAAAGACACATCTCTGCAATTGGGTGTCGCCGGAATCACACCCTGGTCAGTCCTCATTTGTGACGAGCTCCTGTTGACCGCAACTCTAGCCGTATCTCTCCCTGCCCGAAATCGTGGCAGCAAAACCAAACTGGTAACGAGGAGGCTAGATCAGGAAGGAATATAATACTGAACAAGGAAATGTACATCCTAAGGCTTCTTAAGTGGAGTGGCGTGTCGTAAATATGCCGCGGAACATACCAACGGTACGTCACTCTACTTTAGTCACCTATTCCATCAACCAAGGGTCATCCTACGCTCCGAAGGTTAAAACCTAACGCTCTGATACCAACTTTGTCACGTCCCGAAAGTGCGGAACATGACCGGCACTTAAACTACGAAACGTCTCGAGGCGTAATCTAAGTAAACCGAAAACCCAGAAATCAAAACCAAGAAAAGAAGTAGAGTGAAGGAAAACCAATTTAAAACAAGTAGTTTTAATAGCATAAGCCGAATTATGCGGTTTTTAAAACATCAAAAATTTACTGAAAATTTCGGCAGAGTCTCCTTTGTAAATACAAGCCCCCAAACGGGATACAACATGAATAGTATACGAAAACAAGAAAAGGGCATCCCCAAGCGGGAGCTAGCTCTTCGTCAATCGACGGTCACAACCACACAAACAATATAATATACAACGCCAACGGCGAGGATCAAAACTCAAAAGGAAACTCAAAACCACCAGAAATATAACGAGCAACTCTAAGGTCGAAAGAATAAACAACACTGGTCTCTATCTCAAAAAAATACATGTTTGGTTGATGGAATTTACTAGATACAACGGAATAATATTATACAAGGTAATATGATGGGTACGATACAAGAAAAACCCACCTACTAGCAAGTCACCCGAATGAAACTGAGCCCGCAAAGCCGTAATGAAACCTGTACGGCAACCTGCAAGAAACTGGGGCACAACGGGGGTGAGTTGCCAACTCGTGAATAGAAAAATATCTACGCACAGAAATCGCATAAATAACTCAACCTAGGTCAATGATCATAATATATCCTCAAATATATGAATAACACGTAGCCTATAAAAAGGCTAGGGTAAATATCTAACCCGAGTGTAATCTCATGCGCCCGTGTCAGTGCCCAAGGGTAGCAATATATCATATGAATGAGGTATGAATGCATGAAAACAGAATACATGTAAATGAAGAACTGTTTCCATAATTTAGTAAGATTTCCTTTGTATTTTTAAAATGAGGTATCATAATGAAATCAGCATAAAACAGTGCCTAGCATCGACACAAAACGTAATCCCAATATCTCGATATCTCTGTATCACAGTCTCTGTACCTTAATATCTAGGGCGCCGTCAGTCCAGACCGGCCCCTACCATCCATCTCAAGACCACGACGGTATCCTCCGGATATCCGACGCGTCGGGTAAAATCACCGGTAGGTAGTGCTCCCCTGCCAGGCTCACATCGTCATCATCACGCGCTTCTTGCCCCGGGGTACCTTACCGGGTCCACCATGTACCCGAAACGGTTCATCCGTCTCCTCGAATCGGGTCTCGAAATCCATCAGCAAACTCATGGTGGACGACTCATACATCATGGGAAAACCGCACTTTTTATTTTAAAAAGAGAGAAATCAGTTCATATAAGTTTTTGCGGTTTTCCTCCAAATCCAGAAAATCTCATGGAAATCCGATTCCAAAACCTCAATAACACGTAAAATAGTGAATATATGCATGAGAATCCATGAATGCGGCATAACAATGAATAACAGTATGCATGAAATAGCAGGTAATAACTACAATATCTAAACTAACATATAAGGCAAGTACACTAATATCATGTCTAACTATTAGCTAACAGGCTATGTCAAGCAATAACATTTTCTAAGGTGTACGTGACATGGCAATTACCGATGAAGATGTGTGTGAGCCGGCAATTAAGTGTACGTGGTACATACGCATCATCGGTAATGGTGCTGGTGTCCTAACATCATGATATCAATAATGGAGTATGAAACATAAAATAAGCATGCGATGCGAAGCGGACCACAAAAATGAGCGGGAGCTGAAAACTAGACGCAACTATAACTAATCTGCATTAATCTAATATCAGTCCTACAAATGGTGCCTTTTGAAATAACATGAATCATGGGGTTTTGAAAATAGGGGCTACGGTGTTTTTATGAAAAGATACGTCTTTTGAAATATCCGTAGGATCCCTTGGGCTGTCTTTAAAAATGCCCACGATTCGTTAGTTTTTGAAATAGGTAAGAAGTCTAATCTAATCTAACAACTACACTAAACTATACGGCTGAACTAACAAGCTGAACTACAGGTAAGGAAACCGCCTATCATCTGAGTCGATACATATACATACCTGTATATGTATAGTCGGTGATCCCGCCTCAATAATATCATATCCGATACCATATCTATAATCAGGCATCCCAAGTTAAGAGTGCGGATCAATCATCAATATAGCTCGTACGTAAATCCGTCGTACGGCATCCCCAAATCTGGGTACGGGTTAATATCACATTCAATCACACTATTCATCTGGTATCTTCTTTATCAAATATCATGATCCGGGACAATGTCCTACGTCTAGTACAATATTGATACCGCCTAAGCATGCATACAGGTGTAAGAATTGCTACGTCAAAAGACCCGCTAAAACATCATGTCGTATCTCAATACGAACCAAATCACATCACCGATCTTCTGGCCTCAGGCCCAATATCATCAACTCATCTCAAATTCCAAATACTATCCTCAAATCCAGTATATGAACACATAGTCACATACCCATGTGAACACATAAATATATACTCCCATATACGCACATATAAAAGAAGAATGTATGCAAGTATGTGTGTGTGTGCGTGTGTGAGTGCGACCACTACTCTAGGGTTTTGCAACTACACTAAACCAATCCAAAAATACCAAATATCCATCTTATCATCAATAATCTCAACATCATATAATCAATATCTGTGTGTATACGTATTCGTATACATCACCACGAACTGCGGGGGTGCTATACGCCATCCACCCGACTTCTCCCCGTAGATATAAATCTACTCACCTGGTCCTCGTTCGCCGGTGCCGACGTCGCCACGCGCTTGCTTGTCGTCTCGAAGTCCACATGGGGTACCTACATATCATAACGCACCGTATCGTATTAAAATCCGACTCATGACCAAAACGACACACGAATCCCACATAGGTCAAAACCTATGGTTGCTTTCACAAATCAACCCAAAAACCCTCGACGTCGGCGTACAAACGCCAAATCATCGAGAAAAACCCAAATACACTCATTTGCACATTCACGAACACTAATTTTAATATAAAATAGGTTAAAATTCACAAAAACCCCAATTTCACTTAAAAAGTCATTTTTCCGAAAATCTAGCAAGCACAATTCGCCGTTTTTGTACAAAACATGATGTTTAAACAAATCTAGTGGCCATAATACTTATTAAATATCTTAAATAAGTTATAAAAACAATTTCCATAATTTAATCTCATTAAATTCCATTAACCCCAAAATTCTAGTTTACAAAATACCCAATTTTTTTTACAATTTATAGCAAAAATGCACAAACAACAATTTAGCTAGGATTTTCATGAACTAAAAGCATTAACCCACTCAATATATTATCTATAATGACATGAAACCATAATTATAATTTAATCTAAGGCATTTAATAATTTTCCAAAACTCTAGTTAGCAAAATAACTTAATTAGGGCATTTTATAAGTAATGGTTTGGAATTAACAACTAAATTAGCTTTCTATAAAACTTAAGATGTTAAACCACAACACAAAACCATGCACAATTTATCATAACCCATTTTCACAACAAAACCCTAATTCAACTCAAGCCATAAACTTTAAAAAAAAAACTAGTATGCAAATAGCACTAAAATTAACACTAAAACAACTCAATTAAATAAATCTAAACATAAGAATTTAAATGGGTAGAAATTATACCTTAAAATCTAGTGATCTAGCAAGAAGAATTCGCCTCCAATGATGGCTTCATAACACCATGATCCAAGTGATAAAAGCTAAGGAGAATGGGATGAAGAATGGAAATCAATTTGTGAGATTTAAATTGGATTTTGGAGCAATTTTTTGATTTAAATTGAAGGAAATGAAAAGAGGGAAAATGAAAGGGGAAGGGCTGCAGAATTTCGGCCATGGGGTGATGGGGGGAATGGTATGGGTGTTGTGCACAATTGGTCAAGTCAACCCCCCTCAAATCAAGGTACAATGAGCCTCCAAAACAATACATCTTAACCTACACCTATAAACTCTATTTCACCCACACAAATGAGATGGAGAAATTTTTGAGGGGGAGAAGTGGGCTGCTGAATTCTTCAAGGGGAGAAGTAAATGGGAGTGTGTGGATGTGGGTACAGGTGTGGGGTGATGAAAAATGATAAATATAATACCCCAAACATCCATTTACGCTAAAAAAAAGCCTTTTTTCTTCAATAATTTCTAAACCGTTTTGGCAAATGATTTCGTTCCAAAAACCATATGATAAAATTTTATTTAATGTTTTATGATGCACAAAATTTATTTCAACTCATTCCAATTTGTAATTTTCCCTAATTTAATGTATTAGTGACGGCTTAAATAATAATAAAATAATATTTTTTTCAGAAAATTTGAAATTTCACCAGCGGCTCAATAAACACCAAATAATAGCAATTACATAGCTAGAATATGTATATTTAATTTTTATAATAAGATATTTGTATTTTGACTTTTTACAGAAAACCCCCTTATTTTACTGATTTTTCGAAATTTCACCGAAACGATTTTCAAAACGTTACAACTGATCTTCGACCCAATTCTTAAAGGTGAAACAGTCTTCGAGAGGATGCCTTATTACTCGGTGATAAGAGCAATAGTTTGGGTGAGAGACTTCGCCTGCTTGTTCGGGGTGCTTGGACTCCGGCAGTGTAAGTATCTGATGTTTTAGAGCGAGGTCAAGTATTCTCTTCGTCTTATTTCGAGGGAAAGAGTATGCTCGACCCATTTTCTTCACAAGGGATAGATCAGGACCGCTCGATTCCGGTTTGTGTGGCTTCTTAATCCCGCTTTGTTGCTGTTGAGCACCTTTTTCGCCTTTCGACTTATTTCTGCCTCTGCGTCGAGCCTTTTTTATAACAGGTTGACAGGGAGCGGTATTTTCATCTTCCACAGCCTGTTGGAGGAGGCATTGTGTTTTGGCTTTCTTGTAGATTGCCATTTCGCGGTTGTGGTCGTCTCGGACTTTTTGACCAGCTTCCCTTATAAGCTTGTCCATTTGTTCTTCGAACGATGGACTGGGCACCTTTGCATCGGGAACTTTTACTGGTTCAGGATTAGCGTCCTCCCATTGAGCATCTGCTTCTTCATCGAAATCATGTACGACGTTGCAATCATAGAGTAGCTCTCGTTTCTTGGGTCAAATGTATCTGAGCCCGATTGTTTCCATTCTCCCATTAGACAACTTGTGCTGAGTCCCGAGAACATTCCAGACCTTGTCATAGAACTTGGCTTTTCGAGCGGTCTGTTTAAAGGATATCCCTTGGCGCTTTAGCAGTCTCTTCAAGCCTTCTGTATAATATCTGGGGAGACGGATGGGCTGAAGACTGTCAAGTGTAGGATCCGCACCGTGCCAGATTTCTTTCTCCACTTTGGTTTCTTCAGAGCGGTAGAATAGAATTGGCTTTTCGCCTTTTCGCCTGGGAGGGACATAGAACGTTCGTAGCTCCTCTACAGTATAGGCATCGAGCGTATCCGGTTCTTTATGATGTTTAAGTGGAACCATAGCGATTTGCAGGCTTTGCTCTTCGCCAGCAGATGTTTGTATCGAAGGTCGAGCGGAAAATACAGCATGGACCTCATCTTCTGAGTCACTACCAAAGATCAACGTAGGAGCAGATGGTCCTGGCTTGTTGTATTGGGGCGGACCCGAATAAACTATCTCCTCCTCCTCGGTATCACTCCCGAAGATAGGGATGGTGGCGTTAGCTCTGTTCTCCGGCTTGTGACATCTCTCTGTGTCTTCGAAATTCGGCAAGAAGTATTTGGCATCTTCATATTTGCGGACTTCGTTCATGGAAAACGGGTTCAGTTCTCCCGTCACGGTATACTCGAGACCATCCCTAAAATATTTCATACCCTGATGCTGTGTAGAGGGGATGATGTTGTACTCGTGTAACCATGGTCGGCCGAGCAGAGCATTGTAGCATGTCTTTGCATCTATGATGTGGAATTTAATGTCCGTGACGAGCAGCCCAAAGCGTAGTGTCAGTATCACAGATCCAAGAGTTCTTGATGATTGGGAGTCGAACCCGGAGATGGTGATCTTGTCCCGAGCAAGGTGCTGGACGCTCATGCAGATTTCTTTTAACACCCGCACGTTAAGTAGATTAACGGAAGATCCATTATCGACCAGGATTTTGCCTATCTTTATATTATGGCAGTATCCTGAGATATAGAGAGGGCGATTGTGTTCGCATGTCCCAAGGAGAAGGTCTTCATCGCCGAAAGTGACATCGACCGTATACACTTCCTCCAATTCATCCTTCATCTTTTCTTCAGCCAGGAAAGGTTGGAATTGCTCCGGCTCCTGTAGTTCCTTAATTAACGAATCTCTTGCCTCTTTTGATAGTAAAAGAGCATCAAGAATGCTGAGCTGCGATGGTAGCTTCCTCAGATGCGCTAGAACGTTGTAATCCACCTTATTTTTCTTCGGCAGGTCTTTGGCGGTTAGCTCTTCCATGACTTGGTCATCTAGGATAATATCCTCAGAGACCTTTTCTTTCCCTTTATCTTTTTTGTTTAAGGGTCCGAGATTCTTTTCGGGCAGCGTCCGATTACGCAGCCGGATATTTTCGCAGACCTTCGGCTCTTCTTCTTTTCTCGAGGTGGACTCTTTAAAGAGGGGGCTAAGAGCCAGCTCCTCGTCAGAATCGCTCCCGAATGTGAGCACTTGTGATCCCCCGGCGTTAACCATGCAACAATTGCCGGTAGTTCTGTTAAGCTCCTCGGTTGTACCTTTCCGCTCCCGACGAGTTTTGCGCTTTTCCCGCTTAAAATGTTGTCGGTGAGCAACATATCCTTGCCACCATCTATCGAAAGCTTTGCACTCTTCAGTGGGGTGCGAAATCTTCCGATGGTACAAGCAGTAGGAGGGGTGCATTTCCGCTTCACCAGTAACGCTTCCTTCAGAGGATGGTAGCTTCATACCCATTGACATGGCTTTAGCAAACCTTTTCCTCGTCTTGAATTTGCTTTTATCCGCAGTAGGTATATTTTGCTTCAGCGGGAGTGTCTCGGCTCTTTCGTCAAAGGCGCTGGCGCTTGGCCCTTTCAAATATGACCGCCTCGCGTTCCCGATCAGCTTTGCTTTTTAAGAGAGCTTCATTGAGGAATGCGTCAATTACTTCATCCGATGGCCCCTGACTTTTTGGTTCAGGATCTGCCCCCAGCTTTTCAGTGCAAGGAGTCTCCTCATCGTCCGTGAATGAATGGGAAATCACATGACAGCTCGCTATGTATTCTTCAGGTTCATCCGACGAACTTTCTCCCTCATCTTCCTCTTGAAAGACGTGGTTGAGGAACTCTTGGAATGTAATGGGAGTCCATGCTTTCTGGTTGTATTCCTCCAGCGCGTCAATTTGTTTTTGTAAGTCCGTGCGCTTGTCGCCAGGCTTCACGGGCTTCTTTGATTTCTTTTTCTTCTTCTTTGAAGATTTTGACGGCTGGTTACGAGTGCTTGGGCCACCACCATCGATCTTTTGAGTTGGACGCGTCTTCAACATCCCTTCAATGATCTAAGGTTCCAACGGGTTTTTCCACCTGATCGCTGGGCACGTCTGGAGATCATTCAGCATCCTCTTTGTCTTGGCTGATAGCACCACCTCCCACGGAGCTTCTTCAACGAGAGAGCACGTTGCCCCCGGCGTATTCATCCTTTTAGGGGTGTGAGGCTGCGGTGGATTCACCTTCCATCTGTCGGACAACGCGAACTTGCCTTGTTGGTACTGGTATTCGATCCAATTTTTGAAGACGTAGCAATCCTCGATCGGATGACCCAGTACTCGATGATAGGGACGGTAGTTGGGATCGTTGACATCATTTGGCTGCGACGGACGTCTTGGATTCGGCAGATTTATGAGTCGGTTACGCAATGCCAGCTCAAATAGTCTTCTCGTTTTATCTCGGGGAAACGAGTAAGGACGTCCTAGCCTTTCCTCAAGGGGTACGTGCGGACGCATATTATTTTGACGGACAACTGGCTTCGAGTTGCTTGGCTGTTGTTGAGCATTAGCGACGACGATCGCTTTCCCCTTCCCCTTTTCATTTCGGGAGTCCGGCTTTGGAAGGGGAGGTCTATGGCCCATCTGATCCATTTGCGCTAGCTTGTCAATCAAGGCCTGGAAGGTAGTCGGCTTCAAGAACATCATAAATTGCGAGATGGTTGCTTGCAGATCAAGGGTTCCCACAAACATGCCTACCGCAGGAGCCTCTTCGATGCGTTGCTCGCATTTTGACCATAAGTTCCGCCACCGTATAACATATTGGACCCATGTCTCGCCCGGTTTCACCCTGGCATTAATCAATGCCGTCATCGGGGTGCGTTCGCTGGCGCTTGCAAAACGCTGGGTAAACAGCAACTCCATCTCCGCGAAGGTCTTGATAGAGTCGTTCGGGAGCTCAGAGTACCACTCGAACGCTGTATCTGAAAAGCTGCCAACGAACTGGCGAAGCAACAATTTGTCATCACCGCCGGTGTTGCCGCAAAGCGTTCTGAACTGGGCAACATGCTGGTGGGGATCGCCCGTCCCCTTATAGACATGGAATTTAGGTATTGTATAGCCCGGCGGGTACTTTATCTGATCGTACTAGCTCGGATATGGTCATCCTGTTTTTACGACCTGACCGGCTGCTTCAGTCGCATGATGAACCCGTATCCGTTGAGCTATATATTCGTCCAAGTCGGCTTTGGAGATTGTCTCCTCCTTGGCTGTTGATAGAGCCGGTGGAGGATTTGACGTTTCTCCCCTATCGTCTTCAAGGACGATCGGGGGATCTTCAACTGGAGGATCTTGTTAGATCATCATTCCCACCATGTCTTGGAACAGGAGAGCCATTTGCTTTATGTTGGCTGCTTGTTCAGCAGCTTCTTTATCTTTCTTCTTCAATATCCGACGAAGGAATTCAGCGTCAGTTTCTTGCTCCTGGCGTTCATCCGAGAACGCTTCAGGGCTTTCTTTTGGCCCAGTGAGTGTGGCCATCGCGTTCATCATCTCCTGGAGCTTTTGCTGTTGCTCCTGAGCTTTGGTCACTGACCGTGTAAGCGGTCGATGACCTGTAGATGCACGGCTGTCCTCTTTACCAGATGCCATGTAGACGGTATGAACCGCCATGCCCCTACACTTAGGGCGTTTGGGCTCGCCGTCCTTGGCATTTGCCGCGAGCGTGGGAATTTTCTCCGGCCTCCTTCTCTTGTGGGCCGTTGAAGTTGAGGGGGCCGTTGCAGCAGGCACCCTGGTGGTGGTCTTCTTTTGCTGTTTGTCCGGACGGTTTTTTCTTCTTGTACTTTCGCCCTTTTCTGCTGACGAGAGTAACCTTGGTCAATTACGGAGTCTTGAACCCTCCGCCAGACTTTATAAATTTTGGAGGATAGCCGCTGAGGGGGCTGCTCCAGCTTCGTTTCCGGATCCCTCTCCGCAGGTGGAGGAGATCTTTTCAGCATAGCAGTTGGAGAGTTCTTATGCACCCTCCTTAACGGTTCAAAGCTGTTCCTAGTTGGAACAGCAGCATCAACTTCCACCATTGGAGCGGGTGGAGTTATCCCCGAGGGGGAGTTGCCCCCAGCCTTACTTACTCGGCGCCAGTGGCGACGTCGAGTATGACGAGCCGTTGGGACTGGCTCAGCGATAGGGACAGCTTCATCTTGCCCCCTGTCTGAACGAGGCGCTACTGGTGCCAGCCTCTTAAAGACTGAGGTCGTCCTTTGAGTGGTAATATTCAATCTATCAAAGACAGATCCTCGAGTAGGGGCAGGAGCCGGAATAGTCAGCCTTGAAAAGACTGACTCCTTTACAGGAGAAGCCGCTTTGGCGACTTCGGGAGCAGTCGTCTTCTTTAGGACGGCCTTCCCAGGTATCATGGGCTTTTTGGAGGGCCCTTTGGAGCTCAGGCTCAGTCTGGTGAAGACCGAGGAGTTGGACGATCTGTTGAGAGGGGCCGTGGAAGTAGCAAGTCGATCGAAGACCGACTTCTTTGAAGCTTCCGGTACGGGTATTGGCAAGGTGAAGCTTGCAGGAGGGATCATGGTCCCGAAAAATAGGCCGGTGGTGGCCTGAGTCACTTTCTCCACAGGCATAGTAAGGACGGAGGCCGCTTGAGGCCTATATGCTATACCCCCAAGTGAGGTGGAGCGTCGGTTGCATTGGCACTTCGAGCAGTTCGAGCAATTTGAGGCCATTGATGCTTGATTTCTGTGCCAGGCAAAAGACCAAATCTTAGTAACTTACAACCCAAAGGCAACCATTAACAAATCGCGATTCGTTCACGAAGACGACACACGAAGTGTAGAGTGGAAAGAGGAAAAGGTCCCCACCGGGCGTGCCAGAATCTGTTCCCCTCCGAATGACGCGGCGGAGACGCGGTGGACATCTTGCCTGAAATTCGGGGCAGATGCTATTTGGTTTTATCCGTCCACCTCTCCGAAGATGCCAAGTTGATTTATGGCACCGTGTATCGGAGGTTTAGACGGATGCGGCCGATGTAGCAGACTTCGTCAGGTTCCCCCTCGCTTGAGGGGTTTTTGATTGTGGGGACGCTCTTCCCTGCAGGCGCAAGCCCCTGCAGTTAATTACGCTACCGCATCGCGGTAGTCCCTTTCTCCTTCTCCAGATGTTCACTTCGTGTCGTATGTGTTTGTTTTGTTTGTGGATGCCCGCGGATTGTATACGGAGACTAAGTTATGCCGTCGCCCGTAGGACGTGGGTTAGTCTAAATCCATATTTACTTAGATTTGGGTTTGGTGTTTTAGTTTAAGGATACGTTAGTCATATTGAGGCTAAGATCAACTTAAACTTTTGTTAAGGATACGTTAGCCTAATCTCCAGACTAAGATCAACTTAACGGGATCGTTTGGATCCGACAAGAAAGCAATTGGCTCTATTGTTTAGTTTAATGACATTGCGGTTGATTTCCAGTTTAGGGACATGGTGGTCCATCATTCCCTTTTGGGGACGAACATTAGTTTAAGGACATTTCGTTCCAACGTTCCCGCTTTGGGACGAATATTAGTTTAGGGACGTTTCGGTCCACGAGTTTAAGGACCCCGCAGTCCGTGTTGATGTATGGTTGTCGGGACCCGTCACCTCTCTGACGTCGTTGAAGGATTACAACGATAGGAGTCAGAGGAGTTCAGAGATGTACCCTCGAACCGGATGTAAACTGATTTAGGAGAGCAGCCGTGCTCAGTCAATTTAATTTGAGGACTTACGGCCATGATTGGGCTAAGTCCAGTTGGGAATACTCAACGTTTTTATTTATTTTTGGCTTATTAGGCCTGTGCTAGGGCCTTGCCCCTTTTTAATAATGCACTGCATTTTGTTCTGGCCTGCTAGGCCTTTTTTATTTGGGCTCTGTCCCTTTATTTATGATGCAGAGCATCTGTCTTTGTTTGGGCTCTGCCCCTCTTTTTTTTTAAAAATAATGCATAGCATTTAATTAGGCCTATTAGGCCTTTTTTTAATTGGGCTTGGCCCTTCTGTAAATAATGCAGTGCATTAATTACCTGACAGTGACCTGTCAGGCGCTTTGCACCAATTATTGAGCGCAAGCGCATGTGGAGATGACACGTGTCACGCCCTGGTGAGCGCAAGCGCAACAGCGCAGTGCGCTGCGCTGTTGCGCTGCTGACACGTGGCGCTCTCTGGTGGCTTGCGCCAACCCAGGAGCGCAACAGTGCAGTTTTACAAGTGCAAGGCACTGTTTCACGCCCTGGTGAGCGCAAGCGCAACAGCGCAGTGCGCTGCGCTGTTGCGCTGCTGACACGTGGCGCTCTCTGGTGGCTTGCGCCAACCCAGGAGCGCAACAGTGCAGTTTTATAAGTGCAAGGCACTGTTTCAATAACTTGATCCAATTTTGGATTCAAGAAAAGAATCTTTAAGATTCCAGAACCAATGGTTCATAAAAAGTGCAAGGCACTGGTCTTATTTTTCTTTTATTGAAGATCATTGATCTTGTTCTTAGATCAATGATCTATTTCAGAAGAACTTCTTCTTCTTTTTCATAAGGGTTTTTACCTTCTTTCTTGAGTTCTTCCAAAATTCTTCAGAGCTTTCTCTTTTTTGTTGTTTTTTCTGAAGTTCTTGATGTTGATCCCCTTTGAATTGGGGTCTAGGGGCCTTTATATAGTGACCATAAATTTGTTAAATTTGTTAAAGAGATTTTTCTCTGAGTGATTTGGGGAATTTTCCCTACCGTTGGATCTTTGATCCAAGGGCTTCTGTTTTACAGAAGACAATCTTCTTGTTTTAACAAGAACAGAAAGATCTTATTAGAATTTTAATTCTGTTTGGCGCAGATGCACCAGCGCTTGACACGTGTCACGCAGCGCACAGCGCAGCGTAGCTGCGCTGACACGTGTCGCGCAGCGCAGCGCTTGCGCAGAAGCAACTGCGCTGACACATGTCGCGCAGCGCAGCGCTTGCACAACTGAAGCTTTGCTTCCTTTAATTTTGTTTCTTAATAGAGCCTTGCTCTGATTGGGCGCACTGCCTTGGGCGCTGCGCTGACGTATCAGCTTCTGACACGTAGCACGTTGCGCGCAGCGCACGGAATTTGAAGCGTTGCTTCAAAATTTGAATTTTTGAAATTCAAACAGAGCCTTGCTCTGATTGGGGGGAACACATCCCACACCAGCGCGGAGTGGTCACCGCCTCTATGTTCGTCTCGATACAGCAGACGCAACGTCAAAGCAAATGAAGCAAATGCCAAATTCCTAGCTTCAGAGTCTTGACGGTAACTCATATAAAACCTGAAAGACTATCGGAGATCATCCCACACCAGCGCGGAGTGGTCACCACCTCGACATTCGTCTCATTACAGCAGACGCAATGCCAGCAAATGAAGCAAAGGCCAAATTCCTAGCTTCAGGGTCTTGACGGCAACTCATATAAAACCTGAAAGACTATCGGAGATCATCCCTCACCAGCGCGGAGTGGTCACCACCTCGACATTCGTCTCGTTACAGCAGACGCAATGCCAGCAAATGAAGCAAAGGCAATATTCGTAGCTTCAAAGTCTTAACGGCAACTCATATAAAACCCGAAAGACTGTCGGAGATCATCCCACACCAGCGCGGAGTGGTCACCACCTCGACATTCGTCTCTTTACAGCAGACGCAATGCCAGCAAATAAAGCGAAGGCCAAATTCCTAGCTTCAGGGTCTTAACGGTAACTCATATAAAACCTGAAAGACTATCGGAGATCATCCCACACTGGCGTGGAGTGGTCACTATCTCGACGTTCGTCTCGATACAGCAGACGCAACGCCAAAGCAAATGAAGTAAAGGCCAAATTCCTAGCTTCACGGTCTAGACGGCAACTCATATAAAACCCGAAAGACTACCGGAGATCATCCCACACCAGCGCGGAGTGGTCACCACCTCGACGTTCGTCTCGATACAGCAGACGCAACGCCAAAACAAACGAAGCGAAGGCCAAATTCCTAGCTTCAAGATCTTGACGGTAACTCATATAAAACCTGAAAGACTATCGGAGATCATCCTACGCCAGCAGAGTGGTCACCACCTCGATGTTCATCTCGAAACAACAGACGCAATGCCAAAGCAAATGAAGCAAAGGCCAAATTCCTAACTTCAGGGTCTTGACGGTAACTCATATAAAACCTGAAAGACTACCAGAGATCATCCCACATGGAGTGATCACCACCTCGACGTTCGTTTCGATACAGTAGACGAGATATCACCATAGCGTTCTTCCTCCAGCAGGATCTAGACGCAACAATCAAACAATGGAGCCATGGCAAAATCCCTAGTTCCAAGCCTCGACGATTCACACGCAACCTAGAGACAACCGTGACATTCGTCTCGTTACTGCAGACGCAATGCCAGCAAACGAAGCAAAGGCCAAATTCCTAGCTTCAGGGTCTTGACGACAACTCATATAAAACCTGAAAGACCATTGGAGATCATCCCACACCAGCGCGGAGTGGTTATGACTCATCTGGGCTCTCCAAAATGAGCCTAACCTCAGGTAAAAAGCGGCATGTCAAAATTCCTAACGCTTGCTCTTCTGACGGTCAAACTGCCTAAGAAAATTGCTTGAAGACGTCTTGTCCAGCTCCCGAAGGGATCAGAGACACGACAGTCGCAAGGCCACTCGAACAGCAAGATTGCCTATCGAGGGATACAGCAGCCAACGCGACGGTACGACGGGCAAAACCCTAGTACCACAGACCCTAACGGACCTCTGTCGTAAAGAGCAGAGGTTAACTGTGACGTTAGGACATTCTTGCGAGAACTTCTCGATTCGTCTCGACTCGTAGGGAAAAGCCTTAGGCAATGTGAATAAAAACCTATTTCCTAAGCACTGGGGCCCTGCAAGTTAGTCCAAAATGGACTCTTGCATACTATTCACGGACCACACTCTCCAAAGTCGAATCTCGACAAGGAGAGAAACAACCACTTATGAGTCCTCTCAACTTTTAAGTGGGAAAATTCTCTTGTGAGATCCTTACGACTCTAAAGAGAAAACACACTTAGGAATCCTCATGACTCCTAAGGAGAAAAGACACCTACGAGATCCTCATGACTCGTAGGGAGAAAAGTCTTTAAAAGACCCTCACGGCTCGTAAAGTTGAAAAGTCTTAGGTGGCATATCCTACCCCTGTCTACTAAGCCATCACTGCCCTGCAAAGAGGTCAAGATGGACCATCTATGAGCCACACTTGCCAAAGCTATATGCCACTGAAATAAAGAAGTTACTCATGAGCATATAAACTACTTCACGCCAGAGTAAGATATAAAGAAATATAAGGGTGCGGCTCATGGAGTTGAGGGTTTGGAACTATATCTCTTAAGAGTCGAGATTTGAGTCAATGATAAATGACGACGCTTGTGTCCGCTCGTCTCGTTATCTTCTCAAATCAAGATTCTGAAAATTATATACCAACCCGAAACTAATCATACACTATGAATTACTCTGCAGTACTTCACCCACGTATATACTTACGTGGGCAAAGTAGTGGGGGGCATTTGTTTCCCCCAATCAGAGCAAAGCTATATTTTGAAATTCAAAATTTAAATTGAAGCAACGCTTCAGATTTAGCGCTCTGCGCGCTGAGCGCCACGTGTCAAACGTAGATGCACTAGCGCCAGGTGCGCTGCGCCCTAGGCAGCACACCCCCCAATCAGAGCAAAGCTCTGTTTTAAAATTCAAAATTCAAAAGTTGAAGCAACGCTTCAGATCCAGCGCTCTGCGCTGTGCGCCATGTGTCAAACACAGTTGCGCTGTGCGCCACGTGTCGAACGCGGGTGCGCTAGCGCAGTTGCGCTGTGCTCTGCGCTGCGCGCCACGTGTCGAACGCGGGTGCGCTAGCGCAGTTGCGCTGCGCTCTGCGCTGCGCGCCATGTGTCGAACGCGGGTGCGCTAGCGCAAGGTGTGCCAGTGCTGGGATTAAAAATCCCTCACCGTTAGATCAAAAGATCTATTAATAATAAATTATCAATTAATCAGAACTAAAATTCTGTTATGGAAAGATCTTTCCAATCTTATTAAAACAAGAAGATTATCTTCTGTAAAATAAAAGCCTTGGGATCAAAGATCCAACGGTGGGAAATATTCCCAAATCAATCAGAGAAAGATCTCTTAAAACTGATTCAACAAATCAATTGGCCCTATTAAAGGCCCCTAAACTTCAAGTCTAATATACAGAAAATATAGAAAAACCTCCCTAAAAACTTTGAGAAAATTCAAAGAGAGAAAAGGAAGCTTCTAGCAAAAAAAAGATCATCTTCTTCAAGGTAAAGAACATAATGCTTGAACACAGAGATGAAATCATCTCATGAAAAGAAGAACTATCTTCTAAAAAGATCATAGATCTATAAAAGACCAAAGTCTTTAATATAAAAGAGATCAAAAGATCTTATTATAAACAAAAAAGAAGAAGTATCCACTTCATTCACAGATCCTTGATCTACAAAGGCAGTGCCTTTTTATAAATAAACAAGAACTTTTGTTCTGGAATCTTATGGCAAAACCCTCCTTCAGAAGAACGAAAACTTGTTCTTTGATCATAAATTTGATCAAGTGCGCTCTGCGCTATTGAAAAGTGCCATGCACTCAAGAACTGCACTTTTGCGCTCATTGGACTGGCGCTAAGCACCAAAATGCGCCACGTATCAACCGCATATGCAGCTTGCGCTTTGCGCTTCTGAAACAGCGCACTGCGCACATGGGCTGGCGCTCAGCGCCAAAACACGCCACGTGTCAACCACGTATGCAATATGCGCTTTGCGCTTCTAAAAATAGCACACTGCGCTCATGGGCTGGCACTTTGCGCCAAGCGCGCCATGTGTCATTCACGTGTGCGCCACTAAATTAGCGCAATGCGCTCATAAACTGGCGCCCATCATCTGGCGCTTAGCGCCAAGCGCAACACGTGTCCTTTTCGTGTGCGCTACTTGGCAAAAGCACAATGCGCTCTTTAATTGGCGCAAAGCGCCTGGCGCGCCACGTGGCGCGCTGTCAGAACACATATTGTTCTGATCTAATGCTCAGCATTATTAAGAGGGCCAAGCCCAAATAAAGGCTCAACAGCCCAGAACAATAAAATGTTAAACATTTATTGGACTTAGCCCAAGACTGGCCAAAAGTCCTTAACCCATATTAATTGAGCTCATCTGCTTATGAATATTTCAACAAATCTTAGTCTCAAATTGGACTATAGATCTGTCAACCAATTCATACTGGTTCAAGGGTACATCTCTGAACTCCTCTGATATTTGCCGTTGTAATCCTTCAACGTTTTTAGAGAGGTGACGGGTCCCGACAACTACACATTTCATAGACTATGACATCTTTAAACTTGATTGTGGGGTCTTTAAATTCACAGACTATGATGTCCTTAATCTTGACTGTGAGGTCTTTAAACTCACGGACTATGATGTCCTTAATCTTGACTGTGAGGTCTTTAAACTCACGGACTATGATATCCTTAACCTTGACTGTGAGGTCTTTAAACTCATGGACTATTATGTCCTTAACCTCGACCGTGATATCTTTAAACTAACATCGGACTGTGGAGTCCTTAAATTCACGGACTATGATGTCCTTAACCTCGACCGTGATGTCTTTAAACTAACATTGGACTGTGGGGTCCTTAAACCCATGGACTATGATATCCTTAACCTCGACCGCGATGTCTTTAAACTAACAATGGACCGAGATGTCCTTAAACTAACATTGGACCGCAATGTCCCTAAACTAAATAATAGGGCCCAAATGCTCTTTTGTTGGATTTAAACGATCCCTTTAAGTTGATCTTAGTCTAAAATTAGACTAACATATCCTTAACAAACGTTTAAGTTGATCTTAGTCTCAAATGAGGCTAACGTATCCTTAAACCCAACCCCAAACCCAAATCTAAGAAAATACGGATTTGGACTAATCCACGCCGTACGGGCGACAACATAAATTAGTCTCCGTATACAATCCACGGGCAACCAAAAATAAAACAAACACCCACGACACGAACTGACCATCTGGAGAAGGAGAAAGTTTTTACCGCAATGCGGTAGCGTAATTAACCGCAGGGGATTGCGCCTGCAGGGAAGAGCATCCCCACAATCAAAACCCCCTCAAATGAGGGGGAATCTGACGAAGTCTGCTACAACGGTCGCATCCGCTCACACCTTCGATACATGGTGCCATAAATCAACTTGGCATCTTCGGAAAGATGGACGGATAAAACCAAATAGCATCTACCCCCAGACTCAGGCAAGACGTCAGCCTTTCCCAGTTTCCGGCGGTAAACAGAGATCACCTCGTCTTCGTACTCATTTTCGAAGCACCAGGAGAGGTCATCTATATTCTCGGGCACTCCTTCTCCTAACAATGTTATTACGTGACAGGTTTGAGATCGTTTCCATACTGGTGTTGATCTTGTTCTACCGTTTCTTTTGGCACATGCTTTTGTGGTGGAGATACCCTCCAACTGTCGGATAGAGCGAACCAGCCGAGTTGATATTGATGCTCGACCCAGTTCTTGAAGGCGAAGCAGTCTTCAAGAGGATGTCCGGTCGCTCGATGATAGGAGCAATAATTCGGGCGATGAACCTCATTTGATTGATCAGGGTGCCGATACTCCGGGAGTATCATTATCTGATGTTTCATGACAAGGTCAAAGATTCTTTTTGTCTTGTCTTGAGGGAAATAGTATGCTCGACCCATCTTTTTCGTAAGAGACAGACTCCGACCGACATTTTCTTGCTCGTGTGGCCTTTTGGATCCGTTTTGCCACTGTCGAACATTTTTTCCGTTCTTCAACTTGCTTTTGCCCCTGCATCGGGCCTTTTTCCTGTCTTAGGAATGCATGGCGGGCTGACGGCGAAGGGCATCATCATCTTCCATGGCCTGCTGAAGGATACGTTGCATCTTGTCTTTCTCGTAGATGGACATTTCACGGCTGTGGTCATTCCGAACCTTTTGACTCGCTTCCCGTACTAGCTTGTCCATATGTTCTTCAAACAACGGACTCGGCATTTTTATGACAGGACCTCGTTCTGGTTCAACGTCAAAGTCTTTCAGAAGGGCATTTTCTTCTTCATCGTGGTCATTTATGACATGACAGCCGTGGAACTGCTCCCGTTTCTTAGATTGGACATATCCAAGTCCGCTCGCTTCTATTTTTCCGTTGGGCAACTTTCGCTGAGTTCCGGGGACGTTCCAGATCTTGTTGTAGAATTGGGCCTGTAGCGTGGTTTGTTTGAAAGGTACGCCTTGGCGTCTTAATATCCTTTTTAATCCCTCTGTGTAGTACCTGGGCAGACGAATGGGTTGGAGCCTGTCGAGCACAGGATCGGCTCCATGCCAGACTTCTCTTTCAACTTTAGTCTCTGTGGATCGGTAGAATCAGATCGCCTTTTCACCTTTTCGCCTGGGAGGGACATAGAATGTTTTCAGCTCTTGCGCACTATATGTTTCGAGTGTATCAAGCTCTCTGTAGTGCTGTCGTGGAACCATAGCGATTTGCAAGCTTTGATCTTCTCCAGTGAGGGTCTGTATTGATGGCCGGACTGAGAACACTGTGTTAACTTCGTCTTTAGAGTCGCTACCAAAGACCAGAATAGGAGTAGATGGTCCCGGCTTGTTGCATTGGGGTGGCCCTGAATAAATTATCTCTTCTTCCTCTTCGGTATCGCTCCCAAAGACCGGAATAGTGGTGATAACTTTCTGCTTATTCTCCGACTTACGGCATCTTTCTGTGTCTTCAAAGTCTGGTAGGAAATACTTTGCATCCTCATACTTTCGGACTTCATTTACGAAAAATGGGTTCAGTTCCTCTGTCACGGTATACTCAAGACCATCTTTGAAGTATTTCATACACGGATACTGTGTAGAAGGGATGATGTTGTAGTCGTGTAACCAAGGCCTGCCGAGCAAAGCGTTGTAGCAAGTCTTGGCGTTAATGACATGAAATTTGATGTCAGTGACATGCAGCCCAAAGCGTAACGTCAGTATCACAGACCCGAGCATCCGTGATGACTGGGAGTCGAATCCAGAGATAGTGATTTTATCCCGAGCGAGGTGTTGAACGCTCATGCAGATTTTCTTTAGCACCATCACATTTAGGAGGTTGACAGAGGATCCGTTGTCAACTAAGATCTTCCCTATCTTGATGTCATGGCAGTATCCGGTGACATACAAGGGATGGTTATGTTTACATGTTCCGAGGAAGAGATCTTCATCGCCGAAAGAGATGTCAGCGGTGTGCACTTCTTCCAGCTCGTCCTTCATCTTTTCTTCGGCAAGGGAAGCTTGAAACCGTTCGAGCTCTTGTAATGCCTTGATTAGAGAATCTTTCGCCTCTTTAGATAGCAGAAGGGCATCAAGAATGCTTAGTTACGAGGGTATCTTCCTTAGATGTGCCAGAACATTGTAATCCACCTTATTTTTCTTGGGCGGGTCCTTGACTGCCAGCTCTTTGACGACTCGATCATCGAGGGCGATATCCTCAGGGACTTTTTCCTTCCTTTTATCTTTTTTATTCGATCCCTTATTTGTGGGTCCGAGATTCTTTTCGGGCAGCGTACGATTTCGCAGCTGAATATTCTCACAGCTCTTCGTTTCTTCTTCCTTTCCTGAGGTGGATTCTTTGAAGAGAAGGCCGAGAGCCATTTCTTCATCAGAGTCGCTTCCGAACATGAGAACTTGTGATCCCTTGCTATCAACCATGGGACAGTTGCCGGCCGTTCTTTTGTGCTCGTTGGTCATATTTCTCTGCTCCCGACGAGTTTTGCGCTTCATCCGTTTGAAATGTTATCGGTGAGCGATGTATCCCTGCCACCAGTTTCTAAAGGCCATGCTTTCCTCGGTTGGGTGTGCAATCCTCTGATGGTATAAGCAGTAGTTAGGATGCACATCCACTTTGTCAGGGTGCATACCGCCGGGAGTATTCCCTTTGAAAAGTGGGAGATTCATTCTCATGGACAAGGCTTTGGCGAACCATTTCCTCGTTTTAAATTTGCTTTTGTTTACCACGGATGTGCTTCGATCTGGTTGGAATACTTCCACCTTTTCATCCAGTCGCCGACGTTTGGCCTTTTCGAATATGGCCATTTCACGTTCTCGATCATCCTTGCTCTTTTGACGGGCTTCGTTCAGCAGCAGGTCGATCATCTCGTCAGACGGTTCCAAGAGTTTTAGTTCTGGATCTACCCCCAATTTGTCTGCATCAGGAGCTTCTTCACCATCTGTTGACGAGTGAGAGATTACGTGGCAGCTTGCCACATAATCCGCAGGTTCATCTGATGAGTCATCTCCGTTGTTACTGTCGTTATCTCCGCTCTCAAAGATATTGTTGAGAAATTCTTGGAGCGTAACTGGGATTCGCGTCTTTTGGTTGTATTCTTCCAGTGCGTCAATATATTTTTGCAGGTCCGTGCGCTTATCATCAGGTTTCACGGCCTTTTTGGTTTTCTTCTTCTTCTTTGAAGATTTTGACGACTGGGTATGGGCGTTTTGACTATCGCTACAAATTCTCGGCGTCGGGCGCGGTTTCAGCATTCCCTCAATGACCTCGGGTTCCAGTAAGCTTTTCCACCTGATTGCCGGGAATGTTTGGAGATCCTTCAGCATTCTTTTCATTTTGGCTAAAAGAGCGATCTCCCATGGAGCTTCTTCTATAAAAGAGCACGATGCCCCTGGTGTTTCCACCTTTTTAAGAGCGTGCGGCTGGGGCGGGTTTACTTTCCAATTCTCGGACAACGCGAATTTGCCCTGTTGATATTGGTCTGTAAGTCTACGGTAGCGCCCCGGCCGTCTGTCCGAGGCCAAAATGCGGAAACGAAAACTTTTTCTAAACTAGAAACCGGCGCTATCGCAGACTTTAATCCCAGATCGAACCATTAACCTACAACTAGCAAACTAGAGAAGGGTTGGAAATGCTATACCGATCGATCCGTGTACTTCGGTCTTTGGCCACCATCCCAAGCTCCTCGCGGCATCTCTGATCTCGATCTCCTCGTCGGAAAAGGGCACCACATCATCGAGTCTTTTTACGGGCTCTCGCTTCATCCGAAGCAACTCAGGCATGAAGTTCGCTAGCCGACGTGTCTAAGGTGAAGTAGAGAATGTGTGTGACAACTTTTTCTCTTGCATCCATTGTATGGATGGAGGTTAAAGATGAAGCCATTAATGGAAATGGTGAGCTAGTGGAAGAAAGAAGAAGAAGATGAGACATTTTCTTTTCTTGTATGTTGTTGCAATGATAAAAATGAGAGAGTGAGTGAGAAATAATACAAGAGCCAACCCTTACCATGGTTGCCTTTCTCTCTCTTCCTCCCATTTCAACTCACAAATCAATCACATAATGTGACACATGCACAAAGAAAGAGACCATGAGTCACCACTTGTGCATGTGTCACAATTAATGCTCCTAATCATGATTTCTAGCTCATAATTTCCATTTGTAAACATTAACCCAAATGTTTACAACAACAAAAAAATACGGCAACATCTAAAGTAAACTCGTGACGGATCACAAGGATACCCCTCACCTGTATATACATACCTGCATCCGCATTCCGACTGAATGCGAATGCGATGAGACTAAAGTAATCCAACAAATCTAATACTAGGATCCGGCTTAAACCAAAGCCCGCTAGTATGATCCGTCCGATCATGATCCATGCACTACTGCACGTATATGATCGAACCCTGCCATATATCATATGGCCTCTACAACGTTTCACCCGAAACTTGAGAAACTGTCTGTGGGGGACTCTAAAGACTCGTTAATACTTTGGCTGTGGATTTAACCACTAGCACGTCAGTGGTACTAGCCGTACGTAACGGGCTACCAGGTATTGACCAAAAGGGAGGTCGATAAGCAAACTCATCCTGATACCTTACTGAGCCTGTCAGTGACAATATCCGTACAGTCCGGTCCGTTCGTCTATGAGTATCGCATGTCGGGCCTAGGGGGTTTGTAAAAGTCAGACCCCCAAAAGCGGTACAAGTCATGTCGGAGTGTAGCCCAGAACACCCTGAGATACTACTGGAATACCTACCAGTAAATCTCCTGCCTTGGCCAAGGACTTTGTGCAATGGCTTTCCTAGACACAGCGCGATCTCACCCCCAATACCGGGAGAGACGAAACCCCTGCCGATCCGCTCACTGCCTCCATGTGGCTCAGGACTGTACCCAACTAAAACCTATTTGCACGACTCCTTTGAACCGTGGTAGGGTAGTAATCAAAGCACGGTGGGAACTCACATGAGACAAATGACGATCTCAGGTCGATGAACTAACCTGTACACATGTCACCAGGGAACTGCTATCTGACGTCAGGTATAATACCAACTAGCATGTTCCCGGCAAGTCCTGTCCGGTGTACTCATAACCCAATGAGCACCTGTATACATCTTAGGTGAACCAACTGACACTAATGACTTGTGAGACCGGCCACCGTCCCTCGTCGGGGTCTCGACTGTATACACTAGTCTACTAATGGAGTATCGATGCCCAGTCTCGGAACTCCCACGACTAGGGACCACTTTAAGGATGTGCTTATAGACCCCAGCTCCCACGTATATGATCGCCATCATACTGCTGGCAGTCAAGCAAGAATCCTAGGGGCTCTATCAACGTGTAATAGCGACCTGTAAGGTCACCTAAAGCTATACACGATGATAAAGATAAACCAGATAGCATACTATCATCATGGGTAAGACTGTCCTACCGGCATAGGTCCTCCCTCAATCATTGCAATCATGTGCCTGTGATCCAATAATTGACTTTGAGGGCATTATATCCAACACGGTCCTCAATCCAGCCTTTGAAGATGAAGCAATCTTTGATTGGATGGCCTACTACTCGGTGACAGGGGCAGTAGTTGGGATTGTTAGCATCACCGAGCTGAAATGGACGTCTTGGATCCGGTATATTGATGAGCCTGTTGCATATTGCCAATTCGAACAGTGTCTTTGTTTTCTCCCACGGAAACGAGTAAGGACATTTGAACTTTTCGTCGATGAATCGCCGCCTGTCGCTTTGGCGATCAGCTAGTTTTGGACCACTCGGCTGTTGCTGAGCATTGGTGACGAAGGTCGCTTTCCCTTTCCCCTTTTCATTCCGCGGCTCCGACTTTGAAGAAGAAGGCCTATGGCCCATCTGGTCCATTTGGGCCAGCTTGTCAATCAAGGACTGGAAGGTGGTCGGCTTGAAGAACATCATGAATTGAGATATGGTCGCCTGCGGATCGAGGGTTTCCACAAACATGCCCACTGCAGGAGCCTCTTCTTTGCGATGTTCGCACCTTGACCATAGGTTCCGCCACTGTATCGCATACTGAACCCATGTTTCGCCTGGCTTCACTCTGGCATTGATCAACGCCGTGATTGGGGTGCGTTCGCTAGCGCTTGCGAAACGCTGGGTGAATAACAATTCCATCTCCGTAAAAGTTTTAACGGAGTCGTTGGGAAGCTCAGAATACCATTCAAAGGACGTTTCCGCCAAGCTGCAGACGAACTGGAAAAGTAGCAATTTGTCGTCACCTCCGGTATTGCCGCAGAGAGCCCTGAACTGAGCGACATGTTGACGGGGATTTCCCGTCCCCTTGTATACGTGGAACTTAGGAATCGTATATCCTGGCGGGTACTTAATCCGATCGTACCAGCTTGGATATGGTCGCCCAGTTCTGACGACTTGGCCAGGGGTTTTGTTCGCTTGATGAGCTCGTATCTGTTGAGCTATATAATCATCGAGCGCAGCTTTTGAGATTGTTTCCTCCTTTGCAGCTGATGAGGCCGAAAGAGGGTTGTTCCCGCCAAAATTTTGGCTCAAAACCCGTTCCAATAAAATAAAAATAAATAAATAAATAAATAAATAATAAAGGAGAAAACCTCCCTTTCAGAGCAAAGCTCTGTTCAAATCCCAAGACGGGAAATGAAGCAATGTTTCTGTTTCCCCCAATCAGAGCAAAGCTGTCACGCCCCGCTTCCCAAAATACGAAAAACGAGGGATGACTAGGCCAGCCATGCTCCTACGGTCAAGGAATCATTCCGCCGTAGTCACACTTCGGCTTCAAGCATTACATGGTAATCAGTAAATAAAGCACAGTAGTAAAGGAATCACATCACTAATTTATTACATTAAAATTCCATTGTTCACAAATTACAGATAACAAGAACAATTACTAACCAAGTTCAATCTCACGATCACTTTTATGGAAAGCAGTAAATGAAGAAAGTACACCAAACTATATCTCCGTGAACTCGAAAGGTAGATCTGTATCCTGTGCTGGTCCTCCCGCGGAATCTGAGCATGCATACTCAGGTCGTCAGAGCGACACAATAACAATATTATTATAATAAGATGAAACAGGTATATGAGGTAATACTAGTGTAAAAACAATGCAAATAATCACTATGTCACTATATGATGCAGAATATGTTCTGTGTCCCTATCGGTCTCTAGGTCATGTTTGAAATCGCATAGTGGAAGGAGGATCATGTTTAACAGGAGTCTCGTACATACCCGAGATAACGGTCTACATGCTTGGGACATAACCCTGTCAGCCGGATCAGTAGATCCTACCTAATATATATATCACTGCTCGAATGATCATTCTCTAAAACACGGTCCCGCTAAATACGATTCTCTTTCCACTTCGATTTCCCCTTTATCCCCAGGTTTACACTATTTGTGATCTTGATTTAGTCGTGTACAAGTATACCAATGGCACGGTTTTATCACTGCTCGCTGTATCAATCACTGTCACGAATATTCACTTCCCATTGGTATACCCGTCACTCCTAAACCAATATCAACCACACACGATAATGCAATGTCCACTGACTATAACACGCACTAATACTAAGTATATGGCAAATGGGGTATGATATATGTACGTATGCTATCAATAAGCTAAGTATGATATGAATCAACAAGCATGTCATTGACTTACGTAAATTGCATAAATTCATCCGTTTAGTATTCAACAAAATGAGGCAAGTAAGATAATTAGAACATTCAGTCAGCAATTCATCAAAATTTGTTTCAGTTCAATCGGGATTCCGGTTTTCAAGATATAGCTGTTTCATTTTAAGCGCTCGCGGCTGGAAATTCAGTTTCAGAACTGAACGTCTGTTTTGCGACACGAATTGCACCCAATTGGGTTCAGATTTTGGTGATGCTACAGTTGAATAAAATCTAGGGTTTCCATTAGAGTATTCAACGCAACAGACAGATCCTCAATCTCATCTGTACGTTGAAAGTTATACACAGTTTAATGTCAGTATATCACTTCTGAATCTGTTCTGGACAGTTTGGAACCACTTGTTTTGTTTAGCTAACAGAATTATCTTTAATCTAATGCAGAGTTCCATAATATACGACTTCAGGAAACACAGTGACACACATTTTGGTACAGTACACGATAAACAGAGTCGCTCTGGACTGCAGTCCAGAGTCGCACTCCGATCTAATTATCATCGCAATTACAGAACAGAAATCATAAGAATATTACATAGGGTTAAAGTTCGTCGAGTCGGCTTCGGTTTAAGCTCTCGAACGTATCATTCCAATATGTCTATAATTTACAGTGATTTTATTCATTTTCAGATACGAGAAAATTCTAGTTTTAACGACATATTTGGGGGTATCAATTTTAGTCTCTAACAATCGTATTTTCCAGTGAGATTCATACACGATACTTATCACCATATGGGCCAACAGGAAATATCAGTTTCTGTCAAAATAATCAGTTATATTCATTGGAGACTAGCATCGAACACTTAGGTCACATAATATATCGGGAATCAGCAAATTTGTAAACTATATGATTTAGGTTTGTAACACAACTATATTAGCATGAAGCAAGTAAACACTTGCCTGGAAACGTTTCGGAGTCGTACGGCAGCAGCGGCGTCACGAACACATGAGGTACGCCGTGAAACGGATTTGCGCAAGCTTGGATCGAGATGCGGATTTTGCGTCGGAGTTTTCTGGAGTCGTTGCACGGTCACTGGAGGTTGAGGGGTGCTTGGTGGTCCTCTGCGAGTGCACTGGGGTCGACGACGGTCGACGGCGTCTCTTCGGCGATGGCCGCAGTGAGTGTTTGTAAAAATGGATTTGTGTGGTTTTGGAGAGAGAGAGAGCAATGGTGGTGTCCAGGTGTGGGTGTAGGGGTGTGTGGATGTTGATGCTGATGACGAGGAGGTCGTAGGGTGGTCGGCAATGTGATGGGGAGTTCACCGGCGTCGAGGGTGCAAGGTGGTAGTCGGCTCGGGTGCACTGGGTTGGTGTGCAGGGGTGCTCGGCAGTGGCTCGGGTTGATGAAGGTGGAGTCATAGAGGAGTTGTGTTGGTGGAGGAGGAGTGAGCGAGGGTTGCCGAGGGTTGTCGAGGGTCGTTGCCGGCGGCGAAGTAAGGGAAGAAAAAATGGTGCTCGGTGATTTTTTTGTGAGGGAGAGAGATGAAGGATTAATTTGAAATGGCAGAGAAGAGAGATGAGGGTGTGAGGTAGAGGATGAGGGTTGGAGTCGTGGTGTAACGTCGCAATAATGGGCGTGAGCATAGGCGCGAGCTGCGGCGGAGGAAGCGATCCCGAGCGGGAAATGGGGGAGGTTACCGTTGGAGGGGAGAAGGAGATATACAGGAGTGGGTCGGGTCGGGTGAAGAGCGGGCCGAAGGAGAACGGGCCGGGCTCGTAAAAAAAATAATCCCTTTTAAAACACTTGGTGGGCTGAGGGGATTTAAAGGAATTGGTTTAATAAGGAAATAAATGTGTGGGCTGAAGGAGTGAGAGTGGGCCGGGGATTTTAGTAAAGAATTTATTTTAAGAAATTTTGTGAGTGGGCTGAAGAAAAGAAACGGGCTGGGGGAATATAGATTAAAGATTTAAAATAAATTTCATGGGCTGCTGTTGGAATTTATTTTGATAGTTTAAAATTTTGATTTTGAGTTGTTGGGCTTAGGGTTTAAATGTAGTTTGGGTTAAGATTTTATTAGCAACATTTTGGTTTTAGTTTACTTTGGTTTTGATTTAAATCTTGGGTTTAGGCTTTGAGGGTTTGGACTATGAGTTCACAAGAGTTGGAAAAATAAGGTTTAAATATTAAGCTTAACCACCAATTAAAAATACGAAGGGAAGAAAAGGAAATCACTGGAATTCAGAAAATAGGAAACTTTTATTAGAATGGAAACGGGGATTTACAAAAGCTCTGTTTTAAAAGATAATAAAAATCAAATCTTAAAATAAAGAAGCAACGCTTCAGCTAACTTGCGCTCTGCGCTGCGCGACACGTGGCAGCGCAGTTGCGCTAGCGCAGTGTACTGCGCTCTGCGCTGCGCGACACGTGGCAGCGCAGTTGCGCTGCGCTCTGCGCTGCGCGACTCGCGCTTGCGCCGAACAGAATTAAAATTCTGAAAGATCTTTCTCAATCTTTTTAAAAACAAGAAGATTGCCTTTTGTAAAACAGAAGCCCTTGGATCAAAGATCCAACGGTGGGGAAAAATCCCCAAATCACTCGGAAAAAGATCTCTCTAACCAATTCAACAAATCATTGGCACTATAAAAAGGCCCCCAGAACCCAACACAAAAATCATGAACAGAGAGAGAACTCCTCTAAAGAAAATTTTGGAGAAGAACTCAAAAAGAGAAAAAGGTAAACCCTTTGAATAAAAAAGAAGAATTTCTTCTGAAAAGATCATTGATCTAAGAACAAGATCAGTGATCTTCAAAAAAAAAATAATAATAATAACAGTGCCTTGCACTTTTTTATGAACCACTGGTTCTGGAATCTAAAATATTCTTTTCTTGAATCCAAAATTGGATCAAGTTATTGAACAGTGCCCCGCACTTGCAAAATATGCACTGTTGCGCTCCTGGGTTGGCGCAAGCCACCAGAGAGCGCCACGTGTCAGCTCCAAAACCACTTGCGCAGTGCGCTTTTAAGATAGAGTATTGCTCTCTGAAGTTGATACAACTCATCAGAGCGCGCCACGTGTCAGCAGCGCAACAACGCAGCACACTGGCAGCGCACTGCGCTCACCCAAGCATGACACGTGTCATCTCCATATGCGCTTGCGCTCAATAATTGGCGCAAAACGCCTGACAAGCCACTGTCAGATAATTAATGCACTGCAGAAGGGCCAAACCCAATTAAAAAAAGGCCTAATAGGCCAAATTAAATGCAATGCATTATTTTAAAGAAGGGCAGAGCCCAAATAAAAACAGATGCTCTGCATCATTTATAAAGGAACAGAGCCCAAATCAAAAAGGCCTAGCAGGCCAAAAGGAAATGCAGTGCATTGTTAAACAGGGGCAAGGCCCTAGCGTCGGCCTAATAGGCCACAGATAAAAAACGTTGAACATCTTCAACTGGACTTAGCCCAATCATAGCCGTAAGTCCTCAAATTAAATTGACTGAGCACGGCTGCTCTCTTAAATCAATTTACACTTGGTTCAAGGGTATATCTCTGAACTCCTCTGACACTTATCGTTGTAATCCTTCAACGTCGTCAGAGAGGTGATGGGTCCCGACGGCCATATATTAATTGGACCACAATGTCCCTAAACTGGCAATGGACCACCATGTCCCTAAACTGGCAATGGACCACCATGTCCCTAAACTGGAACAATGGAGCCCAAATGCTCTTTTGTTGGATCTAAACGATCCCATTAAGTTGATCTTAGTCTCAAACTGGACTAACGTATCCTTAACAAACGTTTGAGTTGATCTTAGCCTCAAATACGGCTAACGTATCCTCAAACCAAAACCCCAAACCCAAATCTAAGAAAACACGGATTTGGACTAATCCACGTCTTACGAGCGACGACATAAATTGGTCTCCGTATACAATCCACGGGCAACCAAATACAAAACAAACACGCACGACACGAAGTGACCACATGGAGAAGGAGAAAGTTGTTGCCGCAATGCGGTAGCGTAATTAACTGCAGGGGCTTGCGCCTGCAGGGAAGAGCGTCCCCACAATCAAAAACCCCTCAAGCGAGGGGGAATCTGACGAAGTCTGCTACATCGGTCGCATCTGTCTAATCCTCCGATACACGGTGCCATAAATCAACTTGGCATCTTCGGAGAGGTGGACGGATAAAACCAAATAGCATCTGCCCCGAATCTCAGGCAAGACGTCCCTGCGCCGCGCCGTCTTTCGGAGGGGAACAGGGGTTTGATGTCTCCCCTTTATCGTCTTCAATTATTACTAGATGATCTTTGGCCGGAGGGTCTGGCTGGATCATCATGCTCACCATATCTTGGAACAACAGCGCCATTTGTTTTATGTTGGCCGCTTGTTCCACGGCCTTTTTGTCCTTCTTCTCAAGCATTCTTCGGAGGAATTCAGCATCAGTTTCCTTCTCCTGGCGCTGCTCCGACGATGTCTCCGGGCTTGCTTTTGTCCCGGTGAGTGCGGCCATGCTTGTCAGCAACTCTTGGAGCTTTTGTTGTTGTTGCTCTTGAGCCTTAGTAAATGACAGCGTGAGTGGTCGATGGCCCGTGAAGATACGGATATCCTCTTTTCCGGATGCCATATAAACAGTATACATAACCATGCCCCCAGACTTGGGGCATTTGAATTCAGTGTCCTTACGATTCGTCGCAGGCACAGGGATTTTCTCCGGCCTTCTCTTTTTTTAGGCGGTTGAAGTTGAGGGGGCCATTGCAGCGGGCACCCAAGTAGATGACACCTTCCGTGGCTCGACAAGGTGGTCCTTCTCTTTCCAAACCTTCATTTTCTTTGATCGGCTGGAGTAGTCTTGGTTGATCACAGAGTCTTGGACCCTCCGCCAGACCCTATGGATTTTGGAGGACAGCCGCTGAGGAGGCTGCTATGGCTTTGCCTTTTTAACGTTCTCCAGAGGTAGAGGAGATCTTTTTAGCACAGCAGTCGGAGAGTTCTTTCACACCCTCCTAAGTGGTTCAACGTTGTTCCCAGTTGGAACAGCAGTATCGACTTCCACCGTTGGAGCCGACGGAGTCAGTCCAGAAGGGGAACTGCCCCTAGTTTTCCTCACTCGGTACCAGTAGTGACGTCGGGCATGTCTTGCGGCTGGGATCACCTCCGTCGTCGAGGTAGCTACATAAGAAACTGATGTTGGTGTCAGCCTATTGGAGACTGACGTCCGCTGAGAGGGCATCGGCCAGCCTGTTTAAGGCAGACTTTCAAGCAGTGGAAGCAGCCTTGGTGACTTCGCCTGAAGCGGGAGTTGGAGCGGACGGTCTAGTGAAGACCGATCCCTTAGCAGGAGAAGTCTCTCTGATGACTTTATTTACTGGAGCAGAGATGGCTATCTGTTTCGGGATAACCCCTTCAGGTATTGTAGGCTTTTTCATGGGCCCACCTGAGCTTTAGCCCAGTCTGTTGAAAACCGAGGTGTTGTGACCCGTTGAGAGGGGCCGCGGTAGTTGTAAGCCGATCAAAGACCGACTTCTTCAGAGCTTCTTGTGACGGCAATGGGGCGTTGAAGCTCATTGGTGGGAGCATGGTCCTAAAGAACAACCTAGTGGTGGCTTGCATCACCTGTTCCACTGGCATCATGAAAACGAAGGCCGCTTGAGGCCCATAGGTCACTCCTCCAGCAAGGACGAAGTGGGAGTTGTTGCAGTTGGTGTAGTTGAAAACCATTAATCTTCTGTTTTCTGCACGGAGCAAGACACCAAATCTCAGTACCTCGAATCCAGGGGCAACCATAGCAAACTGCGATTCATTCGTGAAACACGACACACAAAGTATGGAGTGGAAAGAGGAAATGTACTACCGGGCGTGCCAGAATCTGTTCTCCGCCGAAAGACGTGACCGGGACGTTGAGACATCCGGCCTGAATTTTGGGGGCAGATGCTATTTGGTTTTATCCGTCCACCTCTCCGAAGATGCCAAGTTGATTTATGGAACCATGTATCGAAGGTTTAGACGGATGCAGCCGATGTAGCTGACTTCGTCAGATTCCACCTCATTGTGAGGGTTTTTTTATTGTGGGGACGCTCTTCCCTGCAGGCGCAAGCCCCTGCAGTTAATCACGCTACCGCATTGCGGTAACCACTTTCTCCTTCTCCAGATGTTCACTTCGTGTTGTGTGTGTTTGTTTAGTTTTCGGTTGCCCGTGGATTGTATACGGAGACTAATTTATGCTGTCGCCCGTAGGGCGTGGATTAGTCCAAATCCGTATTTTCTTAGATTTGGGTTGGTTTAGGTTTAAGGATCGTTAATCTCATTGAGATTAAGATCAACTTAAACATTTTTTGAGGATACGTTAGTCTAACTTTAGACTAAGATCCACTCAATGGGATTTTTGGATCCAACGAAAGAGTATTTGGGCCCTATCATCCTAGTTTAGGGACGTTGCGGTCCATTTGGTTTAAGGATTGTTAATCTCATTGAGATTAAGATCAACTTAAACGTTTGTTAAGGATACATTAGTCTAATTTTTAGACTAAGATCTACTCAACGGGATTTTGGGATCATTTAGATCCAACAAAAGAGCATTTGGACTCTATTGTTTTAGGTTAGGGACGTTGCGGTCCAGTGGGTTTAAGGATTGTTAATCTTATTGAGATTAAGATCAACTTAAACATTTGTTAACGATACATTAGTCTAATTTTTAGATTAAGATCTACTTAACAGGGTTTTGGGATCATTTAGATCCAACAAAAGAGCATTTGGACTCTATTGTTTTAGTTTAGGGACATTGCAGTCCAATGGATTTAAGGACATCATAGTCCATGTCAGTTTAGAGACATCATAGTCTGTAAAGTTTAAAGACATCATAGTCTATGAGTTTAAGGACCTCATAGTCCATAAAGTTTAAGGACATCATAGTCCATGAGTTTAAGGACCCTACAGTCCGTAAAGTTTAAAGACATCATAGTCTGTTTAGTTTAAAGACGTCATAGTTTATAAGGTTTTGGTTTAACTAGCTTGGGGATGCGCCAAAAGTTATTGGTTATTGGGACCCTCCATCTCTCTGAAGACGTTGAAGGATTACAACGACATGTATCAGAGGTATGAAGAGATGTACCCTTGAACCAATGTCCCGATTTGGGGAAAATGGGATGAATATCAGTATAGATGTCATCTGTTGGGAGCGTATTAGCTGTCTTTGAAACTGAGATCGGTTTTGGAGACCCTGAGCGTGAGGAGGCTCAATTGATAGTCTTTGGAAAATTTGGATCCGAGTCTGGCTAATTCGTAGTGTTCAACACTAACATATTGATTCAGCGCTCATGTGCTCCCACGTGATACTTTTGAGGCAGTGTTAAACACTGGAATTTGAGAGTGCTCACGTGTCGCACGTGATGCATTTAAAGGTGGTGTTGTTCGCTTGGTGTTATTCCCCATCTTCATATAAGTGTTAAACACTTTAGCCTTGTGGCCATCACGTGTGAGCACGTGAGGCATTTTGAAATAGTGTTAAACTTCAACGATTTGAAGCGCTGCTTCTTTGGGTTCATTGTTTTGTTCTTCTGAGCGTGGGGTCACGTGGGATCACGTGAGGCGCCCCAAAAGTGGAAGCTGCCTTTAATTTATTCCCTTTTTGCTTTGTAAATTCCAAGCACTTCTATGGGGTCACGTGTGATCACGTGAGCCAATCTCGATTATTCTCTTTTGTTCATCAATGACGCTCACGTAGGAGCATGTGATCGGCTATTATCATGTTGGGTGCCAATCTTTTTACATGCATGGAGATCCTGAGTTTCGAGACTTTCAAGCCCATTGTTTTTATGAGAATTGGATTCTTAAGACTTAGTCCTTCTTTTAGGTTTGAGATCTGTATGACAGAATTTCCCCGATGAGAATTAAATTCTCAACTTGTGGAGAGATCTGCTTCTACAGATCTTTTACCATAAGGGAGAACTAAGTTCTCATATGAAGGGTTAAACCCTTGTTTCATTAGAGGAATTAAATTCCTATATACTTTTATGGGAGAATTAAATTCTCTAAACTTAGATCCCCCTCTAAGTTTTGGATCTGCATGGCAAAATCTTCCCGATGAGAATTAAATTCTCAACTTGTGGGGAGATCTGCTTCTGCAGATCTTAACCAGAGGAAGAACTAAGTTCTTCTTAGAAGAGTTAAACTCTTATGGAGGTGAAAAGAGATGAGATATTCTACTTGTTTTTTCCTCATTCTTTTTACCTCGGATTTTGCTTTTACTTCAAGTTTTTGAAGGGGTTCCTCCTCTCTTTTCTCTATCTTCTTCTCTCTATTTGTCTTTGTATCAATTTTTATATCTCCTCCCTTTTTTGTGTTTCTTTGCTCTTATTTATAGGAGAAAGAAGAGAATCAATTTGTTCAGAAAATCTCTCATTGAGAGATTTTGATCAACCAAAATGATCTTTTAGATCAATCGGTGAATTTTATTCACCTTTGGATTTTTAATCCAAGGACTTCTGTTTTACAGAAGTTATTTCTTTTGTTGTTCTTAACAACTTTAGGAAGATTTTCCTTGCACAGAATTTTTCTGTAGATTTGTGATTTTTAATCACCATTGGATCTTTGATCCAATGGCGCTCTGTTTTACAGAGTGTAATCTTTCTTGTTTAGAAAGATCCAAGAAAATATTTTCCAAATAAAACATTTGGTCCCTTTTAATTAGAGTTTACTTCCATTGGTTCAGAAGGCATAGGAGTCTGTCACGTATAGCACGCGACCCTATCAAATTAAGCCCATCAAAAGGTGTCACGTGCTATCACGTGAGTTTCTTTTTGTTCCACTTGTTTGCTTTATTCAGGCGCCTGTATACTTTGCTTATAGAGGCCACGTGTCTGCACGTGAGGTTCAGTTTTGGCTTAGTTTTGTTAAGCGCAGCGCCTATCACGTGTGGGCACGTGATGCTCCACTTGGG
Source organism: Agapanthus africanus (assembly GCA_030015575.1). Taxonomy (NCBI): domain Eukaryota; kingdom Viridiplantae; phylum Streptophyta; class Magnoliopsida; order Asparagales; family Amaryllidaceae; genus Agapanthus; species Agapanthus africanus. The sequence goes on from CM057344.1 coordinate 18,253,150, forward strand.
GACTTTTTCCCGTTTGCTCTATTTATTTATTTATTTATTTTCCGTGAGGGAACAACCGCCAATTGGCGATGAGCTAGCTCCCGCTTGGGGATGCCTTTATTCATTATGCATATTATTCATGTTTGTACCCGTTTGGGGCCAGTTTTTACAAAGGAAACTCTGCCGAAATTTTTGGAAAAGACTTGATGTTTTGAAATGCTTACTACAGCTTATTTTGATAAAACACTTTCTTTTAAACAAGTTTTCCTTCACTTTCTTCTTTTAAATGGTTTAGATTTCTGGGCTTTTGGCTTAATTGAATTAAGTGGGGTCATATAGACTTCACATGATTCAAGTGCCAGTCATGTGCTATTTTGGGTCGTGACAAAGTTGGTATCAAAACGCTAGGTTTAACCTTGGTTAGAGTCTATGTTTGAATATGCGGAGTCTAGGGCATATATTTATATTCGGAACCTAGGCTTGACCTTACGGAACTTAGACTTGGTCGAGAGGGTATTAGACCCGAACTTCATCGCATAGGTTGACATTGGTTGATGGAGTAGGTGAATTAAGTAGAGTGACGTACCGTGTGTATGTTCCGCTTACGATACGCTACTCCGCTTAAGAAGTCTTAGGATGTACATTTCTTTGCACAGTATTCTATTCGTTCATTGATCTATCCTCATCGGTATCAGTTGGTGGTTTTTGTTACCACGATTGTACGAGCAGAGAGAGAGCTGTGGCTAGAATTGCGGTCAGTATGAGCTCGTCTTGGACGAGAACTGACCAGGGCGTAATTACAGTGACACACAATTGCATAGATGTGTCGTTTTATTGTGTTTTTTGCGCCATGAGCGTTTGATGGATTGCTTTTACTAGAATTTCTCGAACGTGCAGATCATCACCAGAGGATTGAGCCACTGCTAGAGGCCGGCTAGAATGTGATGACCGTTAATGTATCATCTATTCTTGGGGATTGAGACACTGTTCAGCGTGCAGACGAATGAGACAGCTGTTGCTGCGAATGATAAGATATCGCCCCAAATGTTTGGAACTAATGCAGCACAAGTTGTACTTAGAGATATGATAGAAGATCGCTAGTCACCCATGGATGAATGACTAGGACATGTGGTTCGTTGCATACCCTGATGCGAGGTCATCAGATTGATTGATTTCAGCTTGAGAAGACTTCACGCAGGTACGTTGAGAGTCGATAAAAAACAATCGAATGTCAGAAACCCATTTTTCCAAGTTTAAGGTATTCGGAAAAATATGTAAGTAATTATGTGGACACTCTAGAAGAATGAAACCCTAACTCGATATAATGACCATGGGAATGTTTTTGAACCTTAGGGTTTGCGGCAGTTCCGTGGTGCCATTGATGAGGCTTGGGTTTGCCCTTCTACGGCTGGTCCATAGGTACTGTGGCATGTACTGGATATTATTAAACTGTACTCAAGAGTTGAGCTCTCGGGGAATTATGGGACTTTGACGAATCGATCGAAGAGTTTAACGTCGTACGGATATCATGTGATGGGATACATTACTTGGGAGACTCTAGTTATGAGTATAGCCGTTGTAGCGCAGTCCATACAGTTACGAAGAGATGAGTTCGAATCAGTCGACATTAGAGAAAAGTGGAGTACGAGGTTCGTGCGAGATTTTGATGAGATGACATTCCACTCCGTTGACATCCGAGATGTGATACGCATGCAGAGGTATTGAATATGGATATATCTTCCTGAAGGAGTTGTGATGAGTATGCAGCCGTTCCGGAACAAGAAATAGATTTAGTAAAGGGTGATAACTTCCGGATAGTTCGGCAGAAACGGGATTTAGGAGAGACCCCGACAGAATCTTTCTGGAATACTACACGAGGAGACTTGGACCCAGGATCGATTGTATTACACACACCCAGTAGGCCAGAGTTCGGTAGCATCGACGAGACATGTTATGAGTGACCATGATAGTTGGCCAGAGATCTTTAGAGGATGTGCCAGAGCGGAACTGTTTCCGTCATCATTTCCACATTGGGCAATTGAGCCGAGAAGCTATGTAACTAGAAATTCGCAGTGAGAGACGAGAGCCTAAGGGCGCCAGGCACCAGGCCATGAACAAGAGGTAAGTAGATATCTTGCTCTGCTAGTTTTGGATGCACCGACACCTTCTTAATTTTGAAGGAAGGACATATCGACGACAGTGTTTACAATTTGCGACTTGGTGATTCGAATATCACATGTCCGTCATTTTGGATTTTGGTATTTTGGGCGATCAATTTGCATGATTGAGATTTTGTGCACCACGGTTGCACCCGACTTCGATTTGATGTCATTCGAGATGTTGATTTTGATTTCATGCCTATGATATGCATGTGATTTGACCTGTGCTTTCGGTGTAGTTTTTATGCACATTTAGTATTTTGATTCGATTTTGTGCACGCTGATGCACGTGGTTGTGAGATATATACCGCGGTATACCTGATTTGGGTTGAGGTTTGTTGTATACCGTCGATTTCGATTGCGATATTCGACATTTGTTTTGTGCACCTTGTGCACTTGATTTGGGTTCTTGCGCATACTTGACGCGCTTGATGCGATTTTGGTGCACACCAGATGCACTAAATCGGGATTCTTCGTGCATATCAGATGCACCTGATATTGTTGTCAGGCACACTCATTGCCCTTGACAAGTGTTTTTGTGCACACTCGTTGCACTTAGATGTTGTTTTTGTGCATATGTATGGCACATCTATTGATTCCGATTTCTGTGTGCACCAGACGCACGTGGCATTGTTGCATGTACTATCGAGTACGATTTCTTTTGAGCAGTACATTTTTATGATATTTACTATTTGATATAGTAATCGAGCAGGACTGGTCAGAGGACAGTACCTGAATATGTTTTTGCATGCATGGATAGTTACCGAAGGGATTTCCAAAAATGAGCTATAGTCTCAGTATTTACCTATGTGTCCGAGATGACACGAAACAGTTTACAAAGGAAACCCTTCTAAATTATTTTCAAAACGGCGGGACGTGTATGTTAAATAAAGTATATATATATATATATATATATATATATATATATATATATATATATATATATAGAGAGAGAGAGAGAGAGTTATTTTCTTACACTAAACGTCCGCTACTTGTGCCGTGATACGCGCATCGCACAACGACTTGAAAAAGGTTTGGCATGCATTTCTTTTTAGATGTTTTGATGAGCTTACAATGATGCGTACTATGTGTATATTATTATTTTGATGTATATCATGTTGGTTTTTATATTCGACTTTGACATTGGCATCTTCATCCTAACTCCGATGACTGCGTGATACTTGATGGAGTTTGATTTGAGTTATATACTCGTTTTTCATGCTCATGCATTGCGCTATGATACATTTTATGTATTTATGATTTCGGAGCCCCGACGACTTAATCATTTTACCGAAGTGTTTTAGTATTTGAGGGGTTTAAATTTAAATTCGGGGATCGAATTTATTTAAGGGGGGAAGACTGTAACATTTTAGAAAAATAAAATATTATTTTTGGGAATTTATATAATTAAATTAATAAATATTATGAATATTTTAATGATGTGGTATAATTATATACCGATAGTTTGGAAAATATTGGAAAATTAAATTGAATGGTGATTTTGGAGGGATTTATATGATTTAGGCAAATTATAAATTTTTATAATTGATTATATGCAAGTTATTTCTAAACTTGATTAATAATCACTAATTATGCATTAAGCGTGATTATGCACATGACATGCACCATGTCATATTACACATTTGTTATATTTTCCTACCATGGCCTTTTCTTTTTAGTTTCATGCATGGCTTTGTTTTAAAGGAAAAGATAAGATAAAGGAAAAAGAAAAGAAAAGAATAAAGAGTTAGGTATGGACAAGAGAGAAAGGTGAGGGGTTCCTTTGACCCTTGGCTCATTCTTTCATTCTTCATCCTCTTCATTGTTTGCTCCCCTCCCTTATGCATGGCTGCCCTTCTCCCTCCGCCACCTCCACCACTTCACTTCACCCTCATTTCCACCTTAAAATATCACATTCCCTTCACAAAAAAATGCACAAGCTCACTACAAGCATGAGAGATCAAGAAAAATTCGATTTTGAGCACTTGGGACAACTCAAGAATTTTCTTGAGTTGCCAAATGAGATAATTCTTTCACCATTAGTATAGTATTTTATTCACTTTAGCATGTGTACATGTTTAGAAGTGTTGAAGTGAGGTTTTGTGAGATTTGAAAATTCCTAGATGAGGTTTGAGGGATTCTTGAGTTGTGATAGTGCTAATGAATTTTAATGGTGACCTTAAACCCCCCATAGTGTTAGAAACCCAGACCAAACTGAAACAAACCAAACTTGGATTTGAAATTTCAAAATGTCGGTTTTGTGTGTAATTGGTGGCCTACAGGGAATCTGGAGTGACCCGGGAGTTTTACTGGAAAAACAAACAACACCACTAACCTAGATGGACCACTAGGAGACCACCCTGCAAGTACGAACCAGAACGGAGCATCTTTGGCCGAGGTGACCGGATTTGGCATGAATGTGGCCGGCCAAATTTTTAGCATTGGTGTCTAGGTTTGGTCTGTAGCTCTTATACCTTCTATACATCACCTCAGTATTGTTTGTTTATCCCCATTTTACCTGAACCAAAATCTGGGACCAGTTTTCTAAGTTGCTGCTTAATGTTTTATGGGTTTTAATGACTTGAAGTTTTGGTTTTGTGTTTTGTATCGGTCACTTGACGTTTGTACGGCGATATCGGGTGTTATTTGGCTCTTTTGCATGAGTAGACCATAGGTTTTAACCCATGTGTGATTCGCATGTCGTTTTGGTTTTGAATTGGACGTTTTGATGTGATATGATATATGTGATATATAGGCACCCTCACGTGGACTTCGGACGATGAAGAAGAGGATGGCGACATCGACTTCGGCAAGTAAGGTTGAAGGTGAGTAGATATATATCTACGGGGGGAAGTCGGGTGGATGGCGTATAGCACCCCCGCAGTTTCGTAGTACAGTATACGAATGTGTATATCTATATACTTATGTGTTATCGTGAGATGTGTATTCTTAGCAAGAAATGCTTTAGGTGACTTTGGGTTAGTGTTAGCGTATTTGGAAGTAAATGCTTAGGTTTAGTTTCTTAGTTGCGAAACCCTAGAGTAAAGATTTGCACACACGCACACACACACACACGCATACATTTGATTTTCTTGTGTGTATATGGGGATATATAAATACACACACACACACACATATGTATGTGAGTATGTGTGTGTGTGTGTGTGTATGTATGTATATGTATATGTATACATATACACGGATGATGGGGATAGTATATGATACTTGGAGATGAGTCGATATGATTGGGCATGATGCCGTGAGATCGGTGATGTGACTTGGATCGTATTATGAGATACGACATGATATTATAGCGGATCGTTGAGCGATGTGATTTTATTCACACGCGGATATATGCTGATGGTATCGGAATGTACTAGACTTTAGATCAGTACCCCTATTTCAGGATATGATGATAATGATACCGGATAAATAATGAGATAAATGTGATAGTTGACCCGTACCCCGATTTTGGGATGACGTACGATGGATTTACCGTATGAGATATAATTATGATGATTGATTCGCACTCTTGACTCGAGGATGTCGTATTATATATTTTATTGTATGTGACGCTATTGAGGCGGGATCACCGACTACTAGATGTATCGACTCGGACTTAGGTGGATTTCCTTACCCTTTTGATTAGTCTCTTAGTTTTGTCATGTAGTTTACTTAGTAGATGTTAGACTGGGCTCGAGTCATACTTATTTTCAAAACTAACGAATCGTGAGTATTTTAAAGACAAGCCGAGAGATACTACGGATATTTCAAAGGACGTACTTTTCTTAAAAGCACTGTATCCCCTATTTACTATAAACCACGACTTGTGCGATTTCAGACACCAAAAACTGTATGACTCGTATATAGGAATGTATATTTCTTTATTGTTGCGTTTACTATTCATTTCTCGTATATTCTTGCTGTTCGCATTGCATTGCATGCTTAAATGTGTTTTTATTGTTATTATGAAACCATGCGGTCAGGACACCAGCACCATTACCGATGATGCGTATGCTCTACATACACCTGCTTGCCGGCTCACACATATCATCATCGGTAATTTTCATGTCACATACACATTAGAAAATACTACTTCATTAGTATAAATTGCTAGCTGATAGTTTCGATATAGTACTAGTGCGCTTGCTTTTATATGCTAGTTTAGACATTGCATTTATTACTGTGATATCCCATGCATGTGTATATTCATTGTCATGCAATATTATGGGGCTTTATGCCGGTATTTCACTGTTTATTTACTCTTGAGTTTGAGATTTTGATTTTCCATGAGATTTCTAGATTTAGAGAAACCGCAAGGATTTATAAACTCATTTCATTTCAAAAGATAGAAATTTGCGGTTTTCTCGTGATATGATATTTGTGGTGTCCACCATGAGTTTTCTCGGTTCTCGAGTAGTATCATACACCCGATTCGAGGTAGGGGGAGGGACCGTCTGCGGGTGCATGGTGGACTCGGTGCGGTATCCTGGGGCAAGATGGACGTATTGAGAAGGCGTTGAGCCCGGCAGGGGAGCACTACCGACCGCTGATTATATGGAAACTCGACGGATATCCGGAAGATACCGTTCGGAGTTATAAGAGAGATGGATATGTGTCGATCCTAATCATGCGGAGCCCGAGATAGTGAAATTTGATGATATGGGCCAGTCCGGATTTCCGGAGCCCGAGATTTGAGATATTTGGATATCTGTTTTGTGTCGATACTTGACACGGATTCTATGTGATTTCATTGATGATACATCGGATTTTATACAGGAATCTCACTGAAATATGAAAACAGTTTTCTCATTTAAATGTATTCTGTTTTCATGCATTAATACATCATATATGTGACATGTTGCTACCTGAGGCACTTACACGAGCACTTGATATTACACTTATGTGTAGATGATTTCAGGGTTATTATTTTGAGGATATTATTATGGTATGACCTAGGATAGAGTCATACATGTGATTTCTGCTCGGTGATGTTTTTTACTCACGAGTTGGCAACTTACCCCCGTTGTGCTACAGTTTCTTGCAGGTTTTGCCGTACAGGCATCCTTGGCGGCTTTTCTGGCACACTACTACCTTCCGGGTGATTGCTTTGGTATGTGGGTTCACTTGTATCGTGACCACCGTAGTATTTGTATTTACATTCAGTTGTATCTAGTAACTCCATCAACCAGACTTGTATATTTTTTTCAGACTTAGAAAACCAGTTGTTATTCTTTCGACCTTAGAGTCGCGAGCTTGTATTATTATAGTTTTCTGGTGGTTATTGGTTTCCTTCTGAGTTTTGATCATCGCCCTTCAGCGTTGTATATTATATTTCTTGCGTGGTTGTGACCGCCAATTGGTGATGAGCTAGCTCCCGCTTGGGGATGCCTTTATTCATTATGCATATTATTCATGTTTGTACCCGTTTGGGGCCAGTTTTTTCAAAGGAAAGTCTGCCGAAATTTTTGGAAAAGACTTGATGTTTTGAAATACTTACTACGGCTTATTTTGATATAACACTTTCTTTTAAACAAGTTTTCCTTCATTTTCTTCTTTTAAATGGTTTAGATTTCTGGGCTTTTGGCTTACTTAAATTAGGTGGGGTCATATAGACTTCACATGATTCAAGTGCCAGTCACGTGCTATTTTGGGTCGTGACAGTCTTATTTGTATTTTTTGAATTGTATATTTTATATAGATGGATGACTTGCCGAAACCATGATATCAGTAATGGAACGGATATAATGGATGAACATATAGATGGAGTATATCCATGATTCGGTTCAGTCAAGTTGTATAGATTGAATATATGGATTCATGGATTCATGTTGAATATATACTTGAATCATATTCAAGTCAGGTTGATTAGATCGAGACTCAGTCTGAGTCAGACACTTTTAAAAGAACTTGAAATCCTGATTGTTTTGGTGTTATCGGTAACTGCTGCACATGGACGGCAGGATTTGTATCTTTTTCAAAGACAATTACCGTGTTGATAACACCGTTTGTTAGATTGTATACTTTAAATAGGCAAGCACCCATATCTCCGGCTCTCTGAGGCTCAAGAGACTGGTTCTGCTTAAACCTATGTTTACTAGGGTCCTTATTGTAATTTAGTATAACTTGAGAGTGTTTTATGTAAAATAGTTTTGTTATACTTTAAAAATATACCTAAAGTATTTAATTACCGTCTTTAGAGTTTTCATAGATATTTCTTTTATTCAATGTGAAATTTCTAGTGAATATGACCTAGTTTTTAAAGTATATGATATTTATTTGAAATATTGGAATTGTATGGTATTTTCTTGTAAATGGGATATTTTTCTTGAATTTTGGAAATGTGGAATATTATAAATATTAAAAATAAATATTTTGATATTAATTACATATATATATATATATTTATTAAAAATATAAGTTTTATTTATAATAGAAATCACATTTTCTAAAGAAAAATGTTTTAAAAATCTTTCGAGATCGTATGCTCCTTGCGGAGGTCTGTATCTCACTCTACTAAGCCCGAGGATGTGCGATAATCCGCACCATTCTGAACGGGGGTTCCCAATAGTGGGTTGTAGAGGCGCAATTGTAAAGATTGGTTAAATACACTTCTTATAGAAGAAGGTTTTATAAGTTGAAGTTAGTTATGTGTAAAATCGTATTTTCCCAAATCTATGTTCCAAAATTCTATCGTACTATATTAGATATGTGTGTTGTGAGGAGGTAGGTCATTACCTCGTGAGTTTTCTAAAGATAACACGGTTAAAAGGTATAAACATGTCGATATGAAACATAAAGGTATTTTAATGTAAAATTGAAATACAACTTGTTATGTTTATCATTTTGATATCAAACTTGTTCTATTATCTTTGTTAATGATTACTAATCAATATATCAAAAGTTGTAGGTTTTGTTATTAAGAAAAAGTTATATTTTTAAAAGAAAAGAGAATCGGAAGCCGGATAACTCCACTTCCGACACATTTTAAGAATGAAAAGTTTGGAAATAGCAAAAGACAGAGAGAAAGGGGACTTACTGGCTTTGATGAGAGGGGAGTAGGAGGAGGTCTAGGATTCATCGGTGCTTCGTTTCGTTGTCGGAAACACCTTGGATCGTCGCCGGAACTTCGTCGGAGTTTCGCCCTTTGTTAACTCTACTTGTACACTATGGGAACTTGGAAATTTTTTGAGAGTTTGGGCAGGAAAATGTGAATGAGGAGGTGTGAAATTAGGGTTTAGGGTGTTTAAAGGATGCATTGAAATATGCATTAAAATTGGGATTAAATGGCATTTTATTGCTCTCTGGAAATATTCAGAGTAAACAAACAATGTGGGGTTAGTGGGATAGGCCAAACGCTGCATGGGACAAATTTTGGGGGGCATTATCGTCGGTTGGACCGGCGGTACCGAGAAAAATGGGAATCTCGCCGGGTCATTCCTGACGGTTGGGGTTGGGGTTGGGGTATTGGTTCGGGGTCGTTTGGTATTCTACAGTGCACATGTTTATTTAGATCGTGACTCTTCAGTTTACGTGTTGTGCACGTGTAAACTCTTGGGCTTCTAAAAGATTAAAAGAAATTAAAACAAAATGATAATGTGGCTGATGGGATTTGAACTCTGATGCTTTGTAATAGCAGTGCAAGGCTTTACCAATGAGCTACAAGCTTTTTCTTGCTATTCAAAATTGAATCAAATACTTATAATACTCACAGGAATTGTAAATACCCTAAGTGTACATTAACTTTAAACAATTTTATGTACACTGAATTTGGAGTTATTACAGGAGTGATCAAGGATGACTGGGGTCACTCACATACCTTCGGAGCTGGAAGATGTGGAACACGTTGTGCACTCCTTCCAATCCGGGTGGAAGTGCCAAGCGATATGCCACTTCTCTGACTCGTTCGAATATGTCGAACGGTCCAATAAATCTCGGACTTAGCTTACCCCGTTTTCCAAATCAAATCACTCCACAGTTTGGAGAAATCTTTAGAAAGACATGATCTCCCGGTTGGAACTCCAAGTGTCGACGCTTTGCATTAGCCCAGTGGTTCTGTCTGTCTTAGGCTATGCGCATTCGTTCCCTGATAGTGCGAACTGCATCTACAGTCGCCAATATCATCTGAGGTCCAAGGAGTTCCCTATCTCCGATATCGTCCCAACTTAATGGTGATCGACACTTCCTTTCATAAAAAGCTGCAAACGGTGCCATACCAATACTCGCTTGGTAGCTGTTGTTGTATGAAAACTCCACAAGATGTAGGTGATATTCTCACGATCCTCCAAAGTCTAGCATACACACTCTTAACATATCTTCAAGGATCTGAATTGTTCGCTCAGACTGACCATCTGTTTGTTGATGATAAGTTATGCTAAAGTTCAGACTCCAACTTAGCTTGCAGACTTTGCCAAAATTACGATCGGAATATAGTGTCACGATCGGAGACAATGCAAACAGGTACCCCATGTAATCTCACGATCTCCTGCATGAGTTCATGGGTATCAGAGATAGTACACTATGAAGAATTAAATCTTACTTAGATTTAAACTTACTTCCATGTACTTCTTTGCTAGTGTCTCGGTAGATTGTCCAACTCGAAATGGGATGAAGTAAGCCGACTTTGTGGGTCAATCCACAATAACCCATACCGCATCGTTACCTTTCGTTTTGCGAGGAAGTGCAGTCATGAAGTCCATTGTAATGTGTTGCCACTTCCATTATAGGATAGATAACGGTTGATGTAAATTAGCAGTCTTATGATGTTCAGCTTTCGCTTGCTGACACACCAAACATTTTGCGACGCTTCTGGCTACTTCACGCTTCATTTCATGCCACCTGTAATGTTGCCGCAGATCTTTGTACATCCTTTTATCACCAGGGTGTACTGAGTACAAAGAGCTGTGAGGTTCTTTCATCAACTCTTTCCGAACAGGACCTTGTGGTACACACAATCTGTTGTCATATCTCAAAAATTTGTCTTTATGGATGATGAAATCTATTCTAAGTCCACTTTCTACTTGTTCTCTGATCTTTTGCAACTTGGCATCACCTGCTTGAAGTGCTTTGATCTGATTGACAATGGTAGATTGAACTTATAAGTTCATCAAATTTGAAGCGTTACCTGGCATGATCACTTCTATCTCCATCTGATGCAGATCTTGCAGTAGCTTCCACTGTGCGGTTAGATTCATTGATAGCGGTTGGCGACTAAGTACATCAAGAACTACATTCATCTTCCCCGGATGATATTGTAGGTTGATGTCAAAGTCCGCCATAAGTTCTAACCATCTTCTCTGCCGCATATTCAGCTATTTCTGAGTAAACACATACTTTAGACTTTTTGTAGTCTGTGTATATATCTACCCGTTCTACAAGAAGATAATGGTGCCAAATTTTCAACGCAAATATAACGACTGCCAACTCCAGATCATGCGTCGGATAGTTGCACTCATGAACCTTTAGCTGCCTTGATGCATAAGCTACAACTTTACCGTGCTGATGTAGAACACATTCTAATCACTTACCGGATGCATCGCAAAGCACTACGAAACCTCCAGATTGGTCCGGTATGACGAGAATAGGTGTTGTTGTCAATCCTAACTTGAGTTATACGAAAACTTGTTCGCATATTTCTGACCACACGAATTCTTCATCTTTACGTGTGAGCTTGGTCAGGGGTGTTGCAATCTTCGAAAATCCTTCAATAAATCTTCGGCAGTATCCTGCTAAACCCAAGAAAATTCAAATGTCCTTCACTATCTTTGGTGTCGGCTATTCGCTTACTGCTGATACTTTAGCTGGATCTATAAAGATTCCTTTGCCTGAAATGATATGTACGAGAAATCCGACCTGGTTTAGCCAAAACTCGCACTTGCTGTACTTAGCATAGAGTTGATGATGTCGCAAAGTCTCCAGGGCAATTCGTAAGTGCTCAGCATGTTCTTTCCGACTCTTAAAATACACCAGGATGTCGTCGATGAAAATGACCACAAACCTGTCTAGGTACTCCCGGAAAACTTGATTCATTAGGTTCATGAATATGAATGGTGCGTTGGTCACTCCAAATGGCATCACGAGAAACTCATAATGTCCATAGCGAGTTCTGAATGCCGTCTTCGGAATATCAGACTCTTTAACCTTCACTTGATGATAACCCGAACGAAGATCTAATTTTGAGAAAACGCAAAACCCACTTAGTTGATCGAACAGATCGTCGATTCGCGATAGTGGATACTTCTTCTTTATCGTGACTTTGTTCATAGCTCTATAATTAATGCATATTATGTATGAACCTTCTTTCTTCTTCACGAGCAAAACTGGAGATCTCCAACTTGAAGTGTTGGGACGAATCCATCCTTTTTGCAAGAGTTCGTCCAACTGAGTTCGGATCTCCTTCAAACCTTCAGGACATAATCGATACGGTGCTTTGATCACCGATTGTGCTCCAGGTACTAAATCAATTCTAAATTCAAGAGCTCGATCGGATGGCAAACCTGATATGTCTTTAGTAAATACATCGTCGAACTCCCGAACTATTTCCGGCTTATCTTCTTCCGCCTGTAGAGTTGCAATAACTGTCTTCTTCGGTTTTGCTTTGTATATACTAGGCTCCAGGGTACGGTCTCCATTTTTGAAATAAAAGACCAGATACTCTAGAATCTCGAACACTACCCTCCTTTGACGACAGTCGATGGTAACGTAGAAAGTTCCTAGCCAATCCATACCCAAAACTACATCAAAGTTCGGTATGTCCGGTACATTGAAGCCAGCATAGAATTCTCTGCTGCAGACGACCACTGGACACAGGTCGTATCCAATTGTTGTTTTTAGAACGCCGTTCCCGGAACTGACATTACAGCTGGATACGAGCAGTTTAACTAGTATCACATGAGTTCGGATGAACCGTTGTGACATAAAGCAATAAGATGGTCCAGTATCGAAAAGTACTAGTGCAGGTAGTGAGGCTACTAAGATCGTACCTAAGTTGTGTGGAATATGTTTTAGGTATAGGAAAAAATATTTTGAAATGTATAAAGATTGAAAGAAAAGTTTGAAAGAAAGAGAGTTACCAGTGATGACTCGGCCAGTGGCTTTAACTTCTTCCACGGTCATTGTGAAAGCCTGTCGTCTCGGTACATTCATCCTTACTGGAGGAGCATTCCTCTGTCCGTTCCTCTGTCCTTGAGGTAGATTCCTCTGTGCTTGATGAAACTGATGAGGAGGAGGTGCAGTAGGAGGTCCACGAGGAGGTGGAGCAGGGAGAGCAAGTCTAGGAGGTGAGGCCTGGATAGCTGGCCACTGCGGATAGGTGATTGCTGGTTTGGGTGACTGATTTTGATTGAGTCTGTGAGGACAAGATCCAATATCATGTGTGGATGAGCCACAGACTAAGCAGAGCCAATTAACACACCTGCAATCCTTCGCCAGGTGTCCATTTCTTTTGCAGTAGAAACAAAAGTCTGGACTTGGCCGGTTGAATGGTACTCCCGGTCTCCTGGGTACAGACGGTGGCCTGGAAGAGGCTCCTCATGCTATCTGAGTAGCAGGGCGTTTCACACCGGCAGATTGAGGTCTACCCTTTTTCTTTATTACTGCTTCGTATCGACGGGCAGCCTTCAGAGCTAGGTCATAGTTGGGAAATCCCCTGTAGCTAGAGCAGCTTGGATCTCCGGTTCCAACTCTTACTGAAATTTTCTGGCCCTGATCTCAACAGTCGGTATGAGATGGGCAGCAAACCTGATACGATCTCGTGTTAGCTGTGTAGTACGTGATATAAGAAAATCGAATATTTGAGACATATTGTCATGCTCCGCTTCCCAAAATACGGAATATGAGGGGTTGACAAGGCCAGCCATGCTCCTACGGTCGAGAAAACATCCTGCCCCTAGTCACACTTCGGCTTCTAGCTTTACGTGGTAATCAGTAATCAATGCACAGGTAATGAGAAATGCGGTCACTAAATCAAAACAGGTATAAAACTACCAGATGGAGTCAAAGGAAAGATAGCGCTGACGTCACTGATCTAGATGTCAGTAATATCCTCAAGGTGCGACAGGTGCTGATCCGAGCTAAGTCCACTTCTCACTCTGAGCATGCATACTCAGGTCGTCAGAGCGACACAATAGCAAAATATATAAAATATGTAATATATGCAGTGATGATAAACATGAAGCAGTAAACATAAAGTAATGACGTAAGCATGAAATAACCGGTACGGATAAACAGTAAAGCATATGTATCGAATCAGTAGCCAATGCAATGTCATGTCACTAAACCTATCGGTCTCTAAGTCTCAATGTCCAGGTCACTATATCAATCGTCAGTCCAAGTGTGAGAGTCAACCACGCAGGAGTATCCCCAACCCAAGGGTAGGGCCCAAGGGGCAAGGGAACACGGTCCCAAATCACGCTCGCTAATAGTCAGTAATATCACCTATATAACTCCCAGAATCGCTGTATATGCCGGCAATGGGACTCCCAAGATTCCGTTGAATTCACACTCAAACTATCCCACATCCACGGTCTACATCAAATACCGACCATAAACCCAAATACTAGTCGGTCCATGACAAGTTTACGCGAGAACTAGAGACATGATCTCCATCACGCATGTCTCAACTGGTACCTAAGATAAATGGACAGCGTTTGACGTCTTATCTATGACACTAATATAAGTGCTCCCATAACCATTCAATACCAGTTATAGTTACACTTACATATGCCTCATAGGCGTCGACAATGCAATAAATTAACTGGGTCTGCTGATTGTGTACAAGTACGTGTCACTTCACTTATTCATTCACGTTTTATTACTAACGTACTTGCCACGATCCAATCACTAATACTTATCACTGGTAATGTACACGATCACTAGGTTATCGATGCTAATAAACACTATTTACATGAGTATGACAATCATGCACAAGGCGGGGATATAGTAAGTGTACCGCTAACGACATATAAGCAATCGATGTCCGTTGGACTAGAAAAAATCATATAAAATCACACGTGCATAATTTAGCAAAACGATGTAAAAGGAGTAGGCAGTATATTTAATCATCTATACAGAAAAATTGGTTTTGTGTCCATCGGGTTTCAGGTTTGCTAGTTATGGTCATTTCTTTTTAAGTGTTCACTGCTGGAAATCCAATTTCTGAACTGGAAGTCCGTTTCGTAAAACATTTTACTCCCAGTTGGGATCATAATTAGGTAACACTATAATTGAACAATATTTAGGGTTATCAGTTAGGTTCCCAACTCAATTGGAGGATTAGTAATATCCTTTATCAACAGAGAGTTATGGTCAAGTTAAGTTCGATGTGTAAAATCTGTCACCGCAGAATTCAGCTGGACACATCGACATTATAAAATGTGTTAAAAATATCGTACAGAAAAGGAATCCAGTGATGGAGTAAGAAAGCTAACTCAATTTTCTACGTAACGATATCGGGTTCCGCACATTTTCGCATTTGAACAAGGATGTACAGTGACTTAAAAAAAGGGTTAACTGGGATTATTGCTCTGGACTGCAGTCCAGAATTGTAATTCTCCTCAGTTTTCTCTATCATAATATATTAGAATTTAGTAACCAAATATATAGGACTATATATTATTCCGTTGGCTTCGATACGAGCCTTGGAATGATAAGATTCTATTTATACATAATTAATTATGAATTTTACGGGTTAGAATGTACGAAAATTTCAGATTTCCCGACAGTTATCGGGATATCATTTTATGCGTGCAATGAAGTATTTTGCTACCAAATTTCTAGAGGATATTCTTTAACAGTAATAGGGTTTAACAACCATGAGATCTGCCATTTTAAGATGGGTTTTCGCTTAGAGTTACGCATCGAAATCTAGATTTAAGCATTCGATTCGTAGTTAAAACGTCCGTTTCTTTTAACTAAACAAGCACTATTGGATTCTACGATTTCCATACGATGTTATCACTAGATTTTAGACTAGATCGTAACCCAAATCAATATTACTAAAATTAATACGGTTTATTATTTAAAACGCTACGGTAATTTTTAGTGTAAACATAAACATATATATTAATCTATTCATTACTGTAGCATGTAAGCAAGTGGCGAGCACTTGCCTCGATCGACATGGAAAGATAGCGGCGACTCTGGCACAGCAATCAGCAGCTTCGGCATAGCACGGTACAACAACACATGACGAGCCTTGGCTAGGGCTCCGGCAGCGGCGACGATAGGTTTAAGCTTGGATGCTGGAATTAGCCCGGGGCTGGTGCTCGGCTGCTTGGACTTCGGAGGAAATAGGTGCAGCAACGGTGGCCGGAGCTTAGAAGTCGGGGTGAGGTGGTTGCTGAGGTTGCTCGCAGTGGTGATGGAGGATCGAGCAGCTTCGTCGGCGTCGGGAAGTGGCAGCCGGTGGCAAGGATATTTTGGCGGCTCTGGTGGTGGCTCAGTGCCTCAGTAAGGTTCGGGGTGGAGCTCGGTTGGATTTTTGGGAGGAGGTGACGGGGGTGGTGGTTGGTTAGGAGGCTCATCTTGGTGGTGAGGCGTTCGTCGGTGGCGGTTTCAGGTGATAGTGATGGTCGGTGGCTCCGGTGAAGGAAGAGTGCAGCGAGGGTGCTCGTGAAAGGAGGCGAAGAGGTTGGTGGTCACCGGAGGAGTCGGTCGGCGACGATGAGCTCGTTGACAGATGAGGGGAGCTCAGGGCCGGGCCGAGTCAGATGCTCGATGGAAGAGTTGACGAGTTGGCCGGGGCTTGTTGATGGAGGTTGTCGAGAGAAGCCGGGGAGCTGAGATAGCGAGGGGAGATGGTGAGGAGTCGAGCGACGGCGAGGTGGCAACAGCGACGTGCAGGTGAGGTCGGGGTTGTGGGTTCGAGAGGGGTGGGGCATCAGGGAAAGAGAGGAAGGTGAGGTGGTGGAAGCGAGGTCGGAGAGATGGGGATGCCGACGGTGAGGGGACGGCAGCGAGCGCGACGCGCGGGCGTGGGTTCGAGCTCGGAGGCGGAGGGAAAAGAGGAAGGAGAGAGCGCGCGAGAGTGTGTGTACGAGAGGAGAGAGAAGGGAAGTGAGGGATCAAGAGGAGAGAGAGGGGGTGATCGAGAGGAGAGAGAGAGAGAAGAAGTGAACAGGGAGTGAGAGGGAGAGAGTGTGTACGTGAGGGTGAGAGGAGAGAGAGTGTGGGTTTAAAATAATTAATTGAAAAATTTATGAAGAAGAGAGAGAGAGAAACGTGGGTGAGAGAGAGATTTTAATTTGAAAAATTTATTAGAGAAGAGAGAGAGAGAGAGAGAGTAACGGGATTATAATTTATAAGGTTTTTAATAAGATTTATTTGTGTAAGATTTGGGTTTAAATGAGGATATATTTATTTTGAAATTTGAGAAGGTATCTGTTGGGAAAAAGAAGTGAAGGACCATTGGGCTTTGGGTTAGGTTTGTTTAGGGAAAACCATTAGGGTAAAAGTATAGGTTAGGGTTTTAAAATAAATATAAATATAAATAAACAAACTTTTTAAACAACACTTTATATAAATATGGATATTGGCGTACAAAAGGAACTGGGTATTACACATATCTTACCTGCTCAATATAGTGAACTCAGTATCATACTCATCTACAGATTTGCTCCACATAGAGCCTTGTTGTAGGTGTATGAATTGCTGCTCCATATCGAATCGGACATTTTCCGGAAAATATTTCGCGTCGAACATCTCGCGAAAAATCCTCCATTCGATCGGTTGGGAAAGACGGCTTTCTTTCGCCTTCCACCAAACTCGGGCGTTATCGGAAAGTTGCAGTTTTGCAACTCTTACCCAAGCAATGTCTGGCACTTGTGCTGCTACCAGGTCATTTTCATTTGATTGTGTCCATTCTTCAGCTTCCATAGGGCTCTCTTTTCCAGAAAATTGCTTCGGATGCAGTGCCCGGAATTGTTTTACTCCAGGTGCTTCCGCTTCTGGACGGTTCATTAGGAAAGCAGTCTGCTGCTGCTGTCCTTCCAGGAGGCTTCTGATTGCCTCGAGCAGTACCGTCTGCTCGTTGATCGGAGCTGCTACGATAGGTGTAAGTGGAAGAGGTGGTAGCGGGGTGTTTCCATAGACATTGGTGCTGGTATTATTTGGAGAATCCATAATCTTGAAAGAAAAATAGGGTTATGATAGATTCAAGGAATATAAAATGCAAAGAATGTTTTAGTTGTTGATTCTTGTGATATATATTGCTTAGGTTTTCATGCAGAATTGACCCTGCATGGTTATGTAGGTTTCCACGCAGAACTGACCTGCATGGACCGCCAACAAAACCTGTCATGCCCCGCTTCTCAGAGTATGGTAAGGACACGTGAAGGGTCACGCGACGTATTTACTCAGAAGCAAATACGCTAAGCATAAATAAGCAATATAATGTAAAATTACACAAGAATGACATGAGAATGTAAATGAACAACAACTTTTTATTTATTAAATATTATTTACAATATAATGCTGGAAAGTAAATACAATATGGAAAGCAATGCCTAAACAATGGCATGAACTGAAAATAAAGGAATATACAAGTGATTAGAGCTCGGGACTCTCGAGAAACTGCTCCAAGTCTTCTGAGCTGGGCTCTATCTCTAGAGAGTCGGATCCTTCTGACAGCATTCCAAAGAAATAAAAAGAGAAGGAATGTCGTCAGCGAACAATCGCTCGGTAAGTCCCAAAGAGAGGTAGAAATAGTATAGCCAGATAAGAGAATATAACTGTATAGTGTTTGATTTTTGTGTTAACGCAGTTGTTTGTAACTTGGTACATAATATGCCAGTGTATACGAGAGAAGTCCAACTTATCTCGTGGACTATGGTTATAGAGTATAAGGCCCCGTCAAAACCCACGGGACAACGGCAACGAATATTTAGGTTAGGTGTATTATGGTTACAGTCTCGTATCACTTTTAACACATTCCGTACCAGTCTACCCCTTTAAAACCCTGTAATGCTTTATTGTGTTGTTTATAGATAATTGTTGTATATGACTTACCGAACCATGATATCAAATTTCATGTGAATGGAATGGATATAAATAGATAGTCATGTAATCAGAGTATATCCATGGTTCGGTTCGGTCGAGTCATGTTGATATTGATAGCATTCATGTTCAGGTTCCAGTATATATATGGATTCATGTTGTTTTGGAGTTATATTGAATTGTATTCAAGTATTGAAATGTATACAAATTGACTGTGACCCAGATTGAGTCAGACACTTATACATAATTGAATTCCCGAGTTAGGTTTTGGAGTTATCGGTAACTGTTGCACATGGACAGCATGATTTGTGACTTTTTCCAAGCCAATTACCATATTGATAACACCGTTTTTAGTTTGTCTACCTTAAATAGGAAATCACTCTCATTTTTCGGCTCCCTGAGGCTCAAGAGAACGGATTCCGCTTAAACCTATATTTACTAGGGTCCTTATTGTAAATTAATATAACTTGAGGGGGTTTTATGAAAAATAGTTTTGGTATATTTTCAAAATAAACCTCAAGCATTTATTATTCGTATTTAGGGTTTCCATGGATGTAATTTTTAAATGTAAAGTATTCTAGTGAATATAAACCTAGATTTAATAGTATATGGTATTTTAGTGTAAATTGGAATTGAATGGATTTGTGATGGTATTTTCATGAGAAATTGTGATTCTTTTCTTTTGTTTGAAAACAATGGAATTTATTATATATATAATTAAAATAGATAGTTTGAATATATATATATATAATTATTAAAAATAGAATTTATTTATGAAATAGAAATTACGTTTTCTTAAAAGTTGTATTAAAAATTCCGTTGAGATCGTATGCTCCGTGAGGAGGTCTGCATCTCGCTCTACTAGTCCCGAGAATGTGCGATAACCTGCACCATCCCGATCGAGTTCCCCAAAATGGATTGTAGAGGTTTAATTGCAAGTAATGTAAATAATACAAATTTAAAGAATACGGTTTTTAGTAGTTTATGGTATTTTAATAAAAAAAAGTCATCTTTGTCCCAAAATATTGTAAAGAGGCAATCGCGCTATGACAAAATGAGTGTTGTGATGAGCTAGGTTATTATCTCGTGAGTTTTCTAAAGGCAATATGAGCAATACGAAGAAATAGTGTCGTGGGTAAATTTTGTGGTATTTTAACGAAAAGGTGAAATACAAGTTGCATAGCATGTTAATTTGAATTGATGCTTTTTCTAAATATTGTTTTATGGTTGTTAAACAAGATATAAAGAAATGATTGATTTGTTGTTAAGAAAAGTTGGGTTTTTAATGAAATTAGAATTGGAAGTCGGAATAACTCCGCTTCCGATGAGTTTTAATACAAGATTGTTTTAGAATAGAAAGAGAGGAGATGAGAGGGAACACACAAGATTAGATGAGAGGGGGGAGGTAGAGGAATAGAGTGGTGGCTTTATGGAGTCGTGGTGTCGCCGGATTTGTCCCGAATCGTCACCGGAACTTGACCTTAACCTAACTCCACCTGTACAACTTTTTGACTTGGAAAAATTTGAGAGTTTTGGCAATTGATTTCAGAATGAAGAGAGCTAGGGTATAGGATGGTATTTATAGGAGAAATTAGGGTTTAGGGAATTAAAATGAGAATTGAAAATGCATTAAAATTTGGTTTTAAAGTTCATTTAATTCTCTGTTAATGTGCATGGAAAACAAACAGGTTAGGGTTAATGGGGTAGGCCAAAGGGTGTCGGGGAAAAAAATTGGGGGCATTACCTACGGTTCTACTCGGCGCCGCCGGCCCTTTTTCCTATCTCACCGGTCGTTTGGGTTGGGGTGGGTCTTGGATTGCTGCAACGTGTCACTGTCGTTTCATATAACTCAGTGCACATGTTTAATTAATCTAACTTTTCATTTTTACGTGTATTGCACGTGTAAACTTTTGGGCTTCTAAAAAGTTTAAAAGAAAAATCATCAAAAATAATATATGGCTGGAGGGATTCGAACACAGGGGCTACATCATAGCAGTGCAAGGCTTTACCAATGAGCTACAAGCGCTTTCTTGCTATTCAAAAGCAAATTAAATTTATAACTTGTGCTCAGTCTTGAAACTCTATTATGTATATTAACTTGAAAATTTTTGTACAATAAATTTGGAGTCGTTACAGAGCATGTTCTGAATATAGGAGAGGGACCTACTCAGAGTCCTATTATATGAATGCATGTTATTGATTATTACTGAATACAGGAGAGGGCTCTGTGTTTCCAATGGTCGACTATTACACTCAAACTAACGATAAAACAGTGACATGAACATTGATACCTAGTGACCGATATGATTAGTGACATGTACTTGCATCGATTTACTGATCCGATAATAATGTTATAGCGTTTATCTGTGTATATGCTACTTCGTGCTCATATTTTTTACTTGTACATGCTACTTCATGTTTATTATTGTTGCACGTGTTATATATTACTATTGTGTCGCTCTGATGACTTGAGTATGCATGCTCAGAGTGAAAGAAGCGGACCCGTCTGATTTCGAGAAGATCGTGGATACCTAGACCACTGAGCCGGCCCTATCGTTCCTTTCTTTATCATTGGTTAATTGTTGTACATGCTACGCTCAGTCCCTTTTCACTTGGTAGTTTTAGTTACTGCTTTATTTCATTATCTGCGTTATATTACTATTACCACGTACTGCTAGAATCCGAAGTGTGACTCCGGCAGGATTATTCCTTGATCGTAGGAACACGGCTGGCCTTGTCACCCTCGTATTCCGTATTTTGGGAAGCGGGGTGTGACAAGTTGGTTGAGCTTGCTTAAAAATTTTAATTTTTGTGCATTCCGCCTCTCTATTTCGTTACAGAGTGAGCACAACGCACCAATTCTCCTTGTCCGCCAGCAAGCTCTCGGCCATGGAGAGCCCCGACGACACCTCAATGCAAAAGTCACGCTCCTGCACCTGTATCCCGGCCGAGGGTGGCCGGGAAACCACTTTCTTGAGTCTCTTGGCCGAAGACTCAGCGGAGTACGGTGTCTCCGTCCTAGCCCGGGGAGCCTGATCCCGAGCATGCTTCTGCCTTCCACTCCGGCGTTCCTTCGGGGCGGGAGGAGCAGCGGCGACCTTGGCGGGAGGAGCTTGCCGGGGACCACGCCGGGTGCGGGCTTGGACGAACTAGCGCCGTTGCCCTTCCTCCCCTATGCCTTGGCGGCCATGGCGGCCATGATCTTCGATCGATCCATTAGCTCCGCGGAAGAAAACGAAAGAAAAGGTCAGTAACAGGAATGAAAAAATTATGCTAAGCCTAAATTAATCGACAAAGTTCTAACTTGCCCCTGAAGCGCGCAGGGCTGAGTCCCACCTAACTCAAAGCCTTCTTGGAAAGCAGGACATAGTCCCGCTGGATTGGCTCCCATTGCGACACTATCCCCGCCTCCAGGGCGTTTGACTACTTGACCCTTGGGCAATCCGCCCTGTGCCATTGCGTGGGCACTGGCTAATCCTCTCCCTCCGAAGGACTGATGAAAACAAAATTCTCCTTCTACTCGTGGATGGAAGAAGGGATGACTACTACCCTTAACCCGGCTGCCCTACCCTTATGAGTTTTAAAAGAATGGTAAACCTAGCTTGGCTCGTCCTTGCGAATACCAGGGTGATTTTTATAGCAAAGAAAGAAAAAGAGAAGACTCAAGTTGAAGGGGATCCGCTCAATTTTCAACCGGACCAGGAACCCGAGGAGAATTCTCCACGAGTTCGGTGCTAGCTGGTCCGGGGCAAGTCAAAAGTAATGGAGTACAACACAAATCTCAGATGAGAAGGGCAGACGCATCCCTACTAGGAATGCTTCCAGGTACAGAGCAATCTTATTGCCATGTACCTGGTCTGCCCGTTCACCCTCTCTGGCCAGACGAAGTGAATAACCAGGGGGATGTAGAAACGAGCCCGGATATCGGAAAGCTCGTCTGATTGATTCAACATCGAAGGTGCATCACGAGTATTTTCGATGCGCACCTTGAGGGCCCTCTTTATCACCCGACGACGAAGAACAAGGGCGTCGCCACCCCTTCGGGGTGAGCCCGACGCAGAAGAAGAAGACGGAGAAGAAGAAGAACTTTCTCGGCTATCGGAAGCCGAGAAAGAAAAAGATGACCCACTGGATTCGGTTTCAGAAGCTGAAGCCTCATCGCTTAACTCAGCCCTAACTACATAAATGGAAACCTCGGAAGAAAACATCTAATCTGCTTCAAGAGAAAATTGGCTGAAGATGGATTTTGGCTGAAGATCCGATTTAAGTGACGGAGCGCCGAGCAATCTTCAGATAACGGGAGGTAACTAAAGCAAAAGTGTTTCCTAAGGAAAGGTCTCCCCTATTTATACGCCCAGCGAAAGCCATCCGACGGTCTGCATCCGCTCCCGCCAAAACGAAGCGTCGCACCCCACAGCCCCGATAACGCCACGTGGCAACCGCCCATTGGACGTTTTCTCCTCACGCAGATCCGACTGACGACGTCTCACAGTCCACCACCCAATGGTGGCTACGTGGTACAAAGCACAACTACCTAAGTGAGCGAAACGACGTCTCCTTTATGGCGCAATCATTTTGCCGATCCGCTGATGTCAACAAGGATGCACGCGGGAATTTAGGCGCATTGTGAATCGCCGCGTGGATCCGGAAATCAAAGAGACACTGCCGCTAAATGCCACGTCGTTCCCGAACAACCCACCATGAAGAATCCCTGGCGCCAAGCTGGATTATCGAAGACCGAGCAGACCACTCTCGACCCGACACATAAATAGGTCAAAACGTGAGTGGGGGGATAATGATGATACTCGCAAGTTAGAATTCCCCGGATTACGACATATAGGGGATGACGTGTCATCCACATAAGCCCGCTAGATTTCTAAGGGCTATGGAGCTGAAATAAGTACGATGTATTAGGGATATTCTTCGGCACCTTACCTCCGAGGCTGCATTCGACCTTTTAGTGACCTCCCCGGAGTACATTCCCTATTCGCCGGGCAACCAGCGAACATCTCGTCTCCGAGCTATCCTATAGATGAGCTTCCTCAGCTTCCCTGTTTGGCCGGGAGCACGGAGCCCGAGCGTCCCCATAACTGCTTCGTGTATTTCACCACGACGAGATCTCCGCAGCTCCACGTCCCGCATCTCATGCTAGCTTATCCCGTCATTAATGGGCCTATCTCACCATCAATGGGCGTATCCCGCCATCAACGTAAACGTGACGCAGGGACGTAACGGACGACGAGAATCTCGCACCGGTTCGCTCCATGCGACCATTATATAACCCCCTCTTCCAGATGATTCAGGTATCTCAAAATAGAAATCCAATACGCCGCTACTTTGTATAATATTTCTCAGTACTTACTTGATCGTCGGAGGGTCCTACGGTGGTTTATCATCCCGGGACTTTCCTTGCATGTAGCCCGGCGTCAACAACAACCATCAATCGATTGAGATCCACAAGCTCAACTCTCACATCAAATCTCTGCTGTTCAGCCCCGTTGGCCGCAAGACTGACGGATGACAACATCTGAGAGAGATTCCGACCCCATCACTATCTGTATTCGTATCAGTTATCTATTACCGGCCAAGAATATGATAATTCCAATATCTACTCCTTATCGATCCTTACAAACTTATAGCTCGATACTTTCTTTAAAGCAATATTCACCCTTGTAGGGTTTTCTAATGTTATAAAGCAGATTGATGCAACACATAAATGAATCCATAGTAGATCTATCGAACAGTAAGTTATCGACATTTCAAAAATGACTTGTTCAGGCCTTGAACAAACCTTCGACCTCACATTCTAAATGACTAACTACGTTGCCATGTATTCAACATTTCAAAAATGTCTTGTTCAGGCCTTGAACGCTAACCTTACAAACTTATAGCTCGATACTTTCTTTAAAGCAATATTCACCCTTGTAGGGTTTTCTAATGTTATAATGCAGATTGATGCAACACATAAATGAATCCATAGTAGATCTATCGAACAGTAAGTTATCGACATTTCAAAAATGACTTGTTCAGGCGTTGAACAAACCTTCGACCTCACATTCTAAATGACTAACTACGTTGCCATGTATTCAACATTTCAAAAATGTCTTGTTCAGGCCTTGAACGCTAACCTTTGACGACGTCACATTCTAAGTGACCAACTACATTGCCATGTACTCTTTTCTAACAGACAACAAGCAAACATATGATAATTCTTATAAGTTCCAAACATGTGTATTCATAAATCATCTTATTTTTAAGATGGGAAGCCAGAAGAAGAAGGTCAAGGGGAAAAAAACTAAGAAAATTAAACTATACTTTCCAAATTTTCTTTATGTATCAAATCACATAAAAGAATTTTTTTTTTTCACTTTGCAACTATTATTTCCACTTCCCATGTACCAAAAGACCATATACA
Organism: Agapanthus africanus; assembly: GCA_030015575.1. Taxonomy (NCBI): domain Eukaryota; kingdom Viridiplantae; phylum Streptophyta; class Magnoliopsida; order Asparagales; family Amaryllidaceae; genus Agapanthus; species Agapanthus africanus. Next base: position 18,278,695 of record CM057344.1, read on the forward strand.
ATTGGGCATGCAATATACTGCCAGTTCATGTGGTATGTAAAGAGAACCATGGGGGAAAGCCAGGGAGCATGGATTCAGAGCCCTTCCATACCATTAGATGAAATGGTGAGTGTGTGGATAAAACAGAGTATCTATAAATTTGTGTTTTTTAATATGTGATGTGAGACTAAGATCTGATAATAACATGAAAATAGCATGGAAATAATAGCAGCATCCTCCAGTCCAGAAACAAGCTCGCCCCTGCCGAGTTCTCTGTGCAGACCATATTTTATAGGTATATGAAAATCATAAGTTATTTAGAAGGTAACGAAAATAAGGAAAATTATAAGAGGGTATAAACCAAATTTAAAGAAAACATGATGATTCTTGTAAATTCCAGACATTTGACCACAAATTGAAAAATAAAGGCCATTGAAGAGAGAGAGAGACAAAAAGGGTAAAAGTTTTTTTGTTACAGAACCAGCCATTTCTCTGCCGCTTATCTTAACTTTTCCCCTCTTTCCTTAAAGGGCTGTTTGGTTGCAAGATTATGAAATTTGGATTCTAAAATAGTTCGGTTGAAATTTCTGGATTTGGTTATTTGTTGTTTGGTTGATTTTGAATTTCTAGTATTGGATTTGTAGATTCTTGTAATCTTGTTTGGTTGGTAAAAATAAAATGGGATTTGGATTAGAGGATTTTAGGGCCTGTTGGTTGCAAGATTATGAAATTTGGATTCCAAAATAGTACGGTTGAAATTTCTGGATTTGGTAATTTGTTGTTTGGTTGGTTTTGAATTCCTAGTATTGGATTTGTAGATTCTTGTAATCTTTGTTTGGTTGGTGAAAATAAAGTGGGATTTGGATTTGAGGATTTTAGAAAGAGGTAGATCGAGAGAGGATTATTAAATAAATAAAGTACATGGGTCTCATCTAAAAGTACAATGAATAGTGCCAAATTATTGAAAATCCTTAAAAAAAATTAGCATTCAAGAATCCTTGTTTTGTGTTGGCCCCGTAAAAAAAGGAATCCTAAAGATGTAAATCCATCAACCAAACACAAAATTATGGAATACTAGGATTCCACGACCCAAATCCATACTAATCTTGCAACCAAATAGTCCCTAGAATGCCAACCCACGAATATCTATTTGTAGAGGGAAGAGAAAGAAAAAGAGATGAGAGAGTGAGAGGTTGTTCTATCTTACCTTCTTTTTGTGTTCACACCTTCATCAATGGCAGCAGCCAGAGGAAATAATAGCTGTCTGTCTCACATCGAAACTAAGAATCATGGTGATTGATGAGGATCCATCGTATCTTGTCTACCGCACCATGATGCTCAAGCTCTTCCGTTTCACAGGTATAAGATCCTTTTATTGTGAATGATTGTTATATTTTTTTATGGTTTCAGATCTTTGCTTAATTTGTATGCAACCCTACATTAGCCCATGAGATCTGTTCTTTGCGAATCTTAGTTTATTTCCTTTGATTTTGAAATGAAGAAGAAGGATTAAGTTGAAACGAAGATGTGCAAATCATGGATTCATATAATTAGGGTTTCGCAAAGTTTAGGATCATTTGGGAACACAGTTTATGAAATCAAGTTTTCATTTAAGTTAGCTTATTTTTTTAAGGGCTAGAGAGAGAATAAAGAGAGACAACACGAACCTTTCCGAAACTCCACTATATTTAGAGTTTAGAAAAGTGGGGTTTTGAGCCATTGGAACTTTTCGGAACCGCGGTTTGGGAAACTCCATTTAGGCAATGGGTCGCGGTTACCAATTTTGGAGTTTAGTTTCAAACCCCACAGAACCACGATTTCAGAAACCGTAAGCTTGGGTCCTCATTGCCAAACTAGGCCTTAACGTTGGCTGTACGATTTGCCCCCATTTATATGAGAATAATGGAGGAAAGAGGCCGTATGAGGCTTTTTGCGTTAGGCGGCAGCAAAAAGTACGCCCTCCACCATTTCATTCGACGATCGACACCTTCCAACTTGATCTTCATCCTCTAGTTTGTCGTTACACCAAATTTCATGTGTAACCAACACCATTTCACCGTTGATTTAACAATCTAAAAAGTTCTATTATCGGTAAACCGTTAATTTTGCACCCACTAAATCAACGGTGATAAGGTGTTAGAATCATATGAAATTTAGTGTATCGACATATTAGATTAAGATCAAGATGGCCGGTGCCAATTGTCGAATAAAATGGTGGAGGACGTGTTTTGTACCGCCACCTAACGCAAAAAGCCTCCGGGGCCTCTTTCCTCCGTTATTCTCCATTTATATTTATTTATTAGGAAGGGTATAGCTTTGCCTTATAATCTAACATTATCTGAGCCTAGTGGTATAGTTTGTTGCAGTTGGGCAAGAGATCTATGCAGGTCTGAGCGTCGGTCGGTTTGGCTCGGTTTTCATCAAAAAACTCAAACTGAACCGACCGACTTTGAATGAAAAACCACATCGAACCGAAACGAAAGTGGATTGATTCGGTTCGGAGTTCGGTGCATCTTTAGAGGTTGAAGACTTGAAGGATTAGATTTAGGGAAGTATAAAAAAGATATGCAAACCAGAAAAAAATTAGCTCACAGATCTTAATATGAATCCATTTAAAGAATACATGATTCACCACATTCTAAATGATTGATCCCTTTAAAGTTCATCAAAAGTTAATTTCAATGATTATTTGAAGAAAAAAAATACAATTTACACAGGATCAAAAGAAGGGATTGTTAATACACTAGATGTTGAATTATAATAGAGAAGGGGTGTGGTACAAAGTAAAAGATTTTATTTTATTTTATTTGAAGAAGTATAGAATAAGCCCTAGTTAGACAACAAGGTTTCCGAAATAAAATGAAACCCTAGTTAGAATAAGAACTATCTTCTCTAATACCAGTATTTATCACTTGTTAATTTATAATACCTTTTCTTTTGTGTTTCTATCAGCCGAGTCCTTTAACAACGCCGTGGACGCTTTACATACTCTCTTGATGAGAGCTGACGAGTTTGATCTCGTCATCACCGAGGTTATCATGTTCAGCATGGACGGATTAAAGCTTATTGAGCACATTGCCGTGACAACTGACATTCCGGTTATCAATAAGAATTTGCATCTTAACTATGTTTGTGTACTTTCCCTTTGCTAATAATTTTTTTTTATACAAACTGATAAATAGAAAACGTCACAAACAGCTATTACTTATACATGTTTATCTATTCTTTCGACGATCTCTCTAACACCAACTGTAATGAGTAATGATCCATGTGATGCAGCAACTTGTGCTGAAGATGATTCAGATTTTCTGAATGAAGTCTATGTTCATGGAGCTTTGCTTAAGTGTGCCCAAGCCCATGACCTATTTTCATGGGAAACTTGTGTGGCAAAGGGCATGGGCAAATCAAGCAAGTGTATTGGTCGAGCTTGAAAGAATTAGCAAAGCTGTAAGCCCCGTGACGATCATTTGCCCAGATCTCATAGAAGTTGTATTTGCTCATTATTGGATTTATCCTTTTGAGACGACTTTACAATTTTTGATATAGGTTCAATTCTGATGGAAGTGGAGGGTTTAGCTTTTAAGTGAGTCGCAAGATATTTATTGGTAAGTGCATTTCACCTTCTTATTCTAGTTTTCTTTCTTTGCCATTTGCCTGTGCATGTACATGTGATTTTTCTGTGGGTGTGGGTATTGTTACACATGTACATTTTAAGACACCCAGGTTACGTATGCACATTTAAGAGGACTATTTTTTGTACGTACTGTATTGAATTCAACTTGAATTTTTGAACTTCTCAACCGGAAAAGTTGTTTGTGGGAATGCACTTAAGCATTTATCTATCTGTAGTGGAGACTAAACAAAGAGCACCGTATACTTTTTGTACCTTATGTACCAAACAAATACCACTCATCCAAGGGAAATTTAGAAGCTGCAGACAAATTTGTGATTACTGACCCGATTTTGAGACATGCCAGGATGCCATGACATATTCCCATAAGGATGCGCTAGATAAGAGGTAATCTAGATGGTAATCCTAGATTATCATGAGATATTACCACACTTGTTTAGGTGTAAATGGTATTCCTGGAAATATAGGTTTACCATGGTAATCAAATAACCTCATTTCATGGTAATCTTATACCCCTCAAAACATGTGTTTATCCTAAATTACTACGAAATATTCCCGCCTAACGTGAAAAGAGCCATGATCATTCGCCGTCGGCCTCCATTGCCACCCGCCGGCCTGTTGGCCCCACCGGCCATTGTCGGTCGTCCGCCGTTCGGTTCACCGCTGATCGGCGGTTCGCCTCCGGCCGGCCGCCGGTCATCGCCGATTATTCACCGGCCCGCTGTCGATCGGACGTTCGACGTTGGGCCAGCCGTAGTCCGTGGCCAGTCCGTCGGCCAACCCCGCCAGCAGTTGCCAGCTGCCTGCCGGTCCGCCACCGATTGGTCGTTCGTCGCCGGTCTCGCCACCGGTCAACAATTGCACACATATATTATCAGAAATGATTAAAGTATACCAAACACGTTAATATAAGATTCCTAGGAATTAGATGTCCAGTCGTCCCATTCCCGGGAATTCAAGAATTTCCGGTAATTTTTCATTTCATGTACCAAGCGCAACCTAAGATTGCTGGTTAGTGTTTTCTTTCTTATTTTACACGACTCCTTTGGGATTCGAACCGGTGGCCTCACTTTGAAAGGAATTTTTTATAAAACGGCGATAAAACCCGCACTTTTTTATGGATCAGAATGTTGGACAATTAAGAAACATGTCCAAAAAAATGAGTGGTTAAAATGAGAATGGTAAGATGGATAAATGGTGATACACTAAACGATAGGATACGAAATGAATATGTTCATAATAAGATAGAGGTAGCTCTTATAGAGTATAAGATATGAGAGAACCGATTAAAGTGGTTTGGACGCGTGCAACGGAGACCAATCAATGTCTCGGTTAGAAAAATTGACAATATTGTAGTTCATGGTACAACTAGCGGTAGTGGTAGAGCTAAGCAAACTTGGATAGATGCAGTTAAGAATAATATGTTAATTGTTAATTTAATTGGGGAGGGGGTCCTTTACATAGCATAATGGAAGGGAGGGATTCATAAGCCGACCCCGAGTATTTGGGATGAAGGCTTGTTGTGGTTGTTGTATGAGCTATTCCCAATTGCTAATGGGCTTTGTTAGAAAGGGAATAGGAATTCACAATTCATGTTATTTACAACCTATTTCTTATATCCTTTGTTTTTTCTCAATTCAATTAGAAGTATCAAAATAATAGGAGCAAGTAACTATAGGCACTCTACCAAAGGAAAAAAAAGACGAAAATAACCCACCACCTCCTCCTTTCTTTCTCCGTCTTCTCATAATCCCCATCCTTCTCATCCAACCGAAGAAATGAACGAATTGTATGGAGCTGAGGTTGTATGGAGCTGAGGTTATATTAGCTGGCACAGCTGTTCCAATGGATGACGAAATGCTAGTGTATTTGTTTTCAAGACATCTAATAATTTGGATGTTTTTGGTTGTATGAAGTTTTGTCATGGTAATCAATTAAATCGTATAATATGGAAAGGCCAATGAAGAATTCCTAGGTTGTTTGAACAAAAGTAAATCCAAATGACAAGAAAAGGAGTGCAGTATTTTTATTTTTTTTTTGGGTTTCAATGCTGTGATCTAGACAATAGAAAGACTATTATAACCATTATCTGGAGAGAGAGAATTCATGCTTTGTAATAATTCCATTGGAAGTTCGGGGTTTGACATCATTTCAAGGTCTTCTGAGAAGTGTGTGGATGATCGGAAGTTCAAATGACAAATTTGATAGATATTTGACAATTTTATATTTTCATTTTGGCATTATAGGGTCATTTTTATACTGCGATTATTTTTTTCATACTTTTGCAGAGTCTTGTGTTAATGTGTACAAAGGTTTCTTGTTCCTTATTATGGGCAAACCTCTGATATTTATATAGTTTCAGAATTTAAATCTTATCTAGAGCTCTTACAATAAGTGACGCAGGGAAATCAATCCTTATTTCTAGTGACCGCTTTGCCAATAAGTCCTCCATTGTGGGTTGCGCGTGCCCCCCCCACCCCACCCCACCCCACCCCCCGATCCCATGAGGCCATGCCTCAGATCTTATTTTGAGGCCATCTTCTTAAACACACAGTCCACCATGTTTTTCACCGATCCATAGCGGCCATCGTGATCTACGTATCTTTGATAGGTAATGTATCACAATTCACGAGACTCGCATACCTACAACACATCTATCAAGTGAACTAAAAATTAATGCCTTTTTGGTATATGAAAATATGCATTCACTTCATGGTGGTGTTGGAGGTCTTCAAATCCCGTGATTTTTCATACATATCTTTTCTAAATCATGTAGATCACAATGGCCAGCACGGATCTGTGAATAAGACAGATTGCGTGTTTGAAAAGTTGGCCTCAAAATAAGAAATGATGCCTGGCCTCATAGGATCAGCTCCTTATAACCTTTTTGTTAGATTTATCATGTTCCCAGCCAACTCTTCCACACCTCGGCAAATTTTATAAACTATTTCCAAGTGAACCAGCATCCTTTGCTCAGGGTAACACTAACCTTATTTGCTCATTATGCAGGGAGCCTTGTGTTCATTAGCAAATGACGAAGCTATAACGCGATGGGAAGTGGATTAGTCAATTGCGTAGAATATACCAATCCAGGATCCGTCTTCTATTTCTTGTGACAGGGTCGGGATTGACACCTTTCTACTCCACCATCTTCAACTACTGGTTGCCGCACAAAAAGGTGATCATCCTGAGTTAACCTCGTTGGTGGAGTTGGTGGAGTTTATCCCGCACTTCTAACTTTCATATTGATTACTTTCCATTTAGGGAAAACATTCTTAATGAAATTTTTTGATGATAAGTAGATAAACAATTCATGACAGCTAACCATCAGACGATGATAACCAACTATAACTAAGGTGCTTGATATGTGAGCCATCTTTAAAAACTTTAACTTTAATGCTGGCTTGTATATATTGAAGATATTTAGGTCATTTTATTTCATGCATTATTATTTATTACTTTCTCTTATTATATGTTTAAACTAAAAGATTGTGTTATTGATTACGATAAGCTAGTTAGTATTTATTTATTTAATTATTTTTGCCTCTTGCTGGTTGCATTCTAGCGTATTTTCAAACAACCAATTTTAATTTTGCCGCCTTCTAGGTATAAATTGGTGTTAGTCTATCATTATTCATTATTGTTTCCAACCTTAGTTTCAGTCACATCCTCAAAAATCCATATCTTAAAATGAGATTATTCTCGTTCCTTGTATTGTTCCATGCTTTGAATTTCTGACTTTCTTTGTTGTCACGCCCTGCTTCCCAAAATACGTAAATTCGGAAACGTAACAAAACCAACCATGCTACTTACGGTAAGAAAATATTCTCCCATAGTCACATTACGGCTGCCAATCAGTAATCAAGAACAATAATATAACTATCTATCTCTAAACATGTCCAATAGTTACAAACGATAACATGAAATAGTAGCGGAAGCAATAAAGATCCAAACAATAACTAACCATCAATAAGAGCTATATTAGCGAAATGGTCCCCACTGATTGGTAGTCCTGTCGAATTACTCACGTGCTAAGTCAAGTATCTGAGCCATGCAATACCAAAACATCAGTGTGTCATAAATATCATAGTACTAATAACAAACTGGACAGTATGCTATATAGGATATCACGTGCAAAATAAGATATGAGTAAAACAATCACATGTGTTATACAGCGGGTTATAGGTATGTCACGTGTATCTTAAAATCAGTGTTTCTAGGTTAACTATCTTACATGTATTTGAAACCAATGAATGTACTCCTCCAAGTAACTCAAAAATATATATCCCATTACCCCCAGGACCACGGATCAAGATGTATGAATCAAGAATGATTATGTTCCGTTACCCTCCGGAACCATGGATCAAGTAATAGGAATCACGAATGATTTTATTCTGTTACCTCTCAGAACCATGGACCAAGTAATATCCTTTTAAGCTACACTTTAGTTATACTTTTGATTTCCCCATTTCCCCAGATTTCGTTTTCCAAGTCAGATATGAATATAATACTTTCCTAATGCCAACAGGAACATGCAGATACATGTTATGTGTATCTAAACAACATGCCACGTCCATTAGAACAAGTCAGGATTGTTAGCAACGATAAATATTACATGGAAACAAGTATAAGCAATATAGCAATAGCAGTAGCAAGATGGCAGGTCGCAAGTATGTCAGGTATTGTGTACTAAACAGGTGAAGTATTTAACTGCACAAACAAATCATAATAAATAGTAGGATTATAGTTGTCACAGTTATCTAGCTGTGATACCGAATGTAATGAAAATGTTGTATCCATTATTAATTATTATATATATAACTGTATTTACAACAGGGTTTCACGATTATCAAGTATTATAAATTAAACTGTATTAATTCTACTCTTCGATTTACCAATTAAGCCAACTAGATTAGTTTGCTATAATTTCAGATTATCAATATAATTTAAATAATATTACAAACTGCAAATTATAAACTTGTTATAATTAACGACATACGGATTCTATAAACATATAATAATAATGATTAATATTATGATATCTAGATAAATAGCAAACATAGCATGTAGCAAGTTGTAAACTTGCCTTGGTCGTGACGAATGTGACTATGAACGGAGTAATACGAAATAACGACACACGATGCAAAAACCCAAGCTTGCTCGACGCTGAGATCTTGGTTGCACGGAGAGGGCCGTCGACGATGAAGAACAGAAGAAGATGATGTCGACGCTAAGGCTGGATTGGACGCTCGGCCAGAGGTTTGCTTGGCAGAGGTTTACAGGGGGTGTAAGCGACTGCAAAGGCCGGTGGTGGTGCTGGGTTGCGCTCGGGTCTTTGGTGTCTAAGATGAGAAGATTAAGATGATGAAATCGATGATGATGCTCCGACGAGATGAAAAATGATGGGATGATGGCTTCGACGGTGGTGTTGATGGGTTAGGGGTTTCGGATGTTATGGGCTTGGTTGGTGGGAAATGGGTTGTAGAGGAGTTGGGTTCAATGAAGGAAAGATGACGACGAGGATGAAGTTGATGGAGGTGATGAGGAAGAAGTTGCTGGGATTCCAGTGATCGGAGCGACGAAGGAGATGGCGACTGGGGTTAGGAGCGTCTGTGGTGAAGTAGGGTCACGGTGGAGACGGGGAAGAGAGTTGCAGAGGAGACGCAAGGGGTGGCGACAATCGAGGTGATGATGGCGAGATGAGGACGAAGATGGCGGTAGCGATAATGGTTGCCTTGGTTTGGGTGCTTAGACGAAGATGAAGGGGACGTCGAGATGAGGGGATCTCGAGTAGAGGGAAGGTGGTTGCGGTGGTAGGAGGCACCGCGATGAGCCGACAGTGGTGGCGTGGGTTGTTTTTCAACTAGGGCTAAATATAGAGGAGAGAGAGATGTATTCTGGTGAGAGGAAATATATATGTTATTATTATTTGAAGAGAGGTAGAGATCATGGGGGAGAGAAAGATTGTTGATGTATGAGTGAGATAAAGAGGGTTTTAATTAAAAGGAAAAAATATAAATTTATATATTATATAGTTTAAGTATATATATATATGTATATAGGTATATATATAACTAACAATATAATAAAAGATATTATCAAACTCCGACCCGTCTCTACTAAATTTCACGGAAAATATATTGGAAATATTATACACCACGTAGCCTCCTTAAATCATAATCTAAAAGTTACAATAATATATTCTAATATAATATATATCAGGTATCTAGAATGTTTAAGATTTATGTGTAATTGATAATAGTCAATAAATAACGTGAGATGTTCAAATAACGTGATGACAATTAATATATATAAAAATATTCCTAACGTATGGTTACCAGAAAACATATGCATATAATTCAAATATTATATATATGTTATTTTACATCCACATGGATTTAGTTTACGGATAAATATTAATAAAAAATAATCTATCACTATAACGGGTTTCACGCAAGCGGGTCGGGTCGGATAAACACATCTACCATTAAACTAATCACAACCCAAATAATAAATAAAACAAAATTTAAAATACTAATTAATATCGTACGATCGTACTAGGGTGTTACATTATACCCAACTACAAAAGAATTTCGTCCTCGAAATTCACAAAATAAGAAAATACAAGAATAATGAAGGTACGGATCTAAGGAAAGAGATGGAAATTTTCGTCGAATTTCATCTTCACGTTCCCAAGTAGATTCTCCATGTGAACGATTGCCCCACGAAACAAGCACTAAAGGAATCACTTTATTCTTGAGAATCTTTTCTCATTGATTCACAACCGCCATTGGTTGCTTTTCATAAGTCAAATCCTCTCTTACTGTCAATTCCGAGTGGTCTAGGCGTGCGTCTCATCTCGAACATACTTACGGAATTGAGACACATGAAATATATCATGAACACCCGCTAAGGATGGTGGCAAAGCCAACCGATAAGTTAATTTTCCAATACGCTCAATGATATCGAAAGGCCCCACAAATCGAGGACTAAACTTGTCTCGACTACCAAGCCGAATTACTCCCCTAGTCGGTTTTATTTTCAAGAATACAAGATTACCACCAACAAACTCTAAAGGTCTTCTTTCAGTATCAGCCCAACTTTTCTTTCGATCTTGTATCACCTTCATATGATTACGGATCATGTTAACTTTCTCTACAGTTTGCATAATCAGTTCCGGTCCTAACAATCTTCTTTCTCCAATATCGTCCCAACATACTGGCGAGCGACACTTGTGACCGTACAATGCTTCGAATGTAGCCATTTGTATAGTCGCATGAAAACTATTATTGTATGAGAACTCCACTAAATATAAATGATCCTTCCATGAACCCTTGAAGTCTAACATACAAGCCCTCAACATATCTTCAAGAGTTTGGATTTTTCTCTCGGACTGTCCATCTGTCTAAGAATGTTAGGCCGTACTAAATTTCAAGCGAGTCCCCAAACTTTTTTGTAGACTCCTTCAGAAATGTGATAAAAACCGGGTGTCACGATCAGAAACAATACTCACTGGTACTCTATGCAATCTCATAATTTCCTGTATGTACCTCTCTGCAAACGCCTCTGTCGACTGACCAACTCGAAATTGTATGAAATGAACTGCCTTGGTCAGTCGATCGATAATGACCCAAACTGCGTTATTGCCCTTTGGATTTCGTGGTAAGGCTGTTACGAAATTTGTTCCCACTTCCATTGGGAAATCGGAAGTGGTTGTAACAAACTAGCTATTTTTTGATGTTCAGCCTTGACTTGCTGACACACTAAGGACCTCAACACGTAACGAGCGATCTCTCTTTTCATGCCTTCCCACCAAAAGTGCCATCGCAAATCTCTTGAAGATGCGGGAGCTGCGTTGGCAAAGGCGATTTGATTGCTCACGGAGCGGGTGGCGCAGCAGCAGGAGGTTCATCAGCAGACACAACAATAGTTACAGGCGCTTACGAAGCGGGTCGAGCAGCTGACGCAGTAGAAGGATTCCAAGCGGCGGGTGTTACGGGACGAGATAGGAGCCCTCTTCAGGTCACGGGACGGTAATGAAGGTGGATCGTCCCAATGACATTAGATATAAATATTTGTTTTGTTGATTTATTGATTATATTATTTGTACATATATTTTTTTATAATTACGTGCGATTTATTGATTATTATAATTGCGTGCAATCGAATCATATTATTTGTTGATTATTATAATTGCATGAAATTTGGTGATATTATTATTTCTATTGCCGGTTGTAAATGAAAGCAGCGCGCGCGGGATTTTCAGATTTAAAAAAATATGTACAAATTGGTAACGGTTCTAATCGTTACCAATACTTCTTTGGTAACGGTTAGAACCGTTACCGGACAGGTTGATAACGGTTGTATTGGGTAATGATATCTGAAACAAATCACATATAGTAACAATAACCTCTATGGTAACGGTTGGAACAGTTACCATAAAGGTAGCATATCTGATATGTTTCAAATATATGCTACATATTAGTAAGGGCAATCTATATGATAATGGTTCCAACCGTTGCCAAATTAGGTCTATTGTAGTGGTTGGAACCGTTACCATACTTCTGGTGACGAGGGTATTCGTAACGGTTGTGTAACGGTTGGAACTGTTACCGATATGGGATTAGGTAACGGTTCCATCCGTTACGAAAGACCCACTTTGTAGTAGTGTCGTCCTCCAAAATTATTGATAATTCGTAAGGAGAAGAATCCATGCGCGATAATCTTGAAGACACATGTCCTGATATAGGAACGGCTTTGGTGGCAGTTGCAGTGTATCTACATCGGCCTCCAGCATCTCTATCACTCTGCTCATGGACGAACGTTCTGAAAGCCTCATCTGAATGCACCATAATCCCACTTTACATAGCTTTCTTTCCATGTCCTCGATCTCAATAGGTTCACTAATTTCAACTCTTTCACTTTCCACGAGCCGATCATAGACCCAATAAGGATAGTAGACTTGGCTTGAATTCTCTGCCCTATGATCAACGTTCCTCCTCTCCCCTGGCATTTCCATCAGCAACATTCCAAAACTATAAACATCCAATTTGTGCGAAATAACCCCAAAGCTCCTAGATACCAATTCTAGAGATATGTATCCTATTGTTCCTCTTGCGTCACTCATGGAAACAAGACTATGGTCGGTCACAACTTTTCTAACCCAAAGTCTGAAACCTTTGGGTTGAAATTATGATCTAAGATGTAAGGCTTGATTTCAAAGTGTAGGATTCTCATATCGTAAACCTGATGTAAATAATCAATACCCACACCTTATGCAATTTCATCGACTTTCTCCTTCGTAAAACGTTGATTTGAAGAGATGTTATACTTGTCTGGTGATCCGTTAGGCATAAATTCATAGACTAGAGCCCTCTTTGATCCATCTGAGCAAAAGCCAACGAGCCGAACCACGTTGTGGCGGTGAATCCTGCCAATGGTTGATACTTCATTAATAAATTCTTCTCCGTTGCATTTGGAATTTTCCAACATCTTAATGGCAACCAAATTACCACCTGAGAGCTCCCCTTTGTATACCGTTCCGAATCCACCGTGCCCTAATTTTTCGTTGAAGTTTCGCATCATCGCAATGATATCAGTGTAGGCAAACCAAACCTTGTTGGTGTGAGACTGTTGGTTCCTTAAAAATTCATCTACACTGTCAATGGGAACCATCATTTTCCAAGACGTGTAGGCAAGAAACATGTACATAGTTAATGGTGCAACATTACACCTGACAAATGTTGAAATTACTGCTAGAAAAAAAAAGAAAAAGAAAAACCAAAAGGAAAAAGCTGATGAATATATTAATAAGATGTACTGTTAAGGTATAACAAATGTGATAATGGTCATCTACCTAGTATAGTAATTACTATATACAAAGAGACGAGAGAAAATTTTGCCAAGTACAGGTTGAGGCAACCTAAGAAAAAGTGGAGTACTGGTATTGTTTCAGACATCCAATGAAATCATCCTTGAGCTCAAAGGGATAGAATACCCAGTATAAAATTAATGCTTCCCACCTGAGATTGTTCATAGGCTTTACTGCAATTTCATACGAAGGAAGATAAATAGATTAAATTGGTATTGGAGACAACTTATGAAGCAATGAAGTTCATGCGTGTTGAAGAGTTTCTTGGCATTAGCATAAAAAAACCAAACTTTTGCATACAATTGCACCCATGCATATATGTTTACATATTTAAAGAGGGAACCCACTTTATTGTCATATACAACATACACAAACGAGTTGTTCCCGTTCAGGCAAGGAACATGCTGATACTTTCCGTCTTGGATCTTGTTTGAACAGAGTCACAAAACTAATTAACCATACCGAACGAACCAAATTCATACTTGCTGTCAACTCCAAATGAGCCAAAACCATTACCGTGGGCATCAAATGGAGCACCTTTCGAAGGAAAGTGGTACGGAAGCCTGCATTGACCACTCGCCAAGTTGACATCAACAATCTGGATCATAGAATTCTCATAAGGCAAATTAGTAACATCGAACTTCCCATGGTACAATTCCAGGATTGTATTGTTACTGTCATCGCAGATGAGTTCATAGTCGGGAGTCCCCAGATGGATGGATCACCCCATACACGGAAAGTGAAACTGATGGTTTGGAGTCCGCAGGATGAGGTACATCCATTTTCCTCTGCCAAGCCTTTAGCTGGTACAACAAAAATTAACAAAATGAGACTATTGTTAAGGATGTCTTGTATATCAAGACTACAGATCCAGAGAAGGGCCAGATGTCTGGAGCTATGAGCTCGGACGTCTGACAATAAAGCCCAGATTTGCAGAGGAGACGCAGACATTTGATGCAATGAGTTCAGACGTCTGTTTGTTCTCTGGCCAGTCGCGCAATGGAGGGCCAGACGTCTGTACCTATAAGGCCAGACATCCGACGACGTTCTGTTAAACTAACAGAGAAGGCGCAGACGTCTACCCCATATAAGATCAGAATTTACCAGTTCAAGTTTTATTTCAAAAACTCAGTTTCTGGATGGTAGTTTTGTATTTTTTTGATCTTAGTAACTTAGATTTGTATGGGCTATATATAGGATCTTTAGAGTTAAAGTTTTGAGTTATTGTTTTGATCATAAAGTTTTAAAGAGAGATAACGACTTCATAAGGGATCAAGACGATCAACTAGGAAAACTTGTAGAGAGAGGAGAAGATTTCGTTGAAGATCATAAGGAGAGAATTAATTGTAATATTCTTTAAGATGTTTCTTTTTCACTTAAAGTTCTAATAAAGGTTCTTCCCCTTTTTCCCCAAATCTCATCTTGTATTGTTAATTGCGTTTTTTCAATTGTTATTCGTTTAAAGGGATCTTGGTTTAGATCCGTAAGGGTTGATATTCAACGCATCCGCTGCGCCCTCGATTCCCAACAACTGTGCCCTCGATTCCCAACAACGAGACATGGGAGCAAAGAAGGCATTGATCTTTGCCACCCCACATCAAACATCTTAGAAACCAATAGAACCACTCTATATTTTTTAAATGCACATAGTTTGAATACTTAATGAAACTTGATCAACTCCAAATGACTTCATTAAAACAGTTTGTTGCCTATCTATTCCATCAAACCTAAAGAAAAATATTAGGAAATGGAAAATCGTAGCATTGCCCAAGTCAAGCTTCAAGAAGCCTGTATCTCTATTCCACAAGCAATTAAATCAAAGTCTTCAAAAAAAAAATTTCTTCAGTCATCTGTATTTTTTCTGGATGTGACCGTCAACTCTACTCTGAAGAAAATTCTCTTGGTCACAAAACCCAGAGAAGAGAAGGAAGGCTTTGTGGGATTAATAACTGGATGTGACCGTCAACTCTACTCTGAAGAAAATTCTCTTGGTCACAAAACCCAGAGAAGAGAAGGAAGGCTTTGTTGGATTAACAACTGGATGTGACAGTCAAAGCATCATTCATTTGACAAAGAATCAGGTATACCACAGTCGAACTAAGCACATTGACGTGCGATACCACAAGATAAAGAAGTGGGCCGAAAATGAGTTCGATTTGATCAAAATTGATATTAAGATGAATCCGACGAACATGCTAATGAAGGTCATTCTTACGGAGAAGTTCAAGACAACCTTTACTTCTATTCAAGTACTCAAGTGTGAGGAAAGACGACCTTGGTAGAAGGGTCGCACCAGTTTTGCAGTTCTGATAAAAGAGTGTGACAGAAACAGTTTCACAATTATGGGAAAAGATTGTGACAGTTCGTAGTTTTAAGGTTTTGGAGCTGTGCCAGCAGGGGAAACGAAAAGAACTAAGACAATCCTAAAAGATACAAGGCGAGGGCAATAAGGTGTCAAGGTGACTATAAGGATATACAAGTCAAGATGGAGATTGTTGTGAAGGATGTCTTATATAACAAGACTGCGGGTCCATAGAAGGGCTTGAGCTATGAATCCAGACGTCTGGCAATAAAGTCCAGATTTTCCGAGGAGGCGCAGACGTTTGATGTAATGTGCTCAGACGTCTGCCTGTTCAGTCGCGCTATGGAGGGCAAGACGTCACCATCTATAGGATCAGACGTCTGGCGACGCTATGTTAAAATAACAAAGAAGGCGCTGACGTCTGTTGAAATAAGTGTGAATTTCCAGTTCGAGTTTTATCTCGAAAAATCAGTTTCTGGGTGGCGGTTTTGTAATTTCCGGGATCTTATTTTAACTCAGATCTGTATGAGCTGTATATAGGATCTTAGGGTTAAAGTTTAGACTTATTGTTTGGAGATGACGACTTTATAAAGGATCAAGACGATCAACTAACGAAACTTATAGAGAGAGGTGAAGATCTTGTTGGAGATCATAAAGAGAGATTAATTGTAATCTTCTGTAAGGTGTTTCTTTTTCTCTTAAAGTTCTAATAAAGGTTCTCCTTTTTCCCCCTAAATCTCATCTTGTGTTGTTAATTTCATTTTTTCAATTGTTATTCGTTTAAAGGGGTTTCGGTTTAGATCCATAAGGATTGGTTGTCGACGCATCCGTTGCGTCCTCGATTCCCAACAAGGAGACATTGGGAGCAAAGAAGGCACTGATCTTTGCCTGCCTACATCAAACATCTTAGAAACCAATAGAAACACTAGATATTTTTTTAACGCACATAGTTTGAATACTTACTGAAACTTGATCAACTCCAAATGACTTCATTAAAACAGTTTGTTGCCTATCTATTCCAAGTCTTGTGGTGCTTGACCTACGGACCAAGAAACATTCAACACTAATGAATGAAAAAGAAGGAAATGCCGATCAGCAGCCACAACATAAAAGAGAGACGCATGCCCAGCTTAATATATGACAACATAATACCCCAAGAATACAGTTTAAGATAATAAAATTAATACCAACACCTATTATATGTAGCAAACAGTACAGTTAAAACTTGAGCTAGGAACTAGTTGGCCGAGAAAATGTATTGTTTATAAAACGAGCCACTTCCATAACGGCTACTAGCGGTTCTTGTTAACATCCCATGTAATTATATATCTAAAAACCGAAGCGGTGTTGTAAAACAAGGTTTAAAAGGCTGGTTAATGAGTGGTTAAATGTTTTTTTTCTAGCAACCGCACCGAATAATATTAAGAGGTCGAATGACCGCTTATTAGGCCAAATGCAAAATATACTTACGTACGAAAATCCGTCTTACCGGCACATATACGATGAGCATAACCGCTGACAAAAATATAAAAGGAACTTTTAACTGTCGAGTAGCAACCCGCACAAAGAACATTCTAAGATAATTAGGAAACATATATGGTTCGATATAGACTTAAAATCAAGGAACTGTATGAAAGAACAAGGAAAAATAGGGAAGTAGGGAATTGGTGCCCAGTTAGACCCATTGTCTTCAATGGATTGTTTCATGATTTTTGACAAGGTGATGGTTGTCATCAAGATATTGAGCAATCAATGATAAGAGAACATTACCAATGAATTGTAGAAAAATGGGATAATAAAGCACAATTATTAGTAATTTTTGTTCTGGTACCTTTTATCGTGGCAAGATCACATGAGTATGTATCAAAAAA
The DNA here is from genome assembly GCA_030015575.1 of Agapanthus africanus. Taxonomy (NCBI): domain Eukaryota; kingdom Viridiplantae; phylum Streptophyta; class Magnoliopsida; order Asparagales; family Amaryllidaceae; genus Agapanthus; species Agapanthus africanus. The sequence goes on from CM057344.1 coordinate 18,296,349, forward strand.
CAACTCTAAAACATATTCAGCTAAGAGAACACAAAAAGGTTTTCGTATCAGTGTCCATTTGCACAGGAAGCTGCTGTGAAGGAACCAATGAGTTGAAGGGTAAGAGTAGAAAACACATTTTCTTGCTTCAAATTTGGGAATGGAGTTGAGTTTTCCAGTCTGGAGTTTCATAAAGTTAGCAAAAGTTAATAGCAAAATGCTAGCTTTTCAGTGTTTGGTATTCATTTTAAAAATGAGATAAACACACTTATCTTAACTTCAAAGTTGAGATAACCGCAACTATGTGAACTCAAATTTGATCTAAGTTTTCTGAACTCCATTTTGCCATACACATCATTTCCAACATTACTCGAGTTTACTCATAAATGACATTTCCTCTGCCTCCACTCAAAAACAAACTCCAACTATCCTAGCTCCATATCCAAACTCTGACTATCCTTGGGTGGGGTATTTTTTGTGGCATTGCCCAAGTCAAGCTTCAAGAATGTGTGTATATTCCACATGTACACTATAATTCATAATGTTCGTCTTTTTCAGTCAAACGCTTTATAATCCTCAAGAGATTTCTCTCCATAAACAAAAGCTTCAAGAGATTTCTACCAGCAAGCAATCGGTGACTTTAACGATGAGACGTGTAGGGTATCAAGACATGCTATAGCTAATAGGAAAATGTCCATGGCACTTTTTTTTTATTTCTCCGCCAGATTTAGATAATACAACTTTACTGCTTGACGCTGGTTATAAAGATGAAAATATAGTCATAAATGCTATCTCCATATGGTTTTGTATCAGGAGCTAGAAGGAAGATACAAGTACAAAACATTGGTGCTTAATGGGCGAGGAACATCATTCATCCTCTGAGATGACTGATAATTCAGAAGGATAAGAATCCATACGAGACCCTCTTACGGACACAGGCGGCCCTGTAGATAGGAACGGCTTTGGTGGCAGTTGCAAAGTATCCACATCAGCTTCCAGCATCTCTATAACTCTGCTCATGGACGGACGCTCTGACGGCCTCATCTGAATACACCATAACCCCACTTTACATAGCTTTCTTTCCATGTCGTCAATCTCTATAGGTTCGCATATTTCAACTGCTTCACTTTGCACAAGCCGGTCATAGATCCAGGACGGATAGTAAGCCTGGCTTGAATTCTCTGCCCTATGATCTACATTCCTCCTCCCGCCGGCCATTTCCATCAGGAGCATTCCAAAACTATAAACATCAGATTTGTGTGAAATAACCCCGAAGCTCCTTGATACCAATTCCGGGGCTATGTATCCTATTGTCCCTCTTGCGGCACTCATCGAAATAAGACTGTAGTCCTTGGGACACATCTTTGCTAACCCAAAGTCTGCAACCTTCGGGTTGAAATTACGATCTAGGAGTATATTGTAAGGCTTGATGTCAAAGTGCAGTATTCTCATATCGCAACCCCGATGTAAATAATCAATTCCCCTGGCCACACCTAATGCGATTTCATTGAGTTTCTCCTTGGTAAAACGTTGATTTGAAGAGAAGATATACTTGTCTAGTGATCCGTTAGGCATAAATTCATAGACAAGAGCCCTCTTTGATCCCTCTGAGCAAAAGCCAACAAGCCGAACCACGTTGAGGTGGTGAATCCGGCCGATGGTCGATACTTCATTGATAAATTCTTCGCCATTGCATCTGGAGTTTTCCAACATCTTAACGGCGACTAAAATATTGCCGCCTGCGAGCTCCCCTTTGTATACCGTTCCATAGCCACCTTGTCCTAGTTTTTCTTTGAAGTTTCGCGTCATCGCGCTGATATCATTGTAAGCATACCTTGACGGTGTGAGTGTCTGCTGGTTCCGTAAAAAATTCTCTATATTGTCAATAGGAACCATCATTTTCCAATATGTGTAGGCGAGATACACGTAAATAGTCACTGGTGCGATAATAAACTTGACGAATACCGTAGGTACTGCCCAAAAAAGAATATCAAAAGAAAAAAGTTAATGAATCGATTCAATAAATAGATGGTTAATAATGACATAGTAAAAGGTGAGACGATGAATTTCAACCTAGTAGAATGATTATTATTTCCACCGAGAAAAAGCAAAATAATGCTAGGTTATGATTGAGTTGAGATATGCCGTGGTCGTCCCTGAAACTTTTCATACATCCCACGACATCCTTGGTGGCTGTTCTTGCATTCTCATAGAAACCCCACTTTAAAGTGCTCCTTCCCGACAGACTTGCCCACCAACGTTCTTCTTGGTAACTGTTCCTGCATTCTCATATGAAGGAAGCAACCCCAATTATTTTGGTTTCAAAGGCATGATTTTAAACAGAAAGTATTCAAATGTTAGGCATTGAAGTGTGTGTGTGCTCGAGAGCTTTTAAAATAGGAAAGATTCTGCAAACAATTGCATCCATGCACATGTATTTGCATATTTGAAGGGCGAAACAAAGGGTTTTAAAAATAGGAAAAATTGTTATAATAAACATCTTTCCATCGATATTTTGTTCAAAACTTGACAGTTTCAAGTTACAATGAAACAGCACTTTTATTTCTCCATTCACTACAACAAGGCAAATCAACACTCTTTCCAATTTGTAATTACAATGTTTCCTTCTTTTGTTAGTTAATTATATATAAGAAATGTATTTCATCAAACCCTCATCATATTTATCATTTTTAATTATCTCCTACAATATTATATCATATTGAGTGTGGTAAGTCTGAATATTAAGGTTACACATATATAAGAGATAATAACAATGAAAATAGAAGATTAGATTAAAATATATACGAGGTTGTTGGCTCTAAATATTTGAATTTCTGTGCAAACATACATATAATACATATAACTCTAAATAAGCAATTATAACCTCTGTATAATTTACACACAACGACAAAGGGATTTTTTGAAATAACTTGAAAGATTCAAGGAGGTATTTACAAATACAATCATTATGGGAGGGATATATTTATAAATATGAAAGTTCCCGGTGGGGTTTAGTGTTTTTTTTTTTAAACCAAAATAATTTTTGTTAATATTAAGTTCTACAGCAGGATTATACATATCTGATAGTTGGTTACCGCGCGGCTTGTATCAGACAGCTCTTAACCCACTCAAATCTGGGGGGTTGATGCCATGTAAGAGAAAACCCCATCTTTAAGAATTCAAAAAGATGAGCATCAGAACTTGTAATATTGAAGCTGGATGATGGGACTGCAGATAGGAAGCCGCAAGAAGAGAAAAGGGAAGACACTTGGCTGCCATTTGTGACATACACAAATGAGTTGTTCCCGCTCAGGCAAGAAACATGCCCGGTACTTGTAATCTTGGATCTTGTTTGAACAGTTAATAAAAACAGCCCAGTCCCCCTCCCAGATAAGACTATACCTGTCATTGAGATAGAAATATGAGAGCGGAAACCGCTGCGGGAGCCTGCATTGGCTACTCACCAAGTTAGCATCGACGATCTGGATCCTTTTCTTCTTATATGAGATACTGGTGACATAGTACTGTTTCCCATGAAACAACTCCAGGATCGTATTGTTCCTATCGTCGCAGATGAGTTCGTAGACAATACGGCTCCCACAGATGGATGGATCGCCCCGCAAACGGAAAGGGAAGCTGATGGGTTGGAGCCCGCATGATGACGAACATCCATTTTGATCTATCAAACCTTTGGCTGATCCAACAAAAATAAAGAATGTGAGGTATTGGAAAAAAGCAGGCATGGATTTTTCGCCTGCTCGCGTCTAACACCACAGATAGGACATTAAGCGATATTTAAATGGTTGGCCAAGGCCTATTCCAAAATATGTGGTGGAAAGAAACCAATAGAACATTAGCAATTTTTAATTTTCAAGCAAGTAAGAACAAGAAAAAAGAGATTAGCTATTTATTGACCTTGCCAAGTATTTCCTGCCAGCTAGCTAAAGACAATGAATTCCTTAAAGACAATTTGTTGTTTGTGCTTTTCAGGTCTAATTTCCCTGTGCTTGACCCATGGACTAAGTACGAGCAGGGACCCTCTGAAACAGAAATGTTTACTTTTCCTTTATTTTTAAAGTTTTTGGAAGTATTGCATAAAAACAAGGGATGAGTTAGAATTAGTATTTGTTTGTGAGGAATTACTTGTATTTGAAATTAGGAGTTTGAAGTTGGTAGGGCCTTTAAAAAATCTAGGAGTTCATAAATGGGATAGTTAAGAGAGAAGAAGTATTATAAAAAATCAAAATACTTTCGACAAACATCAGTCTAACTCCACGACCTCCGATTTCGAACTCCCGGCTGTGTACATGCACGCAGGAAATTTAGGATTTTGAAATCATGGACTTTGCTGACAAAACAAACAAAAAAATTCAAGCATGGGCTAAAATCAAGAGTTGGGAACTCTTGATTTTCCAAACTCCAGTGAAACAAACAGGTCCTATATGACTTGATGGCAAAACAATATAAGAAAAATCCGACAAAGAACCCAAAACACACTCCAGCCAATAATTTTGTACAAAAATATTATTTACATAATATTAGATGCAGAAAGCAAAGGAAAATGTGATGTTCGCAGCCAAAAGATAGAAAAAAGAAACGAAGAAAAATATATTTCTCAGTCTTTCTTGTTTTGTTTGCATACATTCCTATATCTTCTTTAATGATAATAAGAAAAAAAGAATATTTCACGAATGAATGACAAAAGGTGAATTTATTCATAGAAGAAGATACACACGCCTTGCAGTTTCCTTGTTGGCTTCCAAGATTAGGATAGAATTGCTAGAACTACCTCCAAATCTTCTAATCACACAAAACAAGACCCGGGATCGGCAATCATTGCTAACGTTTTTAAAAATAGGAAAAATGGTTCATGCTCAACCCTTTTCTACACAGCACTCATAAAATAAGCGAGTCCAGCATTTAAGTATCTGGATCCACAGCAAGTGTTTGAATATGTTGTGTGGTTTGATGTCTAGCAAAATTGCATGGTTACTCTTTGCTCTTGAAAATATATTGTGGTCTAAACTCTCCTCACTTTATCTAGGCCTAATTTTTTTTAATAAAAAGTTGAGCCGCGCCTCAATAATATATCTAGGCCAAACTTTTTCTAAGAAAAAAAACTGAGCCATAGGCCATCTCAAAAATATATCAAGGTCAACTTAAGAGATTTTCTTGCAACAAAGCTGCTGTAGCAGCAAATTTGAGATGTTTTCCTCCATTTCTTCAACAGTAAACAAACTAAGCCGCTCCTCTAGCAACAAAAGGAGCCTCTGAGGCTCCTCAGCAACAACCTCCAAGCTTTCTGTGCTCGCTCCTTATATTGCGAGCACAAACAATCAATTGAACGAGCTTTTCCGACCATTAAGAATTCAAATTATTGAAAGGAGATTCTTTTACATTTGTAATTGCAGGAAGTCATGAGTCACACCAGTTCTTCTCCGAATTCCGACTCTTCATGAAGGCTTTGATTAGTGTTTTGATGCCAGAGAGAGAGGGAGAGGGAGAGAGCGCTTTTCATATTGATATCGGTTTGAGGGGTCAGATAAAACTTAGGGGTAGATGGGGTTATATATAATTACCCATATATATAGTAGTAAGTTAGCTCGAGTTCAGAATTCAATTACCATGTTCCATCGACTTACATCCATCTAGACATCAATACCTAAATCATCATTTCCTATTTTTTAGTTAACTCGAGAACTTTATTCTAAAACCATAATTATTAACTCGTACAGGATCTGGTTTCCCCCCAAGAAAATTTCCACACATCCACGATCACGTGCAGAAAAATATATATTGTGGCCAAGTCTCTCGATGTATGATTTCGACCGAATATAATTTGTTGAGTTAGCATCAGATATGGTAATGGCAGAAGCTTAAAGAGCTCAAGAGTAATTTTGCAAATTGGTTGGTAGATCTCTTTATTAAGTAATTTCTAGGAACATGTTAGTTTGTAGTATGTTCCTTTCCATCTCTTGAAGTTATGCCCTCTTGATACTTCTACTTGATATTTTGAGATGGGGGGAGGGGGGTTGTGTGTGTGTTAATAAATAGATGGCTAGTTTAACAAATTAGCTCCATTACGGGGGTATTCGGGATGAAACACGGCTAGTTAAACAAATTAGCTCCACCTACAACAATAGTGAATTTCTTCATTTATGATATATATATATATATATATATATATATATATATATATATATATATATATATATATCTTTGAAAACTTTACCGATAATTATCATGTCTGAATCTGATGTGTACATCAGACCCATCAAACCTAAAGAAAAATATTAGGAAATGGAAAATCGTAGCATTGCCCAAGTCAAGCTTCAAGAAGCCTGTATCTCTATTCCACAGGCTATTAAATCAAAGTCTTCGAAAAGAAATTCTTCAGTCATCTGTATTTATTCTGGATGTGACCGTGAACTCTACTCTGAAGAAAATTCTCTTGGTCACAAAACCCAGAGAAGAGAAGAAAGGTTTTGTGGGATTAATAACTGGACGTGACCGTCAACTCTACTCTAAAGAAAATTCTCTTGGTCACAAACCAAATTGTTTGCCAAGAGTCCAGCAACAGTAATCATCATCATGGTAAAAGTTTCTCTCTATTTGTTTACTTAGGTTAGGTTATCGATCTATAGGCAAATTAATTTGTGTAATCAATCTACGCAAAGGAGGAGGAAGAAGAAGAAGAAGAAGAAGAAGAAGAAAATCCTATGATTGTTCATAGCATTTTCTTATCTGATGTGATGAGAAGTCGTCTATACTTGGAACTACCAACTCCTAGGTTGCTTACAGCCCAAAGCCCGTGAACTGCCCCGTCACCACGGCTCGGTGGCGGACCCAAGAATTGTGGTCACTGGGGACACCGAATAGTTACCAAGATCCGAAAATTTCCAACAAAATAATCTACATGAACTATCATGCAAATTTGAAATAAAATTAAACCAATTCGACCATCGAAATTAAAATCATATTTTTTAGTAACATTTTTCGGTTTCATATTTTGAAAAAAAAAAACATGAATTGTGTGTAGGGTTTCATATTTTAATAAATAGATGGCTACGTTAACAAATTAGCTCCACCATGGGTATTCGGGATGAAACTCAAGGTTGCTTTCGCATTATTACATTGCGCAGGGCCCGCCTCTCTGTTCTATCTCTCTGCTTGATCGCAACAAATGAGTCTATTCCTTTTTTCATTGAGTAATATTTTACATACTGGTGCGGTGGAATCCACATAGGCTACTAAAGCTCTCACTGGATATAAGGTGCGTCATATTATCCACTAGCCCGATACCTGTACCCGATACCTAACTTTGTATCTAATGAGAGCCTTAGTAACCTATGTAGATGTCCATGAATTGTGTGTAGATGGGCCACCTAAAACAATAACAATAGTGAATCTCTTCATTTTGCTACTTGACTTTTCTCTCTCATGTATCCACCTTGATGTTTGGTTATTTTCTCAAATTGCCCTCTAAATTAAATTACAGATTCAATCTCCTAGAAAATAATATTTTATCAAATATATTTGAAAACTTTACCGATAATTAGCCATCAATCGGATGTCACCTACAACTATTCCACACGCTATTAAATCAAAGTCTTCAAAAAAACAAAAAATCTTAGTCATCTGTATTTATTCTGGATGTGACCGTCGAACTCTACTAAGAAAATTCTCTACTAAGAAAATTCTCTACTCTCTGCCCTTGAAAACCGAACAAATTAAGTCCCCAATAAAAATATAATAAACAACAAAAAGAAAAAGGGCAAAAAGACCATGCGTACCTTTTCCATTGTTGCCCTCCTCCTCCTCTTCCTCTTCTCTCTGCTACATACCCATGCGAAAGAGCCCAACCCAGAATCCCAATTCTTCTAAAAATGCCCACCCATCTATTGCGGATCCGGGTCCGGAGCCATTTCCATCCGCTTCCCCCTCCGCCTCGAAACCTCCCCTCCCTCCTGCGGCCTCGATAGCTTCCCCCCACTCACGTGCTCCGCCGACAACGAGACCCTCCTCCTCGCTCTCCCCTCTCTCCCTCATCATCGTCCCTTCAATGTCACCCGCATCGACTATAATACCAGCCGCCTCACCATCGCTATCGTATCCGGGTCCGGGTTCGGGTCTTTGTCCTCTCCATGCCCGCTTCGAGACGTCACCACCTTCGACTTCCTCAAAACCCCTGCCTTCACTTCCTATATCATCAACATCAGCTTGGTGAGCTGTTCGGGTTCGGGGAAGTTGGTGGATCCGGGCAGGGCCCTCATGGGCCCGATACCGTGCCTTAGCGGGCCGGGTCACCTCGTCTACGCCTTGGATACGGGTGAAAACATGGATGTGATTCCTGTGGGGTGCGCTGTGGCGAAGACAGGGGGTCAGCTTCCGGATCGTTATAGTTATCCGGATCCTTTTTATTATGATCAATTGGAGAAGCCGTATGATAATGTTTAAGATCATTTCTACAAGACGAGAGAGGTGCATCTGTGGTGGGATGTTGCTGAGCTTCGTCCTGCAGGTATATGCGAAAATTGTGAAGTAGAAGGAAGGCTTTGTGGGATTAATTACAGGGATGATCACAACCAAATTGTTTGCCAAGAGCCCAGCAGCAGTAATCTTCATCATGGTAAAGGTTTCTCTCTATTTGTTTACTTAGGTTAGGTTATCGGTCTATAGGCAAATTAATTTGTGTAACATTTTCTTATATGATGTGATGAGAAGTCGTCTATACTTGGATCTACCAACTCCTAGCTTGCTTACCGCCCAAAGCCCGTGAACTGCCCCGTCACCATGGCTCGGTGGCGGACCCAAGAACTGTGGTCAATGGGGGCACCGAATAGTTACCAAGATCCATCGAAAATTTCCAACAAAATAATCTACATGAACTATCATGCAAATTTGAAATAAAATTAAACCGATTCGACCTTCGAAATTAAAATCATATTTTTTAGTAACATTTTTCGGTTTCATATTTTGATAAAAACAACAGCATGAAGTTGGAATCGAGTGGGTTATTCTGGGTCACGATTTGTGAATGGACGCAGAAGTGTTAAAGCCTAGACGTCTTGCCTTCGTGGTTTGGGGATTTAGTTTTTATTTTGTAAAACCTTCAAGTTTCAGGCCATCCATTAGCTGCAGAATTTTGCAAACAGAGATAAGGATGAGATAGAGAGATAAATATTGGAACTTGAGTAATTTATTTTTGTTTTAAAAATTAGGATAACATGGAACTTTGTTGTCCATGAGAGCGTATATAGGAATAGGTGATTATTTGTTTGCACAATCTGAGTGGGGGCTGGTGCGCCTACAAGCTTGCACTTGGATCCGCCAGTACCATGGCTGGTGGATGATATGGAAACCATGCTGGAGTTGGCCCTCGCCGTCCTCTACCTCGTGCGTCTATTTCATGGATTGTGTAGAGAGAGAGAGAGAGAGAGAGAGAGAGAGATTAGAGAGAGAGATGAAGGGAGGGTCAAGATCGCACTGATCTAACTCTAGTTATATTAGCTCACTCACCCTGAATAACCACAACTTAACAGAAAGTGTCATAACGGCAAAAAAGTTAGTGTTGTTTTCAGAAATATGAAGTAGTTGGGTTTTTTCTCTTTTGAAAATTTGAAAGAAGTTGGTAGGCAAAATCCAAAAAACGCTTTCCTTTATGGTAAACAGGGAGTCTGAACTTATTTAATTGATTATGGAGAAGCGATACAATGTATGCATCACTCATTTTATTCCAACTGATTACTAGCTAATGCCATTCACTAAATTAATTCTTCTTTAATTTGAACTCGCTTCTTCCAACTAATTGATACTTTTTGGCTTATGCCACAAGATATGGATGAAATACCAACCTTATCCGTAAATTTCTCGGATTATCGATGATGTGTCTGCTGTACTTTGACGAACCCTTGCATGTACTCCATAAACCCATCCGAATGTTTCTGATTTCTTTCTTCTCCTCATTGCAGGTTCAGCACTGAAGATCATTACAGATGAGTCAGCAAGCATTCTAGTTTTCCAACGATTCTAATCAGATAACGTCTTTAGCCAACCATAGAGTAGGGCATTTATGGGAAAAATAGTTATGGTACAGAGATCCTATATATCAAGGGATCGTGTTCGTGTTCTGTCGCCCCACTTGGTTTTACACCTTGAAGTTGAACATGGTTTTCCATAGAAAACCTGTCATATCCGCATCTTTAAAAGAATTTTGATCCACATCTTTAAAAGAATTTCATTTGTTTGTTCTGATTGATTTCTCTTTGTGCTCATCCAGTCACATCCATCGCTGGGTTTGTTATTCTCATAATAGCCACCCTCATTATACTTTACATATTTCGATTATCTGAGAAGGAAAAAGCAACGCGTTTAAAGGTCGAGAGGTTCCTCGCAACATACAAGACCATAAAACCAACCAGATACACTTACTCTGGCATCAAAAAGATAACTAGACGCTTCAGGTATAAACTGGGCCAAGGCGGCTTCGGAAGCGTGTACAAAGGCGAGCTCCCTAGTGGAATTCCCGCCGCTGTCAAAATGCTCGAGAAATCCAAAGGCGAGGCCGATGAGTTCATAAACGAAGTCGCGACCATAAGAAGAATCCACCATGTCAATATTGTTCACCTGCTGGGATTTTACTCAGAAGGAACGAGGCACGCACTCATTTACGAATTCATGTCGAACGAGTCACTAGAGAAGTTCATTTTCTCGAAACAAGAAACACTAAGTATGGAGAAATTACAAGATATCGCAATTGGGATCTCTCGCGGCATAGAGTATTTGCACCAGGGATGCGATCAATGCATTCTGCATTTGGATTGTAACTTCAATCCAAAGATATCAGATTTCGGTCTTGCAAAGCTATGCCCGAGGGATCAAAGCATTGTTACGATGACGGCTGCCAGGGGAACGATGGGATACATTGCACCCGAAATCTATTCTCGAAACTTTGGGACCGTGTCATATAAATCGGATGTTTATAGTTTCGGAATGCTGCTACTGGAAATGGTGAGTGGGAAGAGAAATGTTGATCCGGAAATTGAGAATCGGGATGAGGTTTATTTTCCAGAGTGGGTATATGGCCGGTTGGTTCGCAACGAAGATTTAGGATTGGCGAAGGAGAAGGGAAAAGACGAAGATATAGTGAGAAAGCTCGTTATTGTGGCATTGTGGTGTATACAGTGGAGCCCGAATGTTCGGCCAACGATGACGAGAGTCGTTCAATTGCTGATAGGGAACTGGAAAGCTTGCAGATACCACCAAAACCTTTTGTTTCTGCTTCTGATCAAGATGATGATGATACATCATAGCATTGGATGTCCCGAGACCCGATTGGCCGCGGCTGGTCGAGTGCTATACTCGCGCCGATGTTCGGATATAAATTTAATTTTTAAGATTATAGCAATATAATATGAAATCATATTCTGAAATATAATATAATCTTTTTTATATATTCAAGACGGGTCGGTTCGCAACACGCAAAACCGAAACAATGGTGTGAAATCCCGCGTTGTCCCGATCTAAGGGAAGCGCATGCAGGCCATCGCACAGTTCCTCCTCGTGACTACTTCGACACTTAAAATTATTTGTATTCTTTGTCGCAAATTACTTATTAAAATAAATTCTAATTTTATCGCAAAAACAGAAAGATTTCTCCAACCACTCCTGCCAAGCGATGGACCGTATTGCACAAGGGAACCAGCGCGCTGTACATGGTAAGTTCATATAATCAAGTCGATTATGTATTTTAAGTTAACATATATCAATATATATTTATATATACTCTTTACAGACCCAGTTCCATGACAGGACAGCCCTCATAGGACTTGGCCCCGACGACCTGATTACCGCCATTGTCTCTTGTCCTCGACGAGCTATCCGACGGGAATCAGGGTGGGTATGAGTGCAGGGCTGGTCCTGGGGCCCACCGACTTTTTGTTGGGCGTGAGGCTGTCCACGAGTACGCCGTGGTCCAGACGCGGGAAGATACCGCAGCTGCGTTGGCAGAGGAGATTTGATTGCTCACGGAGTGGGTGGCGCAGCAGCAGGAGATTCATCAGCAAACACAAAAGCAGCTGCAGGCGCTTACTAAGCGGATCGAGCAGCTGGCGCAACAGCAGTAGGAGGATTCCATGTAGCGGGTGTTACGGGACAAGATAGGCACCCTCTTCAGGTCAGGTGACGGCGATGTTGGTGGATCGTCCTAACGATCTTAGATATACATATTTGTTTTGTTGATTTATTGATTATATTATTCATACATATATTTTTTTATAATTGCGTGCGATTTATTGATTATTATAATTGCTTGCAATCGAATCATATTATTTGTTGATTATTATAATTGCTGATTATTATAATTGCGTGAGATTTGGTGATATTATTTTCTATAGCTGATTGTAAATGAAAGAAGCTCGCGCACAGCGCGTGCGGGGTTTTCAGATTAAAAAAAATGTACAAATTGGTTACGGTTCTAACCGTTACCGATACCGTTACCAGATAGGTTGGTAATGGTTATACTAGGTAATGATATTTGAAACATATCACATATCTGCTACATTTGGTAACGACAACCTCTATCATAACGGTTGGAACAATTACCATAGTGGTAGCAGATATCTGAAATGTTTCAAATATCTGCTACATACTAGTAACGACAACCTATATGGTAACAGTTCCAACCGTTACCAAATTAAGTCTATTGTAACGATTGGAACCGTTACCATATTTTTGGTGACGGAGGTATTCGTAACGGTTGGAATCGTTACCAATATGGGTTTAGGCAACGTTTTCAACCATTACGAAAGCCCCACTTTGTAATAGTATTGTCCTCCCAAATTATTGATAATTCGTAAGGAGAAGAATTCATACACGATAATCTTGAAGACACAGGTCCTGATATAGGAACCGCTTTGGCGTCAGTTGCGGTGTATCCACATCGGCCTCCAGCATCTCTATCACTCTGCTCATGGATGGACGCTCCGAAGGCCTCATCTGAATGGCACCCTAGCCCCATTTTACATTGCTTTCTTTCCATGCCCTCGATCTCAATTGGTTCACTAATTTCAACTCCTTCAATTTCCAGGAGCCGATCATAGACCCAATAAGGATAGTAAACCCGGCTTGAATTCCCTGCCCTATGATCAACGTTCCTCCTTCCCCCTGTCATTTCCATCAGCAGCATTCCAAAACTATAAACATCCAATTTGTGAGAAATAACCCCAAAGCTCCTAGATACCAATTCCGGAGATATGCATCCTATTGTTCCTCTTGCAGCACCCATGGAAACAAGACTATGGTCCCTGGGGGACAACTTTTCTAACCCAAATTTTGAAACCTTTGGGTTGAAATTATGTTCTATGAGTATATTGTAAGGCTTGATTTCAAAGTGTAGGATTCTCATATCGCAACCCCGATGTAAATAATCAATACCCCTAGCCACACCTAATGCAATTTCATCGAGTTTCTCCTTCGTAAAACATTGATTTGAAGAGATGCTATACTTGTCTGGTGATCCGTTTGGCATAAATTCATAGACTAGAGCTCTCTTTGATCCCTCTTGAGCTAAAGCCAACGAGCCGAACCACGTTGAGGTGGTGAATCCTGCCAATAGTCGATAATTAATAAATTCTTCTCCGTTGCATTTGGAATTTCCCAACATCTTAATGGCAACCAAATTGCCACCTGAGAGCTCCTTTGTATACCGTTCTGAATCCACCTTGCCCTAATTTTTCTATGAAGTTTCGCCTCATTGCAATGATATCAGTGTAGGCAAACCTTGTTGGTGTGAGACTCTGTTGCTCCCTTAAAATTCCTCTATACCGTCCCTTAAAATTCCTCTATATTGTCAATGGTAACCATCATTTTCCAACACGTGTAGGCAAGAAACACGTACATGGTTAATGGTGCAACATTACACCTGACAAATGTTGAAATTACTGCAAGAAAAAAAGAAGGAAAAAGAAAAACCAAAAGGAAAAAGCTGATGAATATACTAATAAGATATACTGTTAACGTATAGCAAATGTGATAACGGTCATCTACCTAGTATAGTAATTACTATATACAAAGAGACGAGGGAAATTTTGGCCAAGTACAGGTTGAAGGCGCGCAACCTAAGAAAAAGTGGAGTACTGGTATTGTATCAGACATCCAATGAAATAAATCATCCTTGAGCTCAAAGGGATAGAATACCCAGTATAAAATTAATGCTTCCCACCTGAGATTGTTCCTAGGCTTTACTGCAATTTCATACAAAGGAAGATAAATAGATTAAATTGGTATTGGAGACAACCTCATACGTCAAACGCCGCGGGCTTATGCCACGTCCGTCCTGAATTACAATTCAAAAGACCCGAACTCTTCACTGGCAAGATGTGAACAAGTCTGAATTGACGGTTTTGCTTAGACTAAACCTGCCTTTCATGGGTCTTCCATTAGGGTACTCAAAAACGTTGATTCTCATTCATTTTGGTTTCGAATGTTCTGCTAGAAAAGAAGAAGATCTTTCATTTAGATCGCTGGCAGCCTTAGCTAGAGCCACTGTCACATTGGGGTCAAATGCGTCCTGCCCTGAATGGAGACTCCTTGCCTTGGGACGTCAAGTTCGGATATTGGCCTTTCTTATCTGCCAATAACCTCCTTGCACGCGGTTGGAAACCACTCGTTGTGCGGCTCTAGGCATCCTGAGTTGTTTACAATCCATCCCTTCGAAAGGCCTCGCTTAATTAATAGGCTGATCATCAAAGCGTACTTACTTAATCTTAATAATCTGAGACCTTGTGCTTTTTCGGTGGGGTCTTCACATAAGAATAAATCCCTTCTTTAAGATTTGGAACAGATCTGCGGGGAAGCCCTCGTGTCCGGTAACAGGATCAACAGATAGGAACCAACAATAAGGAAAAAGGGAACCCACTTTATTGCCATATACAACATGCACAAACGAGTTGTTCCCGCTTAGGCAAGACACATGCTGATACTTTCCGTCTTGGATCTTGTTTGAACAGAGTCACAAAACTAATTAACCATACCGAACGAACCAAATTCATACTGGCTGTCAACTCCAAATGAGCCAAAACCATTACCGTGGGTATCAAATGGAGCACCTTTGGAAGGAAGGCGGTACGGAAGCCTGCATTGACCACTCGCCAAGTTGGCATCAACAATCTGGATCGTAGAATTCTCATAAGACAAATTAGTAACATAGAAATTCCCATGGTACAATTCCAGGATTATATTGTTACTGTCATCGCAGATGAGTTCATAGTCAGGAGTCCCGCAGATGGATGGATCACCCCATGCACGGAAAGTGAAACTGATGGTTTGGAGTCCGCCGGATGAGGTACATCCATTTTCCTCCACCAAGCCTTTAGCTGATCCAACAAAAACTAACAATATGAGACTATTGTGAAGGATGTCTTGTATATCAAGACTACAAATCCAGAAAAGGGCCTGATTTCTGTAGCTGAGCTCGGACGTCTGGCAATAATATCCATATTTCCAGAGGAGGCGTAGACGTTTGATGCAATGAGCTCAAACGTCTTCTTTAGCCAGTCGCGTTGTGGAGGGCCAGACGTCTGCACTTATAAGGTCAGACATCTAACGACGCTCAGATAAAATAACAGAGAAGGCGCAGACGTTTGCCCTATATAGGATCAAACGTCTGTTGAAGATAAGTGTGAATTACCAATTCAAGTTTTCTCTCGAAAATCAGTTTCTGGGTGGCAGTTTTATAATTTTTGGGATTTTATTGCAACTCAAATTTGCATGAACTATATATAGGATTTTAGGGTTAAAGTTTTGGGTTATTGTTTTGATCATAAGATTTTAAAAGGAGACGTCGACTCCCTAAGAGATCAAGACGATCAACTAAGGAGAACTTGTAGGGAGAGAGGAAGATCTCGTCGGAGATCATGAGGAGAGGATTAATTGTAGTATTCTGTAAGATATTTCTTTTCTCTTAAAGTTCTAATAAAGGTTCTCCCCTTTTGCCCTAAATCTCATCTTGTGTTATTAATTGTGTTTTTTCAATTATTATTCGTTTAAAGAGATCTTGGTTTAGATCCATAAGGGTTAGTTGTCGACGCATTCGCTGCGCTCTCGATTCCTAACAATTGGTATTAGAGCTATATTTTGTAGTTTTGCAATTGGGAGACGACGCTTATGTCCGCTTTCCATTTTCTTAGATTGTGATTCTATTGATAGTAGTTCATAAAGATCCGAGGGAAAGATTTTTGCTTCGAAAATAAAGATAGCGAATAACAAAGTAAATAGCACAAAGTTCGAGGTTGAGAATTTCAATGAGAAACAGAAGTTCACAATGTGACAGAGAAGGGTTATGGCACTTCTGATAAAGGAAGGAAGGGTTGTTTAAAAATACTTGGCGGTACTAAACCTACTGACATGACAGATGACGCATGAGAAGAGATGAATCTGAAAGCACAATGCATGATAGAACTTTGTCTGGCAGATAACGTGATGTACAACGTCATGATGAAGACTTCTGCTGCAAGTTTATGGTTGAAGCTAGAATGCTTGTACATGACAAAATCGTTGTCAAACAAGCTGTATTTAAATAAGTAGCTTTACGATTTACGCATGAAAGAAGGGACTCCATTCACGACCACCTAAATAGCTTCAATAAGATAGTCAACAATCTTCTATGTCTTGAAGTAAACTTAGAGGAGGAGGACCAAGTGTTGTTACTCCTTTCTTCGCTTTCAAATTCGTATGAACACTTAGTGATAACAATTCTCTATGAGAAGGAAACTCTCAAGATGGAGAAGATTTGTAACAACTCCAATTTTGTATACCAAAAATTTGCTTTAAATATAGTGTACACTTGGAGTATTGATGTTGCTGGATACAATTTAAGTATCTAACTCCTTACAATAATTACAAGAAGGAGCTTGTAGCTCATTGGTAATATCTTGCACTGCTGAACCAAGCCACTAGAGTTCAAATCCCATACCCCACATTATTTTTGTATTTATTTTGTTTTAATTTTTTTTTGGAAGTCAACGGTAAAAAGGCCATAACTCCCAAAATATGTACTGGACAACAAAAAATAAATATACAAAATTGTACCCCCAGAAAATCCCCGGCCACTGGAACCCCGACTCGGCGCCGCCGGCCTGCGAATCGGCCGACTCGGTCCGGCGCCGCCGGCCGGACTTGGCCGGACGGCCGAGTCACCAACTGAGAAAAGTTGGCTCTTGACTTGGTCAACCCTCTTGCACACTTTTTATACCTGAATCGGTTTTGATTTGACCAATAAATCCCTTTTACTCCTACGTTTAATGATTTTTAATAAATTTTTAATGTTTTTTATATTTTCTTTTAATATTTTTTAACCCTAACCCTAACCCTAGCCTAGCCCTATATAAAGACCCCTACCCTCTACCATTTCACCTCACCACTCTAAGTCTACTCACCCAAATTCTCGAGAACTCGGTTAAAAGAGCGAGAAGCGAAGCGCTGCCGAAACCGACGACGGATTCCGGCGACCGGATCAGAACCTACGCGACGTTTTCGACGCATCGACGACCACTACATCCCTAAGCTTCCTTAGCTTGTCCAAACCGTAACTCCCATCCCTTCTATCTCTCTTTTCTATAAATGTAAAAATACGACTTTTTGGAACCCGACGGAAATCGGACAAACCGATTTCCGATTCGGTTTTTCTATAAATTTCCACTTGTCACCTAATACATAATATCTACCCATATTCATGTTGACTATTAATCACCCATGAACCAATTTAATCAAAATTTTTCACATGAAATGATAACTTCTTTGCAAAACCGTATTCTTTTCATAAAAATACCATGAAGTTCATTTTTCTTAGTTTAATCAATTACCTCACCCCTAAATATATTTATCTTGATCACTAAACTTGTAGAAATCAATTTGAATGAATTTTCACGCATGAAATGATAACGTTTTCGAATACCGTATTCTTGCGCTTTAATACCTTCAAGTTTAACATAGCATGTTTAACCTTTAAACTTCATCAAAACTTAAAATAATTCATGAGGTAATGACCTACCTCTACACACACTCAAATATAACCCTATTTGATATATGTAAAAATATAGAATACGAAATTACAGGACTTTTCATTAAAATACCCTAATCTTTATAACATTTAATGAAAGCTTTAAATTGTAAACATTTCTAAATAAAATCTTTTATAAAATGAAAGCACGATTGGTCATGGACATCGATCGTTTATCTAAACTGTCTTGTGGTGTCTAAGCAAGTGTGTCGAAGGCAAGTGGTTACTTAATTAGGGCCATTACTTATAGTGGAGAGCCTCCCACTTACCTGGCACTTACCTGGCTGCAATTAACGGTGAAGAGGCAATTTGAGGCTTCTAATGACTCATCGTTTAGACCTTAGAAATAGGCTAGTTGGCTTAGGAAACCCTAATAACTAAAATACGGAAAACTGTACTCTTTTGCAAATAAATACCCTATATTTATAAAGCCGTTTCCCTAAATGAAAAGTATTTATAAAACCTAAGCAAAGTGCCGCTACAACCCATCTTTGGGGAACCTGTTAGGGATAGCACGGTTCATCGTGCACCCGCAGGCTAGTAGTGCGAGATTCAGACCTCCGCAAGGAGCATTCGGTCTCGAAAGGTTTAAAATACGATATTTAAGGAAAAGGAGATTTTTGAAAATAAAATATTCATTTAAAAATTATTCATGTGTTAAAATATATATAATTATCATTTAAACACCTATTTTGTTGTAATATAAAGTTTCCACTTTTTCCTAAAATTCAAACATTAAAAGTTACATTAAAATACCATGAATTTCAAATAAAACAATTAATACTTTTATTAGGATATATTCACTAGAATAACACAAATAAAATTCACATTCATTATAACAATAAAGACGATTATTAAATACTTGAGGTGTATTTTGAAAACTATACAAAAGTACGTTTTACATAAAAACCCCTCAAGTTTCACAAATTACAATAAGGCCCCTAACTAATATTGAACTTCAAATTATCTTTCTTTTAGTCTGACTCGGGTTAGAGTCTGACTAATTCTGACTTGAATATAATTCAAGTCAATCTATATTCATTTATTTTCCAATACAATTTGAATACATGAATTCCTGAATCCAGTTAACAATATATTCATTTTGACTGAATCAAACCATGGATATTTATCCATTATCCTGATATTCCATTTACCTGATTATACAGTTACAACATGTTTACTGATATCATGGTTTTGGTCAGTCACCCAACTTACATATTCCAATACTACAATACTGTTAAAACACTACGAGGTTTAAGGGGTAGATTGGTACGGAAGGTGTTAAAGGTGGCACGAGGTGGTCAGATTAAGACACCTAACCTGAATCTTATTGCTGTTGTACCGTGGCATAACGGTTCCTTGTACTTTCCTTTTGTCCCGATCTCTAGCATATAGAGATCCCCCTTGTATACACTGGCATTCTTCTGTACCAAGCTACAAATAACAGCGTTAAACAATGTTCCATAATATTCAATAATATAATACTTTAGATAATACTGTTACTCTGTCATTCTCATTCTTCTTATTCTTTGGGACTTACCGAGCGACCTGTTCGCTGACGACATTCTATTTCTTTCTTCTTTGAATGTCGTCAGGTGCGTTGGACCAAGCTGAGATCGAGCCCACCGGTGAAGATTTGGAGTAGTTCCAAGAAGATCCAGAGCTCTAGATAATTGTACCTTGTTCTTTCCAGTATTTCCTTTTATTGTTATGCCACTGTTTAGGCATTACTTTTCATTTCAGATGTATTTTCATTTCATGCATTGTACAAAGAATGTTATTAATAAAAGTTGTTGTTATTTCTATATCTTTCGTCTCTTGTGATTTACTTTATATTGCTTAGCTACGCTTAACGCATGTACTTATGAGTACATACGTAGCGGACCTCGTTGCGTCCACTTCACCGTACACTGGGAAGCGGGGCGTGACAGGTTTTGTTGGTGGCCCATGCAGGTCAGAGCTGTATGAATCCCTGTTATGCAGTTCTAGTCTGCGTGAACAACCTAAGCAATATAACACAAGAACCAGGAACTAAAACATTCTTTATAATTCATGTTCTTTGAATCTTGCAAATCTCTATTCCTTGAATCTTATCATTTCATGTATTTGAATCTGTCCTAATCCAAATTTTTCTTCAGCGTTATGGATTCCCCGAACAACACCAGCACCAACGTTAATAACACCCCTCCAGCACTACCTCTCACACCAGTTGTTCCGGCACCACCCACTGAGCAAACAATGTTATTCGATGCGATCCGTTCTTCTCGAGGGACAGCAATAACTTTTGAGCCGTCCTGAGACAGATGCACCGGGAATAAAGCAATTCAGAGCTTTGCACCCAAAGCAATTCTCGGGTAAAGGAAGCCCTCTCGAAGCAGAAGAATGGGCACAAAGTATTGAAGACGATCTGGCTGCAGCTCAAGTGCCAGATAACGCTTGGGTCCGTGTAGCGAAGCTACAGCTCACGGATAACGCTCGCAATTGGTGGAAGGCGGAAGAAACCCGTCTGGCACAGCCGATTGAATGGAAGACATTTCGCGAGAAGTTCGACGCGAAATATTTCCCTGTGATTGCCAGGTTCGCTATGGAGCAGCAGTTTATTCATCTACAGCAAGGATCAGTGTGGGAGAAATCGGTAGATGAATACGATGCTGAGTTCACTATGTTGAGCCGGTAAGATATGTCACAATAGTTCAATTTTTTAAATATCACATACTACACAGCTAACACAATCTTTAAACAGATTCGCGGCACACCTGATACCGACGGACGAGATCAGATCCCGTCGTTTTCAGCAAGGTTTGGACACAGAGATCAAGGCTGCTCTAGCCACAGGAAAGTTTTTGACTCATGAGGAAGCCCTAGAAGCTGCCCGCAGTTATGAGGCAGTGATAAAAGAGAGGGGCAGATCTCAGTCTGCAGGAGTCAAGCGCCCTGCCAACCAGATGGCAGGTGGAGCCACGTCCAAACCACCCTTCGTGCCAAGGTGACCCGGAGTATCAACTCATCGTCCTAGCCCAGCCTTTTGCACTTACTGCAAGAGAACTGGACATGTGATGAAGGACTGCCGTCGAGCCAACCGCCTCTGCTTAGTCTGCGGTTCAGCCACTCATGATATTGGATCTTGTCCCCAAAGGCAGAATCCAGTTGCTGCACCCAGGCCAGCAAATACCTATCAGCAGCGACCAGCTCTTCAGGCACCTGCTACCAGACATGCACTGCCTGCACCACCTAGGGGACCACAAGCTGCACCACCTCCTCGACAGTTCCATCAAGCTCAAAGGAACGTTCCGAGGAATGCTCCTCAGGCCAGGAGGAATGTGCCAAAGCGCCAGGCTTTCATGATGTCTGTTGAAGAAGCTGAGGCCACTGGCCAAGTCATTACTGGTAAACTTTCGGTCTCAAACTCATCTTTTAGTTTTGGTTTCCTACACACTTTCTCTATACCTAAAACCTATCCCTTACACCTTAGGTACAATCCTAGTAGCTTCACTACCTGCACTTGCACTGTTTGATACTGGAGCATCCCACTGCTTTATGTCGCAACGGTTTGTCCTAACCCATGCGATTCCAGTCTCACCGCTTGTATCCAGCTGGAACGTCAGTTCTGGAAATGGTGTTCTAAAGGCAACTATGGGATACAGCATGTGTCCAGTTATCGTCTGCAGTTGAGAGTTTTACGCTAACTTCAAGGTACTGGACATACCAAACTTCGATGTGGTTTTAGGAATGGACTGGCTTGGAACCTTTTATGCTACCATCAACTGTCGTCAAAGGAGGGTAGTATTTGAGATTCCAGATCATCCGGTCTTTTATTTCAAGAGTGGAGATCGTACATTGGAACCAAGTACTTACAAAGCAAAGCCAAGGGAAGCAGTAGTTGCAGCAGCTCATGCAGAGGAAGAATCAAGACAGGAGGTAGTTCGAGAGTTCGACGATGTATTCCCTGACGATATATCAGGTTTGCCTCCCGATCGAGCTCTTGAATTCAGTATTGACTTAGTATCAGGAGCACAACAAGTAATCAAAGCACCGTATAGACTAAGTCCGGAAGGATTGAAGGAAGTTCGAACACAGTTGGACGAATTACTGGCGAAAGGATGGATTCGTCCCAGCACTTCAAGTTGGGGAGCACCTGTACTATTGGTGAAGAAGAAGGAAGGTTCATACAGAATGTGCATCGACTATAGGGCCTTGAACGAAGTTACTATAAAGAATAAGTATCCACTCCCGCGCATCGATGATTTATTCGATCAGCTAAGTGGATCTTGCGTCTTCTCTAAACTAGATCTTCGTTCAGGTTATCATCAAGTGAAGGTCAAGGAAGCTGATATTCACAAAACAGCTTTTAGAACTCGCTATGGACATTACGAATTTCTAGTAATGCCATTTGGAGTGACCAATGCACCAGCAATCTTCATCAACCTTATGAACCAAGTTTTCCGGGAGTATTTAGACAGGTTCGTTGTCATCTTCATCGAAGACATCCTGGTATATTCTAAGAACCGGAAAGAGCATGCGGAGCACTTACGAATTGTCCTGGAAACTCTTCGACAACATAAGCTTTATGCCAAATACAGCAAGTACGAGTTTTGGCTAAAACAAGTTGGTTTTCTTGGACACATCGTATCAGGAGAAGGGATTTCTGTGGATCCAGCAAAAGTTTCAGCAGTCAGCGAATGGCCTATACCAAAATCAGTGAAGGATATTAGGAGTTTCTTGGGCTTAGCTGGATATTACAGAAGATTCATTGAAGGCTTTTCGAAGATAGCAACACCCCTGACCAAGCTCACACGAAAAGATGAAAAATTTGTGTCGTCAGAAGCATGCGAGCAAGCTTTCGTAGAACTCAAGTCAAGACTGACATCTGCACCTATTCTCGTCATACCGGATCAATCTGGAGGATTCGAAGTGCATTGTGATGCATCCGGTAAGGGATTAGGATGTGTTCTACATCAGCACGGTAAGCTTGTGGCTTATGCGTCAAGACAACTGAAGACTCATGAGCGCAATTATCCGACGCATGATCTGGAGTTGGCAGCCGTTATTTTTGCTCTCAAGATTTGGCGTCACTACTTACTTGGTGAACGAAGTGAACATCTACACAGATCATAAAAGTCTGAAATATGTGTTTACTCAGAAGGAGTTGAATATGCGGCAGAGAAGATGGTTAGAACTGATGGCGGACTTTGGCATCAATTTGTAATATCATCCAGGAAGAGTGAACATAATACCTGATGCTCTTAATCGCCAACTATTAGCAATGAATCTCACCGCCCAGTGGAAGCTTCAGCAAGACCTACATCAGATGGAGATCGAACTAGTCATGCCAGGTGATGTTTCAAATTTGATGAATCTACAAGTTCAATCAACTATTGTTAATCAGATCAAAGCAGCTCAAGCCAGCGATGCTAAGTTGCAAAAGATTAGAGAACAAGTGGAGAATGGACTCAGAACAGATTTCATCATCCATGAAGACAGATCTTTGAGATACGGCAGCAGATTGTGTGTACCAAAGGGTCCTGTTCGCGAAGAGTTAATGAAAGAAGCTCACAGCTCTCCCTATTCAGTACATCCTGGAGGTACCAAAATGTACAAGGATCTACGTCAGAATTATTGGTGGCATGGAATGAAGTGTGAAGTAGTCAGAAGCGTCGCAAAATGCTTGGTGTGTCAGCAGGTAAAAGCTGAACATCACAGGACAGCTGGACTACTTCAACCGTTACCAAACGTGCAAACCGGAGTTGGTGAAGTACGGTGAAAAGGTGCAACAACTGTTGACCCAAATCCCCTCCTATATTCTGGAAAGCATACCACGCGTGGAAAACAGCAAAGCAGACGCGTTGGCCAAGCTCGCTAAAGAACTGGCTGACGAGAACCTTGATGACGTTAAAATCGTGGTGCAAAGCCGTCGGGTGCTTGCCTCAGCAGAAATATCTCCGGAATCGTCCGAAGAGAAGGGAGTGACTGAGCAGACAACCCTACAAATAAAAGACCGTGAGAAGGCTGAGGACTGGAGGGAGGTCTTCATAGACTACTTTAAGTCCCACCGAATGCCCGAAGAAGTGTCTTCAAGACATCAGCTCATGAAACGAGCTCTGTCTTTCGCCTTCGTCAACGATACTCTGTATAAAAGGTCGTTCGACTCTTTATGGTTGAGATGCCCGGGACCTGTCAAAGTGAAAAGGGTCGTTCAGGAAGTTCACGACGGACTCTGCGGTTCTTACCAAGCAGGCCCGAAGATGAAATTGAAGATCAAACGAATGGGTTATTATTGGCCCACGATGATCCAGGACTGCCTCGAGTATGCGAAGCAATGCCACTCGTGTCAGATTCATGGGGACTTTATCCACCAACATCCGAATCCACTACATCCGACGGTGTCTAGCTGGCCATTCGAAATGTGGGGAACTGAAGTAATCGGCCCCATCGAACCAGCGTCATCCAGGGGACATCGTTTTATCCTGGCGACGACTGATTACTTCTCCAAATGGGCAGAAGCAGTACCGTTGAGGGAAGTAAAGACGGAGAATATCCTCCATTTCTTCAAGTCGCACGTCATATATCGGTTTGGAACGCCAAGACAGATCATCTCCGATAACGGGCCAGCCTACAGAAGCCACAAGATCAGTCGCTTCGCGCAACAACATAATATAGAATAGAGATATTCTTCAGTTTACAATCCGCGAGCTAACGGTCTCGCCGAGGCCTTCAACAAGATCTTGACAAAGATCATGAAGAAAACGGTGTCCCGAAACAAAAGGGACTGGCACGAGAGACTGCAAGAAGCTCTCTGGGCATATCGAACTACGTTCAAAATGGCCACGAACACAACTCCATACGCGTTGGTATTTGGTACAGAAGCAGTACTCCCCCTCGAGATAGAGTTACCCTCTTTACGTACGGCGGTCCACTACGAGCTGCCGGACGAAGAAAACGCCCACCTTCGGCTTGAGGAGCTTGATGCCCTTGATGAAACCCGGCTCATAGCGCAACAAAATCTGGAGGCCTACAAAGAAAAGATGACGCGCTCGTACGAAAGATTGACCAGGCCAAGGACATTCCGCCAAGGCGAACTCGTGCTAGTGGTCAAAAGATCTATGATCCCCAATCGTGCCAAGCGGGGAAAATTTGAGCCAAACTATGAAGGCCCATACATCATAGACAAGTTCTACCAGGGCGGAGCGTACTTACTTATGGATATGCACGGTGAAAGACCTTTCAGGCCAATAAACGGTCGCTTCCTGAAGGAATACTGCGCTTAACGGGTTAAGGCCTAGGTCAATGATAGATGAAGACGACTATGTCCGCTCGCTGTCTTCCTAAGCCTGAACTCTGAGTAGTAACCGGCCTTCTTCAAATAACGGACCGAAATGTCCTTAAACTAACAACGGACCGAAATGTCCTTAAACTAACAACCGACCGAAACGTCCTTAAACTAACGGCGGACCGAAACGTCCTTAAACTAATAACGGACCGAAACGTCCTTAAACTAACAATGGACCACTATGTCCTAAAACTAGCTATTGACCGAGACGTCGATAAACTACGGTGGATTGCAATACCTCAAAACCGATATATAAAAATAAAAAAATAAAAATAAAAATAAAAAGAATAAAAAAAACGGTATGTCCATAAGCGAAATGGGCACGGATGAAAACCCGAAAGGGCTTGTTCCCCTCCGAATGGCGGCGCACAGGACTGCGATGTCTTGGCACTGAGACTCGGGGCAGATGCTAATTGGTGCTATCCGTCCACCTCTCCGAAGATGCCAAGTTGATTTATGGCACCATGTATCGAAGGTTTAGACGGATGCGTCCGATGTAGCAGACTTCGTCAGATTCCCCCTCGTTTGAGGGGTTTTTGATTGTGGGGACGCTCTTCCCTGCAGGCGCAAGCCCCTGCAGTTAATTACGCTACCGCATTGCGGTAACAACTTTCTCCTTCTCCAGATGGTCACTTCGTGTCATGGGTGTTTGTTTTGTGTTTTGTTGCCCGTGGATTGTTTACGGAGACTGAGTTATGTCGTCGTCCGTAAGGCGTGGACTAGTCCAAATCCGTATTATCTTAGATTTGGGTTTGGGGATTTGGTTTGAGGATACGTCAGCCATACTTGAGGCTAAGATCAACTCAAACGTTTGTTAAGGATACGTTAGTCTAACTTTGAGACTAAGATCAACTTAACGGGATCGTTTAGATCCGACAAAGGAGCATGCGGGGCTCTATTGTTCCAGTTTAGGGACATAGTGGTCCATCGTATGTATGGCCGTCGGGACCCGTCACCTCTCTGACGACGTTGAAGGATTACAACGACGGATGTCAGAGGAGTTCAGGGATGTACCCTCAAGCCAGAGTTAATTAGGGGGGATTCATAGTCCAGTCTGTTTGAAGGTTTAAGGATACGTTAGCCATCTTTAAGGCTAAGATCAACTTAAACGGGACCGTTTAGATCCGACAAAAGAGCATGCGGGGCTCTATTGTTCTAGTTTAAGGACATTGCGGTCCATGGGTAGTTTAAGGACGTTGCGGTCCATGGGTAGTTTAAGGACGTTGCGGTCCATGGGTTTAAGGACTCCATAGTCCGGTATGTGCTCTGGATGCTTCACACGGGTTCACTGCCGTGCTTGGCGAGGACCAGGCTCCGCTCTGGGCGTTTTCCGCGGGGTCAAAGAGTGACGTTATCCGCGTTCCACGTAACCAAGAATTTTGCACTAGATGCTTCACACGGGTTCACTGCCGTGCTCGGCGAGGACTAGGCTCCGCTCTGGGCATTTTCCGCGGGGTCAAAGAGTGACGTTATCCGCGTTCCACGTAACCAGGAATTTTGCATTAGACACAGGTTTAAGGACCCCACAGTCCATATCAATGTGTGGTCGTCGGGACCCGTCACCTCTTTGAAGACATTGAGGGATTACAATGCCAAGTATCAAAGGAGTGAAGAGATGTACCCTAGAACCGGAATGGCTTAAATAGTCCTTGACCCAATTTGGGATCAAGACCGATTAATTATGTTATGAGCCCATTAGCCCAGTTAATTACGAATTGAAGACTCATGGCCTAGCTTGGGCTAAGTCCGATCATGTCTGGAATATTGGCTTCTTGTTGGTCCATTGAAGGAGAGGCTTTGCCTCTA
Source organism: Agapanthus africanus (assembly GCA_030015575.1). Lineage (NCBI taxonomy): Eukaryota > Viridiplantae > Streptophyta > Magnoliopsida > Asparagales > Amaryllidaceae > Agapanthus > Agapanthus africanus. The sequence continues at coordinate 18,323,519 of CM057344.1, forward strand.
TCCATTTAGCCAATTGGGCCAAAGCCTAGTGTTAAACACTACAGAGCAATCAGTGTTGAACACTGGGAATGAGGTTGACAAGTTAGTGTTTAACACTAAAAGATAATTGGTGTTAAACACCAGCAACAAGGCTTTCAAATTATCATAAACACTAAAACAGATCAGTGTTGAACACTGGCAATGGAGATCTCAGATTAGTGTTAAATACTAAGGTAATCAGTGTTGAACACTGCGAATAATGTTCTTTGATTAGTGTTGAACACTAGGGCCCAACAGTGTTTCAATACTGGATTCGAGAGTTCCAATTTAGTGTTGAACACTAAGGCAAGAGGGGTCACGTGGCAACACGTGAGAGCGCCCTCCCTTCATTTATTCTGCTGAGATTATCGCATCTTTCAGAGCATCACGTGCCCTCACGTGACGGGCATTCAAATGCTTGTGTGTTAAAGCTTCCGTCAAGGGTCACGTGGGTCACGTGGGGTGCTGCCTCAAAGGGGTTTTCTGTAGATCTCTTGGGGGGGTCACGTGGTGGCACGTGACCCTGCCTCTATGTATGTTGTTTAGAGGATCTGTTAATCTTTTCCAGGAATTAAATTCCTCGTAGAGTTGAACCCTGACAATAATTTTAGAGGAATTAAATTCCTACTTCCTTTCGAAGATTTATATTCCGGAATAGAGTTGGACTCTGAATTTTCTGTAGGAATTAAATTCCTCATACATGTGAAGAACTAAATAGGGTTAAACCCTAATGGAAGCTTTTAAGGAATTAAATTCCCATTCTCTGTTAAATTACGATTAAGGGAATTAAATCCCCGGTGTTCCAACAGAACTAGGTTCTTAATTAGGGTTAAACCCTGTTTCTCTTTGTTCTGAAGGAATTAAATTCCCATGACATAGGGTCAAACCCTAATTTTATTTTAAAGGAATTAAATTCCTATAGTTCTGTGAGAATTAAATTCTCGTGCTTCCGTTCCCTCTCTATGTTTTGGATCTGCATGGCAGGATCTCGACCCATTGAGAATTAAATTCTCAACTTCAAGGGGAGATGTGCACTTTGCAGATCCTCTATCAAAGAGAGAAGAAATATGTTCTTCCGTTTTATGTATCAGAGTTAAACTCTGTTGAGAATTAAATTCTTCTTTCTTTCAAGGAGCCTTCCCTTTCTTACCTAGGGTTTTCTTTTGCAGAAGATCCAAGTTCCTCGAAGTATCAATGCTCTCTCTCCCTTTCTTCCCTCTGTGTATATATCTTTTTTTTGTGTCTCTTGGCTCCTATTTATAGGAGAAGCAGCCGAATCAATTAGTTTTTGACGAATCTTCATTGAGAGATTTGATTTGCATCCATCATTCGTTTTTGACCTTTGAATTATTAGGTGAATTTTATTCACCATTGGATTTCAAGTCCCGGGATTCTCCTTTGTTATTTCGGTTAGATTTAAAGGGGAAATCTTTCCAAACCCGAGATTTTCCCATGGATAGATGATATTTAATCATCTTTAATTCGATTGGTTCCAGATAATCGCTTTCCTTTGGAAGGATTTGAATCTCCTTCAGAATTTAATTCTGTTAACAAAATGGGCTTTGAAAGCCGGTCACGTATGACCACGTGACCCATGGTCACGTGTGGACACGTGACCCCCTCGGAACGAGCCTTCCTCTTTCTTTTCGCGCTCTGTCTTCTGGTTGCTGCTTAACCGTCACGTGCCACCACGTGACCCCTGGTCACGTGTGAGCACGTGACCCTTGTCTGGACTCCTTTTCTTGATTTAACTGGAGAACAATTCTGATGTTTTGAGCGTCACGTGCCAACACGTGACCCCTGGTCACGTGGGAGCACGTGACCTCTTTTGAAGCTTTTTCCTTGATTTGATCAGGGAACCGATGTGCCTTTGAATCCGCTTTAAAATGTCACGTGCCAACACGTGACCCTGGTCACGTGGGAGCACGTGACCCTTTCTGAAGCCCTTTTCTTTGATGTAGTCAGGAAGCTGAATCTGCCTTGATGATGCTTTTAGATGTCACGTGCCAACACGTGACTGCTGGTCACGTGTAAGCATGTGACCCTCTTCTGAAGCTTTTTCCATAAGCTTTTCTGATTTTAAATCAGGAAACAGGGCTCCGTGAGTAAAAACAGCAGGGCTACCGGCGAGTGTTTGTGAAAACCCAAAAGGGCGCAACCTCGTTAAAGGACACTTGCGGGATCCTCACGACCCTGTAAGGAGAAACCACCCGTGTGAGATCCTTACGGCTCACAAGGGAGTAACACACTTAGGGATCCTCACGATTCCTAAGGAGAAAAGACACTTGCGAGATCCTCACGACTCACAAGGAGAACTCTCTTATGGGACCCTCACGGCTCATAAGATTTGAAAGCCTTAAGTTACAAAGACCTGAACCTGTGCTTAAGCAAACCCCCCCAACCTTCGATATTTCCCTACAGACGGCTCAATACTGACCCTTGTATACAATCCACGGGCGCGAATAAACATTTCCCCAACCAAGTCCCATCCGTGGCTAGGGATATGTTCATACGGCAAATAACCCTTTTAAGTCCTCTCGACTTATAAGGAGAAAACCTTTTTGTAAGATCCTTACGACTTGCAAGAGGATACGCACTTAGGAATCCTCACGATTCCCAAGGAGAAAATACACCTACAAGATCCTTACGACTTGTAGGGAGAAATACCTTTGTGAGACCCTTACGGCTCATGAAGTCAAAAGCCTTAGTCGACAGGATCCTTAACCCTGTTTGCTAAGCCACCTTTGTTCAACATCGACAGAGGCAAATGATGATTCGCTCCTGGCAACGTCCCAGTTGTAGCGATGCTGATGCCGAAAGAGGTGTCTAAAATCCAAGCTTGCAGCGAAAAGGCTAGCAAGCCACACATGCATACAAAATAGCCGAAATGATGGGGCAACTTGTAATAAAAAGCAGCAAGTAAAAATGTATGCATAAAAAAAATAGCCGAAATGATAGGGTAACTCGTAATAAAAAGCAGCGAGTAGAAAATAAATAAATAGCCGAAATGATTGGGCACCGCGAAAAATAGCCGAAATGATGGGGCAATCACGACCTTCGCGATATAAAAGCTGAAATGATAGAGCATCGCGGAAAAAGAAATAAAATAAAAATGAAATTTATGCCCTGCAGGCGATATTCCATCACACCATGTATACAATCCAAGGGCATAAACAAAGAAGTGAACATACCTCCCCCAGGTTTCATCAAAGAAAGAAGCTAAACCTCGATGGGCCACAAGCGACCTAGAAATCATCCCAACACTCGTCTCGTAACGACGGACACAACTTCAAACAAAGCGGAGCAGCGGCAACCCCTAGTTCCATGGCTCGGCGATATACATATCACCAACAGTCAAACCTCCATCCCGTGAAATGCGGATACAATCAGCAAAACTCCTGGTTACGTGGAACGCGGATAACGTCACTCTTTGACCCCATGGAAAGCATCCAGAGCGGATCCTGGTCCTCGCAGAGCACGACAGTGAACCCGTGTGAAGCATCCAGAGCGGAGCCTAGTCCTCGCCGAGCACGGCAGTGAACCCGTGTGAAGCATCTAGTGCAAAATTCCTGGTCACGTGGAACGCGGATAACGTCACTCTTTGACCCCGTGGAAAACGTCCAGAGCGGATCATGGTCCTCGCAGAGCACGGCAGTGAACCCGTGTGAAGCATCCAGAGCGGAGCCTAGTCCTCGCTGAGCACGGCTGTGAACCCGTGTGAAGCATCTAGTGCAAAATTCCTGGTCACGTGGAACGTGGATAACGTCACTCTTTGACCCCGTGGAAAACGTCCAGAGCGGATCCTGTTCCTCGCAGAGCACGGCAATGAACCCGTGTGAAGCATCCAGAGCGGAGCCTAATCCTCGCCGAGCACGGCAGTGAACCCGTGTGAAGCATCTAGTGCAAAATTCCTGGTTACGTGGAACGCGGATAACGTCACTCTTTGACCCCGTGGAAAACGTCCAGAGCGGATCCTGGTCCTCGCAGAGCATGGAAGTGAACCCGTGTGAAGCATCCAGAGCGGAGCCTAGTCCTCGCCGAGCACGGCAGTGAACCCGTGTGAAGCATCTAGTGCAAAATTCCTGGTTACGTGGAACGCGGATAACGTCACTCTTTGACCCCGCGGAAAACGCCCAGAGCGGAGCCTGGTCCTCGCCAAGCACGGCAGTAAACCCGTGTGAAGCATCCAGAGCAAACACCGGACTGTGGAGTCCTTAAAATCCATGGAATATGATGTCCTTAACCTCGACCGTAACGTCTTAAAACTAACGATCAACCACCCTGAGTCTATATTGATTCCACCTTGGTTTAGGGGTATATCTCTTCACTCCTTTGATACATGGCGTTGTAATTCCTCAATGTCTTCAAAGAGGTGACGGGTCCCCGCAACCACACATCGGGCTGTGGAGTCCTTAAATCCACGGACTATGAGGTCCTTAACCTTGACCGCGATGTCTTAAAACTAACATTGGACTGTGGAGTCCTTAAATCCACGGACTATGAGGTCCTTAACCTTGACCGTGATGTCTTAAAACTAACATTGGACTGTGGAGTCCTTAAATCCACGGACTATGAGGTCCTTAACCTTGACCGTGATGTCTTAAAACTAACATCGGACTGTGGAGTCCTTAAGTCCACGGACTATGAGGTCCTTAACCTTGACCGCGATGTCTTTAAACTACGACACACTGGAAAACCATCCTGAACCAACCCCTGACCCCGCGAAATACGGATAAGGGTGACCGCATCCAGCACTCGCGGGTCCTCACGACCTGCAAGGAAGAAAACTCTCTCGTGAGATCCTTACGACTCCCAAGAGAGAACCTGCTTAAGAATCCTCACGACTCTTAAGAAGAACTTACACCTACGGGATCCTCTCGACCTGTAGGGAGAAAAACTCTTTATGAGACCCTCACGGCTCATGAAGCCCAAAAGTCTTAGGAAGCAGATCTTAACCCTGAATCCTAAGCCATCGCTGCACTGCAAAGAGATCAAGATAGACTATCCGCAGAATACATTCAATAAAAGAGACACACCATTGAGAAGAAAAATGTACCTTTTATTCATAAACCAAAATGGATACAAAGTACAATTCCTGAAAGAACGAAAAGAAAATACTCTCATCTATGAGTATATACAAAAAAGGAAGGAAAAGATACAAATGTTTCAAGCCGGCGGGCGATGTAGCAATTTGGTCAGCTCATCCTGCTTTTGTTGGGCCACGGCCTCATGATTTAAGATCGCCAGAAGACGGGCCTCCGCCTGAGCCTGCTGGACCTGATACGAAGCGAGCCGGCCTTCAAGCTCCTTCTCGGTGGCCTTATGAGCCTCGACCCTCTCATGAGAGAACGTGGCGGCTTTATCAAGAGCCACCACCTCTTTGATGGACTCCTGAAGCACCCGCCAGGGTTCATACGCTTTGTTGGCCTTGGCGGTAAGATTAACTTGAAGCTCGCCCAGCGCCTTGGAAGCCAGCTCCCTCTCCGAGAATTTACGGCCGAACCCTTTTCTCGCACAACAATATGTTCGCCACGTGTCGCCCTATCAGCCCACGTAAGCTCACTTTCGCGACCGCAACCTTGGGAACGGGACATACATGCTCAAGACCGCATAAATGGGCTTCCAGTCGACAGCAATAATCGATCTAAAACGCGCTCACATCACCTGGTATGAAAAGCAACGAGGAAATTTCCGACGAGCATGTGTTCGCAATTATATGAGCATCCGAAAAAGAAATAATATTCGAAGCTTTAATGTGTATGCGATATGATGATAGTGTTGATAATTAGAGAAAGTTCTTATAAGGAGAACACAAAGTTTATTTATGTAAGCGAAAACATACATACGAGTACCGAGCCTATATGGAAGTTCAGCATAAAGCAAAAAAAAAGCGAATAATTTAAATATACTATGCTAGCGGGAAAAGGTCACCAAACACGGGATCAATAGCACAAGGGTTAACAAAGCAGAGAACAAAATTCTCCATCTCCCTCTCTGCTTTTTCCATCACATCAAAGCGTCGGTTCTCGCGAGGAGTCGCTCCCCATCGATTGGCACCATGTTCGTCCGCGAAATCAGACATAATAGCCCGCCGGGCCTTTATCTGGCTCAGCGGGTGAATTGAGCAATCCTTCAAAGCCTGAGTAATCAGGCATGCTTCGTGAAAGCCCTCGAGCTTTTCTTCAGCTGCGTTAAGCATCGCGAGGGTCATCTCCGCAGGGTGAGGAGGGATGTCGGCAAGCACGGCAGCAAGAATCATCCGGAGCCAGAGGGAGCCTATTGGGAGGGGGGACCCCTACGGATCAAGAGCTCATATGTCGCTGAGTCGCATTCGTCGTCGGTAAGGAGAGGGTCCACCAATCGTGCAGCAAAACGAGGAATCATCTCCTCTATAGGCACTTTCCATGGCTGTCGACGAGCGTGTGGACGGTTGCAGGCCATGGCACTCAGCTGTTTCTCAAATTAAATCACGTTAAAATGAGAATAAATTTCTCTGTGAAGAGGAAATAGGCTATGACCTCAAGACTATAAAGGGGAGCATTAAATGCTGCGCGCGAAAGAAAATTGCATGATGGAACCATTCCAAGGCCCAAAAAGGGAAGACATTGGAAATCAGGAAAAGGAGCGATTTCCAAGGCGCCTTCTCTGCATCCAATGCCATGCACAGAAATATGGCATGAAAAATTGAATAGCCCCATAAAAGGCCCTTCACGTGTAGAGCACGTGAGCACCATGCTTGGTGTGTACTAGAAAGTGAAATAATGCCTTGCACGCTAAACACATCAGCGGCAACAATAAAAAAAATGAATGACAAAATTCCAAAAAAAGGGGGGGCATGCAAACACAGAAGGACATGATAAGATTTATCATTCATGCTTTTAAAAGGTTCATACAAAATGAAAAGAAAACGATTACAACGGCAAGACCTCAGGCGCGGAGCACGGATTGAGAAACTCAAGCTTGACTTTGTCCAAGATCCTCCAAGCATTTCGAACCGCCCGAGTATGTTTTCTCTCATGATCACAAGCGTCGGGGTCATCGCGAATGTCCTCCACCCTCCCATAGGCGGCAAGTATGGCCGACTGCTGAAACGCCTGGTGCTAAAGATCAATGAGGTTGTCACGCCTTCTCTTCGAGATTAGACTCATCAGATACACCGAATGTATCTTATCCTCGGCAACATCCAATGCCCTGAGTGGCACACCGGCGCAGAAGAGAGGAAGCGCCTCCCAAATCGCCAGCACAATGAGCCTCAGAAGAGAAGAGCGACGGGGGAGTAGCCGATGGTTGTACTCGTCAAAGCGGCTCATAATCTCAGCACACTGAGCGTTGGTGAACTCCTGATTCTGACTACGGCCCAGGGCACGGATATTCCCGTAGGAAATGATTTCGTTAAGATTATACAAATGAGCATCCATGATACCTGAAATAAAAATCAGGAGAATCTATTACAAACCCTCTTCTTCTTTACTGATCACAGAAGGACAACCTCGGGCAAAGAGACCCTAAGAAGCCTCCATGCGAAGAAACTGAGTTCTTCATAGGAATTAAATTCCTTATTAAGAAAAGGAAATTAAATTCCCAGAAACTTTTTTTGGGATGGAATTAAATTCCATAAATTTTAACCGCCACCATTATTTCCCTGAAGATCATCCAAACCCTAAGAGATCTATTATTGAAGGTTAAGTGGTCTCATGTTTTGGTTAAAAAGCTTGAAGAAAAATGGGTTCTTTGTTAAAAAGGGTAAAACCCCTTGTTTTGGATTTAAAATCCAGAGGAATATGAAAGTTCATCGTTTGTTCAAAGACATTACCTGAGGAAAAGAGTCTTTGTGAACAGAGTTAAACTCTGAAAAGGTTTCAAGGCAGAGAACTAAGCTCTGGAAGAAGAGAATTAAATTCTCAGAAAAGTTTACAAGAGAAGAAGATGAGCAAAGTGGAGGCTCTTCTGAAAGGACATGGATATTTATAGGATGTGATGGAGACGCTTCATCTCCCCAAATCCCTAGAGAAATCCAACGGTCACAAAAGTGACAGAGTTATACTCACGTGCAGACACGTGAGAACAACGCTGTGGGGGCATTTTTTTCCTGATTTAAAATCAGGAAAGTTACGGAAGAGGCATCACGTGCTACCACGTGACCAGCAGTCACGTGTTGGCACGTGACAATTAAAAGCAGCGGCAAAGGCAGATTCAGCTCCTTGATTAAATCAAAGAAAAGGCTCCAGAAAAGGGTCACGTGCTCACACGTGACCAGGGGTCACGTGTTGACACGTAACGGCTGAACAGCGGCAAGAAGACAAAGCGCAGAAAGGAGAAGAAAGTTCGCTCCAGGGGTTACGTGCTTACACGTGACCAAGGGTCACGTGGCCACACGTGACCAGCTTTCAAAGCCTATCTATTTAACAGAATTAAATTCTGAACAGCGTTCTAATCTTTCCAATGGCGAATGATTATTTGAAACCGATTGGATTAAAGATTTAAAGGTGATTAAATATCACCTATCTATGGAAAAATCGTGAACTTGGAAAGATTTCCCCTTAAAATCTAACCGAAACAACAAAAGAATATCTTTGGATTTAAAATCCAATGGTGAATAAAATTCACCTAATAATCCAAAGGTCCAAATAAATGATGAATGCAAATCAAATCTCTAATGAATACAAATCAGATCCCTCAATGAATGATTTATCGAAACTAAACGATTATGTTCCTTCTCCTATAAATAGGAGCCAAGGAACAGAGAAGGAGAGACATATACAGAGATATATATACAGAGACATAGAGAGAAAAAGAAAGAGGGCCTTGAGACTTTGGAAGAATTTGATCTTCTGCAAAAGAAAACCCTAGGTAAGAAAGGGAAGGCTTTTAAAAAAGAGAATTTAATTCTCAAAAGAGTTTAACTCTTATATTAAAAAGAAGAACTTAGTTCTCTCTTTAGTGGAGGATCTGCAAAGTGCACATCTCCCCTTGAATTGAGAATTTAATTCTCATTGGGTTGAGATCCTGCCATGCAGATCCAAAGCATAGGGAGGGAATGGAAGTTTGAGAATTTAATTCTCGTAGTAATTTAATTCCTTTAAAATAAAATTAGGGTTTAACCCTATGTTATAGGAATTTAATTCCTTCAAATGAACAGAACCAGGGTTTAACCCTAGTTAAGAACTCAAATCTGTTAAAATAACATGAACCTAATTCCTCACATGTATGGGAATTCAATTCTCACAGAAGACAAGTTAGAGTTCAACTCTATCTAAGAATATGATCCTTCAGAAGAAAACAGGAAGTTTATTGCGAGGGTTTAACCCCATGAAGAATTTAATTCTTAAAAAAAAGATAAACGCATCCTCAAACAGGCAAAGAAATAGGGTCACGTGCTACCACGTGACCCCTGTAAAGATCCACAGAGAAGGATTTTGAGGCAACACCTCACGTGCCCCACGTGACCCCCGGCAGAAGCTCTAACGGACGAACACGTAAATACCCATCACGTGACAGCACGTGACGCTCCAAAATACTCAATACTCTCGGCGGAACAAATAAAGAGAGGGCGCTCTCACGTGCTACCACGTGACCCCTCTTGCCTTAGTATTTAACACCAAATCGAAACCTCTGTATCCAGTATTTAACACTGATTTGCTTTAGTGTTTAACACTAATTAAAAAACTCTCTTTGCAGTGTTTAACACTAAATTAAATTTCGGTTACCATTAATTCGGAATCTCACTTTCCAGTGTTTGACACTGATTTGCTTTAGTGTTTAAACACTAACTTGAAACCTCTCTGGCCAGTGTTTAACACTGACCTGCTTTAGTGTTTAACATTAATTTGAAAGCCCTGTTGCTAGTATGTGACAATGATTATCTTTTGGCGTTTAACATCAGTTTGTCAATCTCATTCCCAGTGTTCAACACTGTTGGCCTCTAATGTTTAACACTAGCATTAGCCCAATTGGCTAAGTTTCCAGAGGCAAAGTCTCTCCTTCAATGGACCAACAGAGAGCCCATATCCTAAGCATGATTGGACTTAGCCCAAGCTGGCCATAAGTCCTCAATTCAGACTTAACTGAGCCAATGGGCTCATAATATGATTAATTGGTCTTGGTTCTAAATTGGGCCAAAGACTATTTAATCTACCTCGGTCTAAGGGTATATCTCTTCACTCCTTTGATACTTAGCGTTGTAATTCCTCAACGTCTTCAAAGAGGTGACGGGTCCCGATGACCACATATTGATACGGACTGTGGGGTCCTTAAACTCATGGACTATGAGGTCCTTAATCTCGACCGAGATGTCTTAAAACTAACGACGGACTGTGGGGTCCTTAAACTCATGGACTATGAGGTCCTTAACCTTGACCGTGATGTCTTAAAACTAACATTGGACTGTGGAGTCCTTAAATCCACGGACTACGACGTCCTTAACCTTGACCGTGATGTCTTAAAACTAACATTGGACTGTGGAGTCCTTAAATCCATGGACTATGACGTCCTTAACCTTGACCGCAACGTCTTAAAACTAACATTGGACCGTAATGTCCTTAAACTATCTATGGACCGTAATGTCCTTAAACTACCTATTGACCGCAATGTCACTAAACTAAACAACAGGGCCTCCCCTTAAACTGCTCTCTTGTTGGATCTAAAACGACCCCGTTAAGTTGATCTTAGTCTAAATTTAGATTAACGTATCCTTAACAAACGTTTAAGTTGATCTTAGTCTCAAATGAGACTAACGTATCCTTAAACCCAACCCCCAATCCCAAATCTAAGATAATACGGATTTGGACCAGTCCACGCCCTACGGGCGACGACATAACTCAGTCTCCGTATATAATCCATGGACAACCAAACACAAAATAAACACACACGACACAAGGTGAAATTTCTGGAGAAGGAGAAAGTGGTTACCGCAATGCGGTAGCTTAATTAACTGCAGAGGCTTGCGCCTGCAGGGAAGAGCGTCCCCACAATCAAAAACCCCTCAAGCGAGGGGGAATCTAACGAAGTCTGCTACATCGGACGCATCCGTTTAAGCCTTCGATACATGGTGTCATATATCAACTTGGCATCTTCGGAGAGGTAGACGGATAGCACCAATTAGCATCTGCCCCGAATCTCAGGCAAGACGTCCCTACATCGCGCCGTCTTTCGGAGGGGAACAACGACTTATAAAAGAAAACGCACTTAGGAATCCTCACGATTCTTAAGGAGAAAATACACCTACGAGATCCTCTCGATCCGTAGGGAGAAAAGTCTTTGTGAGACCCTCACGGCTCATAAAGTTGAAAAGCCTTAGGTAGTAGATCTGAATCTGCTTCCTAAGCCATCACTACTCCCCAAAGTATTCAAGACGGAATGTTCTATATCACCTACGGGCTGTGCTTACTTAAGGAATATGCCAATAACAAAGCAGAAAATGAAAGGAAGGAGGCAAAAGATTTGTCATTCATACTTGAAAAATTCTTACATCAATAAAGACAATAAATAAAAACAGCATTGTTGAAATGCTATTACAATGGCAAAATCTCAAATCCAGGACATGGATTGAGGAACTCGAAAGTGACCTTGTCCAGGACTTTCTAAGCCTGGCGAACCATCCTAGTGTGCTTTCTTTCGCGAGCACGAGCGTCGGGATCCCCACTGATGTCCTCCACCCTTCGATAAGCAGCAAGTATAGCGGACTGTTGAAAGGCCTGGTGCAGGAGATCGACAAGATTGTCTCGCCGTCTCTTCGAGATTAGGTTCATCAGGTACACCGAGTGCACCTTATCCTCGGCGGCATCTAACGCCCTGAGCGGCATGCCGGTAAAGAATAGGGGAAGCGCTTCCCAAATTGCTCCCACAATAAGCTACAGGAGAGGAGAGCATCGAGGAAGCTGTTGACCGTTATATGCGTCGAAGTGCTCATAATTTCGGCACACTCGGCGTTTGTGAGTTCTCGGTTCTGAGAATGGTCGAGTCGGCGAATGTCTCCAAAAGAGATGATCTCATCAAGGTCATACATGTGGGCGTCCATTACTCCTGTAAAAGAAAATCAGCAAAATTAGCAGACAGACTGATTAAGCAAGATGATATAATTCATCAAAAAAATAAAATGCCATCTTTAACCTCCAAGATCCATGAAAAACTCTTAAGAGTTCTTCTATATGATTTGGAAGGAGCAAAGCTCCATTAATGAATTAAGAAAACACAAGAAAAATCCTTTTAGAGAGCAAAGCTCTATTAATGGAAACCTAAAAGGGTTCTCTTTAGATCAAAGATCTATGAAGAGTAAAGCTCTGTTAATGGGTAAAACCCTTGTTTATTAAAAGTTTTTAAACTTTACCTAAGTTTTGACAAAGTTTTATCCTTGAAAAGTTCTTAAATTGAAGAACAGGGCTCTGAATAAAAATTCTTAAGAAAATAGAAGAAAATCATCTAAGGGACCAAAGGTCCTATTTATAGGCATCGAGAGCCGTTTCAACTTCCAGAAGTTGGCGCAACGGTTGGAATTCTACCACCGCTGCGCTCATGTTTGGGGCCACGTAAGCGCCACAGTGGGGGGGCATTTGTTTCCCCCAATCAGAGCAAAGTTCTGTTCAAATTACAAGGCGGGAAATGAAGCAACGCTTCTGTTTCCCCCAATCAGAGCAAGGCTCTATTTTAAAAATTCAAATAATAAAGGAAGCAACGCTTCAGATCTCTTGCACTGCGCGCAGAGCTCCACGTGTCAAAAACAGACACGCCAGCGCAAGGGACGCTGCGCCCAAGGCAGCGCACCCCAATCAGAGCAAGGCTCTGTTTTAAAATTCAAATTTTAAATAAAGGAAGCAATGCTTCAGATGACTTGCGCTCTGCGCTGCGCGACAGGTGTCAGCACAGTTGCGCTGCGCTCTACGCTGTGCGACACGTGTCAGCACAGTTGCGCTGCGCGACACGTGTTAGCGCAGTTGCGCTGTGCTCTCCGCTGCGCGATACGTGTCAAGCGCAGGTGCACTTGCGCCAACTGCACCAGCACTAAAACTTAAATAATAAATTATTTAATTAATCAGAATTAAAATTCCAGAAAGATCTTTTTAATCTTATCAAAACAAGAAGATTATCTTCTGTAAAACAGAGGCCTTAGGATCAAAGATCCAACGGTGGGGAAATACCCCAAATCAATCAGAGAAAGATCTCTGTAATAAACTCAACAAACCAATTGACCCTATATAAAGGCCCCTAGACTCCAAGTCTCAAATATACAGAGCTCCTCTAAGAACTTTGAGAAAAACTCAAAGAGAAAAAAAGGTAAACCTTTGGAAAAAGAAGAATTTCTTCTAAAAAGATCAAAAATCTAAGAACAAGATCAAGATCTTCATCACAAAAAAGAAAAAAGATCAAAAAAGATCCAATCACAAAAATTAAAGAAGTAATTTACTTCATCCCTAGATCTTTTGATCTATATAAAGGCACAGCCTTTTGATGAATCATTGGTTCTTGAATCTTGAGGTAGAACCTTTTTAGAACTGAAAAGGTTCTATTCTTTGATCTAAATTTGATCAAGATGTGCTTTGCGCTATTGAACAGTGTCCTGCACTCTTAATTTGCACTGTTGCGCTCCTTAAACTGGCGCAAGTCACCAGAGAGCGTCACGTGTCAATCTGCGCCTTGCGCTCATAAAAATAGAGCGCTGCGCTCTTACAATGGCGCACTGCACCGGAGCGCGCCACATGTCAGCAGCGCACCAGCGCAGCGCACCGGCGCAGCGCACTGCGCTAACAGACTTGCGCTCAGCAGAGCGTGACACGTATCACCTCCACATGCACTGGCGCCTTGCGCTCTTTAATTGGCGCAGAGCGCCTGACAGGCCACATGGCGTAATGTTAGACCATTAAGTGCTTTGCGTTATTAAAAAGGGGCAGAGCCCAATTAAAAGGTATAACAGACCAAAACAAATGCTATGCATTATTAAAAAGGGGCAGATCCCAATTAAAAGGCCTAACAGGCCTAATCTAAATGTTGTGCATTTAATTAAAAAGCCCAATGTCATGCATTATAAAAGGGCTGAGCCCCAAATAAAGGCTCAAACAGCCAGAACAACAAAATGTTCAACTCATATCAACCGAGCCCATATGCTCACAAACCTTCAGACAGAATTTAGTCCCAAATTGGACTATAGATCTCCCAATCAACATTGGTTCAAGGGTACATCTCCGAACTCCTCTGGTATTTGTCGTTGTAATCCTTCAACGTCTTCAGAGAGGTGACGGGTCCTGACGGCCATACATTCCATGGACTACCATGTCCCTAAACTGGCAACGGACCATTATGTCCCTAAACTAGAACAATAGAGCCCCCAAATGCTTTTTTGTCGGATCTAAATGGTCTTGTTAAGCAGATCTTAATCTCAAATTAGACTAACGTATCCTTAACAAACGTTTAAGTTGATCTTAACCTCAAATATGGCTAACGTATCCTTAAACCAAAATCTCAAACCCAAATCTAAGAAAATACGGATTTGGACTAATCCACGTCCTACGGGCGACAACATAAATTAGTCTCCGTATACAATCCACGGGTAACCACAAACAAAACAAACACCCACGACACGAAGTGACCAGCTGAAGAAGGAGAAAGTTGTTACCGCGATGCGGTAGCGTAATTAACTGCAGAGGCTTGCGCCTGCAGGGAAGAGCGTCCCCACAATCAAAAACCCCTCAAGCGAGGGGGAATCTGATAAAGTCTGCTACATCGGCCACATCCGTCTAAACCTTCGATACACGGTGCCATAAATCAACTTGGCATTTTCGGAGAGGTGGACGGATAAAACCAAATAGCATCTGTCCCGAATCTCAGTACCAAGACGTATCAGTCTTGTGCGCCGTCTTTCGGAGGGGAACAAGGATATCAATTTACTTTTCTGACTCAGAGTGAGTCTCATTATAATCTGACTTGAATATAATTCAAGTACAATTTATAATACAATCTTCAATATTCCAATTCAACAAGAATCCATGAATCCATTATACAACTTGACTTAACCGAACCATGGATATACATTCCATTTACATGATCCTACGGTTACATCCGTTTACTGATATCATAGTTTCGGTCAGTCAATCAATTATACAATCAATACAATTTGCAAAACAAACAATACAAACAAGACATATCGGGGTTTAAGGGGTAGATTGGTACGGAAGGTGTTAGAAGTGGCACGAGACTGTAAGACTTAATACACCTAACATGAATTCAGTTGCTGTTGTACCGTGGTATAAACGGTTCCTTGTATTATACTTGCCTCTAGCCTCTGGCATATAGAGACTCCTCTCGTATACACTGGCATTCTTCTGTACCAAGCTACAAACAACAGCGTTAATATAACATTACCACAATATAATACAACTTTAAAAGATACCTTCTTATTCTGTCTATTCTACTTTCCTCTTATCTCCGGGACTTACAGAGCGACCTGTTCGCTGACGACATTCTCTTTCTTTCTTCTTTGAATGTCGTCAGGTGATTTGGACACGTCAGCGATCGAGCCTACTGCTGAAGACTTGGATCAGTTTGCTGAAGACCCGAAGCTTTAGTTTCATTATACACATTTCCTTTCAGTACTTTACATTCCTGTTATGCCATTGTTTAGGCATCACTTTTATTTCAGTTGTATTTACTTTTCATGCATTGTACAAAAGAATGTTAATAAATAAAGTTGCTGTTCAGTTTATATATCTTGTCTCTTGTGTATTTACTTTTATATTGCTTAGATACGCTTAGCGTATTTACTTCAGAGTAAATACATAGCGGACTAGTCTCGTCCTCTTTGCCGTATACCGGGAAGCGGGGCGTGACACGTATACTACGTTACTTCATTGACGACTTCTCACGGAAGGTATGGGTATACTTCCTCAAACACAAATCGGATGCGTTTGCCAGTTTTAAGGAGCGAAAAGCGGCCGTACAGAAGTAAAATGGGCGATCGGTGAAGTATTTGCCGACAGACAATGGAGGTGAATACACCTCGAAGGAATTTACAGATACTGTTGTTCCGCTCTGAAAGACGGCGCTCAGGACCGCGATGTCCTGACGCTGAGATTCGGGGCAGATGCTATTTGGTTTTATCCATCCACCTCTCCGAAGATGCCAAGTTGATTTATGGCACCGTGTATCGAAGGTTTAGACGGATGCGGCCGATATAGCAGACTTCGTCAGATTCCCCCTCGGTTGTGGGGTTTTTGATTGTGGGAACGCTCTTCCCTGCAGGCGCAAGCCCCTGCAGTTAATTACGCTACCGCATCGTGGTAACAACTTTCTCCTTCTCCAGAATTTCACTTCGTGTCGTGTGTGTTTGTTTTGTTTGTGGTTGCCCGTGGATTGTATACGGAGACTGAGTAATGCCGTCGCCCGTAGGATGTGGATTAGTCCAAATCCGTATTTACTTAGATTTGGATTTGGTGTTTTTAGTTTAAGGATACGTTAGCTGCGTTGCGGCTAAGATCAACTTAAACGTTTGTTAAGGATACGATAGTCCTGTTTAAGGCTACGATCAACTTAACGTGATAATCCATTTAATATCTGGCCATCGGGACTCATCACCTCTCTAACGTCGTTGAAGGATTACAACGGCAGATGTCAGAGGAGTTCAGAGACGTACCCTTGAACCCGTAGTTGATTGGAGGTCTTATAGTCCAATTTGGGACTAAAGTCTGTTTGAATGTTTAAGGATACGTTAGCCATATTTGAGGCTAAGATCAACTTAAACGGGATCGTTTAGATCCGACAAAAGAGTATTTGGGAGTTCTATTATTCCAGTTTAGGGACGTAGTGGTCCATTATTAGTTTAAGGACGTTTCGGTCCATCGCCAGTTTAAGGACGTAGTGGTCCATATTCCAGTTTAGGGACGTGGTGGTCCATTATTAGTTTAAGGACATTTCGGTCCATCACCAGTTTAAGGACGTAGTGGTCCATATTCCAGTTTAGGGACGTGATGGTCCATTATTAGTTTAAGGACGTTTCGGTCCAATATTAGTTTTAAGGACGTTTCGGTCCACGAGTTTAAGGACCCCGCAGTCCGTATTGATGTGTGGTCGTTGGGACCCGTCACCTCTTTGACGTCGTTGAGGAATTACAACGATGGATGTCAAAGGAGTTCGGAGATGTACCCTCGAACCGGATATAAATTGATTTGAGAGAGCATTTGTGCTCAGTTCAATTTAACTTAAGGACTTACGGCCAGAATTGGGCTAAGTTCAGTTGAAAATGTTCAACATTTTATTTATTTTTAGTCCATTAGACCTGTGTTAGGGCTTTGCCCACACTTAAATAATGCATTGCATTACTTATATTTTCTTGTTTGGGCTCTGCCCATAAAAGATGCAGAACATCGATTTATTTTGGGCTCTGCAAGGCATCTGCATAGCATTTTATTATTTTTGTTTGGGCTTTGCCCATTTATAAATGATGCAGAGCATCAATTTAATTAGGCCTGTTTGGTCTTTTAATTGGGCTTGGCCCTGCATTGCATTTGTCAGGCGCTTTGCGTCACTTACTGAGAGCAAGCGCTTGTGGTGAAGACACGTGTCATGCTCTGATGAGTGCAAGCGCAACAGTGCAGTGCGCTGCGCTGTTGCACTGCTGACACGTGGCGCGATCTGGTGAGCGCAAGAGCAACAGTGCAGGGCGCTGCGCTAGTGCACTGCGCTGTTGCGCTGCTGACACGTGGCGCGCTCTGGTGAGTGCAAGCGCAACAGTGCAGTGCGCTGCGCTAGTGCGCTGCGCTGTTGCGCTGCTGACACGTGGCGCACTCTGGTGAGTTGCGCCAACTCCAGAGAGCAAAGCTCTTGTTTCAAGAGCGCATAGCGCAAGTGGTTTAGATGCTGACACGTGGCGCTCTCCCAAGAGCGCAGTTTGCAAGTGCAAAACACCAAGAATCTTTTAGATTCAAGAACAGAAGTGCAAAGCACTATTTGATTTCTTGATCTAATTTAGATCAAAGAAAAAAAAAAGTTTTTTCTTGTTTTTCTTATCTCAGAGAACCAAAGGTTCATGAAAAGTGCAAAGCACTATTTTTATTTTTATTTTTATTAAAGATCATTGATCTTATTTTTAGATCTATGATCTGTTCATAAGAGAACTTTTTCTTTTTTCTAAAGGTTTTTACCTTTTTTATTCTTGAGGAGTTTCTCATAGTTCTCTTCTCTCTCTCTCTTTTTTTTAGAAAGATGTTCATGCCTTTTAATTGAGGCCTAGGGTCCTTTTTATAGTGCCCATAAATTAGTTAAATTTGTTAAATAGATCTTTCTCTGAGTGATTTGGGGAATTTTCCCCATCGATGTATCTTTGATCCGAGGGCTTCTGCTTTGCAGAAGAAAATCTTCTTGTTTTAACAAGAACAGAAAAGATTTCTTAAAATTTTAATTCTGTTTGGCGCAGATGCCCCCAGCGAGCGACACGTGTCGCGCAGCGCGCAGCGCAGCGCAACTGCGCCAGCGCATCTGCGCTAACACGTGTCGCGCAGCGCAGCACTTGCGCAACAGCGCCAGCGCAACTGCGCTGACACGTGTCGCGCAGCGCAAAGCGCGGCGCAACTGCGCCAGCGCATCTGCGCTGACACGTGTCGCGCAGCGCAGCGCAACTGCGCCAGCGCATCTGCGCTGACACGTGTCGCGCAGTGCAGCGCATCTGCGCTGACACGTGTCGCGCAGCGCAGTGCCTGCGCAACTGAAGCGTTGCTTCCTTAAAATAGAGCTTTGCTCTGATTGGGCGCGTCTTCTTGGGCGCTGCGCTGACGTATCAGCGCCGGACACGTGGCGCGTTGCGCCCGGGATTTGAAGCGTTGCTTCAAAATTTGAATTTTGAATTTCCAGTCAGAGCTTTGCTCTGATTGGGGGAAACAAATGCCCCCCCACCGTTGCGCTCACGTGGCGCGCACGTGAGTGCAGCGGTGGTAAGCCCCTGACCGTTGGATCAAGGGGTGAGCTGAAGGGGCGCAAGCGCCTTATAAATAGGACGCTTGGTCCTTGATAAATTTTTTACCATTTTCAAGAACTTGAATTTCAGAGCCTTGCTCTTGTTTAAGATTTTTAGAGCCTTGCTCTATTTTCTTTCCATAGTTCAGATTTTTAGAACAACTTAGGTAAAATTTAAATTAAATTAAATTAAATTAAATTTGATTAACAGAGCCTTGCTCTTATAGATCTTTGATCTAAAGAAAACCCATTTGGGGTTTTATTAACAGAGCCTTGCTCTCAGAAATCTATAGATCTACAGAGATCTTGTTCATGGGTTTTAACCCATGAACAGAGCTTTGCTCATGGATCAAATGTAGACCTTTTCTGATCTGAAAGTGGAGAACTCTTAAAAGTTTTTGTGGATCTTTAAGATCCTAAGTTTTTAATCTTTAGGAGTTAAAGTTTTCCTTTTTTATGGCTTTTCCATCATCATTATAGAGCTGGGCTCTTTCCAAAGGAATTTTTTATTCCCTTGAGACCAGAGTTTGACAAATGTCACTCTGTGACGGAGCTTTGCTCTAAAAGAGAAGATTTTCCCCTTGTCTCTGGGGATTTCCCATCAATAAGGATATTCTCTTGGGGATCTTTTTATTAACTGACAGTCTCATCCAACGATGGGACTGTCTTATTAAATGATGCGCCGTCATCCAGATTTTGTGGGCCCCCCTATCCACTGCATTGCGGTACGGTATAAAAATTTAAACATGTTGAGCGTTGGAATTATAATACTGACGGCTAATGTTTGTCTCTTTGCAGGAAACATGTCTGCCAATTCATCTTTTCCATTTGTTCGCTCGGAGGGAGGGTTTCCCCAGGCACCGGTGGACCGCGTAGTTCTCGCTCTCATCAAGGATCATGACCCCGAACACAAAAACCTTCACTTGTGGGGTAGGTGGTACAATGAAATCATCCAGGGTCGTCACAGCTTCAGTTCCGCCACGCCGTCTGAGCCAACATCTTCACTCCCCTACGCAGATGAACCCCCGGTGAAGTATGCCGTGGAGGTCAAAAATTAGAATTCGGATGACCTCCTCCAGCCTGCGATTGGTGCTATCCCCGTGCAGCCGCCGCCGGCAATAGATATTTTAGGGAGGAGAATTTTTCAGGGCGAAGCGCGCCCTTGGGGACAGGCTTGTAACATTGGACTGATCCCACGACCGCCTGCTGGATATTTGCAATGGGCCCGGTACATCCTATCAGCGAGGAGGACTCATCTGATGAGGATTGGTTTGTACTCGACCATTTACTTCTCGCTCTTTGAGTATCCTTCTCCTCCAACGTGGTGGGTTAAGGCTTTTATCGAGCAATGGAATATTCCCACACACACCTTCCTGATGACGGACCGGGAAGTCTCTATCTCCTTGGAGGAGTTTGCTGAAATCTCGGGTCTGCCGATGAGGGGAGAGCCTTACGAGGAGCTGCTTCCTCCCGATGAATACGTCTTTGCCACCAAGCCGCTGGTGTTTGACCTGACGCCGGAGAACGCTATTCAGCACCAGTACCCAGGCTTAGTGAAGGTATTGGAGATTTATGAAGGACTCTATCTAGAATCGGGTGACAGGGGAGTCAGTTTTGCAGATTTCATTGCTCGCTTCATTCAACCAGAGTTCTTATCAGAGCGGAGCGAGAAGTTCGCCCAGCTTGACGACCCTTTTGGGTTCGGTTTTGATCGCCGACCCACATCGGAGGATGACCACAAAGACTTTTATCTTCCCGGTGCCGCCGTCGTCCCTTTTTCAGAAATTGCCGTCCCCGACATGGATGAAGAGACCTTCTTTGTAGGGTTCTTGGGCTTGTGGTTGTGCAGTTTTGCTCTTCCTATGCATCCACGCCATATGCGGCCGACTGTTTTCTACCCAGCGCATCGGATGGTGGCTGGTTTACAGTTGTCAGTAGGAATTGCCGGGCTGGCTTATCTTTATAATGGACTTAGCGTAGCGGCGGACGCTAGTGAGCCTGGGGTGCAACCCGCCAACTTCCCGATGCACTACTTTACTTCTTGGATGGAAATGCACGTGCACGGGGTGTTTGCCGCCCATAGGATTCCTCCCTTTTTTGAGAAATGCAGGCTCCCAAGGGTCATACGGTTGGTCGGGGCTTCGATCGTTGTTGCACCTCCGCGGGAGGCTAGGGGGCTGCTCCTTCGACCACACCTGGTCGGGGCGAAGGTTTCCTTCTTGGATAAGATCATAACAATAGGCTTAGAGACCACCAAGTCGGTAGTGTCGCTACGCGATGATTTTAAAGACGGGGCTTCCATACTGAAGGCTCGGGAAATCCTCCATCTCTACTCCATTCGGCCGGGCTACCTGGTGTTCAGGCAGAATGAGACAGCACTCTTCATGAGGTATAACCCTCACCGGTTTGCTCAGCAATCGAGCTACAACCAAGGGATCCCGATGGAAGCCTTCTTGGAAAAGCCCGTGGTTAGCCGAGAGGGGATAAAGAATGCAATGCACCACTTTATGCGGCTCAACACGGGTTCTTATTTCTTCATCAGCGAACCGAGCTGCATCCCCAAAGTCCTCAACGCGTACGTGGCTTGGTATGCGCATGCTATGGGTCCAGTTATCCAAATGGAAAAATGCTTGCTGGTTGACCGCAAGGGTGCGCCTCCCGGCGGTGATCGCAAGGCTCCCTTGAAGCCGAGGACCCCGGTTATTTCTCCATTCAAAGGTGCTAGAGTCGGACTTCCGCGCGTGTTGAGCCCTCCGTGCGGATTGCCACTTCGCGATATTGTGGATGCGCCACCAGCCTCCCGTGCTTCAGTGGAGACGGTAAATGTGGTACCGCCAGAGTCTGGAGCAGGCGAGGATATCGGGACCCGCCGCCCCAAGGCATCCGCTAAGCGTAAATCAGTCCCGGGTGCATCCAGAGCTGGCGGGAAAAAGAAGAAGAAGTCGCTCCTTTCCCTTGATGCGATTCTTGGCTTAGAGCCTGAGGTCTCTCTTACCGAAGGAATAAGTGAATATGGCAGCAATAAGGGCTTCGCGGTAGACCCCGCAGACACCGACCTGGCGGCCGCCATTGCGGCTTCTGAGCGATCAGCGAGGCTTGAAGCGTGGTTGAGTAAACTCGCTGAGTCAGGTATTTATTAGCTGCTCTCCTCATCATTTCATCGCATTTTTCATCATTATTCTTGACTAATACTTTTCCCCATTTTCAACAGGTGTCTCTACCGAAGAAGCTATTGCTGCCTCTTTGAAAACCTTCCAAAAGGAGGAGGAGAAACGCGCTTTAGCGGGCGCCGGTATGTCCCACCCCCCTTTTTTTAAAACAAATTTCGTCGTTCTTTTCGATGATCAACCTAACTTTCTTTCCTTGTTTCTTTCTAGGGGTTATACCAGTCGACGAAGATATCCTTCCGGAACCCGTCACTGGAGTTCCGGTCTCGTCGGGGCTGCTGCAAGAGCCTCGACTTGACAAGTTGACGAGGGATGCCTTGAAGAGCTTGGAGGCATCCCTGTATACGGACGAGGATGCCTCAATGCGAGAGGCTCTGGTTAGGTCCGTCTCAACGGCCCAGGAGGAGAGAAAGCGGCTGAGGCGCGAGGTGAAGGCGCGCCGGGCTGCTTTAGCTACGGGAGCGGGCCCAAGCACCGTCCCTCGGGCAGATACTCCTTCCGAAGAGGCCCCTGTCGCCCTATCCACTGCTCACAGACAAGTGGCGCGTGCCGCTCGAAGCGCAAATGATAAGTCCACTTCAGGTAACATTTATTTCAGAATTTTTACTGTGAAAGTTATAATGCCGACGGTTCTTACATATATTATTTTGCAGGGCTAAGTTCGACCGAGGGTGAGGCGGAGACCGTTGTTCCCATGGGAACAGAGGAGGTGGTGCCTGCCGAACCCGAGCCGACAGTGGGCAACATCGTCGAGGCTTCGGGGCCCGAGATAGAGGTTGAGGGGTCTACAGCTGAGAGGGTCATTGATGCCCAGCCTGAAGTGGCGGCAGATGAAATGATCATTACAACTGAACCGATGGTGGTGGCGGACGAGACGCTTGAGGCCGGCGACCTCATGGTGACGGTGGATGAGCCGATAGAGACGGCGGAGCCCGAAGACGTAGCGGGTGAGATGGGCACGACACCTGGGGAAGAATTATCCACTCTCTCCCAAGAGTCCGGCAATGCTCCAATCATTGCCTTCCCCGTCTACGATCTTCCGCCGTCTCCTGGCCGCGCGAGCACGACGACTGTCCCCATCGAGTCGGGTGATGAGGCTACGGGCGGTGGCCTCATGTCGATAGAGGAGGGAGTCGCTTCTGTTTCGGCCGGGAGCTCCTCAGGTAAACCTTAGGTTACTGTTTTTCTTATTTTACAATCTTTTCTGACAAGTTCACCTTTCTTGTAACGCAGGTGCAGCCAGCGCCGATGCCCCACTGCTCGAGGCAGCGCCTTCAACGACTGCCTTGGCGGTGGTCACCTCTCAACCCTCTCTCATACCCTCAAAGATGTTGGAAGGTATGGGTTTGCAATTTATTAATCTTATCTTCCAGACGCATAATTTGTGTACTAAAGTTATACTGTTGTGTCTTTCAGGAGTGCTTTTTGACCATCTCTATCAAGTGTTGCTCCCACACTTCTCCTTCCCATCTGAATTCGCCTCCCCCTCTGGTGGCACTGGTGAGTACCGTTCCCGATTGATATCTTTGTTTTTCAGTGGTAGAATTATTTCTAACTCTCTCTTGTCCTGACCGCAGTGTTACAAATCGAAGGGGGAGATGAAAGATTGGCCGCGCCCCCGGCCCTTCCGGCCTTGCCACCCGCTGCAGCTGGTATGGTAGACCATCTCATCAATAATTTCTTCATATTTCTTGAACCGTTATCTAATCGCATTTTGTCTTTTCAGCTGTCGTTCCGATCTCGGCGCCTTTCGAGTCTCGTATTATAATGCCAGCAGGCCCCTTCCTAAGACGTCCGTCTTCAAAGGGTGCCGTGAATAGCCTGCGCATGGTGAGCGACTACATTGAGGAGCTCGACGTCGAGACTCCTACGTCTGCCGCAGATTTTGCTATGATGGTTAACCCAATGTTGGTGATATTCGTGAACTTCCATAACGAGGACATCGTCACGTCTTGGGTTAACCACTGTTGGGAGATTGAAGCCCGTCTGCATCAGCTGGAGCTTATGCGCCCTGCTCCTGAGACCTTAGCCGCAAGTCGTCAAAGAGCCGCGTGGATTGAGCAAAGCGCTTCTTACGTCCACCACTTGGAACAAGATGCGGCTTTAAGGCTGAGGGAATATCAAGAGATCTCGAATAAGACTGCTCGCCTGCGTGCTGCGGTTGAAGCGAATGCTGCCCAAGTGAAGGCAATTTTTGAGGGCCTCATGGAACGCATCTCTCACGGGCTAAACATGAAGCGGGAGCTTGACGTCGCCGAGCGTGACGTTCCGGGCCGCGAAGCTGCTCATCAGGCCGTATGGGAGCAGCTTGCATCTTTCTTGCAGCAGCGGGCTCAAGTGGAGGCAGACCTGGCGGTGGTGGCCAATCAGGAGAAAGCATGGAAGGAGGTGCGCGAACAATTGTTAGGACTATGCAAGACGCTTCCTTCCCCGTAGTTCCCCTTGTATCCATTTACTTGTAAAAATTTTTCCTTTTCGAATAACATGTATCCATTCTTTATTCTTTTGTACAATCCACTTTGTACTTGACTGAATTAATAAAGATACACAATTTTTTTCTTTGCAATGTCTTGTATGCCCTTTTGCTTTCTGCCTTCTCTTATTATCAGCATGTTATCTTTGATAAACATAATTGGCAGATAACTTAGTTTTTTTTAAGAGATAGCGATAGCTTAGGCCGCAGGTTCAGATCTGCTGCCTAAGACTTTTCAACTCTATGAGCCGTGAGGGTTTCATAGAGACTTTTCTCCCTACGGATCGAGAGGATCTCATTGGTGGATTTTCTCCTTAGGAATCGTGAGGCTAAGTGTGTTTTTCTCCTACAAGTCGTAAGGATCTTATAAGAGAATTTTTCCCTCTTACGAGTCGAGAGGACCCACAAGCGGTTGTTTCCCTCCTCGTCGAAATTCGACTTTGGAGAGTGAGACCCGTGAATAGTATGCAAGAGACCATTTTGGATTGACTTGCAGGGTCCTATTGTTCAGGAAGCAAGTTTTTTTTTTTTAAGTCCCTGCTGCCTGAGGCTTCATTTACATGTTGAGACGAATCGGGAATTTCCCGCGGAGACACAGTTTCTCTGCGAGCCGACGCGAATCAGGAGGCTCTCGTCAAGGAGTGTTTGTATCCGTGAGTCGAGGAGTTTGCTAGGGATTATTTGTTTCCCAAGCGCCAAGGATTATTTGTTTCCTTGGGGTTTGAAACGAGTCGAAGATTTCCCACGGAGGCACTGGTGGCTCTGCGAGTCGACGCGGATCAGGAGGCTCTCGTCAAGGAGTGTTTGTATCCGTGAGTCGAGGAGTTTGCTAGGGATTATTTATTTCCCAAGCGCCAAGGATTATTTGTTTCCTTGGGGTTTGAAACGAGTCGAGGATTCCCACGGAGGCACTGGTGGCTCTGCGAGTCGACGCGGATCAGGAGGCTCTCGTCAAGGAGTGTTTGTATCCGTGAGTCGAGGAGTTTGCTAGGGATTATTTGTTTCCCAAGCGCCAAGGATTATTTGTTTCCTTGGGGTTTGAAACGAGTCGAGGATTTCCCACGGAGGCACTGGTGGCTCTGCGAGTCGACGCGGATCAGGAGGCTCTCGTCAAGGAGTGTTTATATCCGTGAGTCGAAGAGTTTGCTAGGAATTATTTGTTTCCCAAGCGCCAAGGATTATTTGTTTCCTTGGGGTTTGAAACGAGTCGAGGATTTCCCACGGAGGCACCGGTGGCTCTGCGAGTCGACGCGGATCAAGAGACTCTCGTCAAGGAGTGTTTGTATCCGTGAGTCGAGGAGTTTGCTAGGAATTATTTGTTTCCCAAACGCCAAGGATTATTTGTTTCCTTGGGGTTTGAAACGAGTCGAGGATTTCCCACGGAGGCACTAGTGGCTCTGCGAGTCGACGCGGATCAGAAGGCTCTCGTCAAGGAGTGTTTGTATCCGTGAGTCGAGGAGTTTACTAGGGATTATTTGTTTCCCAGCGTTGGGATGAACCGTCGGAATTTGGCCTTGTTTTCTGGCAGATCCTGTTGGGAAAGTATGGTTCCCTCTTTGTTTACACCCTTGGATTGTATACAGGGATTGATGTGATCTTAACTGTAGGGCCAAAGTTTTATCATTTCTTCTTCTTTTTTTTATTTTATTTCCGCGATGCTCTATCATTTCAGCTTTTATATCGCGAAAGTCGCGATTGCCCAATCATTTCGGCTATTTTTTCGCGGTGCCCAATCATTTCGGCTATTTATTTTATTTTTACTCGCTGCTTTTTATTGCGAGTTGCCTAATCATTTCGGCTATTTTGCATGCATACATTTTTACTTGCTGCTTTTTATTGCAAGTTGCCCTATCATTTCGTCTATTTCGTATGCATGTGCGGCCTATTGGCTTTTCACTGTAAACCGATTTCGGCATCAGCACCGCTACAACTGGGATATTACCAGGAGCGAATCATCATCTGCCTCTGTCGATGTCGAACAAAGGTGGCTTAGCGACCAGGGTTAGGGTCCTGTCGGCGAAGGCTTTTAACTTCATGAGCCGTAAGGGTTTCACGAAGTTATCTCTCCCTACAAGTCGTGAGGATCTTGTAGGTGTATTTTCTCCTTAGGAATCATGAGAATTCCTAAGTGTATGTTCCTCTGTAAGTCGTAAGGATTCTACAAGAGGGTTTTCTCCTTGTAAGTCGAGAGGACTTATAAGGGTCGTTCATCATGCGAACATATCCCCAGTCTCGGATGAGACTTGATTAGGGAAATGTTTATTCGCGCCCGTGAATTGTATACAAGGGCCAATATTGGACCACTTGTAGGGCAATATCGGAAGTTGTGGGGGTTACTTAAGCACAGGTTTAGGCCTCTGTAACTTAAGGCTTTCAAATCTTATGAGCCGTGGGGGTCCCATAAGAGAGTTCTCCTTACGAGTCGTGAGGATCTCGCAAGTGTATTTTCTCCTTAGGAATCGTGGGGATTCCTAAGTGTGTTGTTCCCTTGTGAGTCGTAAGGATCTCACGCGGGTGGTTTCTCCTTACAAGGTCGAGAGGACCCTATAAGTGTCTTTTAACGAGGTTGCACCCTTTCGGGTTTTCACAAACACTCGCCGGTAGTCCTGCTGTTTTTACTCACGGAGCCCTTTCAGGTTTTCATCCGTGACCATTTTGCTTATGGACATACCGTTTTTTTTAATTCTTTTTATTTTCTTTTTCTCTCTTTTTTTTTACGAGGTCGCGTCCTTTTGGGTTTTCACGAACACTCGCCGGTAGCCCTGCTGTTTTTTTCTCACGGAGCCCTTTCGGGCTTTCATCCGTGCCCATTTTGCTTATGAACATACCGTTTTTATTTATTATATTTTTTCTTTATTTATTATTTTTTTATCTCGTCAGCCTAAGGATGCTGCGGTATTAGTTTAAAGACGTTTCGGTCTGCTATTAGTTTAAAGACATTTCGGTCCGTCGTTGAGAGGCGGGCTACTACTTATAAAACTTGAGCTTAGGAAGATAGCGAGCGGACGTAGTCGTCGTCATCTATCATTGGCCTAGGCTGTGGCTCATCAAGCATAGTATTTCTTTAAGAAGCGACCATTTATCGGCCTGAAAGGCCTTTCACCGTGCATGTCCATGAGTAGATAGGCCCTACCCTGGTAAACTTTATCTATGATGTACGGGCCTTCATAGTTTGGCTCGAATTTTCCCCGCTTGGCGCGATTGGGGATCATAGGCCTTTTGACCACTAGCACGAGTTCGCCCTGGCGGAATGTCCTCGGTCGGGTCAATCTTTCGTATGAGCGCATCATCTTTGCTTTATAAGCTTCCAAATTTTGCTGCGCTATGAGCCGGGTTTCATCAAGGGCGTCAAGCTCCTCAAGCCGAAGGTGAGCATTTTCTTCGTCCGTCAGCTCGTAGTGGACTGCCACTCGTAGAGAGGGTAACTCTATCTCGAGGGGGAGTACTGCTTCCGTCCCAAATACCAACGCATACGGCGTTGTGTTTGTGGCCGTTTTAAACGTAGTTCGATACGCTCATAGAGCTTCTTGCAGTTTCTCGTGCCAGTCTTTCTTATTTCGTGACACCGTTTTCTTCATAATTTTTGTTAATGTCTTGTTGAAGGCTTCAGCTAGTCCATTGGCTCGCGGATTATAAACCAGGGAATATCTCCAGTCTATATTATGCTGTTGCGTGAAGCGACTGATCTTGTGGCTTCTGTAAGCTGGCCCGTTATCGGAGATGATCCGTCGAGGAGTTCCAAATCGATATATGACATGCGTCTTGAAGAAGTGGAGGATATTTTCCGTCTTCACTTCTCTTAACAGTACTGCTTCTGCCCATTTAGAGAAGTAGTCAGTCGTCGCCAGGATGAAACGATGCCCTCTAGACGATGCTGGTTCGATGGGGCCGACTATATCAGTCCCCCACATCTCGAATGGCCAGCTAGCCACCGTTGGATGTAATGGATTTGGGTGCTGGTGGATGAAATCCCCATGAATTTGACACGAGTGACACTGCTTCTCATATTCGAGACAGTCTTGAATCATCATGGGCCAGTAGTAGCCCATCCGTTTTATCTTCAACTTCATCTTTGGGCCCGCTTGATGAGAACCGTAGAGTCCGTCGTGAACTTCCTGGACGACCCTTTTTGCTTCGTCAGGTCCCAAGCATCTCAACCACAGAGAATCAAACGATCTCTTGTACAGAGTATCATTGACGAAGGCGAAAGACAGGGCTCGTTTCATGAGCTGATGTCTTGTGGACGCTTCTTCAGGCATTCGGTGGGACTTGAAGTAATCTATGAAGATTCCTCTCCAATCCTCGGTATTTTCCCAGTATTTTACTTGCAGGGTCGTCTGCTCGCTCGCTCCCTTTTCTTCGGATGATTCCGGAGATATTTCTGCTGGGGCAAGCACCCGACGGCTTTGTACCACAATTCTAACATCATCGAGATTCTCGTCAGCCAGTTCTTTAGCAAGTTTGGCCAATGCGTCTGCTTTGCTGTTTTCCGCGCGCGGTATGTTCTCTAAAGTATAAGAGGAGATTTGGGTCAACAGCTGTTGCACCTTTTCACCATACTTCACCAATTCTGGTTTGCATGTTTGGTAGTCACCGTTTACTTGACTAACGACCAGTTGAGAATCCCCGTATATGAGGAGGTTTTCAATTCCCATGTCGATGGCGATCTCAAGACCTGCTATCAAGGCTTCATATTCAGCTTCATTGTTTGTCCTCGGCTCTGTTAAGGAGAATGCGAAGCGCATTATCCCTCCTTGTGGAGTTACAAAGATGAGGCCTACCGCCGATTTGATTATAGGGGTGTTTTGTTTGCGCTTCTTTATGGAAGATGCGCCATCAAAATAAAGTTCCCATCAGGTATCACCACCGTCGATTGCATCAAACGCATGTTCGTCTGGAAGATCGCAATTTAGAGGAGAATCGGCAGGTATGGGATGTTCAGCGAGGAACTCGGCGATGGCCTGGCCTTTCACTGCTTTGAGAGGTTGATACGTGATCGAAAACTCCATCAAGAGTAGGGCCCATTTAGCGAGTCGTCCCGTCAATATGGCCTTTGACATTAAGTATTTAAGGGGGTCCGCCTTTAAAATGAGACGGACCTCATGCGCCAACGCGTAGTGCCTGAGCTTTGTTATCGCGAAGATCAACGCCAGGTAGTGTTTTTCGATGGGGGAGTAGTTGCTTTCTGCCCCCAGTAGAACTCGACTTAAGTAGTAGAGTGCTCTTTCTTTTCCTTGATCATTCTCTTGTGCCCATAATGCGCCTAAGGAACCTTCGAGGGTGGTTGTATAAAGAATGAGGGGCTTTCCCTTAACCGGAGCAGCCAACACTGGAGGGTTTTGCAGGTACTGTTTGATCTCGTCCAGTGCGCTTTGGCATTTGCGATCCCAGACGAATGGGGTTCCCTTCTTCATCAGGTGACTGTAAGGACGGCACTTTCCTGAGAGGTTGGCTATAAATCGTCGTATGTACGCGAGTTTCCCTTGGAGAGACCACAGCTGTTTGAGAGCTCTCGGCGGAGGCATTTCCATGATCGCTTTAATTTTTGACGGATCTATTTCAATACCTCGGTGTCGAATGATGAATCCCAGGAATTTGCCTGAGGAAACTCCGAATGCACACTTGAGCGGGTTCATTTTCAAGCTGTATTGTCGAAGGCGTTGAAATACGGTCTTCAGATGCTCGAGATGTTCCTCGTATGATTTGCTTTTAACCACGAGATCGTCGATATAGCATTCGACAATTTCGTGTATAAGGTCATCAAAGATCTTTGTCATGGCCCTTTGATAAGTGGCACCGGCATTCTTTAAACCGAAGGGCATCACTTTATAACAGAATATACCTAGAGGGGTCCTGAAGGCGGTGTGCTTCTGGTCTTCGGGATGCATCTTTATCTGATTATACCCTGATGAGCCATCCATGAAGGAGAAAACCTCATGAGTGGATGTATTGTCTATCATCAGTTCGGTGACTGGCACAGGGAAATCATCCTTCGGGCAAGCTTTATTGTGATCCCGGAAGTCCACGCATATGCACACTGTCCCATTTTTCTTCATCACCGGGACGATGTTAGCGATCCATTCAGGATATTGAACCTCCTGGATAAAGCCGGAGTCGATCAGCTTCTTGACCTCGGCGTTGATACTCATCTCGAGCTCGAGCCGCATTCTCCTCGGCGCCTGTTTGACTGGCTTGATGTTCGGGGATATCGCCAATTTGTGTACAGCAATTTCTGGATCTAGTCCCGGCATTTCGGAATAGTTCCACGCGAAGCAATCTCTATGCTGTAGAAGCACGTCTTTTAATGTAGCCACCCTTTCTTCAGATAGCAGCTCGCTGATGAATGTCGGTCGCGGATCGTCCGCCGATCCCAACTCAATTTTCTTGAGGTTATCCGCAGTGGTATGGATTCCATCTTCCAGTTCTTTTGGCGCTGGTGGGAATCCTGAGATCACCTCATCATTGCTGTTTTCGAGGCACCACGGAAGGCTGTCCATGTTCTCGGATTCTTCTTTTAGTATTGTTATCACGTGACAAGTACGAATTCGTTTCCAATCCCAATGTGGAACTGGTTTTTCTTTCGTGGCCTTAGGCTCGTGCTTTTGTGGTGGCGCTACCCTCCAGTTGTCGGACAGAGCGAATTTGCCCAGCTGATACTGATCTTCGACCCAATTCTTGAAGGTGAAGCAATCTTCAAGAGGGTGCCCTATTACTCGATGGTAAGAACAATAGTCCAGGTGTGAGACTTCGCCCGCTTGTTCGGGGTGTTTACACTCCGGCAGCGTAAGCATCCGATGTTTTAGAGCAAGATCCAGTATCTTCTTCGTCTTGTCCCGAGGAAACGAGTACGCTCGACCCATTTTCTTCATGAGGGATAAATCAATAACGCTTGTCTCCCGTTGGCGTGGCTTCTTAGCCTTGCTTTGTTGTTGCTGAGCGCCTTTTTGGCCTCTCGATTTATTTCTGCTTTTGCGTCGAGCCTTGTTTATAACAGGTTGACAAGGAGCGGCATTTTCATCCTTTACGGCCTGTTGGAGAAGGCGTTGCGTCTTAGCTTTCTCGTAGATGGCCGTCTCGCGGTTGTGATCATCTCGGACTTTCTGACCAGCTTTCTTTATAAGTTTGTCCATTTGTTCTTCGAACGACGGACTGGGCTCCTTTGCATCTGGAACTTTCACTGGCTTAGGATTAGCGTCCTCCCATTGAGCATCCGCTTCTTCATCGAAGTCATACATGACGTAACAGCTGTGTAGTAACCCTCGTTTCTTTGACCGGATGTATCCAATCCCTTTTGTTTCCATTCTCCCGCTAGGCAGTTTACGTTGAGTCCCGGGGACGTTCCAGACCCTGTCATAGAATTTTGCCTTTCTAAAGGTCTGTTTGAAGGATATTCCCTGGCGTTTCAGCAGCTTTTTCAAACCTTCCGTATAATATCTGGGGAGACGGATAGGCTGAAGCCTGTCGAGCGTAGAATCCGCGCCATGCCAGATTTCTTTTTCTACCTTGGTTTCTTTAGAGCATTAAAACAGAATTGCTTTCTCGCTCTCTCGCCTGGGAGGGATATAGAATATTTGTAGCTCTTCTACGTTGTAAATATTAAGTGCATCTAGTTCTTTATGGTGTTTAAACGGCACCATGGCGACTTGCAGACTTTGCTCTTCATCAGCGAACGTTCGTATTGAAGGTCGAGTAGAGAATACAGCATGGACTTCATCTTCCGAGTCGCTGCCAAAGATCAATGTAGGAGCTGATGGTCCCGACTTGTTGTGTTGGGGCGGACCCGAATAAACCATCTCCTCTTCTTCCTCAGTATCACTGCCAAAGACAGGGATGGTAGCGTTAGTTTTATTCTCCGGCTTGTGACACTTCTCTGTGTCTTCGAAACTCGGTAAGAAGTATTTGGCATCTTCATATTTGCGGACCTCGTTCACAGAAAACAGATTCAGTTCTCCCGTTACGGTATACTCGAGACCATCCTTAAAATACTTCATACACTGATGTTGTGTAGAAGGGATGATGTTGTACTCGTGTAACCATGGTCGACCGAGCAAAGCGTTGTAACATGTCTTGGCGTCTATGACGTGGAACTTAATGTCCGTGACGAGTAGCCCGAAGCGTAGCGTCAGTATCACAGATCCAAGAGTCTTTGACGATTGGGAGTCGAACCCGGAGATGGTGATCTTGTCCCGAGCAAGGTGCTGGACGCTCATGCAGATTTCCTTCAACACCCGTACGTTGAGTAGGTTAACAGACGATCCGTTATCGATCAAGATTTTGCCTATCTTTATATCATGGCAATATCCTGAGACATAGAGAGGGCGGTTGTGTTCGCACGTCCCAAGTAGAAGGTCTTCATCGCCAAAAGTAACATCTGCCGTGTGCACGTCCTCCAATTCATCCTTCATTTTTCTTCGGCCAGGAAAGCTTGGAACTGTTCCGGGTCCTGTAGTGCCTTAATTAACGAATCTCTCGCCTCCTTTGATAGTAAAAGGGCGTCAAGAATGCTGAGCTGTGAGGGCAGCTTCCTCAGATGTGCTAAGACGTTGTAATCCACCTTATTCTTCTTTGGTGGGTCTTTGGCAGCTAGCTCTTCCACCACTTGGTCATCTAAGACGATATCTTCTGAGTCCTTTTCTTTCCCTTTATCTTTTCTGTTTAAGGGTCCGAGATTCTTTTCAGGCAGCGTCCGATTCCGCAGCCGAATATTTTCGCAGACCTTCGGCTCTTCTTCTTTTCCCGAAGTGGACTCTTTAAAGAGAGGGGCAAGTTCTAGTTCTTCATCAGAATCACTCCCGAATGTGGGCACTTGTGATTTACCGGTATTAACCACGCAACAATCGCCAGCAGTTCTTTTAAGCTCTTCGGTCGTATTTCTTTGCTCCCGACGAGTTTTACGCTTTTCCCGCTTGAAGCGTTGTCTATGAGCAACGTATCCTTGCCACCATTTATCGAAAGCTTTGCACTCTTGTATGGGGTGCGAAATCTTTTGATGATATAAGCAATAGGAGGGGTGCGTTTCCATTTCACCGGTGATGCTTCCTTCAGAGGATGGTAGCTTCATGCCCATTGATATGGCCTTAGCAAACTTTTTCCTCATCTTGAATTGGCTTTTGACGGTAGCGGAAGTGTTTAGCTCCAGCGGGATCGCCTCAGCTCTTTCATCAAGTCGCTGGCGCTTGGCCCTTTCCAATATAGCCGTCTCGCGTTCTCGATCAGCTTTACTTTTCAACCGAGCTTCATTAAGGAATGCATCAATTACCTCATCTGATAGCTCCAGAATTTTTGATTCAGGATCTGCCCCCAGCTTTTCGGTGCAAGGAGTCTCCTCATCGTTCGTGATCGAATGTGAAATCATATGATAGTTCGCCACGCATTCTTCGGATTCATCAGATGAACTTCTTCCCTCGTCTTCTTCTTGAAAGACGTGATTGAGGAACTCCTGGAGCATAATGGGAGTCCGTGCCTTCTGATTGTATTCCTCCAGCGCGTCAATTTATTTTTGTAAGTCCGTGCGCTTGTCGCTAGGCTTCACGGGCTTCTTAGATTTCTTCTTCTTCTTTTTCGAAGATTTTGACGGCTGGCTGCAAGTGCTTGAACCACCACTATCGGTCTTTGGAGTTGGACGTGGCTTCAACATCCCTTCAATGACCTGCGGTTCCAACTGGTTCTTCCACTTGATCGCTGGACATGTCTGAAGATCGTTTAGCATCCTCTTTGTCTTGGCTGATAATACAACCTCCCAAGGAGCTTCTTCAATGACGGAGCATGTTGCCCCCGGCGTATTCGTCCCCTTAGAGGTGTGTGGCTGCGGGAGATTCACCTTCCATTTGTCGGATAACGCGAACTTGCCCTGTCGGTACTGGTTTTCAAGCCAATTTTTGAAAACGTAGAAGTCTTCGATCGGATGGCCTAGTACTCGATGGTAAGGACAGTAGTTGGGTTCGTTGACGTCACTTGGTTGTAACGGACGTTTTGGATCCGGCAAATTTATGAGTCTGTTGCGCAACGCCAGCTCGAACAACCTCCTCGTTTTATCACGGGGAAAGGAATAAGAGCGTCCCATCCTATCCTCAAGGGGCACGTACGGTCGCGTATTGTTTTGACGAGCAATCGGCTTCGAGTCGCTCGGTTGTTGTTGTGCATTAGCGACGACGATCGCTTTTCCCTTCCCCTTGTCATTTCGGGTGTCTGGCCTTGGAAGAGGGGGTTTATGGCCCATTTGATCCATTAGCGCTAGTTTGTCAATCAAGGACTGGAAGGTAGTCGGCTTGAAAAACATCATGAACTGCGAGATGGTTGCTTGTGGATCGAGGGTTCCCACAAACATACCCACCGCGGGAGCTTCTTCAATGCGCTGCTCACACTTTGACCATAAGTTCCGACATCGTATAGCGTACTGAACCCACGTCTCGTCTGGCTTTACCCTGGCGTTAATCAGTGCTGTCATCGGGGTACGTTCACTGGCGCTTGCAAAACGCTGAGTAAACAACAGCTCCATCTCCGCGAAGGTTTTAATAGAATCGTTCGGGAGCTCAGAGTACCATTCGAACGCCGTATCTGATAAACTTCCATCAAACTGGCGAAGTAAAACCTTGTCATCACCACCGGTATTGCCGCAGAGTGCCCTGAATTGGGCAACATGCTGGTGAGGATTGCCAGTCCCCTTGTAGACATGGAACTTGGGAATTGTGTAACCCGGCGGGTACTTGATTTGGTCATACCAATCTGGATATGGCCGCCCCGTTTTTACGACCTGGCCGGCTACCTCGGCCGCATGATGAACCCGTATTTGTTGGGCTATATATTCGTCCAAGTCAGTTTAAGAAATTGTATCCTCTTTAGCCGTTGACAAAGCTGGCAGAGGATTTGATGTCTCTCCCCTATCATCTACAAGGACGACCGGGGGCTCTTCGGCCGGAGGATCTTGTTGTATCATCATCCCTATCATGTCTTGGAAGAGGAGGCCCATACGCTGTATGTTGGCTGCTTGTTCGGCGGCCTCTTTGTCCTTCTTCTCTAATATTCGGCGAAGGAACTCGGCGTCAGTCTCTTGTTCCTGACGTTCATCAGAGGACGTTTCGGGGTTTTCTTTCGGCCCTGTAAGTGCGGCCATAGCATTCATCATCTCCTGGAGCTTTTGTTGCTGCTCCTGAGCCTTGGTTATTGACCGTGTAAGCGGTCTATGACCCGTTGATACACGGCTGTCTTCTTTTCCCGATGCCATGTAAACCGTATGAACTGTTATGCCCCCTGACTTGGGGCGTTTAGGTTCACCATTTTTAACCTTTGCTGCTGACGCGGGAGCTTTCTCCGGCCTCCTTCTTTTATAGGCCGTTGGGGTTGAAGGAGCCGTTGAAGTGGGCATCCTAGCAACTGCTGTCCCCTGCTGTTTAATGGGGCGGTCCTTGTCTTTTTCCACTTTCGCCTTTTTCTGGCGATGAAATTGGTCTGGATCAATCACAGAGTTTTGAACCCTCTGCCAAACTTTATAAACTTTCGAAGATAGCCGTTGAGGGGGCTGTTCTTGTTTCATTTCCAAAACTCTCTCCGCTGGTGGAGGAGATCTCTTCAAGGTAGCAATTGGAGAGTTCTTACGCACCCTCCTCAGTAGTTCAAAGCTGTTCCCAGTTGGAACAGCAGCGTTGACTTCCACCACTGGAGCCGGTGGAGTTAACCCTGAGGGGGAGTTGCCCCCTGCCTTCCTCACTCGTCGCCAATGGCGACGTCGAGCATGACGAGCCGTTGGGACTGGCTCGGAGATAGAGACAGCTTCTTTTTACCCCCTGTCTGAATGAGGCGCCGCCTGTGTTAACCTCTTAAAGACTGAGGTTGTCTTTTGAGGGGTGATATTCAACCTGTCGAAGACGGATCTTTGAGCAGGGGCAGAAGCAGGAATCGTCAGTCTTGAAAAGACTGACTCTTTGACAGGGGAAGACGCCTTGACGACTTCCGGAACAACAGTTATTGCCTTCCTTGGGACAGCCAGTTTAGAGTTCTGATTTAGCCTGGTGAAAACAGAGGCTGTCGGTTTGGTAGTGGGAGACCCGTTGACAGGGGCCGTCGTAGCAGTGAGCCGGTCGAAGACCGACTTTTTGTTCACTTCTGGTGCAGGTATTGGCTCAGAGAAGCTTGTAGGTGGGATCATGGTCCCGAAGAACAGGCCAGTGGTGGCCTGGGCCACCTGTTCTACCGGCAGAGCGAGGAAGGAAGCCGCCTGGGGTCCGTATGCCACACCTCCTGGTGAGGTGGAGCGTCCGTTGCAATGGCACTTCGAGCAGTTGGTGCAATTAGAGGCCATTGAATCTTGAGTTCTGTGCCAGGCAAAGACCAAATCTTAGTAACTTGAAATCCGAAGGCAACCATTAACAAACCGCGATTGGTTCGCGAAGACGACACACGAAGTGTGGAGTGGAAAGAGGAAAAGGTCCCACCGGGCGTGCCAGAATCTGTTCCCCTCCGAAAGACGGCGCACAGGACCGCGATGTCCTGACGCTGAGATTCGGGGCAGATGCTATTTGGTTTTATCCGTCCACCTCTCCGAAGATACCAAGTTGATTTATGGCACCGTGTATCGGAGGTTTAGATGGATGCGGCCGATATAGCAGACTTCGTCAGATTCCCCCTCGGTTGAGGGGTTTTTGATTGTGGGAACGCTCTTCCCTGCAGGCGCAAGCCCTTGCAGTAAATTATGCTACCGCATCGCGGTAACAACTTTCTCCTTCTCCAAAATTTCACTTCGTGTCGTGTGTGTTTGTTTTGTTTGTGGTTGCCCGTGGATTGTATACGGAGACTGAGTAATGCCGTCTCCCGTAGGACGTGGATTAGTCCAAATCCGTATTTACTTAGATTTGGGTTTGGGGTTTTTAGTTTAAGGATACGTTAGCTGCGTTGCGGCTAAGATCAACTTAAAAGTTTGTTAAGGATACGATAGTCCTGTTTAAGGCTACGATCAACTTAACGTGATAATCCATTTAATATCTGGCCATCGGGACTCGTCACTTCTCTAACGTCGTTGAAGGATTACAACGGCAGATGTCAGAGGAGTTCAGAGACGTACCCTTGAACCCGTAGTTGATTGGAGGTCTTATAGTCCAATTTGGGACTAAAGTCTGTTTGAATGTTTAAGGATACGTTAGCCATATTTGAGGCTAAGATCAACTTAAACGGGATCGTTTAGATCCGACAAAAGAGTATTTGGGAGTTCTATTGTTCCAGTTTAGGGACGTAGTGGTCCATTATTAGTTTAAGGACGTTTCGGTCCATCGCCAGTTTAAGGACGTAGTGGTCCATATTCCAGTTTAGGGACGTGGTGGTCCATTATTAGTTTAAGGACGTTTCGGTCCATCGCCAGTTTAAGGACGTAGTGGTCCATATTCCAGTTTAGGGACGTGGTGGTCCATTATTAGTTTAAGGACGTTTCGGTCCAATATTAGTTTTAAGGACGTTTCGGTCCACGAGTTTAAGGACCCCGCAGTCCGTATTGATGTGTGGTCATTGGGACCCGTCACCTCTTTGACGTCGTTGAGGAATTACAACGATGGATGTCAAAGGAGTTCGGAGATGTACCCTCGAACCGGATATAAATTGATTTGAGAGAGCATTTGTGCTCAGTTCAATTTAACTTAAGGACTTACGGCCAGAATTGGGCTAAGTCCAGTTGAAAATATTCAACATTTTATTTATTTTTAGTCCATTAGACCTGTGCTAGGGCTTTGCCCACACTTAAATAATGCATTGCATTACTTATATTTTCTTGTTTGGGCTCTGCCCATAAAAGATGCAGAGCATCGATTTATTTTGGGCTCTGCAAGGCATCTGCATAGCATTTTATTATTTTTGTTTGGGCTTTGTCTATTTATAAATGATGCAGAGCATCAATTTAATTAGACCTGTTTGGTCTTTTAATTGGGCTTGGCCCTGCATTGCATTTGTTAGGCGCTTTGCGCCACTTACTGAGCGCAAGCGCTTGTGGTGAAGACACGTGTCATGCTCTGATGAGTGCAAGCGCAACAGTGCAGTGCGCTGCGCTAGTGCGCTGCGCTGTTGCGCTGCTGACACGTGGCGCGATCTGGTGAGCGCAAGAGCAACAGTGCAGGGCGCTGCGCTAGTGCGCTGCGCTGTTGCGCTGCTGACACGTGGCGCGCTCTGGTGAGCACAAGCGCAACAGTGCAGTGCGCTGCGCTGTTGCGCTGCTGACACGTGGCGCGCTCTGGTGAGTTGCGCCAACTCCAGATAGCAAAGCTCATGTTTCAAGAGCGCATAGCGCAAGTGGTTTAGATGCTGACACGTGGCGCTCTCCCAAAAGCGCAACAGCGCAGTTTGCAAGTGCAAAACACCAAGAATCGTTTAGATTCAAGAACAGAAGTGCAAAGCACTATTTGATTTCTTGATCTAATTTAGATCAAAGAAAAAAAGTTTTTTCTTGTTTTTCTTATCTCAGAGAACCAAAGGTTCATGAAAAGTGCAAAGCACTATTTTTATTTTTATTTTTATTTTTATTAAAGATCATTGATCTTATTTTTAGATCTATGATCTGTTCATAAGAGAACTTTTTCTTTTTTCTAAAGGTTTTTACCTTTTTTATTCTTGAGGAGTTTCTCAGAGTTCTCTTCTCTCTCTTTTTTTTTTTAGAAAGATGTTCATGCCTTTTAATTGAGGCCTAGGGTCCTTTTTATAGTGCCCATAAATTAGTTAAATTTGTTAAATAGATCTTTCTCTGAGTGATTTGAGGAATTTTCCCCATCGTTGGATTTTTGATCCGAGGGCTTCTGCTTTGCAGAAGAAAATCTTCTTGTTTTAACAAGAACAGAAAAGATTTCTTAAAATTTTAGTTCTGTTTGGCACAGATGCCCCCAGCGCGTGACACGTGTCGCGCAGCGCATCTGCGCAGACACGTGTCGCGCAGCGCAAAGCGCAGCGCAACTGCGCTAGCGCATCTGCGCTGACACGTGTCGCGCAGCGCAAAGCGCAGCGCAGCACAGCGCAACTGCGCTAGCGCATCTGCGCTGACACGTGTCGCGCAGCGCAGCACTTGCGCAACTGCGCTAGCGCATCTGCGCTGACACGTGTCACGCAGCGCAGCACCTGCGCAACTGAAGCGTTGCTTCCTTAAAATAGAGCTTTGCTCTGATTGGGCGCGCCTTCTTGGGCGCTGCGCTGACGTATCAGCGCCGGACACGTGGCGTGTTGCGCCCGGGATTTGATGCGTTGCTTCAAAATTTGAATTTTGAATTTCCAGTCAGAGCTTTGCTCTGATTGGGGGAAACAACTGTAAAGAACATGGCATACATCGGCAATAGACTGTTCCAAGACAGCCATAGCAGAATGGGGTAGCGAAGCGCATGAACAGGACACTACCAGAGAGAGCCAGAAGTATGCAGTTGCAATCCGGACTTTCGGAGGACTTTTAGGCAGAGGCGGTGAGTCATGCGTGCTATTTGGTTAACAGGTCTCCATTTACGGCCATAAATCTTCAGATCTCAGAAGAAGTATGGAGAAGAGAGCCAGTCAGTTATGATTTTCTATGAGTGTTTGGATGCGCTGCTTACTCGCTCATGAATCAGAAGGATAAGACCAAGCTGGATTCAAAGTCTAAAAGGTGCATTTTCTTAGAATTCAAACTTGGAGTTAATGGTTACAAGTTATGAGATTCGGAAAATAAAAGGGCGTTCACCAGCCGAGATTATGATTTTCGATGAGGAATCCATGTTGAAAGACGTGACTGGAGATAATAATAAGCAAGTGGAGCATTAAGTGACAATGATCCAGTAGATGTGAAGTTTTTTGGAGCTCATAAGGATACGGACACTGAAGCACAATTTTAGCCTATTGATGCGGAGGTGGACGGGTAGAATACGGGGATGGGTGGTGAGAACCAACCCCAACAGGACCCACAGACTATAGCATTGAGGAGATCAACACGTACACACAAGGCACCAGTCAGGTACGGTTTCGATGATATCCTCGCATATGCTTTAGTCATTGAAAGCGGAGATCATATCTCTTATCAGGAGGCAATTGGGTAAGAGGATAGGGATCGATGGATTGTTGCGATGACAGAGAAGATAAAGTCACATCGAAAGAACAGTATGCGGAGATTGATAGAGCTACCGAAAGGCAAAAGGGCTATTGGCTGCAATTGGGTATTCAGGAAAAAAGAGAATGAGTAATATAAGGCAAAGCTAGTTGCGAAGGGTTTTGCTCAAAAAAAGAGGGTTGACTACAACCTGATTTTCTCGCCTGTCTTCAAGCATACGTTAATTCGAGTTTTGTTGACGAAGGTAGCTACTCAAGATTTAAAGTTGGAGCAAATGGACGTGAAAACGACATTTCTGCATGAGGAGTTGGAAAATATAATCTTCATGAATCAACCTGAAGGATTTGTAAAGCCCGGCAAGGAGGATCATATATGTGAACTCAAGCGGTCTCTATATGTATTGAAGCAGTCTCCGAGGCAGTGGTACAAGCGCTTCGATTCTTTCATGAGGAAGACCAACTACTTTCGATGTGTGTATGACAACTATGTGTACTCGAAGTGGCTTAAAGATTGGTTTTCAATACATTTACTCCTATATGTCGATGACTTGTTGATCGCTGCGAAGAGTATGTCGGAAATAAAGACGCTCAAAGATTCATTTAGTGTATAATTTGACATGAAGGATTTAGATGAAGCAAAGAAGATTCTTAGGATGGAGATTTTGCGAGACAGGAAGGCTGAAAAGTTTTGACTATCTCAAAGAAAATATATAGAGAAAGTGCTGGAGAGATTCAACATGAAGGACTCTAGATGGATGAGTACCCCTATCGCCAATCATTTCAAGCTATCCTCCAAGGATTGTCCGAAATCAGTGGAGGAGAAGGTAAATATGTCTCGAGTACCATATGCAAGTGTGGTGGGATCGCTGATGTACGCTGTGATATGTACACTTTCAGACATATCCTATGCGGTAAGTCTGGTTAACCGGTACATATCAAATCTAGGAAAGCTTCATTGGGAAACTGAAAAGTGGATACTTCGGTCTCTAAAAGGCACTAAAAATCTTGGTTTATTCTTTCACAAGTCAGAAAATAAATCGAGCCAGTTGTAAAGATACGTAGATAAAGATTATACTGATGACTTGGACAAGAGAATATCTCTTACAGGCTATGTATATACAGTTGCAGAATTTCCAATCAGTTGAAAGTCGAGAATATTATAGCGCTCTCAATGACGGAGGCAGAATACATGACGGCAGTAGAAGCATCTAAGGAGGCCTTATGGTTAAAGAATCTAGTTGGCGAGTTCGGTTTCGATAAAAGGTTGGTTTCTTTGTTTTGTGACAGTCAAAACATCATTCATCTGACAAAGAATCAGGTATATGTGCGACATCACAAGATAAGGGAGTGGGCCGAAAAGGAGTTCGATTTGATCAAAATCGATATTAAGGTGAATCTGGCGGACATGCTAACGAAGGTCATTCTTATGGAGAAGTTCAAGACAGTCTTGACTTCTATTCAAGTACTCAAGTGTGAGGAAAGGCAACCTTGGTAGGAGGGTCGCATAAGTTTCACAGTTCTGGTAAAAGACCGTGACAGAAACAGTTTCGCAATTCTGAGAAAAGATTGTGACAGTTCACGGTTTTAAGGTTTTGAAGATGTGCTAGCAGGGAAACGTAGAGAACTAAGACAACCCTAAAGAATACAAGGCGAGGGCAACAAGGTTTCAAGGTGACTATAAAGATATACAAACCAAGGCGGAGATTGTTGTGAAGGATGTCCTATATATTAAGACTGCAGATCTAAAGAAGGGCCAGACGTCTGGAGCTATAAGCTTAGACGTCTGGCAATAAAATCCAGATTTCCAAGAAGGCACAGACGTTTGATGCAATGTGCTCAGACGTCTGCCTGTTTAGTCGTGCCATGGAGGGCAAGACGTCTATACCTATAAGATCAGATGTCTGGCGACGCTCTGTTAAAATAACAAAGAAGGCGCAAACGTCTGCTCCATATAGGGTCAAACGTCTGTTGAAGATAAGTGTAAATTTCCAGTTTGAGTTTTATCTCGAAAAATCAGGTTCTTGGTGGCAGTTTTGTAATTTCTGGGATTTTATTGTAACTCAGATTTGTATGGGATATATATATATGTGATCTAAGGGTTAAAGTTTAGGGTTATTGTTTTGATCATAAAATTTTAAAGGAAGACGACGACTCCATAAGGGATCAAGACGATCAACTAAAGAAAACTTATAGAGAGAGTTGAAGATCTCGTTGGAGATCATAAAGAGAAGATTGGTTGTAATCTTCTGTAAGATGTTTCTTTTTCTCTTAAAGTTGTTCTAATAACGGTTCTCCCCTTTTTCCCCTAAATCTCATCTTGTATTGTTAATTGCATTTTTTCAATTGTTATTCGTTTAAAATGATCTTGGTTTAGATCCATAAGGATTGATTGTCGACACATCCGTTACGTCCTCGATTCCCAACAAGGAGACATGGGAGCAAAGAAGGCACTGATCTTTGCCTGCCTACATCAAACATCTTAGAAACCAATAGAAACACTAGATATTTTTTTAATGCACATAGTTTGAATACTTACTGAAACTTGATCAACTCAAAATGACTTCATTAAAACAGTTTGTTGCCTATCTATTCCAAGTCTTGTGGTGCTTGACCTACGGACCAAGAAACATTCAAACCTAACGAATGAAAAAGAAGGAAATGCCCATTTACATTAGTAGCATTCTGAAACTATGAACATCAGATTTGTGTGAAATAACCCCAAAGCTCCAAGATACGAATTAGGGAGCTATGTATCCTATTGTCCCTCCGCAGCACTTATAGAAACAAGACTTGTCCTTGGGGATTGAAATTACGATCTAGTAGTATATTGTAAGGCTTGATGTCAAAGTGTAGTATTCTCATATCACAACCCCGATGTAAATAATCAATTCCTCTAGCTACACCTGATGCTATTACATTAAGATTCTCCTTCGTAAAACGTTGACATGTGTTATTTGAAGAGGTGGTCGGTTAGGCATAAATTCATGGACTAGTCCCTCTTTCATCTCTCTGAGCAAAAGCCAACAAGCCGATATCACATTGAGGTGGTGAATCCTGCCAATGGTCGATACTTAATTGATTAATTCTTCTCCATTGCATTTGGAGTCTCCAAACGTCTTAACGGTAACCAAATTGTCACAAGGGAGATCCCCTTTGTATACCGTTCATAGTCATGTTGTCCTATATTTTTTTTTTGAAGTTCGCATCATCACAATGATAGCAGTGTAGGCATATCTAGACAGTGTGAGTTAGCTCGTTCCGTCAAAATTCCTCTATATTGTCAATGAGAACCATCGTTTCCAACAATGTTGGCAAGAAAAATGCAAACCGTTAATGGTGCAACAATACATCTGACAAGCGTCGAAATTATTGTAAAAAACGAAAAAAATAAAAGTAAAAAGTTAATGGATATATTAATAAAAATGATGTATAGAAAATGTGATGAGCGATGAGCGGCAACCTAGTAGAATAATTAATATATCCAAAGTTTCCTAATCTGTATTAATAAAAAGTTAAGGACTAACTACTGAGTAGAATATAATACAACATTCATAATGCTTGTCCTTTTCAAGTCCAATTTTCTTGTGCTTGACCCATGGACCAAGTAATATATTAACATTAATCAATGAAAGAAAAGTACAAGTTAATTAGTAGGGACAATCTCAAACAGAAACGTTAACATTGCTACATATGAGACCCTCTTACGGACACCGGCGGCCCTGTAGATAGGAACGGCTTTGGTGGCAGTTGCAAAGTATCCACATCAGCTTCCAGCATCTCTATAACTCTGCTCGTGGACGGACGCTATGACGGCCTCATCTGAATACACCATAACCCCACTTTACATAGCTTTCTTTCCATATTGTCAATCTCTATAAGTTCGCATATTTCAACTACTTCACTTTGCACAAGCCGATCATATATCCAGGACGGCTAGTAAGCCTGGCTTGAATTCTCTACCCTATGATCTACATTCCTCCTCCCCCCGGCCATTTCCATCAGGAGCATTCCAAAACTATAAACATCATATTTGTGTGAAATAACCCCGAAGCTCCTCGATACCAATTCTGGAGCTATGTATCCTACTGTCCCTCTTGCGGCACTCATCGAAACAAGACTATAGTCCTTGGGACACATCTTTGCTAACCCAAAGTCTGCAACCTTCGCCATTGCATTTGGAGTTTCCCAACATCTTAACGGCAACTAAATTGCCACCTG
Organism: Agapanthus africanus; assembly: GCA_030015575.1. Lineage (NCBI taxonomy): Eukaryota > Viridiplantae > Streptophyta > Magnoliopsida > Asparagales > Amaryllidaceae > Agapanthus > Agapanthus africanus. The sequence goes on from CM057344.1 coordinate 18,368,363, forward strand.
GGAGCTCCCCTTTGTATACCGTTCCATAGCCACCTTGCCCTAGTTTTTCTTTGAAGTTTCGCGTCATCGCACTGATATCAATGTAAGCATATCTTGACGGCGTGAGTGTCTGCTGGTTCCGTAAAAATTCCTCTATATTGTCAATATGAACCATCATTTTCCAACATGTGTAGGCGAGAATCACGTAAATAGTCAATGGTGCGATAATAAACTTGACGAATGCCGCAAGTACTGCCCAAAAAAAATATCAAAAGAAAAAAGTTAATGAATTGATTCAATAAATAGATGGTTAATGTCATAGTAAAAGGTGAGACGATGAACTTCAACCTAAGAGAAAACCCCATCTTTAAGAATTCAAAAAGATGAGCATCAGAGCTTGCAATATTAAAGATGGATGATGGAACTGCAGATAGAACATTAGCAATTTTTAATTTTCAAGTGTGCACAATTTAACCACTTATAATGAAACAATTCGTTGCCTGTGCTTTTCAGGTCCAATTTCCCTGTGCTTGACCCATGGACTAAGTACGAGTCAACAAGCAGCGACAATCTGAAACAGAAATGTTTACTTTTCCTTTATTTTTAAAGTTTTTGGAAGTATTGCATAAAAACAACGGATGAGTTAGAATTCTAATATTTTTTCATTGAGTAATACTCTTTCTACCAGTGCGGTGGAATCCATATAGGCTACTAAGGCTCTCACTGGATACAAGGCGGGTCATGTTATCCACTGCTTAGGTATTTGTACTCTATATCCCACCTTGTATCTAATGAGAGCCATAGTTGTTTATGTGGATGTCCGCGGATTGTGTGCAGGTGGGCCACCTACAACAATAGTGAATTTCTTCACTTTGCCACTTGAGTTTTCTCTCCCTTCTAATTTATTCTCTTATTTTTCTTCATGTATCCACCTGGTTATTTCATCAAAAATTAAACCTTCTAAAATAAATTGCAGGTTAAATCTTCTAGAAAATAATATTTTATGATATATATATATATATATATATATATATATATTTGAAAATTTTGCCGATAATTATCATGTCTGAATCTGATGTCACACCGGGTGTGTACATCAGACCCATCAAACCTAAAGATAAATATTAGGAAATGGAAAATCGTAGCATTGCCCAAGTCAAGTTTCAAGAAGCCTGTATCTCTATTCCACACGCTATTAAATCCTATGATTGTTCATAACATTTTCTTATATGATGTGATGAGAAGTCGTCTATACTTGGATCTACCAAGTCCTAGCTTGCTTACCGCCCAAAGCTCGTGAACTGCCCCGTCACCATGGCTCGGTGGCGGACCCAAGAATTGTGGCCAATGGGGGCACCGAATAGTTACCAAGATCCATCGAAAATTTCCAACAAAATAATCTACATGAACTATCATGCAAATTTGAAATAAAATTAAACCCATTCGACCATCCAAATTAAAATCATATTTTTTAGTAACATTTTTCGGTTTCATATTTTGAAAAAAAAAACATGAAATTGGAATCGAGTGGGTTATTCTGGGTCACAATTTGCCAATGGACACAGAAGTGTTAAAGCCTAGATGTCTTGCCTTCGTGGTTTGGGGATTTAGTTTTTATTTTGCAAAACTGTAACGCCCCAATTTCCGGAATACGGAAATCTGGTTGGAAACCGCCAGTGCTTCTAAATAAGGAGAAATCGCCATGCCATAGTCACACCTAAAACTCTAGCTAAATATGTACAATAATATCCAAGATATAAAACTAATATCATACTGCATAAATAACAAATAACACTGATGAATTCTCGAGATAAAGATAGAGTCAATAAAAGATCTAAATAATAAAGGGTTCCGAATAAATGAAATACAAGATCTAAAAAAAGATACACTATTCCTAGCGTCCCGCGAAAGGCACACATTCTAATAGCAACTGAAATAAAATAGAAATAAACCTACAAATACTACTAATTTTCGGTAAACTCCTGAAAGTCATTCTAATCATGCTCTGCCTATGAATCAGTCTTTAAATCTGAGATGACAAGTCTGAGAGATGTCAGAACATCCCAACAAATACTCAATCGTAATAAGATGTGTGTGTATGATAGCATGAATATGTTGGTGTAGTGAAGCCCAACGTCATATGTAGATATAGATATGGCAGTAATATGAAGTAAGCATTTAAACATGTCAAGTCATAAACCTAGTGGGTCGCTAAAAGGGTAATCTAACCTATCATGAGTTCGAGTAGATACGTTAACCTCTGCAGAAGTATTCCTAACCCAAGAGTAGACCTAAATGTGGAATGAACAAGTGATGGTATAAAGACCAGTACCGGCAAATGAACATATGACCGATATAGCCTGATACGAGCTGCAATGACCGATATAGCCCGGTACGAGCTGTTTAAACAAACAACCAATATAGTCCGGTACGAGCTGCCGATATGCCGATATGGCACTCCTGAGATCCTGTTGAACGAATGTACATTCAAACTACCCCAACACCCCGTGTATTTATAACTAACATTGCTGTAAACTGAATCACTAATTAGGAATACTGAATGGACGGGCACTTGTAATATCATGTTTATTGTACGGAAATGAAGCTTGTAACAGTATAGATTATGTCATGGCATGTAAAACCTTGAAGTTGAACATGGTTTTCCATAGAAAACCTGTCATATCCGCATCTTTAAAAGATTTTCGATCCACATCTTTAAAAGAATTTCATTTGTTTGTTCTGATTCATTTCTCTTTGTGCTCATCCAGTCACATCAATCGCTGGGTTTGTTATTCTCATAATAGCTACCCTCATTATAATTTACTTAATTTCGAATATCTGAGAAGGAAAAAGCAACGTGTTTAAAGGTCGAGAGCTTCCTTGCAACATACAAGACCATAAAACCAACCAGATACACTTGCTCCACTTACTCTGGCATCAAAAAGATAACTAGACGCTTCAGGCATAAACTGGGCCAAGGCGGCTTCGGAAGCGTGTACAAAGGCGAGCTCCCTAGTGGAATTCCCGTCGCTGTCAAAATGCTCGAGAAATCCAAAGGCGAGGCCGATGAGTTCATAAACGAAGTCGCGACCATAAGAAGAATCCACCATGTCAATATCGTTCGCCTGCTGGGATTTTGCTCAGAAGGAACGAGGCACGCACTCATTTACGAATTCATGTCGAACGAATCACTAGAGAAGTTCATTTTCTCGAAACGAGAAACGCTTAGTATGGAGAAATTACAAGATATCGCAATTGGGATCGCTCGTGGAATCAGTATTTGCACCAGGGATGCGATCAACGCATTCTGCATTTCGATATAAAGCCTCACAACATCTTGTTGGATTGTAACTTCAATCCAAAGATATTAGATTTCGGTCTTGCAAAGCTATGCCCGAGGGATCAAAGCATTGTTACGATGATGGCTGCCAGGGGAACGGCGGCTGCCAGGAGAACGATGGGATACATTGCACCCGAGATCTACTCTCGAAACTTTGGGACCGTGTCATATAAATCAGATGTTTATAGTTTCGGAATGCTGCTACTGGAAATGGTGAGTGGGAAGAGAAATGTTGATCCGAAAATTGAGAATCGGGATGAGGTTTATTTTCCAGAGTGGGTATATGGATGATTGGTTCGCAACGAAGATTTAGGATTGGCGAAGGAGAAGGGAAAAGACGAAGATATAGTGAGAAAGCTCGTTATTATGGCATTGTGGTGTATACAGTGGAGCCCGAACGTTCGGCCAACGATGACGAGAGTCGTTCAATTGCTGATAGAGAACTGGAAAGCTTGCAGATACCGCCAAAACCTTTTGTTTCTGCTTCTGATCAAGATGATGATGATACATCATAGCATTGGATGTCCCGAGACCCGATTGGCTGCGGCTGGCCGAGTGCTATACTCGCGCCGAAGTTCGGATATAAATTTAATTTTTAAGATTATAACAATATAATATGAAATCATATTCTGAAATATAATATAATCTTTTTTATATATGCAAGACGGGTCGGTTCGCAACACGCAAAACCGAAACAATGGTGTGAAATCCCGCGTTGTCCCGATCTAAGGGAAGCGCATGCAGGCCATCGCACAGTTCCTCCTCGTGACTACTTCGACACTTAAAATTATTTGTATTCTTTGTGGCAAATTACTTATTAAAATAAATTCTAATTTTATCGCAAAAACAGAAAGATTTCTCCAACCACACTCCTGCCAAGCGATGGACCGTATTACACAAGGGAACCAGCGCGCTGTACATGGTAAGTTCATATAATCAAGTCGATTATGTATTTTAAGTTAACATATATCTATATATATTTATATATACTCTTTACAGACCCAGTTCCATGACAGGACGGCCCTCATAGGACTTGGCCCCGACGACCTGATTACCGCCATTGCCCCTTGTCCTCGACGAGCTATCCGACGGGAATCACGGTGGATATGAGTGCAGGGCTGGTCCTGGGGCCCACTGACTTTTTGTTGGGCGTGAGGCTGTCCACGAGTACGCCGTGGTCCAGACGCCTGAAGATACCGCAGCTGCGTTGGCAGAGGAGATTTGATTGCTCACGGAGTGGGTGGCGCAGCAGCAGGAGGTTCATCAGCAAACACAAGAGCAGCTGAGCGGATCGAGCAGCTGGGACGACAGCAGTAGGAGGATTCCATGTAATGGGTGTTACGGGACAAGATAGGCGCCCTCTTCAGGTCAGGTGACGGCGATGTTGGTGGATCGTCCTAACGACCTTAGATATACATATTTGTTTTGTTGATTTATTGATTATATTATTCATACATATATTTTTTTATAATTGCATGGGATTTATTGATTATTATAATTGCTTGCAATCGAATCATATTATTTGTTGATTATTATAATTGCGTGAGATTTGGTGATATTATTTTCTATAGCTGGTTGTAAATGAAAGAAGCTCGCGCACAGCGCGTGCGGGGTTTTCAGATTAAAAAAATGTACAAATTGGTTACGGTTCTAACCGTTACTGATACCGTTACTGGATAGGTTGGTAATGGTTATACTAGGTAATGATATTTGAAACATATCACATATCTGCTACATTTGGTAACGACAACCTCTATCATAACGGTTGGAACAATTACCATAGTGGTAGCAGATATCTGAAATGTTTCAAATATCTGCTACATACTAGTAACGACAACCTATATGGTAACAGTTCCAACTGTTACCAAATTAAGTCTATTGTAACGATTGGAATCGTTACCATACTTTTGGTGACGGGGGTATTCGTAACGGTTGGAATCGTTACCAATATGGGTTTAGGCAACGTTTTCAACCATTATGAAAGCCCCACTTTGTAATAGTATTGTCCTCCCAAATTATTGATAATTCGTAAGGAGAAGAATTCATACACGATAATCTTGAAGACACAGGTCTTGATATAGGAACCGCTTTGGCCCCAGTTGCGGTGTATCCACATCGGCCTCCAGCATCTCTATCACTCTGCTCATGGAAGGACGCTCCGAAGGCCTCATCTGAATGGCACCCTAGCCCCACTTTACATTGCTTTCTTTCCATGCCCTCGATCTCAATTGGTTCACTAATTTCAACTCCTTCGATTTCCACGAGTCGATCATAGACCCAATAATGATAGTAAACCCGGCTTGAATTCCCTGCCCTGTGATCAACGTTCCTCCTTCCCCCTGTCATTTCCATCAGCAGCATTCCAAAACTATAAACATCCAATTTGTGCGAAATAAGCCCAAAGCTCCTAGGTACCAATTCCGGAGATATGCATCCTATTGTTCCTCTTGCGGCACCCATGGAAACAAGACTATGGTCCTTGGGGGACAACTTTTCTAACCCAAATTTTGAAACCTTGGGTTGAAATTATGATCTAGGAGTATATTGTAAGGCTTGATTTCAAAGTGTAGGATTCTCATATCGCAACCCCGATGTAACTAATCAATACCCCTAACCACACCTAATGCAATTTCATCGAGTTTCTCCTTCGTAAAACATTGATTTGAAGAGATGCTATACTTGTCTGGTGATCCGTTTGGCATAAATTCATAGACTAGAGCTCTCTTTGATCCCTCTTGAGCTAAAGCCAACGAGCCGAACCACGTTGAGGTGGTGAATCCTGCCAATGGTCAATAATTAATAAATTCTTCTCCGTTGCATTTGGAATTTCCCAACATCTTAATGGCAACCAAATTACCACCTGGGAGCTCCTTTGTATACTGAATCCACCTTGCCCTAATTTTTCTTTGAAGTTTCGCGTCATTGCAATGATATCAGTGTAGGCAAACCTTGTTGGTGTGAGACTCTGTTGCTCCCTTAAAATTCCTCTATACTGTCCCTTAAAATTCCTCTATACTGTCAATGGTAACCATCATTTTCCAACACATGTAGGCAAGAAACACGTACAAGGTTAATGGTGCGACATTACTCCTGACAAATGTTGAAATTACTGCAAGAAAAAAAGAAGGAAAAAGAAAAACCAAAAGGAAAAAGCTGATGAATATATTAATAAGATATACTGTTAACGTATAGCAAATGTGATAACGGTCATCTACCAAGTATAGTAATTACTATATACAAAGAGACGAGGGAAATTTTTGCCAAGTACAGGTTGAAGGCGCGCAACCTAAGAAAAAGTGGAGTACTGGTATTGTTTCAGACATCCAATGAAATCATCCTTGAGCTCAAAGGGATAGAATACCCAGTATAAAATTAATGCTTCCCACCTGAGATTGTTCCTAGGCTTTACTGCAATTTCATACAAAGGAAGTGAAATAGATTAAATTGGTATTGGAGACAACGTCATACGTCAAACGCCGTGGGCTTATGCCACGTCCGTCCTGAATTACAATTCAAACGACCCGAACTCTTCACTGGCAAGATGTGAACAAGTCTGAATTGACGATTTTGCTTAGACTAAACCTGCCTTTCATGGGTCTTCTATTAGGGCACTCAAAAACGTTGATTCTCGTTCATTTTGGTTTCGAATGTTCTGCTAGAAAAGAAGAAGATCTTTCATTTAGATCGCTGGCAGCCTTAGCTAAAGCCACTGTCACATTGGGGTCAAATGCGTCCTGCCCTGAACGGAGACTCCTTGCCTTGGGACGTCAAGTTCGGATCTTGGCCTTTCTTATCTGCCAATAACCTCCTTGCGCGTGGTTGGAAACCACTCGTTGTGCGGCTCTAGGCATCCTGAGTTGTTTACAATCTATCCTTTCGAAAGGCCTCGCTTAATTAATAGGCTGATCATCAAAGCGTACTTACTTAATCTTAATAATCTGAGACCTTGTGCTTTTTCGGTGGGGTCTTCACATAAGAATAAATCCCTTCTTTAAGAATTGGAACAGATCTGCGGGGAAGCCCTCGTATCCGGTAACAGGAACAACAGATAGGAACCGACAATAAGGAAAAAGGGAACCCACTTTATTGCCATATACAACATGCACAAACAAGTTGTTCCCGCTTAGGCAAGACGCATGCTGATACTTTCCATCTTGGATCTTGTTTGAACAGAGTCACAAAACTAATTAACCATACCGAACGAACCAAATTCATACTGGCTGTCAACTCCAAATGAGCCAAAACCATTACCGTGGGTATCAAATGGAGCACCTTTGGAAGGAAGGCGGTACGGAAGCCTGCATTGACCACTCGCCAAGTTGGCATCAACAATCTGGATCGTAGAATTCTCATAAGACAAATTAGTAACATAGAACTTCCCGTGGTACAATTCCAGGATTATATTGTTGCTGTCATCTGACAGATGAGTTCATAGTCAGGAGTCCCGCAGATGGATGGATCACCCCATACACGGAAAGTGAAACTGATGGTTTGGAGTCCGCCGGATGAGGTACATCCATTTTCCTCCACCAAGCCTTTAGCTGATCCAACAAAAACTAACAATATGAGACTATTGTGAAGGATGTCTTGTATATCGATCAAGACTACAGATCCAGAAAAGGGCCTGATTTCTGGAGCTATGAGCTCAGACATCTGGCAATAATATCCAGATTTCCAGAGGAGACGTAGACGTTTGATGCAATGAGCTCAAACGTCTTCTCTAGCCAGTCGCGTTGTGGAGGGCCAGACGTCTGCACTTATAAGGTCAGGCATCTAACGACGCTCAGATAAAATAACAGAGAAGGCGCAGACGTCTGCCCCATATAGGATCAAACGTCTGTTGAAGATAAGTGCGAATTACCAATTCAAGTTTTCTCTCGAAAAATCAGTTTCTGGATGGCAGTTTTGTAATTTTTGGGATTTTATTGCAACTCAAATTTGTATGAACTATATATAGGATTTTAGGGTTAAAGTTTTGCGTTATTGTTTTGATCATAAAATTTTAAAGGGAGACGTCCGCTCCCTAAGAGATCAAGACGATCAACTTAGGAGAACTTGTAGAGAGAGAGGAAGATCTCGTCGGAGATCATGAGGAGAGGATTAATTGTAGTATTCTGTAAGATATTTCTTTTCTCTTAAAGTTCTAATAAAGGTTCTCCCCTTTTGCCCCAAATCTCATCTTGTGTTATTAATTGTGTTTTTTCAATTATTATTCGTTTAAAGAGATCTTGGTTTAGATCCATAAGGGTTAGTTGTCGACGCATTCGCTGCGCTCTCGATTCCTAACAATTGGTATTAGAACTATATTTTGTAGTTTTGCAATTGGGTGACGACGCTTGTGTCCGCTTTCCATTTTCTTAGATTGTGATTCTATTGATAGTAGTTCATAAAGATCCGAGAGAAAGATTTTTGCTTCGAAAATAAAGATAACGAATAACAAAGTAAATAGCACAAAGTTCGAGGTTGAGAATTTCAATGAGAAACAGAAGTTCACAATGTGACAGAGAAGGGTTATGGCACTTCTGGTAAAGGAAGGAAAGGTTGTTTAAAAATACTTGGTGGTACTAAACCTACTGACATGACAGATGACACATGAGAAGAGATGGATCTGAAAGCACAATCCATGATAGAACTTTGTCTGGTGGATAACGTTATGTACAACGTCATAATGAAGACTTCTGCTGCAAGTTTATGGTTGAAGCTAGAATGCTTGTACATGACAAAATCGTTGTCAAACAAGCTGTACTTAAACAAGTAGCTTTACGGTTTACGCATGAAAGAAGGGACTCCATTCATGACCACCTAAATAACTTCAATAAGATGGTCAACAATCTTCTATGTCTTGAAGTAAACTTAGAGGAGGAGGACCAAGTGTTGTTACTCCTTTGTTCACTTCCAAATTCGTATGAACACTTGGTGACAACAATTCTCTATGAGAAGGAAACTCTCAAGATGGAGAAGATTACATAGACGCTTCTCAACAATGAGATCATGAAGAAATCAAATCTATCGAAGGAGTCATCAGAGTTGTTTATCGGTGAAAGGGGAAGATCGAAAACTAAAGATGGAGGAAAGAACATAAGGGAGAAATTCAAATCATCCGGATGAGAGGGCGAATCATGCTTCTTTTCCAAACAGTTAGGGCATATGAAGAAATAATGTCAAAAGTATAAACAGTGGTTGGAGAAGAGGGGTAATGGTGCCAATTTAAAAGGTTCGAATCAAGCCAGTGTTGTGACCGAAGCAGAAGAAGATCCGTGTGATGTACTCGCTGTACACACTAGGAAGGAAGATTTTGTTGCTTGGATCCTTGATTCCGGATGTCATACCATATGTGCCCGAAGAAGGAGTTGTTCGACACTTATAACGAGGTCAATGGCAGTAATGTTCTTGTGAGGAACAATTTGACATGCAAGGCCATTGACATAGGGAATATCAAAGTCTGCATGTTTGATGGTGTGGTGAGAACACTTGTGAACGTGCGTCACGTTCTAGAACTAAAGAAGAACCTGATTTCTCTAGGAGTATTGGATTCGGTAGGATGTAAGTTCGTTAGTCAAGCATGAGTACTAAAGGTTGTCAAGGGTGCTCTAATGGTCATGAAGGGACAATGACTAAAGAATTTGTATCGTTTGGACGGCAGCATGGTGACTAGTGGTGCAGCTGTAGCTATGGAGAAATAGGTGGATGATACCGTAAACCTGTGGCATATGCGTCTTAGCCACATGAGTGAGAGCGGACTTCGTGAGTTGTATAGAAGAGAGTTGCTGAAAAGTATTATCTCATGCAAGCTAGATTTCTGCAAAATTGTTCAATGGAGAACCAACATAAGCTCGGCTTCAAGCAAGCCGAGCATAAGACCGAAGGACTTCTTAATTACATTCACTTAGACGTATGAGGGCCATCGCTGCTTGCATAAAAAGGAGGTGTCGTATACTACGTTACTTTCATTGACGACTTCTCACGGAAGATATAGGTCTACTTCCTCAAACACAAATCAGATGTGTTTGTCAGTTTTAAGGAACAAAAAGCGGCCGTGTTGAAGCAAAATGGGCGATCGGTGAAGTATTTGCCGACAGACAATGGAGGTGAATACACCTTGAAGGAATTTACATATTATAGTAAATAACAGGGCATACTGCGACAATAAACTGTTCCAGGACAGCTAGAGCAGAATAGGGTAGTGGAGCGCATGAATAGGACACTACCAGAGAGAGCCAGAAGTATGCAGTTCTAATCCGGACTTTCGGAGTACTTCTAGGCAGAGGCGGTGAGTCATGCGTGCTATTTGGTTAACAAGTCTCCATTTACGACCATAAATCTTTAGATCTCAGAAGAAATATGGAGAAGAGAGCCGGTCAGTTATGATTCTCTATGAGCCCTGCTTACTCGCTCGTGAATCAGAAGGATAAGACCAAGCTGGATTCAAAGTCTAAAAGAAGCGTTTTCTCAGGATTCAAACTTAGAGTTAATGGTTGCAAGTTATGGGATCCAAAAAATAAAAGGGCGTTCACCAGCTGAGATGTGATCTTCGACGAGGAATCCATGTTGAAAGATGTGACTGGAGATAATAAGAATGCAGTGGAGCATCAAGTGACAATGATCCGGTAGATGTGAAGTTTTCTGGCGCTCATAAGGATACAGACACCGAAGCACAATTTCAGCCTATTGATGCGGAGGTGGATGGGTAGAATATGGATACGAGTAGTGAGAACCAACCCTAACTGGACCCACAGACAATAGCATTGAGGAGATCAACACGTACACACAAGGCACCAGTCAGGTACGGTTTTGAAGATATCCTCGCATACACTTTAGTCATTGAAAGCGGAGATCCTATATCTTATCAGGAGACCATTGGGCAAGAGGATAGGGATTGATAGATTGTTGCGATGACAAATGAGATGAAGTTACATCGAAAGAACAGTACATGGAAATTGATAGAGCTACCGAAAGGCAAAAGGGCTATTGGCTGCAATTGGGTATTCAGGAAAAAGGAGAATGAGAAATACAAGGAAAGACTAGTAGCGAAGGGTTTTGCTAAAAAAAAGGGGTTGACTACAACGAGATTTTCTCGCCTGTCTTCAAGCATACGTCTATTCGAGTTTTGTTGATGAAGGTAGCTACTCAAGATTTAAAGTTGGAGCAAATGGACGAAAAAATGACACTTTTGCATGGGGAATTGGAAAAGACAATTTTGATGATGTAACCTGAAGGATTTGTAAAACCTGGTAAGGAAGATCATGTATGTGAACTCAAGCGGTCTCTATATGTGTTGAAGCACTCTCCCAGGCAGTGATACAAGCGCTTCGATTCTTTCATGAAAAAGGCCAACTACTCTTGATGTGAGTATGACAGTTATGTGTACTCGAAGCGGCTTAAGAATGGATTTTCAATATATTTACTCCTATATGTCGATGACATGTTGATTGCTGCGAAGAGTATGTCGGAAATAAAGACGCTCAAAGATTCAAGAGTGTAGATTTTGACATGAAGGATTTAGGTGGAGTAAAGAAGATTCTTAGGATGGAGATTTTGCGAGATAGGAAGACTGGAAAGTTTTGACTATCCTAAAGAAGATATATAGAGAAGGTGTTGGAAAGATTCAACATGAAGAACTCTAGACGGATGAATACTGCTATCGCTGGTTAATTCAAGCTATCCTCCAAGGATTGTCGGAAATTAGCGGAGGAGAAGGTAAAAATGTCTCGAGTACCATATGCAAGTGTGGTGGGATTGCTGTTGTACGCTGTGGTATGCATACGTCCAGACATATCTTATGCGGTAAGTCTGGTTAGCCGGTATATGTCAAATCTAGGAAAGCTTCTGTTCCCCTCCGAATGACGGCACGACAGGGACGTCTTGCCTGAGATTCGGGGCAGATGCTAATTGGTGCTATCCGTCTACCTCTCCGAAAATGCCAAGTTGATTTATGGCACCGTATATCGAAGGTTTAAACGGATGCGTCCGATGCAGCAGAATTTGTCAGATTCCTCCTCGCTTGAGGGGTTTTTGATTGTGGGGACGCTCTTCACTGCAGGCGCAAGCCCCTGCAGTTAATTACGCTACCGCATCACGGTAACCACTTTCTCCTTCTCCAGATGGTCACTTCGTGTCGTGTGTGTTTATTTTATATTTAGTTGCCCGTGGATTGTATACGGAGACTGAGTTGTATCGTCGCCCGTAGGGCGTGGACTAATCCAAATCCGTATTATCTTAGATTTGGGTTTGGGGGTTTGGGTTTAAGGATACGTTAGCCTCATTGGAGACTAAGATCGACTTAAACGTTTGTTAAGGACACGTTAGTCTAGTTTTTAGACTAAGATCGACTTAACGGGATCATTTAGATCCAACAATAGAGCAATTAAGGGAGCCCTGTTGTTTAGTTTAGTGACGTTGCGGTCAATAGGTAGTTTAAGGACATTGCGGTCCAATATTAGTTTTAAGACGTTGCGGTCAAGGTTAAGGACATCATAGTCCGTGGATATAAGGACTCCACAGTCCGATATTAGTTTTAAGACATCACGGTCAATATTAAGTACGTCATAGTCCGTTGTTAGTTTTAAGACATTCCGGTCAATGTTAAGGACGTCATAGTCCATGGGTTTAAGAACCCCACAGTCCGATGTTAGTTTTAAGACATCCCGGTCAAGGTTAAGGACATCATAGTCCATGAGTTTAAGGACCCCACAGTCCGTATCAATGTGTGGTCATAGGGATCCGTCACCTCTTTGAAGACGTTGAGGAATTACAACGCCAAGTATCAAAGGAGTGAAGAGATGTACCCTTGAACCAAGGTAGATTAAATAGTCTTTGGCCCAATTTGGGACCAATACCAATTAATTATGTGATGAGCCCATTGGCCCAGTTAAGTTTGGATTGAGTACTTATGGCCATCTTGGGCTAAGTCCAATCATGTTTGGAATATTGGCTTTCTGTTGGTCCATTGAAGGAGAGACTTTGCCACTAAAACTTAGCCAATTGGGCTGAAGCTAGTGTTAAACACTAAAGACCAACCAGTGTTGAACACTGGGAATGAGATTGACAAGTTAGTGTTTAACACTAAGAGATAATTGGTGTTAAACACCAGCAACAGGCTTTGAAATTAGTGTTAAACACTAAAACAAATCAGTGTTAAACATTGGCAACAGAGATCTCAAATTAGTGTTAGACACTAAGATAATCCGTGTTCACTGGTGACAGAGATTTTAATTTAGTGTTGAACTCTAAGAAAATTAATGTTAAACTCTGTTAACAGAGATTTAATTTAGTGTTAAACACTAAGAAATTCAGTGTTAAACACTGCAAATAAAGTTCTTCAATTAGTGTTGAACACTAAGGCAAATCAGTGTTAAACACTGGATTCAGAGGTTCCAATTTAGTGTTAAACACTAAGGCAAGAGGGGTCACGTGGTAGCACGTGAGGGCGCCCTCCCCTTTGGAGCTTTTCAGGGGTCACGTGGTAGCACGTGACCCTGCTTCTTTGCATTTTTGTTTAAAAATTAAATTCTTCATTACGTCCTCATTTTCTTCTGAAGAATTATATTCTTAGATAGAGTTGAACTCTGATTTTTCTGTAGGAATTAAATTCCTCATATATGTGAAGAACTGAGTTCTATCATAGGGTTAAACCCTAATAATAACTTTAAAGGAATTAAATTCCCCCTTTCTTTTAAAGAATTACTCTTAGATAGGGTTAAACCCTAATTTATATTCTGTAAGAATTGAATTCCCATATATGTGAGGAATTAGGTTCTGTCATAGGGTGAAACCCTAATTTCTTCTTTCTTAAAGGAATTAAATTCCTGTTATTTTGACAGAATTAAGTTCTTAATTAGGGTTAAACCCTGATTCTGTTCATTTTGAAGAAATTAAATTCCTATAACATAGGGTTAAACCCTAATTTGTCTTAAAAGAATTAAATTCATATAATTCTATGAGAATTAAATTCTCAAACTTCCATTCCCTCTCTATACTTTGGATCTGCATGGCAGGATCTCAACCCAGTGAGAATTAAATTCTCAATTCATGGGAAGATGTGCACTTTGCAGATCCTCTACTAAAGAGAGAACAAAGTTCTTCTTTTTAATATAAGAGTTAAACTCTTTTGAAAATTAAATTCTCTTTTTTCTTACCTAAGGTTTTCTTCTGCAGAAGATCAAATTCTTCCAAAGTCTCAAGGCTCTATATTTCTCTCTCTCTATGTCTCTCTCTGTGTGTCTCTGTGTGTGTCTCTGTATATTTTCCTGGCTCCTATTTATAGGAGAAGGAGCAGAATCAATTAGTTTTAGTGAATCTTTCATTGAGAGATTTCATTTACATTCATTCAGAGATTTGATTTGCATTCATCATTCATTTGGACCTTTGGATTATTAGGTGAATTTTATTCACCATTGGATTTTAAATCCAAAGATATTGTTTTGTTATTTCGGTTAGATTTTAAGGGAAAATCTTTCCATGTTCAAGATTTTTCCATAAATAGGTGATATTTAATCACCTTTAAATCTTTAATCCAATCGGTTCCAAATAATCATTCTCGTTTGGAAAGATTTGAATGCTTTTCAGAATTAAATTCTGTTAAATAGAGAGACTTTGCAAGCCGGTCACGTGTGACCACGTGACCCTTGGTCACGTGTAGGCACGTGACCCCCTGGAACGAGCTTTCTTCTCCTTTCTGCGCTCTGTTTTCTAGCCGCTGCCCGACCGTCACGTGCCAACACATGACCCCTGGTCACGTGTGAGCACGTGACCTTTTCTGGAGCCTTTTTCTTGATTTTATCAGGGAACTGATGTGCCTTTGCCGCTGCTTTTAAATGTCACGTGCCAACCGTGACTACTGGTCACGTGCTAGCACGTGATGCCTCTTCCGTAGGCTTTCCTGATTTTAAATCAGGAACAAATACCCCCACAGCGTTGTTCTCACGTGTCTGCACGTGAGTGCAACGCTGTCACTTTTTGTGACCGTTGGATTCCTCTAGGGATTTGGGGAGATGAAGCGTCTCCATCACATCCTATAAATGCCCATCTCCCTTCAGAAGAGCCTCCACTTTGCTTATCTTCTTTCCTGCAAACTTTTTCTGAGAATTTAATTCTCTTCTTCCAGAGCTTAGTTCTCTGCCTTGAAACCCTTTTCAGAGTTTAACTCTGTTCAAGAGACCCCTTTTTCTCAGGTAATGGTGATCGATGCACCTTCATTTTGCCAAAACTTTCTGGATTTTTAATCCACATCAAGGGTTTCACTCCTTTTTTAACAAAGAACCTATTTTTCTTCAAATTCTTTAACCAAAATATGAAACCACTTAACCTTCAACAGTAGATCTCTTAGGGTTTAGATGATCTTTAGGAAATGATGGTGATAATCCATGGAGTTTAACTCCGTTCACAGAAAACATGTTTCTGGGAATTTAATTCCCTTTTTCTCAATAAAGAATTTAATTCCTATGAAGAACTCAGTTTCTTCGCATGGAGGCTTCTTAGGGTCTCTTTGCCCGAAGTTGTCATTCTGTAATTAATGGAACAGAAACTTGCAATGATGTCTTCTGTGGAAATTTAATTCCTTTGATCCTGTTGGATTTGTTGTAGATTCCAAGGTAGATTTGTCTTCTAGAGGATGTGCAGGGCTGCTTGAAACCCATCTTCTATTTAATGAGGATATCCCCTTTGTCTTATTACAATTGCTTGGTCTCGTTATTAATGAGCCATCATCCTGATTCTGTGGGGCCCATGTGTTTTGTAGCCAATGGTCCCATAAAATAAGTCTGCTATCGCTTTCTTCAACTGTCTTCATGTTCATGCATGTATATATATTGCTGCTTTGCTTTTGACATTTTTCTTTTATTAGATTTCAGGTGCAATGGCTTCTGTTCCGTGCTTCCCCTTCATTCGTTCGGAGGCCGCTTTCCCTCAATCGCCATCTGACGAGGAAGCGATGGCGATGATCCGGGCTCATGACCCGAACTGTACCAGCCTACTTCTATGGGGATCTTGGTACAGTCATATCATCCAGGGTCGCCGGAGTTTCCTTTGCGCAGTACCGACAGAGCCTACTTTCCCGTTTTTGCCGATGGACCCTCCGAGGACGGTTTTCGCTGTGGAGATGCCAAATTGGACTCCAACGGGACGACTTGAGCCTTCGAAGACCGGTATCCCAAACCATCCGATCCCAGCTATAGATATTCTGGGACGACGTATTTGTCAGGGTGAGGCCCACCCCTGGGGACAGATTTATAAGATAGGGCTCACTCCTCGACACCCTACGGGCTACCTCCTCTGGGCTCGCTATATCCTTGCCACCCATCGTGCGCGGCTGCAGAAGGTCGGACTCTACCAGGCGATATATGCGTCACTTTTCCATTACCAATCCCCGCATGTATGGTGGGTTAAGGCGTTCTTGAATCAATGGAATCTCCCCACCAACACTTTTCTTTTGGGGGACAGAGAGGTTTCGATCTCTTTAGGGGAATTTTATGAGATCTCAGGGCTGCCAATTCGAGGAACGCTTTATGAGGAGTTGCTGCTCTCTGATGAATACGTCTTTGAACCCGAGCCTGCACCGCTTGACGGCTTGTCTGTTGAGAACGCCGTCCGCCACAAGCGTCCCAGCTTGATCAAGGTGCTAAGTATCTTTGATCGATTGTTCACCGAATCTGAGGAGCAGGGCGTTACTTTCAAGAGCTTCATTGCCTGTTTCCTTCGCGAGGGCGTCTTGTCGAAGACGGCTCCGAAGTTTGCAAACATCAAATACCCCTTTGGGTTTGGTCCGAAGAAGCTGCCGACTAATGAATCGGATCTGCCGCAATACTACATCCCCATAATGTCGCCGACGTCTTTCGAATCCATCGCAGCTCCCGGCATGGATGAGGAGACATTCTTCGATGGGTTCATCAGTGTCTGGCTCAGCTGGTTTGTTATCCCTATGCATCGCCGCTTTATGAGAGCTTCGGTCATCTATCCGGCTCACCGTATAGCTGAGGGAACGCGGCCGGCCATTGGCATCCCAGCATTGGCGCATCTCTATCACGGGCTGGGCGCCGCAGCTAACACTTCCACTCCTGGCGTAGATGTGGTAAATTTTTCGCTTCATTACTTTACATCTTGGATCGAAATGCACGTGTTGGGGGCTTTCGCTATGCATCAGAGGCCCGCATTCTACGACGCATATACTTTCCCTCGACTTATGCGATTGGTAGATGCTTCTGCCGCTGACCCAACTCAATTCGGGGCCATTCGGGCGTTGATTTCTCCTTATGCTACTGCTGGCGGATTAATATTTAATGATCGGGTCTTATCTTCTTCCACAGGTTCGGCCCAGCCGCTTTGGGACCGGTCGAAAGATAATGCGCCCACTTTGAAGCCCCAGGAGGTCGCGCGCTTATATGCAATTAGACCGGGTTACCTGGTATTCCGTCAAGATAGCGCGGCCCTCTTCATGCGGTACAATCCGCACCGTTTTGCCTGGCAGTTTGGCTATGATCAGGGTGTCCCATGCGAAGCTTTCATAGTCGCGCCGGTTCCTTCGCTCGAGGCCGTTGAGATGCCGCCCACCATTTTGTAAAGCCGAACACCGGTTCTCAGTTCATGATACCTGATGGCAATTACATCCCCCGATGCGTGGGGTCATTCACGGGGTTGTATCTCCATCGAATCAACCCGGTTATCATTAAGGAAAGAAGGGTACTTCTCGGTCATGGTGCCCCTACTCAAGTTTCGGCCGTGGGAGCTACACTGCGACCGCACGCTCCGGTCCGCTTTCCTCTGAGGGATACTGGCACCACGCTTATTCCAAAGGAGTCAGGGGTGGATCTCACTCCAACGGCTGGTATGCCCCCGGGTACTCGGTCGCGGGGTAGACGGGCTCCGGTGGCGGCAGCACCTCCCGAGGCAGCACCGCATTCCGTGGCATCGACAATGGCGGTGTCCTCCCCGGTTGTGGCACCGGGTGAAGGTGACAGGGATGAGGGCATCGAAGGTGATGTGGGTCGGCGTCGCCCTAAAGCTCCGCGGGGGAGGAAGCGGTCATCCTCGGCGACCGGCTCTGGGTCCAAGCGGCGGAGGAAAGTGGCCACCAATTTGCTCGATTCTTTGGCGGAATTTGAGCCTATTCTTGAAGACGAACCATTGGCCTTGCAAGGGTCAGACGCTGGACTTCTTTTCCCGAGTTCGGCTGATGAGGAAGCCGCACAGTTGGCCGAGGCCATACGGCGTTCCAAAGACGCGTCTCATAACGCCAGGGTTCCAAAGAAGCCCTATCCCGCTGTAATCTTTTATGAAGACCCCTCGTGGATTCGGCGGCAGTTTATCGGTCCTTTGGAGGAATGGGGGGAAAGGGCCCTGAAGCAGGCCGCTTCAGAAGACGCAGCGGACACACTTTCTTTGTGGACCGGCGGCCATGAGTCTACCCTTGAACTCCGGCGAGCACGCCTCCTTGAGAAGGAGCAGCGGCTTGAAGAAGCCATATTGAAGGCTTCTTTGCGCATCGGTACGTTGTTGTTATTTTTTGTAGCTTTTCAGATTATTTACGCCTGCATATGTATATCCTTATTCTTATTTGAATTGTGCAGAATCTTCGACGCTGGGGGAGGTCCCCACGGGCTTATTGAAGCTAAAACCTGTCGACATTCCCGATGAAGCATTGCTCGATATGGAGGGGGCTGATGAGGCTGCTCCTCTTATAGTAGGGCCTCCAGTGGCGGCTCTTGATCATGGAGTGCTTGCTCCCTTAGGGGAGGCTCCTTTGGAGGTTACCGCTCCAACGGCTCTTCCCGAAGGCGGCCCAAAGGCTGAGATGGAGGTAGTCGGGACTACCCTCCCTTTGTTGGAGCCTGCGGTTCCGGCAGAGGCTGTCGAAGCCGCTATTCCCCCTACTCAGAATGGGAGGAGTGTTGAAGGTAACCCTCTGCATTTTAAATTAGCAACCCTTCCATCGTCTAAACTTTTTGCCTTTCTCAGAATTGCGCGGTTTGGCGGCTTCTATCGCTGATTTGTCGCCTCGACAATCATTTCAGCGTTTATTGGAGATGGCAGCTCCGCAGGCGATCTCCCCTCAGCGCATTGTCATTTCCTCTGGGCAAGGTTAGCGTCATTCGCCATTTTTTTTTATTATAGCATTGTCGCCATTTTTGCGAAATGACGTTGATGTCTCTTATAGTTTTGGAAGCTGACAACGAGGTCGAGGTCATTGAAGGGCCAGGGGAACCTTCAGCTCCTACTTGCATGACTGTCGGTAAGCGACATTTCATTATACTCCCATTCGTTCTTTGCTTAAGAATTTTATTGACATCTTTCAAATTTGAACAGCCCTGCCAGTCTCCACGGCGTTGGAATCGCGCATCGTGATGCCGCCCGGCCCTTATGCTTTGCGGGTGTTTCCTAATTTAAAATCAGGAAAGCTTCTGGGAAAAGCTTCAAAAGAGGCCACGTGCTTACACGTGACGGCAGTCACGTGTTGACACGTGACCTATAAAATACAGAAAAAGCGCACTTTGATTCGCTGATCAAGTCAAGGAAAAGAGCTTCAGAAGAGGTCACGTGCTCCCACGTGACCAGGGTCACGTGTCGACACGTGACGTTCAAAGCAGCAAACTCGCTCTCCAATTGAACCAAAGAAAGAAGTGCCAGACAGGGGTCACGTGCTCACACGTGACCAGGCGTCACGTGGTAGCACGTGATGACTACAACAGCAACCGGAAGATAGCGCAGAAAGGAAGAGGATTCTTCATTCCAAAGAGGGTCACGTGTCTACACGTGACCATGGGTCACGTGGTCACACGTGACCGGCTTTCAAAGCCCATTTTTGACGACAGAATTAAATTCTGAAGGAAATTCGAATCTTTCCAAAGGAAAGTAATTATTTGGGACCAATCAAATTAAAGATCCAGAGATGATTAAATATCATCTATCTATGGAAAATCTCGGGTTTGGAAAGATTTCCCCCTTAAAAATCTAACCAAAATAACAAAGGAAAATCTCTGGATTTAAAATCCAATGGTGAATAAAATTCACCTGATAATCCAAAGGACCAAAATGAATGATGGACGCAAATCAAATCTCTCAATGAAGATTCACAAAAGACTGATTGATTCGGCTGCTTCTCCTATAAATAGGAGCCAAGGGACACAAAAAAGGGACATACGCAGAGAAGAAAAGAGAAAGGAGAAGAGCTTTGATACTTTGAAAAGACTCAGATCTTCTGCAAAAAACCCTAGGTAAGAAAGGGAAAGCCTTTTGGAAAGAAAGAGAATTTAATTCTCAACAGAGTTTAACTCTGAGACATAAAACGAGAGAGCATATCTCCTCCCTCTTTGATAGAGGATCTGCAAAGTGCACATCTCCCCTTAAGGTTGAGAATTTAATTCTCAATGGGTCGAGATCCTGCCATGCAGATCCAAAACATAGAGAAGGAATGCAAGCATGAGAATTTAACTCTCATAGAACTATAGGAATTTAATTCCTCCAAAATAAAGTTAGGGTTCGACCCTGTATCATGGGAATTTAATTCCTTCAAAACAAAAAGAAACAGGGTTGAACCCTAATTAAGAACATAGTTCTGTTGAAACGGTGGGAATTTAATTCCTTTAATCATAATCCTCAGAAAAGGGGAGTTTAATTCCTTAAAAGCTTTTGTTAGGGTTTAACCCTATTCGGTTCTTCGCATAAACAAGGAATTTAATTCCCACAGAAAACTCAGATTTAAACTCTATTCCAGAATATAAGCCTTCAAAAGGAAATAGGAATTTAATTCCTCTGAAATTAAAAGTTCGAGGAATTTAATTCCTGAAAGAGGAGTAACAGATCCTCCAAAGAAAAAAAAAACAACATTGAGGCAGGGTCACGTGTCACCACGTGACCCCCCAAAAGCCCTACAGAAAGCCCCTTTGAGGCAGTACCCCACGTGACCCACGTGACTTTCAGCAGAAGCCTTAACACATAGGCATTTGAATGCCCGTCACGTGCTGACACGTGATGCTATCAAAGACACAGTAATCTCGGCAGAATCATTGAAGGGAAGGCACTCTCACGTGGGGCCACGTGACCGTTCTTGCTGTAGTGTTTAACACTAAGTTAAAACCCTCGAATCCAATATTGAAATGCTATCGGGCCTTAGTGTTCAACACTAATTAAAGAATTTTGTTCGTAGTGTTCAATACTAATTGTTTTAATATTCGGCACTAATTTGAGATCCCCATTGCCAGTGTTCAACACTGAGCTGTTTTAGTGCTTATGATCATTTCAAGGCCTTGTTGCTGGTGTTTAACACCAATTATTCTTCTAGTGTTAAACACTAACTTGTCAAACTCATTCCCAGTGTTCAACACTGATTGCTTTGAAGTGTTTAACACTAGTCTATAGCCCAATTGGCTAAAGGGATAGAGGCAAAGCTTCTCCCTCGATGGACTCACAAGGAATCAATATTCCAGACATGATGGGACTTAGCCCAAACTGGCCATAAGTCCTCAATTCGTGACTAATTGGGCCAATGGGCTCATAACATAATTAATCAGTCCTGACCTCAAATTGGGCCAGGGACTGCTCAAGCCACTCCGGTTCTAGGGTACATCTCTTCACTCCTTTGATACTTGGCATTGTAATCCCTCAATGTCTTCAAAGAGGTGACGGGTCCCGACGACCACCCATGATATGGACTGTGGGGTCCTTAAACTCATACAAATTTCTGGTCACGCGGAACGTGGATAACGTCACTCTTTGACCCCACGGAAAACGTCCAGAGCGGAGCCTGGTCCTCGCTAAGCGCGGCAGTGAACCCGTGTGAAGCATCCAGAGCACATACCGGACTGTGGGGTCCTTAAACCCATGGACTGCGATGTCCTTAACCTTGACCGAGATGTCTTAAAACTAACAACGGACCGCAATGTCCTTAAACTACCCACGGACCGCAATGTCCTTAAACTACCCATGGACCGCAACGTCCCTAAACTAGAACAATAGAGCCCTTCATATGCTCTTTTGTCGGACCTAAACGGTCCCGTTTAAGTTGATCTTAGCCTCGAAGATGGCTAACGCGTCCTTAAACCCTCAAACATACTGGACTACGAATCCCCCCAAATTAACTCCGGCTCAAGGGTACATCTCTGAACTCCTCTGACATCTGTCGTTGTAATCCTTCAACGTCGTCAGAGAGGTGATGGGTCCCGACAGCCATACAGACGATGGACCACTATGTCCCTAAACTGAAACATTAGAGTCCAAACACTCTTTTGTCGGATCTAAACGATCCCGTTAAGTTGATCTTGGTCACAAGGCTAGACTAACACATCCTTAACGAACGTTTGAGTTGATCTTAGCCTCGAATATGGCTGACGTATCCTCAAACTAAACCCCCCCAAACCCAAATTTAAGATAATGCGGATTTGGACTAGTCCACGCCCTACGGACGACGACATCACTCAGTCTCCGTAAACAATCCACGGGCAACAAAATACAAAACAAACACCCACGACACGAAGTGACCATCCGGAGAAGGAGAAAGTTGTTACCGCAGTGCGGTAGCGTAATTAACTGCAGGGGCTTGCGCCTGCAGGGAAGAGCGTCCCCACAATCAAAAACCCCTCAAACGAGGGGGAATCTGACGAAGTCTGCTACATCGGACGCATCCGTCTAAACCTTCGATACATGGTGCCATAAATCAACTTGGCATCTTCGGAGAGGTGGACGGATAGCACCAATTAGCATCTGCCCCGAATCTCAGGCGAGACGCCCTGTCGCGCCGTCGTTCGGAGGGGAACAGATTCTGGCACGCCCGGTGGGACCTTTTCCTCTTTCCACTCCACACTTCGTGTGTCGTGATTCGCGAACCAATCGCGGTTCGCTAATAGTTGCCCTTGGGTTTCAAGGTACTGAGAATTGGCATCTCGCTTATTGCAGAAAGCAAAGGATCGATGGCTTCCACCCCTGCGAAATCCTCCAACTGCTCAGACGGCAATTGCAGCCGACGCTCTGCCTCGCCAGGGGGTATAGCCTATGGACCCCAAGCTGCTTCGCTATTCACAATGCCAGTGGAACAGGTCACTCGCGCCACCACAGGATTGTTCTTTGGGACTATGATCCCGCCGACAAACTTTACCGCTCCAGTGCTGACAAAGGAAACTCTCGGGAAGTCAGTCTTTGATCGTCTTACCCCTGCCGCGGCTCCTCTCAACGAGTCGCCCAACGTCGATGCCTCGGTCTTCTCTAGATTGGGCCAGGAATCCTGCGAGCTCATTACGGGGCCTACAATCTCAGAGAAGGCTGCTTCTAAGAAAGTGGCCGTTCCCGTTCCCGGAATCGCCAAGGCGACCTCTCCAGCCAAAAAGTCAGTCTTTACAAGATTGACGGCTCCGGCCTTTGCTCCCGCTTCCCAGAGGACATCGGTCTTCGATAGGCTAACGCCAACAACAACCCCCCATCCACACAGGGGGCAAGAAGGAACCATTCTTACTGCTGACCCAACGCCGCCCGCTCGACGCGCTCGACGTCGCCATTGGCGCCGAGTAAGGAAGGCTGGGGGCAACTCTCCCTCCGGGTTGACTCCAGCGGCCCCGGTGGCAGAGGTTAATGCTGCTGTTCCAACTGGGAACAGCTTCGAAATGCTAAATAAAGTACGAAGGAATTCCCCCACGGCAGTACTGAAGAGGTCTCCTCCCTCATTGAAAAAGGTTGTGGAAACAAAACCCGAACAGCCCCGATCTCCTCAACGGCTGTCTTCCAAAATCTATAAGGCTTGGCGGCAGGCCCGAGACTCGATCATCGATCCAAACTTCTCCCGCCAGCACAAGAAGCTGAAAATCCAACCTGAAGCCGGTCACCAGGCTAAACCTCAAGAAGCTGGTGATCAACTGACTCACAAAAGGAGGAGGCCAGAGAGGACCTCACAGCATGCAGCGACGACTGAAAGCACTAAGCCCAGGCACCCTAAGTCTGGGGGCATGGTGGTGCACACTGTTTACATGGCCTTTGGGAAAGAGGAAAGCCGCACTTCTACGGGCCACCGACCCCTAACCCGATCCGTGACGAAAGCCCAGGAGCAGCAACAAAAGCTTCAAGAAATGATGAATGCTATGGCCGCGCTCACCGGACCAAAAGAAAACCCAGAAACGTCCTCAGACGCACGCCGGGAGGAAGAAACAGACGCTGAATTCCTTCGCCGAACACTGGAGAGAAGGGACAAAGAGGCTGCTGAACAAGCATCCAACATACAACGGATGGGCCTTCTCTTTCAAGACGTGATAGGAATGATGATCCAGCAGGACTCACCCGCCGAGGATCCCCCGATCGTTCTTGAAGACGACCGAGGAGAAACGTCAAATCCACCACCAGCCCTTTCAACGGCCAAGGAGGAGGCAATCTCTAAGGCTGACTTAGCTGACTACATAGCCCAGCAAATCCGAGTTCATCATGCGACTGAGGCAGCTGGTCAAGTCGTGAAAACGGGGCGGCCGTATCCGAGCTGGTACGATCAAATCAAATACCCGCAAGGCTATACGATACCGAAATTCCATGTGTATAAGGGGACCGGCAATCCCCATCAACATGTTGCCCAGTTCCGGGCCCTCTGCGGTAATACCGGCGGTGATGATAAATTGTTGCTCCGCCAGTTCGTGGGCAGCTTATCAGAAACAGCGTTCGAATGGTATTCAGAACTCCCGAACGATTCTATCAAAACGTTCGCTGAAATGGAGTTGTTGTTCACTCAGCGATTTGCAAGTGCCAGCGAACGCACTCCAATAACTGCACTTATTAACGCCAGGGTAAAACCGGGCGAAACCTGAGTCCAGTACGCTATACGCTGGCGGAATTTGTGGTCGAGATGTGAGCAACGCATTGAGGAAGCACCTGCGGTGGGCATGTTCGTGGGAACTCTAGACCCTCACGCAACTATCTCCCAGTTTATGATGTTCTTTAAGCCAACCACATTCCAGGCTCTGATCGACAAGTTGGCTCAGATGGACCAGATGGGTCATAGACCGCCTACACCGAAGTCGGAACCTAGGAATGACAAGGGTAAAGGGAGGGCAACCTTTGTTACGAATGCCCAACAGCAACCTAACGCCCCGAAACCGGCAGATCAACTGGAGGAAAGACGTCGGTATTATAATGAGAAGATGAAGCGTCCCTACTCGTTCCCACGAGACAAGACGAAACGGTTATTCGAACTGGCAATACGCAACAGACTTATAAGCCTACCAAATCCAAGGCGACCGCCGCAACCCACCGAGGCGAATAACCCTAACTATTGCCCTTACCATCAAACGGTAGGCCATCCGATTGAAGATTGCTTCGTCTTCAAAGGATGGATTGAAGACCAGTACCTCCAGGGGAAGTTTGTACTGTCCGAAAAATGGAAGGTGAACCCACCACAGCCGCATGCTCCTAGGAAAGCAGATATACCGGGGGCAACATGTTCTTTTATTGAAGAAGCTCCATGGGAGGTCGTGCTATCAACTAAGACCAAAAGAATGCTGAGAGACCTTCATGCGTGCCCTGCGATCGAATGGAAGGACCCTCTTGAACCTCAAATTATTAAAGGAATGTTGAAGCCCCGCCCAATTACGAAGACTCGCGATAAGAACCCGAATACTCACGCCCAACCGTCGAAGTCCTCGAAGAGAAAGAAGAAGAAATCCAAGAAGCCCGCGAGGCTTGGAGATGAGCGAACGAACTTGCAGAAGCAAATCGACGCGCTGGAAGAATACAATCAAAAGGCGTTAACTCCTGTCACACTGCAAGAGTTCCTCAACCACATCTTTCAAGAGGAAGATGATGGAGAGAGCTCGTCAGATGAATCCGAAGGATATGTGGCGAGCTGTAACGTAATCTCCCACTCGTTTACCGATGATGGGAAAACTCCCGGCACTAGGAAACTGGAGGCAGAACCTGTACCAGAGCGCGCATGGCCAACAGACGAAATGATCGACGCTTTTTTAGACGAGATTCGTCTAAAATGTAAAGCGGACCAGGAGCGTGAGATGGCAGCGTCAGAAAGAGCCAAATACGGGCGACCGAACGGAAGAGTTGAACTACCTCCGCCAGAGCGAAAGGTATCCGAAGTAGACAAGAAGATATTCAAGACGAGAAAAAGGTTCGCCAAAGCCATGTCAATGGGGATGAAACTACCGCCCTCGGAAGGAAACACGCACAATGGGGTGGAAAGGCACCCTGACTATTGCGCATATCACCGAAAAGTCTCACACCCCACAGAGGAGTGCGACGCCTTTAAGATATGGTGGCAAGGATATGTTACTCGTCGGCAACATTTTAAGCGCATGAAACGCAAGATCCGTCGGGAGCGAAGAAGTACTGTCAATGGGCACAACAGAACGACTGGCAGCTGTTGCATGGTTAACGCCAGGGGGTCACGAGTTCTCACCTTTGGGAGCGACTCTGATGAAGAACTGGGCCCTCTCTTTACAGAATCCGTTCTAGGGAAAGAGGAGGAATCGGAGGCCTGCGAGAACATTCAGCTGCGCAATCGCACACTCCCAGAAAAGAATCTCGGGCCCGTCGGCCGAAAAGATAAGGGAAAGGAAAAGGTCATTGAAGATATCACTTTAGATGACCAGGTCACAAAAGAGCTAACTACCAAAGACCCTCCCAAAAAGGGTAAGGTGGACTATAACATCCTCGCGCACTTAAGGAAGCTACCCTCTCAGCTTAGCATTCTTGATGCCCTTCTATTATCAAAGGAAGCACGAGACTCACTAGTTAAGGCGTTGCAAGAGCCTGAACAATTCCAAGCCTTTCTCGCCACTGAAAGGATGAAGGATGAACTGGAGGAAGTGCACACGGCCGATGTCACTTTCGGTGATGAAGACCTCCTTCTCGGGACGTGCGACCACAACCGCCCCCTATATGTCTCTGGATACTGCCATGACATCAAGATAGGCAAGATCCTGGTGGATAATGGATCCTCCGTCAACCTCCTTAATGTTCGGGTGTTGAAGGAAATCTGCATGAGTGTGCAACACCTCGCTCGTGACAAAATTACTATCTCCGGTTTCGACTCTCAATCGTCACGGACTCTCGGATCTGTAATACTGACGTTACGCTTCGGACTTCTCATCACAGACATCAAATTCCATGTCATTGACGCCAAGACCTGCTACAACGCCTTGCTCGGTCGTCCTTGGCTACACGAGTACAACATCATCCCTTCTACGCAACATCAGTGTATGAAGTACTTCAAGGATGGTTTCGAGTACACCGTAACAGGCGAGTTGAACCCATTTTCTGTAAACGAAGTTCGCAAATACGAAGACGCGAAATACTTTTTGCCAGATTTCGAAGATACAGAAAGGTGTCGCGACCCAGAGGACAAAGCCGCCGCCACCATTCCCGTTTTTGGGAGCGATACCGAAGAAGAGGAGGAAATAGTGTATACAGGGTCATCCCAACGCAACAACCTGGGGGCGCCCACCCCCATACCGGTCTTCGGGAGTGATTCGGAGGACGAGGTTAACGCCGTATTCTCCAGTCGGCTGTCAATACAGGCACCCCTTTGCGAGGACCATAGTCTGCAAATCACCATGGTACCGCAAGAACACTATAAGGATCTCGACGCGCTTCAAGCTCACAGCGTGCAGGACCTGCAAACATTTTACGTCCCTCCCAGGCGAAGGGGTGAGAAGGTGATCCTATTCTACCAATCCTCAGAGTCGAAGGTGGAGAAAGAGATCTGGCACGGCGCGGATGTTACACTTGACAGGCTCCAACCCATCCGTCTGCCTAGATACTATACAAATGGATTGAAGAAGTTATTGAAGCGCCAAGGAGTACCCTTAAAACAGACGGTGCGGCAGGCTCGGTTCTACAACAGGATTTGGAATGTCCCCGGGACTCGGCGCAAATTGCCCAATGGGAAAATGGAAACACTTGGGCTTGGGTACGCGAGAACCGGAAAACGGGAGCGAGCCCACGGCAGCTACGCCATATATACCTCTGATGAAGAAGGAGGCGCCCTGTCAGGAGAGGCCAATCCCTCATCAAAACTAAACCCCGCGATCGAAGCGCCAAACCCGTTGTTTAAAGGACGAATGGGCAAGCCTACCACGAAAGCGGATCAGAAAATTCGGGAAGACCACAACCACGAAGTGGCCATCTATGAGAAGGCCAGGACGCAACGTCTATTCCAACAGACTGCACAGGCTGCAAAAGATAAAGATGTTCACCATTGTCAACCCGTCATACGAAAGGCCCGATGCGGGGACGGAAATAAATTAAGAAACGGGAAAAGAAGCCGACAACAACGACGCAGGATTAGAGGGTTACGGGTACTGCGCGGCTCGGATTCGTCCCTCATGGAAAAGATGAGTCGAGCATACCCCTTCCCCCGAGACAAGACGGAACGGTTGCTCAAGCTCGCCCTAAAACATCAGATGATCACGCTTCCAGATTCTAGGCATCCTGAGCAAGCTAGCAAGGTCTCTCATCCGAGTTATTGCTCTTATCACCGAGCCATAGGACATCCTACCGAAGACTGCTTCACCTTCAAGAACTGGGTCGAGGACCAGTACCGACGGGGTAGATTCGCTTTATCCGACGGTTGGAAAGTAACGCCGCCGCAAAAGCACGAGCCCAAAGCCACAAGAGCAGAACCGGATCCACCTCAGTCTTGGGAGCGGGTTCGCACCTGTTATATGATTACGATATTAAAAGAAGAGCCCGAGAACGAAGATGACCTTCCCCGGTGCTTCGAGAACAGCGATGATGAGTTGATCTCGGAATTTCCGCCCGCTCCGAAAGAACTGGAAGACGGTATACATACTACCGCAGATAACCTCAAGAAGATCGAGCTGGGATCGGCAGACGACCCGCGACCGACATTTGTCAGCGAGCTGTTATCCGAGGAAAAGGTGGCCGCGTTAAAGAACGTGCTCCTACGGCATAAAGACTGCTTCGCGCGGAACTACTCCGAGATGCCAGGATTGGATCCGGAGATTGCGGTGCATAGATTAGCAATATCCCCAGATATCAAGCCAGTCAAGCAGGCGCCAAGGAGGATGCGACTTGAGCTGGAGATGAGCATCAACGCCGAAGTCAAGAAGTTGATCGATTCCGGATTTATCCAGGAAGTCCAATATCCCGACTGGATTGCCAACATCGTCCCGGTAATGAAGAAGAATGGAACGGTGCGCATATGCGTGGATTTCAGGGATCTCAATAAAGCATGCCCAAAGGACGATTTCCCGGTGCCGGTAACCGAGCTAATGATAGATAACACATCCACTCACGAGGTCTTCTCCTTTATGGATGGTTCATCAGGATACAATCAGATAAAGATGCATCCCGAAGACCAGAAGCACACCGCTTTCCGGACTCCTTTGGGCATATTCTGCTACAGGGTTATGCCCTTTGGCCTAAAGAACGCTGGCGCCACCTATCAAAGGGCCATGACAAAAATCTTCGACGATCTCATACACGACATCGTCGAATGCTATATCGATGACCTCGTAGTGAAGAGCATGTCATACGAAGAGCATTTAAAGCATCTCGAAACCGTATTTCAACGCCTTCGGCAATACAATTTGAAAATGAATCCCCTCAAGTGCGCGTTTGGAGTCTCCTCGGGTAAATTCCTGGGATTCATCGTTCGACACCGAGGTATTGAAATAGATCCGTCAAAGATTAAAGCGATTATGGAAATGCCTCCGCCAAGAACCCTCAAGCAGTTGCGGTCTCTCCAAGGGAAGCTC
Organism: Agapanthus africanus; assembly: GCA_030015575.1. NCBI lineage: Eukaryota > Viridiplantae > Streptophyta > Magnoliopsida > Asparagales > Amaryllidaceae > Agapanthus > Agapanthus africanus. The sequence goes on from CM057344.1 coordinate 18,398,366, forward strand.
GCATACATCCGGCGGTTTATCGCTAATCTTTCGGGCAAATGCCGTCCTTACAGCCACCTGATGAAAAAGGGAACCCCGTTCGTTTGGAATCACAAATGTCAAGGTGCACTAGACGAGATCAAACAATACTTGCAAAATCCTCCGGTGTTGGCTGCCCCAGTGAAAGGAAAGCCTCTCATTCTTTACACGGCCGCCCTTGAAGGTTCTTTGGGCGCATTATGGGCACAGGAGAATGATCAGGGGAAAGAAAGAGCACTTTACTACTTAAGTCGAGTGCTGCTGGGGGCAGAAAGCAATTACTCGCCCATCGAAAAACATTGCTTGGCATTAATCTTTGCAATAACGAAGCTCAGGCACTATGCGTTGGCGCATGAAGTCCGTCTCATTTCGAAGGTGGACCCCCTTAAATACCTGATGTCAAAGGCTATATTGATGGGACGACTCGCTAAATGGGCCTTGCTCTTGATGGAGTTCTCGATAACATATCAACCCCTCAAGGCAGTGAAAGGCCAGGCCATTGCCGACTTCCTCGCCGAACACCCGATACCGGCCGACTCTCCTCTGAACTGTGATTTGCCGGACGAGCATGCATTTGACGCAATTGGCGGTGGAAGCACACGATGGGAACTCTATTTCGATGGAGCGTCCTCCATAAAGAAACAGAAACAGGGTAGCCCGATCATCAAATCGGGGATAGGCCTTATCTTTGCAACTCCACAAGGAGGGATAATGCGCTTCGCCTTCTCCTTAACAGAGTCAAGGACAAACAATGAAGCCGAATACGAAGCCCTGATAGCAGGCCTCGAAATCGCCATCAACATGGGAATTGAAGACCTCCTCATATACAGGGATTCTCAGCTGGTCGTTAGCCAAGTAAATGGTGACTACCAAACGTGCAAACCAGAATTGGTGAAGTACGGCGAAAAGGTGCAACAACTGTTGGCCCAGATCCCCTTCTATATTCTAGAGAACATACCGCGCGCGGAGAACAGCAAAGCAGACGCGTTGGCCAAACTCGCTAAAGAACTGGCCGACGAGAACCTCGATGACGTCAGAATCGTGGTACAAAGCCGTCGAGTGCTCGCCCCGGCAGAAATACCTCTGGAATTGTATAAAGAAAAGGGAGCGACTGAGCAAGCGACCCTACAAATAAAAGACCGTGAGAAGGCTGAGGACTGGAGGGAAGTCTTCATAGACTACTTTAAGTCCCACCGAATGCCCGAAGAAGCGTCCTCAAGACATCAGCTTATGAAACGAGCTCTATCCTTCGCTTTCGTCAACGATACCCTGTACAAGAGATCGTTTGATTTTCTATGGCTGAGATGCTTGGGACCTGACGAAGCAGAAAGTGTCGTTCAAGAAGTTCACGACGGGCTTTGCGGTTCTCATCAAGCGGGCCCAAAGATGAAGTTAAAAATTAAACGGATGGGTTACTACTGGCCCACGATGATCCAGGACTGCCTCGAGTATGCGAAGCAATGCCACTCATGCCAGATCCATGGAGACTTCATCCACCAACATTCGAATCCACTGCACCCGACGCTGGCTAGTTGGCCATTCGAAATGTGGGGGACTGACATAGTCGGCCCCATTGAGCCAGCATCATCCCGGGGACACCGCTTTATCCTGGCGACAACTGATTACTTCTCCAAATGGGCAGAAGTAGTACATCTGAAGGAAGTGAAGACGGAGAATATCCTCCATTTCTTCAAGACGCACGTCATCTATCGGTTCGGAACTCCACGGCGGATTATCTCCGATAATGGGCCGGCCTACCGAAGCCATAAGATTAGCCGCTTCGCACAGCAGCACAATATAGACTGGAGATATTCTTCAGTTTACAACCCACGAGCTAACGGTCTGGCTGAGGCTTTCAATAAGACCTTGACGAAGATCATAAAAAAGACCGTCTCCAGGAATAAGAGAGACTGGCACGAAAGGCTACAAGAAGCCCTTTGGGCTTATCGAACCACATTCAAGACGGCCACGAACACAACGCCGTACGCGTTGGTATTTGGGACGGAAGCAGTGCTCCCCCTCGAGATAGAGTTACCCTCTCTACGAGTAGCAGTCCACCACGAGCTGACGAACGAAGAAAATGCTCACCTTCGGCTTGAGGAGCTTGATGCCCTCGATGAAACCCGGCTCATAGCGCAACAACATCTAGAAGCCTACAAAGCAAAGATGACGCGCTCGTACGAAAGATTGACCAGGCCGAGGACATTCCGCCAAGGCGAACTCGTACTAATGGTCAAAAGACCTATGATCCCCAATCGTGCCAAGCGAGGAAAATTTGAGCCAAACTATGAAGGCCCGTACATCATAGACAAGGTCTACCAGGGTGGAGCCTACCTACTCATGGACATGCACGGTGAAAGGCCTTTCAGGCCAGTAAACGGCCGCTTCTTGAAGAAATACCATGCTTAATAAGCTGCAGCCTAGGTCAATGATAGATGACGACGACTATGTCCGCTCACTATCTTCCTAGGCTCAGACTTTACAAGTAGCAGCCGGCCTTCCCATATCAACGGACCGAAACGTCCTTAAACTAACGGCGGACCGAAACGTCCTTAAACTAACGACGGACCGAAACGTCCCTAAAACTACTACCGTAGCATCTTTAGGCTGGCGAGAAAAAAAAAAGGAAAGAGAGAAAAGAAAAATATATATATATATATGAAAAAGAATAAAAAAAAAACGGTATGTCCATAAGCAAAATGGGCACGGATGGAAAACCCGAAAGGGCTCAGTGAGTAAAAACAGCAGGGCTGCCGGCAAGTGTTCGTGAAAACCCGAAAGGGCGCGACCTTGTAAAAAAAAAAGTGAAAAAGAATAAAAAAAAACGGTATGTCCATAAGCAAAATGGGCACGGATGAAAACCCGAAAGGGCTCCGTGAGTAAAAACAGCAGGACTACCGGCGAGTGTTTGTGAAAACCCGAAAGGGCGCAACCTCGTTAAAGGACACTTACAGAGTCCTCTCGACCTTGTAAGGAGAAACCACCTGCGTGAGATCCTTACGACTCACAAAGGAGCAGCACACTTAGGGATCCTCACGATTCCTAAGGAGAAAATACACTTACGAGATCCTCACGACTCGTAAGGAGAATTCTCTTATGGGACCCTCCCGGCTCATAAGATTTGAAAGTCTTAAGTTACAGAAACCTGAACCTGTTCTTAAGCAAAATCCTCCACAACCTCCAATACTGCCCTACAAGCGGCTCCATACTGACCCTTGTATACAATCCACGGGCACGAATAAACATTTCCCCAGCAAAGTCCAACCCTTGTAGGTCCTCTCGATCCATAAGGAGAAAGACCTCTTGTAGGATCCTTACGACTTACAGAGGAGCACACACTTAGGAATCCTCACGATCCCTAAGGAGAAAATACACCTGCAAGATCGTCACGACTTGTAGGAAGAAATACCTTTGTGAGACCCTTACGGCTCATGAAGTCAAAAGCCTTGGTTGACAGGACCCTTAACCCTGTTTGCTGAGCCACCCTTGTTCGTCATCGACAAAAGCAAATGATGATTCGCTCCTGGCAACGTTCCAGTTGTAGCGGTGCTGATGCCAAAATCGGCGCCTAAAACCCAGGCTTGTAACGAAAAGCTAGCAAGCCACACATGCCTACAAAATAGCCGAAATGATGGGGCAACTTGCAATAAAAAGCAGCAAGTAAAAATGAAGGCATGAAAAATAGCCGAAATGATGGGGCAACTCGCAATAAAAAGCAGCGAGCAGAAAATAAATAAATAGCCGAAATGATTGAGCACCGCGAAAAATAGCCGAAATGATTGGGCAATCGCGATTTTCGCGATATAAAAGCTGAAATGATAGAGCATCGCGGAAAAAGAAATAAAATAAAAATAAAATTTATGCCCTACAGGTGATATTCCATCACACCCTGTGCACAATCCAAGGGCGTAAACAAAAAAGGGATCATATTTCTGTTCCCCTCCGAACGGCGGCCTGCGACATTGGGACGTCACGTGCCTGAGGTTCGGGGCAGATGCTATTTGGTTTTATCCGTCTATCTCTCCGAAGATGCCAAGTTGATTTATGGCACCGAGTATCGGAGGTTTAGACGGATGCGGCCGATGTAGCAGACTTTGTCAGATTCCCCCTCAGGGTGAGGGGTTTTTGATTGTGGGGACGCTCTTCCCTGCAGGCGCAAGCCCCTGCAGTTAATTACGCTATCGCGTTGCGATAACAACTTTCTCCTTCTCCAGAATTTCACTTCGTGTCGTGTATGTTTATTTTGTTTGTGGTTGCCCGTGGATTGTATACGGAGACTTAGTGATGTCGTCGCCCGTAGGACGTGGATTAGTCCAAATCCGTGTTTGCTTAGATTTGAGTTTGGTGTTTTTTTTTTAGTTTAAGGATGCCTTGGTCGCGTTGCGACTAAGGTCAACTTAAACGTTCGTCAAGGATATGTTAGTCCTGTTTTGGACTAAGATCGACTTGACGTAATGATTGATTTAATTATCCGGCCGTCGGGACTCGTCACCTCTCTGACGTCGTTGAGGGATTACAACGACAGGCGTCTGAGGAGTTCAGAGATGTACCCTTGAACCAAAGTTGGTTTGGGATTTTATTGTTTATTTAAATGTCTAAGGACACGTTAACCGTATTTGAGGCTAAGATCAACTTAGACGGGACCGTTTAGATCCGACAAAAGAGCATTTGGGCTCTATTGTGCCAATTTAAAGACATGGCGGTCCATTGCCAGTTTTAGGGACGTGGTGGTCCATTATTAGTTTAGGGACGTTTCGGTCCGTCGCCAGTTTAGGGACGTAGCGGTCCATTATTAGTTTAGGGACGTTTCGGTCCGTCATTAGTTTAGGGACGTTTCGGTCCGTCGCCAGTTTAGGGACGTAGTGGTCCATTATTAGTTTAGGGACGTTTCGGTCCGTCATTAGTTTAGGGACGTTTCGGTCCGATATTAGTTTAAGGACGTTTCGGTCCGATATTAGTTTAAGGACGTTTCGGTCCGATGTTAGATGAGTGGTCGTTGGGACTCGTCGCCTCTTTGACGTCGTTGAGGAATTACAACGACTGATGTCAAAGGAGTTCGGAGATGTACCCTCGAACCGGTCGTGACTTAATTTGTGAGAGGCATTTAATTTAAGGACTTACAGCCAGGATTGGGTTAAGTCCAAATTTTATTTTAGGCTTTACCTGATTAGAAGAATCAATCTAAACAGGGCTTTGCCCCTTTCATTATTTTTCAAGTCTGATTTGGGCCAGGCCCTTTTAATTAATGAGTTACAAGAACTCATGAATTCTCCAAACAGGGCCTTGCCCTTTTATTATTTATTTTTTCTGCAATTGGGCTAGGCCCTGTTAAATAATGAGTTTCAGAAACTCAAGAGGTTTTTACAAACAGGGCTTTGCCCTTTTATTGTTCTGTAACTTAGTTTGGGCCACGCCCATCAGAAACTCAGGAATTTTTCCAAACAGGGCCTTGCCCTTTTATTATTTCAATTTAATTTGGGCCGGGCCCAAAACAAGGGATTGGAGAAATCCTAGAAATTTTCAGATTGATGAACACAAGTGCATGGCACTTTTGATTTGAATTTGGATCAAAGGAAAACAAGTTCTTGTTTTTTCCTGATCACACAGAACCGAGGGTTCATATTAAGTGCAAGGCACTATTTATTATTATTATTTTTTTTAGAACCAAGGGTTCATATCAAGTGCAAGGCACTATTTATTTTCCTTTATTTATATTTTTTTTTCTTTAGAACCAGGGGTTCCTATCAAGTGCAAGGCACTATTTATTTTCTTATTTTCTGTTCTTCAGAAATTTTACCTTCTTTTTTCTTGGTTCTTGATTAATCTTCAAGAGCTCTCTTTTTTTTTTTAGAAGCTTTTTTTTTCCTCTCTCGATGATGATTGATTCTCTCCTCTCTTTGAATGAGGTCTGGGGTCTTATTTATAGTGCCCACCAATTTGTTGGATTTGTTAACAAAATCTTTCCTGAATTATTTTGGGAATTTTCCCACCATTGGATCAGAGATCCAAGGGTCCTTGTTTTACAGGAGAACAGAAAAGATCCACTTAAATTTTCATTCAGTTGCTGCGCAACTCACCAGCGCGTGACACGTGTCGCGCATCCGTGCGCTTGCGCAGTTGCGATTGCGCAACTGCGCAGACACGTGTCGCGCATCCGAGCGCTTGCGCAGCTGCGACTGCGCAACTGCGCAGACACGTGTCGCGCATCCGAGCGCTTGTGCAGCTGCGACTGCGCAACGGCGCAGACACGTGTCGCGCATCCGTGCGCTTGCGCAGACACGTGTCGCACATCGGTGAGTTTGCGCAGCTGCGATTGCGCAACTGCGCAGACACGTGTCACGCATCCGTGCGCTTGCGCAGACACGTGTCGCGCATCCGTGCGCTTGCGCAGTTGCGATTGCGCAACTGCGCAGACACGTGTCGTGCATCCGTGCGCTTGCGCAGACACGTGTCGCGCTGTCATGCATTTGCGCAGTTAAGTCTTTAATTACGTTTTCTGAAGAGCCTTGCTCTGATGGGACGCACCGTCTCGGGCATTACGCTGCCGAATTGGCTTCTGCCACGTGGCAAATTGCGCACTGCGCACGGAAACCGAAGCGTTGCTTCAAATTTTGAATTTTCAAAATTCAGTAGAGCCTTGCTCTGATTGGGGGAAACAGATGCCCCCCCACCGTTGTGCTTACGTGGCGCGACGTAAGCGCAACGGTGGCCAGGGTCAGTTGAAGGGGCGCAGGCGCCTATAAATAAGACCCTTGGTCTTTGTTAATCTCTTCATCATCTTCAAGATTTCTCATTTTCAGAGCCTTGCTCTTGCCTTCAAGAACTTCAGAGCCTTGCTCTTGCTTCCAAAGTTAGAACTTTTTTAGAACAACTTAGGTAAAGAAATTAAACCTAAATTAAATTAAATTAATTTTAATCAATAGAGCCTTGCTCTCATAGATCTTTTGATCTAAGGAAAACCCCTTTGGGGTTTCACTAACAGAGCCTTGCTCTTATAGATCTTTGATCTAAAGGAAACCCCTTTGGGGTTTCTATTCACAGAGCCTTGCTCTCAAAATTTGCAGAGACTCTGTTCTTAGGTTTTAACCCATGAACAGAGCTCTGCTCACAGATCAACTAGAAAACTTTTTAAAAGTTTCCATGGATTTTTTTTTTTAAGACCCCAAAATTTTAATTCTTAGGAGTTGTGAATTTTTATTATTGCTACAGAGTTAGGCTCCTTTTTTTTTTTTTTTTTTTCAAGAAGTTTTATTCTTTTGAAACAGGAGTTTGACAAATGTCACTCTGTGACAGAGCTTTGCTCTGAAAAGAGGAGATCTTCTCCTTGTCTCTAGGGGCTTTCCCACCAATGGGTGTATCCTATTGGGAATTTTTTTATGAATCGACAGTCCCATCTAATGATGGGATTGTCTTATTAAATGATGCACATCATCCAGATTTTGTGGGTCCCCCTTTGGTCCCCTGCCTACTGCATCACAGTGTGGAGCAAAATATATACATATTTTTTAAATGCCAAGCGTTAGGCCACTAATGATGTATGTTTCTTTGTCTTTCCACAGAAAAGATGTCTGACGACTTGTCTTTCCCCTTTGTTCGCTCGGAAGGAGGGTTCCCCCATGCGCCAGTGGATCGGGTGGTACTCGCTCTTATTAAAGACCGCGATCCTGAATGCAAAAAGCTTCATCTGTGGGGAAGGTGGTATAGCCAGATCATCCAAGGCCGCCGCAGTTTCAGTTCCGCCTCGCCTTCCGAACCCATAGTTACGATTCCCTATGCGGACAAACCCCCGGTGGAGTATGCCGTGGAGGTAAAAAATTGGAATTCAGACGACCTTCTCCAGCCTGCAATCGGCGCTATTCCGGTACAGCCGTCGCCGGCCATAGATATCTTAGGAAGGCGTATCTGTCAGGGTGAAGCACGCCCTTGGGGACAGGCCTACAATATTGGATTGAATCCGCGACCGCTTGCTGGATACCTGCCATGGGCCCGGTACATTTTAGCAGCGAAAAGAGCTCACCTGACGAAGATAGGTTTATATTCCGCCGTCTACGTCTCACTTTTCGAGTATCCTACTCCTCCAACGTGGTGGACAAAGGCCTTCATCGAACAATGGAATATCCCCACGCATACTTTCCTGGCGGCGGATAGGGAAGTTTCAATTTCTCTAGAGGAATTCGTTGAGCTTTCTGGTTTACCGGCGAGGGGGGAGCATTACGAAGAGCTGCTTCCTCCTGATGAGTACGTCTTTGCCACCAAGCAAGTGGTACTCGACTTGACTCCGGAAAATGCCATCCAGCATCAGCATCCGGGCCTGGTGAGGGTTTTGGAGATTTACGAGGAGCTTCATTTGGAATTGGGCGACCGAGGAGTTAGTTTTGCGGACTTTATTGCTCGTTTTATTCGCCCGGAATTTTTATCAGAGCAAGGTGAGAAGTTTGCCCAACTTGCTGATCCTTTTGGTTTCGGTCTGGACCGCCGACCTTCATCGGAAATTGATCAGCGAGGTTTTTACCTTCCTGGCACTGCTAGTGTTCCCTTCTCAGAGATCGCCGTTCCTGGCATGGATGAGGAGACCTTCTTCATCGGGTTCTTAGGTCTATGGCTGTGCAGCTTCGCGCTTCCTATGCACCCACGCCTCATGAGGTCTTCTGTCTTTTACCCGGCGCATCAAATGGTGGCCGGTCTACAGTTATCAGTGGGGATCGCCGGGTTGGCTCACCTCTACAATGGACTTAGCGTAGCGGCGGACGCTAATGAACCTGGGGTGCAGCCTGCTAACTTCCCGATGCATTACTTCACTTCTTGGATGGAGCTGCACGTTCGAGGAGTGTTTGGTGCCCACAAAACTCCTCCATTCTTTGAGAGATTCATATTTCCAAGAATCATACGATTGATCGGGGCTTCCATCGTGTTTGCATCTCCGCGGGAGTCTAGGGGACTGCTTCTGCGTTCGCATCTAGTCGGGGCGAAGACCTCTTTTGTGGACAAGGTCGTCACCATGGGTTCCGAGACCACTAAGTCGGTGGTGCCGCTGCGTGATGACTTTAAGGGCGGTGTCTCCGTGTTGAAGGCTCGGGAAATCCTCCACCTTTATTCCATTCGGCCGGGTTATTTGGTATTTAGGCAGAATGAAACGGCCCTCTTCATGAGGTATAACCCGCATCGATTTGCCCGGCAATCGAGTTATAACCAAGGAGTCCCGTTGGAAGCCTTCTTGGGAACACCTGCAGTCGGTCCAGAGGGAGTACGGAATGCGATGCATCACTTCATCCGGCTCAATACAGGCTCCTACTTTTTCATCAGTGAGCCCAGCTGTACCCCCAAGATACTCAATCCGTATGTGGCTTGGTACGCGCACGCGATGGGCCCCATTATCTTGATGGAGAAACGTCTATTGGTCGATCGTAGGGCTGTGCCTCCCGGCAGCAATCGCAAGGCTCCATTGCAGCCTAGGGTCCAGGTTATTCCTCCGACGAAAGAGGCCGGAGCAGATCGACCACGGGTGTTGGCCCCTCCGCGTGGATTGCCACTGCCCATTACGGTGGATGCCCCAACGGCGCCCCGTGCTCCGACAGAGACGGTTAAAGCGGCATCGCCGGAGTCGGGTGCAGGAGCAGACATCGGGACTCGCCGTCCGAAAGTGACTGCCAAAACTGGCAAGCGCAAAACTGCTCCTGGTGGATCCAAGGCTGGTGAACAAAAGAAGAAGAAGTCCACCTTATCCCTCGACGCGATTCTTAACTTAGAGCCCGCGGCTCATCCTGCCGAGACTATATGCGAGTACGGCAGCAACGAGGGTTTCGTGGTGGATCCTGCGGACACCAACCTAGCCGCCGCCATCGCAGAATCAGAGCGATCAGCAAGGCTCGAAGCGATGCTGAGTAAACTCGCCGAGTCCGGTAATCATCAGACGCCTTATTTGTTATCTCATTGCACTCTATATTGTTACATTTAACTAACTTTTGCTCCCTTTTTTAACAGGTATCTACACTGAAGATGCTATCGCTGCATCCTTGAAGACCTTCCAAGAGGAGGAGAAGAAACGAGCCCTGGCAAGCGTCGGTATGTTTTATCCCTTTCTCTTTTATAAGGAAAGTTTGTTGTCTTTTTATGATAGTCGACCTGACCTTCTCTTGTTTCTTTACAGGGGTGGTATTAATCGGCGCAAGGACCCTTCCCAAGCCTGTCATCGAAGTCCCAGCTCCGTCGAAGCTGCCGCAAGAGCCTCGGCTTGATGCAACAACGAGGGATGCTCTGAAAAATCTGGAGGCATCCCTCTACACGGATGAGGAGGCTTCGCTCAAGGAAGCTCTGATGGCATCTGTCTCATCGGCTCAAGAGGAACGGAAGCGGTCCAGACGCGAAGCTAAGGCGCGCAGAGCTGCTCTGGCCGCAGGAGCGGGCCCCAGCACTGTTCCTCGCGCTAGTACTCCTTCTGAAGAGCCCCCTGTGGCCCTGTCTACCGCTCGTCGGCAAGTTGCGCGGGCGGTTCGGAACGCCAATGATAAATCCGCTTCAGGTAGTACTCCTTTCAGAGCCTTGTTGCATGACTTGTAAAACTATTGGCTTATACATATCTCATCTTGCAGGGTCAAGTCCAACTGAGGGGGAGGCGGAGACGACCGTCGAACCCAAGGGAGTGGAAGAAGCGGTACTTGCCGAACCCGAACCGACAGTGGACAACTTTGTCGAGGCCGTGGGGACTGGAGCCGAGATTGAGGAACCTACCGCGGAGAAAGTCATTGATGCCATACCCGAAGCGGTGGCAGATGATATGATTGTCTCGACCGAGCCGAAGGCGGTAGAGGGCGAGGTACTTGAGGCTGGGGACCTCGTGGTGCCGGTGGACGGGGCAGCTGTAATCGCTGATCCTGAGGGAGCAGCAGGTGAGGCGGCCATGATTCCTGAGGACGAGCTAGGCGCTCCTTCTCAGGAATCTGGCAATGTTCCTATCTTGGCCCTCCCTGTCTATGGTTCCCCACCGCCTGTAGAGCTTGAGAGCATAACAACGATTCCCCTTGAATCGGGTGATGAAGCTACAGGCGGTGGTCTTCCGTCAGTGGAGGAGGGGACCGCCTCAGTTTCTGCTGGCAGCTCGTCAGGTAAAATTTTTTATCACCAGCATCCCCCCTCCTTTTTTTTTGTATATATCTTGTGATCTCTTCTAACAAATTTGTTCTTGCAGGTGCGGCCAGTACCGATGCTCCACTGCTCGAGGGGGCACCGTCAACTACTGCTTTGGCAGTAGTCACCTCTCCGTCTTCCCTTGTGCCGTCACGGATGTTGGAAGGTATGGATTTACGACTCATGCATTAATCTTTCAAAAATGCAGCTTTTGTACTAACGTTACACCATTGTGCCTTTGCAGGAGTGCTTTTTGATCACTTGTATCAAGTGTTGCTCCCGCACTTTTCTTTCCCGTCCGGACTCACTTCTCCTTCTAGTGGCGCCGGTAATATCTTTATTTACTCCTTTTTTCTAGCAATGGGGTGATTTCTGACTTTTCCTTTTCTTTATTGTAGTGCCACAAATCGAGGGAGGGGATGTAAGCCCTGTCGCGCTACCGGCCCTTCCGGCTCTGCCGTCCGTTGCTGCTGGTATAGTAGATCTCCTTTTTAGTAATCCTTTAACATCTTTTGCCATCGCTTAACCCTGTTTTGTTTTGCAGCTATTGTTCCGGTTCCGGTCCCCTTCGAGGCTCGCGTCCTTTTACCGGCAGGCCCCTTTCTGAGACGTCCGTCTTCAAAGGGTGCGGTGATGAGTCTAGGCATGCTGAGCGGGTATATTGAAGAGCTCAGCATGGATGCTCTCCCTTCTGCTGTCGATTTCGCTACAGATGTTAACCCAATGTTAGCGGCGCTCGTAACTTTTCATGACGAGGGCGTCGTTGAATCTTGGGTTAACCACTGCAGGGAGATCGAGGCCTGCTTGTATCGGCTGGAGTTGACGCGCCCTGCTCCCGAAGTTTTAGCTCTGAGCGCCCAACGCACAACTTGGCTCGAGCAAAGCACTTCGCACTCCCGCCACTTGGAGCAAGAAGCAGCTCGGAGACTAAGGGAATGCCAAAAGACCTCAAACGAAACGGCCCATCTGCGCGCTGAGGTTGAGGCAAATGCTGCCCAAGTGAAGACTATCTTTGAGGGTCTCTTGGAGCGCATCTCCCATGGGCTAAATTTAAAGAGGAAGCTTGACGTGGCTGAGCGCCATATCCCGAGTCGGGAGGCTGCTTATCAGGGCGTGAGGGAGCAGCTTGCAGTGGTTTTGCGGCAACGGGCCCAAGTGGAGGCAGAGTTGACGGCGGTAGCCGAGCAGGAGAAGGCGTGGAAGGAGATATGCGAGCGATTGCTACATCTGTGCAAGACGCTCCCCTCCCAATAGTTTCCCTTGTATCAATATACTTGTAATTTTCTTTTTTTTTTTTTTTTAATAAGACGTATACATTCTTTATTCTTTTATACGATTCGCCCTGTATTTGATTGAATTAATAAATAAAGATACACGTTTTTTTTTGCAATGTCTTGTATCATTTCTTTGCTTTCTCCCTTCTCTTATTATCAGCATGCTGTCTTGATAAACATGATTGACAGGTAATAGAGTAAGCATTTTGGTTCCTTCGAGATATAGCGATGGCTTAGGCCGCAGGTTCAGATCTGCTGCCTAAGACTTTTCAACTCTATGAGCCGTGAGGGTCTCATAGAGACTTTTCTCCCTATGGATCGAGAGGATCTCGTAGGTGGATTTTCTCCTTAGGAATCGTAAGGATTCCTAAGGGTGGTTTTCTCTCATAAGTCGAAAGGATTTTATGAGAGAATTTCTCCCTCTTACGAGTCGAGAGGGCTCGTAAGCGGTTGTTTCCCTCTTTGTCGAGAATCGACTTCAGAGAGTGAGACCCGTGAATAGTATGCAAGAGACCATTTAGGATTGACTTGTAGGGTCCCATTGCCCTCTTACGAGTCGAGAGGGCTCGTAAGCGGTTGTTTCCCTCTTTGTCGAGGACCGACTTCAGAGAGTGAGACCCGTGAATAGTATGCAAGAGACCATTTAGGATTGACTTGCAGGATCCCATTGTTCAGGAAGCAAGTTTTTGAATCCTTACTGCCCGAGATGTGAGTCAGAGAAGCTCTCGTCACGGAGTGTTTGTATCCGTGAGTTGAGAAGTTTTGCGAGGGATTATTTGTTTCCCAAGCGCCAAGGATTATTTGTGTCCTTGGGGTTTGAAACGAGTCGATGGTTCCTACGGAGGCACTGGTGGCTCTGCGGGTCGACGCGGATCAGGAAGCTCTCGTCAAGGAGTGTTTGTATCCGTGAGTTGAGAAGTTTTGCGAGGGATTATTTGTTTCCCAAGCGCCAAGGATTATTTGTGTCCTTGGGGTTTGAAACGAGTCGAGGGTTCCTACGGAGGCACTGGTGGCTCTGCGGGTCGACGCGGATCAGGAAGCTCTCGTCAAGGAGTGTTTGTATCCGTGAGTCGAGGATTTTCGCGAGGGATTATTTGTTTCCCAAGCGTCAAGGATTATTTGTGTCCTTGGGGTTTGAAACGAGTCGAGGGTTCCTACGGAGGCACTGGTGGCTCTGCGGGTCGACGCGGATCAGGAAGCTCTCGTCAAGGAGTGTTTGTATCCGTGAGTTGAGAAGTTTTCGCGAGGGATTATTTGTGTCCCAAGCGCCAAGGATTATTTGTTTCCTTGGGGTTTGAAACGAGTCGATGGCTCTCACGGAGGCGCTGGGGGCTCTGCGAGTCGACGCGGATCAGAAGGCTCTCGTCAAGGAGTGTTTGTATCCGTGAGTTGAGGATTTTCGCGGGTTTCTTCGGTTGAAATGAACCGTTGAGGTTTGGCTTCGTCGTTTGACGGAATCCGCTGGGGAAGTATGGTTTCTTCTTTATTTGTGCCCTTGGATTGTATACAGGGATCGATGTGATCTTAACTGTAGGGCCGAAGTTTCATCATTTCTTATTTTCGTTTTATTTTATTTCTGCGATGCTTTATCATTTCAGCTTTTATATCGCGAAGGTCGCGATTACCCAATCATTTCGGCTATTTTTCGCGGTGCCCAATCATTTCGGCTATTTATTTTATTTTTACCCGCTGCTTTTTATTGCGAGTTGCCCAATCATTTCGGCTATTTTTTTATGCATATGTTTTTTACTTGCTGCTTTTTTATTGCAAGTCGCCCCATCATTTCGGCTATTTCGTATGCATGTGCGGCCTACTGGCTTTTCGCTGTAAAGCTGAAATTGGACACCGATTTCGGCATCAGCACCGCTACAACTGGGATATTGCCAGAAGCGAATCATCATTTGCCTCTGTCGTTGTCGAACAAAGGAGGCTTAGCGACCAGGGTTAGGGTCCTGTCGGCTAAGGCTTTTGACTTCATGAGCCGTAAGGGTCTCGTGAAGGTATTTCTCCCTACAAGTCGTGGGGATCTTGTAGGTGTATTTTTTTTAGGAATCGTAAGGGTTCCAAAGTGTTTTGTTCCTCCGTAAGTCGTAAGGATCCTACAGAGGGGGTTTTCTTCTTGTAAATCGAGAGGGCTTACAAGGGTTATGCGAACATATCCCCAGTCACGGATGAACCTTGGTTAGGGAAATGTTTATTCGCGCCCGTGGATTGTATACAAGGGTCAATATTGAACCACTTGTAGGGCAACATTGGAAGTTTGTGGGGGTTTGCTTAAGCACAGGTTTAGGCCTCTGTGACTTAAGACTTTCAAATCCTATGAGCCGTGAGGGTCTCATAAGAGAGTTCTCCTTACGAGTCGTGAGGATCTCGCAAGCGTATTTTCTCCTTAGGAATCGTGGGGATTCCTAAGCGTGTTGTTCCCTTGTGAGTCGTAAGGATCTCACGCGGGTGGTTTCTCCTTACAGGGTCGAGAGGACTCTGTAAGGGTTCTTTAACGAAGTTGCGCCCTTTCAGGTTTTCACAAACATTCGCCGGTAGTCCTGCTGTTTTTACTCACGGAGCCCTTTCGGGTTTTCACAAACACCCGGGTTTTCATCCGGGTTTTTTTTTTTTTTTTTTTTTTTTTTTTTTAGATGCAGCGGTAGTAGTTTAAAGACGTTTCAGTCTGATATTAGTTTAAGGACATTTCGGTCCACCTTAGAGAGGGCTGGCTATTGCTTATAAAGCCTGAGCTTAGGAAGATAGCGAGCGGACATAGTTGTCGTCATCTATCATTGACCTAAACTAAGGCTCGTTAAGCGTAGTATTTCTTCAGGAAGCGACCGTTTATTGGCCTGAAAGGCCTTTCACCGTGCATGTCCACGAGTAGATAGGCCCCGCCCTGGTAGACCTTATCAATGATGTACGGTCCTTCATAATTTGGCTCAAATTTTCCCCGCTTGGCGCGATTGGGGATCATGGGCCTTTTGACGACTAGCACGAGTTCGCCGTGGTGGAATGTCCTCGGGCGGCTCAATCTTTCATATGAGCGCGTCATCTTTGCTTTATAAGCTTCCAAATTTTGCTGTGCTAGAAGCCGGATTTCATCAAGGGCGTCAAGCTCTTCAAACCGAAGGTGAGCATTTTCCTCGTCCGTCAACTCGTAATGGACTGCCACTCGTAGAGAGGGTAATTCTATCTCGAGGGGGAGTACTGCTTCCGTCCCAAATATCAACGCGTATGGCGTTGTTTTTGTGGCTGTTTTGAACGTAGTTCGATACGCCCAAAGAGCTTCTTGCAGCCTCTCGTGCCAGTCTTTCTTATTTCGGGATACTGTTTTCTTTATGATCTTCGTCAAGGTCTTGTTGAAGGCCTCAGCCAGACCGTTAGCTCGCGGGTTATAAACTGAGGAATATCTCCAGTCTATATTGTGCTGCTGTGCGAAGCGGCTAATCTTATGACTTCGGTAGGCTGGCCCATTGTCAGAGATGATCCTTCTTGGGGTTCCAAACCGGTATATGACATGCGTTTTGAAGAAATGGAGGATGTTCTCCGTTTTTACTTCCCTCAACGGTACCGCTTCTGCCCATTTGGAGAAGTAATCAGTCGTCGCCAAGATGAAACGATGTCCCTTTGACGATGCTGGTTCGATGGGGCCGACTATGTCAGTTCCCCACATTTCGAATGGCCAACTAGCCACTGTTGGATGCAATGGATTGGGATGCTGATGGATAAAGTCCCCATGAATTTGACATGAATGACATTGCCTCGCATATTCGAGGCAATCCTGCATCATCGTGGGCCAGTAGTAGCCATTCCGCTTTATCTTCAACTTCATCTTAGGGCCTGCTTGGTGGGAACCGCAGAGTCCATCGTGAACTTCTTGGATGACCCTTCTCGCTTCATCAGGTCCTAAGCATCTCAACCACAGAGAATTGAATGACCTCTTGTACAAAGTATCATTGACGAAGGCGAAAGACAGAGCTCGTTTCGTGAGCTGATGTCTTGTGGACGCTTCTTCAGGTACTCGTTGGCACTTGAAGTAATCTATGAAAACTTCTCTCCAATCTTCGGTCTTCCCATGGTCTTTTATTTGTAGGGTCGTCTCCTCGTTCGCTCCTTTTTCTTCAGACGATTCTGGAGATACTTCTGCTGGGGCAAGCACTCGACGGCTTTGTACCACGATTCTAACGTCGTCGAGGTTCTCGTCAGCCAGTTCTTTAGCAAGTTTGGCTAGTGCGTCCGCTTTGCTGTTTTCCGCTCGCGGTATGCTCTCCAAAGTGTAGGAGGGAATTTGGGTTAGCAGTTGTTGCACTTTTTCACCGTATTTCACCAACTCTGGTTTGCACGTTTGGTAGTCGCCGTTCACTTGACTGACGACCAGTTGGGAGTCCCCGTATATGAGGAGGCTCTCAATTCCCATATCGATGGCGATCTCGAGGCCTGCTATCAAAGCTTCATATTCAGCTTCATTATTCGTTCTCGGCTCCGTTAGGGAGAAGGCGAAGCGCATTATTCCTCCTTGGGGAGTCACAAAGATGAGTCCCACCCCTGATTTGATCGTTGGCATACTTTGTTTGTGCTTTTTCATAGAGGACGCTCCATCAAAGTAAAGCTCCCAACGGGTATCACCACTGTTGATTGCATCAAACGCGTGTCTGTCTGGCAAATCGCAATTTAAAGGAGAGTCGGCAGGTATGGGATGCTCAGCAAGGAAGTCAGCGATGGCCTGGCCTTTTACTGCCTTGAGAGGTTGATATGTTATCGAAAATTCCATCAAGAGCAGGGCCCATTTAGCGAGTCGTCCTGTCAATATGGCTTTTGACATTAGATATTTGAGAGGATCCACTTTTGAAATCAGACGGACCTCGTGGGCCAACGCGTAGTGCCTAAGCTTTGTTATTGCGAAGATCAATGCCAAGCAGTGTTTTTCAATGGGAGAATAGTTGCTTTCTGCCCCCAGCAGCACTCGACTTAAGTAGTAGAGCGCCCTTTCTTTCCCTTGATCGTTCTCTTGTGCCCATAATGCGCCTAAGGAACCTTCGAGGGCGGTCGTATAAAGAATAAGAGGCTTCCCTTTAACCGGAGCAGCCAACACCGGCGGGTTCTGCAGGTATTGCTTGATCTCATCCAGTGCGCCTTGGCATTTTTGATCCCAAACGAATGGGGTTCCCTTCTTCATCAGGTGACTATAAGGGCGGCACTTTCCTGAAAGATTAGCTATAAATCGCCTTATATACGCGAGCTTCCCTTGGAGAGACCGCAGCTGTTTGAGAGTCCTCGGCGGGGGCATTTCCATAATCGCTTTAATCTTCGACGGATCTATTTCAATACCCCGGTGTCGAACGACGAATCCTAGGAATTTGCCCGAGGAAACCCCGAACGCACATTTAAGAGGATTCATTTTCAGGTTGTACTGCCGAAGGCGTTGAAATACAGTCTTCAGATGCTTGAGATGTTCCTCGTATGATTTGCTTTTAACCACGAGATCGTCGATATAGCATTCAACGATTTCGTGTATAAGGTCGTCGAAGATTTTTGTCATGGCCCTCTGATAAGTAGCACCGGCGTTCTTTAAACCGAAGGGCATCACCTCGTAACAGAATATTCCCAAAGGAGTCCGGAAAGCCGTATGCTTCTGGTCTTCTGGATGCATTTTTATTTGATTATACCCCGATGAGCCGTCCATGAAGGAGAAAACCTCATGGGTGGATGTGTTGTCTATCATCAGTTCGGTGACTGGCACTGGGAAATCATCTTTTGGGCAGGCTTTATTAAGATCCCGAAAGTCTACGCATATGCGCACTGTCCCATTTTTCTTCATTACTGGGACGATGTTGGCAATCCATTCAGGGTACTGAACTTCCTGAATGAAGCCAGAGTCGATTAACTTTTTGACTTCGGTGTTTATGCTCATCTCAAGCTCGAGTCGCATTCTTCTCGGCGCCTGTTTGATCGGCTTGACGTCTGGGGATATTGCTAGTCTATGTACAGCAACTTCTGGATCTAGTCCCGGCATCTCGGAATAGTTCCATGCGAAGCAATCTTTATGCTGCACAAGGACGTCTTTTAACGTAGCCACCCTCTCTTCAGACAGCAGCTCGCTGACGAATGTCGGTCGCGGATCATTTTCCGTCCCCAACTCAATTTTCTTGAGATTATCTGCAGTGGTGTGGATTCCATCCTCCAGTTCTTTCGGAGCTGGGGGAAATTCTGAGATCACCTCATCGCTGCCGCTTTCAAAGCACCAAGGGAGGTTGTTCATATCGTCGGACCCTTCTTTTAATATTGTTATCACATGACAGGTGTGACTTTTCTGCCCACTCTGATGTGGAACTGGTTTTTCTTTTGCGGTTTCGGGCTCGTGCTTCTGTGGTGGTGCTACTCTCCAGTTATCAGACAACGCGAACTTGCCAAGCTGATATTGATCTTCGACCCAATTCTTGAAGGTGAAGCAATCTTCGAGCGGATGCCCTATTACTCGATGGTAAAAGCAATACTTTGGGTTGGAGACTTCGCCTGCTTGCTCAGGGTGTTTAGACTCTGGCAGAGTAAGCATTCGATGTTTCAGAGCAAGCTCAAGTATTTTCCTTGTTTTGTTCTGAGGAAATGAGTATGCTCGACCCATTTTCTTCATGATGGCTTGGTCAACAACGCTCGACTCTCGGATGCGTGGCTTCTTAGCTTTGCTTTGTGGTTGTCGAGCGCTTCTCTTGCCTTTCAACTTATTTCTGCCTTCGAGTCGAACCTTCTTCATAGCAGGTTGACAAGGGGCGGCGTTTTCGTCTTTCATCGCCCGCTGAAGGAGGCGCCGTGTCTTGGCCTTCTCATAGATTGCCATTTCACGATCATGATCATCTCGGGCTTCTCGACTGGCATCCCTTGTAGGTTTGCTCATTTGGCCTTCAGACGATGGGTTAGGAGGTCTCGCATCGGGAACTTTTACTGATTCAGGATTAGCGTCTTCCCAGTGAGCGTCTGCTTCTTCATCAAAGTCATACATGACATAACAGCTGTTTATTAGCTCACGTTTCTTTGAGCGAATATACCCGAGTCCTTTCGTCTCTGTTCTCCCGTTAGGCAGTTTGCACTGAGTCCCGGGAACGTTCCAGACCTTGTCATAGAATTTGGCTTTTCTAGCGGTCTGTGTGAAGGACATCCCTTGGCGTTTCAGCAGTTTCCTTAAACCTTGGGTGTAATATCTGGGAAGACGGATAGGTTGGATCCTGTCGAGCGTGGGATCCGCGCCGTGCCAAATTTCTTTTTCCACCTTGTTTTCTTCAGAACGGTAGAATAGGATTGCTTTCTCGCCTTTTCGTCCAGGAGGGATATAGAATGTCTGCAATTCTTCTACGCTGTTGGTGTCAAGTGCATCCAGTTCTTTGTAATGCTCAAGCGGCACCATGGTTATCTGTAGACTTCGCTCTTCATCGGCATAAGCCCGTATCGAAGGCCGAGCAGGGAATACAGCATGAACTTCATCCTCTGAGTCACTACCGAAGATCAATGAAGGAACAGATGGTCCTGGCCTGGTGGACCGGGACGGACCTGAATAAATTATATCCTCCTCCTCCTCAGTGTCACTGCCGAAGATAGGGATGGTTGCGTTAGTTTTGTTCTCCGGTTTGTGACACCTTTCCGTGTCTTCGAAATTCGGTAAGAAGTATTTGGCATCTTCATACTTGCGAACTTCGTTCACGGAAAACGGATTCAACTCTCCTGCCACTGTGTACTCGAGGCCGTCCCTAGAATACTTCATGCACTGATGCTGTGTAGAAGGGATGATGTTGTATTCGTGTAGCCATGGTCGGCCGAGCAGAGCATTGTAGCACGTCTTGGCGTCTATAACATGGAACTTGATGTCTGTGACGAGCACCCCGAAGCGTAGCGTCAATATCACAGATCCAAGAGTCTTTGAGGATTGAGAGTCGAAACCGGAGATGGTGATTTTGTCCCGGGCGAGGTGTTGGACACTCATGCAAATCTCCTTTAACACTCGCACATTGAGTAAATTGACAGACGATCCGTTATCGACCAAGATTTTTCCTATCTTTATGTCATGGCAGTATCCTGAAACATAAAGTGGGCGATTGTGCTCACACGTTCCGAGGAGAAGGTCTTCATCACCAAAAGCAATGTCGGCTGTGTGCACCTCTTCCAATTCATCCTTCATCTTTTGTTCGGCTAGGAAAGCCTGGAACTGGTCCGGATCTTGTAGGGCCTTAATCAAAGAATCCCTCGCTTCTTTCGATAGCAATAGGGCATCGAGAATGCTGAGTTGTGAGGGTAGCTTTCTCAGATGCGCCAAGACATTGTAATCTACTTTATTCCTTTTTGGGGGATTCTTGGCGGTTAACTCTTCCGCAACTTGGTCATCCAAAGCGATGTCTTCAGAGACCTTCTCTTTCCCTTTGTTTTTCTTATTCAAGGGTCCGAGGTTCTTTTCGGGTAATGTTCGATTGCGCAGCTGTATATTCTCGCAGGCCTTCAGTTCTTTTTCTTTTCCTGAAGTGGATTCTTCGAAGAGGGGGCCAAGCTCTAGCTCTTCATCGGAGTCGCTCCCAAATGTAGGCACTTGTGACCCGGTAGTGTTAACCATGTGACAATTGCCGGCAGCTCTTTCAAGTTCTTTAGTCGTATTTCTTTGCTCTCGGCGAATTTTACGTTTTTTCCCGTTTAAATCGTTGTCGATTAGCGACGTATCCTTGCCACCATCCATTGAAAGCTTTGCAATCTTGGGTGGAATGTGAGACCTTCTGATGGTATAAGCAATAAGAGGGATGCATTTCTACCGCGCCAGTAACTTTTTCTTCAGAGGGTGGTAGCTTCATGCCCATCGATATGGCCTTAGCAAATTTCTTTTTTATCTTGAATTGGCTTTTGTCAGCGGTGGAGGCATTTTGCTCCAGCGGGATCACCTCAGCTCTTTCCTCAAGTCGCTGACGCTTGGCCCTTTCGAATATAGCCGTCTCGCGTTCTCGATCAGCCTTGCTTTTCAACCGAGCTTCATTAAGAAATGCGCTAATCATTTCAACCGGTAACCCTAGGGTTCCTGATTCGGCATTTGCCCCCAGCGTTTCAGTGCCAGAAGTTCCTTCATCGTTCGTGGTCGAATGGGAGATCATATGACAGCTTGCCACATATTCGTCAGATTCATCCGATGAACTTTCTCCTTCATCTTCTTTTTGGAAGACGTGATCAAGGAAATCTTGGAGCGTAATGGGAGTTCGCGCCTTTTGGTTATATTCATCCAGCGCGTCGATTTGCTTTTGTAAGTCCGTGCGCTTGTCACCAGGTTTCACGGGCTTTTTAGATTTCTTCTTCTTCTTTTTCGAAGATTTTGACGGTTGGCTATGAATGTTTGAACTACCCTCATTGGTCTTCGGAGTTGGACGTGGCTTCAACATCCCCTCAATAACCTGCGGTTCCAAGGGGTTCTTCCACTTGACCGCTGGACAGGTCTGAAGATCATTTAGCATTCTCCTCGTTTTGGCTGATAATACAACCTCCCAGGGAGTTTCTTCAATAACGGAGCATGTTGCCCCCGGCGTATTCGTCCCCTTAGAGGTGTGGGGCTGCGGAGGATTCACCTTCCATTTGTCGGATAGCGCAAATTTGCCCTGACGGTACTGGTTCTCAAGCCAATTCTTGAAAACGTAGCAATCCTCAATTGGATGGCCTAGCACTCGATGATAAGGGCAGTAATTGGGCTCGTTGACGTCACTCGGTTGTGACGGACGTTTTGGGTCTGGCAGATTTATGAGCCTATTGCGCAATGCCAGCTCGAATAGCCTTCTTGTTTTATCACGGGGGAAGGAGTAAGCACGTCCCATCCTGTCCTCAAGGGGTACGTATGGGCGTGTATTGTTTGGACGAGCAGCCGGCTTCGAGTCGCTCGGCTGTTGTTGGGCATTGGCGACGATGATCGCTTTTCCCTTTCCTTTATCGTTTCGGGGGTCCGGCTTCGGGAGAGGGGGTTTATGGCCCATCTGGTCCATCTGCGCTAATTTGTCGATCAAAGCCTGAAAGGAAGTCGGCTTGAAGAACATCATGAACTGCGAGATGGTTGCCTGTGGATCAAGCGTTCCAACAAACATCCCCACCGCTGGCGCTTCTTCTATGCGTTGTTCACACTTAGACCATAGATTACGCCACCGTATAGCGTATTGAACCCACGTCTCGCCAGGCTTTACCCTGGCGTTAATCAGCGCCGTCATCGGAGTACGCTCGCTGGCGCTTGCAAAACGTTGGGTGAAGAGCAGCTCCATCTCCGCAAAGGTTTTAATAGAGTCGTTGGGGAGCTCGGAATACCACTCGAAAGCCGTGTCTGATAAGCTTCCAACGAATTGGCGCAGCAAGAGTTTGTCGTCGCCTCCAGTGTTACCACACAGCGCCCTGAACTGGGCAACATGTTGATGGGGGTTGCCGGTCCCCTTGTAGACATGAAATTTAGGAATCGTGTAACCTGGCGGGTACTTGATTTGGTCGTACCATCCCGGATATGGGCGCCCCGTTTTCACGATCTGACCGGCTGCTTCAACCGCCTGATGCACTCGTATTTGTTGAGCAATATATTCATCCAAATCAGCTTTTGATATGGTATCCTCTTTAGCTGCGAACAGAGCCGGTGGAGGATTCGATGTCTCTCCCCTATCATCTTCAAGAATGATTGGGGGATCTCCAGCAGGTGGATCTGGTTGAATCATCATACCCACCACATCCTGGAACAGGAGGGCCATTTTCTTTATGTTGGCCGCCTGTTCTGCAGCCTCTTTGTCTCTTTTTTCCAGTATTCGGCGGAGGAACTCAGCGTCGGTCTCCTCCTCTTGGCGTTCATCTAAGGACGTCTCAGGATTCTCTTTTGGCCCCGTGAGTGCAGCCATTGTAGTCATCATCTCCTGGAGCTTTTGTTGCTGCTCCTGAGACCTGGTCACTGACCGGGTAAGCGGTCGGTGACCCGTAGAAGTACGACTTTCTTCTTTTCCTGAAGCCATATAGATCGTATGAACTGTTATGCCCCCTGACTTGGGGCGTTTAGGTTCACCATTGTTAACTCTTGCTGCTGTTGCGGGAGCTTTCTCCGGCCTCCTTCTTTTGTAGACCTTTGAGGTTGAAGGAGCCGTTGAAGCGGGCATTCTAGCATTTGTTGCCCCCTGCTGTTTAATGGGGCAGTTCTTGTTACTCTCCACCTTCGCCTTCTTCTGGTGACGCAAGTGGTCCGGATCGATCACAGAGTTTTGAACCCTGCGCCATACTTTATAAACTTTTGATGACAGCCGTTGAGGGGGCTGTTCCTGTTTCGTCTCCGGAGCTTTTTCCATGGGTGGAGGAGACCTTTTCAATGTAGCAACTGGGGAGTTCTTTCTCACCTTCCTCAGCAATTCAAAGCTGTTCCCAGTTGGAACAGCAGCGTTGATCTCCGCCACTGGAGCAGGCGGGGTTAGCCCTGAAGGGGAGTTGCCTCCTGCTTTCCTTATTCGCTGCCAATGGCGACGTCGCGCACGACGAGCCATTGGGACTGGCTCAGATATCGGGACAGTTTCTTGTTGCCCCTTGTTTGGGAGTGGGGCAACTGCCGGTGCCAGCCTATCAAAGACTGATGCTTTTTGATCAGCTGAAGGAGGAGTAGGAACCGTCAATCTTGTGAAGACTGACTTTCTGATAGGAGAAGCCGCTTCAACGACTTCCGAAGCTGTGGCCGTTGCCCTCTTTGGGACAGCCACTTTATGATCCTGACTTAGCCTGGTGAAAACAGAGGCTGTCAGCTTAGTAGCGGGCGACCCGTTGACAGGGGTCGTAGTAGCAGCGAGCCGGTCGAATACCGACTTCTTGTTCGCTTCTGGTGCGGATATCGGCATGGAGAAGCTTGCAGGTGGGACCATGGTCCCGAAAAATAAACCGGTGGTGGCCTGAGTCACCTGGTCTACCGGCAGAGTCAGGAAGGAAGCCGCCTGGGGCCCATATGCTACACCTCGCGGTGAGGTGGAACGTCCGCTGCAATGGCATTTCGAGCAGTTGGTGGCCATTGAATCTTGAGTTCTGCGCCAGACAAAAGACCAAATCTTAGCAACTTGAAATTCGAGGACAACCATTTAACAAACCGCGATTGGTTCACGAAGACGACACACGAAGTGTGGAGTGGAAAGAGGAAAAGGTCCCACCGGGCGTGCCAGAATCTGTTCCCCTCCGAACGGCGGCCTGCGACGTTGGGACGTCACGTGCCTGAGGTTCGGGGCAGATGCTATTTGGTTTTATCCGTCTATCTCTCCGAAGATGCCAAGTTGATTTATGGCACCGAGTATCGGAGGTTTAGACGGATGCGGCCGATGTAGCAGACTTTGTCAGATTCCCCCTCAGGGTGAGGGGTTTTTGATTGTGGGGACGCTCTTCCCTGCAGGCGCAAGCCCCTGCAGTTAATTACGCTATCGCGTTGCGATAACAACTTTCTCCTTCTCCAGAATTTCTCTTCGTGTCGTGTATGTTTATTTTGTTTGTGGTTGCCCGTGGATTGTATACGGAGACTTAGTGATGTCGTCGCCCGTAGGACGTGGATTAGTCCAAATCCGTGTTTGCTTAGATTTGAGTTTGGTGTTTTTTTTTAGTTTAAGGATGCCTTGGTCGCGTTGCGACTAAGGTCAACTTAAACGTTCGTCAAGGATACGTTAGTCCTGTTTTGGACTAAGATCGACTTGACGTAATGATTGATTTAATTATCCGGCCGTCGGGACTCGTCACCTCTCTGACGTCGTTGAGGGATTACAACGACAGGCGTCTGAGGAGTTCAGAGATGTACCCTTGAACCAAAGTTGATTTGGGATTTTATTGTTTATTTAAATGTCTAAGGACACGTTAACCGTATTTAAGGCTAAGATCAACTTAGACGGGACCGTTTAGATCCGACAAAAGAGCATTTGGGCTCTATTGTGCCAATTTAAAGACGTGGCGGTCCATTGCCAGTTTTAGGGACGTGGTGGTCCATTAATAGTTTAGGGACGTTTCGGTCCGTCGCCAGTTTAGGGACGTAGCGGTCCATTATTAGTTTAGGGACGT
The DNA here is from genome assembly GCA_030015575.1 of Agapanthus africanus. Classification (NCBI taxonomy): domain Eukaryota; kingdom Viridiplantae; phylum Streptophyta; class Magnoliopsida; order Asparagales; family Amaryllidaceae; genus Agapanthus; species Agapanthus africanus. The sequence continues at coordinate 18,423,814 of CM057344.1, forward strand.
TTCGGTCCGTCATTAGTTTAGGGACGTTTCGGTCCGTCGCCAGTTTAGGGACGTAGTGGTCCATTATTAGTTTAGGGACGTTTCGGTCCGTCATTAGTTTAGGGACATTTCGGTCCGATATTAGTTTAAGGACGTTTCGGTCCGATATTAGTTTAAGGACGTTTCGGTCCGATGTTAGATGAGTGGTCGTTGGGACTCGTCGCCTCTTTGACGTCGTTGAGGAATTACAACGACTGATGTCAAAGGAGTTCGGAGATGTACCCTCGAACCGGTCGTGACTTAATTTGTGAGAGGCATTTAATTTAAGGACTTACAGCCAGGATTGGGTTAAGTCCAAATTTTATTTTAGGCTTTACCTGATTAGAAGAATCAATCTAAACAGGGCTTTGCCCCTTTCATTATTTTTCAAGTCTGATTTGGGCCAGGCCCTTTTAATTAATGAGTTACAAGAACTCATGAATTCTCCAAACAGGGCCTTGCCCTTTTATTATTTATTTTTTCTGCAATTGGGCTAGGCCCTGTTAAATAATGAGTTTCAGAAACTCAAGAGGTTTTTACAAACAGGGCTTTGCCCTTTTATTGTTCTGTAACTTAGTTTGGGCCAGGCCCATCAGAAACTCAGGAATTTTTCCAAACAGGGCCTTGCCCTTTTATTATTTCAATTTAATTTGGGCCGGGCCCAAAACAAGGGATTGGAGAAATCCTAGAAATTTTCAGATTGATGAACACAAGTGCATGGCACTTTTGATTTGAATTTGGATCAAAGGAAAACAAGTTCTTGTTTTTTCCTGATCACACAGAACCGAGGGTTCATATTAAGTGCAAGGCACTATTTATTATTATTATTTTTTTTAGAACCAAGGGTTCATATCAAGTGCAAGGCACTATTTATTTTCTTTTATTTATATTTTTTTTTCTTTAGAACCAGGGGTTCCTATCAAGTGCAAGGCACTATTTATTTTCTTATTTTCTGTTCTTCAGAAATTTTACCTTCTTTTTTCTTGGTTCTTGATTAATCTTCAAGAGCTCTCTTTTTTTTTTTAGAAGCTTTTTTTTTTCTCTCTCGATGATGATTGATTCTCTCCTCTCTTTGAATGAGGTCTGGGGTCTTATTTATAGTGCCCACCAATTTGTTGGATTTGTTAACAAAATCTTTCCTGAATTATTTTGGGAATTTTCCCACCATTGGATCAGAGATCCAAGGGTCCTTGTTTTACAGGAGAATAGAAAAGATCCACTTAAATTTTCATTCAGTTGCTGCGCAACTCACCAGCGCGTGACACGTGTCGCGCATCCGTGCGCTTGCGCAGTTGCGATTGCGCAACTGCGCAGACACGTGTCGCGCATCCGAGCGCTTGCGCAGCTGCGACTGCGCAACGGCGCAGACACGTGTCGCGCATCCGAGCGCTTGCGCAGCTGCGACTGCGCAACTGCGCAGACACGTGTCGCGCATCTGTGCGCTTGCGCAGACACGTGTCGCACATCGGTGAGTTTGCGCAGCTGCGATTGCGCAACTGCGCAGACACGTGTCACGCATCCGTGCGCTTGCGCAGACACGTGTCGCGCATCCGTGCGCTTGCGCAGTTGCGATTGCGCAACTGCGCAGACACGTGTCGTGCATCCGTGCGCTTGCGCAGACACGTGTCGCGCTGTCATGCATTTGCGCAGTTAAGTCTTTAATTACGTTTTCTGAAGAGCCTTGCTCTGATGGGACGCACCGTCTCGGGCATTACGCTGCCGAATTGGCTTCTGCCACGTGGCAAATTGCGCACTGCGCACGGAAACCGAAGCGTTGCTTCAAATTTTGAATTTTCAAAATTCAGTAGAGCCTTGCTCTGATTGGGGGAAACAACTTCTCCCCCAGGTTTCATCAGAAAAAGAAGCCAGGTCTCGACGGGCCACAAGCGACCTAGAGATCATCCAAACACTCGTCTCGTAACAACGGACATGACTTCAAACAAAGCAGAGCAGCGGCAGCTCCAAGTTCCATGGCTCGGTGGTATACATATCGCCAACAGTCAAGCCTCCATCCCGCGAAATGCGGATACAATCAGTACAAACTTCCTGGTCACGTGGAACGCGGATAACGTCACTCTTTGACCCCGTGGAAAACGTCCAGAGCGGATCCTGGTCCTCGCAGAGCATGGCAGTGAACCCGTGCGAAGTATCCAGAGCGGAGCCTAGTCCTCGCCTAACGCGGCAGTGAACCCGTGTGAAGCATCTAGTGCAAACTTCCTGGTCACGTGGAACGCGGATAACATCACTCTTTGACCCCGAGGAAAACGTCCAGAGCGGATCCTGGTCCTCGCAGAGCATGGCAGTGAACCCGTGCGAAGCATCCAGAGCGGAGCCTAGTCCTCGCCTAACGCGGCAGTGAACCCGTGTGAAGCATCTAGTGCAAACTTCCTGGTTACGTAGAAAGCGGATAACGTCACTCTTTGACCCCGTGGAAAACGTCCAGAGCGGATCCTGGTCCTCGCAGAGCATGGCAGTGAACCCGTACGAAGCATCCAGAGCGGAGCCTAGTCCTCGCCTAACGCGGCAGTGAACCCGTGTGAAGCATCTAGTGCAAACTTTCTGGTCACGTGGAACGCGGATAACGTCACTCTTTGACCCCGCGGAAAACGTCCAGAGCGGATCCTGGTCCTCGCAGAGCATGGCAGTGAACCCGTGCGAAGCATCCAGAGCGGAGCCTAGTCCTCGCCTAACGCGGTAGTGAACCCGTGTGAAGCATCTAGTGCAAACTTCCTGGTCACGTGGAACGCGGATAACGTCACTCTTTGACCCCGTGGAAAACGTCCAGAGCGGATCCTGGTCCTCGCAGAGCATGGCAGTGAACCCGTGCGAAGCATCCAGAGCGGAGCCTAGTCCTCGCCTAACACGGCAGTGAACCCGTGTGAAGCATCTAGTGCAAACTTCCTGGTCACGTGGAACGCGGATAACGTCACTCTTTGACCCCGTGGAAAACATCCAGAGCGGATCCTGGTCCTCGCAGAGCATGGCAGTGAACCCGTGCGAAGCATCCAGAGCGGAGCCTAGTCCTCGCCTAACGCGGCAGTGAACCCGTGTGAAGCATCTAGTGCAAACTTCCTGGTCACGTGGAACGCGGATAACGTCACTCTTTGACCCCGTGGAAAACGTCCAGAGCGGATCCTGGTCCTCGCAGAGCATGGCAGTGAACCCGTGCGAAGCATCCAGAGCGGAGCCTAGTCCTCGCCTAACGCGGCAGTGAACCCGTGTGAAGCATCTAGTGCAAACTTCCTGGTCACGTGGAACGCGGATAACGTCACTCTTTGACCCCGTGGAAAACGTCCAGAGTGGATCCTGGTCCTCGCAGAGCATGGCAGTGAACCCGTGCAAAGCATCCAGAGCGGAGCCTAGTCCTCGCCTAACGCGGCAGTGAACCCGTGTGAAGCATCTAGTGCAAACTTCCTGGTTACGTGGAAAGCGGATAACATCACTCTTTGACCCCATGGAAAACGTCCAGAGCGGAGCCTAGTCCTCGCCTAACGCGGCAGTGAACCCGTGTGAAGCATCTAGTGCAAACTTCCTGGTTACGTGGAACGCGGATAACGTCACTCTTTGACCCCGTGGAAAACGTCCAGAGCGGAGCCTGGTCCTCGCCAAGCACGGCAGTGAACCCGTGTGAAGCATCCAGAGCAAACACCGGACTGTGGAGTCCTTAAAATCCACGGACTATGACGTCCTTAACCTCGACCGTGATGTCTTAAAACTAACGATCAACCCCCCCGATTCCCTACGGATTTCGCCTTAGTTTAAGGGTACATCTCTTCACTCCTTTGATACCTGGCGTTGTAATTCCTCAACGTCTTCAAAGAGGTGGCGGGTCCCTGCAACCAAACACCGGACTGTGGAGTCCCTAAATCCACGGACTATGAGGTCCTTAACCTTGACCGTGATGTCTTAAAACTAACATCGGACTGTGGAGTCCTTAAATCCACGGACTATGAGGTCCTTAACCTTGACCGCGACGTCTTTAAACTACGATACCTTGAGAGATCCCTAACTCCGTGAAACACGGAAAAAGGTGATCACACCCGGCACTTGCAGGCCCTCACGACCTGTAAGGAAGGAAAACTCTCTTGTGAGATCCTTACGACTCTCAAGGGAAAACCCGCTTAAGGATCCTCACGATCTTTAAGAAGAACTCACACCTATGGGATCCTCTCGACCTATAGGGAGAAAGACTCCTTATGAGACCCTCGTGGCTCATAAGATGCAAAGGCCTCAGGAAACAGATCCTAACCCTGAATCCTAAGCCACGGCCGTCCTGCAAGAAGATTAAGATAGAATATCCGCAGAATGCATTCAATGAAAAGGGGACACATCACTGAGAGGAAAATTGTATCTTTTATTCATAAACCAAAATGGATACAAAATACAATTCAAAACAAAAAAAAGAGATACTCTCATCCATGAGTATGCACAAAAAAGAAAAAAAAATAATACAAGTCCTCAAGCCGGCGGGCGGTGCAATAATTTTACCAGCTCATCATTTTGTTGTTGAGCTACGGCTTCGTGACGCAGGATCTCCATAAGACGCGCCTCCGCCTGAGCTTGCTGGGCCTGATATGAAGCGAGCCGGGCTTCAAGCTCTTTTTCAGTAGCCTTATGAGCCTCAACCCTCTCGCGAGTAAACGTGGCGGCTTTATCAAGAGCCACCACCTCTTTGATGGACTCCTGTAGCACCCGCCACAGTTCATACGCTTTATTGGCCCTGGCTGTGAGATTGGCTTGAAGCTCGCCCAGCGCCTTAGAGGCTAGCTCCCTCTCCGAGAATTTGCGGCCAAGCCTCTTTTCACATGACGTCATGTTTGCCGCATATCGTGCTATCAGACCTCGCAACTCCGCTTTTGCAGCCATGGCTTCTGAGGAAAGGCGAGAACATTCAAGAGCATACAAACAAGCCTCCACCTTCCTGCAAAACTCCACCCAGACCCGCGCCACCTCCTCGCTATGATAGGTGGCGAGAAAAGGAAGAGAGCCGTTGGCTTCAGCGGCAAATGCTTCGGCCGTGGTCGTACTACCAGCACGGAGTTCCTCGATGAAAGAAGATAGGGAGACAAGGCTCAATTGGGCCAATCGCTCTGAAGCCCGCAAGGCATAGGGGCCGGACGGCATCACAATGCGCGATTCCAGAGCCATGGAAACTGGCAGGGCTGTTCAAGTTTGGCAAATGTTAGTAAAACTCTTAAACGCGGAACGAATGAGATTATAATAAAAATGTCACTCACCGATAGTCATGCAAGTAGGAGCCGAAGGTTCCCCTGGCCCTTCGACGACCTCGACCTCATCGTCGGCTTCCAAAACTATAAGAGACATCAATGTCATTTCGCAAAATAGTAACAATGCTATGGTAAAAAAAAAAAAATGGCGAATGACACCAACCTTGCCCAGACGAGAGGACAATGCATTGAGGGGAGATCGCCTGCGGAGCTGCCATCTCCAATAAACGCTGAAATGACTGTCGGGGCGATAGATCCGCGATCGTGGCCGCCAAACCGCGCAATTCTGGGAAAAGATAAAAGGATTCAGACTATGAAGGGGTTGCTAAATTAAAACACAGAGGAATACCTTCAACAGTCCTCCCATTCTGAGCCGGGGGGATAGCAGCTTCAACGTTCTCCGTCATGACCTCAGGCTCCAACAAAGGGAGAGTAATCCCGACTACCTCGCTCCCAGCCTTCGGGCCGCTCGCAGTAGGAGTCATTGGGGCGTCGGCCTCCAAAGGAGCCTCCTCCAAAGGGGCAAGCACGCCCTGGCCAAGAACCGCCGTTGGAAATTCCACCATGAGAGGAGCAGCCTCGTCAGCCCCCTCCACATCCAGCAAGGCTTCATTGGGAGTTTCGGCGGGCTTTAGCTTTAATAGGCCCGTAGGAAGCTCCCCCAGCGTCGAAGATTCTGCATGATCTAAATAAGAATAATGATGTATATGCACAGGCATAAATAGTCGGAGAGACTACAAAGGAAGCACAACGTACCTATACGCAAAGAAGCCCTCAATATGGCTTCTTCAAGCCGCTGCTCCTTCTCAAGGAGGTGGGCTCGCCGGGGTTCAAGCGTAGACTCATGACCGCCAGTCCACAAAGAGAGTGCATCAGCCGCGTCTTCTGAAGCGGCCTGATTCAAAGCCCTTTCCCCCCATTCCTCCAAAGGGCCGATAAATCGCCGCCGAATCCACGAAGGGTCTTCGTAAAAAATTACAGCGGGATAAGACTTCTTCGGAACCTTGGCATTATGGGACGGGTCTTTCGAACGCCGTAAGGCCTCAGCCAGTTGTGCAGCCTCCTCGTCAGCCGAACTCGGGAAGAGAAGCCCCGTGTCTGACCCTTGCAAGGCCAAGGGTTCGTCTTCAACGACAGGCTCAGATTCCACCACAGAATCAAGCGGGGGAGTAGCCACTTTCCTCCGTCGTTTAGACCCAGAGCCGGCCGCTGAAGATGACCGCTTCCTCCCTCGCGAAGCCTTAGGGCGGCGCTGACCCACATCGCCTTCGGCACTCTCGTCCCTGTTACTTTCGCTCGGTGCCACAACCGAGGACGACGTCGCCAGTATCGACGCCCCGGGGGACGGTCCCGCCGCCGGCAGAGGTGCTACTACTGGAGCCCGTCTACCCCGCGATCGGGAACCCAAGGGCATACCAGCTGTTGGAGTAAGGTCCACCCCTGACTCCCCTGGAATGAGGGCGGCGCTAATCTCCCTCAAAGGGAAGCGGACTGGAACCCTCGGTCGCAGCTTAGCTCCCGAAACCTGAGGAGGGGAGTCGTGACCAAGGAGAACCCTTCTTTCTTCAGCAATAATTGGGGCGATTCGATGAAGATACCAGCCCGTAAATGCACCTACGCATCGGGGCATATACTCGGCTGCAGGGACCATGAAATGAGAGCCGGTGTTCAACCGCATGAAATGATGGGCGGCATCGCGAACAGCGTCGAGCGAAGGGATCGGGGCGACTATAAAAGCCTCAAAAGGAACGCCTTGGTCGTATCCAAGCTGCCGGGCAAATCGGTGCGGATTGTACCGCATAAAAAGAGCTGCACTATCCTGGCGAAACACCAAGTAGCCTGGTCTAATCGAATACAAATGTATGGCCTCTCGGGGCTTCAGAGAAGGCGCGTCGTTCTTTGACTGGTCCCAAAGTTGCTGGACGGGACCCGAAGGAGTAGAAAGAACCCGATCATTAAAAACCAACCCGCCGGCAGTAGCGTGAGGGGAAATCAGCACCCGAATAGCCCCAAATTGAGTTGGATCGGCAGCAGAAGCACCCACCAGTCGCATGAGTCGCGGGAAGGTATAGGCGTCGTAAAAAGCGGGCCTCTGATGCATAGCAAAAGACCCCAGCACATGCATTTCGATCCACGACGTGAAATAATGAAGCGAAAAGTTCACTACGTCCACGCCAGGCGTAGAAGTATTAGCTGCGGTGCCTAATCCGTTATAGAGGTGCGCCAAGGCCGGGATGCCGATAGCCAACCTCGTCCCTTCAGCAATACGATGAGCTGGGTAGATGACCGAGGCTCTCATGAAGCGGCGATGCATGGGGATAACGAACCAACTCAGCCAGACGCTAACAAACCCCACAAAGAACGTCTCCTCGTCCATGCCTGGGGCAGCAATGGATTCAAAAGAGATCGGCGATATAATAGGGATGTAATACTGAGGTAGATCTGATTCGTTGGTCGGCAACCTCTTCGGGCCAAACCCAAAAGGGTCCCCGATATTGGCAAACTTCGGGGCTGTCTTCGATAAGGCGTCCTCACGAAGGAAACGAGCAACGAAGCTCTTGAAAGTAACGCCCTGCTCTTCGGACTCGGTGAACAATCGGTCGAAGATGCCTAGGGCCTTAATTAAACTGGGGCGCTTGTGGCGAATAGCATTCTCAGCAGACAGGCCGTCAACTGGGGCGGACTCGGGCTCAAAAACGTACTCGTCAGGAGGCAACAACTCCTCGTACAGACTACCCCTTATCGGCAGCCCCGAGATATCATAGAATTCGGCCAGAGAAATCGAAACCTCTCGATCTCCCAGAATGAAGGTATTAGTGGGAAGATTCCACTGGTTCAAAAACGCCTTGACCCACCAGGCATGCGGGGACTTGTAATGGAATAGCGACGCGTATACGGCCTGATAAAGCCCGACTTTCTGCAATCGCGCCCGATGGGCAGAAAGAATGTAGCGAGCCCAGAGAAGGTAGCCCGTAGGATGCCTGGGAGTGAGCCCTATCTTATAAATCTGCCCCCACGGGTGGGCCTCACCCTGGCAGATGCGCCGTCCCAAGATGTCTATAGCCGGGATCGGATGGTTCGGAATGCCGGTCGTCGAAGGCTCCAGCCTCCCCGTTGGAGTCCAGTTGGGCATTTCCACGGCAAAAGCTGTCCTTGGAGGATCCATCGGTAAAAAGGGGAAAGTAGGCTCCGTTGGCACCGCGCAGAGAAAACTCCGACGACCCTGAATAATCTGACTGTACCAAGACCCCCACTGAAGAAGGTTGGTGCAGTTCGGGTCATGAGCCCGAATCATCGCCATCGCTTCCTCATCAGACGGTGACTGAGGAAAAGCCGCCTCCGAGCGAGAAAAGGGAAAGCGTGGAGCAGAAGCCATCGCACCTGAAATCCAATAAAAAGAAAACCATTAAAAGGAAGGTCAGCGATATATATTCATGCACGAACATGAAGACTAGCGGGAGAAAGCAACAGCAAAGTTTCCTGGGACCATTGGCTACAAAACACATGGGCCCCACAGAATCCGGATGACGGCTCGTTAATAATGAGACCAAACAGTTACAATAAAACGAAAGGGAATATCCTCATTTAATAAAAAATGATGGCCATGCACATTCCCCCAACAGGATCTATCTCGGGCTCTACAGTGAACCCAACAAAATCAAGGGAATTAAATTCCCACAGAGGGCATCATTACAAAATCCCCATCGCATTAATTACAGAAGAACAGCCTCGGGCCAAGAGACCCCAAGGAGCTTCTGTGTGAAGAGATTGAGTTCTTCATAGGAATTAAATTCCTTATTAGAAAAGAGGAAATTAAATTCCCAGAAATAATTTTGATGGAATTAAAGTCCATGGAGTTGAAACGTTGTCATCATCTCCCCAAAGGTCACCTAAAACCTAAGAGATCTACAGTTCGAAGGCTCCCTGTTCTTATGGAGAAACGTGAAGAAAAATGGGTTCTTTGCGAAACCCTTAATATAGATTTGAAATCCAAAGAGTTCTTTTAAAGACAAAGGCGCTTTGGCCGTTTAACATTCTTACCTGAGGGAAAGGATCCGTCAACAGAGTTAAACTCTGGGAAATGATCAAGACAGAGAACTAAGCTCTGGAAGTAAGAATTAAATTCTCAAAGAAGAAATTCTCAGAGGAAGAAGACGAACAAGGTGAAGGCTCCTATGAAGAGACAGAGCTATTTATAGAAGATAGTGAAAACGTTTCATCTCCCCAGATCCCTAAAGGAATCCAACGGTCGCGAGAGGTGACAGCGTTGCACTCACGTGAGAGCAACGCTGTGGGGGCATTTGTTTCCTGATTTAAAATCAGGAAAGCTTCTGGGAAAAGCTTCAAAAGAGGCCACGTGCTTACACGTGACGGCAGTCATGTGTTGACACGTGACCTATAAAATACAGAAAAAGCGCACTTTGATTCGCTGATCAAGTCAAGGAAAAGAGCTTCAGAAGAGGTCACGTGCTCCCACGTGACCAGGGTCACGTGTCGACACGTGACGTTCAAAGCAGCAAACTCGCTCTCCAATTGAACCAAAGAAAGAAGTGCCAGACAGGGGTCACGTGCTCACACGTGACCAGGCGTCACGTGGTAGCACGTGATGACTACAACAGCAACCGGAAGATAGCGCAGAAAGGAAGAGGATTCTTCATTCCAAAGAGGGTCACGTGTCTACACGTGACCATGGGTCATGTGGTCACACGTGACCGGCTTTCAAAGCCCATTTTTGACGACAGAATTAAATTCTGAAAGAAATTCGAATCTTTCCAAAGGAAAGTAATTATTTGGGACCAATCAAATTAAAGATCCAGAGATGATTAAATATCATCTATCTATGGAAAATCTCGGGTTTGGAAAGATTTCCCCCTTAAAAATCTAACCAAAATAACAAAGGAAAATCTCTGGATTTAAAATCCAATGATGAATAAAATTCACCTGATAATCCAAAGGCCCAAAATGAATGATGGACGCAAATCAAATCTCTCAATGAAGATTCATAAAAGACTGATTGATTCGGCTGCTTCTCCTATAAATAGGAGCCAAGGGACACAAAAAAGGGACATACGCAGAGAAGAAAAGAGAAAGGAGAAGAGCTTTGATACTTTGAAAAGACTCAGATCTTCTGCAAAAAACCCTAGGTAAGAAAGGGAAAGCCTTTTGGAAAGAAAGAGAATTTAATTCTCAACAGAGTTTAACTCTGAGACATAAAACGAGAAAGCATATCTCCTCCCTCTTTGATAGAGGATCTGCAAAGTGCACATCTCCCCTTAAGGTTGAGAATTTAATTCTCAATGGGTCGAGATCCTGCCATGCAGATCCAAAACATAGAGAAGGAATGCAAGCATGAGAATTTAACTCTCATAGAACTATAGGAATTTAATTCCTCCAAAATAAAGTTAGGGTTCGACCCTGTATCATGGGAATTTAATTCCTTCAAAACAAAAAGAAACAGGGTTGAACCCTAATTAAGAACATAGTTCTGTTGAAACGGTGGGAATTTAATTCCTTTAATCATAATCCTCAGAAAAGGGGAGTTTAATTCCTTAAAAGCTTTTGTTAGGGTTTAACCCTATTCGGTTCTTCGCATAAACAAGGAATTTAATTCCCACAGAAAACTCAGATTTAAACTCTATTCCAGAATATAAGCCTTCAAAAGGAAATAGGAATTTAATTCCTCTGAAATTAAAAGTTCGAGGAATTTAATTCCTGAAAGAGGAGTAACAGATCCTCCAAAGAAAAAAAAACAACATTGAGGCAGGGTCACGTGTCACCACGTGACCCCCCAAAAGCCCTACAGAAAGCCCCTTTGAGGCAGTACCCCACGTGACCCACGTGACTTTCAGCAGAAGCCTTAACACATAGGCATTTGAATGCCCGTCACGTGCTGACACGTGATGCTATCAAAGACACAGTAATCTCGGTAGAATCATTGAAGGGAAGGCACTCTCACGTGGGGCCACGTGACCGTTCTTGCTGTAGTGTTTAACACTAAGTTAAAACCCTCGAATCCAATATTGAAATGCTATCGGGCCTTAGTGTTCAACACTAATTAAAGAATTTTGTTCGTAGTGTTCAATACTAATTGTTTTAATATTCGGCACTAATTTGAGATCCCCATTGCCAGTGTTCAACACTGAGCTGTTTTAGTGCTTATGATCATTTCAAGGCCTTGTTGCTGGTGTTTAACACCAATTATTCTTCTAGTGTTAAACACTAACTTGTCAAACTCATTCCCAGTGTTCAACACTGATTGCTTTGAAGTGTTTAACACTAGTCTATAGCCCAATTGGCTAAAGGGATAGAGGCAAAGCTTCTCCCTCGATGGACTCACAAGGAATCAATATTCCAGACATGATGGGACTTAGCCCAAACTGGCCATAAGTCCTCAATTCGTGACTAATTGGGCCAATGGGCTCATAACATAATTAATCAGTACTGACCTCAAATTGGGCCAGGGACTGCTCAAGCCACTCCGGTTCTAGGGTACATCTCTTCACTCCTTTGATACTTGGCATTGTAATCCCTCAATGTCTTCAAAGAGGTGACGGGTCCCGACGACCACCCATGATATGGACTGTGGGGTCCTTAAACTCATACAAATTCCTGGTCACGCGGAACGTGGATAACGTCACTCTTTGACCCCACGGAAAACGTCCAGAGCGGAGCCTGGTCCTCGCTAAGCACGGCAGTGAACCCGTGTGAAGCATCCAGAGCACATACCGGACTGTGGGGTCCTTAAACCCATGGACTGCGACGTCCTTAACCTTGACCGAGATGTCTTAAAACTAACAACGGACCGCAATGTCCTTAAACTACCCACGGACCGCAATGTCCTTAAACTACCCATGGACCGCAACGTCCCTAAACTAGAACAATAGAGCCCTTCATATGCTCTTTTGTCGGACCTAAACGGTCCCGTTTAAGTTGATCTTAGCCTCGAAGATGGCTAACGCGTCCTTAAACCCTCAAACATACTGGACTACGAATCCCCCCAAATTAACTCCGGCTCAAGGGTACATCTCTGAACTCCTCTGACATCTGTCGTTGTAATCCTTCAACGTCGTCAGAGAGGTGATGGGTCCCGACAGCCATACAGACGATGGACCACTATGTCCCTAAACTGGAATATTAGAGTCCAAACACTCTTTTGTCGGATCTAAACGATCCCGTTAAGTTGATCTTGGTCACAAGGCTAGACTAACACATCCTTAACGAACGTTTGAGTTGATCTTAGCCTCGAATATGGCTGACGTATCCTCAAACTAAACCCCCCCCCCAAACCCAAATTTAAGATAATGCGGATTTGGACTAGTCCACGCCCTACGGGCGACGACATCACTCAGTCTCCGTAAACAATCCACGGGCAACAAAATACAAAACAAACACCCACGACACGAAGTGACCATCCGGAGAAGGAGAAAGTTGTTACCGCAGTGCGGTAGCGTAATTAACTGCAGGGGCTTGCGCCTGCAGGGAAGAGCGTCCCCACAATCAAAAACCCCTCAAACGAGGGGGAATCTGACGAAGTCTGCTACATCGGACGCATCCGTCTAAACCTTCGATACATGGTGCCATAAATCAACTTGGCATCTTCGGAGAGGTGGACGGATAGCACCAATTAGCATCTGCCCCGAATCTCAGGCGAGACGCCCTGTCGCGCCGTCGTTCGGAGGGGAACAGCGGGCTTCAGAACGCTTGGCCCAATTAAGCCTTGTCTCCTTATCATCTTTGATTGAGGAGCTCTGTGCTGGCAGCGCGACCACAACTGAAGCGTTTGCCGCCGAAGCTAACGGTTCTCTTCCTTTTCTTGCCACCTACCATAGCGAAAAGGTGGTGCGAGTCTGGGTGGAGTTCTGTCGGCAGGTGGAAGCTTACTTGCACGCCCTTGAATGTTTTCTCCTTTCCTCGGAAGCCGTGGCTGCAAAAGCGGATTTGTGGGGTCTAATAGCACGGTGCGCGGCAAATATGACGTCATGCGAGAAGAGGCTTGGCCGCAAATTCTCGGAGAGGGAGCTAGCTTCCAAGGTGCTGAGCGAGCTTCACGCTAATCTTACCGTCAAGGCCAACAAAGCATATGAACTCTGGCGGGTGCTTCAGGAGTCCATCAAAGAGGTGGTGGCTCTTAATAAAGTTGCCACGTTCAATTGCGAAAGGGTCGAAGCCCATAAGGCCACCGAGAAAGAGCTTGAAGGTCGGCTTGCTTCGTATCAGGCCCAGCAGGCTCAGGCGGAGGCTTGTCTTCTGGAGATCTTGAATCATAAAGCCGTGACTCAGCAACAGAAAGATGAGCTGGTAAAACTGCTGAATCGCCCGCCGGCTTAAAGACTTGTATCTTTTCCTTTCTTTTTGTATATACTCCTGAATGAGAGTATTTTCTTTTTGTTCTTTCATGAATTGTACTTTGTATCCATTTTGGTTTATGAATAAAAGATACATTTTTCTTCTCAATGGTGTGTCTCTTTTCATTGAATGTGTTTTGCGGACAATTTATCTTGATCTCCTTGTAGGGCAGCGATGGCTTAGGATTCAGGGTTAAGATCTGCTTTCTAAGACTTTTGCGCTTTATGAGCCACGGGAGTCTCATTAAGAGTTTTTCTCCCTACAGGTCGAGAGGATCTCATAGGTGTAAGTTCTTCTTAAGAATCGTGAGGATTCTTAAGCGGGTTTTCCCTTGAGAGTCGTAAGGATCTCACAAGAGAGTTTTCTTCCTTAGGACCTGCAAGTGCTGGATGTGGTCGCCCTTATCCGTGTTTCACGGGGTCAGGGGTTGCTCAAAGTATCGTAGTTTAAAGATGTCGCAGTCAAGGTTAAGGACGTCATAGTCTGTGGATTTAAGGACTCCACAGTCCGATGTTAGTTTTAAGACATCACGGTCAAGGTTAAGGACGTCATAGTCCGTGGATTTAAGGACTCCACAGTCCGATGTTAGTTTTAAGACATCACGGTCAAGGTTAAGGACGTCATTGTCCGTGGATTTAAGGACTCCACAGTCCGATGTTAGTTTTAAGACATCACGGTCAAGGTTAAGGACGTCATAGTCCGTGGATTTAAGGACTCCACAGTCCGATATTAGTTTTAAGACATCACGGTCAAGGTTAAGGACGTCATAGTCCGTGGATTTAGGGACTCCACGGTCCGATATTAGTTTTAAGACATCACAGTCAAGGTTAAGGACGTCATAGTCCGTAGATTTAGGGACTCCACGGTCCGATATTAGTTTTAAGACATCACGGTCAAGGTTAAGGACGTCATAGTCCGTGGATTTAAGGACTCCACAGTCCGATATTAGTTTTAAGACATCACAGTCAAGGTTAAGGACGTCATAGTCCGTGGATTTAAGGACTCCACAGTCCGATGTGTGGTTGCGGGGACCCATCACCTCTTTGAAGACGTTGAGGAATTACAACGCCAGGTATCAAAGGAGTGAAGAGATGTACCCCTAAACCAAGGTGGAATCAATATAGAATCAGGATGGTTGATTGTTAGTTTTAAGACATTACGGTCGAGGTTAAGGACATCATAGTCCGTGGATTTTAAGGACTCCACAGTCCGGTGTTTGCTCTGGATGCTTCACACGGGTTCACTGCCGTGCTTGGCGAGGACCAGGCTCCGCTCTGGGCGTTTTCCGCAGGCTCAAAGAGTGACATTATCCGTGTTCCACGTGACCAAGAATTTTGCACTAGATGCTTCACACGGGTTCACTGCCGTGTTCGGCGAGGACTAGGCTCCGCTCTGGATGCTTCACACGGGTTCACTGCCGTGCTCTGCGAGGACCAGGATCCGCTCTGGACGTTTTCCATGGGGTCAAAGAGTGACGTTATCCGCGTTCCACGTAATCAGGAATTTTGCACTAGATGCTTCACACGGGTTCACTGCCGTATTCGGCGAGGACTAGGATCCGCTCTGGATGCTTCACACGGGTTCACTGCTGTGCTCTGCGAGGACCAGGATCCGCTCTGGACGTTTTCCACAGGGTCAAAAAGTGACGTTATCCGCGTTCCACGTAACCAGGAATTTTGCACTAAATGCTTCACACGGGTTCACTGCTGTGTTCGGCGAGGACTAGGCTCCGCTCTGGATGCTTCACACGGGTTCACTGCCGTGCTTGGCGAGGACCAGGATCCGCTCTGGATGTTTTCCACGGGGTCAAAGAGTGACGTTATCCGTGTTCCACATAACCAGGAATTTTACACTAGATGCTTCACACGGGTTCACTGCCGTATTCGGCGAGGACTAGGCTCCGCTCTGGATGCTTCACACGGGTTCACTGCCATGCTCTGCAAGGACCAGGATCCGCTCTGGACGTTTTCCACGGGGTCAAAGAGTGACGTTATCCGCGTTCCATGTAACCAGGAATTTTGCACTAGATGCTTCACACGGGTTCACTACCGTGTTTGGCGAGGACTAGGCTCCGCTCTGGATGCTTCACACGGGTTCACTGCCGTGCTCTGCGAGGACCAGGATCCGCTCTGGACGTTTTCCACGGGGTCAAAGAGTGACATTATCCGCGTTCCACGTAACCAGGAATTTTGCTGATTGTATCCGCATTTCACGGAATGGAGGTTTGACTGTTGGTGATATGTATATCGCCGAGCTATGGAACTAGGGGTTGCGCTGCTCACTTTGTTTGAAGTTGTGTCCGTTGTTACGAGACGAGTGTTGGGATGATCTCTAGGTCGCTTGCAGCCCGTCGAGATTTAGCTTCTTTCTTTGATGAAACCTGGGGGGGAGTATGATCACTTCTTTGTTTACGCCCTTGGATTGTATACAGGGTGTGATGGAACATCACCTGTAGGGCATAAATTAAAACTTTTTCTTTATTTTATTTTTTTTCCGCGATACTCTATCATTTCAGCTTTTATATCGCGGAGGTCGCGATTGCCCTATCATTTCGGCTATTTTTCGCGGTGCCCAATCATTTCGGCTATTTATTTTCATTTTTACTCGCTGCTTTTTATTGCGAGTTGCCCCATCATTTCGGCTATTTTTCATGCGTACATTTTTACTTGCTGCTTTTTACTTCAAGTTGCCCCATCATTTCGGCTATTT
The DNA here is from genome assembly GCA_030015575.1 of Agapanthus africanus. NCBI lineage: Eukaryota > Viridiplantae > Streptophyta > Magnoliopsida > Asparagales > Amaryllidaceae > Agapanthus > Agapanthus africanus. The sequence continues at coordinate 18,440,115 of CM057344.1, forward strand.
CGTATGCATGTGTGGCTTGCTGGCTTTTTGCCATAAACCTGAAATTAGACACCGATTTCGGCATCAGCACCGCTACAATTGGGATATGGTCAGGAGCGAATCATCATTTGCCTCTGTCGATGTTGAACAAAGGTGGCTTAGCAAACAGGGTTACAGTCCTGTCGACTAAGGCTTTTGACTTCATGAGCCGTAAGGGTCTCACAAAGATATTTCTTCCTACAAGTCGTGAGGATCTTGTAGGTGTATTTTCTCCCTAAAAATCGTGAGGATTCCTAAGTGTATGTTCCCCTGTAAGTCGTAAGGATCTTGCAAGAGGGCTTTCTCCTTATAAGTCGAGAGGACTTATAAGGGTTTTTCATCATATGGACGTATCCCTAGTCACGGGTGGGACTTTGCTGGGGAAATGTTTATTCGCGCCCGTGGATTATATACAAGGGTTAGTATGAGCTGTTTGTAGGGCATTGTCGAAGGTTATGGGGGATTTTGCTTAAGCACGGGTTTAGGTCTCTGTAACTTAAGACTTTCAAGTCTTATGAGCCATGAGGGTCCCATAAGAGAGTTCTCCTTGCGAGTCGTGAGGATCTCGCAAGTGTATTTTCTCCTTAGGAATCGTGGGGATCCCTAAGTGTGTTGCTCCCTTGTGAGTCGTAAGGATCTCACGCGGGTGGTTTCTCCTTACAAGATCGTGAGGACCTTGCAATTGTCCTTTAACGAGGTTGCGCCCTTTCGGGTTTTCACAAACACTCGCCGGTAGTCCTGCTGTTTTTACTCACGGAGCCCTTTCGGGTTTTCATCCGTGCCCATTTTGCTTATGGACATACCGTTATTATTTTTTTTCCTTTTCTTTTTTTTACGAGGTCGCACCCTTTCGGGTTTTCACGAACACTCGCCGGTAGCCCTGCTGTTTTTACTCACGGAGCCCTTTCGGGTTTTCATCCGTGCCCTTTTTGCCTATGGACATACCGTTTTTATTATTATTATTATTTATTATTTTTTTTTATTCATCTCATCAGCCTAAGGATGCTGCGGTAGTAGTTTTAAGGACGTTTCGGTCCGTCGTTAGTTTAAGGACGTTTCGGTCCGTCGTTAGTTTAAGGACGTTTCGGTCCGTTATAGAGAGGGTCGGCTACTACTTATAGAGCTTGAGCTTAGAAAGATAGCGAGCGGACATAGTCGTCGTCATCTATCATTGACCTAGGCTGTGGCTCATTAAGCGTAGTATTTCTTTAGGAAGCGGCTGTTTATTGGCCTGAAAGTCCTTTCACCGTGCATATCCATGAGTAGATAGGCTCCACCCCGGTAGACCTTGTCTATGATGTACGGGCCTTCATAGTTCGGCTTGAATTTTCCCCGCTTGGCGCGATTGGGGATCATAGGCCTTTTAACCACTAACACCAGTTCGCCTTGGCGGAATGTCCTCGGCCTGGTCGATCTTTCATACGAGCGCGTCATTTTCTCTTTGTAAGCCTCCAGATTTTGTTGCGCTATGAGCCGGGTTTCATCAAGGGCTTCAAGCTCCTCAAGTCGAAGGTGAGCATTTTCTTCGTTTGTCAACTCGGGCTCTTCTTTTAATATTGTTATCATGTGACAGGTGCGAATCCGCTTCCAAGACCGATGTGGATCTGGTTCTGCTCTTGTGGCTTTGGGTTCATGCTTTTGTGGCGGCGTTACCCTCCAGCTGCTGGATAAAGCAAATCTTCCTTGCTGGTACTGGTCTTCGACCCAGTTCTTGAAGGTGAAGCAGTCTTCGATAGGGTGTCCTATGGCTCGGTGATAAGAGCAATAGCCCGGATGAGAAACTTTGTTGGAATACGCTCGACTCATCTTCTTCATGAGGGACAAATCCGGACTGCGCAATGCCCGATCACATGACTCTCTAATCCTGCGTCTTTGTTGTCGACTCCTTTTTCCGCTTCTTGACTTACTTCTGCCTCTGCGTCGGGCCTTTTGCACAACGGGTTGACAGGAAGGAGTATCTTCGTCTTTTGCAGGCTGTTGAAACAGACGTTGCGTCCTGGCCTTCTCGTAGATGGCCATCTCGCGATTATGGTCTTCCCGAGCCTTTTTACCCACTTTCCTGATAAGCTTGTCCATTCGTTCTTCAAACGACGGACTCGGCATTTCGATCACGGGATCTAGTTTTGATGAGGGCTTGGCATCTCCCGATAGGGCGTCCTCTTCCTCATCGAAGTTATATATGGCGTAGCTATCGTGGACTCGTCCCCGTTCCCCGGATCTCGCATATCCAAGCCCAAGCGTTTCCATTCTCCCGTTGGGCAATTTGTGCTGAGTTCCAGGAACATCCCAAATCCTGTTGTAGAATCGAGCTTGTCGAACAGTCTGTTTTAAGGGTACCCCTTGGCGCTTCAATAGTCTCTTTAGTCCGTTTGTGTAATATCTGGGTAAACGGATGGGTTGGAGCCTGTCGAGTGTAGAATCCGTGCCATGCCAGATCTCTTTCTCTACTCTCGTTTTCGAGGATCGATAGAATAGGATCACCTTCTCACCCTTTCACCTGGGAGGGACGTAAAACGTCTGCATGTCCTGCACATTATAAGCTTGAAGTGTGTCGAGATCCTTGTAGTGTTCCTGCGGCACCATGGTGATTTGCAAACTCTGATCATCGCCATGGGATGCTTGTATTGACGGCCGACTGGAGAACACGGCATTAACCTCATCTTCCGAGTCACTTCCGAAGATCAAGATGGGGGCGAACGGTCCCGGGCTGTTGCATCGGGACGGACCAGCGTAAACTATCTCTTCTTCTTCTTCGATATCGCTCCCGAAAACAGGGATGGTGGCAGCGGCTTTGTTCTCCGGCTTGCAACACTTTTCTGTATTCTCGAAGTCTGGCAAAAAGTACTTTGCATCTTCGTACTTGCGGACTTTGTTCACGGAAAATGGGTTCAGCTCACCTGTTACGGTATACTCGAAACCATCCTTAAAGTACTTCATACACTGATGCTGTGTAGAAGGGATGGTGTTGTACTCGTGTAACCAAGGACGGCCGAGCAAGGCGTGTAAGTGCACGGCGGCACCCCGGCCGTCAATCCGACGCCGGAATGCGGAAACGGTGATAAACTTAAATTTTTGCGGACTTTGCAAACCGGCACCACCGCGCACTAAACTCCGGATCGTAACCATTAACAAGTCTACGCTACTATAAGAAAGGGAAGAGATGTATACCGACGATCCAAGTCCTCCGGTCTTCATCTCCACTCCGATCTCCTCGCGGGATCTCCGTCCGTCTCCTCCTCGTCGGAAAGGGCACCACGAAGTCGGGTACTTTTACGGGCTCCCGCCTCTATACCGAGGCAACTCGCGCATGAAGCCGGCAACTCGACATGCCCAAGGCTTGCTGTAGGATGTGTAGGGTTTATCTCTTTGGGGTAGTGTTGCCATGATGGAGGAAACAAGATGATATGAAGAGAGGTGGTGAACTTTGATACAAAAAGAGAAATGAGAATAATTTCCATACAACAAAAGAAACACATCTCTCATTTTTCCCTCATCTTCAAGTGTGGCCGGCCAATCTTGAAATGGTGAAGAGAAATAACAATATGTATCATATGAGGGAGGTGAGTGTAGGAGAAGAAGGAGGTGACCACATCCAAGAGACAAGAAAACAAACACCATGCTTCATATCAAATCCAACCATACCCTTTCATGTCACAATAAAGCAAAAGCATGGTGGAAAAAAATATGAAAGCTATCATATCAAACTTTTACAAGAAAACCCCTCCACAATTGTAATTTGCAAAACTGCAAATTACCCCCTCCATCGGAAAAGTCCGGCCGGGAAAGAACAAAGGAAAACCGGCCGGAACGGAATGCAAACTGGCAACTCCAGAAAACTGGTCCCGTAATAAATTACAGGAAAACCCCAATACTGTGCATACACACCCGCATCTGTATTCCGACCGAAATACAAATGCAATGAGACAAAATCTACACTGTACTAAACTAGTACCGGCTTAAACCAAAGCCGGCTAGTAAAAAACCGTTCGATCCTGATCCGTGCAATACCGCACGTATCTGATCGAACCCTGCCATATACCTATACGGCTACTAGTACAAACCGTCCGATCCTGATCCGTGCAATACCGCACGTATCTGATCGGACCCTGCCATATCTCCATACGGCCTCTACAGCGTTTCGCCCGAAAGCTGAGTAACTGAAAGTGTGGTGGACTCTAAAGACTCGTCAATACTATGGCTGTGGATTTAACCACTAGCACGTCAGAGGTATAAGCCAATACGTAACGGGCCACCAGCTATTGACCAAAAGGGACGTCGATGAGCGAACTCATCCTGACACCCTACTGAGCCTGTCAGTGACAATATCCGTGCAGTCCGGTCCGTTCGTCTATGAGTATCGCATGGCGGGCCTAGGGGGTTGGTAAAAGTCAGACCCCCAAAAGCGGTACAAGTCGTGTCGGAGTGTAGCCCAGAACACCCTGAGATACTACTGGAATACCTACCAGTAAATCTCCTTGCCTTGGCCAAGGACTTTGTGTAATGGCTCTCCTAGACACAGCACGACCTCACCCCCAATACCGGGAGAGACGAACCCCTGAAGATACGCTCACTGCCTCCATGTGGCTCGGGACTGTACCCAACTAAAACCTGTTTGCACGACTCCTTTGAGCCGTGGTAGGGTAGTAATCAAAGTACAGTGGGAACTCACACGAGACAAATGACGATCCCCAGGTCGATGAACTAACCTGCACACATGTCACCAGGGAACTGCCATCTGACGTCTGGTATATGACCAACTAGCATGTTCCCGGCGAGTCCTGTCCGGTGTACTCATAACCCAATAAGCACCTGTATACATCTTAGGTGATCCAACTGACACCAGTGGCTTGTGAGACCGGCCACCGCCCCTCGTCGGGGTCTCGACTGTATACACTAGTCTACTAATGGAGTATCGATGCCCGGTCTCGAAACTCCCACGACTAGGGACCTTTTAAGGATATGCTTGTAGACCCCCAGCTCCCACTTATATGATCGCCCTCATACTGCTGGTGGTCAAGCAAGAATCCTAGGGGCTCTATCAACGTGTAATAGCGACGTGTCATGTCACCTAAAGCAGTACACGATGATAAAGGTAAACCAGATAGCATACTATCATCTCGAGTAAGACTGTCCTACCGGGATAGGTCCTCCCTCAATCATTGCAATCACGTACCTGTGATCCAATAATTGACTCTGGGGGCACTACCTCCAACAATCTCCCACTTGCACTCAAGGCTAATTATTGCGATGTCGCATACTCACAGCCCGTGTGATACCGAACACCCAACTCCTCTACTAGTCAGTCTCACAAAGCTCGTTTGCGAAACTATTGCGTTCGAGGAATAGCCTCAGTGAGTGGATCCGCTTAGTTGTTTCTTTCTATGTCTCTCTATATCTCAAGTTCGCGGAGAAAACCATCTCCCGAAAAGAGCAATACCTGTCTTAGACTGTCTGGATGTCTGATGGGACCGAGCTCATAAATGAACTCCAAATCCAAACTTCTTAGACTGTATCGTCAACTGAACTTAATCAGTATCCTGCGCGCCATGCCTCCCTCAGTATTGCCTTGGACCACCTGTCCAAAATACTGCCCCTCATCAGAAGGAAAACTATAACTCTGACAACCTCCTTGTCGTCCATGTCACCTTGGAAGCCTGGAATGATAACTGTCTCCTGAATGAGGCTGTCGTTATCATATCCCTAGAACATCCACTTATGTTCTAAAACTGCTTCCGACTGTTTCTCCAGGATTGGATTAATGTCAACTTATTGCATCTAGTGCAAGAACAACATCTGGTGTGGTACTTGACATCTCACGATTGACTCAATTGCCTGAGCAAGTGATCTGCCAATCATGCCCGTCCCTCTCCCCTTTAGTCTGTAAGACACCTTTGGAGAGGGTGACTCCATTACCTGCAGGTACACTACCGTGCCAGGAGTCGTCCATCCTAAATACTCTTAGAATGCTGTCAAGTACCCTGATTGGGAAACCACCCAAATCCAGATCTAAAACCATAGATCTAGTAACCAGTATGTCTGATATAAAATCCATTTCCTTTGTGGAGAAACAACTGTGTGACGACCAAAGTATAACCGATCGTAGTGTAGGAGTTTCTTTTCCTACTCTGTGTATATCATCCAAATACCAGGATATCACACCCTACTACCTTCTCAACAGATCCATCCCCTATTCTGATGAAGTCAAACCCATGACTGTCACGTCAGAAATAGATGATCTATCTCCGCTACATCTGCTCTAGTCTATAAATAGACAGAAGCAACCTGTCCACCAATGCTTCCGCTGCTCCCACTGACTATGACAACCCTCTGGCAGAGTCATATAGACGCACACTTCTAAAACTGGTTTAGAACGACGCTATACTCATCCTCCCGCCGGGTCTCGCAACCTGGAACAACAGCAATGGTAATTGTGGGTAAACAAGAACTTCCCTGTCACCGTCCTTGAGGCTACCGTAGTGCCTCTCGGGTGCCTGAAGTTACCCACCTTATCTGCGGAGTGGCCAATGGAATGTCAATCCAGATTGAATCTTTAGGTTCCTTATCAAATCTTCAGTAATCGTTTGTGGTTCTGGAATCACTTCCAGTTCTACCATACTTCCACTACTGTTTTCTGAAAAAATCCATTTTTAATAAAACTGTGGCGAGTCTAGAACAATATTGCTATTGTTCATCCAGATGGTAGAAAATCAACCCGCGTCATAGCCTGGGTCAACCCACAAACAGCCATTACAGAAACGTGCCTTGAGTTATCCAGAGTCTGGTTTTAAGCATAATCCGGACAACTCCCCGTACCTTAACATCGTTAAGATACGAACTGTTCTATATCCAATATAGGACCAGATGCACTGATTTAATTGAACCAGATTCAAATCATGCAGCTGTCCCCAGCGCATGTCAACTAAATGGAAGGAGGCCGATCAGCGTTACTCAACTTAGGAATACTTCCAATTATGAGTAACCTGAAAGAGAAGCAAGATCTCTTTATCATTACTATCAACTGAATACCATACACAAGTATCTACATCTTCGATCACTTTGAAGAATCCCGATACTTGCTACACCTGGTTCTCTACTCTATTCAAATACCTATAACTCCTCAAAACTTAGACCCTGTGTTTCTACGAAACACATGTCTAAGAACTAGAGAAGTTAAAAGTAAACAGAATATAGTATGAGGACCAACCCCTCTGTCCTGATGGACCCTGGACAACATACAATTCTCTATATAAGTCCCTTGAGTCTGATAACTCATTCACTGTGTGTCGTAGGTTGAAAACTGTACTTATGGTTATGAAGAATTACACCGCTGTTTAATGCTCCTTACCTAACCATCCACTGATATAGGTAAATGTCGTAGACATAATTTCAGAAAGGTATATCTCACTCTATGAAAATAGACGTACAGATATATCAATTTGAAATTGGTGCATAACTGCGGATATTCAAAACCAAATATTTGCCGACCGGCAAACAGCCCAGGTGATTTCCTCAAATATCACCGATTACAACGAATCCCGATATAATGAGGATGATCACCCAATTCCCAATAACTTACTCCCACTCATCATCTGTAAAACCATACAGATGTGAGAATCGTACCTGGTAAATACATACCCTGGAGTAAGTATCTAATTGGAAAATCAGTTTTCCTTTAACAGTACACAGTGAAACTGAAACATTGAAATGTTCCGATGGGGTATCCTGGTATTCCTAGTAATGCCTCTTCCAGATTCACGACTGTAACCGTATAATTCTTTGCCACCTTTCCAAATCCCTTCATATGTCTTTAGTCTTTACCTTCTGCACACCCCTTAGGCCAAATGGTTTTCTTCCTTCCCTACCGTTCGGCACCAGCCTATGGTTTGGAAGAAGACTATCCAATAAGCATAATGGGTGTACTGTCCTAATCCTAGGAACACTCGCAACACGAGAGAAGGTGAAGATAAAAGACACCTGAATGTACTTTATTCCTATTTCTCCTGAACCAGGATCCATCCCCGAACTGGAACAAATTCCTTTCGAGTTCGTATATAACCATACGATGGAGTATCCAATAAACTGTGGATCTTCGTAGTGATACGGAGTGTCCTGGAGAAATACAAAGGTGATTTAGGATTGGCGAAGAAAAACTTGGTTTGGTCGTGAATATCTGTTGCAATTTACTTTGCCCTCTTACTAATCCCTTGCTTTGTCTGAACTTAATACCTTCTGCACACCATCGTTATGCTAATTGGTTTTCTTCATTCCCTACCGGTCGGCACCAGCCTAAGGTTTGGAAGAAGACAATCCAATTTGCGTAATAGGTGTACTACCCCTAAACCAAGGAGTACTCGTAACCTGAGAGAGGGTAAAAGGAAAAGACAACTGAATAATCCTATCCGTTTTCTCCAGAACCAGAAACCATCCTCGAATAAATTCTTTCGAGTTCGTATCTAACCATACGATGGTTTTGTCCAATGGAAGTGGACGTTCGTAGCAATACGGGGTGTCCTGGAGAAAAGGGTAAAAGTAGGAGTGGCAATGAGGTCTGCAACTCTGACAATCCAAAAGCCAGTGTTAAGAAGGTTCGGTCAACTTGGTCACTGAGTCATGGTCTTAGGGTCGGGTCAATGGTCGCTGCCAGAGAGAGAGAGAGAAAAGAAACACTCAGCGTGCACTCTAACCTAGATCAGAATGGTCACCAATTTATCTAATCTGGAATCCTCCCACTGTACCTCAAATTCTCCTCCAAACCTGAAAGAAGAATTAGTCGGGAACACCCGAGGAGTAAACTAACTCATCAGTGGGAATCGGGATCCAACTCTCATCGCATGACAACGTGACGGAATCCGCTCACGGTATCACACTCCAGAAGGTATGCGCATATCTGGCAAGTTTCAGTACTTTTGAAACTCCCGATGTGATTTCTGCCCCATGCTCTTATGACCTTGGCGTGAGGTCAAAATATCATAAGTCACATGTCAAGTTCAGCCCGTCATTATCCAGGTTAATCTGAACTCACCCGTACATACCCTTGACGTAGGCCAAAATAGTAGTACGACTGTCCCAAACCAACGCATCTATCTATGCAACAGATAAATACCCGGCAGCTACCAATCACTATGCCTTGGCGTGAGGTCAAAATACATAGCTTGAATACTACCGAATATTTAACTGAAATGACGGAGGGCTACGAATGGTTTCTGGCGAAAACCTTTAACGTAATGAACTTGATATCGTTGAAGGAACGGATAGCTTTTTAGAAAATATAGTGACGAAAACCTTTACTAAAGAGGTCACTCCCGGTGAAGGGATCTCGGCTCTTTCCCCGTAGAATGAGGTGCAGGATATTCCAACTGAATATCACGGTGCAAAGCAAAAGTAATCGGCTATAGTGAAGTTAATGCCCTGACGCAAACTTCTGTCCAAGGGGTCACTCCCGGTGAAGGGATCTCGGCCCTTGCCTCGTCGACTGAGGAGCAGGATATTCCAATGAATACCACGATGCAAAACAAAAGTGAACGTCCTTGCAATAACAGCTTTTTGAAAAGTGTTCCAACAACATCAGATTAGGTTTGTTTAACTTGCATTGATCCGAATCAATACAGTCCCATCAATTGATCACACCAAAAAGAACGAAAATATACTGATGTACGTATATGTCATCCGCATTCGCCACTGGGTCCCGTCATTACCCGTTAGGTTAGCTTACTAACGACAGAGCGGGGACTGGACTAGCGCGGATGCAAAACATATACAACATCTACTAATATATATACCAATATATTATATTTCGCTCAAGGCGTGAAAGAAAAGCAACATCTCAGAGAATGTACAGCATCACAGAAACAATACAGATATCTGGGATCCCCGGGTTTCACAGAGCCACTACTGAAACCCGACGTTCCCCTGGTCGTGTGGATAGCCTGTGCAATGAGAATCCTAGACCCCTACGGGCGCGGCAAGTCACCCGCCAAAACCTGAAGCGAGGCAGCCCCCTTCAGCACCGTGAATGGACCACCCAGCACTTCACGGAATCCGGTAACTTGGGCACCCCTCCTGGGTCAAACCTGTACCCCCTCCGAGTGCGGCGAATAGCCCGCCAATCCTAGAGTGAAGCCCCCTCCCTCTCAATGCCATGAGATGCGGACTTGTTGCCCTCTAGAACCCGGCTATCCGTGCACCCCTTCGCGGGGCAATCCTAGTACAGAAAGTAAAATATACATACACCGGGTACATCGACCGCAACCAGGTCGTGCCCCAAAATAATAATACAATCAGGCAGTGACGGCAGTCCACATGTCGGACGCTCGCCCCGCAATATCAAATGTACATAATACAACAAAACAGTACTAGCATTGCATCCAGGCTATCCCCCACGACCGATCCGCAATATCACAGCAAATACATAGAACATCAACGTGAAAGTCACGTTCGCAAATCCGTCTAACCGGGCTATAGCAGTTAGACCGGACTTACCGATCGAGTGACATTCACGGTCGCAGATATAATGTAAATACTGTGAAAAATGTGTTTAAAATTTTCCGATTGATCAAACATTAACAAGTGGGCCCCCAAACAAAACTGTAGCAACCACAGAAAACCTGGGCCCAATTTTAATATTCCAAAAACCACACTTATCACTCAGAAACACACTGAAAAAATTTGGGGTGGTGAACAGTAAAATCCGCGGCGGAAGAGCGGCCAAAGCAGGGCTTTGGCCGCCCTTCCGCGGCGGTATGGGGAGATAGAGGTACCAAATTTTTACAGTGTGCTTAGTTTTCCCTGCACATCATTCTGAGACCACCTGAAAAATTTTTGGACTCAAAAAAAATTCGACAGAAACTGATGTGCAAAAAAATACGGGTTTTCGGGATTTTGTTCGATCGGAAACGTAAAACACATTACACAAAAGCTAGACGAAGTTAATGGCGAGGCTCTGATACCACTGTAAGTGCACGGCGGCGCCCCGGCCGTCAATCCGACGCCGGAATGCGGAAACGGTGATAAACTTAAATTTTTGCGGACTTTGCAAACCGGCACCACCGCGCACTAAACTCCGGATCGTAACCATTAACAAGTCTACGCTACTATAAGAAAGGGAAGAGATGTATACCGACGATCCAAGTCCTCCGGTCTTCATCTCCACTCCGATCTCCTCGCGGGATCTCCGTCCGTCTCCTCCTCGTCGGAAAGGGCACCACGAAGCCGGGTACTTTTACGGGCTCCCGCCTCTATACCGAGGCAACTCGCGCATGAAGCCGGCAACTCGACATGCCCAAGGCTTGCTGTAGGATGTGTAGGGTTTATCTCTTTGGGGTAGTGTTGCCATGATGGAGGAAACAAGATGATATGAAGAGAGGTGGTGAACTTTGATACAAAAAGAGAAATGAGAATAATTTCCATACAACAAAAGAAACACATCTCTCATTTTTCCCTCATCTTCAAGTGTGGCCGGCCAATCTTGAAATGGTGAAGAGAAATAACAATATGTATCATATGAGGGAGGTGAGTGTAGGAGAAGAAGGAGGTGACCACATCCAAGAGACAAGAAAACAAACACCATGCTTCATATCAAATCCAACCATACCCTTTCATGTCACAATAAAGCAAAAGCATGGTGGAAAAAAATATGAAAGCTATCATATCAAACTTTTACAAGAAAACCCCTCCACAATTGTAATTTGCAAAACTGCAAATTACCCCCTCCATCGGAAAAGTCCGGCCGGGAAAGAACAAAGGAAAACCGGCCGGAACGGAATGCAAACTGGCAACTCCAGAAAACTGGTCCCGTAATAAATTACAGGAAAACCCCAATACTGTGCATACACACCCGCATCTGTATTCCGACCGAAATACAAATGCAATGAGACAAAATCTACACTGTACTAAACTAGTACCGGCTTAAACCAAAGCCGGCTAGTAAAAAACCGTTCGATCCTGATCCGTGCAATACCGCACGTATCTGATCGAACCCTGCCATATACCTATACGGCTACTAGTACAAACCGTCCGATCCTGATCCGTGCAATACCGCACGTATCTGATCGGACCCTGCCATATCTCCATACGGCCTCTACAGCGTTTCGCCCGAAAGCTGAGTAACTGAAAGTGTGGTGGACTCTAAAGACTCGTCAATACTATGGCTGTGGATTTAACCACTAGCACGTCAGAGGTATAAGCCAATACGTAACGGGCCACCAGCTATTGACCAAAAGGGACGTCGATGAGCGAACTCATCCTGACACCCTACTGAGCCTGTCAGTGACAATATCCGTGCAGTCCGGTCCGTTCGTCTATGAGTATCGCATGGCGGGCCTAGGGGGTTGGTAAAAGTCAGACCCCCAAAAGCGGTACAAGTCGTGTCGGAGTGTAGCCCAGAACACCCTGAGATACTACTGGAATACCTACCAGTAAATCTCCTTGCCTTGGCCAAGGACTTTGTGTAATGGCTCTCCTAGACACAGCACGACCTCACCCCCAATACCGGGAGAGACGAACCCCTGAAGATACGCTCACTGCCTCCATGTGGCTCGGGACTGTACCCAACTAAAACCTGTTTGCACGACTCCTTTGAGCCGTGGTAGGGTAGTAATCAAAGTACAGTGGGAACTCACACGAGACAAATGACGATCCCCAGGTCGATGAACTAACCTGCACACATGTCACCAGGGAACTGCCATCTGACGTCTGGTATATGACCAACTAGCATGTTCCCGGCGAGTCCTGTCCGGTGTACTCATAACCCAATGAGCACCTGTATACATCTTAGGTGATCCAACTGACACCAGTGGCTTGTGAGACCGGCCACCGCCACTCGTCGGGGTCTCGACTGTATACACTAGTCTACTAATGGAGTATCGATGCCCGGTCTCGAAACTCCCACGACTAGGGACCTTTTAAGGATATGCTTGTAGACCCCCAGCTCCCACTTATATGATCGCCCTCATACTGCTGGTGGTCAAGCAAGAATCCTAGGGGCTCTATCAACGTGTAATAGCGACGTGTCATGTCACCTAAAGCAGTACACGATGATAAAGGTAAACCAGATAGCATACTATCATCTCGAGTAAGACTGTCCTACCGGGATAGGTCCTCCCTCAATCATTGCAATCACGTACCTGTGATCCAATAATTGACTCTGAGGGCACTACCTCCAACAATCTCCCACTTGCACTCAAGGCTAATTATTGCGATGTCGCATACTCACAGCCCGTGTGATACCGAACACCCAACTCCTCTACTAGTCAGTCTCACAAAGCTCGTTTGCGAAACTATTGCGTTCGAGGAATAGCCTCAGTGAGTGGATCCGCTTAGTTGTTTCTTTCTATGTCTCTCTATATCTCAAGTTCGCGGAGAAAACCATCTCCCGAAAAGAGCAATACCTGTCTTAGACTGTCTGGATGTCTGATGGGACCGAGCTCATAAATGAACTCCAAATCCAAACTTCTTAGACTGTATCGTCAACTGAACTTAATCAGTATCCTGCGCGCCATGCCTCCCTCAGTATTGCCTTGGACCACCTGTCCAAAATACTGCCCCTCATCAGAAGGAAAACTATAACTCTGACAACCTCCTTGTCGTCCATGTCACCTTGGAAGCCTGGAATGATAACTGTCTCCTGAATGAGGCTGTCGTTATCATATCCCTAGAACATCCACTTATGTTCTAAAACTGCTTCCGACTGTTTCTCCAGGATTGGATTAATGTCAACTTATTGCATCTAGTGCAAGAACAACATCTGGTGTGGTACTTGACATCTCACGATTGACTCAATTGCCTGAGCAAGTGATCTGCCAATCATGCCCGTCCCTCTCCCCTTTAGTCTGTAAGACACCTTTGGAGAGGGTGACTCCATTACCTGCAGGTACACTACCGTGCCAGGAGTCGTCCATCCTAAATACTCTTAGAATGCTGTCAAGTACCCTGATTGGGAAACCACCCAAATCCAGATCTAAAACCATAGATCTAGTAACCAGTATGTCTGATATAAAATCCATTTCCTTTGTGGAGAAACAACTGTGTGACGACCAAAGTATAACCGATCGTAGTGTAGGAGTTTCTTTTCCTACTCTGTGTATATCATCCAAATACCAGGATATCACACCCTACTACCTTCTCAACAGATCCATCCCCTATTCTGATGAAGTCAAACCCATGACTGTCACGTCAGAAATAGATGATCTATCTCCGCTACATCTGCTCTAGTCTATAAATAGACAGAAGCAACCTGTCCACCAATGCTTCCGCTGCTCCCACTGACTATGACAACCCTCTGGCAGAGTCATATAGACGCACACTTCTAAAACTGGTTTAGAACGACGCTATACTCATCCTCCCGCCGGGTCTCGCAACCTGGAACAACAGCAATGGTAATTGTGGGTAAACAAGAACTTCCCTGTCACCGTCCTTGAGGCTACCGTAGTGCCTCTCGGGTGCCTGAAGTTACCCACCTTATCTGCGGAGTGGCCAATGGAATGTCAATCCAGATTGAATCTTTAGGTTCCTTATCAAATCTTCAGTAATCGTTTGTGGTTCTGGAATCACTTCCAGTTCTACCATACTTCCACTACTGTTTTCTGAAAAAATCCATTTTTAATAAAACTGTGGCGAGTCTAGAACAATATTGCTATTGTTCATCCAGATGGTAGAAAATCAACCCGCGTCATAGCCTGGGTCAACCCACAAACAGCCATTACAGAAACGTGCCTTGAGTTATCCAGAGTCTGGTTTTAAGCATAATCCGGACAACTCCCCGTACCTTAACATCGTTAAGATACGAACTGTTCTATATCCAATATAGGACCAGATGCACTGATTTAATTGAACCAGATTCAAATCATGCAGCTGTCCCCAGCGCATGTCAACTAAATGGAAGGAGGCCGATCAGCGTTACTCAACTTAGGAATACTTCCAATTATGAGTAACCTGAAAGAGAAGCAAGATCTCTTTATCATTACTATCAACTGAATACCATACACAAGTATCTACATCTTCGATCACTTTGAAGAATCCCGATACTTGCTACACCTGGTTCTCTACTCTATTCAAATACCTATAACTCCTCAATACTTAGACCCTGTGTTTCTACGAAACACATGTCTAAGAACTAGAGAAGTTAAAAGTAAACAGAATATAGTATGAGGACCAACCCCTCTGTCCTGATGGACCCTGGACAACATACAATTCTCTATATAAGTCCCTTGAGTCTGATAACTCATTCACTGTGTGTCGTAGGTTGAAAACTGTACTTATGGTTATGAAGAATTACACCGCTGTTTAATGCTCCTTACCTAACCATCCACTGATATAGGTAAATGTCGTAGACATAATTTCAGAAAGGTATATCTCACTCTATGAAAATAGACGTACAGATATATCAATTTGAAATTGGTGCATAACTGCGGATATTCAAAACCAAATATTTGCCGACCGGCAAACAGCCCAGGTGATTTCCTCAAATATCACCGATTACAACGAATCCCGATATAATGAGGATGATCACCCAATTCCCAATAACTTACTCCCACTCATCATCTGTAAAACCATACAGATGTGAGAATCGTACCTGGTAAATACATACCCTGGAGTAAGTATCTAATTGGAAAATCAGTTTTCCTTTAACAGTACACAGTGAAACTGAAACATTGAAATGTTCCGATGGGGTATCCTGGTATTCCTAGTAATGCCTCTTCCAGATTCACGACTGTAACCGTATAATTCTTTGCCACCTTTCCAAATCCCTTCATATGTCTTTAGTCTTTACCTTCTGCACACCCCTTAGGCCAAATGGTTTTCTTCCTTCCCTACCGTTCGGCACCAGCCTATGGTTTGGAAGAAGACTATCCAATAAGCATAATGGGTGTACTGTCCTAATCCTAGGAACACTCGCAACACGAGAGAAGGTGAAGATAAAAGACACCTGAATGTACTTTATTCCTATTTCTCCTGAACCAGGATCCATCCCCGAACTGGAACAAATTCCTTTCGAGTTCGTATATAACCATACGATGGAGTATCCAATAAACTGTGGATCTTCGTAGTGATACGGAGTGTCCTGGAGAAATACAAAGGTGATTTAGGATTGGCGAAGAAAAACTTGGTTTGGTCGTGAATATCTGTTGCAATTTACTTTGCCCTCTTACTAATCCCTTGCTTTGTCTGAACTTAATACCTTCTGCACACCATCGTTATGCTAATTGGTTTTCTTCATTCCCTACCGGTCGGCACCAGCCTAAGGTTTGGAAGAAGACAATCCAATTTGCGTAATAGGTGTACTACCCCTAAACCAAGGAGTACTCGTAACCTGAGAGAGGGTAAAAGGAAAAGACAACTGAATAATCCTATCCGTTTTCTCCAGAACCAGAAACCATCCTCGAATAAATTCTTTCGAGTTCGTATCTAACCATACGATGGTTTTGTCCAATGGAAGTGGACGTTCGTAGCAATACGGGGTGTCCTGGAGAAAAGGGTAAAAGTAGGAGTGGCAATGAGGTCTGCAACTCTGACAATCCAAAAGCCAGTGTTAAGAAGGTTCGGTCAACTTGGTCACTGAGTCATGGTCTTAGGGTCGGGTCAATGGTCGCTGCCAGAGAGAGAGAGAGAAAAGAAACACTCAGCGTGCACTCTAACCTAGATCAGAATGGTCACCAATTTATCTAATCTGGAATCCTCCCACTGTACCTCAAATTCTCCTCCAAACCTGAAAGAAGAATTAGTCGGGAACACCCGAGGAGTAAACTAACTCATCAGTGGGAATCGGGATCCAACTCTCATCGCATGACAACGTGACGGAATCCGCTCACGGTATCACACTCCAGAAGGTATGCGCATATCTGGCAAGTTTCAGTACTTTTGAAACTCCCGATGTGATTTCTGCCCCATGCTCTTATGACCTTGGCGTGAGGTCAAAATATCATAAGTCACATGTCAAGTTCAGCCCGTCATTATCCAGGTTAATCTGAACTCACCCGTACATACCCTTGACGTAGGCCAAAATAGTAGTACGACTGTCCCAAACCAACGCATCTATCTATGCAACAGATAAATACCCGGCAGCTACCAATCACTATGCCTTGGCGTGAGGTCAAAATACATAGCTTGAATACTACCGAATATTTAACTGAAATGACGGAGGGCTACGAATGGTTTCTGGCGAAAACCTTTAACGTAATGAACTTGATATCGTTGAAGGAACGGATAGCTTTTTAGAAAATATAGTGACGAAAACCTTTACTAAAGAGGTCACTCCCGGTGAAGGGATCTCGGCTCTTTCCCCGTAGAATGAGGTGCAGGATATTCCAACTGAATATCACGGTGCAAAGCAAAAGTAATCGGCTATAGTGAAGTTAATGCCCTGACGCAAACTTCTGTCCAAGGGGTCACTCCCGGTGAAGGGATCTCGGCCCTTGCCTCGTCGACTGAGGAGCAGGATATTCCAATGAATACCACGATGCAAAACAAAAGTGAACGTCCTTGCAATAACAGCTTTTTGAAAAGTGTTCCAACAACATCAGATTAGGTTTGTTTTAACTTGCATTGATCCGAATCAATACAGTCCCATCAATTGATCACACCAAAAAGAACGAAAATATACTGATGTACGTATATGTCATCCGCATTCGCCACTGGGTCCCGTCATTACCCGTTAGGTTAGCTTACTAACGACAGAGCGGGGATTGGACTAGCGCGGATGCAAAACATATACAACATCTACTAATATATATACCAATATATTATATTTCGCTCAAGGCGTGAAAGAAAAGCAACATCTCAGAGAATGTACAGCATCACAGAAACAATACAGATATCTGGGATCCCCGGGTTTCACAGAGCCACTACTGAAACCCGACGTTCCCCTGGTCGTGTGGATAGCCTGTGCAATGAGAATCCTAGACCCCTACGGGCGCGGCAAGTCACCCGCCAAAACCTGAAGCGAGGCAGCCCCCTTCAGCACCGTGAATGGACCACCCAGCACTTCATGGAATCCGGTAACTTGGGCACCCCTCCTGGGTCAAACCTGTACCCCCTCCGAGTGCGGCGAATAGCCCGCCAATCCTAGAGTGAAGCCCCCTCCCTCTCAATGCCATGAGATGCGGACTTGTTGCCCTCTAGAACCCGGCTATCCGTGCACCCCTTCGCGGGGCAATCCTAGTACAGAAAGTAAAATATACATACACCGGGTACATCGACCGCAACCAGGTCGTGCCCCAAAATAATAATACAATCAGGCAGTGACGGCAGTCCACATGTCGGACGCTCGCCCCGCAATATCAAATGTACATAATACAACAAAACAGTACTAGCATTGCATCCAGGCTATCCCCCACGACCGATCCGCAACATCACAGCAAATACATAGAACATCAACGTGAAAGTCACGTTCGCAAATCCGTCTAACCGGGCTATAGCAGTTAGACCGGATTTACCGATCGAGTGACATTCACGGTCGCAGATATAATGTAAATACTGTGAAAAATGTGTTTAAAATTTTCCGATTGATCAAACATTAACAAGTGGGCCCCCAAACAAAACTGTAGCAACCACAGAAAACCTGGGCCCAATTTTAATATTCCAAAAACCACACTTATCACTCAGAAACACACTGAAAAAATTTGGGGTGGTGAACAGTAAAATCCGCGGCGGAAGAGCGGCCAAAGCAGGGCTTTGGCCGCCCTTCCGCGGCGGTATGGGGAGATAGAGGTACCAAATTTTTACAGTGTGCTTAGTTTTCCCTGCACATCATTCTGAGACCACCTGAAAAATTTTTGGACTCAAAAAAAATTCGACAGAAACTGATGTGCAAAAAAATACGGGTTTTCGGGATTTTGTTCGATCGGAAACGTAAAACACATTACACAAAAGCTAGACGAAGTTAATGGCGAGGCTCTGATACCACTGTAAGTGCACGGCGGCGCCCCGGCCGTCAATCCGACGCCGGAATGCGGAAACGGTGATAAACTTAAATTTTTGCGTACTTTGCAAACCGGCACCACCGCGCACTAAACTCTGGATCGTAACCATTAACAAGTCTACGCTACTATAAGAAAGGGAAGAGATGTATACCGACGATCCAAGTCCTCCGGTCTTCATCTCCACTCCGATCTCCTCGCGGGATCTCCGTCCGTCTCCTCCTCGTCGGAAAGGGCACCACGAAGCCGGGTACTTTTACGGGCTCCCGCCTCTATACCGAGGCAACTCGCGCATGAAGCCGGCAACTCGACATGCCCAAGGCTTGCTGTAGGATGTGTAGGGTTTATCTCTTTGGGGTAGTGTTGCCATGATGGAGGAAACAAGATGATATGAAGAGAGGTGGTGAACTTTGATACAAAAAGAGAAATGAGAATAATTTCCATACAACAAAAGAAACACATCTCTCATTTTTCCCTCATCTTCAAGTGTGGCCGGCCAA
Source organism: Agapanthus africanus (assembly GCA_030015575.1). Lineage (NCBI taxonomy): Eukaryota > Viridiplantae > Streptophyta > Magnoliopsida > Asparagales > Amaryllidaceae > Agapanthus > Agapanthus africanus. Next base: position 18,459,544 of record CM057344.1, read on the forward strand.
TCTTGAAATGGTGAAGAGAAATAACAATATGTATCATATGAGGGAGGTGAGTGTAGGAGAAGAAGGAGGTGACCACATCCAAGAGACAAGAAAACAAACACCATGCTTCATATCAAATCCAATCATACCCTTTCATGTCACAATAAAGCAAAAGCATGGTGGAAAAAAATATGAAAGCTATCATATCAAACTTTTACAAGAAAACCCCTCCACAATTGTAATTTGCAAAACTGCAAATTACCCCCTCCATCGGAAAAGTCCGGCCGGGAAAGAACAAAGGAAAACCGGCCGGAACGGAATGCAAACTGGCAACTCCAGAAAACTGGTCCCGTAATAAATTACAGGAAAACCCCAATACTGTGCATACACACCCGCATCTGTATTCCGACCGAAATACAAATGCAATGAGACAAAATCTACACTGTACTAAACTAGTACCGGCTTAAACCAAAGCCGGCTAGTAAAAAACCGTTCGATCCTGATCCGTGCAATACCGCACGTATCTGATCGAACCCTGCCATATACCTATACGGCTACTAGTACAAACCGTCCGATCCTGATCCGTGCAATACCGCACGTATCTGATCGGACCCTGCCATATCTCCATACGGCCTCTACAGCGTTTCGCCCGAAAGCTGAGTAACTGAAAGTGTGGTGGACTCTAAAGACTCGTCAATACTATGGCTGTGGATTTAACCACTAGCACGTCAGAGGTATAAGCCAATACGTAACGGGCCACCAGCTATTGACCAAAAGGGACGTCGATGAGCGAACTCATCCTGACACCCTACTGAGCCTGTCAGTGACAATATCCATGCAGCCCGGTCCGTTCGTCTATGAGTATCGTATGGCGGGCCTAGGGGGTTGGTAAAAGTCAGACCCCCAAAAGCGGTACAAGTCGTGTCGGAGTGTAGCCCAGAACACCCTGAGATACTACTGGAATACCTACCAGTAAATCTCCTTGCCTTGGCCAAGGACTTTGTGTAATGGCTCTCCTAGACACAGCACGACCTCACCCCCAATACCGGGAGAGACGAACCCCTGAAGATACGCTCACTGCCTCCATGTGGCTCGGGACTGTACCCAACTAAAACCTGTTTGCACGACTCCTTTGAGCCGTGGTAGGGTAGTAATCAAAGTACAGTGGGAACTCACACGAGACAAATGACGATCCCCAGGTCGATGAACTAACCTGCACACATGTCACCAGGGAACTGCCATCTGACGTCTGGTATATGACCAACTAGCATGTTCCCGGCGAGTCCTGTCCGGTGTACTCATAACCCAATGAGCACCTGTATACATCTTAGGTGATCCAACTGACACCAGTGGCTTGTGAGACCGGCCACCGCCCCTCGTCGGGGTCTCGACTGTATACACTAGTCTACTAATGGAGTATCGATGCCCGGTCTTGAAACTCCCACGACTAGGGACCTTTTAAGGATATGCTTGTAGACCCCCAGCTCCCACTTATATGATCGCCCTCATACTGCTGGTGGTCAAGCAAGAATCCTAGGGGCTCTATCAACGTGTAATAGCGACGTGTCATGTCACCTAAAGCAGTACACGATGATAAAGGTAAACCAGATAGCATACTATCATCTCGAGTAAGACTGTCCTACCGGGATAGGTCCTCCCTCAATCATTGCAATCACGTACCTGTGATCCAATAATTGACTCTGAGGGCACTACCTCCAACAAGGCGTTGTAGCAGGTCTTGGCGTCAATAACGTGAAACTTGATGTCCGTGACGAGCAATCCGAAGCGTAATGTTACTATTACAGATCCGAAAGTCCGTGACGACTGGGAGTCGAAACCGGAGATGATAATTTTGTCACGAGCAAGGTGCTGCACGCTCATGCAGATTTCCTTCAACACCCGAACATTAAGGAGATTGACGGAGGATCAATTATCCACCAGGATCTTGCCTATCTTGATATCATGGCAGTATCCAGAGACGTATAGGGGATGGTTGTGGTCGCACGTCCCGAGGAGAAGGTCTTCGTCACCGAAAGTGATGTCGGCTGTGTGCACTTCTTCCAGTTCATCCTTCATCCTTTCCGCGGCGAGGAAGGCTTGGAATTGCTCGGGTTCTTGCAATGCCTTAATTAATGAATCTCTTGCTTCTTTTTATAATAGGAGGGCGTCGAGAATGCTGAGCTGCGAAGGTAGCTTCCTTAGGTGTGCTAGGATGTTGTAGTTCACCTTACCCTTCCTGGGGGGTCCTTGGCCGTCAGCTCTTTCATGACTTGGTCATCTAAAGCGATATCCTCAGTGACCTTTTCCTTTCCCTTATCTTTTCTATTCGCGGGTCCGAGATTCTTTTCCGGGAGCATGCGATTGCGCAGCTGAATGTTTTCGCAGGCCTCCGATTCTTCTTCTTTCCCTAAAATGGATTCTTTAAAGAGAGGGCCCAGAGCCATTTCCTCATCAGAGTCGCTCCCAAAGGTGAGAACTTGTGATCCTCCGGCGTTGATCATGTAACAATTGCCGGCAGTTCTTTTGTGTCCTTCGGCCGTACTTCTTCGTTCCCGACGAGCTTTGTGTTTCATGCGCTTAAAATGTTGCCGGTGAGCAATATATCCCTGCCACCATATCCTGAAAGCGCTGCACTCCTCCGTAGGGTATGAAATTTTCTGATGATATGAGCAATAATTAGGGTGCCTCTCCGCCCCATCGAACGTGTTCTCTTCCGAGGGTGGTAGCTTCATCCCCATCGACATGGTTTTGGCGAACCTTTTCCTCGTCTTGAGTACGTTTTTATTCGCATAGGATATCTTTTTGTCACGCCTCGCTTCCCAGTATACGGCGAAGTGGACGCGACGAGGTCCGCTACGTATGTACTCAGAAGTACATACGCTAAGCGTAGCTAAGCAATATAAAGTAAATCACAAGAGACGAAAGATATAGAATAACAGCAACTTTATTAATAACATTCTTTTATACTGTCACGCCCCGCTTCCCAAAATACGGAATACGAGGGGTAGACAAGGCCAGCCATGCTCCTACGGTCAAGGAAATGTTCTGCCGTAGTCACACTTCGGCTTCTAGTTTTTCATGGTAAACAGTAAAAGATGCGCAGGTAATGAGAAATGCAGTAACTGAATGAAACAAATGTAAAGAACTGACCAGAGGGGAAACAAAAGATATGACTCTGGATAGCTAAACAAGATGTCCGTGATGTGCGCTAGTCCTGGTCCCGGCTAAATCTTCTCCTCACACTGAGCATGCATACCAACTAAACCATGTCACGCCCCACTTCCCAAAATACGGAATACGAGGGGTAGACAAGGCCAGCCATGTGATTAGTGTCAAAAATACTTGTTTACCGCAATCAGAAACGGCGTCGCTTCGCAGCTAGCCGGTGAGTACGGGTCGATCCACAGAGATGGGTAAATTCCTTTTATGTGTTTTAACGAGTTGATTCAAAGTGTCGTTTTGGTTGGTTTATAAAAATCTATGAAAACTGGATCTAATTAATCTAATTAAAAATCTTGTTAGGGTTAGGTTTAGGGGAAGTTTTGGAGATTAACGTTTTCTTCACCGCTTTCAATGCCTTCTTTTTTTTGGATCTATTAGGTGTTACGGTAATTGCCAATAAAGTGGATCCGAATCTTTTGGGAAGATGTTTCTTTCTCTAGATTCGCATCCTTCCTTTGTTGATAATTACCCTAACCCCCATGGAAAACGCGCGCAACCGGCCCTTTATACTACGGTTCATCGTTACCTCGAGGGGTAGGATGCCGTAGGGAGCGGTTGTGCGTGCATGCATGGAGTTCTAATTCATTAGGTGAATGTGGCATTGAAAGGGGTGAGAGATCTCATCTCTCAACCCTTTCCCTAAGGCTAACCCTAACAAGCGAGGAGATTACTCGCTCATTAGGGGATGAGAAAACATTTTAATTAAAGGAACAGAAATAAGATTACTTACTAGGTTGACGGCTCCCTCCAAGCAAGAAGAACAGATCTGAATATAATTCCCAGAACTTCTGAATTTTATTGATTGAAAAGAGGCATGCTTTTTACAGATCTGGGAATACAATATATAGGAAAACAGAAAACCTAGGGTTACAGACTCTCGCACATGCGCAATTACAGATTTGACCTCTAAAAATCCCAACACCCGAACCGTCGCACCGACCCAGAGATTTCCACCGACGCGGGCACTTGATGGCCGCGGAACCGCGGCGCAAGCATGGGTTTGGCCGCGGTTCCGCGGCCAAACTGTGGAATTGGGCACTGTGATTTTGGGGATTTTTCCTTGGCTTCTTGGGCTTTCTCTTTTTGCACTTCTTTTCTCTGTTGGACTTCTGGGTCTTCTCCAGATCTCCAGTGAAGACTTGTAAGGATCTTTTGACCGTTCACTTGACAGTTTGGACCTTGCAATGTTCTTCGACTAGGCTTGACTAGGATCCGTCTACTTGTTTGTCAAAAGTCACTTTTCTGTATCAGCTTTCGTCTTTTTCACTGTATTTGCTCCAAGAGCCTGTATCCTGTAACATGCAACAAACGTGCGTCAAGAGTACCTGTTTATTTATAAAATGGATAAGAATAGGGGAATGAAAAATGCAATATTATGGTCTGAACAAATACCCCCAAACTTACTTTTTGCTCGTCCTCAAGCAAACTTATTTTTATTCACTAAAATCCTAACCACACTTTCGCAGGGAAACGCGATTGCACTGAGCACGTGCAACAAGCCGTTAAACCTCTAGGTGTTCTAGTAGGAGGAGTGTTGTCTCCTGAGGGTTTTCAGCGGATTACACCCACAAAATCCTATCAACTCGGCCCATTGATTTTTGTTTTCCAATTAGGTTTTCTAACAAGGAATTCTATTATCGTTGACCCGCAAATTATTCACCCATATTCTTCACGCTTCCTCATTATTTAACTTAAGATTATATATGTTATGTAGACCTACTTAGCTTTCGGCATCTCTTAAGTCTTCCTTCTAGGGTTTCATCTCCACTTAGGAATTTTCTATCAACTCTATTAAAGATACAAATTTTATCTTTCATTCCTCTCTCTTATCTAAACTCTAATCACATATCCCCACGTGTGTGTATAAATCACCCCTACACTTGGAATTTCAAATCAAGCAATCATGCCCTTGTCCGTTGTCCAAAGCACTTATTAATTCGTTAATTTTGAATTTCGCTTACACATCCTTCATGCGACTGTTAATACTTCTTGAGGTACCAACAACCGATTACAAGATGCGTTAGCACTTTAAAGCGTACTTCCTAGTTTTTGCAATACCCAAGGCTTTTAGCAGTGACTCCCAAACCAGTTGGTCTAAGGCACTAGGTGATGAAGCACCCTCGCTAGAGATTTTTCTATTTTTACAGCTTTAAGTAATCACAAAAACCAGTGTCCATTTTTTTATTCACCTTTTTTTTCATTGTACTAAGGACTTTAGACAAGATCAATTCAAGGTCTCTTCTACTATTCCAAATTTCAAGGTGCGTGATTGTGCAAATTGTAGGGTATACATTTTCAGAATCTAGACTTAAACTAGGAACTATTTTTCAAACTTATACTCTAATAAGAACATCAATACTCTTCCCTCATTTCGACTTAGCCCAAGAAGTGAACTCAAAATTTGCCTAATTCTAAATAATCTACAAAGACATATACTTCTACCGTTAAACTTTAAGGAATGTTATTTTTAGGGTTTTTAATTCACTAAGTCTAAGATCTAGTTGTTCCTAGCCAGTTGACCTATTTGTCAAACCAAAGTCAATTAGCCAAAATTGAATACAATAATTTTTATAATTTTTGAAAATTTTCAATTTTTATGGGTTTTCAAATAAGTATGCAAATGCAAAAATATGTACAAATGAATGCGAAGGAAGAAGACGTACCGAGCATACCCCCAAACTTGAACTTGACAGTGTCCTCACTGTCATACTAAACCAAGAGGGTCAAAATGTCGGCACACCCCTATTTATTTATGTACAATTTTTTTATTGTTAAGAAAAACAAAGAATATATACAAAAAGGCCCTCCCCCAAACTTCATTTAAACTATGTTAGACATTACTGCCAAACTTTGCATAGACCAAAAATCAACACCAACCAGTTGAAAAATTTATCAGTAAAGAGTATTGGTTGGTGGAAGAATTAGTTGTGGCGGTCCAAAAAGAATTGGGGAAGATAGAAGTGGTGGTATGGAAGGTATGGAGGTGAATAGACAGGAGATGGTGATGAATCAAAACGAGAGTGTAAATGATCAGCACTCAGTGGAGTGTTGGCATTCTCGTAGCTTATTAAAAGAAATGGGGGTATTTCAACTTCTAAAGGAGGTTGACTCACCACAATACCCCCAAGATGTTCCTGTGGATCCTCTATTGACTTGGCATCATTCATCAATTGTATATGATATTCAATTATGAGGGAACTGATCTTCTCGATGTCCGCCATAGTCCAACCGAAAACTTGCCTCCTATCTTGTAAGACTTTTAAAATAGCGTTCTCTTGCTCGAAGGCTAGAGAGGCTGATATTATAATGGGAAAAGTCTCATTCCCACCTATGTGAGCATATTTAAGGTGAGGCGGTAAGGACATGAGTTCGAGTTTCGGAGGCGAAAGAATCATTGCGGAATCTACCTCGAACTCAAAGAACTCCAACACAGGTTCGAAATCACTGCAAACAACCGATTCGGATGGCTCGACTGACTCATCCGAAAATTCAAACGACTCATATTCGGGCTATGAGTCGTCATCATCCAAAAAAGTGAAACATTCATAATCAACATCGGTTGTGTCAACGGTGGTAGGCTCAAGAAGGGACGCACTAGTGGCGTCAAAACTGTTTTCATTAAACAAGAATCTTTCAAGCTCGCAGTCCTCCTGCGTGATTTCGTGAATAGAGCAAACTTCTCGTGTACTAGTTTTAGGCACGGGGGGCAGACTTCCCATTTTATAAATATTGAACTCACTAGACATTTTCCCAAAGGATAGAGTCATGGAGCCATTGCGACGGTTTATTACAGCATTGGAAGTGGCCAAAAATGGTCGACCGAGAATCACCGGAATCTGGTTTCTTGGGTTAGCAACAGGTTGTGTGTCCATAACGATAAAATCAACGGGGAATATGAACTCCCCGACTTTGATCAACACATCCTCTAGTTGACCCCTTGGATGGGTGATTGATCGATCAGCCATTTGGAGAATGCAACGAGTGGGTTTCAACTCTCCAACCCCTAATTGTTCATACACGGAGTAGGGAATCAGGTTAACACTAGACCCAAGATCTAAGAGTGCTCGATTAATTTTTTTATCCCCAATTGTGATTGAAATAGTAGGACAGCCGGGGTCCTTTCGTTTTTGGGGTAAGGTTTGATAGTGGTTAATAGCATTGCTCACTGCACTAGCCACTAGCACTTTTTTGGGTACTTGAGATGCTTTTCTCTTTGAGGTGCATAAGCCCTTTAAAATTTTCGCGTATGAAGGGACTTGTTGGATGGCATCCAAGAGAGGTATATTTATGCTAACCTGCTTAAACAATTCCACAATCTTCTCCACTTGTGCAGTTGGTTTATTGGGTTTCAACCTGTTTGGAAATGGTGCATTTGGAAAATTTGTTGAGTCACATGTTTGTGGAGTAGAATGTGGAGTAGGAACGAATCCCGGTGTAGATGTGTTCGTGTTGTGAGAAATGGGTCCGTTCGAGCTGGAAGAAGTAGAGCCGTGTGAAGGGTGGAGAATAGGCTCTAAAGAAAAAGGTGAAGAAGAAAGTGAAGAAAATGAAGAAGGGGAAGGTGACGATGGAGAAAAAGAAGAAGAAGAAGAAGAACCACCGGTGGGGATGTCATCACTAGTTCCCACATTATTTTGCAACACTCTTCCGGATCTCAACGTGGTCACTGCATTAACATTGTGATTGTGATATGCGTTTTGTGGGTGACCGGGATTTGGCAATGGTTGAGATGGAAGCTTTCCCTTTTCTCTCTCGCTCAACGCAGCAGTTAATTGTGCAATTTGTGCCTCAATAGATTTGATACTTTGATCGTGTGAGGCATTGTTATGCATTAAAGATTGAACATAACTCTCAAATCTTGCTGCGGATTCTGTAGATTGCTTGAGAAATGCATCTAGACTTTTCTCGAGCGAGCTAACCTTATCATCATTTGGTTGAACTAAATTGTTCGTTTGATTTGTATAAAGTTGTTATTGGAAAGGTTGCTGGTTTTGAGTTTGTAAGGGTGCTTGTTGTTGTTGTGGAGGAGGTCTTTGAAAATTATTGTTCCCTTGGACTTGTTGATTTTGGTTCCAAGCGAAATTCGGGTGACTCCTCCATCCCGGATTGTATATCGAAGAGTACGGATCATTTCTTTGTCGTTGCTGAAATGCAGCATTGACTTGATCTTGTCCTTGAATAGGTGCATTGTAAGGACACTCTTCGGTTAGATGCGATGGATTCGCACAACAAGCACAAACAGTTAGTGTGGGTAGAGTGGGGGCAGGAGAAGACGATGAGATTTTGGTCTCAATGGTTTCTAGCGTTTTCATAAGTGAGGCCATCTCGGCCTTCATAGCAATCGACATATCTATTTGATATATGCCCGCCCTAGATTGACCAACAGAAGAAGATAATGTGGTCTTGGTACTCTCCCACTGAATTGTTTGCTCACTAAGATCCTCAAGAAACTGCCACGCTTCGTCGCTAGACTTGGAGAGAAAATGACCTTGACATATCGTTTCTAGCAACTGCTTCGTTGCTGCGTTCAATCCCTCGTATAATGTTTGGCAAAGTTGCCAACTTTCGATCCCATGATGAGGGCATTGAACAAGTAGGTCTTTAAATCTTTCGAAGCACTTCCAAAATGGTTCGGAAGGAAGCTGTGAAAATTGTATAATCTCGTTACGGATTCTAGCAGTTTTGTGATGAGGATAGAACTTTTTCAGAAAAGCTCTTACAAACTCGTCCCAATTTCTAATAGAATGTGATGCGGTGCTATATAGCCACTTCTCGGCTAGGTCACATAAGGTAAAAGGAATGACCCTTAACCTTATAGCGTCATCACTTAATTGGGTTGTTTTCATCATAGCGCATACATTTTGGAATTTATTAATAAAATTATACGCATCTTCAGATTCCAAACCATGAAATTTTAGCAGCATATTGATGAAATGTGGTTTTATTTCAAAATTATCCCCATTTGCTGGTAGGGGTGAAAGACATGTGGGTAAAGAAGTGCGGACGGGATAGAAGAGATCCTGGAGCGCAACTCATGCGGGCGCTACAACAGGCGGAAGATTCGGGTTATTCGCACCCGGCGGAGGTGGAATCATTCCCGTCGGTAAGGTATCGTTGGGGTTGAATCCCGACATACCTTCGAAAGAAGAATTTGAAGGTGGAGGTAAGGAAATGGACGGAATGTCGACGAAGGGTTCGTCGGTCGGTACCAACGAAACACGGACTAATCGGGCGTTAGTATCCCTAGTCCAAAGTGACATACACTAAAGGAGTAGTGTAGTCAGAAAAAATAGAAAAACAGAATGTGGGGGTAAGATAACGTCAGTGAAGGGAAGTGATGGAAGTGAGTTGCAAGGTTTCTTAGCGACAAATTGCAAATTTTGAAAAGATTTTTCCCCTTTTTTTTTATATATGTGATAGTTTTGCAAAGAAGTTTTTGAAAGGGGACTCGTGACACAAATGTATCAACCACACATGCACAATCAGGCCTAGATCTAGGGTCACATAGGTCTGCTAGACAGCTCCTAATTAGGGCTAGAGATAGGACCTCAAACCGCCTCTTCACCGACAAATACGGTCAGGTAAGTGGGAAGGAACCACCACTACTGTGGGCCTAATTAATAACCACTAGCCTAGACACCGCAATGTCGGTTCGGATAAACGGCCGATGCCTATACTAGTCCTTTTCCTATTGAGCTCGATATCCTTAGGTCTGAGTCTAGTCTTTTTTAATTAATTGTGGTCGATGCAAAATGCTTTAGGTGTTTTCTGGGGTCCTGGGAAGGGTGATGAAATCCCCACCCAATCTGAGTTTGGTCAATTAGCCCCTTAGAGTCCGATTAAATTATGCAAAACAGTAAAATTTCACTTGCAATAAATTTTTAGCGCGGCGCAAAGAAACCTGCAGAAAATCTGTTATTTAGAAGGGGGAGAAAGATTTTTTAGCGCAAAGAACCCTGCAGAAAATTTTTACAGTGGATATATTGTAGGTTACAGAGGGGAGAAGGAGAGAACAAACCCACTAATTTTGAACTGCTGACGTGGCAGTCAGAGTGCGGAACCGCGGCGTGGGGCCCCCAATGCGGCGGAAACGCGGCGGAGTAGAGGGATCGGGATCTGTAAAATTTTGTGCTGCTCTGCACTGATATTTCCTCTCTGTTCTGATATGTACTTTTCTGATTGGCCCTCCGTAAATTTCCAGATCCGCAATTCTTCGCTGTTCCTGCAAGATTCAAAAGATACACCCTTCAAACAGATCAAAATTGATAATTTTTGTATTTTTTTTTATATTTTCAGATTTTTATAATTTTTTAAAATTTATATCAACCCGAAAATTCACAAAAAGAAAAATTACGCCATCCCCGGCAACGGCGCCATTTGATTAGTGTCAAAAATACTTGTTTACCGCAATCAGAAACGGCGTCGCTTCGCAGCTAGCCGGTGAGTACGGGTCGATCCACAGAGATGGGTAAATTCCTTTTATGTGTTTTAACGAGTTGATTCAAAGTGTCGTTTTGGTTGGTTTATAAAAATCTATGAAAACTAGATCTAATTAATCTAATTAAAAATCTTGCTAGGGTTAGGTTTAGGGGAAGTTTTGGAGATTAACGTTTTCTTCACCGCTTTCAATGCCTTCTTTTTTTTGGATCTATTAGGTGTTACGGTAATTGCCAATAAAGTGGATCCGAATCTTTTGGGAAGATGTTTCTTCCTCTAGATTCGCATCCTTCCTTTGTTGATAATTACCCTAACCCCCATGGAAAACGCGCGCAACCGGCCCTTTATACTACGGTTCATCGTTACCTCGAGGGGTAGGATGCCGTAGGGAGCGGTTGTGCGTGCATGCATGGAATTCTAATTCATTAGGTGAATGTGGCATTGAAAGGGGTGAGAGATCTCATCTCTCAACCCTTTCCCTAAGGCTAATCCTAACAAGCGAGGAGATTACTCGCTCATTAGGGGATGAGAAAACATTTTAATTAAAGGAACAGAAATAAGATTACTTACTAGGTTGACGGCTCCCTCCAAGCAAGAAGAACAGATCTGAATATAATTCCCAGAACTTCTGAATTTTATTGATTGAAAAGAGGCATGCTTTTTACAGATCTGGGAATACAATATATAGGAAAACAGAAAACCTAGGGTTACAGACTCTCGCACATGCGCAATTACAGATTTGACCTCTAAAAACCCAACACCCGAACCGTCGCACCGACCCAGAGATTTTCCACCGACGCGGGCACTTAATGGCCGCAGAACCGCGGCGCAAGCATGGGTTTGGCCACGGTTCCGCGGCCAAACTGTGGAATTGGGCACTGTGATTTTGGGGCTTTTTCCTTGGCTTCTTGGGCTTTCTCTTTTTACACTTCTTTTCTCTGTTGGACTTCTGGGTCTTCTCCAGATCTCCAGTGAAGACTTGTAAGGATCTTTTGACCGTTCACTTGACAGTTTGGACCTTGCAATGTTCTTCGACTAGGCTTGACTAGGATCCGTCTACTTGTTTGTCAAAAGTCCCTTTTCTGTATCAGCTTTCGTCTTTTTCACTGTATTTGCTCCAAGAGCCTGTATCCTGTAACATGCAACAAACGTGCGTCAAGAGTACCTGTTTATTTATAAAATGGATAAGAATAGGGGAATGAAAAATGCAATATTATGGTCTGAACACCATGCTCCTACGGTCAAGGAAATGTCCTGCCGTAGTCACACTTCGGCTTCTAGTTTTTCATGGTAAACAGTAAAAGATGCGCAGGTAATGAGAAATGCAGTAACTGAATGAAACAAATGTAAAGAACTGACCTGAGGGGAAACAAAAGATATGACTCTTGATAGCTAAACAAGATGTCCGTGATGTGCGCTAGTCCTGGTCCCGGCTAAATCTTCTCCTCACACTGAGCATGCATACTCAGGTCGTCAGAGCGACACAATAGCAATATAATTTATAAATTCATGTGACAATTCTAACAGTGATAATAGATATGTATAACCGTAAATCAATGACAGTATGGATATGAATATGTAGTAATCAATGCAGCGGAAACGGTAAAAGCAGTAGAACGATATGCCACGTATGTCAACACAGTAAGTAAGATATATCAATGCCAGTATCCCTATCAGTCTCTAAGTCTCACTGTATAGGTCACTAAGCCTATCGTCAGTCCAAGTGTGAAAATCAACCACTCGCGAGTGTCCTCCACCCAAGGGTAGAACCCAAAGGCAAGGGACCACGGGCCCAACATGTATATCACAGTAATAATCACATACCCTGTAAATCTCCATATATCTCCCTAAATATATAAGCCGGCATGGGACTCCCGAGATTCTGTTGAACTCACACTCAAACTACCCCACGCCCCGTGGTCTACATCAAACGCTAACCATAACCCTAAATACCAATCGGTCGGTGACAAGTTTGCGCGAGAACTGGAGGCAGGTCCTCCATCAAGCACGTCCCGACTAATACCTAAGATAAATGGCAGTGTCTGGTGCCTTATCTATGACACCCGTGCAAGAACTTCCATAAGTGTCCCATACCACTTATAGTCACACGTACACGCGTCTCACAGACGTCGACAATGCAATAGAATGATAAGGTTCACTGATTGTGTACAAATACGTATCACTTTCACTTATTCACTGATACACGAACACTGACGTACTTGCCACAATCATCACTAAAATCTAACACTGTGTAAATGCACGTTATCACTAGGTTATCAATGCAATAACATATGTAAGATATGATGCGTAAACAGTATATAAAGCATGTTTAGGATGCCATGAATCAACAATCTACCACTTGCATAAATTATCATAAATCAAACGTGTACAGTTTAGTGAGACGATGAACAGGTAATAATTAGTATGTTCAGTTATCTATCCATCGAATTTAGTTTCACGCCAATCGGGTTCCAGGATCATTAGTTATAGCCACTTCATTTTAAGCGTTCACGGCTGGAAATCCGGTTTCAGAATCGGAAGTCCGTTTCGCAACGCATTTTAATCCCAGTTGGTATCAGATTTTAGCGATGCTACAATTGGATGAAATCTAGGGTTTTCAGTAAGCTTTTCAACGCAATATACGGATCTTCAATCGCGTCTGTACGTCAGGAGATATACACTGTCTAGTACTAGTATGTCAGTTCTGATTCTGTTGAGACTGTAATGCGTCCCGATCTTTTAAATTACAGATTAAATAGTAAATGATGACGAAACAAGATGAAACCAACTGTATTATCTAGATAACAGATTCATCTTTAATAAACAGTGGAGTTCCGCAACCTACAAGTTAAAGAAACAGAGTGGTACCCATACGGGACAGTAAATAACAACTGGAGTCGCTCTGGACTGCAGTCCAGAGTCGCACTCCGATCCAAATCTTGTCACCATTTAAGTACAGAAACTAATAGAAACTTGTATAGGATTATAGTTCGTTGAGTCGGCTTCGATTTAAGCCCTCGAGCACGTCGTTCCAGTGTGTGTACAATTTATGGAGAATTTAACGGTTTTCAAGTACAATAAAATTCCAGTTTTATGAGTAAACTTGGGGGTAGTCGTTTTAGTCATTAACGGTCATATTTTCCAACGAAATTTGCACAAGTTATCCATCCCTATAAGGGCCAATGTAAATCATCCAGTTCCGTCAAATTTAATAAGTATTCTCATTGAGAACACACATCGAACAGGTATGACGCCTAATCGATCAGAAATTGTAATTTTGCGATCTATGTAATTTAAATTTGTAACTTGAATATATAGCATGTAGCAAGTACAAGTACTTGCCTGGAGGTGTCTTGGCGATGCACGGCAGTGGTAACGGCACGAACGCGCAATGAATGGCGCGTTCAGGGTTCGCGGCCTCGGCTCGTGCTCGGGCTCGGCTATGGGGTTCTGCCTCGGTAACGGCTAGGGCTCACGAGACTGGGGAGATAAAGGTGCTGCGAGGCCGATGGTGAGGGATTTGCAGAGGGAGAGATATATTGAGAGAGAGAGAGAGTTAGAGAGAGAGAAAAATTTGAGAGAGATTAGAGAAAGGGGGTGATAGAGAGATTAGAGAGAGGGAAAGTGAGAGTGAGGGACAAAGAGTGAGGGATCAGAGAGGGAGAGAATGTGAGGAAGATACAGAAAGAGAGAGTTGTAGAGGGAGAGAGAGCACAGAGAGAGACAGAGAGAGCACAGTGTGAGACAAAGAGAGACAGAGAGAGAAACCAGTGAGATTGAGAGAGGGGAAGAGAAGGGATGATGGGTCGACGATGGTGTGAGGGTGTCGACGAGATGCAGTGGGGAGCTCGTCGACGTCGTGGGTGCCGGTGAACGGCACGGGAGGTCGAGCTTGGGTGAGCAGGGGGTCGCGTGTGCAGGGGAGCTTGGTAGGGTGCTCAGTCAACGAAGTGGAGTGGTGAGGGCCTCCGTTGGAGGAGGAGGAAGGGAGGAGGTCGTAGTCGTCTCCGTCAGAACGAGCGGCGTTGGGTGCTCGGCGACGGAGGCATGCAGGTGAACTCGAGAGATGCTGTCGGTTGGGTAAGGGAGTAGAGGGAGAAGAGAAGTAGGGGGTCTGAGAGAGTGAGGAGTGATGGGAGTGAGGGAGAGAGAAAGAGCGACGAGGCGCGCGTCGTGGGTAACGCTCGCGAGCGTGGGCGTCGGCGGAGGGAGCGGATCGCGCGCGTGGAAACGGAAAAGAGCCGTTGGGAAGAAGGAGAATGAATAGGAGCGGGTCGGGTCGGGTTGCCGAGGAGGCGGGTAAGGGGAGAGTGGGCTTGGGCTGGGCTTAATTAAAAAATTTGTAAGGGAAAAAGAAATCGGGCCGGCCAAGGTTAAAAGGAAAAGAAATTAAATTATAAAAAAGGGATGGGCTCGGGGAGTTGGGCCAGAGGATAAATAAAATAAAAGAATTGTGGGGAGAGGGTAGTGAAGGCTGGGCCGGGGGCTAAAGGAGAGAAAAAAAAGATTTAATGGGAAAAAGAGAAGTGGGCCTGACTTTTAGAAAATAATGGCTTGAGGTTTTATTTTGGGTTTACATTTAAAATTTTGTTTTTAACTTGGCTACGGAAATAATCAAAATGAAATGGAGTTCTAGACCGAAATCGAGATTTATATAAATGGGAAAAGAAAATAAGGGATTGGAATTAGGGTTTGAGGAAATAGCGGGGGGGAAATGGATTGGGAGTTTAGGGTTTAATAGAGTTTCAAAATAAATAAACTAAATAATTAATTCTAAATAAAGTCAAACCTTATAAGTTAACGAGAAGCACAAATATTGGTATAAAGAGGGCCGGGTGTTACATATACAATGCATGAAAAGTAAATACAACTGAAATGAAAAGCAATGCCTAAACACTGGCATAACAGGATATGAAAATACTGGAAAGAACAAGGTACAATATCTAGAGCTCTGGGTCTTCGTTAAAGTACTCCAAGTCTTCACCGGTGGGCTCAATCTCAGCTTGGTCCAACGCACCTGACGACATTCAAAGAAGAAAGAAATAGAATGTCGTCAACGAACATGTCGTTCGGTAAGTCCCAAAGATATGGAAGGATTAGAATGACAGTGTAAAAGTATTTTCTAAAGTACTATATTGTTGAATAATATGGAAAATTGTGTTAACGCTGTTGTTTGTAGCTTGGTACAGAAGGATGCCAGTGTATACGAGGGGGGTCTCTATATGCTAGAGACCAGGGCAAAAGGAAAGTACAAGAAACCGTTATGCCACGGTACAACAGCAATAGGATTCAGGTTAGGTGTCTTAATCTGACCACCTCGTGCCACCTTTAACACCTTCCGTACCAATCTACCCCTTGAACCCCGTAGTGTTTTAACAGTATTGTTGTATTGTATTGTGTAAGTTGGGTGACTGACCAAAACCATGATATCAGTAAACATGTTGTAACTGTATAATCAGGTAAATGGAATAACAGGATAATGGATGAATATCCATGGTTTGATTCTGTCAAGTTGTAATGATTGTTAACAGGATTCTGGGATTCATGTGTTCATATAGAGTTGGAAAATAAAGAATATAGATTGACTTGAATCAAATTCAAGTTAGAAATAGTCAGACTCTAACTCGAGTCAGACTAAAAGAAAGATAATTTGAAGTTCAATAATTGTTAGGGGCCTTATTGTAATTTATAAAACTTGAGGGGGTTTTATGTAAAAAGTACTATTGTATAGTTTTCAAGATACACCTCAAGTATTTATTTATTCGTTCTTATAGTTATAATAAGTGTGAATTTTATTTGTGTTATTCTAGTGAATATATCCTAATAAAAGTATTAATTGATTTATTTGAAATTCATGGTATTTTAATGTAACTTTTAATCTTGTAATTTTTAGGAAAATGTGGAAACTTTATCTTATAACAAAATAAGCGTTTAAATGATAATTATATATACATTAACACATGAATAATAAATATTTTATTTTCAAAAAATCTCATTTTCTTAAATGTCGTATTTTAAACCTTTCGAGACCGAATGCTTCTTGCGGAGGTCTGAATCTCGCACTACTAGCCCGCGGGTGCACGATGAACCGTACTATCCCTAACGGGTTCCCCAAAAGTGGGTTGTAGTGGCACTTTGCTTAGGTTTAACAAATACTATTTATTTAGGAAAACGGTTTTATAAATAAAAGGTATTTATTTGTAAAAGAGTATAGTTTTCTGTATTTTAGTTTCTAGGGTCTCCTAAGCCAACTAGCCTATTTCTAAGGGTCTAAACGACAAGTCATTAGAAGCCTCAAATCGCCTCTTCACCGCCAATTGTGGCCAGGTAAGTACAAGTGAGGAGGGAGGGATCCGCTCACGAATCGTGAGACGGGCCTTTTAAAGTTACCCAAGCTCACTTGCCTAGCCTAGACACCACAAAGTCAGTTTAGATAAATGATCGATGTCCATGACATATCGTATTTTCCTATTAAAAGATATTGTTTTAAAATTGTAAACAACTTAGAACTTTTAGAAAAGGTTTATAAAGAAAAGGGTATTTTAGTGAAAAGTCTTGTATTTTCATATTCTATGTTTTGACGTTTATCAATTATGGTTATATTTGTGTGTGTGTAGAGGTAGGTCATTACCTCGTGATTTATTTTAAGGTTTAGTGAAGTTTAAAGGTTAAATATGATATATTAAACATGAAGGAATTTAAACGTAAGAATACGGTATTTGAAAACGTTATCATTTCATGTGTGAAAACTCATTCAAATTGATTTCTACAAGTTTATTTATCAAGATGAACATGTTTAGGAATGAGGGAATTAATTAGAACAAGAAAAATAAACTTTATGGTATTTTTATGAAAAGAATACGATTTTACAAGAAAGTTATCATTTCATGTGAGAAACTTTATTTAAATTGGTTTCTATATGATTAATAGTCATCATGGATATGTTTAAGTATTATGGATTAGGTGACAAGTGGAATTTTGTAGAAAAACCGAATCGGAAATCAGTTTGTTCCGATTTCCGTCGGGTTCCAAAAAGTCGTATTTTCTATTAAAAGAAAAGAGAGATAGAAGAGATGGGACTTACGGGTTTGGACAAGCTAAGGAGGCTAAGGAAGTGGTGGTTGTCGGTGCGTCGAAAACGTCGCGAAAGTTCTAGTACGATCGCCGGAATTCGTCGTCGGTTTCGGCAGCGCTTTGCATCTCGCTCTTTTTCTAACGTACCGAGTTCTCTTGAGAATTTGGGATAGTGGACTTAGAGTTGTAGGGTGAAATGGTAGAGGGTAGGGGTGTTTATATAGGGCTAGGCTAGGGTTATGGTTTGGATTAAAAAATATTTTTAAAAATATAAAAATTCATTAAAATTTCATTAATTTTGGGAGTAAAAGAGATTTAATGGGAATTTGGTAACTGTTCAGAGAAAATGGAGTATACAGGGGTGAAGACCAAGTCAACACGGAAAAATTCCGTGTTGACGACTCGGCCGACCGGTCTTCCCAAAATTTGATTATTCCAAAAATTTGAGTTTACCGCAATCAGAAACGGCGTCGCTTCGCAGCTAGCCGGTGAGTACGGGTCGATCCACAGAGACGGGTAAATTCCTTTTATGTGTTTTAACGAGTTGATTATATTTGTAGTTTTGGGTAGGTTTATAAAAATCTAAAGACTGGATTTAATTAATTTAATTAAGAATCTTGCTAGGGTTAGGATTAGGGGAAGTTTTGGAAATTAAAGATTTTTCTCACCGCTTTCAATACCTTCCTTTTTTAGATCTCTTAGATGTTAAGTTAATTATCAATAAAGTGGATACAAATCTTTTGGGAAGATGTTTCTTCCTCTAGATTTGTACCCTACCTTTGTTGATAATTATCCTAACCCTCACGGAAAACGCGCGGAACCGGCCCTTTATACTACGGTTCATCGTTACCTCGAAGGGTAGGATGCCGCAGGGAGCGGTTGTGCTCGTATGCGTAAAGCTCTTATTCATTAGGTGAAGGTGGCATTGAAAGGGGCGAGAGATTTCATCTCTCAACCCTTTCCCTAAGGCTAACCCTAACAAGCGAGGAGACTACTCGCTCATTAGGGGATGAGAAGACATTATAATTAAAAGATATAAAAATACTTACTAGTTGACGGCTCCCTCCAAACAAGAAGAACAGATCTGAATTTTGCTCTCAGAAAATCTGAATTTTATTGATTGAAAAGAGGCATGAGAAATTACAATGATTAGGGTCCTATTTATAGATAATAGGAAACCCTAGGTTACATTTTGATTCGCACATCTGAATTTACAAAAATGCCCTCTAAGAAATGTCCAAGTCAAAGATCTGCGCCGCCTCTGCATTATGGAAAAAATTCTTGAACTCCGTGCTCTAGACGGCCGCGGAAGCGCGGCCTGAGGCCTGGTTTGGCCGCGCTTCCGCGGCCAAAAGATGGAGTTGGGCTCTGGGCTTTTTGAAGCTGGCTTCTGGTGACTTTTTATTCCTGTTTATATATGTTCTTTTCCATTTGGGCTTCTAGGTTAGTTCCAGATTTCCAGTGAACAATTCGCAATGGATTTTTAACCGTTCGCTTTGAGTCGATGTCTTGAATCTTGCTTTGTGAACTGATCTTTATGTAGGCTTGATCAAGATTCTCTGTTTGTTGGTTAAAGGTCCACTTTTGCATTATCTTTTCATCGTTTTCACTGTTTCCTGTCCAAGAACCTGTAACCTGTAACATGTAGCAGACATGCGTCAAAAGCACCTGTTTTCATTGTAAAATGCATAAGAATGGGGAATATAAAATACAATATTATGGTGTGAACAACCGGCCGAGTCCGGCCGGCGGCGCCGGCCGATTCGGCCGAACCACCGGCCAACTTGGCCAAGTTGGGGCCGAGTCGGGGCTCGTTCGGTAGGGTGTCACTTGGGGGGAAATTTGGTGTACTTTATTTTTTATATACCGTATTAATTTGAGAGTTATGGCTATTTGACCGTTGACTTCCCAAAAAAATTAAAACAAAATGATATAGAAATTATGTGGGGCATGGGATTCGAACTCTGGTGGCTATGTTCAGCAGTGCAAGGTATTACCAATGAGCTACAAGCTCCTTCTTGTAATTATTGTAGGAAAATAGATACTTAAAGTGTTATCAGCAACATTAATACTCCAAATATACTTCAAATTTAAATCAAATTTAGGTATACAAAAATTGGAGTTGTTACAATCTACCCCCCTTACAAAAATTTCGTCCTCGAAATTTACAACTTTTATTTGAGGACTAGTTTACAAAAAGGTGCGGATATCTTGCACGCATTTCATCTTCCCTTTCCCACGTGGATTCTCCTGGAGTGTCTTTCCTCCACATTACCCGGACCAAATTAACTTCCTTGTTCCGAAGTGTCTTCACTTTCCTATCCAGGATCTCCACAGGTTGTTGCTCACAGGACAAATCGGGCTGTATCGTGAGTTCAGAATGATCAAGTACATGGCTGGGGTCACTCACGTACCTTCTGAGTTGAAATATGTGGAACATATTATGCACTCCTTCCAATGAGGGTGGAAGCGTTAATCGGTATGCCACTTCTCCGACTCGTTCGTGTATGTCGAACGGTCCAATGTATCTCGGACTCAACTTTCCCCGTCTTCCAAATCGGATCACTCCGCGGTTCGGAGATATTTTCAGGAATACATGATCTCCTGCCTGGAACTCCAAGTGTCGTCTCTTCGCATCAGCCCAGTGTTTCTGTCTATCTTGAGCTATGCGCATTCTTTCCCTGATAGTACGAACCACATCAACGGTCGCTACTATCATCTCTGGTCCAATGAGTTCTCTATCTCCGATGTCGTCCCAACTTAATGGTGATCGACACTTCCTTCCATATAATGCTGCAAAAGGTGCCATTCATATACTTGCTTGGTAGCTGTTGTTGTACGCAAACTCTACAAGATGCAGGTGATCTTCCCACGATCCTTTGAAGTCGAGCATACATGCTCTGAGTATATCCTCCAAGATCTGAATAGTTCGTTCCGACTGACCATCTGTTTGTGGATGATAAGCCGTGCTGAAGTTCAGACTTGTTCCCAAACTAGCTTGCAGACTCTGCCAAAATTGCGATCGGAACCTGGTGTCACGATCGGAAACAATGCAGACCGGTACTCCATGAAGTCTCACAATTTCCTTTATGAGTTCATGGGTATCAGAGATAGTACATTATGAAGAGTTTTTAAATCTAAATTAGATTATTACCTCCATGTACTTCTTCGCTAGTGTCTCAGTTGATTGGCCAATTCGAAATGGGATGAAGTGAGCCGACTTTGTGAGTCGATTCACAATGACCCAAATAGCATCGTTACCCTTTGTGCTGCGAGGAAGAGCAGTTACAAAGTCCATCGTGATGTGCTGCCACTTCCATTCTGGAATTGGTAACGGTTGAAGTAGTCCTGCTGTCCTGTGATGTTCAGCCTTTACCTGTTGACACACCAAACATTTTGCGACACTTCTGGCTACTTCACGCTTCATTCCATGCCACCAATAATTCTGACGTAGATCCTTGTACATTTTGGTACCTCCAGGATGTACTGAATAGGGAGAGCTGTGAGCTTCTTTCATTAACTCTTCCCGAACAGGACCTTTTGGTATACACAATCTGCTGCCGTATCTTAAAGATCCGTCTTCATGGATGATGAAATCTGTTCTGAGTCCATTCTCCACTTGTTCTCTGATCTTTTGCAATTTAGCATCGCTGGCTTGAGCTGCTTTGATCTGATTGATAATGGTTGATTGCACTTGTAGATTCATCAAACTTGAAGCATCACCTGGCATGACTAGTTCAATTTCCATCTGATGTAGGTCTTGCTGAAGCTTCCACTGAGCGGTGAGATTCATTGATAATGGTTGGCGACTAAGAGCATCAGGTACTACGTTCACCTTTCCTGGGTGATATTGCAAGTTGATGTCAAAGTCCGCCATGAGTTCTAACCATCTTCTCTGCCGCATATTCAACTCCTTCTGAGTAAACACATACTTCAGACTTTTGTGATCTGTGTAGATATTCACTCGTTCACCAAGTAAGTAGTGGCGCCAAATCTTGAGAGCAAAAATGACGGCTGCCAACTCCAGATCATGCGTCGGATAATTGCGTTCATGAGTCTTCAGTTGTCTTGAAGCATAAGCCACAACCTTACCGTGCTGATGTAGAACACATCCTAATCCCTTACCGGATGCATCACAATGCACTTCGAATCCTCCAGATTGATCCGGTATGACGAGAATAGGTGCAGATGTCAGTCTTGACTTGAGTTCTACGAAAGCTTGGTCGCATGCTTCTGACCACACAAATTCTTTATCTTTTCGTGTGAGCTTGGTCAGGGGTGTTGCTATCTTCGAAAAGCCTTCAATAAATCTTCTGTAATATCCAGCTAAACCCAAGAAACTTCGAATATACTTCACTGATTTTGGCGTAGGCCATTCGCTGACTGCTGAAACTTTTGCTGGGTCCACAGAAATTCCTTCTCCTGATATGATATGTCCAAGAAAACCAACTTGATTTAGCCAAAACTCGCACTTGCTGTACTTGGCATAAAGCTTATGTTGTCGAAGAGTTTCTAGGACAATTCGTAGTTGCTCCGCATGCTCTTTCTGATTCTTAGAATATACCAGGATGTCGTCGATGAAGATGACAACGAACCTGTCTAAATATTCCCGGAAGACTTGGTTCATAAGGTTCATGAAGATTGCTGGTGCATTAGTCACTCCAAATGGCATTACTAGAAATTCGTAATGTCCATAGCGAGTTCTGAAAGCTGTTTTGTGAATATCAGCTTTCTTGACCTTCACTTGATGATAACCTGAACGAAGATCTAGTTCAGAGAAGACACAAGATCCACTTAGCTGATCGAATAAATCGTCGATGCGCGGGAGTGGATACTTGTTCTTTATAGTGACTTCGTTCAAGGCCCTATAGTCGATGCACATTCTGTATGAACCTTCCTTCTTCTTCACCAATAGTACAAGTGCTCCCCAACTTGAAGTGCTGGGACGAATCCATCCTTTCGCCAGTAATTCGTCCAACCGTGTTCGAACTTCCTTAAATCCTTCCGGACTTAGTCTATACGGTGCTTTGATCTCGTCCGTCGGTATCAGGTGTGCCGCAAATCTGTTTAAAGATTGTGTTAGCTGTGTAGTATGTGATATTTAAAAATTAAACTATTGCGACATATCTTACCGGCTCAACATGGTGAATTCAACGTCGTATTCATCTACCGATTTGTCCTACATTGATCCTTACTGTAGATGAATAAACTGCTGCTCCATAGCGAACCTGCCAGTCACAGGGAAATATTTCGCATCGAACTTCTCGCGAAAGGTCTTCCATTCAATCGGCTGTACCAGACGGGTTTCTTCTGCCTTCCACCAATTGCGAGCATTATCCGTGAGCTGTAGTTTTGCTACACGGACCCAAGCGTTGTCTGGCACTTGAGCTGCTGCCAGATCGTCTTCGATGCTTTGTGCCCATTCTTCCGCTTCAAGAGGGCTTCCTGTACCCGAGAATTGCTTTGGGTGCAAAGCTATGAATTGCTTTATTCCCGGTGCATCGGTCTCAGGACGATTCAGAAGTTGTTGCTGTCCCTCGAGAAGGCTGCGGATCACCTCAAATAGCATCGTTTGATCAGTGGGTGGTGCAGTAACAACTGGAGTGAGAGGTAGTGCTGGAGGGGTGTTGTTGACGTTGGTGCTGGTGTTGTTCGGGAAATCCATAACCCTGAAGAAAAATATGGATTATGACAGATTCAAATAAATGAAATGAGAAGATTCAAGGAATAGAGATTTGCAAGATTCAAGGAACATGAATTGTAAAGAATGTTTTAGTTGCTGGTTCTTGTGTTATATTGCTTAGGTTATTCACGCAAACCAGAACTGCATGATAGAGATTCATACAGCTCTGACCTGCATGGGCCACCAACAAAACCTGTCACGCCCCGCTTCCCAGTATACGGCGAAGTGGACGCGACGAGGTCCGCTACGTATGTACTCCGAAGTACATACGCTAAGCGTAGCTAAGCAATATAAAGTAAATCACAAGAGACGAAAGATATAGAATAACAACAACTTTATTAATAACATTCTTTTATACAATGCATGAAAAGTAAATATAACTGAAATGAAAAGCGATGCCTAAACAGTGGCATGACAGGAAATGAAAATACTGGAAAGAACAAAGTACAATATCTAGAGCTTTGGATCTTCGTTAAACTGCTCCAAGTCTTCACCGGTGGGCTCAATCTCAGCTTGGTCCAACGCACCTGACGGCATTCAAAAAAGAAAGAAATAGAATGTCGTCAACGAACATGTCGTTCGGTAAGTCCCAAAGATATGGCAGGATTAGAATGACAGTGTAAAAGTATTTTCTAAAGTACTATATTGTTGAATAATATGGAAAATTGTGTTAACGCTGTTGTTTGTAGCTTGGTACAGAAGGATGCCAGTGTATACGAGGGGGGTCTCTATATGCTAGAGACCAGGGCAAAAGGAAAGTACAAGGAACCGTTATGCCACGGTACAACAGCAATAGGATTTAGGTTAGGTGTCTTAATCTGACCACCTCGTGCCACCTTTAACACCTTCCGTACCAATCTACCCCTTAAACCCCGTAGTGTTTTAACAGTATTGTTGTATTGTATTGTGTAAGTTGGGTGACTGACCAAAACCATGATATCAGTAAACATGTTGTAACTGTATAATCAGGTAAATGGAATAACAGGATAATGGATGAATATCCATGGTTTGATTCAGTCAAGTTGTAATGATTGTTAACAGGATTCTGGGATTCATGTGTTCATATAGAGTTGGAAAATAAAGAATATAGATTGACTTGAATCAAATTCAAGTCAGAAATAGTCAGACTCTAACCCGAGTCAGACTAAAAGAAAGATAATTTGAAGTTCAATAATTGTTAGGGGCCTTATTGTAATTTATAAAACTTGAAGGGGTTTTATGTAAAAAATACTATTGTATTCAAGATACACCTCAAGTATTTATTTATTCGTTCTTATAGTTATAATGAGTGTGAATTTTATTTGTGTTATTCTAGTGAATATATCCTAATAAAAGTATTAATTGATTTATTTGAAATTCATGGTATTTTAATGTAACTTTTAATCTTGTAATTTTTAGGAAAATGTGGAAACTTTATCTTATAACAAAATAAGTGTTTAAATGATAATTATATATACATTAACACATGAATAATAAATATTTTATTTTCAAAAAATCTCATTTTCTTAAATGTCGTATTTTAAACCTTTCGAGACCGAATGCTCCTTACGGAGGTCTGAATCTCGCACTACTAGCCCGCGGGTGCACGATGAACTGTACTATCCCTAACGGGTTCCCCAAAAGTGAGTTGTAGTGGCACTTTGCTTAGGTTTAACAAATACTATTTATTTAGGAAAACGGTTTTATAAATAAAAGGTATTTATTTGTAAAAGAGTATAGTTTTCTGTATTTTAGTTTCTAGGGTTTCCTAAGCCAACTAGCCTATTTCTAAGGGTCTAAACGACAAGTCATTAGAAGCCTCAAATCGCCTCTTCACCGCCAATTGTGGTCAGGTAAGTACAAGTGAGGAGGGAGGGATCCGCTCACGAATCGTGAGACGGGCCTTTTAAAGTTACCCAAGCTCACTTGCCTAGCCTAGACACCACAAAATCAGTTTAGATAAACGATCGATGTCCATGACATATCGTATTTTCCTATTAAAAGATATTGTTTTAAAATTGTAAACAACTTAGAACTTTTAGAAAAGGTTTATAAAGAAAAGGGTATTTTAGTGAAAAGTCTTGTATTTTCGTATTCTATATTTTGACGTTTATCAATTAGGGTTATATTTGTATGTGTGTAGAGGTAGGTCATTACCTCATGACTTATTTTAAGGTTTAGTGAAGTTTAGAGGTTAAATATGATATATTAAACATGAAGGAATTTAAACGTAAGAATACGGTATTTGAAAACGTTATCATTTCATGTGTGAAAACTCATTCAAATTGATTTCTACAAGTTTATTTATCAAGATGAACATGTTTAGGAATGAGGGAATTAATTAGAACAAGAAAAATAAACTTTATGGTATTTTTATGAAAAGAATACGATTTTACAAGAAATTTATCATTTCATGTGAGAAACTTTATTTAAATTGGTTTCTATATGATTAATAGTCATCATGGATATGTTTAAGTATTATGGATTTGGTGACAAGTGGAATTTTGTAGAAAAACCGAATCGGAAATCAGTTTGTTCCGATTTCCGTCGGGTTCCAAAAAGTCGTATTTTCTATTAAAAGAAAAGAGAGATAGAAGAGATGGGACTTACGGGTTTGGACAAGCTAAAGAGGCTAAGGAAGTGGTGGTTGTCGGTGCGTCGAAAACGTCGCGAAGGTTCTAGTACGATCGCCAGAATTCGTCGTCGGTTTCGGCAGCGCTTCGCTTCTCGCTCTTTTTCTAACGTACCGAGTTCTCTTGAGAATTTAGGAGAGTGGACTTAGAGTTGTAGGGTGAAATGGTAGAGGGTAGGGGTATTTATATAGGGCTAGGCTAGGGTTAGGGTTTGGATTAAAAAATATTTTAAAAAATATAAAAATTCATTAAAATTTCATTAATTTTGGGAGTAAAAGAGATTTAATGGGAATTTGGTAACTGTTCAGAGAAAATGGAGTATACAGGGGTGAAGACCAAGTCAACACGGAAAAATTCCGTGTTGACGACTCGGCCGACCGGCCGAGTCCGGCCGGCGGCGCCGGCCGATTCGGCCGAACCGCCGGCCGGCTTGGCCGAGTTGGGGCCGAGTCGGGGCTCGTTCGGTAGGGTTTCACTTGGGGGGAAATTTGGTGTACTTTATTTTTCATATACCGTATTAATTTGAGAGTTATGGCTGTTTGACCGTTGACTTCCCAAAAAAATTAAAACAAAATGATATAGAAATTATATGGGGCATGGGATTCGAACTCTGGTGGCTATGTTCAGCAGTGCAAGGTATTACCAATGAGTTACAAGCTCCTTCTTATAATTATTGTAGGGAAATAGATACTTAAAGTGTTATCAGCAACATTAATACTCCAAGTATACTTCAAATTTAAATCAAATTTAGGTATACAAAAATTGGAGTTGTTACACTTTTGATCTGGCGGAGTGCTTCGACTCTTTCGTTTAGTCACCCGCGCTTGGCTCCTTCCGATACAGCCATCTTACGCTCCTGATCGGCTTTACTCTTCAAACGAATCTCGTCTAGAAAGGCGTCGATCATTTCATCTGTTGGCCATACAAGTTTGGCTCAGGCTGTGCCCCCAGTTTCTTAGTGCCAGGAGTTTTCTCATCTTCCGAGTGGGAAATCACATGACAACTCACCACACATCCCTCGGATTCATCTGACGAGCTCTCTCCATCATCTTCCCCCTGAAAGATGTGGTTGAGGAACTCTTGCAGTGTGACAGGAGTCCGCGCCTTTTAATTGTACTCCTCCAGCGCGCCAATCTGTTTCTGCAAATCCGTGCGCTTGTCTCCAGGCTTCACGGGCTTCTTGGGTTTCTTCTTCTTTTTCTTCGAAGATTTTGACGGTTGGGTGTGAGTACTTGGGCCATCACCACCGATTCTTGTAGTTGGACGCGGCTTCAGCATCCCTTCGATAATTTGAGGTTCAAGCAGGTTCTTCCATTCGACCGCCGGGCACGCATGAAGATCACTCAGCATCCTTTTGGTTTTGGCTGATAGCACGACCTCCCATGGAGCTTCTTCAATAAAGGAACAGGTTGCCCCCAGTGTATCTGCTTTCTTAGGAGTATGCGGCTGTAGCGGGTTCACCTTCCACTTTTCGGACAGTGCAAACTTTCCCTGGAGGTATTGATCTTCAATCCATCCTTTGAAGACGAAGCAGTCCTCAATCGGATGGCTTACCGTTTGATGGTAAGGGCAATAGTTGGGGTTATTCACCTCAGTGGGTTGTGGTGGTCGCCTCGGATTTGGCAAGTTTATAAGCCTGTTGCATACTGCCAGCTCGAATAACCGTTTCGTCTTGTCCCGTGGGAACGAGTAGGGACGCTTCATCTTCTCATTATAATACCGCCGTCTTTCTTCCAACTGATCCGCTAGCTTTGAGGCACTGGTTTGCTGCTGAGCATTCGCGACGAAGGTTGCCTTCCCTTTACCCTTGTCATTCCGGGGTTCTGGCTTCGGAGGAGACGGTATGTGACCCATCTGGTCCATCTGGGCCAACTTGTTGATCAAAGCCTGGAACGTGATTGGCTTAAAGAACATCATGAACTGGGAGATAGTTGCATGAGGGTCTAGGGTTCCCACGAACATACCC
The DNA here is from genome assembly GCA_030015575.1 of Agapanthus africanus. Lineage (NCBI taxonomy): Eukaryota > Viridiplantae > Streptophyta > Magnoliopsida > Asparagales > Amaryllidaceae > Agapanthus > Agapanthus africanus. The sequence continues at coordinate 18,487,517 of CM057344.1, forward strand.
ACCGCGGGCGCTTCCTCAATGCGTTGCTCGCATTTCGACCATAAATTTTGCCAGCGTATAGCATACTGGACCCACGTTTCGCTTGGTTTCACCCTGGCATTAATCAATGCCGTTATCGGAGTGCGTTCGCTGGTGCTTGCGAATCGCTGAGTGAATAGCAACTCCATTTCAGCGAACGTCTTGATCGAATCGTTCGGGAGTTCCGAATACCATTCGAATGCTGTTTCTGATAAACTGCCCACGAACTGGCGAAGCAACAGTTTATCATCACCGCCGGTGTTACCACAAAGGTCCCTGAACTGGGCAACATGTTGGTGGGGATTGCCAGTCCCCTTATACACATGGAATTTCGATATTGTATAACCCGGCGGATATTTGATTTGGTCGTACCAGCTTGGATACGGTCGCCCCGTTTTTACGACTTGACCAGCTGCCTCAATCGCATGATGAACCCGGATCTGCCGGGCTATATAGTCGTCCAAGTCAGCCTTGGAGATTGTCTCCTCCTTGGCCGTTGAAAGAACCGGTGGTGGATTCGACGTTTCTCCTCTATCATCTTCGAGGACGGTCGGGGGATCTTCCGCGGGAGAATCTTCTTGAATCATCATCCCGACCATGTCTTGAAATAAGTGGGCTATCTGCTTTATATTGGCCGCTTGTTCTGCAGCCTCTTTATCTTTCTTTTCCAATATCCTTCGAAGGAACTCAGCGTCGGTTTCCTGTTCTTGCTGCTAATCCGAGGACGCCTCGGGGCTTTCTTTCGGTCCAGTAAGCACGGCCATTGTGATCATCATTTCCTGGAGCTTCTGCTGTTGCTCCTGAGCTTTGGTTACCGACCGTGTAAGCGGTCTATGACCTGTAGACGCATGGCTGTCTTCCTTCCCCGATGCCATGTATACAGTATGGACCATCATGCCCCCAGACTTAGGGCATCTGGGCTCAGCGCCTTTAGCTCTCGTTGTAGGCCCGGGGATCTTCTCCGGCCTCCTTTTTTTATGAACAGTGGAAGTTGAGGGGGCCGTTGAGGTGGGCACCCAGACAGCTTTTCGTGGCTTAGCATGATGGCTGACTTCCTGTTGGATCTTCAGCTTCTTGTGCTGGCGGGAGAAATTTGGATCGATCGCTGAGTCTCGGGTCTGCTGCCAGACTTTATAGATTTGGGAGGACAGCCGTTGAGGAGATTGGGGCTGTTCTGGCTTTACTTCTACAGCCTTTTCAGCGGAGGGGGAGACCTCTTTAGCACCGCGGTAGGAGAATTCCTACGCACCTTATTTAGCATCTCAAAGTTGTTCCCAGTTGGAACAGCAGCATTAACTTCTGCCGTCGGGGCTGGAGGAGTTAGCCCAGAAGGGGAGTTGCCTCCGGCCTTCCTCACTCGGTGCCAGTAACGACGTCGAGCGTGTCGTGTTGATGGAATCGGCTCGGTGAGGGCGATAGCCTCGTCTTGCCCCCTGTGTAGGTGGGGGATCGCTGCTGGTGTCAGCCTGTTAAAGACCGATGTCCCTTGGGTGGCAGGAGCGGGAGCTGGAACAGTCAATCTTGCAAAGACCGACTTTTTGGCAGGAGAAGCCGCCTTGACGACTTCAGGAGCAGGATTGGTTATTTTCTTAGGAGCAGCCTTCTCTGGGATTGCAGGCCCCATTACGGGCTCACAGGAGCTCTGGCCCAGTCTGGAGAAGACCGAGGCACTGGTGTTAGGCGACCCGTTGAGAGGGGCCGCGGTAGGTGTAAGCCGATCAAAGACCGACTTCTTGGGAGCTTCCGGTGTCAGCACGGGAGTGGTGAAGCTCATTGGCGGGAGCATGGTCCCGAAAAACAACCCTGTGGTGGCTTGAGTGACCTATTCCACGGGCATTGTGAACAGTGAAGCAGCTTGGGGTTCATAGGCTATACCTCCTGGCGAGGCAGAGCGCCGGTTGCAGTTGCAGTTGCAGTTGGAGCGTTTCGTACAAGTGGAAGCCATTGATTCTTTGCTTTCTACAATAAGCAAAACGCCAAATCTTAGTACCTTGAAACCCAAGGGAAACCATTAGCGAACTGTGTTTGGTTCGCGAACACGACACACAAAGTGTGGAGTGGAAAGAGGAAAAGGTCCCACCGGGCGTGCCAGAATATGTTCCCCTCCGAATGACGGCGCGACAGGGACGTCTTGCCTGAGATTTGGGGCAGATGCTAATTGGTGCTATCCGTCTACCTCTCCGAAAATGCCAAGTTGATTTATGGTACCGTATATCGAAGGTTTAAACAGATGCGTCCGATGTAGCAGACTTCGTCAGATTCCCCCTCGCTTGAGGGGTTTTTGATTGTGGGGACGCTCTTCCCTACAGGCACATGCCCCTGCAGTTAATTACGCTACCGCATCGTGGTAACCACTTTCTCCTTCTCCAGATGGTCACTTCGTGTCGTGTGTGTTTATTTTATGTTTAGTTGCCCGTGGATTGTATACGGAGACTGAGTTATGTCGTCGCCCGTAGGGCGTGGACTAGTCCAAATCCGTATTATCTTAGATTTGGGTTTGGGGGTTTGGGTTTAAGGATACGTTAGCCTCATTGGAGACTAAGATCGACTTAAACGTTTGTTAAGGACACGTTAGTCTAGTTTTTAGACTCAGATCGACTTAACGGGATCGTTTAGATCCAATAATAGAGCAATTAAGAAAGCCCTGTTGTTTAGTTTAGTGACGTTGCGGTCAATAGGTAGTTTAAGGACATTGCGGTCCAATGTTAGTTTTAAGACGTTGCGGTCAAGGTTAAGGACATTATAGTCCGTGGATTTAAGGACTCCACAGTCCGATATTAGTTTTAAGACATCACGGTCAAGGTTAAGGACATCATTATCCATTGTTAGTTTTAAGACATTCTGGTCAAGGTTAAGGACGTCATAGTCCATGGGTTTAAGGACCCCACAGTCCGATGTTAGTTTTAAGATATCCCGGTCAAGGTTAAGGACGTCATAGTCCATGAGTTTAAGGACCCCACAGTCCGTATCAATGTGTGGTCATAGGGACCCGTCACCTCTTTGAAGACGTTGAGGAATTACAACGCCAAGTATCAAAGAAGTGAAGAGATGTACCCTTGAACCAAGGTAGATTAAATAGTCTTTGGCCCAATTTGGGACCAAGACCAATTAATTATGTGATGAGCCCACTGGCCCAGTTAAGTTTGGATTGAGGACTTATGGCCATCTTGGGCTAAGTCCAATCATGTTTGGAATATTGGCTTTCTGTTGGTCCATTGAAGGAGAGGCTTTGCCTCTAGAACTTAGCCAATTGGGCTGAAGCTGGTGTTAAACACTAAAGACCAACCAGTGTTGAACACTGGGAATGAGATTGACAAGTTAGTGTTTAACACTAAGAGATGGTTGGTGTTAAACACCAGCAACAGACTTTCAAATTAGTGTTAAACACTAAAACAAATCAGTGTTAAACATTGGCAACAGAGATCTCAAATTAGTGTTAAACACTAAGATAATCAGTGTTAAACACTGGTGACAGAGATTTTAATTTAGTGTTGAACACTAAGAAAATTAATGTTAAACTCTGTTAACAGAGATTTAATTTAGTGTTAAACACTAAGAAATTCAGTGTTAAACACTGCAAATAAAGTTCCTCAATTAGTGTTGAACACTAAAGAAAATCAGTGTTAAACACTGGATTCAGAGGTTCCAATTTAATGTTAAACACTGTTTCCTGATTTAAAATCAGGAAAGCTTATGGAAAAAGCTTCAGAAGAGGGTCACGTGCTTACACGTGACCAGCAGTCACGTGTTGGCACGTGACACCCAAAAGTACCGGCAAAGCAAGTTCAGCTTCCTGACTACATCAAAAAAAAAGGGCTTAAGAAAGGGTCACGTGCTCCCACGTGACCAGGGTCACGTGTTGGCACGTGACATTTTAAAGGGGATTCAAAGGCATATCGGTTCCCTGATCAAGTCAAGGAAAAAGAGTCCAGACCAGGGGTCACGTGGTGGCACGTGACGGTTAAGCAACAACCAGAAGACAGCGCAAAAGGAAAGAAGAAGGCTCATTCCAAAGGGGGTCACGTGCCCACACGTGACCATGGGTCACGTGGTCACACGTGACCGGCTTTCAAAGCCCATTTTGTCAACAGAATTAAATTCTGAAAGAGATTCAAATCTTTCCAAAGGAAAGCGGCTATCTGGAACCAATCGAATTAAAGATTCAGAGGTGATGAAATATCATCTATCTATGGGAAAATCTCGGGTTTGGAAAGATTTCCCCTTTAAATCTAACCGAAATAATAAAGGGGAATCCCTGAATTTGAAATCCAATGGTGAATAAAATTCACCTAATAATCCAAAGGTCCAAAACGAATGATGGATGCAAATCAAATCTCTCAATGAAGATTCGTCAAAAACTGATTGATTCGGCTGCTTCTCCTATAAATAGGAGCCAAGAGATACAGAGAAAAAATTATACAGAGACAGGGAGAGAAAAAGAAAAGGAAGAGAGCTTTGATACTTTAAGAAACTTGGATCTTCTGCAAAAACCCTAGGTAAGAAAGGGAAAAGCTCTTTGAAAGAAAAAGAGAATTTAATTCTCAACAGAGTTTAACTCTGATACATAAAACAGAAGAACATATTTCTTCTCTCTTTGATAGAGGATCTGCAAAGTGCACATCTCCCCTTGAGGTTGAGAATTTAATTCTCAATGGGTCGAGATCCTGCCATGCAGATCCAAAACATAGAGAGGGAATGGAAGCACGAGAATTTAATTCTCACAGAACTATAGGAATTTAATTCCTTTAAAATAAAATTAGGGCTTGACCCTGTATCATGGGAATTTAATTCCTTCAGAACAAAAAGAGACAGGGTTTAACCCTAATTAAGAACCTAGTTCTGTTGGAACAGCGGGGATTTAATTCCCTTGATCATAATATAACAGAGAGTGGGAATTTAATTCCTTAAAAGCTTTTATTAGGGTTTAACCCTATTGGGTTCTTCACATGTATGAGGAATTTAATTCCTACAGAAAATTCAGAGTCCAACTTTATTCAGAAGTAGGAATTTAATTCCTCTGAAATTACCGTCAGGGTTTAACCCTACGAGGAATTTAATTCCTGGAAAAGATTAACAGATCCTCTAAACAATATACATAGAGGCAGGGTCACGTGTCACCACCTGACCCCCCCAAGAGATCTACAGAAAGCCCCTTTGAGGCAGCACCCCACGTGACCCACGTGACCCTTGGCAGAAGCTCTAACATATAAGCATCTGAATGCCCATCACGTGATGACACGTGACGCTCTGAAAGACGCGATAATCTCAGCAGAATAAATGAAGGGAGGGCGCTCTCACGTGCTGCCACGTGACCCCTCTTGCCTTAGTGTTTAACACTAAATTGAAACTCCCGAACCCAGTGTTAAAACACCGTCGGGCCTTAGTGTTCAACACTAATCAAAAAGCTTTATTTGCAGTGTTCAACACTGACTACCTTAGTGTTTAACACTAATCTGGGCTCTGTTGCCAGTGTTCAACATTGATCTGTTTTAGTGTTTAACACTAATTTGAAAAGCCTTGTTGCTGGTGTTTAACACCGATTATCTTTTAGTGTTAAACACTAACTTGTCAACCTCATTCCCAGTGTTCAACACTGATTGCTCTGTAGTGTTTAACACTAGGCTTTGGCCCAATTGACTAAATGGATGGAGGCAAAGCCTCTCCTGATTGGACTTAGCCCAAGATGGCCGTAAGTCCTCAATTTGTGATTAACTGGGCCAATGGGCTCATAACATAATTAATCGGTCTTGATCCCAAATTGGGTCGAAGACTATTCAAGCCATTCCGGTTCTAGGGTACATCTCTCACTCCTTTGATACTTGGCATTGTAATCCCTCAATGTCTTCAAAGAGGTGACGGGTCCCGACGACCACACATTGATATGGACTGTGGGGTCCTTAAACCCGTGTCTAATGCAAAATTCCTGGTTACGTGGAACGCGGATAATGTCACTCTTTAACCCCGTGGAAAACGTCCAGAGCGGAGCCTGGTCCTCGCAGAGCACGGCAATGAACCCGTGTGAAGCATCCAGAGCACATACCGGACTGTGGGGTCCTTAAACCTATGGACTACGACGTCCTTAACCTTGACCGAGATGTCTTAAAACTAACAATGGACTGTGGGGTCCTTAAACCCATGGACTACGACGTCCTTAACCTTGACCGAGATGTCTTAAAACTAACAATGGACTGTGGGGTCCTTAAACCCATGGACTACGACGTCCTTAACCTTGACCGAGATGTCTTTAAACTACCCATGGACCGCAATGTCCTTAAACTACCCATGGACCGCAACGTCCTTAAACTACCCATGGACCGCAACGTCCTTAAACTAGAACAATAGAGCGCCGTATGCTCTTTTGTCGGATCTAAACGGTCCCGTTTAAGTTGATCTTAGCCTCAAAGATGGCTAACGTATCCTTAAACCTTCAAACAGACTGGACTATGAATCCCCCCAATTGACTCTGGCTCGAGGGTACATCTCTGAACTCCTCTGACATCTGTCGTTGTAATCCTTCAACGTCGTCAGAGAGGTGACGGGTCCCGATGGCCATACATACGATGGACCACTAGGTCCCTAAACTGGAACAATAGAGCCCAAACGCTCCTTTGTCGGATCTAAACGATCCCGTTAAGTTGATCTTAGTCACAAAGATAGACTAACGTATCCTTAACAAACGTTTGAGTTGATCTTAGCCTCAAGTATGGCTAACTTATCCTCAAACCAAACCACCAAACCCAAATCTAAGATAATACGGATTTGGACTAGTCCACGCCCTACGGGCGACGACATAACTCAGTCTCCGTAAACAATCCACGGGCAACAAAATACAAAACAAACACCCACGACACGAAGTGACCATCTGGAGAAGGAGAAAGTTGTTACCGCAATGCGGTAGCGTAATTAACTGCA